>CM060177.1:5400000-7800000 GCA_030549775.1 Tamarix chinensis | reverse complement strand
GGTGTAACGTAAGCATGTCAATAAAAGCAACAATAGTGAATTATGATGTCAATTATAGTAAAACAAGATAAGTTAATTTTTTCCAAAAAAAAAATACACCTAAAATAGATGAAAAATAACAGTAAGTACGACAAAATGTAGAAACAACTATAGTGAAACATAAAAGCTATAGTGGTAAAATATAATCATAATAATGATGAATCATAATATAATAATGGTAAAATACAATAAGTTAGTCTTCTTAATAAGACCATAACTAAAATAAGTGAAATATAAAAAAATTATAGTGAAATAAAGAGTCAACTACGGTGAAATAAGAAAGAATAATGGTAAAACACAAGTATAAGTATAACGAAACATAAGATAATAGTGGAAAAATATGAAGATAATTACTGTAAAATAAGGTAATTTAAAAAAACTATAATAAAATTAGTAAAATATAATAATTAAGGTAAAAAAATAAATATAACAATGATTAAACACAAATATAATAGTGGTAAAATATAAGTATAATAATAATAAACTTAATTTTATCATAAAATATTATAACAATATATATCACTCGAATGCACCGGAGCCGGCGTATTTGGTCACAGGGCGGACCAATTGCAGGGCAAGGGAGACGGTAAGCAACCATTTTACTATCCTTGCTTTGCTCGCTATTTGCGTCGTATCACATTTAGCTGCCAACCAATTTATCACGTGGGTTCGTTGGCCATTGTTCTCATTAGCGGTTAAATCACCTGTGCGATTTCCTGTCGGCCACTGTTCGTTGACCAGGAGATGTTGAATTGCGGTCTCTTACTGGCGCTGATAGCATGAGGCTTATTTCTCATTTTCTTATTTGTCTTGTATCCATACTGGACGGAATAAGTAAACCGATTGCTAGGTTCTCTCTCCTTAGATTAGCTGCTACGAGGAAGTATTCAACTCTAAGTAATATAATACTGCGTTCTAAATTGTTCTTTGGTTTTAATTAAAGAACAAATTCTAACATTGAGGAAACGGTCATAACATACAATGGCTGCTTCTATTGTCAGATGCCTAGTCACTGAATGCTATATTGTTTTGTTCTATTGATTTGATGATCCTTGAATCATGTTTCATGGCGACTGTGCCTCGCATCCCTATTAATCGTCAGTCACAATAAACACGTGGAAGAATTTCCTAATATGTGATGGGCAATAACCATGATTTATTGCCGATCTCCGGATTGCTATGCATGAGAACAGTACCCCTAAATCCCGACCGGGCTTATATATGACAGCAATTTCTGGTGAGCAAGGAAAAGTTCCATGCTGAAGTGCAAAAGCATTACTGGAAAGAAATTGGAGAGCTTATATCACGGGAAATACTAACAATAGAGAAAAGAGGAAAGAAAGAGAAAGAGAAGAAGCCATCAATTGTTGTTATCCAGATTCCAGAGTCCCAAGCATGGGAAACAAACTGACATGTCAAGGCTGCAACGGATCCTAATGAAGCTCAAGCACAACCTACCCCCTCACAAGATGTTGAATTCAGTCGTGCTGCCGCCAGTGCTGCCACAACGACAGAAGCTGGCACAACAAATGCTTCTTCCTTGACAAAGGCTTCTGTTAATTCTCCTGCAGGGCTTGTAGGCGTCTCAAACTAACAGGACTAGATCCATTTTCGTAGTCCATTGCATGAGAAATCTATTATATAATGTATAGTAGTAAATTCTCCACAATTATTCCTCTCAGTAGTGTTTATAAGACGGGAGCACTTGCGACGTGTAGATAGTCCTGTTGGTTGATAGTTCTTGTGTATGTAGTGGATGCTTGTATGATGCTTTTGGTTAATCTTCTCTGCTATTCGCTCAGCAACGAGACCGTTGCTGCCTGTAAATATACCGTCACGTTCAAATTCGTGCACACCAGTTTGTGTAGGATGCACATTTCTGTTTGATGTAGCATTGACATTTCAGTTTGTCTTAGATCAGCGATCTGCTGTGATGCAGCTTAAGGGCTTGCCAACTTTTAAATGCTTTGAATTAAACAATGAGGCTGTCACGATTTTCTCGATCTATGTTTCCTAGAGCAGCAAATGCAAACTTATAAGATAGTACAATAGTATTGCACATGTTACATGCAGTCCCACCATTAGGGTAAACAAAGTTAATGCTTTCAGCATAATGCCCCATAATTGCCTACCACAAACATCACCTTCCATGTATCCAAGGGCAAAAACCTACACATACATGATGAAGACAACACAATGGGAAATTCAAGTCATGGCCCGTGAAGAGTGACAATAAATGCCTAGTATATATTAGTATATTACCTAGGAAAAATTTCTGTTTCAGACTCGGCGCTGTCTACAATGGTATCAAATGTAGTCACAGATGGCTTTCCTCTTTTTGCCTGAGAAGATGATGACTCTGCCCAATCTCCAGCACCACTGTCATGATAAGAGCGACCCTTGAACACTCCTGGTTCAGTTAACGCCTGCTCGTTGAGATGGACCTCCTTGGAAAGCATCTCCATCACTTGCTTCATGGTAGGTCTCAGGTTTGCAGCTGCTTGCGTGCAGAAGAGGGCAACCTTGATGAAGCGTGTCACTTCACCTTCTGGGTATTCCGTAAGCTCTTGATCTACAATGTCTAGAAGCCTCTCTTCTTTTTTCAATTTCCACGTCTGTATACAGATAATCTAAATCAGAAATAAGCATGTAAATAACACAAAAGGATAGGCATGATCCCATCAGCAATTAGCGACAGCCATTGTGTAGTCAACAATCATTATGCCCATAGCCACAACACCCTGAATTTTTCACTGTTATGCAACTAAGGTATTATTTTCTCTGAAAATGACAATGTACAGACTGGAGCAAGTTAGGTCAGTAATATGGAGCAAAATACAGTCAGATTAAAGCACACGATGCTCTATCTGAAACAAGATCTAACCTTCCTTGCTCTAATACGGTGCAAAATACAACGCTTAAGCATACCCAGGTTTATCCATGTGATGGCTAGCAGAAATGAGATGCTTAAATCCAAGCAAATTTAATTAATTACCTGATGATCTAAGTCCACATAAAATATACAAAAGCAACTCTAATATGGATCAGCACCTAGGAACCACACAGGCCATAAACTGTACTGCCTCGGGGGGGACGGGGGACGGGACTGCACAAAGATAATGAATCACAAAGCATGCAGCTGTGCAAGCTCGCAGGGCATTCTCCTGAGCATGCACATAATTATTGCAAATTGAACCAGATCGTTAAGCATGTGTCATAAAGTTTGATAAAATTTTGATACGTAAATGAGCCCAACTTGGTGAAAGGACAATAGCAGAGAACTCTGATGAACCTTATAACAAAGACACAAATAGCATTTTTGGTGGCATATGCATGTGAATGAGGTGTTGAGGTTCCTCCATAAATCAAAGAGGGTCTCTTTACTTGATGTTCAACACATTTCCATACTCAGGACAGGATTACGTGTATCATTTTTCTTCTATATATATTTCATGATGAAGGGAGAGAATCAGATAAAGAACATAGTAAGTACCCATTCCACTAACAGCAAAAGATCGTCCCCAAAGGCTGCTTTGCTACTGCTCCTACCACTTATGATCTCGAGCATAAGCACACCAAAGCTGTACACATCAGCCTTTTTCGTGAGCTGTCCCAGCAGCGCATATTCTGGGGCCAAGTAACCCCTGCAGCAAGTTTTAGATGAGAAGCAAATTAAGCAATTAATCATAACAACACACATAGTATGATGTGTAAACCTTCTCAAAATACAAATTTGACAAGCAATTTGGTATTTCTGAATGCCAGAAAGAATTGGACAGAGCTAGCTTTGATTTATTCACCAGCCATCTGGTATACCCTTTCCCCAAGTTTTCAAATACATGTTCAAGTGTTTTGCTGATTAGCAAGGATGTTTGCAAATGATGAATTGTTTAAACCTACAAATCACCTTGCCCCTGCATTTTGGTAAGGAACCTTAATTTATAAACTGTGGACAGATAAAGAACAGGGACATGTGAGAGAACCCGTGCAACCAATGAGACCTTAGTATCTCTGAGGTTTGTTAGGTGATTCAGTTCCAAAACACAGATAATTGTAGGGATTCAAATACTCATTACATTCTCAATAGTGAGGAAAAAAATATAGCCAAGTAAGCACGGATTTGAGCAAGTTACTAGAAGCTCCAGAACAGGTTCACATGCTATATTTATAGCTGACTGAAGCAGGTGCATCAGAAAAAAGTTTATAGAGAAACATAAGACCCATAAGAATTTTGAATATATCCAGTAGCTTATGGAAACACCTTTGAGGCGTATCTGTTTGATGAAATACAAAATTCTATATATTTTGATTAACACATGTAAGTAATCAAAATATGATAAAGTAAGGATTGGCACCATTCACAAGAAATCAAATCAGCTACTAATCTTACATTGTTCCTGCAACCCTTGTACTAAGGTGTGTGACATCGTCTGGAAAAAGTTTTGCCAACCCAAAATCTCCTATCTTGGGGTTAAAGTTTTCGTCAAGAAGTATATTACTAGCTTTGATATCTCTATGCACCACATGAGGATCAGCTTCATCATGAAGAAATGCAAGACCAGAAGCTGTACCCTTGCAGATAGTAGCTCTTTTAGCCCAATCCAGGACATGTTTAGTTCTTGATCCTGAACAGTGTTATGGCTGTTAAAAGCGAAGAAAGCAACACAAGGCAAAAGCAAGAGACAGGGCGAGAGAGGGAGACCAAAATGTCTGTTGACAAATTTTAAGAAATAGAAAGAGGCAAATGTCACTGTATCCAGCCATCTTAATAAAAGAAGTATCTTGACACAATACAATAGCAAACAAGAAAACGATGTGAACATGAGAACAAATAAACTAGACGAACGGTATGGGTCAGATTTTCCATATCACATAATCATCAATCAGAAAAGAACAATTGTCTTATATCAAGTTAAGTTTCAGAACTATGTGCGAACTACAAATCCCCAAGTTATCATGAAATCAAAAATGGGGAAAAGCCAAAAGATGTTGATTAAAACGTGTCCTCTCCTTCCATTTAACTCTGTAATATCAAACCTGTCTGAAGGCTTTACAATCACTCTAGAGGCTGGGACAAACCGGCACAATTACACTGTTGATCCTGTCATGAAATAGGACAACGGTTGCAGAGAGAGCACTGCATAACCCAAACACTTATTATTATTATTATTATCATCATCTCCAGTAAAATATTTATAGATTTAAGTATCAGGCTGAACATTCTTGTCCAGCATACCATCCAAGCAGAGAGACAAAACAGTGACCACACCAACACTCCAAACTTAATTAGACATAAACCACACTGTAATATTTTTGAATTTAGAAGTAATGGACAGAGAGATGGCGACATAGCAACAATTACCAAGTAGAATACTGAAGAGGCTGTTATTCTGCAGAAATTCGTACACCAGTACACGATGGCAGTCCTCAACACAGCAGCCAATGAGCTTAACAAGATTTGGATGTTCTATTCTTGAAATCATCTTAATTTCGGTCAAGAATTCATGGGATCCCTGCTTTGATTCAGCTGAAAGGGACTTAATAGCAACTTGAGTACCATCACGTAAAACACCCTGTTTTCAAAAGCAAAAACAAGGCGTAAGAACATGAAATAAGGTCAAGGTGGACTGCTTGCTGAAAAAGGATGTCCTCTCTCCCTTTCTCACCTGCAAAACAAAATGTGTGTGCAAATACATGTTCATATGAACGGTATGGAATAGCCTTTTGTTCAGCAACTCTTATGGCATATGGTTTCCCCAAGCACTTTATGGATATGGTGATGAGCTGACTACTGTGAGGGTGGCTTTACATATGAATGGGACTTTGCTACCCCCACTTTTTGGCACCAAAAGACGGCTTGGTGATCCCATATTCCCATATCCATTTGTGCTAGGTATGAAATATTTGCATAGGAGCCTAGGGACACTATGGAGATATCCTATTTTCATGAGTCATCCTGGGATGTGCTTCACTTCAGATTATAGATCTATGTTTTGCGAACGACTTGCTGCTATTTTGCAAAATTGAGGAAGCCTCTGTTATATTGATAATGGCTCACTTGAGGAAGTTTGAGGCTTGTTCTGGTCTCAAAGCTAATCCTAGCAAGAGTGATGCATATTTTGGTGGTGTTACTTTGTTTATGAAGAGAAAGCTGCTGGAAATTATGGGGTGTCAAGAAGGGTCCTCTCATTTCAGGTACCTAGGTGTGCCACTGGCTACTGCTACCTTGTCCATAAAACATTACCGGCCCCTTATTGATAAGTTGCTCATGAAGGTGAACTGTTGGACAGCCAGATTCTTGAGCTACACTGGAAGACTCCAACTAGTCAAAGCAGAGCTGATGGGGTTGAATTAGTTCTGGGCCGAACTGTTTTTATTACCACAGAAAGTAGTACAAATGGCAGGTGATTTTTCTGGTCATGCGTGCATGTCAGGAAACATAAAGCTTCGGTGGCATGGCAAACAGTGTGTTTGCCTGTGGAGGAAGGTGGTTTGGGTGTGTGCAACCTGGCATGGTGGAACGGGGCAGCATTTGGGAAGTACTTATGGAACATAATGCAACGTAAAGAAAGCTTGCAGATCAAAGAGGTACATACATGGTATCTCCATCCAGCAAGCAGCACTTGAGCAGTGCAGCTGTAAACATCACTTCTCATGGGGCTTTAAGAAACTCACGAGTCTAAGAGCCCAGCTGATACCCTAAATGACCCCTGATTGTTGTTTGGTGAATGGTAGGTATAGTATTCAGAGAGTTCTGGGTACTGTCCTCTGTTGTATGGAGACATGAGGGCCTTTCTAAGCATAAACTCATCATGTGGATTATGTGCCATCATACATCACTTACCAGAGACCGATTGACAGCTTGACACATCACTTCAGATCCTCATTGTGGTATCTACAGATCCCCAGTGGAAATACTATCTCATCTCTTTCTCGGAAGCATATTTTCTCAAGAATGTTGGATGTTGATCTTCAACTGGCCCAAACTCAGGATGACAGCAACTACACGGGACAGTTTGTAAATCGGCTGAGCAACAGACTCAGAAGGAGCAAGGTTTCCCAGGGACTATTATAGCTGTAGTGGCACAGGGCATTTACAGAATACGAATAGCTAGAAATCAAGCTATTTTTCAACATAAAGTTACAATCCCCAGGGTTTTAGTGAGGAAGATAGTAAAGGAAACACACATAAGATTTGGTTTACAGTCCAAACAGAGTCTGTATAGGAGAGAGTTGCAAAAGTTGGACTACTTTGCATGGCTAATGTTAGGGTTGTAAATGAGTTAATTTGGGTTCAGCTTGTTTAATAAACAAGCCTAAAAATAAGAGTCAAGCTCAACTCATTTATAAGTGACCCGAACTAGCCTGCCACCTTTTGTGGTAAATGAGCTAAGCTTGCGAGCTTTTACATTGTAAACGAGCCAAACCTAAAAATAAAGCTCAAGCTCGACTCATTTAGCAAAATGAGTGAACCGAGTTGAGCCCTTAACCAGTTAAGCATAGAAAACTCACAAGTCAACTTTGTTCATTTACAACCTTAGCTGACGTGAAGTACCTCTTGCTCTTTTGGTACTAATAAAAATTATTAATACCAAAACACATACATGTTCATATATAAGAAAGATTATTATACTAATTGGACAGGATGATTGTCTATGTTATTGCCACTATCAACAGTTTAAACTTTTCTTAATAAGTTCATTTTTCTCAGTATAATAATTAACTAGCATCATTTTCATGAAAACAGGGATCTAACCGTATCAACCACATTTTGGCATTAGATTACATGATTTAGTGCACTCTATGTCAAGAATAAGCAATGTAGAAGAGAGGAGAGCTGATATCAAAGGAAAACTTATGCCATCATTCACCAACTGTACTCCATTTATTTGTTAAATTGATTAAACTTAATTAGTGCAGGAATAGAACTGATGACTGTCCTGGAATGTAGAAAAATAGAAACAACAATTCGGCAAATAAACTTCATCATAAATTTTAAGTAGTTACTCACCCTATGAACAACTCCAAAACCACCTCCACCTATTCTGCATGAGAAATGGAAGTTGTTTGTAGCTGATCTCAATGAGTTGTATGTAAAGATTCTTAGGTTGCTCAAGTCGATCTCTAACCATAGATAAAAAGGTAAAAACACGTGAGAGCAAAAGTATCAGGAAATCATAAAAAAGACATCCCAGAAAAGAAAATGCTATACTAATATAGAAAAAAATGATCCTGTCCGGCCAGATCTAAGCCAAATATCCATACAGATTGTCAAGGGAAATGTGATAGGTGACTATGACAAACGTTGCTGGACTTGTCAAGAGACGGAGAACTATGATGTAGCCACCTGTATACTTCAAGAGCTAGAGGCAACTTCTAGCTTGTGGCAAGCAGATTTCTAATTATGTTTGTTTTTCAACATTTCGTTCTCTATTAGGCACTTCTAAGTTTTAGCTGCTTTATTGTCGTTATAACTCATCAGCCAGCCTCAAATTTTCCACCTCCTGCATCCTCATAGCTACTATTTAATTGTCCCGCAAGCCTCCATATCTCAATTAAACAACCATGTTAGAGTCATACGCAGGTTCCTGTTTGATTATAGTGAAACCAGATTGACATTCGTTATATATATGTATCACTCCATTTCACCAATCAAAGAAACTTGTAAGATCAAGTTCAGCCCTTCTTACCTTCAACCTGGATGTCTGTATGACGCTTTTTGCCTTTCCATGGTATTGATACAGGCAGACATCCACAATTCATGGCCTCAAAGCATACATTCAATTCCCAACAGTGAATTCTCAGTTTTTTTTCCCCCTCTTTCTAACTTCAATAATCCATCCGTAAATAACTGCGAAGACCCCGCAAAACGGCATTCAATAAATAACAGCAGCACCAGCAACAAACATAGTCTTATACTCAAACAAGATGCCACTATGAAATTATACGCCTGTAATATTTGTGTATGCCATTCCAATCAAATATGAATAATTATTTACGCAACATAGATATAGGAATTGAAAGTTCAAACCTCAATGAATTGGTACGGTACCTCAGCTACGAGGACTACAAGGAGCAGTGGGCGGACAGCGCCAAATGGAAACCCTAGATAAATGAATAATGAAGAGTACGGAATTTTCATCATCATCATCATATAAACTTGTTGACTAATAGATTTGGAGGACTATATGTGAAGTTCAAGTAGAGAAAGGTCAACGATAGTAACTAAGTTTCTTAGACGGGTCTCGATTTTCATGGACAGGCAAGAAAGCGTATGTTTGGACCGACTTGTTGGAGCAATGGCAGAAGAACACCTAACCGTTGAAGCTGTTGCTGGCCTTTATCAAAGTCCCAGGTTGGCGGAAAAGTTGTTTTTTCCATAAGTTTTTAAATATCTTCACCTAATGCGATGTTTAAATTAAAAATGAAAGTTATTTTGTACGGTAAGTAAGGGGACTAGACTGTATATATACTATACACCTTCACGTCCGATCGTCCGATCCAGATTAGGTCGGATATAGGTTATATATTTAGATAAATTAGATTTTTTTACTAAAATTTACTTTAAAACTGATTTTATTCTTACATATATTCGATCTTCTTCGGTTGCATATATTCAGCTTTTTTTAAATGTTACCTCCATCATACATAGAGTGGAAGACAATCTACTTTCTCAAATTTTTCCTCCTTTTATTGGTTCTTTTAGACATTGTCTTAGAGTAGAAAAAATCGAGCATTTTATCACTTTAACCCATAGCTTTTTCCCTTCTAGTTTTTACGAATCTAGACATTGTTCAAGCAAAATCCAAACTTTTTCTCACGAGTGCACAGAAAAGGAGGTTGTTGTGTGAACTTTAGAGGCAATCCGTCCAATCTGATTTGCACATCGGTTAGGGCATAAATTGCTTAAGGGTAGTGATTCAATTCACGACACAACCATTGTTCGATAAGTATATTTTTTCTAGTTTTATTTGTTACATGTACTGCACTCTATTTTCCTTCAATTTGAAGCGATTTATTGGAATAATATACGTAACCAATTCGATTTGTTCAGTGGTATAGATTTTTGCTTCTAGGATTCTTATCACTAGATTTTGTGTTGTTGTCTTCCTTCATTTGTGTCTACTAATTTAAGTGGTGTATTTCAGTTATGGAATTATAATCAGGCCTCAATTTGGAATTGAATTTTTGGCTTCATGAAATACCCCAAAACCCTAATTTAGAAAATTATACTAAAATAGAAATTTATTAAAAAAAATAATTAAATTAATTATTTTATTAAAATAAGGGGGAATACTTAAGGCAAAATTAAGAGGAAAATAATAAATAATTTAATTAGAAAAAATTAGGGTGTTTTGGCTAATTAAAATAGAATTTAGGACCCTAATATCCTCTACAACCATCATCATCAAGCTGCACAACACCATCATCACCATCGCACAATTTATCTTCATCTCTCACGCACAACATGCACACACAGATTATATAATATATATATATATATACACATACACACCTCTCATCCTTATTTCTCTTTGGTTTTGCCTCACTCTGCTTATATTTTTGTCAAAGAGCCATTACCAGGCCAATAATTGATGCACTTTAACAACCTACTTTGGGCAACCAACTAATTTTACTTGTATCTTGGCATTGGTTCTCAAGACACTTCCCCATATGGAGGAACTTCAACAACTCTCCCTCTTCCAATACATGGGAAGAACCCTTTTATTTCTCTACTAAGAGAAACCATGCACCATGCTCAACCTATCTTTGGGGTACAACATAGTTCATGATTACTTTTGAGCAAAGACTTTGTAATAATCTAAAAAGAAATTTTAATTATTATTTTACTAAATATTATTATTTTAAATATTTAAAAATACCAAAATATTCTAAAAATCCCAACCAACCTATTTTTTTCCTTTTCCCTTTCTTTTTCCTTTTTCTTTCCTTCCTCTCCTTTATCCTTTTTCTTTTTTCCCTTTCTTCCCCCGGACTGGGCTAGCCCCTTAGCGGCCCAACTCTACTCCCTCTTTTCTCTCCCCTATGCGGCCTAGCTTGCGTCGCCCTTTTTTTTCCTTGCTCAGCCGTTGGTTCGCCCCTTTTTTCTTCCTCCTTCTTTTCCCCTAGACTAGTCGGCCAACCCTTCTTCTTCTTCTTCCCCTTCCTCTCGCTCCTTTCCCATGCCCTGCAGATCGAGACCTACAACCGCCCCATACACCAACCAGCCAACCATCGTACGCTAGCCTGCCACCTTCTTTCTCTTCCCTGTCTTTTTCCTTTCCTTTTCTGACCCTAACCTACCCTGTACCGCTCTCACACATGCCTTTCTTCCCTTCCCTTTTCTCCTCCCCGACCTAACCAAACCTACAAATCGTAGGCTTCTACATATCGGCCGGCGACCCTACCACGCATGCCTCCTCTTGTCCTCTTTCCCCTCTGTTGTATCCACTCCCATTTGCCTATAAATACCCCATACCAAACCTCAATCGAGCTCCCTTTCATGCCTAGAAAAACTCACCTCACCCTACCCCACCGCCACTTTAGACGCCTCCACCGCCACTGTTGCCCAACGCCACCACCCAAACCACCTGCCAAACTCCTCCCTGCATCACCTACCACCAAACCACACCACCACTATGCCTACTTCCTCTTGCATGAGTCGCCACAGCTATGCAAAGTTGGTTACCCAACCTACCCATTCCCTTCCATCGCCCCCCTCGCGCCGTCGTGCGCTACCATCCCTGCTGCAGCCATCACTCCTCCCAAAACACCCAGTAGAGTTTCCTTTACCTCCCTTTACCTTCCTTTCTCCCTACCTCCCTCTCCTTCTCCACCACCTTCAGCCACCACAACAACCGCTGCCTGCCCCGCTACCTTTGTTGTGCTACCACTATCATTCCAACCCTCTCAACCTAGAGCATCCACCACCTCACTCCCCCTCTTCTAAGCTAGAAATCCCCCTCTCTAACCCCACTTTCTCTTGGTCACCACCACCCCTAAGTTGTGCCCTAGCCTCCCTAACCTTTAAAAATAATTTATTTAATTGTTAATTATTTTATTTGTGTTAATATCATCATCGTCATTATTATTACTATCACCACTATTATTATTATTACTATGGCTATTATTATTATTGTTGTTGTTTTTGTTGTTATTAACTTTGGCACATTACTACTAATATTATTATTATTAATATTCAAATCATTATTATTATTATGATTATTATTATTATTATTATTATTATTATTATTATTATTGCTATTATTACTACTCCTGCTACTACTACAACAACTACTACTACTACTACTACTACTACTAACTTTGGACACTATTATTACTAATGATAATATTAACATGATTATTCGAACCCTATCATTATCATTACTAAGATTTGAAGTATTATTATTATTATTATTAACCTTGGCCTTATTACTACTAATGTTAATATTATTATGATTATTAGAACCCTTATTATTATTATTATTATCATTATTATTATTATTATTATTATTATTATTATTATTAAGATTCAAACTATTACTACTACTACTACTATTATTATTATTGTTATTATTACCTATATCACTAATATTACTATTACTAATAGTACTAATATTATTCTTGTTATTATTATTATTAGTAGTAGTAGTAGTATCATTATTGTCACTATTTTAGTATTACTAATACTATTATTATTATTGTTATGATTCGGGTTATTATTAGTGTTATCACTATCATTATTGTTGTTGTTATTGTTGTTGATAGTAAAGATATTACCTTTAGTGATATAAATATTACTAATAATACTTTAACATGGATCGATATGACTACTAAGACTATTTTGACTAGTAATAGCATAATTAGCTACTTTAAATTAATACCCTTACTTTTACTTATAAAACTTCTATTATTATTATTAGTAGCCCTAACACTAGGTTATAATAAGGATAAAGTAGGAAATAATGATAATATTGGTTAGAGGAAAGTTAACCCTTAGTATTTTCCTCTTATAAGTGAATCAATTCAAAATCCTAAGGTGGCATAGGAGCGTGCTCCAAGCCCGGCATCATTTTAGGTAAGGATGTAGTTAAGGCCGCTTGTGTGTATTATGTCCCTTATATGCTATGTATGATATTATGTTGTGTACCTTATATTATTATGAGTGCTTACTTGTAGCGCAACGTGGAGTTAAGTTATGCTTATATGACTTCCTTATGGCATGTGTAAAATGATGTGTATGTTGTGCCTGTGGTATTATGTGATATGACCCTCTAGAACATGCATGCTAGGATGGTTTAATGAGATGGAATGGGGTGAAATGATGAAAAAGGGAAAAGGGGAATTGAGTTAACTAAAGGGGAATGAGAATGACATAATTATCTCATGACCTATAAGGGGATAAAAAAAGGAAAATATGGATAAAATAAGAGAGTGGAGTGGATTTTGCATGGGAAAGTCTAGAGTTTGCATGGGATGGATGGTGTTTGCATGGGGATGATCCTTACGTGTGAAAAGTTGCCTTGGGGTGTAAGTAAGGTAAGGGGATAGTTATTGGGGTGATTGGAGTCCTTGAGCAAAAAATAGTTTGCAGGTAGGTGTAAGGGTGTATAGGGGACTTGGCTAGTGTTTGGGGTGACCAACCAGGGTTTCGTGGTAACATGTGTAAAATGGAAAGTAAGGTGAAATTTTTGGGGTTGAACCTAAGTGAGAGGATGAGTTAAGGATAAAGGAGCATGTGTTGTGAGGGTTAGAGAAAGGATGAGCCATATAGGCCAAATTAAGGTTTTCAAGGGAAACCCTAGAGGGCAATAATGAGTTGTCCTTAGATGGTATAATGAAGTGGGCCTCTACCCATACCTTTAGGATTTGGGTATTCTTGGTAAGTAAGGAGAGGAGTAAAAGGATGTCTGGATGTGTTGGGAGGCGTAGAAGTTCCAAAATATGGGAGAGGCCCTCTTAGGGGAATGGGAGTAGACAGATTGTGTGAATGGATAGTCCAAAGAATATGCATGTCTAGGGTGAAAACTTATATTGAATAAGACACAATTAAAATACTAATTATTTAAAGCAAAAGATGATTGAGCCAGGCCCAGACTGATCCACTGGTATAATAGTGGCTAGGTGTCGGAGTGCCCTGGAGACCGATCTACTGGCATATAGTAGCAGTCAAGTGCGTTATGTCCTGTAAGTTCTGATCCATAGTCTATAATAGTGGGGGATCCCGAGCTCAATAAACCAAACCTTAAGTTATGATAAGGCATGAGAAAGACACTAAGTACTTACAGTCGGACACCATGATATTTGGGGTCAGACCGATCCACGGGCATAATAGTAGCTAAGAATATCTTGCCCTAGAGATCAATCCACCGGCATATAATAGTGGTCAGGTGTGTTCTGTCCTGTATTTTTTTGATCCACCAGCTATAATAGTGGGGTTTCCATACTTGCATGGACTTATAAAGAGAATGGTGTAAAATAAGTATATTGACCAGAGATTTAACAAATGAGTTTAACCGGACTGTAATACGGCCTCTACAATTTGCATTGCTTGTATGTTTATATGTATGATCATGCTTGTATTATATGCTTTCTATATATGGCCTTAGATGTATGGTTACCTTACTTAGTATGTAGCGTGTTGACTGCCCGTTTCATGAGTGCTGCTCATTCCCATAAGCAGAGGGCTAAGAGTTTGTGCAGGTAGGAGACACAATCTGTGATGCTTATGATACTTATGAGGCATCGAGGGGCTGAGAGTTGAGCTGTAAATTGGGAATGAGGACCCGGGAGTGACTTTGGCCGGACTCTCTCACTCTCTTTTTTACTTCAGCTTACTTATGTATCATTTTATTTTCGTTTTCTTGTACAGTACCCTTTTACCCTTCATGGGAACTTTGATTATGTACTTTATTGGGTTGTATAAACTTTAATGCACACTCTGATTTTCGTGTTATGGATATTTTAGTTTTATCTCTGTTTTAAGTTGTTTAATGTTCTTATAAAATTATCCTTAGCCTTGTGGTTGGTAAGAGATTGGCTGGGGGGCAGGCTTGTACCGATCACGATGGTATCACCCCTGTGCTTGTATTTGTTTTAATTAAACAAAAATTTTCAACTGTAATTTTTCAGGGGTGTTACACTTCGGTAATTTCTTTAGGTTTGAATATGAGTCTTGACTTCCTTTGTCATCAATATTTTGTCTCTTCAATCTGAATATCAAATACTATCGTTGGGTTAAGATTGGTTGTTTGAGTGCTACAATATTTTCTACTGCTACAGTAAGTCATTGCTACACTGTAGTGTTCTGATAATGTTCTTTTAGTGCTTACTATTTTTGTTAGAGCCAAGTATCGGTGTTCCATGATTTTATTATGGTTGTTATGACTATTCTAAGAGTCATCCTGTACATGTAGAAGGTTGAGTCATTGGACTATACTAATTATCGTAGGTGGTCTCAGAGGATGTTGATTTTGTTTGAGGATCTTGAGGTTGATTATGTGTTGTTGTGTGATCCACCTACTCAAAAGGAAACTAACATTACACTTGCTACTCCAACTTCCACTTCCACTCTAGTTGCAGTTTAGAGAGCTGATGATGCCTCAAAGGAAAAATATTAAAGAGATAATAAGACTATTCATGGTCATCTTCTACAACATATGAACAACAAGTTGTTTGACATGTTCTTCAGCATTGAGTCATCAAAGAAAATTTGAGATACTTTGAAGAATAAGTATGGAATGGATGAAGTTGGGAGAAAGAAGTATGTTGTAGGAAATATGATGAAATTCCATATGGTTGATGATAAATTGGTGATGGATCATGTTCATGATTATGAACTATTGGTTTGTTAAAGTCCTGAGTGAAGGAATGAAAATATGTGAGAAATTCTATATTAACATGCTCAGAGAAATTTCTGCCATCTTGGAGTGACTTTAAGAACCATCTAAAGCATAATAAAAGGGATTTGACACTGCCATAGCTAATCAACTATATGAGGACAGAAGAGACAAATCATCTAAAGGACAATTGTTTCTTTTATGCTTCTAGGTCAGTTCCTACAAATGTGGTAGATTCCACTGCTATTAATTACAAGCCCAAGGGTCAGGGGAAGATTCCTCTAAAGAAGGTTAGCAGAAGAATCGGTCAATTTTCATAAAGGGTGAAAAGATTTAGAAGAATAAGTTGACCTGCTATGTATGTGGGAAGATGGGTCATAAGGTGTATCAGTGCAATAAGAGGTAGGATTAGCAAAACCAAAACTAGATTAAGTAGGATGTTGCATAAATCAATGTTGTTAAGATTGAGGAGGTTATAGCTTCTATGGTAGTGGAAGTAAATTTGGTTAACAACAAGACATACTAGGTTTTGGACATCGGGGCTTCCAAATATCCGTGTGCCAACTGAAATCTCTTCCACCAATTTGAGGATGCTGTTGATGGAGAATATGTCTTCATGTGAAATTCTACTAGGGCTGGAGTTTTGGGCAAAGGAAAAGTTCTTCTAAAACTCACTTTTAAATCTTTATCATTGAGTGATGTTTTATATGTGCCCTCTCTACATGGGAACCTTATTTTGGGTATCTTTCTTAATAGCACCAAACTAAAATTGGTCTTTGAGGTTGGTAAGGTTGTGTTAACCAAGAATGGGGTCCTTGTGGGAAAGGAGTACTTAGCCGATGGTCTCTTTGTTTTAAATAATGTTCTAGCTAATGAAAATGCTTTTACTTCTGCTTATATTGACGAGTCTGTTATTTTTGGCATTATAGGCTAGGGTATGTGAATGTGGCTTCCATAGATAAACTAAAACTTATGAACTTGATTAACGTGATAGACACTAATGATTATGAGAAGTGTCTTGTGTGTGTGGAAGCCAATTTTCTAAGAATCCTTTTGAACTAGTCACAATAAGATCAACAGAATTACTTGAATTAATTCACACAAACTTAGAAATTTTAAGAATATTAAGAGCAGAGAAGGTAAACGGTATTATATAACCTTTATTGATGATTACTTGAGAAATGCTAAAGTTTACCTCCTTAGGTCTAAAGATGAGACCGAATGTATGTTATTAAAATATAAAGCAAAAGTCGAAAACCAATTAGACTGTAAAATAAAGAGGCTTAGGTTTGACAAGTGTGGTGAATATGAAATTAGATTCCTAAAATACTTTTGTGATAGCCGTGGTAATGTGCATGAGACCAATGCCTCTTACACCCCTCAACAAAATAGCGTAGCTGAAAGGAAAAATAAAACATTAAAGCTGTGTTGTCTGACTTATATGTTTCGAATAGAGTTCCTCATAAAAAGTTGGATAAAACGCCCTATGAATTATGGAAAGGTTTTGGACCTAAGTTTAAAATCTTAAAAGTGTGGGGGTAACTAGCTAAGGTTGAATAACCTGATTTTTGAAGCAAAAATATGGAAAAAACTTTTGATTGTGCATTTATTGGTTATGCTCAAAATAGTGTTGTATATAGATTCTTGTGTTTAAGTGATAACTCAATCTGTGAATCTAGAAATGCATAATTTTTTGAGAAAGTGTTTCCTTTGAGAAAGAATTCATGTGATATTGCTAGTTCTTTTAATGCTTTATCTGTGCCTTTGTTTATGCCTTCTTCATCAAATGTTGTGAATGATAACGTGCATGAACTCAAAAGAAGTAAATGACGAAAGATATAAACTAGCTTTGGGCCTGATTTTGTTACTGCTTTCCTAGTTAAAAATTATGACCTTAATAAGATTAATTTGGACTTTGTGTTTACTTATTTGATTGAGGATGATCCTAAAATGTATAGGGAAGGTGTAACATCCATTGATGCTAGTTTTTGGAAAGAGGTAATTAATAATGAATTGGATTCTCTTAAGGAAAATAACACATGGGACTTAGTGGATTTACTTAGAGGATGAAAATCGATTAGTTGCAAATGGATTTTCAAAAATAAATCGAGAACTAATGGAACCGTTAATAATTTTAAGGCACGATGGGTAGTTGTAGGCTATAAACAAAAGAAAGATGTTAACTTTTTTATACTTACTCTCCTATGACTATGATTGCCATGATCCATTCTTTAGTTGCCTTAGTTACTATCCATGGACTTGTAGTCCATCAAATGGATCTAAAAACATATTATCTAAATGGTGACCTAAAAGAGGAGATTTATGTAGAGCAGGTTAAGGGCTATGAGGTTCAAGGTCAAGAGAATAAAGTGTGTAGATTGAAAAAGTCAATGTATGGCCTTAAACAAGCTCCTAAGCAATGGAACAAAAAATTAAACCGGATCTTAATGAGCAATGGCTTTGTTGTAAATGTATTTGATTCATGTATTTATTCTAAAATGATTGGACATGAATGTGTGATAATCTACTTAAATGTGGATGGCATGTTGATTCTTGGTATAAGCATGACTATGGTCGATAAGAACAATTTTTTTACCTTCTTATTTTAAAATGTAAGATTCAGGAGAAGCTAATGTGATTATTAGTATTAAAATGAGAAAAATTGAGAATGGATTTTCCTTGAGTCATTCAAATTATGTTGATAAAATATTAGAAAAGTTTGATTATCATGATGAATTACGTATGAAAACTCCTTATGATCCTATCATTCATTTGAAAAAGAACTAAGGTTCTAGTGTTTCATGAGAAGAATATACTAAAATTATAGGTAGTGTGATGTTCCTCATGAATTGTACTAGACCTGACATTATGTATGTTGTGAGCAGACTAATTTGGTATACTCATAAGCCAAATAGAGATCATCGAACTGTAATTCATCCTTTACTTAGATATTTTAATGGTAATAAGGATTAGTGTTTGCATTTTTATAAATTTTATGTTGTGTTAGAAGGATTTATTGATGCTAATTGGATTTCAGATAACAATGAGTTTAGTTTCACTTAGTAGATATGTTTTCACACTAGGAGGAGGAGCTATGTCGTGGAAGTTTGCCAAGCAGACTTGATGTGTACTCACCTTGATATCTCTCAAATTGCTAGTATGGCTAGTCAATATATGACAAATTTGGGGAAGGCTCACTAGCAAGCTGTGAAGTGGATTCTAAGGTACTTAAAGGGTACGTTGTTAGCATGTATAGAGCATGGAAGATCTGCTGATTTGTTAGTTGGGTTTGTGGACTCTAACTATGGTGGAGACCTTGATAAAAGAAGATCTATTAGTATATATGTTTTTTGTCTTAGTGGTTCAACTATTAGTTGTAAGTCTTCCTTACAAGATGTGATGGTTTTGTCCACTACTGAGCAGAGTATATGGCTACGACAAAAGGCTTTTCAGGAATCTGTGTAGCTTACTGGTTTAGTATATGTGCTGAAGTTTGGTCATGGTGCTCTAGATGTTTGAGGTGATAGATAGAATAATATCTATTTATCAAATAATAAAAATTATTTCCATCATCAAATGAAGCATATTGGCATCAAGTATCACTTTATCTGAGGTATTATTAATGCTGGCAAAGTTGTGTTAGAGAAAATGGGTACTTTGGATAATCCTGACGATATGCTCATGAAGCCATTGACTATGGGTAATTTTGAGTACTTCTCATACTTGATTAGTGTTCATAGGACATTAGATCCTTTTTTGGGATAAGATTTTTTTTTGTAGAGGTGTTTATATGTCGTGCGTCACAAGCAATGTGTTAAGGTAGAAAATTGTGAGCTTTGACTAGGTATTTAAGCACATTATGGCATTGTTTTAGATTGTGTAGGTATTAGAGAAGTTAAGTCTAGATTCATGAGCTATGGAATAAATATGGGGGCCTTGTATTTATTAACAAAGTCTATGTTTATTTACAGAATATGTTGATGTGAGTTTTGGGCAAAATTCTAGAGTAAGGAGATAAACATAGGGGATGTGTTTCTGAAATAAGGATCGTGTTTTTCCTTATTTTTGAAACATGATGTTTTGTCCTGTAGGATTTTTTCTAGTGTAAAAAGATATAAGAAAACCTCAGTTGTCAAGTCGTGCAACCCAATTTCTTCTTCTTCTCCATAAAATTCTCCATTAAAATAGAATTGTATATTTGTGTAATTTATTGATTGATTTGTTTAATCATCATGTAATGACACAATAATACAAATAAAGATATCTATTTTTTCCTCAGTTGTTCTGTTTTATGATTGAATCATCAATAGTTCATCTTGTTAATTCTGATTTTTGTTCGGATGAATTCAATCCACATAATTCCACATGTAGTTATATCTAAGATTAAGTTAATAAATATTTCTTCTTTTTTTTGCATCAAGAATACTACATGCACAATAGTTAAATTCATGACTCAATAAATACCAAGAGTAATACTAACAATATGTTATTGAGCTATAGATTGATTTATTAAAAGGATTGAGTTGGAAAAAATACCCGGGGTGGTCGTGGATAGGTATCAAACATATTGTTTTTGATAGATGCTCGAGTGGGTGAGGTCTAACAACAAGAAAGGGATCACATGACAGAGTAGGAAGATATAACTTTGATAGGGGAATATAAATAACAAGTGTTTAAGGAAAATTTTTCAACCTCCGCTTACAAAAGAGATATATTACAAAATCCTTGAAAACATATGTCATTACAATTTGTATCATCTTTCAACATGAATCCAGTTATTTTAACCATATATTTTCTAATATTACCCAATATCCTTTGTAAAATAATTTAAGCTTGATATTACCGCACAACACTCAATAGTGGCAAAAAAGATTAGTATAAACCTATGTTGAGAGGTTTGATCTCATATGTTTTGCAGACAAATAATCATTAAGCACTGGGACACAAAACAACACCTACTAGTTCATTGATCAGATGCTTCACAAAATATCAAAAATGGAATAATAAGAAGAAGATCTAAATAAAGACACCCTTGTTGATAACATCCTAAGTCAGGATGATGCATTTTTTAATAATGAAGAAGTTACAGATGGTATTAAAAGGTTGGAAGTGGAAAAAATAACAATAATGAAAGCAAAAAACAAAAAAAAAATGAGTTTGCTATTTCTACTCTAATAACCACAACTGTGATTAAAGAATCAAGCAAAGATATGAAATCAGATAAGAAAGACCCTTTTGTTTAATAAAATATTGTTGATTCATCCAAAGAAATGATGGAATCGTTTGTTGTTGCTACTCATCATACTCCATCAAATCCAAATAAAAATAATTCATTTAAGAACCATACCACCACCTTCTTTTAGCTTGGGGGTAAATATAGGATGATTCACCCAATATAGCAATGGATTTTCTTATTTCTACTATTGAACATGCTTCATCTTTTGGAAAAAAGAAAGTCCAGCTAAAGGGGAAAAATAACCGATCAAACCAAAATTAAAGTAGAGAGGGCCTAATACCTGTGATTATCATAAACACTTCACATTATTCATATTATAATATTTATCCTAGTTATTAATCACCTTTCACCACAATTGTGATATTACAATGTGTTATT
This sequence comes from Tamarix chinensis, assembly GCA_030549775.1. Lineage (NCBI taxonomy): Eukaryota > Viridiplantae > Streptophyta > Magnoliopsida > Caryophyllales > Tamaricaceae > Tamarix > Tamarix chinensis. The sequence continues at coordinate 7,778,508 of CM060177.1, read as the reverse complement.
AATCATATTTCACTAATCTTCATAATGTCTCATCACTTTTTTTTTCTAATATATTACCATTTTTCCTATAATATTTCAACAAAATGAACTAACCTTACAAAAAAAATTTCAACATAATGACCATGATGGAAAAAGATACTAATGAGGACTTTGATTGTGATATAGAAAAGTTGATAGCATATTTAAACTCTATTGATTGGGTTGATGAAAAAAGACAAGCTTGGCTCAAGTAGTAAGTACCTTTAATGATATTAAATCCTCTCTCATAGTTCCATTTGTCATCTTTCATCACTAGATGATAAATTTTTCACTAATGTTAAAATCATCTTCCACAATTTCAGTTCAAACTTTTTATATTACCACCCTCACCATATTTATCTCTGACTTTAGTTTAACTAATATTTCACTTTGATCATTATAAATTTTCACCACATTCTTGCTAAACTTTCAACAAAAAATAACCAAAAAGGATATCATTAAAACAACAAAACACAACACATAGAACTTACATCTTGGAAATATAACAACAAAAAACATGTAAGGAACATACTCATTCCAATAAAAGTTGAACTCAACATCTGGTTCAATATACTTTAGGGTATAGTTAAATTAATCAAAAAATCCTTCTTCTTTCTCAACCAACTAATTTGCTTCTTTGAATTCTCCCCAATATGCCCCATACACAACCTATGTCTTAATTAAGGAAAATAGAATTAGTTTAATCCAAACCCAATACCAAACATAGCATTACAATTATGATAGTTCATTCTAGCAAATGGACCACATTTCAAATCATATTTATTCATGTGATACGTGGTATCATGAACAACTAAATCACCAAACTGCTCGTAATCATCCTTTGTTATCCTATCACGAAAGAAAAGGTTTCATAACCTTTCTTTCTATTCTAATTCAAAATCATAATAAGAGATCTCCTCAACTCCAAATAGATTCTTAAAAATCTCAACAAGACCATTGGCATCACTTCCTTCAATTTTCTTTGTCTTTTATTTTTTTCATTGCATTATGATCATTTCTTATGGTGAAACCAACAATCAGGAACCTCTAACCTCATTTATAATAATTCTAATAATAGTAGCAACACCAACCTTGTGATATTTTAGATTGGTAACAAAATATAAGTACATTCTAGACATTTTCCTATGAGACTTAAGTAAATGTATCTAATGAAGAAGAATAAATTCATGCTTATAAAGAAATCATGTTTAGTTAACGCCCTCATATCTTCCCAATCAATATTAAGTTGCACCTCAAATTTACAATCAATTATAAAATCAACCTTTATATATGTCTTATTTTTTGTTGCTTTATCACATTTCAATCTAGGTTCCCAATTACGAAATTAATTAATATATGGTGTTTTCCCATCAACTTGATAACATTGATGAAATTTCCTAACACTAAATCTAATTATGTATGAATACCACTAATTCAAAATATATGCAACATCCTCATTATCAACCACTTTTCCTAATATCTTGGACTCCTCTACTTCACTAATATCAGGCAGGGGAAACTTGATCTGCTTCAAAATTATTAATACAAATAAATTAACAAAGTAGATAATAAATTTAAAAAAAAGCATTAAAAATGCGTTTAACTTATCATTCACCATGATTATGAATATATTTAACCATAGATACGAGTATATTTCATCATAACAAACTTTATCTTTCACAACTATATTATCATACTTTCACCCCATCAATCAAAAATTTCACCCCTGTATTATTGAATTTTCACCAAAATCAAACAACTTTTTCACCACAAACTCCTAAAAATTTTCAATAGTAGTTTAAGCATTTATCACCGGCCCAACACATGTCTTTCATCACACAACCCAATATATTTCATCATCTATGTTACAAGTTCATAGGTTGACAATTATAGGTTTCAAAAAGAGGAAGCATATTTAGCTAAAATCAATCAACAATAAAGATCAAAGTTAGACATTAATAAGAAAAATTCACATGCAAATAAACTAATCATTTACATCTAATCAAAATATATTTCACCATTTGATGCCTAAATTTTTACCACGATTAACGATATTTTTTACCAATAAAAATCTTTTACCACAAGCATGTTCATATATCAACAATCTTGTCTACATCCTTCATCACAAATGTACCTAAACTTCACCAAGAAGAAAACTATATTTCACATATAACAAACCTTTCAAAACATTTATGAAACATTAACTTAACACATCCACTAACATTTTCATGCGTCAACTAATCTTTCATAGTTAGTCATCATATCTTTCACCATTTTATACATTAACTTTTACCCAGATTAGCCATATTTTTCATCAATAATTAGCTTTCACTACAATCCTATCCATATATCAACAACCCTGTCCACATATGACACTACAAGAAGAATAAACTTCACCAAGGAGTATATTACTTTCACAAATGTATAACTAACCTTTTAAAACAAGTCTCAAACATTACATGAAGATTTCTCACATTGATCCTTGACCTCGTTGTCATACATTTTGAGTTGGATTTAGTTCTTATATTGTCAAAAAAATCAATAATGGCTTAAAGTCAGAAATTGCAAGATTAAAATCAAACAATGACGTAAAATTAGAAACGTTTAAGTTTAATCCAATAAGATATGTTTAGTAAAATCAACAATATGTAAAATCAATAATGCATGAGGATGATATTCAAAATTGCTTGAGAATGACAAAGGATGATGTTTTCACAAATCAACAATGGTTTAAACGAAAAGAAAACAGCGACAGAACGAGGGAGAAGGTCTTGTATGTGTGAGAAAACAATCATTGATTTTCATACACTAGTTAATCATGCGCTAGCAATTTTGATAAAAATAATAATAATGATGTATCACCTGTCGTACGAAACATCATGACTTTTATGATGGAAAGAGTTATATATCTCGACAACTACAGCAAGGATAAAAAATAAATCAATAAATAAAAGGCCAACAGATAAGGTCACTAGATTATATCCGACCAACATAAGACCTTGTGCGTCATATAATGCTGCATAAGATGTTAGAGAGGCGATCTTCGAGACCGCTCGCAAATGTACCAAGGCACAAATTACTTTTAGCAAAAATTATACTCTCCATCTCATAGTATTTGATATGAATTTTATCAAAACTAAAACAGGGGGTCAAATTAACACTATCTTAAATGACACGTTATTAATTTTATATATATTTATTCTTAATGAGATTTTTTTTATTGAAAATATATTTAAAAAAATCTTATTTAATAATGATCCACAAAGTAAAAAAGCTTAGTTTCTTGTAAATAAGAACCTCGTGAATATTTTGTGACGATTTGAAAGAGAAAAATATCAATGGATCGATAAACTTTAAAGAAGCGGCCCAGATCACTTATATAATATGCAGTGATGCATGCAAGCACGTAAGGCTCAAGCAGGTTCATATCATATCAGATAACCAGAAATGGTCACATAAGACAAATTCATGGTAGCCCGTGGGAGATCATCCTACAAATATCAGATAACAATCTCGCAATGGATCACCTTCAGCTTCATTCCATAGAAACGCGTTGTTTCTGAAATGTCATGCAGACGGCGCTCCCAATTTAACAGCAGAAAAAGGAGCACACAGCAAAGTGGTCAGAATAACTAGACCAAATATGAAAGCTCCTCGTGAGAAATGAGAGTTTTCATTTTTCAACGGCCATTCAGGCTAATGGGGGCTGAGAATCCTCACTCCCAGGATCATCATCATCAATATCACTTCCCTCGACACATTAACATTTATTGTTCATAATGGGCTCGGAGCTTGTGTCACTGCTTGTTACAACAGGAGAGTCTGAAACAGCAGCAACAGACCTACTTGCCTTAGTAGATCCTGATCTCATACTATACAACGAGGAAGCTGGAATGTTGGTCATCAGTGGTCGCAATGTACCCGACATACTTCTCTGAATATCCTGCTCAAAGTAGGAAATCGACAATCAATACAAAAGGGAAAGGGAGAATGAATGTTGTAAATTTGATTGGGAAAGAGGACTCGTACCATATGCCTCAAGGCCATGTCTAGTGACTTATTGGAGAGTGATCTTCCAAATCCTGAGCTATCAGAAGACTTCTTAGAGGTATTATTATAGAGGTCTGTATCTTGCTTTGGTGGCACCAATTTCCTCATATTTACTACCCTCTCTACCATCTGTGTCCCAATCTCAACAGGGTTGACATAATCATCATCATTACTTGATCTTGTCCTGCTCATTAAGGTTACAGAGCTCTTACTATTATGGGCATTGGTGGTGACAAGTGCTCGTGCTCTTGAAGCAGACAATGAATGCCGCCTTCGACTCTCAGTAGAATCAGCTTCAGCAGGCAAAGAGTGAGCAGTCACACCTCGTTCTGGCCTGCATTTAGAGGCTGAGACAGGTCTGTCCAATACTGATGGCTTCAATGTCTTGGAACTTACCGTTGGTGAATGACTGCGTGGTGGAGCAGGATTTTTTGCTGCCGAGGGACCTGACTTTGTGACTGAAGGGAATATTTTACCAGGAGGAGCAGACAAAGTAAGTGCGGCCGAGGATGTTGATTTTCGAGATGTTGGAGTAGATGATCTTGGTGCTGATTTTGTAGCAGGAACCGAGGGTCTGGCAGTTGGTGTGGAAGACCTTGATGATGATTTGTTAGCTATAAGAGAAGGTCTGGCAGTTGGTGTTGACGACCTCGATGCTGATTTCAAATTCGGAATAGAAGTTCTGGCAGTTGGAGTAGCTGACCTTGGTGCAGATTTAGTAGATAGATTCGACGAAGGTCTAGCAGTTGGTGTTGACGATCGTCTCATAGTAGAAGCTGACCTCGGTGCAGATTTGTTAGATAGAATCGAAGAAGGTCTAGCTGTCGGGGTCGAAGATCGTCTTGTAGTAGATGATCCCAGCAGAACAGCTGAGGGTCTGGTTGCAGACAGAGTAGGTCTTGAAGTTGGCGTAGATGATCTTGAAGGCTTTGCAGCAGTTGCTAATGTTGTCCGACCAATAGGTGTAGCTGACCTACTAGAACTAGAAGCAGTGCTTCTCCCACCTGATGAAGATAAACTTCTATTTCCAAGATCTAATGAGATCATTGTAGAAGACAGAATTGAATTTGGGGATGATTCCTCGTCCACCGGAGCAGACACTGATAATGAATTATCATGTTGGGGCTGCCAAAAAAGTGAATAAACAGCAAGACCACAACGTTTTAACAAAATCGGCAGCAAACCCAACATCACAACTCTAAAGTAATTATTAACAAAACATGCCCTGGTAGCATAACCTAAAAACACGGGGGAAAATGCATGAATGAAGTCAATACATGTAGTAAGATGGAAACCCAACAAAAGAATTTTACCTTAGATTTCAATTCAGTGGGATGAGTAACAGAATTTCCATTATGAGGCATAAGTGCTTTCGGGGCTTCCTTCTCCGTAGAAGGAAATGGCGGGGTACCAGGAGGGGTTAGCAGCCTGTAACAAGCAAGGAATTCAGCATTGACCAACATGTATGGCTAAAATGATTCTCATGCATAGCATCTACTTGTGTTATGCATGAATCGTCAATCAGTTTAATAAGTAGAAAGGCATCTTTGGTAAATTAATAAAATGAAAACTATGAGCGAGAATATCTCAACATTGTATAGCACTCATCTCCTGGGCCAATAATTATAATTGTACATTCAAAAATCCACAAAGAAAATTATGCAGATCGTTCGTTGCTCACTGACCTTTATTAGCAAAAAGGGTGACAATGAATGTAGGAATGACAGGTTACAAATAGGTATTGATACAGAAACCATACAATTCTATTAGGTGTGTATGATAATAAAACAAGTATATGTAAGTAGCCCCAGTTCTAAGCTACCAAGTTGTTAACACTAAATCTACCAACGTACAACACATTAGACGCTAGCAAAGCTAAGCAAAGATGGGAAGCACATACACATACCCTAAAAGCAGAAGGGATCAGGAAACAAATGGTTATAGAATGGCTAAGGCAAATCAACATACTGTACACTGTAGAATAGCAACAGAAGAACTAATCGATGTATTGCACTAGAAAACCGATCTGGAAATGGACTAGAGCAAACATTATATGACACATTTTAGCATTATTATCGATCGCCTTCTACTTTTACTGAAACATGTAGAAGAATACTGAGTAACCAAACACTGTCCGTTCTGTTAGTTATAGAGCTCTGCATGTATAGACAGAGCCAGAAAAGCACATCAACTTAAGCTGGGTGAAACTTGTCACTGTTCAAATCTTCAAAGCCACATAGAATTGAGTCATGGAATGGAAACCCTAAGCAATGACCTTCTCTAGTGATCACTATTTGACATTCTACTGCAAGAAAACCAAACCCAAACAGTTTAACATTAAAGCAAAATGATTTGTGATAGCAAAAAGCATGCTTTCAAGCAAAATAACACCATTGAAACAATTATAAGTTAATCAAGCAAATCATTAACATAAAGATAATAAATAATAATAAAAAGTTCGGACCATAGGTTAATCTATTCAAATAAAAGGCAGAACCCCACCTGATTGGGTTAGTCTTGTCGTTATGATTCTAATGCTTTTGGCTACATCAACCTCTAAAGCTATCAGTTGGCTAACAAATATTATATCATAAAAAATAAAAACTTAAAAGGCAACTCAAGAGATAATTTATGTATCAAAAATGTACCAATCAGAATCTGATTTATCATTCTCTGAACTCAAAATCTCATCTACAGCCGTCTGATGTGCTCCTGGCCCAGTTGATAGTGGTGCAATCTTAAAGATCGGAGCACTTCGGAGATGAGATTCTGCGACGACGCCGTTTGCAAGAACACATCAATTCAAGCACCCAAATTAGTGTCGTCGAAAAAGTTGGGGTCTTACTCACGTACATAATGGCAGAAGTACGGATAAAACGCATGTTTAAAGGCATAATCATAAGCATGATAACGAGTTTTGTCTTTTAAATTTTTCCCTCGCGTTGTCCCCAATTTCATAAGAAAGTACTAGAAATCGGGTATACTTAAGTATTACCTGGAGAAACATTAATAAACTCATCTGAGCTTCCAAATAGAAGAAGATCATCTCTTCCATTTTTTCCCGTGTCCATCTCGTGAAATAAGATCACGCTCTCGTCGTTCTCTCTCATCACCATTACTGAATCTGAGTCTGAGTCTGAGCTCCTCTGTTCAATTGTGAGCTAAGCTCGAATGTCCACCACAAAACCCTCCACCTTAAAGATTGTAGTAAATTCGATTTCTGCAGCAGTTAAAAACAAAACAGGACAAAAGCAAAAACAATAACAGGACATAAAAAATGGTCAAGTTCTGCGCAGCTGAGAAATCAAAGCAATGCCCATTGAGATAAATAGATCCGAATAGAAAACAGCTCGAAGTTCAAAATAGAAAGATTACTAACATTTCAATTGAGAGATCTACTCAGATTTGAGCTGACGGAGGGCTGTTCTGTAAAAAGGATGGAGTCTTCTGAAGCTGAAAAACGTATGGGAACTTAGAATCACCTGGAAATTCCCAACGGAGAAAATGGCTAGGGAGGTTATTTTTGAAGTGTGAAGTGAGAAGTGGTAATTGTGGCTCAGGGGGGCTGATGATGAGGATCGGGAAGAAGCAAATCTAAGCAAAAGGCCAGAAGGGGTTGGAGGGAGTTGGGAAGCGTTCGATTTCGGGTCTCAGGTGAGAGTGTTTTTTTTTTTTTTTTTTTTTTTTTTTAAGGATTCCTCTGACAATCGATCTTTTTCCCCTTCCCTTTCCGTAACTCAGTCTCTGTCTGGACGACCTCGTTCTTTCCAAGAATCTTTTTAAATTTGAATGGTAACAAAATGCAGGAGATTTTGAACGGTATTGTCTTGTAGTACTAAGCTACTAATAAGTTACTACTTACTAGTAGTACTCGTAACTTCTGCCAAGAACGAAGTGATGGATATTTCAGACTTTCAGTTGGGTAGTGCTTATCATTTGTCACTTTAGCGATCCAAGGGTCGCTTTATGATTTTAATGTGAGATATTGAATTCTTATACTAATTTATCTTTTATTGTTATTATTATTTTTATATTCCCTAAAATTTTATATTAAATATTTAACAATTAATAGGGTTGTATTAATTATTTATCTTAAATTCCTAATATGTGTGCATAACGCTAAAATAATGCTCCTTATTATGAATTCGATGTAGTATGATCATTTAATGTTTAAATCTTATGCACACATTATTATTAAATAGCGGTAGAAGCTATAAATAATTTAATTGCAAAGTCGGTATTTTAATTCACTTATATACTTACAGGAATGTAAGTGGGGTGTGTTCGGAATGGGTACACACATATCCATATCCGTACTAAATAAAAAAATTCATATTCGAATATGTATTTGTACCTGAATGTGTATCTACTAATATATTAATATTCGTATACGTTGGATATCTGTTATCCAATAAATTATTCGTTTACTCGTTAACGAATATTATCCAACGGAAAAATCCATTACCTAACGGATAAATCCATTTAGAGTTGAGTCAAATGACAATTTTAACTAGGGATGTAAACGGAGCGAGTATACTCATACCCGTAACCGTACCCGATAAGAAAATCCCTACCCGAATCCTTATCCGTACCCGAATCCATATCTGCTAACACATCCATATCCGTATCCGTTGGATATTCGTTACCCGACAGATTATCTGTTTATCCGTTAATGGATATTATCCGGCGGATAAATCAATTACCCGATAGATAAACAAATTTAGAGTTAAGTCAAATGACAATTTTAACCTTAGTTTATACTATATTTATTTTAAAATTAAGGGTAAAAATGTAATTATATATCGGATAAATGGATACGGGTATGGTTACGGGTACGGGTATGGATATCACATACCCGTATCCGTACCCAAACCCGACGGGTATTTTTTTCCCACCATCCATATCCGTTTAAATATCCATTGGATAAAATCCGTCGGATTTCGGGTAAAATCCGTCCCGTTTACATCCCTAATTTTAACCTTAATTTATATTATATTTATGTTAAAATTAAAGTTAAAATAATAATTTTATATCGGATAAACAGGTATGGATACGGGTATGGGTATGGATATGTATATTTTACGCCAGTATCCATACCCGAACCCAATGGGTATTTTTCTTCATCCTCCATATCCATATCCATTTATGTATATCCATTTAAGTATCCATGAAATAAAATCTATCAAATTTTGAGTAAAATCTGCCCCATTTACATCCATATATACTTCTTCCATAAGTGAGAAGTTTGCTACATATAAAGGATCAATTAAGATATTGAAGCAAACACAACAATATGGCTCATGCATGCTTATGATAAATATACAACTAGATATGTATACTCAATGAAGAATGATGCTTGCTTTGCATGGCAACTTGTTTGCATGATAAAAAAAACAATGTAAAGGATTTGTTCCCTCTTTTGGAGTTCAGTCCTTGATTGTGTACCCACCAATGAGTAGCGGGTAATTAGAGGTTGGATAGTAGATAACTCATCCAATACTTCAAAATTTACGATTAATTATTATTATTATTTTTACATAAAGCATTAATAATAATAATAATAATAATAATAATAATAATAATAATAAGTTGGATTGTACACAACATTTAATATAGAAAAAGTACTCTCTATACCCAATCTATGTTGGATGTAAAGTTAAAAGGTAACTCATATCTATTGATCGGGTGTGGAAATCACTTAATCCCACAATGATACAAGAATAAAAAACATAATTGACAAAAAACAAAGGAATACATGTCTAAAGAGAGGGATATCTAGATAATCATATGCTTAAATTATCCTATAAAATGATCATTGAAAGTAAGCACAATGAAAGTATTGAATCAATATATACCTACAAATAAGAAGGTATCTATTGTAGAAATTAACAACATCCATAAAAAGAATTATCAATATACTCGAATAAGGTGACAATACATATTAGTAGAGTAAGCCATACATAGCACATGAAGGGAAATGGAAGAAAGCTAACATGCACAATATTCAAGATGGGAGATGATCCAAGAGAAAACAGTATTTAAAGTTTATATAATAATCTAATTATTTTGTAATCCTAATTTATAGGTGATTAATCTCCAGATCCTTCCCTTGACCCTTAAACTTTAATTGGACACCTTATATATACCTCTCAAACCTTTATATTTACCTTTCTACCCTACAAACCTTAGTTTTCAATTTATTCGACTAGTAGTCAACCAAAACTTACCCTTAATAGATCGAGCAGCAGCACTCCAAACCCTATCGATGGTTGACCGTCGGCCTCATATGGTCAACTGGAGTTAGGTAACTAGCAGCATTATTGATTTTATTAATTTCTTTTGACCTCAAATCAATTCTTATGCCTAATATATTTATATATTTGGGTTCCTAGATTAATTCCTCACTTTTCCCTAATTTTTATGATTTTTGAGAATTATTTGATTATTTTTTTTCCATTTCTACTCATTTATTAGACATTCCCCCTTACCAAAAATATTTTTAATCCTTGTTTACTTTCTTGGGATGGGACTTCAAAATTCTAATCTTTTTAGACCCCGTGATTAGATCTCATGTTGTCCTTTCTCATTCAATTAAAAATCTAACCATACTTAATTCAATCACCTTCCAACAACTCTCTTACACTCCCTCACCCATGCAAATCACTCTCATTACTCCTCTTGCTTGATAGAAACCTCCCATTGTACTTATCTCCCTCTCCTCTGGTCATTTTTTACATCCATAGGATGTACATCATGCATGCCTTTGGTTGATCATTTTCACACTTAGCCAATTTTCTATACTTCAACTTTGCTCTTTCTTCTCTCATCTCTTCTTATTGTTTTGGTGTGTCTATTCTTGGCCTTTTTCCTTGTGATTAACCTGTCACTTTCTCTTCTCTCCATTTTCATCCATCTTCAACTTCTAAAATCTTGAACCTTAACTCTTTGTTGTTTGTTCTAAGTCAAATATAGTTAATTTCATAGATTGGTGAATGTTTGATCAATCTTGTTCCCAAACCTATCTTTATAAATCTCAAGGGTTATTTTCACCTCTTTTAAATTTTGTTATATTCTTTTATAATTCTTGCTACTTTCCATTATCTAATTCTTGTTTATATATATATATATATATATATTGTTTTAAGTGATCAAAGTGTGGAAGGGGTTATTAAGTGTTAATGTTATAGATTGGTGAAGGTTTGATCAAGCTTCTAATCCTTTATTTTATCTACATTTTCTTCCATCTTCAACTTCTAAAATATCAAACCTTAACTCTTTAGTGCTTATTCTACGCAAAAGAGAGTTAACTTCATAGAGTGGTGAATGCTTGAGCAAAGCTTGTTTCCAACCCTATCTTTAAAAATATTGAGGTTAATTTTCACCTCTTTTATTTATTTTTATCTTCTTTTCTAATTCCTATATTATTATTTTTGTTTTAGGAATATTATTACTTGGATATCGATGTAGATTTTGGTAAGGATACATTTATCTGGTTTAGGGCAATTGTTGTTATGTGTTAATTTTATAGTTTTCTATGTTATAATGTTTTGTGCTAGAAATTATATATAGGTTTTAATTTTATTCATATCCATGTATTAATTGGTAAATTCATGATTTTAAGAGTTTTATGACTCTATGGGAAATGTGTATATTTTATTACCTTGCTAGGCTTTGCCAAAAAATCTCATGTATGATGGAGTATTATATATGTTATGTTAATAAGTCTATGGACCATGAGTAGAATGAATTATGTTTAAATTATATGATTGGCATAGTATGTTTGTAAGGGTTATTGCACGGAAAATAATCAAGAAAGGGGGGTTGAATTGAGTATTTGATGATTTTAAAAGTTTAAACTTTAAGAAGATACAAATTAAAACTCCCTGTAAAAATATTGAGTAAAAATAATTTTGAATTAAGATGTAAAGTGAGTTGATTAATTTGCATGCAGAAATATTCTTGTTTGGACTTAGTTCTTTATACAATTTCTCGATACCTTGTAGGAATGATTTGGGAAATAAACATAACATAAATGACACAAGATATTAGGTGGTTCGTCTACTGAAGAGATACTCCTCTCTTAAGTCACATACACCCATGATCCTAAACCTACCTTTTTATTTCTCACAACAACTCAAATAAATCAAGTACAGACTGTTTGAAACTCTTTAAACATGCATAACCTAACTCTAGGCTGCCAAACACACTCTCTACTTTGGATGCTAATCTCCTCATTGACGCTAAGATGAAGCGCACAAACTTAACCTCTTGAATTTTCCAAGTGATCTCCACACAATGATCGGTAAGAATTACAACTTGATAAACAAAAATAGTAAAAGAAACTCAATAGAAAACTTAGCAGCTGATTATTACAATTACGATCACTTCCTTAAACCTTATAAAATATTACGTAAGACTCTAAATCTTTTAAGATCTCAAAACAAATGTGTTCACACACACACACTCTCATCCTCTTCCTTTATTGTTCACATACTTAGTTAAATAGAAAAACAAAACCAAGATTTTCAATAAGAAAATCTCAACAACCTCTAATTGCATGGTTGTTTTTCCTTAAAATATTTGGTCAAAACATTTACAATTAAAATTTTAGATAAAATTGATTTTAATTAGTGAAATATATTAATTAATATAAACATAAAAAATAGATAAAATTAATAAACATTTTCCAAAAAAAAAATAGTAAAATTAGCTAATAGAAAATCCAGTGAAAATTATTTCTCATAAATTTCCAACCACTGAGAATATATCTAATTTTTAATAAAATAATTTTTCTTAAAATTCATGTTATAAAACCAAAAACATGACCAGATATATCCTCAAGATATTACCAAAATAAAATTGAAAAAACATCATTAAATACACCATATTATGATCTCTTAATTTAACATATAGCGAACTCAACAAGAGAACCAATTGAGTTTCCTTTGAAAACACTTTCAATTCATAAAATAATTGTTGCAAAATTTATATTTTTCTTTTAAAATAAAATTTACAGTTTTTTTTTTTGAAAAAAAATATATTTCTCCTAAGCTACTTAATTAACTATATGAGAATCATACTACCTTTACATGATGACACTTAACCTAGATGTCCCTCTAAGCTTTAGGATCTTCATGCATTACTCTAGTTCCTTCATTAGTTCCTTTTTGTAACTATATTCTAATAATTTCCAAAACACCCTCAAGCCTACAAAAAAAATTACGCTAGGAACATAAACAAAATCATCCTTGTTTGTTATCATCAAAACTAGGAACGTAACAATGTTGATGTTGCAAGATTTGGGGGTTTGAGCTTATGGTGGTTTTGGTCATATGGTCATTTTGACTTTTTTAGATTTTTTTAATTGAATTTAATTATATTTTTTATATGCTAATAATGTAAGTTTGGTTATGTCTAAAATTAGTAGGTTTTGGAGACTTTTAGAGTTTTATGAGTTATGTGGGAGCCTTAGCCTTAGCGGTAAAACTATTTCCTTGTGAGTTTTTTGTGGAAAATAATTAGTTTATTTTATTATTTGAAGTATTTACAATAAATTTGATAGATAATATGTTAGGATCTTAATAAGTATGACCTAAGTTGTGTGAATTATAAATTTAGAGATGTTTAAATAAGATAAGGAGATTTTGGCCATTTTAGATCAATTTTAGAATTTTGGTGTTGTAAAAGTATTACATGGGTTAAAATATGATAATTGTGAGTTGTGAAGTGTCTTGATAAATTACGAATAACATAAGGAATGATTTTATGAAAAATGGGTTAAATTGATAATAATGACAAAAAAGGGTAGCATTGGTATTTTATGTATGAAAAATTAGAATTAGGTTATGAATTTTGAGTATGGTATTTTTAATAATATTTTAGTATATGGAGTTATGATGTACTTGCAAATTGGAGTTTTATAAGGGCATTGGGTTTTTTTGTAATACCCCAAATTGAGGGGAGTGTTATAAGGATTAATCGTGCTACTTATATCAATATGGTATACTATCCTTTTGGTGATTCTATCCTAAGAACTCCACAGTTAAGCGTGCTGGCCGTGGAGTAATTTTAGGATGGGTGACCTTCTGGGAAGTTAATTTCTTGGAAAGTGCGTGAGTGATGACAAAGCGCACTGAAAGGACTCGTGTTGATCTGTGGGGCCAGTCAATCAATCCAAAAGCACTTCACGGTAGCCCCCGCGTGGTCGTATCTACTCGGGGTGTTACAAATGGTATCAGAGCGAAACGCGACCGTGAGCTGAACTGGGATGAGCCAATTAGCCATCTAGCGGGAGGATTATTGGGATAAACTGTATTGAGACAGTTATTGGTTGAGGCACAACGAGGACATTGCGTTCTTTGAGTGGGGGTGAATGTAATACCCCAAATTGAGGGGAGTGTTATAAGGATTGATCTGGCTACTTATATCAACATGGTATACCATCCTTTTGGTGATTCTATCCCAAGAACTCCATAGTTAAACGTGCTGGCCGTGGAGAAATTTTAGGATGGGTGACCTTCTAGGAATTTCTAAAAATTTATCGGAAAGTGCGTGAGTGAGGACAAAGCACACTGAAAGGACTCGTGTTGATCTGTGGGGCCAGTCAATCAATCCAAAAGCACTTCATGGTAGCCCCCGCGTGGTCGTATCTACTCGGGGTGTTACAAATGGTATCAGAGCGAAACGCGACCGTGAGCTGAACTGGGATGAGCCAATTAGCCATCTAGCGGGACGATTCTTGGGATAAACTATATTGAGACAGTTATTGGTTGAGGCACAACGAGGGCATTGCGTTCTTTGAGTGGGGGTGAATGTAATACCCCAAATTGAGGGGAGTGTTATAAGGATTGATCTGGCTACTTATATCAACATGGTATACCATCCTTTTGGTGATTTTATCCTAAGAACTCCACAGTTAAACGTGCTGGCCGTGGAGAAATTTTAGGATGGGTGACCTTCTAGGAAGTTCTAAAAATTTCTCGGAAAGTGCGTGAGTGAGGACAAAGCGCACTGAAAGGACTCGTGTTGATATTTGGGGCCAGCCGATCAATCCAAAAACACTTCACGGTAGCCCCCGTGTGGTCGTATTTACTCGGGGTGTTACATTTTTTCCCTTGCTAATTGTTCCTTTTTGTACTTAGTGTACATTCTTATGACTTACCTTTACTTCATGTGGTCATAGCTTGTACAGATGTTATAATCATGATGCATCCTAAGTTTTTCAATTATTATCAATTATTGAAATAAATTCAGTAATATCGGTATCTTATATAACCAAGATAAACAATAACTCATATGGTAAGACATTAATATTTAAAGTGGAAGAACACGCGAGTTAAGACCAAGTTGTACCAATCCATTCCATTGAATGAAAATAGTTGTAACATCCTTATTTTTCACTACTGAATTTTTTTTTTTAAAACACTAAGGAAGCAAAAAAAAACTCCTAAAGAAAAATGAGGTGTTATCGCTGCACCTAACATAAGATAGACATTCAATGTCTGTCTCATTTTACATACAAGACTATGTATCTAACCAAAAAAATAAGAAATAGATTATGCAAAATTAGATAACATAAAGGTTGTAAGAGTTAGGGTTTACAAAACATAACAATGTTAGGTTCAATATTACTAAAATACACAAGAGGGCGAAGCGGGGGAATAGGGTAAAACTATAATAGTTAGATCTTTCAAATACTAACAAAAGAGTAACCACCGGAATTCCGTGGTTAGTTGCCCCAAACCCAACACTAAATAGGTTGACTATTGGCCACCCTGGAATACCTACACAAGTTTTTGTGCTTGTGTAATTGAGGAGGTGACCAAATAAAGAGGCATGTTAGCATGTTAAATACTGAGTAATCCTATTTACCTACGTATAGGAGTGTACGATGCACATAAGGTCATGGAAAGACGTGTAGGTCATATTGACAAGCATTCTCATTCTTATGTAGTTAGTGGTGTGCACTGGGCCAAATCCGGATCGGATCTAAACCTAGACCTAGATCCATACCAGTTTTTATGTAAAGTATAACCCAAAACCCAAACTAGTTTTAAAACAGGTTGCACTCGGACCTGGAATGTAAAACTAGATCAAATCTTGGTTGACCCTATTTCGACCCTATTTTTAGATATATTTCGACCCGATTTATAAATTAACCCTGTTTCAAACTTATTTTAAAGCTGACCCTATTTTGACCCTTGTTGAACCGGTTTCAAAACTAACCCTGCTTTAATCAAACTTTACAATTCAACCATTTTTTATCTAAAATTTAGGCATCAACATGGATTTTATGGACTCATTTCACACACACAAACCTTCTATTTGTCCATAATAATGTCCTCTAAATATAAATAACTAAGTTTTGAAAACATAAGAAGATAAAAAAAATGTAATTACATAAACTATAGAGGATGAGAACAAAACCACAATGTATTCCAAATAGAAATAACAATCTTTTACATAGAAGTTAATACAATGTCTTCAACACCATCATTCATTTCAAGTAATATATACCACATCGGCCTCCACATTAGCTTTGTTTTCCATATCTATTCAAATTTAAATGTAAATAAATCAGAAGTTAATAATAACGTTATATTAAGCATAATGGTATAAAACATAACTAACTTAACCAAATAAAGTAAAAGAAAATAAAGTTCAATTAATTAATACCTCTATTTCCTCCAACTCTTCCAAGGCCTACTCTACTTCAACTTTTTCTGTTATATTTTTTGCTTGAATCTAATCTTAAGAGCATATGAGAGCTTGTACGGTATGAATTCACACGAAAAATGGAAAAAATAAATAAGCAACTAAATAAAATGCAACTATATTATTAAAATAAATAAATAAATATATATATATATATATATATTAATATAAAGAAAGCATCAAATTTGGTGTTAGAGAGCTCCTAAATTGATCTAAGTGACAACCACCTGCACTAAATGTAGATTTCGATGCAATTGTACATATCGGTACAGCAAAAATATCACGTGCCATACGTGAAAGGATTGGATATCTAAGGCTCTGTATTTTCCACCACATCAAGGCATCTTTTTCTTCATGTTATACTATAATATACTATAATATACTCCATTCATCCTCATCACTTGCTCTAACAAACTTTTTTTTAATAGCATCAACACTATCTTTACTCGTAGGAGGATCAAAACTTGGCCTAGATCTTTCTTCAACTATAAATGAATCATACTTTCTTTTGTAATCATCAAACAAATCAACAACAAATTTCTTAATTTTTATAGCTAATCTCTCCCCTAATTCTTCACCATACATCCTATAAAGAGTAATATTCAATCCTAAAAACCTCATATTTGGATCTAGCATGACATATAAGTATATCAACATGTCCATGTTCTCTGTGTCACCCCAATACTTGTCAAACTTAGCTTTCATTTGAAGTGTCATGTTTCTAAAGTCATCATTCACACCCATGATACATTGATTCAACAACTCAAACATACAAATAATATCAAAGAAAAAAAAATTATTGGTCACATACAATGAACTAGCCACCTTAATAGTCAAGTCATAAAACTTTCAAGAAAACAACAAGGTACTCAATTTTATCCCAATCGTCATTAGAGAGGGGCCCAACAACATCAATGTCATGTATAAACTCTACAAGGAGCTCCATCCTACCAAAAACATCCCTAAATTTCATAGTAATAGTCAATATAAGATAGGTGGAATTCCACCTAGTAGGCACATCAAGAGACAAAAAAGCTTTACACTCAATCTTACACTTTTTAGCATATTGTTTAAAAGCAATCAATCTAGGAGGAGAATTTATAATATACTCAATGACATCCCTAATCCGATCAATGCAATGACCAAGCTCCTTTATACCATCCCATGCAATCATATTGATTATGTGTGTAGCACATCTCATGTGTAATTATTTACCACCATCAATGCCACCATCTTTTTCAAATAAACACAAGCAACATCGTTGGAACTCGCATTATCTACGGTGATAGAAAATAATTTTTCCTTCAAACCCAAAAAAGTTAGACAGTCTTCAATTGTCCTACCGATCGCTTCTCCTTTATGACTAGATACAGGACAAAAACTTAGAATTCCTTTTTGTAGCCTCCATTGATCATCTATGAAATGACCGATTAGACACATGTAATTAATTCTCTAATTAGAAGTCCATGTATCAATAGTCATAGAAACTCTATTACATGGTGTACTAAGCAAATCTTTCAATCTCATTTTTCATTGAAATATAACTTATAGATATCGCGTGTAATAGTAGTGCGTGAAGGCATAGGAAATTGAAAACAAGCAATAAACGTCACTTTTCTAAAACCCCTCTTCTCTACAAAATTAAAAGGCAATTCATCAACACTAATAATTTCACCCACAGCTTCTATAAGTTCATCTAGATCAACAGTCTTATGCCTCAAAGTAGTCTCCTCTTGCATATCATCACCAACAACAAGATCAAAGCAAATATGAGATTACTTACTTTTTACCTTATTCTTATTTTAAGAATTGTTTACACATCTTTATGCATGTATTTTTAAATTTTTTGTTCCATTCTTTTTAGTATTTGCTGAAAAAGTTGTTGGACACTACTTACACTCCGGGAGGTTGGTTAATGGTCGGGCAATCCGAGAGAAATTCTGCATGAACCATCTGTAATACCCAGCCAATCCCAGAAAACTCTGAACCTTTACTATATTCGTAGGAGGCTTCCACTATGTGATGGCCATAATCTTGGCTGGGTCCACAACCACCCCCTCTGCTGATATAATGTGTCCCAAGAAAGCCACCTCTTGAAGCTAGAATCCGCACTTCGACAATTTTGCATACAAGCGATGCTCTATCAGCAGATTCAGAACAATGCGGAGGTGCTACTCGTGCTCCTCGTCCCCTCGGGAATACACCAGGATGTCATCAATGAACACCACGATGAATTGATCCAGGAATGGCCTGAATATCCTTATCATTAGATCAATGAAAACCGCAAGCACATTCATGAGCCCAAATGGCATCACTATAAACTCGTAGTGTCTATACTGGGTCTAGAAGGCGGTCTTCATAATATCTGCATTAGCGATCCTCAACTGATGGTACCCTGACCTCAAATCAATCTTAGAGAACACTGTGGCACCCTTTAACTATTCAAAAAGATCATCTATCCTCGGGAGTAGGTACCGATTCTTTACTGTTAGTTGGGTCAACCCTCGGTAGTCGATGCAAAGGTGGAGGCTACCATCCTTCTTCTTTATGAACAAGACCGGTGCTCCCCAAGGCGACACACTTGGTCGAATGTATCCATGCTCCAATAGCTCTTCCGGTTGGGCCTTTAACTCCTTCAACTCAACCAGCGCCATCCGGTAGGGTATCTTTGTGACGGGCACATCTCCTGGCACCAACTCGATCTTAAAGTCAATTTCTCGAACTGGTTGCATACCCGGTATCTTCTCTAGAAACAGATTTGGGAACTCCTTGACCACCGAGATGCTATCTAGATCAGCTAGGTCCTTTTTCAACTCCTGTACAATGCATAAGTATAGGGGATACCCCTTCTGGACCAAGGAGTACAGAGTCACTGCCGATACCACCTTGGTAGTGGGCTTAGGCCGGGTCTTCCTGTACAAAACCTTAGTTCCCTTCAAGCCTCATAAGATCACGCACTCCTAAGAGCATTTAATGACGGTATTATATTTCCCTAGCATATCCATACCCAGAATCAGGTCAAAATCTTTTAATTCCATCCCGACCAGGTCCACTAGGAAATCTACCCCGCCTATGACTAAGGCTACATCAGAAAACAACTTACTACACTTCACTTTATCACCAGAGGGAAGCATCATAGATAGTTCTATTTTAGCAGTAGGTGACAGTCTAGCCTTAGCAACAAAAGCATATGAAATAAAGGACAAGGTGGCTCCCGAATCAAACAAAACATGCACCGATAGAGAGCGGATGGTGAACATACCAGGTGATGACGTCTAGCTGGCAGTCAGCCTCCGCCTGACTAATCACATTCAGGCGCCTACCTGACTGGCCTCCCTTCTGGGGAAAAGGTCTGGGTCCTTGAGGCCTTCCCTAGACCTCTCTAGTTGTGGCACCGACCTAGGCGAGTGCTCGTTGGTAGTGCTGCAGGGGTATGGTCCGAAGGTGCTACTGATAAGCCTACTGTTGGGGCACCAAGGCTCCCCTTGTGGAGCTTGTCGAGGCTGGTACTGCTAAGCACGCGGCGCTCCTCGACACTCGAACGCTCTGTGGCCCCTTTTGCCACATTTTAGGCATGTGATAGGCCTACCTCCACAATCTAGGCCGGGGTGATTGCGGCTGCATCATCTGCATGAGAATCCTCCCAGGGGCCCCTGGTCCCTACTATGGTCTCTCGGCGGGGGTCTCCTCAGCCCCTCTGTCTGTGGATGGGTTCTACTCCCTGAATTGTGTCCCTTGGGTTTCCTCTTCTAGAGGATAACGGTCTGCTCCTAGACCAGGGTGGCGGTAAGGCAATCACACTCATAAAGTGTAGCCAGGTCGGTGAAGGGCATTGCACCCATCATCCTACGGATGCCGAAGTTCAACCCTTGCTCAAACTGAAACACCACTGTGGACTCGTTGACAGCGATCCCTGGGGAAAAACGTAGTAGTTCGGTGAAGCGAGCGTAATACTGTCATACTGTCATCGACCCTTGGGAGAGCTATATAAATTCTCGAAGCTTATCCCTCTTTAGGCTCTTAGGGTAGAACTGGGAGTAATGTGTGGTCTTGAACGCCTCCCAAGTCACCGGGGGACCGTCCTAGGTACAGTACTCTACCCACCAGGCATCTACCACGCCTCTCAAAAATAAGGCAGCTATGTTGGGCTGCCAAGATGCGGGGTAGTCCACTGCCTCAAAAGTACGATCCATATCTCATATCCACCCTTCGAGGATCACAGGGTCCTCCTCGCCGGAGTACATCAGAAGGTGGTACCCGGTAACCCTCTAAAGCCAATCTTCACCGACGCCCTCTAAGTGGTGGGGCTGAACAAATTCCATGAAAGCCTCAAACGCCTCCTCCAAACACCCTATTTGGTCGTTCATCGCCATTGGGAGCTACAACAGAAAAGATGATGTTAGAAGCGAATCCACTGGTTCGTAGTAATCATATCACACTGTTCCCCCCTTTTTGGGAAAACCCTTAATCTACTCTTACGTTCCTCACTATAGCCCAAACTCAAAATCATTAAAAACAAAAGGGTTTCGCTAAGGTATGAGCATACTTCAAATCAGGTAAACCTTTGTAAATTAAATTCTGTTATGAAAAGAAATATGCGTGGTTTTGAGGACCAACGCTCTGATACCAACTTGTAATACCCTAAAATTTACAACTGAAATTTTTTATTTAATAAAAAGGTTTAGCCGAAGCAAAATAACTAAATGTAAATTATGGGGATATTACCACCACACTTAGTACTAGACCGGTTCACTTCTACCGTTCCAGTACCAAGTGCTAAGGCTGATTGGGATAAACATCAAACACGAGTCGATAATTAAAATGAGCATTCATAAAAAAATGAGTTGTTAACCATACAGGAAATCAGAGTGTGGTAATCAAAAGAGGTACAACCCAAAAGTACTGTTTTAAAGTTCCAAATGACAGAAAACATAATATAATAGAATAAAACTAAATATAATGATACAGTAAAGATAAAATGGAAGATAGATTCCAACCATGTCACTCTCGACCCCCAGGCTAGGTCTAGGCTCAACTCTCAGCCCTACTCAATGCCTCGTAAGTATCGTAGGCATCAAAGATAGAATCACCGATCTACACCAAGTCAGAAGGGCCTTCTGCTCGTGGGAATGAGCATCACCCATGAAACGAGTGGTCAATACGCTATGTACTGAGCAAGGTAGTCGTGCAACTAAGGCTAAACAAGTAAGGCATATAACACAAGCATGATCACATAGGTGACATACAGTAATACAGATAATAAGGCCGGGTTACGTTCTAGATAAACTTTTTATTTAGATCTCTTACATATATTCATTTCACACATACTCTTTATTAATCCATGCGAGTGCGGGAACCCCACTATTATAGCCCGTGGATCAGAATACATACAGGGCATAACGCTCCTGACCATTATTATTCGTCGGTGGACTAGTCTCCAGGACAAAACACTCCTTACCACTATTATACGCCGGTGGACCTGTCTAGCCCCGACTCACATGGTGTTTCACTATAAGTACTTAGTGTATTTTCTACGTCTTAGCTTCATTACGTTTGGTTTGTTGAGCACGGAATCCCCCACTATTATAGCCAGTGGACCGAAAATCATGCAGGGTAAAAAGCTCCCGGCCATTATTATTCGTCGGTGGACCGATCTGGGCTCGGCTCAACAATCTTCCTCTTTAAATGATTAGTGTCTTATTTGTGTCTTATTCGATATTTTTTCACCCTTGACATGCATGCCACCGATCTTCTACTTCTATCCTCCTAAGAGGGGCCCGTCTCATATCTTGAGACTCCGGCACCTCCTAACCGCCCCGACATCCCTTCCTTATTCCATTACCCATACTAGAAGCCCAATTCCGATGCGAGTGGGTCAAGGCCCACTACCTTATACCACTTAGCCCATTCATGGTCCTCCCTAGGGTTTTCTCTAGAAAACCCTAATTTGGGCCTATGTGGCCCATCCTTCTCTGCCTCACATGACTCAAACTATTTTAACACCCCACATGTCACGACCCTTAGATTCCACTCTCACTTTATGCCTCACTCATCCTTCATTTTTTTTTTCTTACTTTCTTTTTCTTTTTCCACCTTCTCAAATTAGGGTTTTCTCTCAAACCCTAGCCCGGTCTCCTATACACCCTTATACTGTCCCACGTACTATTTTTCACCCGAATCCTCCAGTCACCCAAACAACACTTCTATTACCTTCCTCACGCCCCAAGGCAACTTTCCATACATAAATTTTTCCCCCATGCAGACTCTAACCATCCCATGCAAAACCCCCGATATTTTCCATGCAAAACTCTAAAATTTCCATGCAAACCCTAATTCCTCCCATGTAAACCCTAGTTTCTCCCACTCTTTCATTTTATTTAAGTCCCCCCTTTTATTCACCACTCATGAATCATGGATTATTTAGGTCATTCTTACCTACGTTAGCCAACTTACTTCCCCTTGGTTATCTTATTTTCCCATTTTTCTTTTTCATGCCTCCATCCTACATCACCACATTAAATACCCTAGCATGCATGTTCTAAGGGGCCACATCACATCATGTCACAACTTACAGCATATCCATATTAGCACATACCAGAAGAAATCGCATGAACAAACCTCTGTTCCAAGCCGTGTTATACATAAAACAGTTAAGATAATAACACGTGGTACATGACATATAATTATACGGGACTTCCAAGGCATGTAAGACACATAGCACACATGCGGTCTTAGCTACACCCTTACCTAAAACGTCGACGGGCTTGGAGCACACTCCTACGCCTCCTTAGGGTGTTGACTTGATTCACCTATAAAAGGAAAATACTATGGGTTAATCTCCCTCTTACCAAAATTACCATCATTTCCTATCTTACCCCTATTATGGCCTTCTATTAAGGCTAATAATGATAATAGTAGTTCTATAATTAAAAGTGGGGTTATTATTCTCAAAATAATTAAGCATGCCACTACTAACCAAAGTAAGTCTTAGTAATATTCATAGTATTAAAAGTAATAGTTTCAATATTACTAATAATAATATTATTATTAGTTTTAGTAATAATACCAATATCGACCCCAAATTCTAGTAATAATAATAATAGTGATGTAAATAATATAAAAGTAATGACCATAATGATACTTATATTAATAATTCTAGTAGTAGTAGTAGTAGTAGTAGTAGTAGTAGTAATAATAATAATAATAATAATAATAATAATAATAATAATAATAATAATAATAATAATAATAATAATAATGATGATGATGATGATGATGATGATGATGATGATGATGATGATAATACTAATACTAATAATAATAATAATAATAGTGATAATAGTTTCAATCTTGAGAATAATGCTAATATGGTTCTAGAAATTATATTAGTAGTATCCTTGGTGATAATATGGTCAAGTGTAATAGAATAATAATAATAATAATAATAATAATAATAATAATAATAATAATAACAACAACAACAATAATGCTAGAAATGATGATGATGATAATAATAATAATAGTAATAGTAATGATAATAATAATAATAATAATAATAATAATGATAATAATAATAATAATAATGTTAACAATAATAAGGATAATAATTGAAAAGGGTAATAGTACTATGAGGGTCCCAACACTTATACCAATAATAAGGGGAATAATGGCCAAAGTTAGTATTAATATTATTAGTAACAAAATAATGATAATAGTAGTAGTAATAGTAGTAGTAGTAGTAGTAGTAGTAGTAGTAGTAGTAGTAGTAGTAGTAGTAATAATAAGGATAATAATAATAATAATAATAATAATAATAACAACAACAACAATAATAATAATACTAATAGTTAATAATAATACTATTAATATTAAAAATCATTAACACTTATATAAAAAAGGTTTAAGGGTTAGGAAAATTAAATACCAACTAAGCTTGGCGGTGGAGCCGGCGGCGAAGTGGCGGCGGTGGAGGAGGAAGAGAGGTGGAGAGATGGGGGTATAGGCTATAGGAGAGGGAATGAGGGGGTGTTTGAGGTGGTGGAAGGTATCTCAGGTGGATAGGGGTGGAATGGAGGTGGTGGTGCAGTCGAAAGTAGTGGCGCACAGCGGCCGAGGCAGTGGTTAAAGGTGGTAGAAGGTGGAGGAGGGAGAATGAGAGGGAGGCAGGGAAAGATGGAGGTATGGGGAGGTAGAGTAGGGACTCCTGGTTGTTTTAGGGGTAGAGGTGATGTTATTGGTTGTGGAATCGGTGGCAGACGGTGGCACGAAGGGTGGCGGAGAGTCGAAGTGGGTTGTTCGGGAGGGGGACTTTACACGGTCGGGGTGGCTCGTGTAGGGCAAGGCAAGGAAGGAGGGTGGCTTAGTTTTGTAGAGGGCGGTGCAAGGAAGGTTTTGGTGGCTGGAGTGGGCGGTGGTGACGGCCGATGGCGGAGAAACAACGGTTTGTTTTGGCAGTGG
The DNA here is from genome assembly GCA_030549775.1 of Tamarix chinensis. NCBI lineage: Eukaryota > Viridiplantae > Streptophyta > Magnoliopsida > Caryophyllales > Tamaricaceae > Tamarix > Tamarix chinensis. Next base: position 7,753,269 of record CM060177.1, on the reverse strand, counting down.
CATGAGGTCGGTTTTTTGGGCTTCTAAAATCAAAATATGATTATGGCTACCTTCGGGGGCATATATAGGTCGATTGGAAGGGAAAACGACAGAGAGGAGTGGGAAAATAGGGGGAAAGGGGCATGGGTGCACCAGTCGGCGAGGGTAGGCCGGCGCAGGTCTACCTTCGTAGGCCATTTTAGATGGAGAAGAGGGGATGGTACACACAAGAGAGGGAATGGTCGGCGGGTTGAAATGACAGGGAAGATGGCGGGGAAGAAAATGGAAGAATGGCGGGTCGGCCGGTGTGATCGGCGGAGGAAATTTCAGCACCGATCGAGGGAGTTGCAACGGCGCGAGGAAGAAGAAGAAGGAGGGCTAGACCACCAATCCGGAAGAAAAGAAGAAAGAAAAAAAATAAGTCAAACAGGCCGGGAAAAAAAGTAAGGGCGACGCAGGCCTGGGCCACGCAGGAGGAAGGGGAAAACTGAGCCGAAGGCGGGCTAGCCCAGGTCAGGGGAAAGGAGAAAAAGAAAGGAAGAAGGAAGAGAAGAAAAAGGAAAGAAAAGGAAGAAGAGAGGAAAAAGAAAAAAATAAAAAAGAAAAAGATGGGTTTGGGGTTAATTAATATATTTTGGGTATTTTGAGATATTAAAAAAATATTAATACTAAAATAATAATTAATTTCTCTTTTTAGCTTAATTTAAAGTTTTTTCCTAAATTCTATTTTAATTAGCAAAATACTCAAATTTTCCTATTTAAATTATTTATTAATTTCTCCTAGATTTACCTTAATTAATTCCATCTTATTTTAATAAAAAATAGTTTATTTAATTAATTAATTTTTCTAATAAATCCTTATTTTGCCATAATTTTCTAAATTAGGGTTTTGGGGTATTTCACTGGAGTTGGAGGAGTCGAGAGTTGAGGTCGAGAAGATGAACAAGAGATGGAGGGAGCTAGGTTCCAAGGAAGGGAGGGATTGAATACCGAAGTCACAAAAGGTAAAAAATGAGAGACAGAGAGAGAATAGTAACTAGTAAGTGTATTGAATACGGGGAGAGGGTGATTGCGGGCCATTTTTGGGTTGACCCAAAAATTTTGGGTTCAACCAGAACCGGCCCGTATGACTCTATTTTTTGAAAATTTTAACCCAAAACCAAGATAGTTTTTAAATTTTGGTATGAACTTAACCCATTTAATCCGATCCGGTTTTGTCCAAATTTCTGATTTGACCTTAATTATGCACACTCCTATATACAGTAACATATCAACCTATGTGTTCTACTAACATGTAATTCATATCTTGGTAAACTAATCATGCACATGGAAGATACTAGTATCGTATTCAACAATAAATATGGGATTCACTAAGTATCATGATTTACACCACATATAGGAGATTCAAAGTTCATTATGCTCATCGCAATATTGTTGAATCATGGATAACAATATATGATCATGTGTAATAGCAACCAATGGTGTGAGCGACTAGATAATTCTATTGCCTATTCCACTTATCTAATTACGAGAATTGAGTCACAACATTATATGGTATCTAACTCACTTATCTATATTCCTTTTCCTCTTTGAGCAATGAGTTGGATTATCCTCTATGGTGTCTTAATACCCTTGGAAGTCAAACTAATAATCAAATGACATAAAGACTAGTCAAATCCAAAAGGACCGCTAATGGATATAAAAATCAATTGAAGCCAAATAAACCACCTTGGTAACCAAACCCTTTAGTATTGATGCCTCCTAATATATCATTAGTGTCTAGAGTAGGAAATACACCAAGATTAACTAGGATCCTGCCTGAAGGGTAAATTAATATGCTAGATGGCAGACTAACCCCTAGTAGTTAATCAATGATCAAATAATCTAGATCTATTTAGTGATCTCTGATCTTCCACTTTAAATGATTGTTTTATTATCCAAGTCATATACCAAATAAGGCCCATATATCATGCCAAGTCCACAAAACAACATCATCATTCCAAATTATGCACCATAACCCTTCAAGGGTACTTAGTGATAACATCATCAATACTTGACCAATTTGATCCACCAACTGAGTTAATTAACTCATGTTAAGAAGTGAATTCCCATCATCCAACAATCATACTATACCAGTAAATCATCAAAGGAAGCAAAATAAGTATTTCAACCAAAACCATTCAATCAATTTGGTGTTGTTAAACCCTAACGATCCTATCAAAACTAGTCCATCACTTTGTCAAACAAGTTGAGTTATATAGGAACTAGTCAATCAATTTTTTTCAAACCAATAGATGAGTTAAAACTAGGACCAAACTGAAAATCACCACAGAAAAAATATTTATTTTGGATAACCATTTGACTGTTCTAAAGAACAATCGATCGGTTCTATCAAACTAGACGATATGTCTGTACAAAAACAATATATCCATGAATTTCTACACAAGATTCATATGAAAACTACCAACCATGCCAACTCTATGTCATTTAAGCATTGTAAACCTGAGATTAACCAAGCTAAATTATTAAATCATGTTACATTTCCAATATTCACCAAACATGTGCATAAAAGTCATATTTCCTCAAGATCACACAACTTAGAGCATAATTCAGCACAACAATACTACTGTCATGTAAACATGCAAAAAATCATTATTTCATATCTATACCTATCCACATGATCATTCACTCCACACTTAAGGTAACAATAACTTACATAGTGAAGATTATCAAAAACACACCAAATGGGGAGAATTAAGCTAAAAACCATAAATCTTAATCACCTTAAAGAGAGAATATTTAAACTTAGTAAATCTCTTTAAAATCATATAAAACCAAAAATACACAAGATTGAAAAAAAAAAATCAGAAGATACCACCTCAATAAAGTGGACATCAAGAAAAACCATGTGAATCCTCGACCTTTTCCTAAATCTAACCCTATCTTACTTAAGAGTAAAGTAAGAAAGAGTTAGAGAGGATATTAGAAGAGGTAAAGAAGCTCATAAATGTATTATGCAAATGGGAAATAAGTAGAGACACAGTAGAGGGAAAATAAGGTAATTTTGGTGGCTGGGAGAAAATGAGAATTTAGGTTGTTAATATACTCACACGGTGTTATGTAAATAAGGGGATATGTAATCAATATAAAACCCCCAATTATTCTACTCAAGTTCGAGCAAATTTGGGTAGATTTATAACACCCTCAAAATTCATTGCTAAAAAATTTTGTTTTATTAAAATTTAAGTGGAAGCAAATACAATAAATTTCGGGGATGTTACCGCCACACTTAGTACCAGGCCAATTTTCTTCCACCGTTCTAGTACCAAGTGCTAAGGCTTAAAAAAAAGTTCCAACTTACACAAATCCAAATTTCTAAACTAAATTAGTTTAGCGCTCTAAATACATTACAAGAAAAAAAAAACTAACTATAGTGGTTACAACATAAAAACATTGAACACGGGAAAATAGAAGTTTAGAGGATAACGTTGAAACCTTCTCGGATAGTCCTATACTCTTTAACTCGAAAAGGAGGTTTGAATAGCACCTGCAGGCTAACCTACAAAGGACACTACCATTGAATAGGTAGGGGCCCACAAAAAGAACCCTTCAGTATTACGATACTGAATAACCCTTTATACAAAACTAAAAGGTAGGGTATGCATGCAACACATCATTCCAATCATAAGAATAGTAGATTACACAATACATAGAAATAAATACAATAAACATTTGGATGGACTCGTACTCCAAGAATCATATGTCACAAAGTACATTCACTTAGCATTAATATTACCTACCAAGACAACATCCAAGTGAAGCTCTTTGTAGTATAGTTAAAATTCCAACCTTATACTTAAATGATACACACCACTACTTAATTCAAAGGCAGGCACCCAAGACCGCTATCATATCACAACAATAAGTCATACGTTATATTCAACATTTTCTGTACTTAAGCTATTAATTAGATATTATTCATAACCATCTCTCGAATTATATCCATGTAAGTACAAAGGCCCTACTATTATAGCTAGTGGAACAAAAATAACTACTCTAGGGAAAAACACACCTGGCCACTATTATAGGCTATGAAAAGGTCTCTAGGGTAAAATGTTCCTAGCCACTATTTTAGGTTGTGCAATGAAAATCATCCTAAGTCTGGTCCCGACCCACGTGGTGCTCCACTGTAAGTAATTAGGGTTTTTTCCATAATTTATTATCATCCAAGGTTTACTTATTGAGCTCGGAACCCCAACTATTATAGTTAGTGGAGCAGAAACACTACTCTAAGATAGAACGCACCTAACCACTATTATTGCCGATGGAATGATCTCTAAAGAAAAACGTTCCTAGCTACTATTATAGCCGGTGGAATGACAATCATCCTATGTCTGGGCCCGACTCAATAATCCTCCACTTTAAGTGATTAGTGTTTTATTCATGTCTTATTCAACAAGTAACCACCCATCAAGACATGCACACCTCAATGGACTTTCCCGACTCATTATCACTCTTCCAACCAAGACTTCCTGAATAACCCTATCCCTTAACCTAGGACCTTTACACTTCCTAAGACTCATGAACTCCTTTTCACCTTCTACCATACTCACCATGAATTCAAAATCCTCATACATGTGGGCCAAAGCCCACTTCCCGATTTCTCCACCTAGGCTCACCATCGCCCACTAGGGTTTCCCCTTGAAACCCTAACCTGACCTATGTGACCCTAGCCTCTCCTCTTCTTATACATCCCACATTCCCCCTTGATTCCAACACCATCACCATACTCAACCCACTCCAAAACTCACAACCCAACTCCTCAACCTTTCCCCACAATACCTCTATCCTTAGAGCTTCCCCCCCCAAAACCCTTGTTTATGCTCTCATGTACATTTCCATCAAACCACGTACTAACTATTTTCCAAGTACACCAATCACCCAAAACTCACTTTCCTCCCCATAGTCAACCCTCAAACTAGACTTCCCCATGTAATCTTTTCTCCCATGCAAAACACATACATCCCATGCAAAGCTCACACTCCCCATGCAAGATTTTTCCCTAACCCTTCATTATATTATTTTCTCAACCATATTTCATAATACACTTAGGGATTTTCCCCCACTTCTCCTTACTCACTCCACCCTCTTTGTTTCTTTTATCCCCTCATAACCACTCAAACCCACCTAAGGTCTCTAAGCATGTAAGTCATAACATCTTAACCACACATAAGGATATGTTATCCATAACAAGTTATATCACACATATTACACATAATACAAATCATACTTACCATACCTTAGTTCCTTGCAAGGCAAGCTGCACTACACACATACTTAGTTCACATTTACATACATTCACATAAGACATACTAATACATCCATACATACAAGATTTATAACATAACCCAAACCTTAACCATATCCTTATAATATACATGATTATACTCAAACAGGTCATACTAAGGCCATAAATCCCTATTCTATTATTTAACATCACTTATGACTTATTATGAAGGTTTATTAGATCAATTGTCATGTTACATGCAAAATTACCGATTTACCCCTTCTTACTTACAAAATTAATAAAATACCCTCCTTACTAGTAAATTTACTAAAATACCCTTTTACTTGCTGAATTACCAAAATGTCCTTTATACTTATGAAATTACTAAATTATCCTTCTTACTTGCAAAATTACCAAATTACTCTTCTTATTTGTAAAATTACTGAATTACCCTTCTTACTTGTAAAATTTACGAATTATCCTTCTTATCCGCCTTCTTACTTGTAAAATCGTCAAGTTACCCTTCTTACTTATAAAATTACCAAATTACCCATTTTTCATGCAAAATTACTAAAACACGGCTAACATAAAAAATATTAGCATTTATGGCCCACATGCATCATTTAACACCATAAAACCCTTATAATTATTCTTAACACCTATTATCAACTGCCATGCACATTTGTTTAGGTCACTCCTTATATACAAGTAAAATTACTAAAATGCCCCTAGGGTTCATATTAGCATTATTTCTACTACAAGTGGCCATATTTACTTATCATGACATGTATTTGCATCTAATATCATTATTAACAACAAAGCCCCCTCTCTTAACCACCATTTCTATACATGTCACATTTCATACAATATAGCATGCTTTTCATTCTATCTTCCAACATAACATTACAAATCATGAGATGCTTAACAACACATAATACACATACAACCATATACCAAAATCCTAATGTGCTAACATATGTAAATCCACACATTTTATTAGAGTATAATGGTTACCTTATTTTCGGTAATAACTAAACTTTACCAATACCCTAGTTTAAAAGTTTAAGCTTTGATTAGTAAAAATTATACCTAAAAATAATATCACGATTAGCATATTAATATAATATAATTAAAAGAATAATTTTTTTTTATCAAAAATGCTTATTAAATACATATTATTACTAATTATATTATACCTCAAAATTTGTTGAATAACCTTAAAACATGTAGCAACATTCACGCTGCCCATGCAGCGTGAGGATGCATGCATGAAAGGGGGGAACATGGGGAAGGGGAGGTTTGGATGAGGAGGGGGAGCTCTCAGGTAAGGGCTTGTGGAGGGGAGTTGGGGTGGTTGTTGGGTACCAAAAGAGAGGTAGGGTGTAGGTGGTGGCTGGGGGTTAGAGAGTGACGGCTCAAGGCAGCAGAGACAACAACGATGGTGGCTGGAAAGGAGGTGCAAAGAAAAGAGAATGAGAGAAAGAAAGGAAAAAGAAGAGGAGAAAAGAAGGGATTGCGAGGGGATTTTGACAAGGTGGGGTAGATAGGGAGATGTCAAGTGGTCAAATGGTGGCTTTGACAATGATGAAAGAGGGGGAATCAGTGGGGTAGATAGGGAGGAGGGTTGAAAGGAGAAAAGAAGGAAAAAGAGAAAGAGTTGGCTGTAGGTGGAGGGCTTAGGCTACTAGGGGTGGTGCAGGGAGGAAGTAGGGGAGTCGGTGTGGTGGTCGGTTGAGCGGCAGGGGCGGTGGCTAGGGGTGGCAAAGTAAAAATAGGGGAGGAGGAGAAGAAGGAAAGAAAGAGGGAGATCGATGGGGAAAGAAAGGGCTCAAGGGGGAGAGATGGGGTAGAGGAGAAGAAGAGAAGGAGAAGAAAAAAAAAAGAGAGAAGGAGGAGGCAGAGGTATAAGGGGTTAGGTGGGTGTATGAGAGAGGTGCATTTGGTTCTTTGACTAGGAGAAGAAGGAAGAAGAATAGAAGAAGAAAGGGCAAGCTAGGTGGGGGAGAAGAAAGGGGTGGCATGCCAGCCCACACGAGGGATAGGGAAAGAAAAAAAAAAAGGTTGGGCTAGCCCAATGGAGGGAAAGAAAGAAGGGAGGGGATGCGGTTGGATGGGAGAGGGGAAAAGAGGAGAAGGTCAACAATCTAGCGGGGGAAAGGAAAAAGAAAAGAAGGAGGCCGGTTGGCTCAAAAAAAAAGAAAGAAGGAAAATAAAGAAAAGGAAAAGGGAAAAAGAAAAATGGGGAAAAGAAAAATAAAATTATTTTTAGAGTTAGGATTGGAAATTAGGTAAATGAAAATAATTATTTATTAAATTAATTTATTCACAATTTAAAGTTTAATTTAAAAGGAAAATTTTGGTAAAAATATGGATTTGGAAAATTATTTAAACAAAAAGAGTATGATAAAATAATTAAATATTTATTTTATTATTTTAATTTAATTTATTAAATAATCCTATCTATTTTTATAAATCAAAGGTCCACAAAATAATTAAATTAATAATTTATTAAATTTCTCCAACTAAGGGGTTATTTATTAAGTTTTAGGTTTTAAAATTTTGAGGTATTATAAGATTTCTCAAGAAATGAGCCGACTTTCCCTCATAGCTCAAATGGTGATGGTTGATATATGTTAAGGTGATGTGTCTCAAGAAAATATGAACACAAGAAGGGAAAAGGAGGCAAATAGGCATAGGAAATAAATAATCAATCCTTGTATAAATCATCTAGAATGAAATCATTTGTTTGAACCTACAAAGAAGACAAAGGAAGAAGGAGACAAATTATGAGATCATCATCCTTATTTTTGTTAAAATTTGGGTCCACGAATTCGTTTGAGATGGAAAAAGGCTCGGATTAATGATATAAAATACCAAAAATGAATAAGAAACAATTTAGAGGTTGATTACCAAGATTCAAGATTATTAGAAGAATCTTCTCATCAAAATAATATTTTAAAAATCCCATAGATCAAGTAAATCGGTTGATTGGCATCGACTAGTTACCACCAATCAATATGGTTTCCATAAACATTTGAATGGATACCCTAAACCAAAACCCAAATTGAAAATGATAAACCAATTGATCGGGTCATATATATTGTGGAAATAAGGGGATACTTGATCAATATAAAAACCCCAATTCTCCCATTCAGATTCGAGCAAATTTGGGTAGATTTATTAAGAAATGAGATGAATTTCCCTCATAGCTCAAATGGTGATGGTTGATACATGTTAAGGTAATGTGTCTCGAGAAAATCTAAACACAAGAAGGGGAAAGGGGGAAAATATGCATAGAAAATAAATAAGTAATCCTTATAGAGATTATCTAGAACGAAATCGTTTGTTGGAACCTACAAAGAAGAGAGAGGAAGAAGGAGACAAAGTATGAGATCGTCATCCTTATTTTTGTTAAAATTTGGGTCCACGAATTTGTTCGAGATGGAAAAAGGCTTAGATTGATGATATAAAACACAAAAAATGAATTAGAAACAATTTAGAGGTTGATTACTGAGATTCAAGATTATTAGAAGAATCTTCCCATCAAAATCAAAATTTGAAAATCGCATAGATCAATTAAACTAGTTGATTGGCATCAACTAGTTACCACCAGTCAATATGTTTTCCAAAAACATTTGAATGGTTAACCTAAACCAAAAACCAAATTGAAAATGATAGACCAATTAATCAGCTCATAGAATCTGTCGACTAGGGTGCCTAAAAATTAAGTTCTTCCTTGTTTTCCAAACTTTTCCAAATTGTTTACAAATAAAATACATTTCCAAATTAAGATCAAATATCATCAAGCACATGAATTTTTCACACATTATAGATTTAATTTTTATGAGGAATTACAATAGTGGCCAGATGTGTTATGTCCTGGAAGTTGTATTAATTTATTCCACTAGACAAGCATAGTGGCTAGATGCTATATGCCCTAAAAGTTGTATTAATCCATTCCATTGGATGATAATAGTGGCTAGGTGTGTTCTTCCCTAGAAATTATACTAGTATGTTCCATCAAAAGAGAATAGTGAGGTTCTTGAACTCATCGTGACTAAGAAACAAAAAATAAATGATGACCTATTAAGGAAAATCTAATCAAGATTCTCTTTTGGATGTGCATGTGTAGTTTGTATCAAATTATACATTCTTATGTGATTTTCTTGCCCTTAATATGGATATTTATTGTTACTTTACTCAATACATAGTGTATTGATTATCTTTTTCTAAGTGTTGCTTATTGTCATGAGTAGATACAGCCTTGTTTTGTAGGTAATTATTGATCAATTCCATTGATGTAACTACATGTTATGAGTGGCTATGAGTTGGGTTAAGGGTAAGGTTATTCAGATCTCTCTCTCTCTCTAGACTTTTAGTCCTCTATTTTCTATTACATATGTTCTCTCTTTATTTTTTAATATTATATCATCTTGGGATCATGTAATTTTCACACATGATATCTAGATAGGAGTTATTTTTTTATCCTTGCACATGACATAGATGAGTTATAAGGAATACCTCTTCTATATTGGATGTGGTTAACACCTAATATTTTATCATTATGCTTCTACAAAAATTAATTATTTTATTAGTAAATTTTGTGATATTATAATTTATCATTAGGGGATTACAAAGATACATTTAATTAGTTACATTGAGATCAGGGAAACACTTGTAATATAATCACTCCTCTTTTATTTTTCCTGTAGATGGAAGAAAGATAGCCAACCTCATTATTATATAACATTTACTTTCCTTTTTTCCCCTTATAGATGGGAAAAAGATAATCAACCTCACAGACACACACGCATCTACGGTAAGACGCACCCTGGGCACTAGTTCTAATCCTTAACTATGTATACACCCTATAAGCTAGTGAATCGATCAAATAGAATAGACTAAGGTCCTTTGGTTTTGCTAGGACTATTCAATATATCACATTATTTCAACACTTAGAATCAATTTGGTCCCATCTAATATGATCTTCCACATAAAGTATAAATGTTTTATTGGGTCATTAGCATAATAATTCATCACTTAATTTAGAGCCTGTTTGTTTTAACTTAATAAAAGTAGTTTTTATATAATTAATTATAAAAAGTTATTTTAGATTAATTATTACTGTTTAGTTTCACATTATTAAATTTATTTTTAAAATTAATTCCTTAGAACTACTTTTTATAAGCTAAAATTAATAAGTAGATTTAACCTACTTTTACTACTTAACTAAAATTACTTTCGTAGGCGCTACGGTATATGTTTAGTAAAATTTTCTTTTAAAACAAATACACACCAAGAGAGGAGAGCCTGGCAGCACTAGGAGGCGTGTTTGATTAATTATTACGTAAGACCTGAGAGAAAAAGATTAGTTCGAAGTCGCAAGCACATTTGTCTGGTGAGAAAGGGGCCAAAAGTACACGTCAAGGATACGAGAGCAGATTTTAGTCTTGATTATTCAAATAATATATCTATCAACATAAATATTAAAATAAAATAAAATAAATTAATATTTTGAAACATGTATTGTAACATTTTATTTATTTATTCAAAATTACCCTATAATAACTGATGATAAATAATTAATTAAAATGAAAAACAATGATATATCAGTTAAAGTAATTCAAAAGGAAAAGTTAAGCAACAAGCGTTTTAAGAGTCAACAATCTATTTCTCGTAAGAGAAATGAGTTTTAATAAATTTATAAAGTTTGTTTAGTAGTTGTTCATAACTTTTTTTTAATAATTTTTATTTTATAATTTTTAGAAATTTGTAATATCTTTGTATTTTTTTATACTTATTAATGTTTCAAATGCTTTTTAATATTTAATATTACACAATTTATATAGTAATTATTACTAAAAGATATATATAGGAAGATAAAAACTAAAGATGGAAAAGAAAAATTAATTTTTAGAAAAATAAAAACCAAACACTAATAAGGTACAATAAGTAGTTTTTTAGCATTAATCACTTATATAATAAAAGTAAAAACAAACATATATTTTACTTATAAAAGTACTTTTTTAAAAGTAGATTTATAAAAGTAGTTTTTATTTAAAAGTAGTTATTAAAAATAAGTAATTCCAAACGACACCTCACTTAATGCCATTAAACTTCAACTTTTATTACCATTGACCTACCATAAGGAAAGTTGCTTATCAACTTATTACAATAATCTTTGATTATCATAAATTCATTCCAATGGATGATAACATTAAAAAACTAAAAATGCATACTGATTACAACTAACTATAGATGTTATGATCACATGAAGTAAGGAAAAGGTATAACAATAGACATTAAATACAAAAAGAATATTTCATAAGAGAAAATACTATAATACCCTTATAAAACCCTAATTCACAAGTATATCATAAATAATTCTATGAGACTCTATAATTCACCAAATTTAATACACTAACCTAAAATATTATTAAAAACACCATATCCAAAAATCATAACCTAAATCCAACATTTTAGGTATAAAATACCAATGTTATCATTTTGCTACAATTCCCAAATGAAGTCGTTTTTTTACAATATTGCACTTATGCTACTCCTATTTGTTCTTGATGTTGCATATATTACAATTAACATTTTTATAGTCTAAAAATGCTTATACAACCTCATATTTATAGATTTCACCCACAAAGATCAAAATGCCCCTAATTCATCTCAATAGCTCCAAATTTGTTATTTTCATAACCTACGCCACACTTATTTGAACCCTAACATATTATACATAAAATTTAATGTAAGGACCTCAATGAATACAATGACACACTCATTTCCCACTAAACTCACAAAGATCTCAAATTTACCCATGAGACCAAAAATCATATATATCCCACAAAATTCTACTACCTTCCAAATTTAACCAAAGTTACACTCTACCACTCTTAAATTGTTATAACATCAAAAATATAATTAGATTTAATTTAAAAGCCTAAAAAATCGCAAATGGCTTTAAGGGCAAAACCACCAAAAACTTAAAACCACAAATCTTGCAACCTCAACATACTACACCAATTACAATATGTAACCACGATTAAATCCACTCATTTATGGACTTAAAATGACATAATAGACCATCATACTTGAGATTTTATAGCAAATCCCAAAAAGGTATAAAATATATAAATTTTATATAAAATCATGAAATGCATAAAATAATGAATTTACTAAGTAATACATATGTATAAATAAAAGTAAAACCTAAACATAATTTCTAACACAATACATGCTGGCATGAAAATTCACAAAATTAATACATAGAAACATTTTAGCCCTAAACTAGAGACATATATCTTTACCAGAGGCTACACTATTCTTTAAGCAAAATATTGCTAATAATATCCATCCACTTTGATCACCTAAAATAAAAATATAAGAATTAGATAAAATAATCATAACAAGGGTTTGAATAGAAGAGAAAAATTAAATGGAGGAGATTAATCCTCGAGGATAAAAAATGGTGGCATGAAAAAGCTTAAAAAATGGCCACTAATCTTATAATTTAACTCTCTTTTACTTAGAACAAGGGCCAAATAGTTAAAGTCTGATATCTTAGAAGTTAAAGATGAAAGAAATGGAAAGCCTCAATAACAAGTAAAAAGTTTAGAGAAAAGGGTAAAGTTGAAGTGTAGAAAATTTAATTGAATGCAAAATGACCAACCAGAGGGGCATACAACCCCTGATAGTTGTTGACCGAGGCAGGAGAGACAGGGATAAGTGAGATGGAAAGTTACTTGTAAGAAAAATGGGTGATGGGAGTGATTGGCATAGGTGAAAGAGTGAAAGAGTGTAAGAGAGTTGGTGGAAGGTGATTGAGATAATTGTGGATAGATTTTTAGTTGAGTGATGAAGAATAAGACATAATATGATCATGGGGTGTAAAAGGGTCTGCATATTGATGTCCTCATGCCCAGTGAAGTCAATAAGTATTGAAATAGTTTAGGTAAAGTTGAATGGCAAATAGATATCTAAAATAGGAAATAAAATCAAATAATTTCCAAAAAAAAGAAAATATGAGGGATTAATCTAGGAATATAAAAATATTAGGCATATGAATATGTTTGAGTTTAAAATAAATTAAGAAAATAAATAATGGTAAATATTATCTATCTTTGGTCAACTATTAAATGCTCTAGACGAAAGGTTTTAGAGCATTGTTGGCTAATCAACCGAAGTTAATGCTTGGTTGACCACTGTTGTTCTATTTTTGCAAGCGCATGGATTCGTTATATCATTTTAAGGTCGTATCCCATAGGGACTTTGTAATTGAGTATACCTCTTTAATATTTTAACTATCTAAATCTATATGAATTAGAGGTATGCAAGCATATAATGAGAATAATTACGAAAAGCTTTATAATTGTAAATGCTAAACAATAGGAGTAAAACCTAGGATTGAACTTCGGTATCCAAATTAATAATCAATGATGAAACAACAAATATGTCGTAGTTTAATTCGCTAATTGTGAACAATTGGTCAAATTATATCCATTAGCCTCTTTCAAGGTCTAAGAACGTCTTTAATCTAATTTGCCGACTACTTTCGTAACTCACAAATTAAACTAAATCCATTAAGCGTCACCAATTCTATAGTTCCAAAGAATTAAACATCTACTTTTGTGATTGCTTAAATTCCTGTACACATGATACTTTCTGATAATAATCTTAGCATTTCAGTTGCAGATTATATCTAAAGAGGTCAAATTTCGTCAAATCCACTTTACAACAATTAGACCTAGTATATACAACTGTATAGATAAATCAAAACTACAACATAATTCTTCAGTCCATCATATTAATCACTAAAATGGACCTAGTTCAATCCTAAAAAAGAAGATTAATCACTCATATATTTAAAGAAAATCAACGAAATAAATAGCATGAGTCATAACAACAATATAAAGTATGAAGAAAAAGAATTAGATTGAATTAACTGTAATCTAGAGGAGAATAAAGTTGATTCCGTGTCGATCTTACACGAATATGCACTTGAATCTCTAGAAAAATCAAATTAATGGAAACAAACAAATTACGTGAAGCTATAGCTCAGTAATGAGGAGTAAAAGTGATTTGGGAATCTCTCCTCTCCCCCCCCAAAGAAGTCCTCGAAGTGTACCATAAATAATCCCCATCACATCGGTCATGTCGCACACGTTGATCATGGGAGAAACCGACGCTGCACGACCATGCCTCCCTTTCACGGTTTGGCCGTGCAACTTCTCAGCTCTCGAATTGATAAGATTTTGGATCTTTCACGATTGTGCGAGACACACACTACCTAACCATGAAAGATTCTAAGCCTCAACTTTTCAGCATAAAATTCCGCATGGCCGTAAGATCCATGCACTACCCGGCGGTTCTCTTTTCTTTGAATATAATACGAAGGTGCTTCACGGCTATGCAGCTGGGTGTGAAACCGGCCTTATAACTCTCTTTTCTTATTTCTTTAAGATTTCTTGGCACATCTCTGGCTCTCTTAGTTTCAAGACTCTTCCATAAACATGTTGGGTTGATCTACTCTCCTCCAAAGCCTTCTATACTAGGTCCTTTGTTCTAAAAATATGTAATTCTTTCTCGTATTTGGCATCCTTATGGAAATTCTTGCAACACAAAACTCAAGAAAGCAGTAGTGCAAATAATAGACTAGAACCATAGCAAAATATGTGAAATAGATTAAATGAAGTCCCAAAGTGAAGGCAAAGAAAGGCAAAATCATATAAAATATTCACTTTATCAACCACTGGCTACTTGAATAGAAAGATAAAGGGTTGAAGGGTGGAAAAGTAAAATAATGGTTTGAGGGATATAGATTAGGTGTTCAAACAAATTTTAAGGGTCAAACAAGGGATCATGAGACTAATCACCCAACAATTAGGGTTAGAAAAATTTGAGGTATTACAACTTGTGCCCTCTATGCTTTACCCAATATTAATCTGTAGATCACTTGTTATGTGTCTAATCCCATGTAAGGGAAGTATGTGGCAATTTTTGCTGGATCAATGGAGTGATATGTTTTTCGCATGTGATTTTGAAGAATGGGTTGAACGAAAGCTTAGAAATTCAATCTCTAATTACCTTGATATGCCTTGGGATGTGCTCTTTGCACTGAACTGCTAGTGGTTATGAAAATGGATATGCCAATTTGTTTTCCAGCGTAAGTCTAATCCACAAATGCATCATCATTTTTAGTTGGAATCGATTTGACCTACATAAATGAAGTCTTCTTTATGGAATTGTTGCTCTCTATTAGGTACCACCTCCAAGTGGGATCACCAAACTAAATATGGATAGTGGGTTCATGGTAATGGTGCTTTAGGCATAAGGGACTTCTTTAGAGATAAGACAATGTCCTAGGTGTATAGATTTGTGATAATAGATAATGGAATTTTAGTTTTGAAAGTAGAGGTTTAGATATCCTTGTGGGGCTCTAAATAGCAAAGAAATTGTAACTAACTCATTTGGTTGTGAAATTAGACTCAATAGTTGTAGTTAACATGATATTTGAGGGAAATGTACTTACAAGTGAAGAAGTTATTGTGATCAAGGATTGAAAGGATCTACTTCTGTCCATGATCGTTTGTTCTTGGAAATATGTTTTTTAGGAGGATAATGCTTGTATATACAAGTTGGTTGTTATGACTTTAAATTATCTCATGGGCACTCATTGATTAGATATGTCCCCTAAGGATCTTGAATTAGTCCTTTGTAAAGACGTTATGGATGTCATTTTTCCAAAAAAAATATATATTATCATTTTAACACTTTTTACATTTATCAAGAAGAGTACCAAATAAAATTTAATCTTTTATTTTTTCCAATTATAGAGATAATAGCAAAAATTATTATGTTTTGGAAATTAGAAGATAAGAGTAAAGCTGAAAATTAGTATTTGATTTTTCTTTTAGAATTAAACATTCTTTTATGATACTAGAAATAATGTTTAAAATGGCATTCTTACATATATGAAGTGACTAATAAATAGGATAAGTTTTATTTAGATACCCTGATATTGGACTTCTTTTTTGATAGCACGTGTTTTTATAATTTTATATAGATATCAACATATTTAGATTTATTTTTACTTGATTATTTAAATGGGTATCTACTTGAAAATAGGCAAGCAATTTATTTTCACTATTTATGTAGTTAAATGAAAATAAATCTATATGTAAAAATACATAAGTGGAATTATAAACTAAAAAAAAAACACAAAATGTCCAAAAAATATTAGACATAGTGGTACTTAAATAAATTTTATCCCAATAAATATAGTGCATAGTGAATTTTGAAAGTAAGATTAAAAAAACCTAGTTAATGGAGAGCTTACACAATATTAACAATTAACCAGCTAATTATACCAATGATTTGTTGATAATTCATTATATTAATAATGTAATGCCATATATTTTGAATCCTAATTGGTTAGATTATATTCCTATGGAGAGGAATTATATTCTAAGAAAGTTTGGGATGTTACAATACTAATTATCATTCCTTGTTGTTTTAGGTTTCTTTATCTTCATTATGTTGCATGTTCTCGTGTTCTTCTTTGGTTATTGTGCTTGTCGTAGCCTTATAGTAGGGGTTGCTCTTAAGGGGGCAGTGATCCTTATATGTTATATGAGCGTCATGTGCTTGTGTTTGTGTGGTATAGTGAGAACTTCACACTTTAGGGGTGAAGTCTTTTTTGAAGGAGGTAGTGATGTAATACCCCATATTTTAGAACCCTAATTTATTGGATTATATTTCTGTGAAGAAGAATTAATCATACCCTTTAATACATGTTTATTATGGGTTGGATAGGTCACCTTAGTTTATCTCTAGTTTTTTGAGTTGGTTGTGTCAATTTTCTTTTGGGTTTTTGGTAGGATAAGTCAATTGGTTAATCTAGGTTTGTTGCTTCACAATCTTTATTGATTCCCTAACCTTATCCAATTCTTTCATAATCTTCTAATCTCTTTCATAATTTTCTAATCTTGTTGTATAATGATTGATAATCATTTTTAGAAGTTGTAGGATTATGTTCCTAACTTTTAGAACTTTTTACTAATTATTTCACCAAAAATCTACCAAAAGTGCATCTCCCACCTAACTACTCCTCAACTTACTTTCACCCCCTTAACCCCAACATTTCTTCATTCAAGTGTGATTCAAGCTACCTCTAATCATATCTCTCCCTCATATCTTCATTGATGTTCAATCCTAACTTCCTCCATATTACCCCTTTCACTTTGAATTTCCATTTATTGAATCTTTTGTGCATGTACTCTCTCCTCTCTCCTCCCTTTTCTTTAATTTTTTTACCAAAGATTGAAAGAAAACCTTTCTTGCCCTTCTTGCTATAGAAAACCAAAACTTAGCCTATCTTGCTCTTTCATTTCTTTGTTTTATTTTCTTCCTCTAATCTTTTATCTAGCCATGTTATATTATCATTAGTATAAGGGTGTTAGATTTAGGAAAAAGCTAAAGAGTTTTCCTTCCTTCCTCCTCTTGGTGCACCATCTAATTGATTGTATGGATTCTTTTCTTATTTAACTCTTGTTATTTTTTCCCTTGTTTTATGGTTAGTGTTTTCTATTTTTGGGTAATGTGTTTTAATGAGTAGAAGAAAGATAATTCAAGGCTAAAGCCTTTTGTGGTTATTTCTTTGCTTATTTTGATTGGAAGAAGGTAAATCTATACTCTTTCTAAATGTGTGATGGCCCATGATGGTGGCATATATGTTGGGGCTATTTTTGAGTGTTAGTGTGTTGAGTATGTTTTTTGGTGTTATGTATGATATTTTAAAGCATGATAATATATTTGGCCATTTTAGTGAATTTGGGTGAATCATAAGGCATGTTAGTTAAATTGATTTTGGTTTCTAAGCATGAGTTGGATATCAACAACCTTATTTATATGTGTTTTTATGTTTAATAGCATGTTAGAAATACATGGATGATTTAGAGATTTATTTAAGTTAATCACATGAATTATGGTATCTTTTACATAGTGGCTACCCAATTGGTTATGCTATATTCTATCTTCCTTTATGTTTTTTGGTTTTTTCATATGGTTTATGTTTTCTTCATATGTCACTAATCAAATGGTGCTAGTTAACTAGTCAATTGGTCAACCTAAGTACTTTTACTTGTCTTTATATTACATTCAATCATTTGGCAAATATCAACTAGCACATCAACTGACTTACTACCCTTATACCTATAAGTTGGTCCCTTGTTTTAGTTCGGTTATTTTTTTTAGGGTTTCAAACCACTCAATTGTTTTGTGGGACATGTTGATTGGTCTCCTAGTACAAATTTGCATTTTTAGGGTTAATTTCATGGGTTGACTTGGGGTTTGACCTCAAACCTTGACTTTGATGTGTGCAATTTACCTTAGATATTCATATTTTATTTATGTTTAGCCTTGAATAAATGGAATTAGAGAAAAAAAAAAGTTGAATATGGAATTTTTATTTTATGTGCCTTATGTGTGGTTGGTAGTCACTTTAATAAAATATTAATATTTAAAGTGGAATACTTGAGATTTGAGAACGATTTGCTCTTTATGATTGTTTATCCTAGAGATAAGGTAGGATTCCTTGATTTAGTTTAGTAGCTTCATCAGGTACCTCAACGTTGTAGCTAAGGTTCTAGTCTACTCTAATTAGTTATTGAGACTTTTAAAAGGATATGTGTGTTTAAGACTTAGGTGTCATATAATGGTTGGGTATTGTGTTGCCTTAGTATTCTATTATTAACGATTTACTTTATATATTTTTGGATTGCAAAGTTGGAGGGTACTATGTTTGTAACACCCTTATTTTTCAACTTACAATTTTTATTTTGAAAAAATAATGTGGAAGCCAAATCAAGAAATAGTGTACGAAAAAACATTAAACAACAAGAACAATGTTGTAAGGTAAATTTATTTACATTATAAAATCTTAATACTATGTCATAACCTGAATCACACTGACTAGAACCAACACTGTAGAATCCCAACTTAGGACTAGAACACCGAAATCCCAATCTCTTAATCAAACTCAAGCTCCAACAATATCCATATCACCTACACCCAAAATTGATGATAATAATCCGCTCGATACACAAGTAATGACTAAGGAGTAAACACACCTAATCCAAAGCAAATTACATGCTCATCAAATCTTACTCACATGCAACGATATCGAATCATGCATAAACTTTAAGGTAAAACATGCATTATATCCGATGAATTCACTTATCACAACCATCTAAACAAGGTGATAACTAAAATCTAGAAAGGTAACATCTCAATCATTCTCCAACCATCATACAAGATAACATTTTCCAACTTTGTTAACAAACGACATAACAAGGGTAGTGCACAATGGGCAAATGCCATTACTCAATAGAAAATTAACATAACAAGGGTAGTGCACAACAAGAAACTACAACTACTAATAGTAACTCCTCACTTTCCATTTAGCTAGTATAAGAGTGTACTAAATGTTCTAGAGCTCCATTTCCTTAAGTACGTGTACCTCCCATAGAACTTGTGATCCCCCTAAAAAAGTAGAACTAGTCCCTTAAACCCAAAGGTCAATCTCTACACTCAGGGGCCACTTTGAGGCACTTCCAAGTTCTCTAGCTAAGGAAGACACATCAATCGACTAACCATAAAATGCAAAGGTTAGGAATCATGTCACAACCTCTCAATAAATCAATTTTCTCCTCTAACTCAATTTTTTTCCTCTTGAAATGATTAGAATATTCTCTTAGAACATATTAACTTGATATAGGATCCCAAGATCCACACATAACATCTAACTTAAATTCTAAAAAATTCTTGACCAATAGGGTCACAACTACTTTTATCGTTGAGAGGTTGAAGGTTCGATCAATTAGCTACAACCTTTATTCTTAGTTACCCTCTTATATTCAATTATTCATAGTCATCATGAGGTAAACTAAAAGTTCTCTAAAGTCATCCTAGGCATAACTCACTTAGCACATACGTGGTTTTAATCCACCAAAATATATTACAAAAATGTCACATTCTCAAAACTTACCACAATAAAACAAGGCTGCACACCAAAAGCCAAACTAAAAGCAAACCAATAATTAAGCCCAAATAAAAAGAAAACCATTAAAATCAAGGCTTCAGGCCAAAATAAAACCAGTAAAAAAAAAGGCCTTCTAGCCAAAATAATATAATGTAACTCTTAATTGAGAAAAACTGTCTTGATTCAAAATTCCAAAAACACTTCAGAGCCCAAAGAATTACCTTTGAGGACATAAAAGACCAAAATAATGGCATAAAACAACTCAAAACATTAAAGTAAGTCAAAAGGGATCTTTTTTTGGAAAACATTATTCATTAAAAGCACTATTTATAGACAACGAAAAATGTCATTTTATACTAAAAAGCTTAACTATAAAAACCAAAACAATATTTTATTATCAAAAATGTATGTTCATTGAAATTGAATATTCACCCTGATTATTTTATACTTACTTATCTCAAAAATTTATTAAACATAAATTTAACTTACCTAGGATACTTAGTGTTTAACTAACCAAGAAAATTTGAATAAATTAATACCATTTTAAAAAAACTAAAAAAGTTCAACCAAAAGTCTAAAACTCTATAAACTTTAACAAAAAATGAAAGCCTTTAAACATGATTTTTAGCTAGCATGTTATACGATAAAATTTACCTAAAGACTGCACAAAATAACATGGGAATATTATATTCCTCAAAAATCAAACACAACCTACAAAATAGGTTTGTGTTTGAAAGCTGCATATAACGATCAACAATATACATGCTTATACACCTTAAATTATCAACAAACACATAATAACATGCTTAATTCAATGCATGCTCAACATCAAAATTGTAGTAAAACATCAAGGACCATCATATAATCTTTATAATCTAAAAAAATCATTCTAGCATGAAACAAGACCCATGGTTGAATCACCCTAACAATAAAAAATCATGCTTGACGTGAAATCAACACATAACATCGATTGATTCTATTTAATTATTATTTAAGAGATTTACCTTTAATATACAAGATTCAACACTAATTAAAGACTCAAATAAACCTAAAAAAATAGAAGAAATTAGAAGAAAAAAATCTAGCTTATACAATCATAACAAGGGAGAAAGGATTGAAAACGAAATGTTAATGAACTTATTCTCAAAGTTGGAAAGCAATGCCATGATTTATCCATAAGTTAAAACCATGGAAAAAGCCATGAAAATATAATTATGAATAAGTGAAGGAAGTGGCAGAAATAGGATAAAAATAAAGGTAAAAATGACCAAGGATATATGGGTAAAAGTGGTGATAAAATGGATAATATCTAAGAAAACATGTAAGTTTTGCCATGAAAATATCACAAATGGATAAGTCTTGAAAGTCCAAATATTTGAAACATAAGGGAAGCTAAAATAATTAGATTTAGTGGCACCACATGTTATGGGGAGGGTAGAGAAGAAGGAAGAAAAACTAGCTAATTTAAGGTAATGTAAAAGAGGGTAAAATGGTAATTGTTACCAATATAGCAAAAAATAATTTTGTCATAATAATCAAGGCAAGAGTAGATCTCCTTTATGGCCAATATGAGTGGTTATAACCCATCATAATCAAGAATGGATATTTTGGTTTGATTCTCACAAGATTAGATAAGAGTTTGGAGAAGAAATGTTGTATTTGATGACTTTAATGGTCCAAAAATACGTGGATTAATCCAAAAAATGAAATAAACAATAATAGAATATGTTTGTATCATATTTATATCAATAATAATAATAAAATTATACGATCCCCAAATTTTTGCAAAATTATGATAAATAGAAATGACTTAACAGACTTAAAACACATGATTAAGACCTATCCAAACGATGAATAATGCTTTTTTTTATATATATAATCGAGGTCTATCTATTGATTGAAATAAATTGAATCCTATTTATTGATTGAAAGATAGAATGAATTGGCCTCCAACATTAACTCCCACATCCCAAGTCAAAATTTTCAATCAATCAGTCAAACGTTCTCTTTAATTTATGATTGTTCATGTAGTTATAACTTAAAAATTCAATGTGCATGATCTTATCGCCATAAAATTTTATTTTTATATTGATCTTTTGCATCATCTAGTTACTTGGTTTCATGATACACCAATCCAAGTAAATCGACTCTTAGGTGTCTTTTGTTTAGGTTAATCCATAAATGTTATATTTTTGTTTCTCATATAATTTTGTTGAGTTTCTATTTTTTTCCTATGAAATTTAATATCATATTCTCAAACACAATATTTTCACTTTCACCAAGTTTATAATGGGATAAGATTTACATCAATGAACTTGAATATCATCTAACAAAAAATTATAATTTTTACTTGGCAAAATGTGATAATGGTGCTCTTTCTTTTTTTCATATTTCTAAATTGCATATAATATTTACTTTATAGTAAGAGTAAATAATTGGGGGGGGGGATTTCACATTTTATTTAAGATTTTGTCTCTGAATTTCCATGATTTTAATTTTTTCATTTCAAATAAATTGGCAAATAATAAAGACCCAATAAATTCAAAAATCACTTTATCTTCCCTTCAACATTAAAAGTAATGACTTTTAACATTAATATATATACAATTCATCTTCATTCTTAAAAAAATCTATTTTCTCACATCATATATTCAATTATAATATTATTTAATTCCACTATTTTTAATAAATACAAAAGTAATAACTTTTAACATTAATATATACAACTCATCTTCAATCTACTAAGGTAGCAATTTTCTCATATTATTATATTCAATTACAATACTATTTAAAGAACTTGAATATCAATCGGTGAAAATTAAAAAATTTACTTGAAAAATGTGATATTGTTGATCTTAATTTTTTTCCGTATTTCTACATTGCATATAGCCAATATTATAAAGAAAAACACAAGTTTGTTTTTATTTTTGGTGAGGGGATTGTGGAGAGAGGGAAAAGATATGTTATTTCCAACGTCTTTCTGAACAAGATTGTGTTTTTTATTTTGATTGTGTATGTGTGCTAAGGCTAATAACAAAGTTGCTAAAGTAGAATTTATGAAAAAAAAGGTAATGATAAACTTTTTTTTATAGAAACTTGAAGTTTTGATTTATTTTATAACAACACAAAAATATAAGTTTATTTTTTCTCATTTTGTCTATTATTTTTGCTTCAAATATAGAAATTATGAAAATTTGAAACTGTTGTAAATATTTTATTTATAAATTGTGGATGTATAATTTATGAATTTATATTGTATTAAATCATATGTTTAATACTCTCATCAGTACCATAAGTTGTAGCAGCTTCTCTATTATGATTCCACCCCCAACTCTACGTATCCTTTACCCCCTTTCATATTCTCTAACTATTTCTCATGATGGATGTAATAAGTGTAGGTATTATATATATATGAGATATTATGAATTGTAAATAGAAGAAGAAATCTATAAGTATGAATAAGAATAAGAAGTTTCATTCTCCATTCCTCTCTATATTATTCTATATTTCTATTTGAGTTTGTCAATATTATAACAGGGATATGAATGTTGAATTTTAGTTGCTTTGAGAAAATGGGGGTGATGACTAGTGGTTTTGGGATGTAGATGAATACAAAGCTTAGAATTTTTTATATTAGCTACGCTTAATTTAATGGAAATAATAATAATAATAATAATAATAATTTATCTTCACTTTGTAGGAAGCAATTTTTTTGCATAAAGATAAATATCTCAATATATGATTATATGTTTTTAGTTATCATTCTATGCATATTCATGCTTATACAAAAAAGAATGAAAAGCTAATTAGCATACACCTAAGCTTTTTAATATGTTGTTAAACTCATGTTACACTATTAAACATTGCTAATTGGGATTTTAATAATGAAAATTTTCATGAAAATATGTCAACTTTATTTTATTGGAAAAAATTCATAATATTATTTAATGTGATTATTTTAATAATAATGAATATGATAAAATTTATTATTATCATATTAATAACACAAATTTATTATATGGTTAAAGGTTGCAATGATAAAATAATAATGGAAATAACATTTACTATGATATTGATGAAATCATTGAAATTAGTCTCATTTAATAAAAAATTCCAATGATTTTTATAAAGGACATAATGAAAAAAATGATAGATATTTAATGGTTTGGAAAATTAGTTACCATAAAAATAAATTTAGCATTCTTACAAAATCTAAATATATATATAAAGTATGTAAATTCATTTAGATGACTTATATTCCTAAACATGCCTAAGAAAATGAGAAATCTGAGCAAAAACGTATATAATTGTCATACTTTGAAATATCTAATATATATAAAAAGAACCCAATGTATAATGATTCAAGAATATTTTACTTAAAAAAATAACATTATTTATAAATTTTATGTAACATTAGTGTTTCTAATAATAATATCCACAAGATGATATATCATACCCATTCTTTGATGGATTTATTCATATTATAAATATTTGTACTATCAACATTCTGATTGTTAAAGATTTGTAGCTATTGTATTAACTATACAATTATAAATTCTATTCACTATATTATGATTATATATATTATCTAGTTAAAAATATTTATGCTTTCTATGGTATCATTTTCAAATTAAATTTTTATATAATTAACATACTACAAGTTGAAAAGCTAAAAAATTATATAAAATAGCACACTTCAAAAAAATTGTGATAACTTATTTTGTGAGTAAATAAGTTCATTAAATAACAAATTATTAATTAAGAATATTTTTGAATGAGCATTTCATCCTCTAATAGGTGATTTTCAATCGTCTCTTTTTTTTAAAAAAAATACTATATTTAGTAAATTTACTTTATAAATATAATAAAATAGTTACCAACAATCATCAACTACTAATTTCTCAAGCATAGATTAATTGTATTAGTATTGAGATAAAGTAAATTACAAAGAAGGGAAGGAGATGATAAAAATGATTAGGGGGTAATGAAAGGTTGAATCTAGCCACTGTTAAAGCCTGGGAGTTTAGATGTTATATAGTTTCACATTAATTAACTAAAGCAATAAAAATGGTTGGGGGGTGTATACTCTTTTCTCTCTCTTAAAAAAAGATAAATATTCTTATCAAGAAAGGAAAATATTTACGGTCAATTCTTTCCAATTTTTATTTTTTGGAAAATATTAATTGGTATTAGAATTATATATGTATATATATACAAATTAAGTTCATACCACATAGTGTTGCAAGATCCCACACACTTTTTGTTTGGGTATATGCGATATTTAGTGTAGTTATAATTAGTGTTGCACGGAGATAGAGACATGGATGGGAAAATGGGAGGGATAGAAATGTGACAACATCATTTAAAAAAAATATAAGAAATGGGGACAGTAGGAAACAACAAACACACACACACATTATATACATTTTAAAAAGTAGACCAAATCTCCTAAAATTAAGAGAAAAAAATTATAAAACCACTTCCTACTTTAGTTGATGTAAACCATTAATAAAATTTAAAATAAATAAATAATAATCAGATACTTTTGGTATCAATTTTGCCACAAAAAAATTTCCAGGACGGAAAATGGTGATGGGACATTTTCGGGACGGAAAATGGCACCTCATTGTTGTTTCTGTGCTTCACAGGGTTATAATAACTAATAATGGTAGTGAAGTAGCGGTGTTGTACGTATGTACGAGTCTGTGAGTTGTGAGATTGAGCTATTTTAAGTCCTTTTTTTTTAATTGTGGATGGGAGTGTAACATTTCAAAATTTATTAATAAATTTTTTGAATATTTATAGAAGTAAAACATAAAATAATCGGATATTACCATGTACTCAATACAAGTCTGGATTTCATACCAATTATAAGGCAAAAATGTTAATGAGTTAAATAGGATAGTAAGAGAATAATAAGGGTTTCATTAACATCGATAAGATTTTGGAGATAAAAATCCGAGTACAATACTAATAAAAATACAATAAAAGAAAACTTTGGATCCAAGAGTCCATAAGATATCCGAACAAAAACTCTAGATACTGGATAATCAAGATTCTACTCTCAAGAACCCAACAATACAAATCACACCTCCCCTAGAATTACATAAAACTCAACAAAATCATCAAAGTGGTCATAGAAAACTTACATGTCGACAGTTGGGTAGGTTGCTCAGGAGAATAAAACTCACCCATGAAAAGGATGTTTAATACTTGCATATTAAATAAGATAACAATATAAATCACTAGAATAAGGCATACATATCACATAAGGTCACATTAAGGAAAACTAACATGCACATTATTCAATGTAAAAGACAATCGAAGAGAGAGGTTAAACTAGAGTTTCCTTATTAGGTAATCGTACATTTTAAAATTACTTAGTCACGTTGAGTTCAGGGAAGCTACTATTCTCATCTAGTAGAACATGTTGGTACAACTTTCAAGACATGACACTCTTAGCTACTATTCTCACATGGTAGAATGAATCAACACAACTTGGTTTTGACTTACATGATCTTCCAATTTAAATATTAATACATTGCTACATGGCTTATTCCTTAAATTGGTTATATAAAGTACCAAATATTACCTAATATATTCCAATAATTGATAAAAGTTGAAACACTTAGAATGGATCTTGATCGAACACATTGGACATGCTATAGTCACATGAAGTAAATGTAAGATATAAGAGCAATCATTAAGTACAAAAAGGAACAATTCACTTGAAAAAAGACCATAACACCCTTATAAAACCTTAATTCACAATTACACCATAACTCCATCTATAAGGTTCTCAAATTAACCAGATTTAACACATAATCCCGATATATTATTAACAATACCATATCCAAAAATCATAACATAACATTGACATTTCATAAATAAAATACTGATATTTACCCATTTTATTATTATTCCCAATTTAAGACGTTTTCTTATAATATTGCACCTATTCTACTTCTATTTGTCCCTAATGTTTCACATATTCTACTTAAAAATTTTATGACCCAAACATATTTAAACAACCTTAGATATTCAGGTTTCATCCAAAAATACCAAATTTCCCCTAATTCATCTAAACCCTTCCAAACTTATTATTTTCATAACTAAAGCCATACTCATCAAAACCATAAAATATTATATATTATATTCAATTTAAATATATCAAGGAATACAATGTAGTACTCATTTTCTACAAAAAACTCACAAAGATATTAACTTTACCCCAAGGCTGAGAAACAAATCTAATCTACAAAATTCTACAAGCTTTGAAAATTTACCAAAATTACACACACCAACCTTTACATTATTAGCAACTCTCAATTGACCCTATGACTGAAACCACCATAAGCTCAAAACCTCAAATCTTGCAACCTCAACATATTATACCAATTATAATATTTAAATATAATTAAATATACTCGTTTATGGGCTTGTTGACATACCATAATATACTATCATATTTGGTATTTTATGGAAAATTCTAACAAGGCATAACATATATAAATTTCACATACAATCATAAACTGATAACATCATGAATTTACCAATTAATACATGGATATTAATGAAATTAATACATAAACATGATTTCTAGCATAAAGCATAATAACACGGATATTTATAAAATTAGCACGTAATAACAATTAATCTAAATTGGATGTATTATTACCAAAATCTACTTCGGTCTCTAAGCAATAAATACTCCTAAACACCTCCTTCCATATTTTGATCACCTAAAATAAAAATAAAATAATTGGATAAAAGAATTATAGTTAAGGTTAGAATAGAAGAGAAAAATTAAAATAAAGGAGAATAACCCCCAAGGCTAAAAAATAAGCACTTGGAACAAGCTTGTATCAAACCCTCGCCAATCTATGAATTTAACTATTTTTTGCTTATAATAAGCATCAAAGAGTTAAGATAAGCAAAAAATAGTTAAGATTAAATATTTTAAAATTTAAAGGATGAAAGAAAATGGAGATGAGAATATTGGAGGGGCTCAACACAAGGGGTGAAACTAAGAACACCACCAGCTAAGAACAATAAGAGAGGAGAAAGCAAAATATGGGTTAGAAATTTTGCTAAGTATAGAATGACCAACCAAAGGGGCATACACCCCCTTTATAGCTATAAAAAATGGGTAGGATAGAGTGAGATAAGTTACACAGTAAGGTTTATTCCAAGCAAGATGAGTGATGAGAGGGATTGACATCTGTTAGTTAGTGTAAGATATTTGATGGAATGCAATTGAAGTGATTACGAGTAGACTTTTGGTTGAGTGAGCAAGAAAAAAGACATGATTTGATCATGAGGTGTAAAGGTGTATAAATTTTGAAGCCTTAATTCTCAAAAAAGTCATTAAAGATTAAAAATGTCTTAGGAAAGGTAGAATGCTCAATAAATGAGAAAAAAAATCAAAAAATTCTAAAAAAATCATGAACAATTAGGAAAATGTATGGAATTAATGTGGGAACTCAAATGTATAAAAATATTGGAGCATATGAATTGGTATGAGGTCAAAGAAAATTAAGAAAATTAAAAATAGTAAAAATCACTTAGCTTTGATTGTCTATATGAAGTTGATGGTTGATCATCAAATGCCTTGGGATAATGGGTCAGGAATATTGCTAGTTGGTCAATAGTTGTACGATCGATTTGAAAAATAAGGGGTTTAAATGTAGAAAGATAAAAATGAGGGTTTAAAGGGAATGCGTAAGGAGTTTAAATAAGGTTTAAAGATTAAGTAATGGATTAGGAGACTAATTAACTAAGAATTAGGGTTAAAAAAGTTTGGGGTATTACAAGGGAGCTCACACTTTTATTTACTTATATGGTTGTGCCTATCCATTTCTGCCCATGCAATGTTTACCTTTTATATTTTATTTTCTTTCGATGATATACTCATTTTTTCACTTTTTATTAAATAAAGCAATATAATAACTTTACAATAGCATGAAATGTAGCACCGAGTTGAAAGGTAGCAAGAAATTTAGTTAAAAAATTGTGTTGTTACTATTTTTTATAATTTAAAAAAATAATAAATTTGTCATGGCAATTACATATAAAGTATTAACTTAATAGCAATTTGTATATAGGATTAAATAATGAGCTAACTTACTATTTATTTTATATAAATAGTTCTTAACTATATTTGTAGATAAACATGTTATTTCAATAAATATAAATAAATATTAAAAAAATTGAAATAAATTTGTCCTCATTAAAAATTTAAACTGCCTCATTTGATAAATAATAATAATAATTTTATGTTATTATAGAAATGGAAATATAATTTTATAGTGTTTATTTATATTTTTATAGACTAGAATATTTTATGGCGGTCCCATGGAAATAAACTTTTGGGTTTACATATAAATATAAGTTTTTTGTTTTTGTTTTTGTGTGTGTGATAGCAAATATGCATACAAGTTGTTGGGCTAGTGCAGGTTGAAAGTTCCCGCTCTCTGCGTCCGGCCCAATTTTAGCGTCAAGCCGCTCGTCCGACTCGAATATAGCTTTTTATGTTGGAGTTGGACCCTTGGAGTTGACAGTATAAATGGGGGTGGGTTGACCGGATAATGACAGCAAAACGGGGCAGTACTGCAGTAGTAGACAGCTACTACAAGGTACTAATAGTCTACTTTTGCAAGTGGCACCAGACCAATAAATTGTCTTGTCAACAGCTAAGTTATACGTACGATCGACAACTGTACACAACAACAGACCACTTTTCGCAATTACTGGTTAATTACTCTTACTAAGCAACTTTGTTAATTATTATTTTTTATATTTATATACTAGTGCCTAATAAAGGACAGAATAGAAGGGTAAAGTGAAGGGAAAGCAGGTGACTGGAAATAACCGGTAGAAAGCTCTAGGTCCTGTGGTGAGGTGTAGCCTATCTACTTTAGCCCTATGGTGGTGGTGGTGGCATCTGGAAACACAGCTCAGCTAAGCAATTACTGGCTGGTCAGGTTACTCATCACCGCCTCTTCCCTCTTCTTTCTCATCCTCATGTGGCTGTAGAAGTGGGCATCTTTGGTTTTCAGGATTCTTCGCGTCTGTGCTAGTAGCTCTGTTCTGTTCGGTCTCGTTGAGGTTATTCTTTTTAAACCCCTTTTCAGTTTCTATAATTTTTCTAGTTATTTATTTGTTAATTTTCAATATCCTGCTGCCGTTTCATGCTCTTACGTATGGATCAAAAGTCTTTATCATTAGCGTTTGAATGATCATATGATTATTATGGAATTGGGTTATGCCTTTATTAACTGTCTTGATGTATATTGGTTTGCTTCCTTCATTTTTAGTTGGAAAACTTTTAAGTGGGTTAACATTAACATGCTTGAGGCTACTTTCAACTGCCGTATATAATTATTTATTTTAAAATTTTTGTAGATTACAATTTTTTTTTTTGTAAAATAAATAGTTTTTTTTTTTTACAACTAGCTTCAAACAAACTATTAATTAGTGACAGGTGCGTCCATAATTTTGTCCTTCGTCGCAGTTCTCTTAAGCTTAGGATGATTCATTTTGTTCAGCTGCTACTCGTGGTTAAATTCATAGGTGGGAAATTTATTTCCATAGTGACTGGCTTGTATCCAAGCTCCAAGACTCGGGCTTTGATTTTAAGCGGCTGGGATTCGATAAGAAAGCTTGCTACATGATGATTGTGAGGATTTGTTTTGGAATTTGCTGGAGACGGTGGCCTTGTTGGGAAAGTTTCTGCAAATGATTCGTTTAGTTGACTTTTTTCTTCTAGGAGTCGTCGAGTCGAGAATAAAGTCAACGGACTGCTGCTTGTGGGCTGTGACCTATGTATAGATATTTTGGTTCTCCATCACATTCAACTAAGTATGAACCTAGCCCTTTAGAATCGAGCAATTAATACCGGACTTCAATATTGACTAATTAGTGTCTCGATTGTTTAGCTATAGTAGCGTAGTGATTTGCTGTGTTGATGCTCTCAGCCACGTCCCGGTCTCTGTGATTTGATCGTATACTTCTGCCTCACTCAGGATTCTTCAGCATATACGTTACTAGCAAGTAGCAGCAACAATGAAGGCGACGAGGGGTAGTAAGGGAGCAGCGAAGGAGAAGGATGCGTTGAAGCCCATGGATGACAGGTTCGTATTTTACTTTCAGATCAATAATTCGTCCAGGAGACAGACGGTAATGAATGAGCCTTATGCGAAGGCAGTACAAAAGGCAAACTATCGAAATAGAAGAGATACCCAGGACAGTACTACAGGGCGGTTGATCTCATTACAGTGATTTTGATTTCCTTTTCAGAAAGGTGGGGAAGCGCAAGGCTGTGACAAAAGCCGACACCAAAGGAAAAGCTAAGAAGGAGAAATCATCGGCCAAGAAAGATCCTAACAAACCGAAACGACCTCCTAGTGCTTTCTTCGTGTTTCTGTATGCAACTTTTTTCTCCTCCCCTTACTGATGGGATATGTGTGCAATTTTACGAGGGTAATCTATTGATGTTTGTTTGCCGTAGGGAGGAGTTTAGGACTACCTTCAAGAAGGAAAATCCTAATGTGAAGGCTGTGTCTGCAGTAAGTCTGAGTTTTATTTTTATTTTTTTCACTTTTATGAAATGAAATTAATTTGCATGTTTCTTTTAGTCTTCTTCTGGCTTATGTATATCTGCTGTATATATTGCTCTCATCCTGGTCGAGGCTGAACTAACTCCACACTATGATATGGTTTTAAAGGTTGGAAAGGCTGGTGGACAGAAATGGAAGTCCATGTCGGCTGATGTAAGTCCAAAATATGAGACCCTCTTAGTTTTGCCTCTGTTTCGATTTTTCAAGAAATAAGACAATCCGGTTTTCGTGCTTGTAGTAAGAAAACAGTATGTTCTTGTAGTGAGGAAAAAAGTGTTCTTGTAGTAAGTAAACAGTCCGTTGTTGTTTCAACTATAGTTGCCTCCTGATTCTCGCGCTCGCGCGTTTTGATTGATGGTGTTAGGAAAAAGCTCCATATGAAGCCAAAGCTGCAAAGAGGAAGACAGAATACGAGAAGATGATGAATGCGTACAATAAAAAGCAGGTAATGAAATACCATATATATATATTCTATGTGTGTCGGACTCGGAACCAGACTGTTTTTTCTTTCACCCTATTTTATTAAATTATCTGTGAAGGATCTTGCATGGTTGGTTCATTAATTATTTGTAAATTGATGCCCTCCTTCCCTTGCAGGAAAGCAAGAATGATGTCGGCGAGGAGTCTGATAGGTCAGTGTCTGAAATACATGACGATGAAGAAAGTGGAGAGGTATTCTTTTCCGGCCACAATTTTGCCACATTCTACTAATTGGTTTTGGCGGATCCATAGCATTTTATATGTCCTAGAATCCTATATCTCGAGTTTTGTTTTGAGTTGTGAAGGCATAAAAACAACAAAAGTGACCAGCAATTAACTATATGATTGATCAAATGTATACGTGTTAGCTAGACTTCATTGCCTAGAGAGGCAATGTTTCACCATGATATCCATTAATGACCGTGATTTGGGTCTATATTGTAGGGAGAAGAGGAAGACGAAGAGGAAGATGAAGATAACGAGGAGGATTGATAATGCATATGTTTTATTGTAGCCTGCATCTTCATCATTATCATTTAGGACGAAACGAAACAATATGTGGGATCTTTGGCATATATCATGCAGTGTTATATATATATATATATGTAGTAGGTGACGAGGGTGCTCTTTTTGTAATGTGAAAGAGGACAAGAAAAAAAGAAAGGGGGGGGGGAGTATCTATCCGTCTGGTCCAGCTGCTGCTGCCATGTTGACCTCCTCTGTCAAGCCACTCGTGAAACTTTGCTTAATGCTTCTGGTTTTATATCATAATTTGCATTTTGCACCGTTCATATCTATGATAATTAGGAGTTTTGACTATTTTAATTAATTAATATTATTGATATAAGTAATATAATAATGATAATAATAATTAATATAACTATAATAGTATTAATGAATAATTATTATAAAATCACCTACTAGTGATGTTACATATTAGTAGTTTTAAAGTCCCTTAGCTGAATTCTCTTTCGATATTGTATATTTTCATTGTGAACTACGATTTACACCCGTCCTTGCAAAATTCCTATAAAAAAAAAAATTAGTTGCCGGGACCAATGTTACAATCGGGACTCTAAATAACTCTAGGGTTGAGTTTGATTTTTGTGGGAACTTGTACAAATTATGCTTCCTTCCCCTATGTCTTTTGGAATCTGCTTCTTAATTTATTCCTATTAGCTATAAGGGTCCTCTCATGGCTATAATGCGCTACCAAGATGCTCAGCCACCCGACCAATCTCAGTTTCCTATTTATGCTACGACTAGCACTAAAAAAGCTTCCACCAAACAACAACGAACGAATAAAAACCAAAGAAAGGACAAGACAATATAATATGCATATAATATATACAAGATTCTTCTGATGCCTAGAGAGTAAGTATACTAATCATCAGAATTTAGGATCATAGGAAAAAAACCAAGGGACGGGGAATGATAAAGAGGCAGTCTATCAGTGTACATGAATAACCTCTTCAAATTTTGCTTGTTGATGAGGTTGAGATCAGCTGTCTCATTAATGTTGGTGTAGATCTATAGACCACCTGACTCCCCCCGTTTGAGGCTATCGCTATTTCAGTAGCCTTGTACAGTCACGAAATTGCCCCACTGAGAAAGAAACAGAATGATCAGGACCAAGATTATAGACGAATTCAGAGAGAAGCAGAAAGTTATGCCAACAAAGTATAAAGGGTTTGGCCAGAAGCCTAGAATCTCATGGGGCAGGCAGATAAAAGAAAAGGAGAGCAGAATTTCTTCTCATCTTATATTTCATACCCATATCAAGTAGATCATTTTTGCATTCACAATGAACAAAAGTTTCTCATAATTCTTGTTCATCGCGCATCAATTTAGAATAGCAGAGAGGTGTCTTCAATAAATCTTCAGAAAAAAACACATGAATCACGATCCAAAGAAATATGAAAGTTAGCCTATCAATATTGGTAGCAATTTATAGACAATGAATGACCACAATCTGGCAAAACAACCACTATACCATTTCCCATGCAAATCCCACATCCTTCATCTTTTTGCAATTCGATTTCAGACACCTTTCCTTTGTTTGTCTCATCTCTCCTCTTATATACACTCACAGGCACGTACCTCTCTTTGTTTCATAGACTAGTACAAAATGACATTAAGTCGACGGAATTCTATGGTGAATCTATTCTCATTATATAAAAATGACCTTCGTATAGTATATCTAGAAAAACAATAAAAAAATACTTCAAGAATTCGCCGTAAGGATCATTTCTCTTCAATTGGTACCAAATTTATTTTTAATTTTTGTAATCGATGAAGATGTATTGTGGTTACGAGTAGAGCAATATTCTAGTGTATTTTTTGAATTCACGTTCATAGCTTTTAATTAACTTTTTTCCCCTATTTTTAAATCAAAAGGAAATGTTTAAAATAATTATTTAGAAATAAAATAATCAGGACATAGTCATATAATTTAAAAATAGTTAGCAACTATGTAGTTGGAATGACAAATCTAATAACTATACATAGGCTATCGATGTTGGTTTAAGAAAATCTAGTAGAAAAAGGTAAAGAATAATGATGGTTTTAAAATTTAACCATCGTCTCATGCTCTAACACATGTTTCATTTTTTCATATACGGAAGTTGGAAGTTGGAATTATAAGAGAATACATTTATTTTTATTATAAATACTAGCATCCCTCACTTATTTCGCATTCCTATCTTCAAATAAAGAAGAAGAAACAATGGTAGTTGTTTTTTAACTAGCCACTATAATAGATTTGTTTTATATAATATTAAGTAATTAAAGGGTTTTATATTTTGAATGATTATTTTTAAAATTTTTAACAACAAACGATCGCAGTTATAAATTTTTTTTGAACAACCCCTTATACTATATTTGATATTCTAGCACAAAAAAATTTGGATACAATGATGGTTGCTTTTTTAGTAACCACTATAACTTTTTTTTGGCATAAGTTGTTTACCTTCATTTTTATATAATTTTAAAGGATTTTATACTTTGATCAGTTATTTTTTAAAACTTTAACATAAAATACTTGCTCTTATAAAAAGACTTCCTCCCAAAAAAAAAATGGAGATGTGATGGTGGT
Organism: Tamarix chinensis; assembly: GCA_030549775.1. Lineage (NCBI taxonomy): Eukaryota > Viridiplantae > Streptophyta > Magnoliopsida > Caryophyllales > Tamaricaceae > Tamarix > Tamarix chinensis. The sequence goes on along the minus strand of CM060177.1, from coordinate 7,717,765 downwards.
TTTATTTATTAATTTGTCTTATTATGTTTATTACAACAACTTCGTTACTATAACTGTTGTAGTAGTATATTAGATATTAAATTTATTTTTCATATGCGTCCTTTTTTGTCACCATCTTTGCTTTTGCCCTTTCCTATACTATCTCTCAAAGGACCATTTATCTACTTACGATAATATTCACTTCTTATTTTTCATTTTCCCACCATCATTCCCTTCAAGTTATTCCATTATCTTACTTTTTCATCCTCATTAAAGTTTTGGGTTTATCTCCATGTGATTTTTTTTTTGCTATGTGAGTTTCTCCTTTCCCATTTCTCTTCAATAGATTTTTTCGTTGCTTGAGCTTATCGATGTGTGAGTTGTGATTAAATCTCCGTTGTTTTGCTATAAGTAGTTAAATCTCTCCGTCCAACTTCTCTTGTTTGTTTTGTAGAAGTTGAATATTTTTAATCTTAGATGTATGTACACATTCATGGTTTGTGTGAATTTGAGTAGTTTTAATTAGTATTGTGATATAGTTGTTTATTATTATTATTATTATTATTATTATTATTATTATTCACGCTTCTTTCTTTAATTATGCTGCATTACACTAGTTGTTGTTCCTAAGCTTTGTTAAGATTTTTATGTGTATTATAGTGTGTAAACATGGATAGAAAGTGGATGTATGAAAATATCACGACTAAAGAGTATGTTGATGGAGTAAAGGATTTTATCATCCTTGTTATTCATTGTGAAAATCTTGACCGAATAAAGTGTCTCTACACTTAAGTGTTACCATTCAATGAAGATGGTGTCATATGAAATCATGAGTCATCTACAAACATATGGCAATGACTAAGGATGATAACTTTTTTCGTGAGCTTGAAGCCCCAATAGGGATTCCCTATTTAGGTTTGAGTTTGAAAAAAGATATCTATTTTTTTAAGGATGGGCACGAATGGGTTGGGGTCCTTATCCCTAAACCTACCTTAATATGTTTGTGTGTGTTTTAAATAATGTGCTAATCTAAACAAGCCGATTAGTGAACTAAAGTTAAATCCCTCATCCCTAATTTCTTTTGTTTTTGTTTCTTTCTCTCCCCCTTCTAAATTCTCAACGAAACCTAGCCCCTCAACCCCACCCCAACTTAGCTCCAACCAGTGAGGTAATGGCACACCACCAAAGTATTTTGGTCTTTGGTGATTAGTTCACTTTGTTTTCATCCACCATTGCCTTCCTTCACTTCATTGGTTCATTGTCCTCTGGCTAACTTTGTTTCATTCAAGTGTCCAGTCATTCACAAGCTTATTCTATTTTTCGTCTTCCTTTACACTTCAAAGGTATGTTAGATTCTTCTTTTTCAACTAATTTAGATTTTTTTATGAACCACACATCTAAAGCTATCATATTTTTCATTACAAATACTCATTTACAATTTTAGAATATATTATGTTCTATTTGCAATTGATATCAAATGTATAAGTTGTATTTTATTAATTGTAACTGTTAAATGAGATCTAAATAGACTAATGGCATGTGGAAACATCAAGGATGGGTTTTAGGGACAAAGTTTGGGGTTTTGAAACAACTATTTTGGGCTAAGATTGAGGAAAGGATTCCTCGATAGTAGAAAATGGGGATTAGGGTAGGTTTGGGGATTAATATTGATTTTTCCATCCCCAACCACCCTGTTGCCATCCCTAGCACAAATAAGTGATACACTCGATGGATATGGCACATAAAAAGAATTAGTTTATTAATTAATAGGACAAATAAAGAAAACAGTGATAGATTTGAGGTTAGACTATTTGAAAACATGACAAATAGAGTCGAAACCAACTTTATGGATTGTCCTAATATGTTTGATAAGTTGGTGACTGTTGCAGAGACACCCCTATAAAATGGGTATATGAATTTCACAAAGCTATCGGTTATGATAAGACTATACAACTTGAAATTAGGTTATGAGTAGAGTGAAAAGGGATTTTCCTCATTACTTATTGATGAGAGAAATGATTCATGAGCATAATGTTCTTCCCAATCACACTTATGAGGTAAAAAACGTTTTATGCTCTATGGGATTAAATTATTAAAAAAATTCATGTATGCCTTAATGATTGCATCTTGTACCAGAATAAAAATTCGTTGTTGCACTGTTGTCTTGAATGTCAAGTGTCATAGTACAATAAAGATAATGTTCCACCAAAGGTCTTATGATATTTTCCAATTATACCAAATCCCAATGTCTATTTAATAACCCTAAAGAACTGAAGAACTCGACATGGCATGCGACTGAGAGGATACATGATGTGAAGCTTTAGAAATCTAGCAAATTCTCCTCACTGAAAGGCCTTTGATCATAAGTTCTATGATTTTGGCTATGAACCAAGGAATCTACACCTTACATTATCTAGCTAATGGAATGAATCCTTTTAGTGGAAATGTGAACTATAGTCTATGGTAGGTGATCTTGGTAATATATAATATTCCTCCATGTTTATGCATGAAACATAAGTACTTTAGGTTGTCCTTGATAATTTTTGGGATTAATTAACTAAACCATGATTTAGATATTTATTTATCATCTCTTGTTGGTGATTTAAAGCTTATGTCAAATGGGGTCAGTGCATTTGATGCACATTGCCAAGAGGATTTTAACTTGAGGGCAATACTTTTTTGCATGATAAATGATTTTCCACTATGCAGTAAATTCTTTAGAAATAATGTTCTTGCACATTATCCATATCCTATATATGAGGAGAACATAAACTTTTATAAGTTGAAATATAACAAGAAGAATGTTTATCTTGGGTATCATAAGTTCTTGTCTAATAACCATCGTTATCGTAGGTAACAAATGGCCTTTAATGGGTATTCAACGGAGTCATTATCTCCTAGGATATTAAGAGTTGACCAAGTACTTGAAAATATGAGGAACTTGAATTTGCCTTCCATTAAAAAGAGTATCAAAGTAGTCCCTAAAAGTGATTGGAAGAAGAGATTTATATTCTTCTCCCTTTTGTATTAGAAAACTTTGTTTGTCCAACATTGCATTGATGTCATGCATATCGAGAAGAACATATATGATTGTCTTATTAATGCACTTCTAAATGTTCCCTTTTCACCTTTGAATACAAAGGATGGATATAATGCTAGGAAAGATTTGATTCACATGGGTATCAGAAAGGAATTACAAACAAAGGATCTAGGAGACCAAATGTTTCTACCTTTGAAATTTTATGCTCTGTCTAAAAAGGAGAATTTTTTTTTTGCTAGTTATTCGAAACTAAAGTTTCAAATGAGCATTCATCAAAAATCTCAAGCCTTGTGTTCATGAAAGACTTCAAATTGGTGGGAATGAAGTATCACAATCAACATATTCTCCTTCAAAATTTATTATTGGTGGTCATATATTCTATTATGCTTAACCTAGTTTGTAATGCCATATCTATGTTTTGTTTTCTATTTAAGGATTTGTGCAATAATGTTATTGATATTGGTTGGTTGGACTCAATGTAACAACTTTTTATTACATTGTGTCAGCTTAAGAAGTATTTTTCATTCTCATTATTTGTCATCATGATTCATTTAGTTAAGGAGGACAAATTATGTGCCCTGGTTTATAGTTATTTGATGTATTCCTTAAAGCATCCGATGAAGCACATAAAAAGGTATGTGAGGAATCCTAATAGAATTGAAGGGTGCATTGCTAAAAATTACCTAGTAAAGGAGGCAACTAAATTCTATTGTGAATTTTGCCTCAATCTCATGCTATAGGAGTTCTGAGACACATAAATAGTAAGATCCATGAAGGAAGGGGTAATAGATGTTGTGTGGCTCTAACATGCTTGCGAACATTAATTTGTATGTCCTATATTGTAATAACCTATAATTTTAAACCTTTTAATTTACTCTTTTGGTGATTATTGCTTAAATTTTTATGAGGATGTAATACCTCATATTTGGAATTGAAATGGTATTATATTTATGCTATTTTATTCATTTTACTATTAATGAAAAACTCTTTTTTCAGTTTTAGAAGTTTTAAGAAAAATTACGATTTTTAGAATACTTTTAATAACTCAAAAGTTACTATTTAAAAAAATAGTTATTTTCATGTGATAATGCGTTGAAAATATTTTAAATATTGCTATTATAATGGTTGGAATTTTTCTACAATTCAAAAGGCTATTTTAAACCCTTATTTTGTATTGAACAGTAAAAGGACAAAATGATAATTTTATAAACAAATATTTTTTTGGGATAAATGAGAGTATTTTCATAAACCCTTATTTTGTATGGAATTTTTAAACTTAGTATTAATATTAAAGTCAATTATTCTTCTATTTACTCTGTTAAGCATTTTTTATTTTTATGGTATGCTAGATTAGGACACGCTAATTTTTGTTATCTAGATCACATGCAAAAACATGGATATATTTATTTAAAGCGCAGCCATAATGAAAATTGTGAAATATACATTCAAGCAAAAATGACTAAGAAACCATTTCCTAAGGTTGAAAGAAATACACTTTTTTTGAATCTTGTGGATACATATATATATATGAACTGAATGGTGTATTAGCTAGAGGAGGAAAGAGATATTTTATAACTTTCATCAATGATATTTCACGTTTTACTTATGTGTATTTAATGAGAACTAAAGATGAAGCATTTATTAAATTCAAAGAATATAAATCTATTGTTGAAAATCAAAAGGGGGGATGAATTAAGATTCTTCATAGTGATAGATGATCTGAATATTTCTCTATAGAATTCTCTACATATTATTTAGAAAATGGTATAATAAATCAATCATCCTCTCCTTACACTCCTCAACAAAATGATTTGGCCGAAAAAAAATAGAACCTTAGTGGATATGGTTAATGCTATGCTTATGAATGCTAATTTACCTTTCAACTTATGGGGTGAAGCACTTGAAACAACATATTACATCCATAATAGAATTCATTCCAAGAAAATTAATGTTAGTCCATATGAAATTTAGAATAATAGAAAACCTAACTTGAATTATTTTGAAGTGTTGGAGTGTGTTGAATTTTATACAACTTTTGATTTTCATAAAAGTAAGTTAGGACCAAGAGGAATTAAAAGTATATTTGTTGGTTATGCAAAGAATTCTAAAGCATATAGGCTTTTATATCTAAGTTCAAATGTTATTGTTGAAATGATACATGTTGAATTTATTGAAATCAAATTTATTAATGGCTCTATGACTAATGAAAATGAGGGTGTGATTGTTCCTTCTATCAGAAACAAAAGGAAGCAAACTGAAGATGTAAGTGGACCTCAAAGAAGTTAAAGGATAAGAAAAGAGAAGTCCTTAGGTCATGACTTTGTTTTGGTTGAGTTAATAGTTTTCTTGGATGAGGGAACTAGAACCAAAGTGTTGAATAAAATACCCATGCATTTAACATTGAAGATGAACCCGAATCATTTAGTCAAGCAATACCATCTAGAGATATGGCTTTTTGGAAAGAAGCGATAAATGATGAGATGGACTCAATATTATCTAATAATACTTAGGTCTTAGTGGATTTACCTTCGGGATCTAAACCTATTATTTTCAAGTGGGTATTTAGACGAAAATATAATGTCGATGGTTATCTGTAAATATTTAAGGCAAGATTGGTAGCCAAAGGATTTATGCAAAAGGAAGGTGTAGATTATTTTGACACCTATGCACTGGTAGCAATGATAGCTTCTATTAAAGTTCTTTTGGCATTAACATCCATATATAAGCTCCATGTGTATCAAATGGATGTCAAAACTGCATTTTTAAATGGAGATCTCAAGGAAGAAGTTCATATGGAGCAACCAGAAGGATTTGTTCTTTTTGGTAACGAAAATAAGGCTTTTAAATTGGTGAAATCATTATATAGTTTGAAGCAACCTCCTAAATAATGGCATGATAAGTTTGATACAAAAATATTTTCAAATGATTTCAAACATAGTAGTGTAGACAAATGTAAATATTCTAAATTCACTAAAGACTATGGAGTTATATTTTATCTTTATGTAGATGACATGTCAACATTTGGTGTAATATCTTCATTTTTTTAAATCAATTGACTAGAAAAATAAGAAAAAAAATATTGAAGATGTATATAATGAGGGTATTATCGCCACAACTAGTGTACGAAGACACCACTATTTTGCTTAAACTAGCTGCTAAGGCTAGATAAAATAAGAAAATACATTAAGCTTTATTATTAACTAAAAAAATTACAATGTCTAATAAACTCTACTAAACCAATTGAATATAAAAATGAAATGAAATGGTTAATACAACAATAATCTATGAAAATAGTCATTAGTGATAAATAAGATTATGAAAATCACCCCACTCTCATTTTCTCCCACCATGCATGACATCCATACCTTGAATATGTTCATACTCAATTTTTATTAAGTTATCTGCTTACCATGTACATCATAGATCATCATAGCCCCATTTAAAATACGTAACAAGTTAGCTAGGGAAACAACTAAGTAACACGTTAGTAAAATGGAATATAATATAAACGTGTATATATGTACATTAAATCGTATAAGAAAACCAAAAGGGAATAAATAAAACATCTGATTATTAATCTTTACTTTAGGTGATCACAATCTCCAATTATTTAATTAGGCAAACCAATCAGGGGGTCACCTGACAAAATAAAGTCCGAAGACCTACCACCAACCACAGAAGGATTATAAATCACACCCGCATCATCTTAGTAGAAATAGTCCAAAGGGGATAAGAAAAGTCCGAAAATATCCAACAACAACCAAATCCAACCACAAAAGATCCACCTCCTAGGCAATCTCAATGGTACTATCACTAAAGGGCAAAATCCAACTTCGGTCATCCTATCTTTAAATATGCACACCTCCTAACAGGGTTCGAAGAAGGCTATTGAGTAGACAAGGAGGCTTAACTAGATACAACTGGAAAATAAAACAAACAATATCCACAAGAGAAAAGGGAAGGCTATTGCTAATCTCCAACTTTAGGAGTCCAACCCTGAAGAACTTAAAATCCCACTTGTTCCACTTAAAGTATTAATGCCTTATTAAGGTAATAACATAATGCACACAAGCAACTATTCTTCATTAAATATCTTTCTTTTCTTATCCACTTTCTAAACATAGAAACATTCCCAAATAGGGAACAATAAGAAAATGTAACTTTTCAAAAATAGAAAGGTCCAACTAAAATAACTAGCTTTCTAAATCTAATTCAAATCTTTAACAAAAATTTTGAAACCAGATGTATATTAAAATATCAAGCACGGTCAACCTAGGTCAAACATTAATATTTAGTGTTAACACAACCACCAAAAATCAAGATTAGTTAAAACCAACATAACACACCAAAAAATTATAATTTTTTAAATTATACTAATTTTTTATATTCAACCAATCCTTACTATAACCCCATATATTTTTTATGCATAACTCAAAATTAAAAATAAATAATTTTTACGAAAACCTTACTTTTGGAGCTTCAATTTGATATAAAATATGATGGGTTAAATCTCAATATTTACTTTTGTTTGATTTTTGTAAAATAGTGTAAAGTTGTAGCCAAATTGAATCTACCACAAAGTTAACATAAAATCATATATTCTTAGACTAATCATATTACATATCATGATTTATAAAATATAGTCATAAGAGGGAATAAAATTATATAATACATAAAAATCTATACTTTATAGACATCATATTCCACACATATATAATATCTGTACATAAGTTAGAAAAATAATGTTACGAAATGTAAAATCCTTATATATAGAATATTAGGTCTTCAAGCATGAAGAATGATACTATAACACTAAAATAACTCCAGTAGTTTATGATCTTGAAAGAATAATTATTCCTTGAACTCAAATGAAGAAGAAGAAGAAGAATAAATATTGGATCTTGAATGTGTAATCTTGAAGATAGTTTAATATTTTGATGAAGCAATTGAAGGCCTTGATGAATTAATTAAAGGTCTTGATAAATTGGTTGAAGATATTGAAGAAAATTAGTGGTAGGTATAGCACTTAAGCCACGATGCTAGAGGACAAAGAAAAATGTAGGATTGACTATTAGGGTTTTGTTTGGGCTTATATAGGCTTTTAAAGATATAATAAAATTATACAAGTAAATTATCACCAACATTGATTGATATTTTTCACCAATTTACATTTAGATAATGAAAAATCTAAAAGATAAGAGTTTTAATTTTCAATGCAAAAATAATTGTCCAATTTTGTTAAAAGACGAAAAGGTTATGGTTAAATTATTAAATGTTGGTCTGTTTATCAATGAATTTGCATAACCGAGATAAAGAAATATAAGTCATAAAATATCATTTAAGATAATTAGTAGATACTAATTGAAGACAATAAGGAATAAATAAAAAGATAAAATTTTATCATATATAACAAGAAAAATGTACCTCTCTTCAAAATACTCTCTCCCCCCCCCCCAAATATTTGTTTATGAAATTCTCATTTTACCCTTTTACTGTTCTATACAAAATAAGGGTTTAAAATAGCCTTTTAAATTGTAGAAAAAAAATTCAACCACTAATATAACAATATTTAAAATATTTTCAACATATTATCACATGAAAATAATTATTTTCTAAAAATATTAACTTTTGGGTTACCAAAAGTATTCTAAAAATAACACCTTTTTCTTAAAAATTCTAAAACTGAAAAGACAGTTTTCCTTAACATGAAAATGAATAAAATAGTATAAATATAATAAATTTTCCATTCCAAAATGAGGTATTACCTCATAAAAATTTAAACAATGATTACTAAAAGGGTAAAGTAAAAGATTTAAAATTATAGGGTATTACATTTGGTACCGACATCCTTGGTGTGAATGAAACCAAGAAATATTTAACTTCTAAGTGTAAGATAAAGGATTTTAATGAAGTTGATACTATTTTGGGGATTACAAAAAAAAAACACATAATAAGGGTTCACTTTAAGTTAATCTCACTACATAGATAAGCTACTTCAGAAGTATTCTTATTTTAGAGTGAAAGAAGCAAATACTCCATATGATTCTAGTATATAGCTTTCAACCAATGATGGTTGAGGGGTTGCACAGTTAAAATATGCTAGTGCGATTGGAAGTATTATGTATGCCATGCATTGTACAAGACCAGATATTGCATTTTCTATATGCAAACTTTCGAGGTATACAAGTAATCTTAATAATGAACATTGGAAAGGAATAAGTAGGATATTGGGATATCTTAAGAGAACATCCAAGTTAAGATTAATTTATTCCTCTTTTTCTGATGTGCTAGAAGGTTATTCCGATACTAGTTGGATAACAAATGCTAATGATAATAAATTCACAACAAGATGGATTTTCATATTAGCAGAAGGTGTTATTAGTTGGGCCTTAAAGAAACATACATATATTATACATTTGACTATGGAGTTAGAATTTGTATCCCTTTTAGCTATGGGCAAGGAAGCATAATGACAAAAAAAATTATTGACAGAAATAAAGTTGTGGCCATAACTTATGCCAGCTATTTCAATATATTATGATAGTGAAGTGACAATGTCTAGAGCTTATAGTCATGTTTATAATGAAAAATCAAGACATATAAGTGTGAGGCATGAGTATGTGAGAGAATTAATCTCACATAGTATTATTACTATTGTTTGTGTTAAAATGAAAAATAATTTAGCAGATCCCTTTAAAAAAGGATTACCAAGAGATATGATAAGAAATACATTAAGTGAAACGAGATTGAAATTCTATGAAAGCATCGGTAATAAGAATCCAACATTGCTTAGTGAAACTAGCTAAAGGTATGAAAGCACCGGTAATAAGAATCTAACATTGCTTAGTGAAACTAGCTAAATGTTTAATGGATGATAACAAGTTACTGATAAGTGCTTCATAAAACATTAATTCAGTGTTCGTAAGTGTTGCATTTGTACTTAGGATGAGTTATAACTCTTAATGGAAAAAATTTTCTTTACATTTATGTATGTGTAAATAAAGGAACTCTACCTATTTGGATATAGAAGTGGTGCCACTTCAATAAGAGATTTATATAATTTACCTATTATAAATATCCATAAAACAAGTTAGCATATGGTCATAATAGTGCTACAACAGTTAGAGATATCTCAAGATATTGGATGATATTATGTGCATATTATTTTTGGTTTTAATAGAAGAAGTTTTGATTTAATCTTCGAATACCACTAACTTCATTAAAATTTTAAAATACTAAAGCTACGGATTGGTTTAAATTAAAAGATACATTTTCTTAAGCATAATATGATGTTGTTAAATAAGCAAATATATATTATAGTCTAGTGGGAGATTATTGGAGTAGACTATAATATAATATATGTGAGTATATAATTTAATTGAAAAGTTGTGATGACTTGAATGAAGAATCATGAACTTTGAAAAGGAGCATACCTCTTCATTGTAACTCTTCAAATAATCCATAATCTTGAAAATTAATTAATTTAATTGAAGAATTATGTTGATGTGAATGAAGAGTCATGAACTTTGAAAAGTGACATACCTATTCATTGTAACTCTTCAAATAACCCATATTTTGAAAAATTAATTAATTTAATTGAAGAGTTGTGTTGACTTAAATGAAGAGTCTTGAACTTTAAAATATCTCTTCATTATAATTCTTCAACTAGTATAAATACCCGATAATCATAGGATGAAAAAATTAATTTTGGGATATTCGGTTGAAGCCTATTAATACAATTATTGAGAGAGTCTTGTATAAATAATTTGTTGTATCCTATTCTTTGGGGTAAATTGCTGCGGCAATATTACTTTTAATATAGTGTCCTATACGCCTTAAAGCAATATGAATTTGTCCTTTTAATTCAACCCCCTTGACATAAATCATTTTTGGGATACCAAAGTCATGAAATCATCCAACTAAAGAAGGTCGATTGTTGGCATCGACTAAAAACAGGAAGAGAGGATTTGGATAACATTAAGATACAAGCAAGGCATATATCTTCACTCAACCAACTAAATCACTGTCAGAACATCATTATTAGTCCATTTAGATAGCATATGTAGAATAGAAGCAAATACAAAGCAGAGAAGGTTTCATTCTAATATAAAGATATCATGAGTCAAGAAGAAGAAGCAAGGCATAACCTACCAAGAGGAAGAACAAAAGCAACATTCAGTTCAGGTACCAAAAGTCAGAACGCAAATCAGAGCAAAACGCCAATTTCAGCCACCAGAATTGGCAAATTGACATCCTACTAAAAGAATTACCATACTCTTTTGTTAACCTAGAGCTATGAGGTTGTTTTGATGCCCTTCATCTCAATATGGGTGTAACATATGCAGTAGCAGTACTATATATATGTGAAATTTACCTAATTGAATTAAAGGTATACTAGCCATGGTGGCTGAGTGTAAGGAAGGTAAAACAGATAGTAAGTGTATAAGGTAATATTTTATTATTGAATATGAGGGCATCTGAGTAATTAATACAGATATAGTGCTGATTATAATGAACTAGATGCTCGGTTGTTGGCTTAATTATATAATAACTAGCCAGCTAATCTAACCAACTTTGTAACTATTTAGCATACTATATATTGCTTATAACTTACAGACGCAATACAACACTTAGTGTTCACACCCCCACCGTTCAGTTGGACTTGTCACGAAGGCAAGTTTAGTAGAGAGGAAGAGATGTTGTTGCGCACGGAGGGGTTTATTTTGTCAGTAAATCAGGCAGTTGGAGGCTAGAGTAGACTTGACATATGTATTGTTCCTAAGAAATCAACTTGAATCATATCTCGTATAAAGTGGCAGTTAGCGTTGATACGCTTATTTCTCTCGTGGAATAGAGGACTGGAAGCAATGTGTTGGGCAGCTAGCCTTGCTGTCGCAACAAAAGTAAATAAGGGACTTAGAATACCGAGATGTACGTTCAAGGATTTCTGCCATCCATATGAACTCACCAGCTGAGGGTAACGTACTTCGATATTAATTTTGCCTCAGTAGAGGACTTAGACGCTATTTTTTTTAAGGTACAAAAAAATTAGCCTAGAAATGCACAGTAACTCGTGAGAGGTCGACAGCTAAACACACTCGGGAAACGCAACCATCTATATCACTTGAAGCTGAGATATCTAGGGAAGACCCAAGAAAGTAGTAGAATTATCTATATTAATGGTACCTTACAATTATCGCACGACATGGACGGTGGCTTGCATGTGTGGGTTACACAAAGCATGCAGAAACTGGGTCAAAAGAGGTCAAATCCGCTCATATTGAGACAACAATCTTCCAATAAGTCGTCTATTTTATTCTAGGCCATTTAATTAACAAAGCACCATCATCCACCAAGAGCCAGCTTTAAGCCACGCAGAAGAAGAAATGCACTTTTGGAAATAAAATAGAAGTGCTATTTTCTAAAATACTCTTCATCAAGCATGTAGGAGATTGCAACTTCCTTTTAAACTTTCTTCCCTTTTTTCAAATTAATTAAGTTTAAATTTAATACTTACTTTCTCCCTACCAACACCTTACCATACCTTTATTTTCTTCTAACAGTCCTTTAATTGTTATTAATCTACATTGCATGGAACAGTTTGTTGCTCATTATATTTTTAGGAAAAATTATTTTAAAGTCTACTTAAGTGAAACTATTTAAAGTTGTATAATTTATTTGGTATTTAGTCCATTTTTTTTATATATCCAATTTACATGTATATATAGAGAATATTATCTCTACATTTATATATAATTAGGTATACATATTAGTATAATTATATGTACATAATATTTTATCCTTGTAAGTAAATACTTTAGAACCCTATTAATTTTTCTCTTATTAGTTCTACTCAAGTGAACTTCAAACTAATTTTTTCATATTTTTAACTTCACATTCGGTCTCCTCTTGCAGTAGTATATATCTCAACATTGATGGAAGACCCATGTGATTTGGTATGGATAAATCGATCATTACATTAAAGTATATAAGCTATTTAAACAATGTTAATTCACTAATTTCTATTCTTTTGATTGATGTACGATACTAAATATCGGTTTATCAATACAATAACATATGCACCAAATCAATTAACATTATATTTTTTTAGTATAAATACTATTATAAAAAGATGATATATTTTCCTTCAAAGCATTAGCATCTTTTAAACTGGAGATCCAACCCCCCCCCCCCCCCCAACCCAAAAAAAATCTTTTAGACTGAAGGAGTATACAAAATTCGCAAATAAAGCTTCTCCGACTCCTGATGTTTGGGCCCAAAAGTAAACATCTTGAAAGCGGCCCAAGGTCCCATCTTCTAAAAGAACGAAGGCTAGTTAGCTTCTTCAATATACGGCTCTTTTGGAATCTTCAGAGCTATTTGGTCCATACTCCATCCATCTGTTTCTAATTGTTGAATAAAATTGTCGAACCTTTCTCCTAATTTCGACACGCTTTGCTCAAGAAGTTCAAATATTGTCTCAGCCCTGCCTCGATTCTCATACAGCCAGTAAGCTTGCCAGACAGCTCGTAAGGCTGAGAGGCTTGTGGCACCTCTCTGCAGGTGGAGTTGGAGTCAGATGGTTTCATCAACTTTACACATCAAAACATGGAACATAAAGAGACAAGCTTTTGACAGAGATACCTTAAAAGAAACCAAAACCTCAAAGTCTCTTTCTTGCAGCCGATTTATAGTAAGTACATGTCTCTCCTTAGAATAAAGGTTGAGAAGAGCCTTAATCTGTTCCAGCAAAATGATACTTTCGGGTCAGTGACAGACAAGTGATACGGCAAGCAGAAAAAACTTTTCAGCCAGTCGACAATCTTATATTGTTATCATCATCATCACCATAATAGGTTCTCAATGCATAAGCAGTAAAATCATTCAACAAACAACAAAAAGAAAAGGTCAAAGTCTTTTGGCTTTGCTTTTTAGTCCTTTGATTGAAAACAAGGGAATGAATTATATCATAGATCTATCTACATTTGATGACAAAAAAGGTTCAACATGAGAGCCTTCACGTTCAGAAGAACTGCATAATGTACCTGCCCTGGGGAAAAAAGTAAAGAGAGTTTTCTAAACATTCGGACGTTAGTCTAGTGGCACATACTAAAAGAATCAGGGGTACATAAGGCTAAATGTATCTAGTACAAATTCCCATCTTTGTGGTCTTTTTGATACATTCCACGACTAGCTCAGCTAGTAGTGATGAGGCGTTGCATACATGTTGACCTCCCAGACCCTTTCAAGCACAGGTCCCTGGTGTTACCTGACTTCATGATGAGCACCAAAGGCTCTGCAATCAGATATGAGAAAAATACGGCAATGCAGGTGGCTAGATGAGGAGAATAGCTGGAACATATATGTAGAATGCATACACATGGACATTGAAAATCTCATTAACCAAGGTCAAAAGCCTATAAGCCTACACCCAAGGTCCAAGGACTAGGTCGATGATGAATTTTTATCTCATGCTATAATGAAACCACTGCAGGCCCAGAGATTTTTTTTCTTATTTGTGTAGTAAAAAGAGAGCCCGGGTTCCCCTGTTTCAACCCCTTGATACATTTCACGTAGGATCAAAGCAAAAAAACTATGGTAGCTCAATCATCTACATGTTAGTTTTCCAAAGAAATAGAAAAGTAAATACCTGGGAAAATGATCTATCACCATCAACCATTTCCTCCAATGACACGCCAAAGATAATTCTTGGCGTTAAGAATCTATGCCATGACAATATATCTTCTTCCCTATTGCACTTAGTGCATCCTGGCACCAAAATATGAAGTAAAGCGACTAATGTGAGAAAGAAAAATTTCACTCACCAAAGCACCAAAGAAGAAATTGGTACCCTGAACAGTGGAATACAAAACATGAGACCTCACAAGAACACGAGCACGCTTGAGATTTATCTGTTGATGATGATTGTCATAAGTGCTCATGCAAAAGACAAATTAAAAAGCATAACAGATTTGAAATTAGTTGCTCTAGCTGATCTTTCCTCCACACTGTTGGCACCATATTGATTCTCACCGTATTGAACTGAAGAACTGAGAGAGACTGATAGCGCAACCAAAGATGAAAGAGACGCATGCCCAACCATGTAGATACCAATACTGGATATGATGCTACTAAACCTGGTGCATCCTGCATTTGTTCCTCATAAATTGAGTAACAGCCATTCAAACAAAAGCTATTGGCTGATGTTTAAGCTTTTATCATTTGAACCATTCAAGGATAAAAACTTAAACACCTACCAGAATGAGCACACCCAGAGAAAGTCCAAAAAGTTGAGCCGTTACTTCCCATACTTCTTCCTGTAATAATGATTCGAATGAATTAGTGATAGCTCTGTTTTCCCAAACTCACCAAAGTCATAGCGATAGGAAAGATCAACTTTTTCTATGCTTACCTTAGCTGCTACCTCTCCCAGGTTTCCCAAGACAGCAAAATGGTTTTGAATAACTCGGACGGAAGGATCTTTCAGCCCTCTTGCAACAGCCTGTCCATAAAGGCTGTAGCTTATCACCAAATGCATTTGACTAATTACCATAGCAAGAGGTTACTTTGAATAATAGGTAGGTCTCACATATAAAAATGATAAATAACCTCTATAACAGGACATAGAAAGTAGGCTTCATTTGAAAGTCACAGTTTCAAAAGATGGTCTACTGGTCTCCCCAAATTGACCAAAGAAGATAAGGTTTACATAGGGCGGATATACTTGTTGGCATAAACTAAAAATGTACTAATGCTAGAAATTCATGACTCAAGGCTTGTCCATTAGAGGCATAATGGAAAAGTAATGCATGCTTTCCTATACTAATCTAAAGGCTCGGTCTTTGGGCTCAACAAGTGGAACAGGATTACTTTTCTAACATCATTGAAAACATACATCCAAATGCAGCATAAAAAACTCACCTTTGTAAGATTTCCAAGAGAGGCAAGCGGAAGGAAATATGCAGGATACAGTTGAGTGCTAAGATCAAAGATGCTGCACAAACACACTCTTAGTGTAATTAAACAGTCTGTTGTAAACTGAAACTCAAAGTAAACAGAGAGTAACCTTCCAGCACTGCCAATGAAGTCCGCATACATGCGCCATTGTTTTGGATCATCATCAAATAGACTTCCAAAGCGCCCACCTGAGAGAGATCGTAGTGTTACTAAAAATTCAGAGTACAACACAATGCATCCTTCATATTTCCAGACCAATGATTAATCGCCCAACAGCTCCAATGCCATCCTTCAACACCCATCTGCCAAATTGAAGAAACTGCAAGTGTCCAATCACATGAATCACACATTCACAAGAAACCGTCCTCGCAAAAGAATTAAAAAGAGGCAAAACAAAGATTGAAGGAAACAAAAGAAGGTGGCACATCATGGATTCCTCAATCATGGTGGCTTATAGCTACAATTAACAAGGAAGACAACATTGAAACAATGTAGTGGACCCACTGGTACATGAAGGAAAGGAAGAACAAAGAGATCACGGATTTTTCTTCACCCCTCCTTCTAGAGGAGGGTGGCAGACCCGTGTTTGAAAAGACATGCCTAAGGTGCAAAGGGCTAGGGCTTTGGATCCTAGGTGATGTGACATTGATAAAGCAAAGCTAAGGTGCACTAAGGTATTGAGACACACAAGGCTCTGAGGCAACCGCCTCACTGAAAATTAGCCATTTTTGGGTTTTAATTTTATTCACAAATTTCTGCCATCAATATGGTAATGAATTCTCATGTTGGAAAGGAAAGGGATGAGGGGAAAAAAAGGTCATAGAAAGACTAATAGATAAAATTTTGAATGGAAAAAGAAAGAAAGGTATTTACTACAATGAAGAAAACTCTAATTAGTTATTCTTAGACTTTATTTTATGTTGGGGAAGAAAGGGACAGGGAAAGAAAGTCAAGGAAGACAGGTAGACATAATTGTGAGCAGAAAAAGAAAGATAATTATTTACTACAGAGAAGGAAAGAAAAACCACATATTTTTAGGAATCTTGGAAGCAGTATTATAATACTTAGACAATTTTGGCACCTCACTTGGCTGAATTGCACCTGGCGTAGGTTCTAAGGCTCCTATTGCCTAAGTACGCCTTAAGTATTTTCAAACATTGAGGCAGACTGTTAATGAAAAGAGGAAAAAATGGAATAAGAACAATCACCTTATTGCAGCAGCAGAAGCAGCAGCAGCAGTCCCTGGAAAATAGCCAACACCGACAGCCTGTAGCCATAATGTAATAGTGCATCCTGATCAATTAAGAAGCAAGCTACTTCATGGCAAAGCAAATTCTTCTGCCCAATGAATGACTATTGTTAGGAGGAAAAAGCCTCAAGTTCAAGCTTTGGATGATGCAGCTGCCAGAACTATTTCTCGTACAAGTTCTAAGAGCTTATAGTTACTTCTAGATCCAAATAGGCATAATATATAAACATATCCCACTATTCAAAATGAATTCTCAGTGGGATGAGAATGACTTAATAAAAAACATCTAATTATATGAATCCTTTTCATTATAGTCAGAGAATGCTTCAAAGTATAGCATCTCATTTCGCTGGCTTCAAGTATCCAGTCTTTGATGATACAAAACTCTGTTGCCATCCAATAGTACAAGGAAGACTGCGTCAGAAAACTAGTTCTGAACAGGAAAACTGCATGCTGTAATATCTCATAACATAAAGGGTTCTATTTCAATTCTTGAACAGCGTTCATATTGATTATCATCCAAACAACGTACAGGTTCACATGACAGTACAAAATGGAGGTCATGATAGAATGCCTTACCTTAAGAAGGCTTGATGTTACCAAAGTATGACAAATCCAACCAGTCACATTAGTAGGGAACTGCCACAACATGTATTCCAAGTAGTCATCAGATACGGAGCCTGCATAAAGCAATATGAGTTCATAAAAGCACACCAATATAAGGCACTGCAATCCTGCATCCTTAATACCAATTCCAACTCCAAATAATCAGCCTCACAAAGTTGAACTTGATTTTATATGCTACAGAAGGAAAAATGATATATTGTTTTCGTACCTTAGATAAGTTCAGAAAAGGTTTTTACAAGAAACATTAATGATCACTAAAAGTAAGGTATGTATGCGAAATGAATAACTGAAACAAATCTACCTGGAAACCCTGCTGGCAAAACGAAATCTTTAACAATATCTGGGAGCCAAGCCAGTGAAATCATAGAATCCATTGCGTGCTCCCTGTTGACAACAGGAGCATGCTGCACATAGACTGTCTGTATTTTTGACTCCCCATCTGAAATGTACCTGCACCCGATATGATTGGAGGAAGAGAATAAACAAAAGTTGGGAAGGGGAGCGGGGTAGGGGAAAAAGCCCTCAGGACACTAGAATGCACAGAGGTGACATCTGTGACGTTTTGTAGTTCCTAAGGAAGAGGAAAATTAACACAAATGACTTTGTCTTCACCTGTAGAGGCATGTACACGTGGTCACTATCTAATTAGCCCAGTTTTTTCCATGCACTCTCTGCATCAATAACTCAACATATAACTTACACTGCATCGATGATCCAATAAACAGGGAGAAACTGATCATGGGAGTCTGCTTTGCAGCTGTGTTCCATACTTATACGCCAGAAACTAGAGAGATGTACCAATGCATTAAAACTGTAGCATTATCAACAGAATTTGTCTTTTTCTCACAGAACGCTTCCAAATCCGAAAAGAGCAAGCATAATGGGACCTGGAGAGATCTTTCATTGTACAGCAACACATCGGATCAATAACAATTTCCGAGTGATTTTACAATGCACGAGGAAAATTCCTTTACATCTAATTCATAAGTTTGATTCCCATCGCTCTGAGACCATCCAGATCCAGTCCACACACCACAGCCCACCAACACCGATAGGCCAATTTCGACACAAGTCAATGCGGCAAACCATCAATAGCAATTATTACTTCATTATTGTCAATACTAGTTTCAAGAACTTAAAAATTAAAACTACACACAACAATTCAATCGGCTTCTAGTTCACACAACAAGCATCAAAACTGGCTACTCAAATCGTCTTAGATTTACTAATAACATAAGGAAGAATTTGGCAAATCAAAAAGAACTAAATATGAAAGTGATCTGCATTTTGAAGGCTTGGAAACCTGAATCATATAATCTCTATTGTGATGGATAACCAAATAGGCTTAACATAGCCCAATTGTATAATTAAACGAAACGGGAACAGCACGTTTAAAAGCACGGAAAAAACCGACCTCTTGGTAGTTCCATTGCTGTATCTTTCAACTAATAGCACATTTGAGGAGGACGGACCTCTGGAAAACAAATACACATCGATGAGCCTTTAAACAACTAACCCCGTGCTTCCAAACTGACTATAATTTGAACTCCTAAAAATATTTTTTCAAGCAGCGACTCTGAAACGGAGACCGTTTCCGGACAAACTAACCACCGGAGTTTACATCGTCCTTTTTTCAATACTATATTAGCCAATCTCAGAAATGAATCAGATAACGGAGACAGAGCGGTACCGTTCCTCAATTTCTGGACGATTGTTTGGTCCATCATCAGAATTTGGCGAAGAAGTGGAGCAGCGAAATTGAACATGGCGGTTGAATATTCTCAACTTGCAATGGAAGAAGCCGAGAGTGAGCAGGGAAGAGGTTGAGGTACGGAGCAGGGATTTGTCGGGAGCGACTGTGGATGACGACAGATGGAATGAGTAAGACATCGCTGCAGCTCGCGGAGGCTATCCGTATTCTTCCGTTCTGTAATGCACTTAGGCGAAGCCGAGAAAAAAGATGTATTAAGGCAGCGTTTGGCAATTATTTCCGAAGATAAAAGAATGTAGAAAAAAATGGTGAGAATACGATAGAGTATTTTTAAAATGAGTAAAAAATTATTAAAATATGATATTTTATGCCATCTTTATTTTAGTCGAATATTTTCAAGGTTGTGCATATGGCATCATTCCAACACTATACAATCAAAAGCATTGATTGAGAATAAAATAAATTTAAGAACATGGAAAAACGGTGAATGTATTATTTTTAAGTATATAAATTATATTGACGTGACTTTAGAAAAATAATGATGTAGAAACAAGAATAAAAAAATATTTTTAAAACGAAAACGATTGAATTAATGAAGTAATAAGTATCACTAAAAGCTACTTATAGAATGTATTTAGAGAATATTTTAGTTTTAAAATGTGAGATTTTAGAAACTTCCTATTTAGTAACAGGTAAAATTGATATGATTTTTAATCCTTATAAACTAAAATACTAATGACAATCAACATTAACAATGTTGTAAAAAAAATCATAAATACAATATCAAAATACATCAAACATTTGTTTCTCAATTTCTTTCTTAGTACATCTAAATACATTAGATGAGGTCAGGTGCCCAACGGTGAGAATCATGCAAACTCGAGGTTGGTAGTTCGTAGCCAATGTTTCCTAAAATGACACAATGATAATTGGTACTTTGGGCTCATCCTTGTAGAGGTAAATGACACCATTAATCATCAAGCTAAATCCTAAAATATCTAACCCTTGGACAATTGCAAATTTTAGGCTAATCAGCTTAATAAATGTTTCCTCGAAGAATATTTTGAAGGTGCTTGACAATGGAATCTATCCGATTTTAGAGCACATTATCTCCACTGTATAGGCTAGTTTCCTACCTAGGCATAGTACAATGGACAATATCTTACTTGTTAGGAGCTCATGCACACTTTCCAATGGAAGTCAAGGAAGAAAGGTTTAATGGCCATAAAATTTGACTTGTCCAAGGCATATGTTTGGTTGAATTGATAGTTTGTTCATCCAAGATAGGAGAATGTTAGAGCTACCCTCAGGATAGACTACCCTCTAGAAAAATAGTAGTATATATATAGGTAATAAATTAAAAAAATTATAATTTTAGTATTGATATTTTCAAAACTTAATTGTGAGGTAATAAGTTAAAAAAATTATCTCATTCCTTAAATTTTTATTCAGAAAATAACTAATATTATAATTAATATTATGTTAATGATAATTAATACTACAATAATTAATTAGTTATAGTATATGTAAATTATTATTTTTCATGATAATTAAAAAAGATTAAAATTATATAATCACAATTAAGTTTTGAAAATATCAATAATAAAATTATAATTTTTTTAACTTATTACCTATATATATAATAATATTTTTTTAGAAGGTAGTCTACCCTGAGGGTAGCTCTAACATTCTCCTCCAAGATATCCTCACGGCTTTAGCTACCATGGGTTATGATATCATTTAATAATAAATTGCATCACTTCCGCTCGTATGCGCGTTACTTGGAAG
Organism: Tamarix chinensis; assembly: GCA_030549775.1. Taxonomy (NCBI): domain Eukaryota; kingdom Viridiplantae; phylum Streptophyta; class Magnoliopsida; order Caryophyllales; family Tamaricaceae; genus Tamarix; species Tamarix chinensis. Next base: position 7,696,414 of record CM060177.1, on the reverse strand, counting down.
GATTGACTTGGTATCAGACTTCGTTCGCCCGACTCAAGGAGTTAAACGAGAGGAACCTCTTAGCCCTCATATCTTTTCGATGTCTCTGGAGAGGCCATCACAAATTATCTTTGATGCAGTCAACCTAGGACAATGGAAACTACTTCCGACTCATCGTAACGGACCATCCATCTCCCATGCCTTTTTTTTTTCTTTTTCTTTTACCGATGATCTTATGTTCTTTACGAAGGTTAAGGAGGAACATATGGGTTTGATTTGCTCCATCTTATAACAATTTGGTAGAGTCTAGCTATATTATTAACTGGGATAAGTCGTGCATGTATTTTTCTCCAAATATGGGGGCAAATGTCATACAATTCCAACACACCTGCTCTAGTATTCTAGTGGTGCAAGAAATGCATAGATATCTAGGGGCGCACATTATTCACAGTAGAATGGGGTCTAGAAACTTTGGTTATCTGCTGGATGTCATCAAGCTGAGACTTAAGGGATGGAAAGTGATTTTTATCCTTTAAAGGTCGCGTCATACTTGCGAAACCAATCACGTTTGCTTTACCAATTTATACCACCCAATCATATTACCTGCCTAAGGGTTTTTGTGAGGAAGTTGATAAGTTGGTACCAAACTTCATTAGAAGCGATGTGAGGTGGCTTTATATATATATATATCTTGGAATGGATGGGACCGTGCATGCTTTCCCAAGAATTTGGGAGGCCTTGGAATTAGGAAATTTGTGGATACGAAATGTGTTTTTTTGGAAAAACTTGGTTGGAAGTTTATTAAAGGAGAGAATGTGCCAAACCAACAACCTAAACTTTGACTTCAAGAACCACAGCGATACTAAGCCAAATGAATGCGGGTATACAGATGCGAAAGGAAACTTATATAGTGAGGTGATGAAGACATTGTTTAAGTCAAACGGCTATGAAACCTTATATTGAAAAACTCTAAAATATCCAATATATATATAAAATAAAATGAAGGTAGGTGTAGAAAATATATTTAAAATTTTATAGTAAATTCAGCACTATAATAACTTCTATTTTAATCAACCTACACGATCTTAATCATCTAGACCAAGCACCAATAGCCACCAATACTTACCATCCATGGCCACCAATACAAACTACCGTATCAACCGCATCACCACCACAAGCCACCAAAGCCACCAAACCAAAAGAGTAGAGTACACTGTGTTTATGGATAACTTGGGGAAGGAAGTTAGAAGGAAAGATCTGCTGGAAATTTATGAAGGGTTTGGAACAATCACAGGCATATATATTAGTCGGAAAGAAAGGCAAAGCTCAAACTTGCATTTTGCTTTTGTTAGGTTCGCAAAAGAAGAAGAGGCCATAAGAGTTGTCAGGAGTACAAACTACATGCTCCTGCATGGGCTAAAGTTATTCGTGAAGAGAGCAAGGTTCAGTGAAGCGAGAAGGAGAAGCATAGGAGGGAAGTGGAAACAAATGGAGGATCGAGCACGCTAAGTTAACCAAGCAAAATCAGGAAAGCAAGTGGAGGTTAGAATAGGCCAAGTAAAACAAGCAAGACCATGGACGAACATTAGACGAGATGGAAAATCTTACAGGGAAGTACTCACGGGACAGAACCAGAACAGAAGAGAGGGCTATAGGGCAGAAGTCTTAGGTGGGAAAATGGAGGATCGGGAGGTATTACCAGGAGACAGGCAGAAGCAATGATCAATCAAGAGAAGAATCATGGGAATAAGGAATGAGGAAAATGCTAGTTGGCTTTGTAAAAGCCTGATCGAGGTGACGAGCACAGCAAGGGAGCTCGATAGTCTAAAGGAAGCCATTCTACCCATATGGAGAAGCTTGTCAAGCATCAGAAGCATGGACAAATACACGTTCCTCCTCACGTTCGATTCGGTGGAAGATGCTGAGGAAGCTCTGGATCATGAAGGTGACCTGCTAAGCATGCACTTCCGTGAGTTGTGGTTCTGGAAAAAAGAAGACACATGCAGTGTGAGGCGAACATGGATTGAAATGTACGGGATTCCGCCAATAGCATGGTCACGGGAAAACATGCTCCGCATGGTCAGTCTTTGGGGGTCCTGGGTGTGCATGGACTCAAACACTGAGAAAGGGCTGGAGATGGAGTGAGATGGAGTGTGCCGCGTCTTGATAGATACCGAAGAGTTCAGCCCCATCCTCGATGATGTCCTACTGCAGATTGATGAAGTGGAGTATGAGGTTACGATAAAAGAAACAACCTACTTCTTCTACCCGGGGAAGCCTGCGGGTGACAACAATCAGGATGATAGCTTCAGCTGGGAGATGGGAATCACAGGGCAATTGCGGGCACGAAAGGGAGGTGGAAGGTGGAACGTCCAGAACCACCGTGGGGTGCCAATCGAGAAACAGAAGCATCGGGAAGAGATAAAGTCAAGTGGCGGCTGAGGAAGTCTGGAGTAAACAATGGTCGACACTCTAGAAAAATAAAAACGAAGCGGCAGGGCGTGAAGTGGTACCACAGGACAAAGGAGAGGTACAGTTTCCCAACAAAAACAATAATGAAGGGACAATGGATATCGAAGAGACGCGGGCAGAGGAAGGAAAATCAAACGAACCATCACGGGACACGAAACTCGCAGGTGCTCTATACAATCTGGTCGAGGAGGAGCAATTAATAAACTAACGCAGGATGCAGTGAAGGTCAGGCCCAGAAAAGGGATCAAATGAAGGTGAAAAAAATTGGCCCGAACCCAATTACCCGCCTGGTTTCGAGAAGGGCTTAGGTGGATGTGCAAACCGGAAAAAGAGGGGAGAGGAGCTAAAGCAGCAATCAACAAATTTAGTGGCATCTCTTGAGTATAATTATGAGGAGGGACAAAGTAGTCGAAGCCAAAAAATAGATAATCCGCCTGCCTCATATAATAAAGGTGGAGAGGAAGGCATGGGAAAATGCAAGGAGTATGACAAGGAAGATATAATTGAATCTGTTGAAACATGGGAGATCGGGAAAAGATTGGGCTTATCAGGAGAGAACGAAGAAGAATGTGTAAATGCGATCTATAGCTTAAGGCGTAGTCGTCGGTTGGCGTAGAAAAAGTGCTAAGGATGATTGTCCACCCAAAGGTGTTACTTAATGTTTGGACATGAATTTTGTTTGTTGGAATATAAGAGGTATAGGCAGTGGCGGGAAGGTGGCTGCTATTAAGGGCTTAATTTAGGAGATCAAACCAGGTGTGGTGGGTATTGTTGAGTTGAAGCATAGCAAGTTGGACGAGAAGTGGGTGATGTCTGTATGGAATGAGGATGAAGTTGAGTTTTGTGATGTGGCAGTAGTGAACGGGAGCGGAGGATTAATTCTGAGTTGGAGAAATTCTTTGTTCGGGGCAAGGAGTGTGAAAATTGAGTAGAGATGGTTAGGCGTTATAGGGTGTTTAAAAAGCAAACAACTTGATTGTGCCATCGTCCTGGTGTACAATTATAATCACCATCGGGAGCGAAAAGAGGTGTTGGAAAAGATAGGGGAGTGGATGCAAGATGTTCCCTATCCCATGTTGATAATGGGTGATTTCAACGAAATTTGGGCCCCGAGTGAGAGGAAAGGTATGAGTAGGATGAATCCGGGCATGACAGAGTTTAATAATTGGATTGCCCATATGGGGGTTGGTGGAGGTGAACCTGGTTGGGAGGCAGTTTACGTGGTACAGAAAGAATGCAGCTAGTAGGATTGACAGGATTTTTGTTGAGGGGGAATGGTGTAGAGCTTTCCCGCAAATGGTGGCTAATTATATCAAGTGTTCAGTATCCGATCATCTTCCCGTCTAGGTGAAATGCAAGGAGATTATCTGGGGTCCCAAACCCTTCAGATCTATTGATGCATGGCTCAACCATAGGGGTTTCTCCAAGTTAGTAAAGGAGGAACGGGCTAAGCTCGGCTGTATTCCTATTCAGCAAAAGCTTAAGCTCCTCAAGCTCCCAATTAAGAGATGGAATAAAGAGGTCTTTGGCAACATAGACTATAAGATACGAAAGATCGAAATTGCTCTGGAGGAGGTAAATAACGCAATAGATGGTGATAGAGAGGATGAAGTAGCAGTGGCCAGAAAAGGAGCTCTCATTACTCAGCTATGGTCTTGGCTCAAGAGGAAGGAGTTGTTATGGATTCAGTACGCAAGGGAGAGAAATCTTAAAGAAAAAGATCGCAATACACAAAATACTTCCATGTCAAGGCGTCAATCAGAAGAAAGAAGAATTTTATTGGAGAGATCAGGAAGGGGAATCATATGATTACTGATAGAGATAACATTCGAAGACTGGCGGAAGAGTTCTTTCAGAATCTTTACAGAGATCCGAGTTACCCGACTATCAAAATTAATCCAGAGGGCTTCAGCAAATTGTCTGATGAACAGAGATTGGCGTTGGAGGTGATGCCAACGTATGAAGAAATCAGGAAGGCTGTATGGGAGTGTGATTCATCCAAGGCACCGGGTTATGATGGGTATAATTTTAAGTTTATTAAGAAGTTGTGGGATACAGTGGGGATGATATATGTCAGCAGGTGGTGGGATTTTTTGAGAGAGGGTCCATGCCGCAAGTGCTAAAAACTACATGGGTGACCTTGATCCCGAAAGAAGAGGGAGCTAAGGATTTTAGTAATTTTTGACCAATAAGTGTGGTGGGGAGTATATACAAGATAGTAGCGAAACTGCTCGCGACAAGGCTGTCAAGGGTCCTACATGCCATTGTGGGGGAAACTCAAACTGCTTTCGTACAAGGAAGACAGATTATGGATGGCATCCTAGTGGAAAATGAGGCAGTCTTTTGGATGAAGAGATCCAAGAAAAGAGGATTTATGTTAAAGTTAGATTTCCAGAAAGCATATGACTCTATAAGATGGTACTTATTGGAGCAAATGATGATGGTGTTGGGTTTTGGAGATAGATGCAGAAGCTGGATCGGGATATGTATCAGATATCCGAAGATGTCTATTCTGATCAATGGGTCTCCTACAAAACTTTGTAATGGAAAGAGGGTTGCGTCAAGGTGATCCTCTCTCTCCATTTTTATTCATCATTGTGACTGAAGCCTTTAATCGTATCATGATGAGAGGAATGGAGAATGGGGTGTTCAAAGGCTTAAAGATAGGTAGGGGTGGGGTGACGTTATCCCATCTCCAGTTTGCGGATGACACCATGGTGTTTGGTAAGGTCAGTGAAATAAATGTGGTGGATTTGAGGCGCATGCTGGATTGTTTTACGGTTATGTCAGGAATCCTCTCTGGTGACGTTTGGTACTAATGTTAATGAGAGTCAACGGTTAGCAGAGATTTTGGGATGTAAGCTGGGGACGATACCTATTATCTACCTGGGCCTGCCACTTGGTGATGATCCGCGAAAGGAGAGAATGTGGACGCCGGTGATCAACAAAATAAAGACAAAGTTGGGGATGTGGAAAGCAAAGATGATATCCAGAGCATGTCGGTTGGTGTTGATCAAGGCTGTGATGTCAACAATTCCTGTTTTCTATCTCAGCTTGTTTAAAGCCCCAAAAAGAGTGCTGTAAAAGATCTATAGATTGCATAGGGAGTTCTTCTAAGGAGGTTATGGATCAAAAAAAGGGATACCTCTTATTAAATGGCAGGATATCCAGAAACCTAAGGATTTCGGAGGCCTGAGTACATGAGATTTGGAACTCAAGAATATTGCTCTTCTAGCAAAGTGGTGGTGGAGGTTTAGTGATGACAGAAATACTTTATGGCGTAAGTTGATTTCTTCTATTTATGATATCAAGGCTGGAGATTCTTTAAGGGAGTGTAATCAGAGAGGTGGCTCGAGTCCGTGGAAGAATATTGTGAGCAGTATATACAACAACCTAATGGCGTATCATATTGTAGAAGGGGGAGTCAGCATCAAGGTAGGAAATGGATGGAGAACCAGGTTCTGGCTTGATAAATGGATTGGCGGAGATAACCTGAAGTCTCAATTCCCTATATTATTTTCCTTTTCTCTCCAGAAAGAAAAGCACATTGGTGATATGGGAATCTGGGATGGAGCAAGGTGGAATTGGACTTTAACATGGCATCGGAGGTTCTTCAGATGGGAGGAGGTGGAGCTTGAAAGGATGTTGGATAGACTTGATACTAGTCAGCCCAATGAAAATGAAGACACTCTGTTGTGGCATCATGAAGCTAGTCAGAGATATACGGTACAATCCTTCCTAAAAATCATGGCTCGCTCAATTTATGGGGGTTCTATCAGCATCATGCAAGCTAATGAAAAGTGGTGGAGAGAGGCTATCCCCCCGAGGGATGAGTTGCTCGCATGGTTTGTGATCTAGGAAAAGATGAAGACCAGAGACAAGCTGTTGAGGCTATCTATCCTAGCAGAGGATGATAGTAAGTGTAACACCCCCAAATTTACTACTGAAAAATTTCGTTAAATTAAAAGAAGTTTAGCGGAAGCAAGCAAATGAAATTGTAAATCCGGAGGTATTACCGCCACACTTTGTACCAGATCGATCCATAACTACCGATTCGATACTAAGTGCTAAGGCTAGAAAGAATAAAACCAGAACAAATCATTCCTAAAACACAAGTTTTGCGGAATCAGAGTGCGAAGGTCAAAAGTTACATTCCGAAATACTTAAAATAACGGAATAGCAAAGTACGATAAAACCCTCGGAAAATTAAATACAACACTTGTAACCTCCAAGGTCAAATACGATTAAACCACACAATTTTCGAAGGGCAAATATCCGGACCGCTTACTCACTCAAATCAAGCCTTCCACCCCGATTTAGTAACTGATCATCCTGCATCAAAGGTCTGCTCCCCACCATTGGTGGATCATTGCAGGACCCAGTCAATCAAGGTAGTATCAGTACGGGTCCAGTACTGAGTAAGGGCGCAGGTGCGCTAAGGCCAAGCATACAATCATACCACATAGCACACATAACACAATCATGTAGACAACATGCGATAACCCGCAAGATAAGGTCTGAATACTTTTCTGGTAACTTATTCTTTATCCTCGTTAATAATATGTCCATTTCACACATACTCTTTAATAACCCATGTGAGCGCGGGAGCCCCACTATTATAGCCGGTGGACCGGAAGATATACGCACAGGGCAGAACGCCTCTGATCCACTATTATAGCCGGTGGACCGGAAAATAAACGCACAGGGCAAAACCCCTGTGATCCACTATTATAGCCGGTGGACCGGATCATGGCCCCGACTCACATGGTGTTTCGCTTTAAGTACTTAGTATCTTTCCCATGGATTAACTTATTCGTTTGGTTTGTTGAGCACGAGATCCCCCACTATTATAGCCGGTGGACCGGAAGATAACGCACAGGGCAGAACGCCTCTGATCCACTATTATAGCCGGTGGACCGGAAAATAAACGCACAGGGCAGAACGCCTCTAATCCACTATTATAGCCGGCGGACCGAAAAATAAACGCACAGGGCAGAACACCTCTGATCCACTATTATAGCCGGTGGACCGGATCACGGGCTCGGCTCAACATCTTTCGCTTTACGTAATTAATGTCTTATCCGTGTCTTATTGAATCACATCACACCTTTGACATGCATGCGGTTAATACCATACTACTTTCCCCTCCAAAGGGACCGTCCCATATTTTGAGACCCGTACCTCTTCTCACACCCGACATCCATCCCCCGTAGACTTAAGCATAGTGGCATATAGTAAGGCACAATCTCCAAGAATACAGGCTACCCCAACACATACGATATCGACTCCGTATGTCCTCATCCCTCTAGGGTTCCTCCTCGGAGACCCTAGTCGGACCTATGTGGCCTAACTCTTTCTTACTTACCCAAACGTTACTTTGTTCTCTATCTCGCACCTCATTTTTATTAGGAAACTCCCCAAATGTATTACTTTATCTCCCAGGTTCACGTGTGACCGGCAAAACCCTAGATGGCCACCCAAAACCCTAGCACTTTACTTCCTCAACAAGTAACCTCCCTCTTTCACCCCAAAATCTCCCCTCTCCTTTAGAAAACCCATACTCATCCTTTATATAAGTGAATTCTCACTCTCAACCCCATACTCCATCCTCCCTTGATCATTTTATTTTACCCTTGTACCCCTCAAATTGCTCATTTCCTCCCAAATTGGAACCCTTAGGCACTCTTACACCGACCCACGTAAAATTTTGCACCCAAGTCCCCAATGGGTCCATAACTTTGACATTATTTTATTCACTTCCTAAATCAACTTTCCTTACGTAAGATTCATTCCCATGCATAATTTAAATGCTCTATGCAGACTCTCCAACCCCCACTTACACCCGAAACCCTAATAAGGTCGCTCATGCACCAACTCACATACTATTCTTCATAACCAGTTTCCAATCACTCCAAGACTCTCTCAAGCTCTTAATTACAACCCAAATCAACCTTTCACACGTAAGGATCATGCCTATGCAAGGTCTAATTCCCCCATGCAAACTTCCCAAATGTCCACTTTCCCGTTGTTCTCTTATTATCATTTCATGCTACCAAAACCCTAGCATGCATGTCCTAGAGGGCCATATCAAGTCACATTATCAACATCAACGATAAACATGGAACATGGCATACACGTATAATATCAGGCACACACAACATACCTCATGATCCATGCTGCGCTACATCAAAACAAGTTATTCATAACACATGCATGATACGCATCAACATGGCATACTCAACATTCACCCACACGTTATATCACACATTACACAAGGCCATAGCTTCGTCCTTACCTAAAACGACACTGGTCTTGGAGCACGCTCCTACGCTTCCTGCGGGTGTCGACTTGACTCGCCTATAAGAGGGAAAACTGGGGTTACTTTTCCTCCGATCGAAATACTATTCTTTTCTACCTTACCCCTATTCTTTACCTTACCATTAGGGCTAAGAATAGTAATATTACTTTTATAAGTGAAGTATGGTCAGTATTCTCAAGTAGTTAATCAAGCTACTACTAATAAAAGTAGCTACAATAATTTAAAGTAATTTTTAACAATATTTATTATTAATGGTAGTAGTTCAATGTTACTAATAATAATGATAGTAGTAATAATAATAGTTAATAATAATAATAATAATAATGATAGTAATAATAGTAATAATAATAATAATAATAATAATAATAATAATAATAATAGTAATAATAGTAATACTAGCAATAATAATAATGATCATGATGTTAAAATAAAATACTAAAGTTATGGGCCACTAGTATGAGTAAGGCCAATAGTTATAAATGTTTCAAGGTTAGGTATAATAATAATAATAATAGTAATAATAATAGTAATAATAATAATAATAATAATAATAATAACAATAGTAATAATAATACCAATAGTAATAATAATAATGATAATGGTAATAATAATAATGATAATATTAATAATACTAATAATAATATTAATAGTGATAATAATAATAATAATAGTAAGAATAATATTAATTATGCTACTAAAAATAATTAGCACTTATATAATAAAGGTTTAGGGGTTGGGGAGTTTAGAGAACTACCTAGGGTGTGGGTGGCACAGGTGGCGGCGCACGGCGCACGGTGGCGGCAGCGGCGTAGGGGGAGAAGGAGGGTGGAGAGGTGGTGGAGGGGAAAGGAAGGAAAAGGAGGGGTTGGCAGGGGAAATAGAGGGTCTAGGGAGGTTGGGGAAGTTCCCTTGGTGGTTTTGGGAGGCAGAGGGGGCGCTGGGAGTGGCGGCACGGCGGTGGGCGGCGGTGCGAAGGGTGGCGGGGTTTGAGGTTGGCTTGGTCGGGAAGGGCACTTCGCCCGCTTGGGGCGGCGCGTGCAGGGTAAACCGAGGGCTGAGGGAGGCTTGGGTAGGTGGAGGGTGCTGCAGGGAAGAATTTAGGGGGTGGAGTGAGCGGTGGCGATGGGCGTCGGCGACGGGGCGGTGGTCTGAAGAGGGGGCGGCGCAAGGGGGAATTCTGGGCATGGTTTTCGAAAGAGCCCGATGCTGGGGCTCGTGGGGTATTTATAGGCTCGAATTGGGGGGAAAAATCGAGAGAGGAGACAAAGGAGGACAGGTTAGGCGGCGTTTGGGCACGCCGGCCGGCAGGGGGTCGGCGCAGGTCTGCCATGGCAAACCCCTGCGCTGGTCGGGAAAAAGGGAGGAAAAGGCGCGGGTGGCCTAGGGGGTATGGGGGGTGTAGGTCGGTCGAGAGAGGGTGGCCGGCAGGGTAGAAAAGGGAAGGCGGCGTGCAGGCGGCAGGAGCAGGGGGCGGCGTATTGCAGGTCGCGCGCGCGAGGAGGAAGAAGAAGGTGGCCGAAGGTGGACCGGCGGTCCGGGAGAAAAGAAAAGAAGGGGGAAAAGACCGGCCGGTTCGGAAACGGTAAAAAAGGTCCTACCAAAACGCGGCGTTTTGGGTTATTTATGGACAAAACGCGGCGTCGAGTATAGCTGGAGGCAACGGTTATTTTCACTTATCGGGGCGCAGCGTTTCGGCGAAGTGAAGGGCTAAACGCTGCGTTTCACTGTGCGAAGGAGGGCCGAACGGCGCTGGGCCGCGGGAAGGAGGAAGGAGGTAGAGGATTGGGCCGCGAAAAGGGGCAGCCCAAACGGGGAGAAGGGGAGGAAAAAGAAAAAGAAAAGAAGAAAGAAAAAGAAAGAAGAAAAGGAAAAAGAAGAAGGGAAAAAGGAAAAATAATAATATGGGATATTTAAATTATTTAAAATATTTGATGTATACAAAATAATATTTAAATTCCTTTTTAGGCTAAATTAGGATTTTTAAGAGATTTTTCATAAATTCCTTTTTAATTAGCAAACACCTTAATTTTTCTCCAATTAAATTACTTATAAAATTATTAAAAATTTTGAAACTATTTTCTCCTTCTTATTTTAAATAAAATAATTTATTTAATTAATTTTTTTAAATAAAATGCTTAATTAGCTAAAATATCCAAATTCCTCCTAATTAAAATACTTATAAATCTCTTCTTGATTTTCCTTAATTAAATACCCTTTTATTTTAATAAAAGTAATTTATTTAAATAATTTTCTAATAAAACCTCTTTTAAATATAATTTATAAAATTTTGAATTTTCGGGGTATTTCAGTAAGTGTCCGCTTTGCAAAATAGATATTGAAATGGTGAACCATGTTTTCTTGCATTGCCCTATCACGTCTAGAGTTTGGTATGAGGTACATGCTTGGTGGGGGAGGAGCTGGTGTATGCCAAAAAGCACTAAGGAGGTATGAGAAGAGTGGAAGAGAGTCAGAGGCAGGACATTAAAGCAGAAGATTTGGCGGGCTGGCTTTTATGCCATCCTATCCGCTATCTGGGAGGCTCGGAATAGAGTAATATTTGAAGAAAAAGAGATACAGTGGAATAAGATATTCTGGAGTGCCAAATGGAAGGTTTCTTACTGGAGTAAGGGTTGGAAGGAGAATACCAGTCTTAGTACTTATGATATTGCCTTTAGTATTGTCAGACTTGTGCAGTTTATGCTAGGGGTGAGTGTTTAAACGGTTTGAAGGTAGGTGCTGCAAATGGGTGCTTTATATATGGTATTGTTATCTTGTTATGTATAGGTGAGGTGGATCCTAGATAGTGTTGTAGTCTTAGCCTATGGATCTGCCAGCATCTGTTGTATCCTTTGTCTGTTGTATCCTTTGTTTTATCTAAACTTATCAAAAAAAAAAGGAGAGAATGTGCCATGGGTCCATGTAGATTGCCCTAAGAATTTTGCCAAAGAGGCTCCGCTACATGCACATTCTAAGTAGTTTGTCTCACACGTTTTTCAAGGTGTGTACTAGGGGTTGGATATCATCAGAGGTGGGTCGGTGTGGTGCATTGGAAATGGTTGGATGGTTCATTGTTGGAGTGATCCGTAGATTAACACAAAGTCACTCAACAAGATTTCCCTCAAGGAAATAAATTACGACGAATTGAATGCCTGTGTAGCAAATTATGTGGATACACGAGGTGGCTGGAAATATCTTAGGTTTGCTCATCTTCTTGGTGTGCCAATGGTCTTACTTATCACTAGCACCTCATGTATGCTTAATAATAATGAGGTAGACTCATTGGTGTGGAAGCAATATTCTGTTGGCTTAGCCTATAGATCCACGATGGAGGCTTCTGTGAATTGTCACTCCTTCGCTTGGAAGTTGGTCTAGAGAATTCTCCATGGAGAGAATTAGGCTCTTCTTCTAGTGCTCTATTTGGGATAACTTTCCCACAAATATCTAGAGATTTCGGTGATGCTATATGGATAAAGCCCTTTGTCCCATGTATGATCATTACGATGAATACCTACACTCTCTACTTTGAGATTGTTACCCTACAAAGGAGATATGGTAGACCAATGAGCCCGCACAGAGCTGACATAATTTTTGCAAGGCGAGTATTGTGAATGGTTGTAAACCAATCTAAGAGACAAGGCTACTTCTTGGCCTAGTCACTCGTGGAGTGTCGTGTTTGCTATAACTACAAGCGGATATGGAAATGGAGGTGTAGGTTAATTTTTTTTAGGGCAAATCAAGGCCACACAATGTTTCTAGCTTTGTTAGAGCAAAGGTGCATCAAGTAACAAATGCATGGTGTAAAGTCAATCTAAGAGCCTGCAACACCACTAGGCAAACTATCTTCATCAATTGGACACCCCTGATGGAGGGGACTTTTAAGTTGAATGTAGATGCATATGTCTCATGAGTTAAAGGTCAATTGGGCCCGTAGTTTTTTTTGGATAGATATTGGTATTCAGAGCACAAGATCAAGGTCCAAAATACAGGAGCTTAAAATGAAAAACCTAGTACTTGCCCTGGCAACAAAGATGGACACTCTATCTTAATAGGGCCTGGATATTACTGATCACCTCATCTGATCTGTACGGGAACTCCTTTCTGCCATATTTGATCCAAAATCCTATTCTCAACTGAATAAGCAAAATCATCCATCCCCTGCAAACTTTGATACTCGAACACTCTTCTATTTCTGAACTCCCAAATGGTTCCTATAGTAGCAAAGAACGCGACTCGCCAAATATCACCCTTCAGACCTTTACCAAAGGTTCCCAACCAAGCAAAAGCGATGTCCTCGACTGAGCTGGGCATTACCTAGGAGTACCCAATCCAATCGCAGATATCGTACCATAGCTTTCCGGTCACCGAACAGTGCAGGAAACGATGGTTCGCTGATTCTTCTTCCGTTCCACAGAGGGGAAAAGAGGTCTCGCTTGATTCAATGATTCGGATCGTGGCCAGCCTTTCCTTTGTGTTGAGTCTTTGTTGGACCGCAAACCACGCTGTGAGTTTAAACCTCGGGGGTACTAAAATTCTCCACATTAATTTGGCTGAAGAAGTACTTGACACATCCCCGCAAATATGCTGATAATACCTCTGGCAGAACGAACTGACTGAGAAGACACCAGACTCATCATGGGTCCACACAATCGAGTCTTGTTTATTCTTGCATGGACGTATATGTTGAATAATTCACTGAAGTTGTTCCACTTGGGCCTCTTCCCAGTTGAACAATTGCCTCCTCCACACTAATCTCCATTCCCAATAAGGTCCCTCCCAATTGCCCATCCCTACCACCTTGTGATCTTGATGCTCAGCTATACTGAATAACCTTGGGAAGAGAACCTTCAAGGGGGCTTTCTCGGACCAATCATCGTACCAAAAACTTATAGTTTGCCCATCCCCAAGCATAAACTTTAAACTCAATCTCATGTGAGGTAGGGCCCTCCCTATACGACCAATATCCATCCACGGGGACCACCTTGTATTCGAAGATGGAATATCTAGATACCCTACCCGATCTCTCGAGTATATTGAAGAAATGATTTTCTTCCATGATGCCCCTTCCATTGTGAAGAATCTCCGCCACCATTTGAAGAGTAACGCGTTGTTTCTTACCACAATATCCCCCACTCCCAAGCCACCTAAGGATTTAGGTTTTTGAATGAGACTCCATTTGACCAGTGGAAGCTTCTTTCTATCTCCGTCACCGCTCCAAAAAAAATTCCTCTGGATCTTGATGATTTTCTTCACGACCTCATTCGGAATTCTGAATAAGCTCATGAAATATAATGGCAGACTGTTCAGAACGCTTTTAATGAGGATGAGTCTTCCTGCTCTCGATAGGACCCTAGCCTTCCACCCAGACAGCCTCTGCTATATCTTATCGATCACTGGTCTCCAAGTTTCTCTTCTTCCTGCGTGATCCCCCAATGGTAGGCCGAGATAATTGATAGGTAGACATCCTTCCTCACAATCCATTATCTCCGCCGCTTCCTTCTGGAAATTCTCGTCCACTCCCAGGCCGATTAAAATCGATTTACTATAATTGACTTGCAGTTCCGATAGAAGATAAAAGCAGTCGATCAAGCTTCTCCAATTCCTGACATTTGTAGCCGATGCCCCATAAAAAATCATCGTATCATCTGCAAATTGGAGGTGTGTAATTTCCACGTTGTCCTTCCCTATCTTGATTCCCTGCAAAAGTCCTTGATCCACTCCTCGCCTGATGAGTTGGTTGAAGGCCTCCACAGCCAGAACAAAAAGAAAGGGTGAAATAGGATCGCCTTGTCTTAGTCCCCTTTCCATCTTAACGGGTGTTGAGGGTGATCCGTTGATAAGGATCAAAATGCTTGCGGTCGAAATACTCTCTTTAATCCAGCCTCTGAATCTGCGTCCAAAACCCATAATATCCAGAATGCTCTCAACAAACTCCCATCTGATACTATCATATGCCTTTTGGAAATCCAGTTTGATGAAGACTCCCTTCGATCATTTCTGTCTTCTAGCCCACTGAACGATCTCATTTGCAACCAAGGCCCCGTCCAGAATGCTCCTCCCCGCAATAAAAGCTGATTGTGAATCACTTACCAACTCATCCACCACCTGTTTCAACCGATGGTCTAGGATCTTTGCAATGACCTTGTATATACAACCAATTAGACTAATTGGTCTAAACTGTCTAACCTCCTCGGCGTCTGTCACTTTGGGGATTAAGGTGATCAAAGTGGTGTTGAGGGCGGGCACAAGTCTGCTCGTGCGGAAAAAATCCATAACAGAGTCGGTGAAGTCCTCTCCAATGATCCCCCACATTTTCCATATAAAACCAAAATGATACCCGTCATATCCTGGCGCTTTTGATGGCTTACAGGACCACACTGCTACCTAAACGTCCTCCCTTGTAGGGATCTTTTCTAATTCTAGACTTTTCTCCCTAGTTAACCGCTGAAATCCATCTGTAGATAGGCTAATAACCAGAAGGTCCGCGTGCTTGTACAACTCCTCAAAATACTTAGTAATCACCTTCTTGATTTCTGGTGGCTCTACTATTATTTCACCCTTCTCTACTATTCTGCTAATAGTAGCCTTCTTTTTTCTTACCGCGGCCACTGTGTGGAAGTACCTCGTGTTTCTATCCCGCTTTTCAAAGTCTCGAACCCTAGCCACTTGCTTCCAGTAGGATTATTTCCTTTTGTGCCATTTCCAAAGCTGGGACGTCAAAGCCGATCTTCTAGTAATGTCTGTTTCACTACAGTTGTTATCTTTAACATCGAGATCCACCTTGGCCAGTTCCTGTTCCAGAGTGTCTATCTTCAAATCAATATCCCCAAAGACATCTTTATTCCAAGTCCTCAGCATGCCTTTCATCTGCTTCAATCTTGACTGACACGTCCTCCCTCCTAGTTTCCCCCAGCAATTAGAGACGAAATCCCAAAATCGTGGATGAGAGAGCCACATATCCCAAGTCCTGAAAGGTTTCGGGCCAAACCCGTATGTCCTCACCCTAAGACAGATCGGATTGTGGTCTGATAGTGATCGACCTAGCCCCACACAGGAAAGTCCCGAAACCATAGTCAACCAAGAGGGACTGACTAAGAATCTATCCAAAAGGCTTGCATACCCCGCCCTGTGCCACGAGAACTTCAAATTAAACGGCTTCAAGTTGATAAGGGCCATTTTTTCGATCCACTCGTTAAAGTCCCGAACACTATTTTGATCCATCCAACCTCCCTTCCTTTCATTCTAGTTACTGACTTCATTGAATTCTCCCATGACTAACAACAGAACATTGCAAAGATGGCATACCTCCCAAAGTTCATTCCATAGACTCCTCCTCCCTCTCGGGTCCGTGTTTCCGTAGACCAAGAGAATCCCGCAATTGAGCTGGTGAGGGCCCAACCCTCCTTCTAAAAATATCCACCTGTTACCACTCGAACATTGTCGTAGCGTGAAAACCTGGGAGTCCCACCCAATGATTAGACCTCTGCTCCTACCAAGAGCCACTAAATCCCTCCATTCAATCGACTCGTTCCTCCAGACCCTATTCTTCCAAGAGTCCTACAGATAGTTGTGCTTGGTTTCAACAAAACCACAAATCCAAGGTCTCTCTCTTTCGATCAAGCACTGGATGCTTGAAATTTTACCTAAAGCCTAGATCCCCCTTACGTTCCAACTAATGATTATCATAATCAATGGCTCTTTCTCCCTTCTTTCTGATAAGGCCTACTATAACTGCCTTCTTCGGATCTTTCTCTGACTCCTCCTCAACCCCGCCAATTTTTCTATACACTTTCCTTCTTCTCCCGAAGACAGCCCGATCTGCTTTCCAAATTGCCAAGTTTGTCTCGCTTTGCTTATCTCTTCCCCTTCCATCCTAATTTCTTCAATTTCTGATTCCACTCTCTCCTCCGTTGGCGTTGGTCCATTTTGAACATCAGTCCCTCCCTCACCTTCAAACCCGGGTGGTATATCAAAAGAACCCATTACCTCATCATCCTGCGACCCGTCCTTGATATCGGTCAACCCCTCGTCTTCTCCACACTCCCCCTCTCTCCTCGCCCTCCACTTCTGAAATAGTCTTTTTTTGCCCTCTAAGTCATGGTCCACACCTGCAAGTTTTATCTTAATTGATTCTGTTTCCTCTTCCTCCCCATTCTCTTCATACTCCTCACACTCCCCTCCGATTCTTTTCCTTCTACTTTGTTCCTCATTCCCATCTATTAAACTATTTTCTATTAGTCGGTCGAAACTTCTAGCATTATATATCTCCCAGCCAAACTGTTCCTCCAAGCGTGATGGGTGCCCCGACAATTGCTCATCTGTTTCACTTCCTTTTGACATGTACGTCCTACGCACCAAGGACTGAATAAAATCCTCTTCTCCCCACTCCATGCGACTATGTCGGCCAAGCCACAGCCGCTGGCTTTGTGCCATAACAAGTCCATCCTCACCACCCTGGGACCCACAACTCCCATCATACCTCTTTCCTCCCACTTTTCTCCCCCGTCCACCCCTGCATGGCACGTATTGTTGCTTCCTTCTTTTCCCTACGCACACAACTGCTCAGGGGTTGTCAGTAAAGATTTGATGAGTTCCATCCCAATGAGCTGGTTCTGAACCTCCCCACTTGCACGCCTACTCTACGGGCTATCCAAGCACCTCAACTCCTCCGTTGACCCTCTTTCCATCTCTCCTTCTCTGCCATGCATGGCTGCCCCTATCGCATCCCCGAGCCGCCTGTCCTCGGTCCCTGATCCACCCCTTTCCTCCTCATCCTGTGAGCAGTCGTTACTCAAGAAGCAAACCTGCAGGCCATCATTACGGAAATAGTTGCCGGACAAACGGACGAACTTGTCACCGGACGATGACGCCTCCGACCTCTCTCTTCGTCCCCTTGGGATTTGGTTTTGCCATGGGACGTAATTTTGGCCAATTTCCTTAGTTACCATCACGGCTGTTGTCTCCCCGATCTGCACTTCCAGAGTCTCTCTTATTTCCTCCATACAAGCCGTGTCCAGTAAAACCCTTGTTGTCTCCATTGAAAGGCCATAATCTCCCTCTTCTTCCCAGCACACCCAACGTCCCCAAGGGGTGACCAAGGCCCGTAGAGTTTCTTCCCTCCATGCTACCACAAGTAAGCCCCTAATCTATATCCATGTGCGACATAGCGCACAGTCATCATCCGATCTCCATCTCCTCACAATTGGAAATGAGTCCTGGAGTAGACTATCCTCAGCAATGGCCAAGTTGCAGACATCTAGAGATTCAAACGTAATTAAAATTTTAAAACGTCCTAGATCTCTTACCTTGGTGGCCGAACTCCATTCTTGCATAAGCTTTGGGATGATTAGCTCGAGCAGGAATGGCTGAAATGATTCCACTACCACACTTCTGTCCAGCCACTCATTCGCAAGCTCGTCCATTTGCACGGGAATGATTATCCTCTGTCTTTCTGGTGAGAATCTTCCAACACTTCTAGCAACCGATGCAAATGTCCTGCCATCCCTTAGCGCAGGTTGCCATCTACCAATCACCTTGGTAACACCTTTATCTTTGGCCTCCACCGTTGAGTTATTCCTCTCCTTCAACTGGAAACTCTTTCCCCTCTCGAAAAGTGCTCGCCTGACGTAGAGTCGAATACCGTGGAGGAGCATATTATTGATACTTCTCACGGCCTCGACTGCCTCCCTCTCTTATCCATACCTTATGAATCTGAAATGCAGGTTCGATGCTCTCCTTGTCTTCTTGCAGATGTATAAATCCAATACTGCTCCAGCCGACGAAAATAGCTCCTTAACTTCCTCTGCATGGATATTCTTGGCTATATTGTCGACGAACACTGTGAATGTCTTCTGGCCAACGTATCTATCAGGTAGAGCAACCACAGCCTTTTGGTACGATCGACGGTAAGAACAGTTGTGTAGGCGGCTTGGTAAGGTGGCCTGTTTAAAGATGGGGCGAAGGTTGGATCAAGCATATGGCTTGATCGGGATGAGGTTAGGGTTTGGGTAACGTTGCATGGCTTCTCTCCTTGTGACATGTTCTTATTATTGATGGCAAACAATTAAAGATGATTAGCTTAATTCCTTCCTACCTGTGTAGCTTGCTAATAGTTTCGAGGAAGGTTCAGCCAACCTTAATTGGGCCCGTAGTTATCATTCAGAACCACTTGTGGCAATAGATTCATGGTGCCATCATGAGCAATAGATTCATGGTGCCGTCATGAATATTAGTATAGCAACTTCACTACGGATAGAGCTTGGGGTCCTCAAACAAAGTCTAAAGTTGGCGAATGAACTGCATATTAAGTAGGTCGTCTTAGAAATAGACTCCAAAGTCGTTGCAGAGACAATTATAAGGAAAAAGACGGATGCCATATACACTAGTTTGGCTCACAAATGCATGAGTCTTTGACATGAACCAATGGGTTCCAGATTCGCCACATTTTTCGTGCCAGCAAGCTATCATATGACTATAAAGTTCCCCCTTGTTGTGTATAGAGCTTACCTCCCTCCTCATAGGCAAGAGCTCCTCTTACGTAATGACACGTTGGGCCTCTGCTTTCCCAAGCAACCAATAATATGCACGGACAATGTCGTCCTTTTTCTCCAGAGAAAAAAATATAAATCAAGAAGTTTTCATTTTAATATTTTCTAGCAAAAATTCATTCTATGACAATCTCCTTACGGTTCTAGAGTTACATCATCAACGAATACAAAAGAATAATGGTTTCAGTAATGAAATCAGAAGTTCTACCAATCACCAACTATGCCACTCAAATTCCAAAGCGGGCACAGATTATAATACAGTAGAATCTGGCAGTCCCACTAAAATATATATATATATAAATAATAACCACATCAATAATAACAAGACATTTGAATCAAGGTAGATCTTTTCTAGTTCAATCACTAGTATTCTGCTTCTGTTCCCTACGATTTTCCTCTATGATTCTTTTGAGCTCTTTCTCACCAGCTGCTATCAAACTTTTGACAGTGTCAAAAGTGGTAAGCCTAATGCTGCAACAAGAAAGAAGAAAAAATTAATGATCTAAAACACCAAAGCAGTTATGCAATGAAAATAATGCTAGGTATGATGATCTAAAACATCTAAGTAAACATATAACACCTAGCAGGTTCAACCCAAGCTCAGTTAAAGGCAATAAATGACTTAAAGCCACAGAAACCGAGGTTCAATCCCCATCTGATGACAATATGGATATGAAGCCTGAAGCAGCTTCTGGGGTATCTGCTCATCTTTTTTGGTAAGCATGAAATTTTCAATCATCACCTCTTTTTGAAGATTAGATAGATATTATATCCATTATTGAAGCATCAACCCACATTCATATCACTCGAAACCCATTTCATGTAATTTCTCTATTGCGAGTTATCGTACACATATTAACACCAGCAAATCATTTATCTATTCATAACTCAAAAACCTACCAAACAATCTACTGCATTATAGTTCAGCAGACTTTGGATGAAGTTTATTTTAAAAAAGATCAGGAAGAATATTCCAAGTGTATTTAGAATGTTTCCCAGTAAATACACAAATTAATAGAAAAAACAATAAGGATAAAGGAAACAAAAAGGATAGATTATGCACCCAAAAAAAGAAATGCATTGTGACTATGAAGAATAAAAATAATGATATTCCTATTTATCCTCTCCTTTAATCAAGTCACATGCATAGCTCTAATTTAAAGGCAATGTAAAAGATGAAGAAAGGTTGATAATGAACCTGCTATTAGGCAAATTTTTTAATGTATTGGGCACAAAGCCTCTGTACAGTCCAATCCATCCTTCACGCTCCACGATACCTGCAACAATGCATTTGAAATAACTCAGCAATTCTCGCCCCAGAAAGGGAGTCACTTGGATGGTACTCAAGTCTTCCATAAGCAACCGCTCAATATCAGAAGATAATTACTGGTAAGCAACCATGCATCAATCGAAGTTGGAGGGAACTACGTAAGCAAATCATGGGATAAATTAGAGGCTCATAGACTTATAGTTATTTAGCTCTACTACAGCTGGCATCTCCTTAATCTCTTCCTTATCACCCGTTAAGTGGACATGTACATGAATTAATTATCAGGAAATAAAAGTATCATTACATAACTACCTCACATATAGTTCATAAGTTGAAGCCTTAACAGCTCCATCAAACACAACCTCTTAATGGTTTCTTTTTTATCTGAATTTTAGTTCAAAACGTCATAAGCTCTATTCAGCATTATCCAAGTATATGGATGTAAAAAACTGTAATTAACTTCCACAATGAAATGAGTATGCCTTGGGTTGACAGGAGGGTAATTGTTACCAGGAAGAGCATCAAGAACTGTTTTGTAAGGTGTACCCCTCATTTGCATTTGCCTTCTTACAGTATCCAACGGATAGCATGTGAGAGTAGCAAAAGTAGCAGACAAGAGTGCAGTTACTAAGGACGTTTCGGGCTTCTTCTGGTACTTCTCTGGTAAAGACTTTTTTACTCTGGCATTAAAGAAAAAAATCCATCTAAATACCAAAACAATTTCGATGACAATAGTCTTAAACAAGACATAGGAAGGTACAGGTTGAAGAATGAGCTCACAAGTCAAAGACACAAAAGTTGACAGCAATGTATGGGGCTATTCCAATGAGAGAAGGTCCAAGACCATTATAGAAGGAGGCAATGCCTTCATCTCTCAGCATGCTCAAGGCCATCTGCAAGTAAAACAACGTATTTCAGTTCCATTCCAATATCATCAGCAAATGAGTAAACCCCTATTGGTCTAATGGGTCAATTCCCCACCTGAGACATAGTTTTGTACCCTGGCTCAACTGCCAATCTTAACCTCAATACATCTAGTGGATATGTCACCTAAAAGGAAATGAAGATTGTCAGACATAGTTCCAGAATACTCCATTGGCCCATCTGAATTTGAGGGCCTTCCTCTGTAGATTTACAAAACAATGACATCTCAACAACCAGTATTAACCAGAGAAACTCTCATAAAAGCCCCTGTTTGGGTATTCAACATGGACAAAGTTAAGGGAGCCTTCACGCTTTTCTGGAAGGAAATAAAGTTTTGGCACACTGAAGGACATATGTGAACTAAATGAAATCGTCCAACACTGAAGGAACTCACAAGAGTAGAAGTCATGCCAGCACAAGCACCTGCTGCTAGTCTTCCAAAAACAGAGAGTTCACCATCCTTTCCTCGCAGAAGTTTCTGAAACCCCAGGTATAATGTTAGTCAGATAACTGGAGACACTATTCAATAAAAGAAATTAATATAAGAGTTTAAGTGTCACCTTGTAAAGCTCATAAGAGAAAAGCTGAACTGCACTGTAAGGAATAATACGAATCACCTGCGTCCAAAGACAATAAAATTGTCACTTTTTTTATGAAGAGAAACATAATTAATTTGAGTGCACCAAGTGGAATGAGAGAAGTTTCTGGACACATGAAAACATTAAAGAATGAAGATAACCTGAGGAAGATTGCCTTTCCAGTACCCTTTAATTCCTTCCTCTTTCCCTATCAATGTTATTGCCTGAAATTCATAATCGGGCAATGTCATAGTTGAAAAGAAGTTCGCTTCAATAGATATCAACCAGACATGACATATATGATACTAGGGAAAAGAAAAAAATAGGGAGAGGGGGATAACAAATTATGTTGCTTATTTCCAGTGTGTTCTTCTCCGAGACTCATAATTATCATGCGGGGAAAAAATAGAAATCAGTCCTTTCCTCGATAATTCAATTTATAAATATTCTCAACTGATGGAGATATTTTCTCAAATGTAGAAGAAACTGTTGGGATGTGCAAAGTAAGTCTCATGTCATCTAAACTTGGGTCGGTCTGGGTTTATAAGAGATTGGGCTACTCCTCCCATTGGGGTAATCTTTTGGTATGGAACCTCCCGCCCTAACAGAACCCATCTTACTTCACTGCCATTGACCCTGTCCTCCCGAGTATAGTTCAAAATGAAAAACCTTTTATATATATTTTATAAATCATAAGTTGAGTCCAAATGAGTGCATGTTGCATTTACTATTGGTACAGAGAACAATTTTATGCTGGAGGCCAAGTGATAAACTGCATCTCCATGATGCTCAGAAGTATCCAGCAAGAATAAAACTCTGTCATGTAAAAACTAGCTGCTTTTTATGCACATACAATAACTAGACAAGCTCAAGACAATTATAAAATCAACAAGAACAGGAAAATTCAGAAATGGAAACAACATACCTCAATAAAACCAATTGCCTTCTTCCCACTTTGATGGCCAACACGCACTCCATGAGTCTGCAGTGCAACAATATACAAAGATGTAATCAGCACTTCAAGATGAAGCAACAGCTATTAGGAAGTGTGGCCATACTATCATTTTTAGATGTTCCTCCCTACCGCCTAACCCTACCACCAAGCAGTGTTTTAAAAACCAGACCGGAAATCGACTCAGTGGACCTCCCAATACTTGGTTCAATTGGTCAGACCACGTTTTGATTAGAGATTACTTTTATTAAGAAAAATGTCTGGTATAACCCAGTCCGACCGGGTCATTCACCCTGGAACTTTTTCTCCCTATTACTGAAACAACGCCAATCCGATTTTTTTGCTCGTTGTGCTGTTGTCAAAACCGGATAATATCATACCAGCAGACACCCCGGTACCCAAACAGCTGGTCTGGTCCCATTTTTTATTCACTGGCCCCAAGGGCAGTCCATGAAAATCCATTTTAATTGAACAAAAACAATGTGCAAATAGGGAATTTATACACTATTTATGCTTCCTACTTGCTCCCGCACAACCATAGCATGCTTAGCTAAAGAAACAACAGGGAAGGATGGATGACGACAGTGTGAATTGTAGATACCACTGGAACCATTTTTATCCATTTATTTACCTTGCATCGAATGCCTATACTAACGAAATCTCTTAATTTCAAAGAATGAGTTCCATTGAGTAAACCCAAGGTAATATTTGCATCTTATATACTGGACGATTCCTTTGCTGCCCTATAGGTTCCTTCATTTACAGCTATGAAATCCATACAACAGTTCCAGCAAGGTAAAATGTGTCATTTAACAGCATATATCAACAATGCATGGCAACATAGCATCAAGATTTAAAGTTAAGAATACTTTAGAACAACAAAATTGCTTCCGGGAACAAAGGGGGAGGGGAAGTTGAAAGAAAAAAGTTCAGAGTATTAAATGCTTCAAACATTGCAGTGACAAGAGAGATGGATGTTTTAACAAAAACTCAGCAAGCACAGAAGCAGAAGCTTAGTTTCACGGACCAGCATCTCATAGCAACCGACAGATGCCATAAGGTGTAAGAGGTTATTTCTCCTTGGCCACTGCAAATGGTAGTATGGTACAGACGAAGCCATCAGAGTTCTATATATTGGACACTGATGGACATAAGTGACTTGATTAAGACTTGTTTTCAGATGACACGATAAAAACTGGTTTATGATCATTAAAAAAGATAAAAGAGAGTGCATCAAAGATGATAGAATAATAAAAATGAGAAGCATCTCAAATAACAGTCATTGATGACGATTGTCCCAGCTGTGGTTGAAGATGTAAGAAGGGAGAGGCTTGACCCAAAAAGACAGAGGGACATGGCGAAGAAGGCCAGAAACCCCAATAAAGCTTTTTGGTGCAACAAGATCGATAATTTAGGCCCAAATTTTTTATTTGAAAGGACCATTAACATAGATTAGCAGTCAGAAAAATTACTCACAAAGTCGATTGATAGAGGCCATATTAGGAGTTACTTACCAAAATTAATTATCCATAATAATTATTTATTTTAGAAACTTTTTAGTCTAAAATATTTCTAAAATAAGTAAATATCATAGATAGCTACTTTTAATAACTCCAAAGAAGCTAAGTTGTTAAAATTTAAATCGTCAATCGTGCAGCAAAAGTCAGCACTTATCCAGTGATAGAAGCGTCCATGAATTTCTCCAAGGTCAACAACATTATTATTTCGATTTTTCATATCCTAAGTTCATAGTACAAAGTAACACTATCAATGGTTAAATATCCGAATGCTGAGAATTGAAAATATTACTTTATCTGAATCCAAAGGGCAATAAACAAGCAGAGTATCGGTGAAACAGCGAACTCTGGAGCACAAATACATCGAAAGAGCAAACAGGAATCATGATCAGCCAAACCAATATCAATTTGGAAAAGGGGATGAAATTCTTCGCCGACAAACCTCCTTTTGGTAGCATAATTCGTGTTTATAATTAAATGAAAATGTGACGGAAAAGGAAAAAACACCTGCATGAGCAGCTTGATTCGGTCCAGCGGAGCAGTGACGCTCTTAGCAGCAGCGCCAGCAATTGCTCCGGCAACAAAAAGAGCGGCATCCTTGGGAATTAGAGCCACCAATGCAATCGGATGTTTAGCTAATTGCGCCCCGGTAGGCGCAAATTCTCTCTCCTCTTTCTTCTCCACGACAGAAAGACAGGCAAAACGGCTAAGAGCACCGCTACCACCTCCGCTCCGTAGACAAGCGTCGCTTCGCTGGTTGGCGCTCAGTTGGCCTTTCGGAAGGAGCCGCAAGTTTGAAAGTTCGGTAGAATTGCCATCACATGTGCTCGAATATTCAATTCCAGGAATTGCCCGGTAGACTAATGCCGGTTGATTATGTTTCATACTGAGATCTGAGAGGTGAGTGATTTCGGCTTTCAGTATAGAGGAATGCAAGTAATTTGAACTCCTCTGCGGCGGTGAAGATAAGGCAGTGAGGACTAAGAGGGGGAAGTAGTTGGCAAATGGGCGAAAGAGAGGGAATCAGAAGTGGTATTTTACTTGTCCAATTATTTTCCAATTCTACTCTTATTATACTGCAAATTCGATGATGCACACATGTGCTAATGCGTCACTGACCTGCCATTAATAAAAAAAACTCAATTATAATTACTTGGATGAGTAAAATAACCGCCACGTATCATAATTTATTTTTTCTGCTAAAATAATCATCTAGAAAATACGCTATAGATATATCATTAATAAAAAAAACTATGTATACCATATTGTTTAGAACACAAAGACACGAAGCACCATAGTTATTAAAATCAAGATTCAATTCTACAATCCAAAAATAATAAATGTATCTATGGTTTTATGTAGAATTTAAAAATAGTCAAATAAATATATAATAATATGATTGTAAATAAAATTCTACAATTTTATGTGACAACCATAATTTTTATCAATTTATCTCTAAATATATATATCCTCTTATTCCTCATATATTTTATTTTTTATCCTTTAATTATCAACCCTATATTATTTTATAATATGTTTTGAAAATGAGTTGAAGCAAATATATATACGAATGAGATACCATTAAGATAATAAAGTTGATTGTTAATGTAAAATATTGACAAAGAATTTAATCTCCATCTAAATGATAAAATAAATATATTAAATTTTCTAATACCTTTAATTATTAAACTATATCAAAATTTAAAATATTTTTTTATGGTCTTGTTAGCTTTATATTACAAACAAGCTTTAATCTATGCTTTACAAATGACTTATACAGAGTAGCTTAATGTGCGCATCGATAACCAAACAAGCTTTCTTTTTTTCTTTTTTGTTTATTTTGATTCATCAAAATTTAAAAAGCTAACATGTCTTTTTTTTAATCTTATTATCTTAAATGATAGAAATTAATGTCATCTCAGTTTTGCCTTCATTATCATTCATTTTCTTCATTCTTTGTATGTTGTTAAGACTAAAAATATTGTATATTTTGAATACAATGAGATGTATGTTGTCTCTACCTATAATCTCATTGTATTTTCACATTTTATTTGACAATTTATTTCTAGTGTTGTTGACTTAATATAATTTCTAACATATACAACGTCTTTAACAATTTATGTTACTTGTAAGTTGCTACAACTCAATCAATGACTATATGAAAGCTAAAGAGTGTAATTATTATATTTTGTAACTTAAGATGTGTTATTTTATATTATATAAATATATAAATTTTATATTTTCATGGCTTTTGCAGGATCTTATGATCCTACAATCTCATTGAGAGTAAGGTTGTAAATGAATTAAGTCAGTTTAGTATTCGACTGTGATCGATTCGTTAAAAGTTCAACTCGATTCGTTCATTTAGTTAAATGAGCCGAGTCTAAGTTAGGAATATTCGGCTCGGCTCGACTCATTTACAGCCCTAATAGTGAAACTCTAAATCGATCATAAGTAAATTTTCAATTATAAAAACCTTGCAGAGTACAAAATCACTTGTTTGCCTATGATAATCATTTGTTTAGCATGAGATAATCAATTAAACCGACAATATAATTATTGCGCTACACAAACAACATTGTTACCTTTTTTGGTAGTGTAATTACCTAACAAACGCAACATGAAAGATCAATTAATAAAAAAAGTTATTTATAACACATAACTCATCAAATTAAGATACAAAACACATTATTACTTTTTGGTCCAAGATAATCATTTATGCAGGCGATATAATCAATTGAGCAACCAAGATAATCACTAATATTAGACGTAGTATATAATTATATTCTTGGCCGAGATAATCACTCGATTTTTCCATAAGTTGTATCTTATTAGATAGACCCAGGTGTATATTTTCTACTTTATAAATTTTGGTTTAAAATTCATGTGGGTGTACTCCTACTATATATTTTCATTGTGAAGACATTATGTCATAAATAATCATAAACTAGGTAAACCGTGTTGAATATGCTTTATTTTCTAAAAAATATTCAATTGTTAAATTAACTTTATAAATAAAGTAAAACCGTGAACTACATCAAGCAACCGCTAAAGTCAATTAATTCTTCACTCTTAATAATAAAAGAATTAATATGATTTTCATATATAAATAAATTATATTTAAATATATAAATATTTTATTTGCTTTATAAATACATGAATAATTTTGAAGTTTTCATAAAAGTATAAATGTTTAGATTTTATTCTCTCTACGGCATAATATTTTAAAACATTAAAACGTAGGTATTTTGGTAATTTTTATTTATGCAGCAATAGAAATAAATCATAAATGTTTATGTCCGAACGAGAGAAAAAAAATGTAAATATTTATCCCTTATATTTTTTGTAAAATATTTATGCGTTAACGAAAATAAAGTCTAAATATTTATATATTTGTAGAAAATTTTAAAATGTGTACATCTTTAAAAATGCTTTTAAATGCATTTTATTTTTCATTTATAAAGGCCTTAGATAAGCCAACACAAATACATATAAGATAAATACCTAATATACGTAGAGCAGAATATCTAACTATTTTTATTTATTTATTTAGAATATCTAACTATTAAACTAAGACACACAAGCATAATTATTGATTTGTATACGTAGACCGTACGTAGCAGGTAGCAACATAATCAAGAAATCGATGAATCAAGTGTTGAAGTTTGGTAAGAGGAAAATCAGATTTGATTTATTTATAATTTTATGAAAAAAATGTTGTGATAATCAACAAATTAAATATAGAATATGGACCAAGGACTAGAATAATTCAAGCCAACCATTTAAATCGGAAGACGAGTGCACATGGGTTACCTTCTTATTGTTCTAGCTGACTTTTACATTTTCATGGGAAAAAGTTGGTAGTTATTGGATACTTTTATTTATCGGCTGTGCGATGGTAGATACAAATGCTGACGATTGGAGTAAGAATAACGGTTGCTATTTGATGAGCAGCTTAAAATATGTTTTTGAATTAAAAAAATAAAATTGAAAAGCACCTTTTTATCATCTTATTTATTTTAGTTGTATTAATAAATTACTTTTTTTACGCACACTCTTGCACACCTCCCTATGCTACCGGATCATCTTGATGATGCCCAACCACCTAACCTTTACTATTATTATTATTATTATTATTATTGCTATCCTCACGCTCCTCCATTGTTTCTTCCACTGCCCCCACTAACTCCCAAACAAACCTCCTGTGTTCTTGCTGCAGAGGCAGAAATTTCGGTACAACCAATTATGTTCTCCGTCGGCAGCTACCCCCTTCGAACGGAGAAGTGGCTGGAATTTGAGTTAGCTAATTATCAGTAGATTTTCCAATTGATGGCATATAATGTTTTATTACTTTCAATTCAATATTTGTGATAATATATAAATCTCTTATTAAAAAAAAGGAAAGGGCAATCGACAAGTCAACGAATCTGTTGGTCTCATTCTCAATTTTATATTTGACACAATTTGAATCTTTTTAATAATAATAATAATAATAATAATAATAATAATGTCACGGAAAATATAATCTCTGTGCGACGCATGAGGTTTTATCAAGCTATACAGACTTTGAATTTTGGTTTAATAGCTACCACTATTTCAGATGACGGGGGCAATTTCGGTATTAGCTATGAATATTACTGACCTTACTAGACTTACTTACTTAAAAGAAAAGGAAAGGAGAGGGAAGGGGGGGGGGGGAGCTTTGCAGCTGAAGGCGCAATTGATCATGCTAAGTTCTGGGATCACGTGGCAGTCTACGAGTCAAATTCTGTTTTTGCATCGAATATGGGTGTTCCCTAAAGTTTGTTGCATCCCAACGGCTCTCTGGCATGGCGGAAGATCCTGGTGTCCCATCCAGAGAAAAGGCGTGTGTTCTCGCCAGCCTGCGTCCATTTCGCGAATCGGCAATTTTTTTACCCGCATGGACGTAGTTCAGTTGGCTGAGGCATAGTTGTCGGAAGTAAGTGATCCAGGGTTCGAATCTTCGTGAAATAAAGTGCAGTGTGGGAGTTTCAATCCTTCATTTGTGGGGGTGACTCCTTATGGACACCATGAAATTGGACCACCGTGTATTTGATCGCTGAGTCACCATGATTTATCTCATCCGGTACTGTCGGACTGACTGACGGAGACCCTGAAGGCGAGGGTTATCGCCTTTGGAAGTAAGGCAATTTTTTTGCTCTTGTGCTGCTGAAGCGCCTTATAACTTACTTTGATTGAGATTTCGGAAACAATGATAATTCTTTGGTAATTAATTGTCAAATAAAGTTATCATAATAATTATTTATTTAAAAAAAATTAGGCTAATAATTTATTTTTTTAATAATTATTATATATAGTTTCAAACATGAGTTAAACTGTTAGATGTTTACTATAAATTTATACACATATAAATATATCAAAACATATTTATTATAATATTTATATATATTAAAAAATATATGGTAAGTCAGAATTATCTAAAATTTATTTTTGGTGAGCTGGAGTTTCCTCTTTCGAAGAATAATAAATTTTGATCAATACGTGCAGCTACCTTCATATTCATTTCTTGAAGTGGAATTGTGCTTAGACTAAAATATATATATATATATTTTAAAAAAATAGATAAATAAAGATTTCTTCAATTGGACTGAAATGAGGAGAAAGAACTACCAGGAAGACCAGCAACTTAATAGCAGATTGAGAGTGGGCTACGGTCCATGTACAAATTAAGAAGGCTAATTAATCCAGCTGCTTAGCTTGGAGTTTCCTTACGAAAACAGCAACCTACCATCTGCTAATGGATCGTTATCTTTCATTAGGGACGGTAACGGATACTATGTCCTACCTTGTTTGATAATCTCTCTCGTTAGGGACGCTCCTAGATTTTGGATTTTATCCAAATCTGTTCGAGTCCGTCTTATTTTTAGTAAATCGGATATGAGTTTTGGTGGACCCGATCAAAATCGAATATATTGTCATCCCCATCTCTGGTGTCCATTTTTGAAATTAAGAGAAAAAGGATACTCTTCTCTCAAATTTTGATCCTTGACAATAACTTCATTCGTATTACTCTT
This sequence comes from Tamarix chinensis, assembly GCA_030549775.1. Classification (NCBI taxonomy): domain Eukaryota; kingdom Viridiplantae; phylum Streptophyta; class Magnoliopsida; order Caryophyllales; family Tamaricaceae; genus Tamarix; species Tamarix chinensis. The sequence continues at coordinate 7,665,803 of CM060177.1, read as the reverse complement.
AGTTTCTTTCTATGAGCGGGCCAATATCCAATTTTTTTACAGCTTGTTTGATTTAATTTTTGATAAGTAATTTTAAATAAAAGTAATTATAAAAAAATAATAAGTATTTGGTTTTATTTTTTAAAAATTATTATACAAAAGTAATTAACAAAAATTACTTCCTATAAGCAATTAATCAAAAGTAAATTTTACTTATTTTTTATAATTACTTATTATAGCCTAATACGAAACGTAACTGTTTTTTTTAATAAAAAAAAAATTCATTCATAACACAGTATCACCGACCGTCTGTTTCCACCCCGCATCTGCTTCCATTTTTGTCTGCTCGTTCAGACTCTGTAACTCGCCACCACGCTAATTACTCACTAATCAAGGCCATATCAATCGGAACATCCGCATTCTTATTCTCTTCCCTGCTCCTGCTGACCCTCCTTTGCTACTGCCGCAATCGCAGCCTCCACCGTCAAAAAACCAAATTGGCAATATCAAAACCGCTAAACCAGCACAGCTTCCCCTCCCATCCCCCTCGGTCGTCCCAAGCTCCCCTTCATCCTCCAAACCCACAGCCCAGAACAAATCCACCCTCCACGACCCATTCTCGTTCGAAACGGAATCGGGTTCTTTCTGGGCAGCCGATATAAAAGAGCACCAACAAATGGGAAAGAAGCGTAACAGATAAACTGGGGTCAGGGGCTGGATCCACCCGCCGATGAGGGAAGCGTTCAAATCCATGGCAGCAGGACTCGTGCAGTGACATAGTTCCATGCATATCCCCCAGTGGGCTATGGGAGCGACCAATAACCTATCGCGTCGGGGACCTCGGGGGTGGGGGTGGGCGGTGTCGTACTTGTATGGATGGTGCTAGGCTGCTAGCTAGAGTGCGTAAATATGTTTGCTTTTGAGAGATGAAGTTGTGGTGCACGGAAGCTTACCACTTGGATGCCATGCTCCTCACCATGGGCGAAATAGACGAGAAGACTTCCCATGATAACCGACGTCAGCGGTGCCATGGCTGATATCCAAAACAACTTTGGTCTCCTCTTGCTCTGATTGATTAAGGCAAAAAAAAAGTGTACAAATATTAGGCACAGGTTACTGACTATGGACAATCATATATATATCTTTCTATTTTTTTATACTTTTTAATATTTTATATGTTTTTTAATATTTAATATTACATAATTTATATAATAATTATTAGTAAAATATATATATAGGAAGATGAAAATTAAAGATAAAAAATAAAAAATAATTATATAAAAAAATGAAAACCAAACACTAATAAAGTACACTAAATAATTTTTAAATATTAATCACTTATACAATAATAGTAAAAACAAACTTACATTTTACTTTTTAAAATATTTTAAAAAAAAATAAATTTATAAAAATAATTTTAATCTAAAAATAGTTATTAAAAATAAGTAATACTTAACGAGGCTTAGTTACATGCAACAACCATTAATCGGTGGCATGAGCCCTCACCGGTAACCATGTACCTTAGTTCCCATGAGAATAAATGGAAGCGATGGACTATGCATGTTTGTCTGCCCATGATAAATTGAAGCACGTACATCCATATTTACCCCTAATCATGTCGACCGCATAAACATATATATATATATATAACACCTGATAAAGTTACCCGATTAGAATGATTTGATTCAAATAATTTTATTTAAACCTAAAAATTTTAAATTAAAATTGACTCAAATATAGCCGACACAATAATAATCTATACCAAAATTATCTAAATTGAAACAACTCAACCTAAACCATAAGAATACTCGGATACCAATCCAATAATGACCCAACTTAAAATGATCCGATCTATACTTAAACATAATTTTCAACTTTATCCAAACTAAAGTCAAATTCGATTAATAAAGATAATATAAATAAAATAATAATATACAATCCATATAATAATAAAAAAAACTAATAAGATTATGTTCTCCTTCCTTTATTTTAATATTATATTAGCATCAATCACATTAGATCATAGAAATTTCTATTATTATTATTATAAACTTGAAAATTACAATTGTATATATTAAAAAAATGATATATATTATAACAATAATAATATTTACATTTTTATTTCTAATAATAATAATGATTATTATATTTCTAAAGATGATGATAATAAAAAAACATATTATTAATTAATAAAAATAACATATATATTATAATTAACATGATAATTATAATTATTCTAACATTTTTAACAATTATTATAGTTATATACATAATAATATTTATAACTGTACTCATAACAATAACTATAATGATAATAATTAATTATTAATATTAAATATTTATGATATTTTTTATTATTACATATCTTATGATAAAATTACTATAATAAGCATGTCAATAATGATAAATCATAGAATTTAATTTATTAATTATATTAAATTAATAGTAATTAATGTTAATATAAATTTTGAATTAAATTAACATGATCTAAATATAATATGACTTGGAGTCTGTAGATCTGACCTGACCCAAAGTATATAGATTCAGATCTGACTAAATATTTTCCTAAATCAACCCAATATAGACCCAATACGAATCACTATTATCTGAATTCGACCCAAATCCAAAGAACTCCTGACTCAATCACATAATATGCTCGATCACAATAGTAAACTTGGTTTTAACGACCAATAATTTTTATCATTAATGACCAAATTTTGGTTGCTAATGTTACTAACAACTAAAAAAAATTAGTGTTTGTCAGTGGTCATTATCGCTTCCTCGCTAAAGACTTTAAAAACCAACTAAAATTTTTTGGTCGCTGAAGCAATAACAACAACATATTATGTTGATCGCTGAAATAATAGTGACAATGTATGATGTTGGTCACTAAAAGTAATAACGACAACATATGATGGTCGCTGAAAGTAATAGCGTTGGCATATGATGTTGGTCGCTAAAAGCATTAGCAACAGACAAAATACATCACCGTAAATAATATTAACAACCAATTTTTTTATCTTAACTAAATAAAAAAATTACACCAATAATGACTAATTTTTCTGTCACTACTAAAATCTATCGATCATCGGTGATATAATTAATTGGTCGCAAATGTCATAATTATATATTCAACAATACAATTGGCATTTCAATATTCATCGCCTGCACTTATATGAAGATATATCCATTTCAATCTTCTTAAGCCCTCTGCATGTCATCATTGGAGAACTTCCTCTACAACACAAAATTAATGAATCAAAAGGATCTAAGCATTAACAATTCAAAAGAAACTATTATACAGAAAAAGAGAAAACAACTTAGAATTGCACAAGTAAAAGTAAATGAAATATCAAAATGAAAATCCTAAATCAATTACCATCATTGCATCCCATAGGTGGTCATTGTGTCTTTATTCAATTTCATCCCAAGAGTGGATTTAAATAGGAATTATGTTGCAGTCACGAATGGATTTACCTATGTGCTTTCTCCACTCATGTCTATTATCTCCACCAACACAACCATTAAAAAAAATTCATAGGTAGCTTGTTTACACCACTAAGCCTTGCCACTTTTTGACACCTATTTCTACCTTGAGGCTTCTAAATCTTTTGAGTAGGATTATCTATTATATAAAACTATTAGAGAAAGTGAATAGGTATTAAGTAAAATAAAAAAGCTTATTGTGTCATACCTCCACTTGTAAGCTTCACTAGAGAAGATTGAGACATTTTCAGCATTGGCATGATTGTTTCCACCTGGGATAGTAGTTGTTTTGCCTTGCTTTATTATTAATGTTAAATAGGCTTAATTATTTTTTCTAATTAATGTTAAATTTTTTAGCCTTACGTTTCATAAAAAATTGGAAAGGGGTTTGGACTTATAAATTTTTATTATCATAACTGATTAATATTGAATTTGGCTTTTTTTGGTGGGTTGATGGTTTCTTGGATTAACACTCAGTTGGGTTTCTGTTAGGTTTTGGGTTAGGTCAAATCAAGGGTTGGGGTTAAGTCATGTCAATTATATTTGAGTTAGCATTGAGTCTAGTTTAGCATGGGCCAAGTCGGGTTGAGTGTGTTGGGTCAACTTTTACCAACTCTAGGAAAGAAAAATGAATTATACCCTTTTCTAGATCAAACTCATCATCTTCTTCTCTTCTTTATACTTTATTATTTCTCTACTTTTTCACCTTTTTCATTTTCCCTTTCTATTTTTCCCAATATCATCTCCCATTTTTGCACTTTAATTATTTTAGGTTGATTAAATAGGAAAGGGAGAAGAATGAAGGAGACATGTCGCTGTAGGCAGGGGCTACACATTCTAAAATTGTTAGATGTCAAAGGACATTAGTAAGCTTTAAAATTACACCTATGTAGAAGCTTACACAATCATCTTAACAGCGTCAACTATCTTTAGCCTATAGGTATCATTGTGTGATGTGTCCAGTAGGATGTTTCCACCTAATAGGAAGTCCTACTCATATAGGTTCCTATTTTACACAAAGGTTGTATTTTAGCAAACCACCAACTATCATCATTGGGTTATAATGCATTGTGCTTACTTGAAAAATGAATTCTAGGTTTCCCCATGCACATGTGTTGTTACCCTAGAAGGTGGGGCAAGCAAGTGATATACCCCATATTACATGCTTATAACAACAAAAACACACAACTTATCAACATATAAAGGGCTAAAATCACACTTTTGAAGTGTTATCAACTCCCCCAAACCTATATTGTTGCTCGTCCTAAGAAACACTATAACAAATGAAAAAAAAGCATGTCCTTCTATGCGATGAAAGTGACTCTTGGCCTTCGGTTGAGTCAATAACGTATAAAGGAAAACATTATTGGATAATTGCCAAAATACTTTAGGAAAGAAGAAGAATTAGTTGCCAATGTGTGTTATGTTTTCCTTGTATGGTTCGCTTCGTGAACTTTTTCGAGGGCAACTAAGGGTTACAAGGTTAGTCTATAAGTCTCCAGTCATTCCTACATGTTGTGTTTAGCCTTATTTCTGTCTTTCTTTTGAATGAAATGGTTTCCTTAAGTGTATGAGGCCTTTTTAGCGAAGTCTTCATTGAACATTTTGACAAGTTATAACACCCTAAAATTTATAAACTAAAAAATCATTTAAATTAATTAAGCTATATATATAGGTGTTACTGCCACATTAATTATAAGTCCAAACCCCTTTCCAATTTTTTATGAACCGTAAGGCTAAAAAATTTATGAAAACGGCATTGCCAATTTATTAATTAAGATATACGATTATAGTTGGCAATCGGGTTGGGGTCACGTTGTTCGCTGGTCATTTTCCTTAGTGGGTCGGTTGTGGCTTAAGGTAGATCATTTCATGCTTGGGTCATCTTATTATTTGGTTTGGGTCAAGTTAGGTTCGGATCGTTATATATCCGAGTTGTACCATATTAATTTACCTGATCTGGTTAGGTTTGGGTTGAGCTAATTTGGTTTCAGACCAGGTTAGGTTCGAGTTACTTCATGTTAGCTTGTTAGGTCGGGTTAGGTTGAATTTGGGTCAAGCCAGCTCGTATTCGAGTAATTTTGTGTTCGAGTAAATTTGACAAATCAAATTTGGGTTAACTTGACAAATTAGGTCTTTTTAGGTTTTGATAGATTGGGTTGAGTTTGGACTGAGTTAATTCTTAATCGAATCACTTTAGATTTTGGTTAAATCAGACATTGACCATTAATATTAATCTCACTCATCGACCTCGTAAGTATACATTAAATTTGACTTTATGTAAGCATGTGACTAAAATGTGTTATTAATTGTTATTTGTGTATTATTATGATTTTTAAATGTTGTGTTTTTACGTGAAAAATTTGGTAAAATTAGAATATTATTGGTGAATAAGTATATCCAAAATAAAAGTAAGAAAAAAAAATAAATTTAATAAAATAATATATTTTTAAAAGCTTTAAATAAATAATAAAATATATTTAAATTTTTTTTTATTATTTTAACTAGTTAGTATCAATTTTAGTTTTTTCAAAATAGGTTGGGTCGATGGTAGGTTGAATTGATAATAGGTTAGGTCGATGACGGATCAGATTGATAATGGATTGGGTTGATATTGGATTACGGGCTGGATTTGGTTTGAGTCGGGTTTAAATCTAGATTTTTATATATAAGTTAGGTTGGATTGATTTGACAAATTTATGTGGTTACGTTGGGTGAGTTTTATGGGAATGGAATCAGGTATTACGGATCGAATCAACAACATTTGTAGACAATACATCCAAATAGAAGCTATAACAATCGCAACGGTTAGAAAACTGAAGTAAACATACGTAATCGATCCTAAGACATGCCTGCTGAGAACATATCGCACAACGTACCAGAATCAGGGGAAAAAAAGAAACGGTTGAAATATGATGTTAAAAGAGAGAAACAGGCGCAATCCGAGAATATATAAATTTCATTAAGTTGACAATTTATCAATTGGGATGGGGATGCTATAGTTGTGGCTTTGTACTGGTTGCACAGGACATTATATTCTTTGAAATTCGATAGGATATCTATCTATGCTTGTTGAATCAAAGATTCAAGGAAAACTGCTCGCTCCCAGGCTCCAGCCTGTTTGAGACTTTGTTCCTAGCTAGCTAGCTTCTCCCTCCCGCTCCCGGCCGGTCCAGCCCTCTCTAAGATTGATGCATGGCAGTTTAATTATGTTCCAAGTGCTCTATTGTTTGTCGTTGGAAATGCAATATTGTTGTTTAAGACATTTCCTTCATCTGAACAATAAATAAATAATTAATCAAGAAAATGCACATGCAACACATGAGCGAGCGTGCGTAAGATGCAACACAATAAACGAATTTTATCGATGGATCGATCTATGTCATAATTACTTAATTAATTAATATTGATTGATTAATTAATAAACACAGCCACGCAGGCCCAGCTAATCGAGCTAGTGTTGAATGAATTTGTTTTCAAGGATGGATGGAACTCACCGGTGGTGGCGGTTGGCTCCTCGAAAGTAAAGAAGCAAGCTCCAACGACAAAGTAACACAGCAGAAGGACAATTCCTTTCATGTAGTGAGAAGAACCATCCTGCGTTGCAAAAATTGTATGTGTATCTTCATCATGACTTACCTAGCTAGCTAGATGAATTATAAAAGGTAAAGAAAAAAAAAGAATAATTTTAAAAATTAATATATATATATCATAGCACCTGCAGACTAAGGCCTACGATGATGATGGAGAGAGCAAGTAAACTAGTCTCAAGGATGCTGAAATTGAGATCCATCTTAACACCGATGATCCAAGAAACAACAACACATAATGGTACCACAAACATGGAAATTTGAGTAGCTGATCCAAGAGCAACACCAAGAGTTATGTCCTGTACGTGTATAAATTAAGAATGAAAATTGAGTTGATATGTATGTTTGTTCGTATGAGATGAAATGCATGGACTGATCATCATCATGACATGAGTTGCGTACGTACGTACCAACTTGTTTTTGTAAGCAAATATGACAGCTCCGGCGTGTTCGGCTGCATTTCCAACAATAGGTAACAAAATGATGCTGACGAAGCTAACAGAAATGCCCCATGTTTCTGAAGCATCCTGCAATATTCGATCAGCCTTACATACATATTAAATATTGCACAGGACACACATCATAACTCATCATCCTATGTAATTGCATGCATCGTGCATGTGACTGTAGTTATTATATGTACACATATCAGGCTTTTATAGGGCAATCATGCATGCATGAATGAACAAACATATTACCTCTATTGTTCCAACCACATACTCGGACAGCAATGCTATGACAGCAGTCATCCCCACCAACCAAGCAAACCCACTCCAAAACCCAATCACAGCTTCTTCGGAGGGCTCGTCATTTTCATCACCCTGTGCATGCATGCAGGTTAATTTCAATAATCATATATATATATATATATATATATATAAAGCCCCTACCCAACTGATCATGAACTTAGCCATTAGCCAGCCAACTCTCTCTCTCTCTCATGATCAGTTGGGTAGGGGCTTTATATATATATATATATATCCCAGCAAGCAAGCCACGGATCGAGGGCCTAACTAACTAAAAGGAAAATGGTGCGTCCGGGATCAATGAAAAACAATCAATTAGAAAGATCGATCGATAGACGTTACCTCTTCGGCTTCGAACAATGATCTGTGAGTCCACAATTGGAAAATGAGGTATGCAGAGTAAGCAATAAGCATGGCAATGCTACTTGCTCTCGATAACCCCAGGGTTGGGGCGACAGATGATATTGCAGTACTACTGGATTTTGCAGCAAAAGTACTGGATAGCAACGGCAGCATGTGACACAACAATCCAAGAAGCAGGAGGAGAGTGTTCACGTCTGCTTGTCTCTGCAGCAAGCATGCAAGTGTAAGTACGTGTATATATAGAATCAACAATGAATTCAAATTCTGATGGACCGAGATCGAATTAGTTCTGTGAAGTATATTCATCGAATTATATATATGGTATCTGTAGATCGATCTCTAAATTGACGTAAAGTGTTACTGCTGCAGGTTGATTCGAGCTAAGGAGGGGCGGAGAGAGAGTGTGTGTGTGTGTGAAGGTCCTACGTACCCTGTCATAGTTCTGCTCCTTGTTGATGTTAGCAATGCCACCACAGAAGAGAGAAGTCCCAAGAACCAATAGAAGGTTGGAAAGTATGGAACCCAGGAGAGAATACTTTACAATAGCTATTTTGTTTTGGCTGAGAGCTAGAATTGCTATTATAAGTTCTGTCGCATTCCCACATGTAGCGTTTAGAAGCCCACCAACTGTAAATTAGAGCCAAACGCAGCACCAAAATCAGTTAACACCGACGACATATGTATATATGCATGCATGTATGCGTGTAATATATAATCCATATTATTAATTTTAGTAGTAGTAGTAGTACGTATGTATATCCACAATGAATTGTGCTACTTACATATAAACTAGATTAGTGGATTATAGACACATGAAACCATAACCTTGTCGGTGATGGCATGACCTAGTGGTTGAGGCTGGGGTCGTGTATATATAAGATTTTATGTTCCAATCCCTCCATCTCACTATTGCACACTTTTTGTTAGTTGGTTATATATATAAGAGGAATGTCTAATGAAAATCACTATTTTTGTAAAAACTTAAAGCTTTTTAGTTTGAATTGTTAGATTAAAATTAAAAGGTTGAAATTAAAAATACTATAACAGTTGAAGATATTACCCTAGGTAGGTGGTGACAATTATCTTCAATAGGTGGATCGAAAATTATTGTAAATATATCAAAAAATTATAATATTTGATTGATAAAGAAAAAGAAAAGTAATGAGGTGGTCAAAACTATCCTTAACGAGTAGGGGAAAAAAAAAAAGAGACTACAAAAATCTAGAGATGCATGATTATCAATTCTTACCATAAAGGTAACCCTCGTTACATATGTCCCCTTCCTTCGCACAAGTACAACAGTGGTTGCTATGGATTAATAATTACAACCCCACCCTCCACCCCACCACCACCATGGCCTCCCTATTACTACAACCACCACCAAAGCACCGCCGCCCCCACCGCCATGTGCAAACGTAAGATACTCGTTAAAATCACTTAAAAATAAAATCGACATTTTATAATATCATATACTATTATACTGCTTTGAAAAATAAATTAAAGTCTTAATATGTTACTAAGGGCACGCGTTAGACAAATCTTTATCTTGTTTTTTCTCTTATTAAAATAAGATAATAATTATTCTATGATAAAATCATTATTAGTTGGAGAAAATAGACATAAATTACACAAAGTATGCATTAACCGGAAGCCTAAACCAACTTATGTATGTTTCATATCATAATTATTATATTTTGTCCTTCTTTTTTTTTTTACTAGAATTGCCGTTAAAAGGAGCATATATATTTCATAGGAGAAAGGTTTGTATTTCTTTTGTGAAAAACACACTTTTTTTGTCGAGAGGGATGAAAACATGCTTTATTTATTTATGAAACAATGTTCGTTACAGAGTGGGGCTTACATAGGGAAACGATTTATATGAATGTGAGGTTCTGTAATAAAATGAATCATAAATGTGAGATGTGAAATGAATAACGGTCTATGTATATAGAAAGTGGAAATAATTAATAATACATTTATGTCATAATAAAGAAAGGCTCTTTTTTTTTTTGTTTTTTTTTTTACAACTATTCACTCAATATTTGTTTCCTTTTTTTTTAAAAAAAAAAAGAGCTAAGAAAATTAATGTTAATACTCCAACTACTCGCTCCTTCAACAACAGAATAATTAGTACTAAAAAAATTATAGAAAATATAAAGACAAAAGTAAAAATTAGTTTTGACTTTCTCAATACAATTTGCGTGCAAGATGAAAGAGCAAGTGCACCTGTTGGGCCGGTATAGAAAGCAATTTGTCTGCAGAAGAAAAAGAAGGGGAAAAAAAAAGTAGAAAAAATATGCGGAGTCAGTAAAGAAGAATATTATTAGTTTAGTAATTATGCCATAGGATGGATTTTGATTGCAGGAAAGAATAACATAGGATGGATTTTGATTGCAGGAAAGAATAACATAGGATGGATTTTGATCACAGGCAGGCTAACCATTTATTTATTTGTAGCAAATGAAGAAGCGTTTATAGTAAATGAATGTATACTTACTCAGTCAGAAAGCTCACACGTTCAGCAAGGGGAGTCAGTCCAAGTAAGCTTAAAGCGAATACCCATGGCTGCTCTCATTCATAAAAAAAAATTAACAAATTAACAAATCTATCATTAAATCAAATTCAATCACATGATATTTTTTCAAAGGATTATTTATTTATTATTTTTTTTATGAAAAAGAAATTCATTCTTTTAATTTATATAATTTTTAATAAAATAATAAAAGTAGTCTAAAAAATAATTTTTTTAATACATGTATAATTAAAAAAATAAAATATAGACTTTATTTTTTTTTAAATAATTATTTTTTACATAAAAAATTAATAACAGAACACCTTCCATCCTAATAAGAAGAAAGAATTCATATTTTTAACAATGCTGCCCAGAAAACCAACTCCGATCACCGGCGGACGTTGTTAGGCGGTAAAAGATTGAGGAGAAAGAAGGAGAGGACCAATTAATTTTAAGGCGACACTCGTCCGTACCCTTCCAAAGCCAAAGCAGCGAGCAACGACGGCGAGAGGAATGGCCGGAAAAAGCAGGCAAAGCTTGGTCCCAAGAAGGACCTCCTGAACATTAGCCAACAACCGTCTCAGAACACCAAACCTAACCTTCGCAACCAACGAAAGATCCGACTTCTTCCGAAAGGAAGAAGAAGACACGTTGTGAGCCGTCCTCCCCGCCTTAATCTCCCTGCTCGAACCCCTAAGGCCGCCATTTTCCATCGCCCAGCTAGAGTCTTCGTGGTATCGAGAGGGCGCCATTAGTATATATAATCGACTGATTATTATTATTATTATAAATAAAAATTTATATATATCTCTTGCGGCCTGAAACTATATAAGATCGACGATCGAGTTTGATATTTCTTTCATTCGGACGTACGTAGCAGTGTTTTCAATTGATAGCTCGATCGGAATGAATCTGCCGATCAACGCAGGGAGGACGGGCGGGAAGAGGAGTTCGTAGTAGTACTAGTACCCCATATCAACTACGGCCGCATGTTCCTGGAAGCTTCATATTTTGGCTCTTCACTCCACTTCAAAAACCACGTGTCGTCGATGGAAGTTTAGTGCTATATATAAATAAATACTCGCGTGGATCAAGATCAACGGACGATTTTAAATAAATAAGATCGATGGTCAGTTTTAGTATAAATATAAAAATCATACTCCTACTTCTGCCCCTGATTACTTCATCACAGTTAATATCAAGGTCAAAAAGTAAAATATATATCTATCAATTTATTTATAAACGTCGTTGAATCCTAATACAAGCCTATTTTATTTTATTTTATTTTTTCGCTCAAATTACTATCTATTTATTAATTAATAGTGTAAGTCTAACAAGCATTATTAATGTCTTTCGGTATTTATGACTTTACTTTTTATAACAATCATTTTTAATACTAACAAGTCAAATCTAACTTGTAATATAAACGAACCGTTTTTTTTTTCATTCAAACTCCTATCTGAATATTAATTAATAGCGTAATTCTAACGAATATAGTTAATGTCTTTTGGTATTTAAGACGTGACTTTTCTTAACAAGCATATTTAATTTAATACTAACAGGCTGAACCTTGGTTAATATCTTATTGATATTACAATAGAACATGGGAAAAAAAAGTTAATGAAATACTGTGTTGATTTTTAGTTCAACGGTACATCTTGCATGTAAATAATGATAATAACAGATATCATATCATCTACATGAATAAACATAACGTGTAAAATACCGTCTTCTTCATACCCCCTCTCTCCCCAAAGAAATATATTGTTTTAATTGATAGATTCCTTGATTGTAAAAAGATGAAAACGATTATATTTTATTAGAAACTCAAAATTATTTCTTCCGTAATTAAAACAAACTTTAAATGCTAGTTTCTTATCTACAATTATTTCTTTAAATATAGTTGCCATTTTTACCTTTCTATATAAACAACAACAAAAAAAAAACATATTTGTAATTCGTACATCTTTTATTACTTTTTTAAATGATAATGAATACTTTTTTTAAAACAAAAACAAAAGTTTATGAGGCGAGTTATATTTTCATGCACAAAAAGTATATAATTTTGTTATATGGCAGGGATTTCAATTAGAGTACTTCAACAACACATATTACGTTCAAATAAGTATTTAAATATATAATTATGTTATGTTTTTTTTCTCACTTTTACCATCTATACTATATTTAGTAAAGTTCTATTTTAGCATTTAAATATAATTGTTTTTTTATATATATCTATTACTAATATAATTTTCTCCTGTATAATTTTCTTTAAAAGTTAAAATGACAGAAATATGCACATCACATGAGGGGAGGAGTAATAACTTTGCCAATCATATAATCAATTTTATAGAATCGATGTTACGCTTTGGCTAATATTTCAATTTTCTAAGGGTGCAATGTATGGATTTTTTCATGTAGAGTATGAAACATTTGAATGCATTAATATGATGGTTCATAGAATGAAAAAAAGCATCATTCATTTAAATAATAAATGCTACATAATGTAGTATACAAGCATCCTACCGAGTCAATGGTTTTTGGTAAAAGAAATACATCTCTTTTTTTTTTATATAGAAACACCTATATAGAAATGGAAACGAAAAAATATTTTTCAAGACAAAAAGGAAAAATCAAATAAAGTTTTTTTACATTTGTAGTGTGGAGGATAGGGTCATAAACCATAGCACGCGGATGAAGATGAACTTTGAGAGCATTGTTGGGTATGTGATCGAAAGTCCCTCCCAATGTTGGCTAAACATATCCTCCCTCTCGAATTGCTTATTTTTAGGAAGGAACCTCTATTCCTGTTAATCGGCTCAGTTTCGAATGATTCAAGCGATCTCAAATAAACACTCTTCGTTTCACTTGGGACAACTCATGTAATACCTCAAAAATTCACTACTAAAAAATTTCGTTTTATTAAAAAGAATTAGCGGAAGCGAAATAATAAAACTCTGAATTATGAGAATATTACCGCCATACTTAGTAGCAGACCGGTTCACTCATACCGTTACAGTACCAAGTGCTAAGGCTAAAAGAGAAAAATACAACTTACGAGAAACTCAAACCAATGATTAAATCAGAGTAGCGCAAGTAAACATTTTATAAGAGTATAATCCACCGGTGGTGGTTACAAAACAACGAATACATTGAAGCTGTGAATTTAAAGGAAATAGAGTAAAACCGTAACAGTTCCGGATAGTTCCTTACACTCCTTTCCAAGGGCCCGCTTGAATAGCACCTGAAAACGACCTGCAAGGGACACTGTCCATTGAATAGGCAGGGCCCCCACGAATGGAACCCTTCAGTACTACGGTACCAAGTATCCCTTTAAAACACACTTAAAAACAGGCCCGCAATGTAACTTACGATACACCACTATATTCATACATCACGATAGGTGTAAGCATGATATTCAGATCTGTACATTCACATATTCAACAAGTCAATCAGATATTAACAGTGTATACGTAACATTCACTTTCGTACATTTGCATACTTAACAAGTCAACCAAATATAAATAGGCCATAATGAATAATCAATACTTTTATGACCTTAAGGCCATTAGTCCATCATTAATCAATCATCTCAGATTATAAATGTCTATGTGAGTGCGGGAACCCCACTGTTATAGCCGGTGGACCGGAATACATACAGGACAGAACGCTCCTGACTACTATTATTTGCCGGTGGACCAATCTGGCCCCGACTCACAAGGTGTTCCACTATAAATAATTAGTATTTTTTCATAATTTATTCACAACCTAATCTAATTTATTGAGCTCAGGACCCCCACCATTATGGTCGGTGGATCGGAATACAAATATACATCATCCAAGGCAACATGCACCTAGGCTACTATTATATCTCGTAGATCGGTACTCATAAACATCATCCAAGGCAAAACATCATGGCCACTATTATATCCAGTGGATCAATACTCATAATATAATTCAACTGGGCCCGGCTCATTAATCTTTCACTTAACGATTAGTCTTTTTCCTTTTTAATCAGTACAACAATTCCATTTATTTGCCTCGATAGGGAGATCAAAATCTCGGGACACAAAGATACACCGGTCGCACTAGTGCATAAAAGTAACTCAGTACCCTTCAACTATCAACCCAGAGACACAAATGTACCCTGGTCGTACTGGTGCATAAAGCTAACTCAATACCCTACCGACAAGGACACCTAATCTATAAGTATGCATACCCCCTAACTAGGTACATAGAGCTAGATAGAGTAAGATATAGGGACTGGCTGGGGCATAAAGGCACACCAGCAAATACCAGAATAACCGTGGGCTAAACTACGTCTTTAGGGTAGCAAACCCTAAAGAGCCACCATTCCCGATCTTGAGATCTTTCACGTTAAGTATTAGTGTCTTAATTGAGGTGATCACAAAAGTACAACAATCAGATACTTATTTACTTTCAATCGTTATGTTATCGTTAGATATTTCTTATTCAAACAGTTGCCCAAGATAGCATAGAAGAATCATTAAGGCCATCCTAATCTCATTTGATTCTGAATTAGAATTTGTTCTCGTGATATTTACTAATTATCAAATACTCTTATCTTGCTATTCAGCGTTATTTGAGTTATATTATGAAATTCCACAGTCACAACGACATGTTAGGTACAAATTACTCATTTACCCCTTACTTATATAATTGATAAGTCATACATTTCCTTACTTGACACATTACCACATTACCCTCCATGTTATATAATTACCAAATTACCTGTTACTCGATTTAGGTTGCCAAGTTATCTCCCACACCTATTAGGTCACTATTCCCCGTTCATAATTGTTACACTTAATATATTTTCCATTTGGTTGGTTAAATTACCAATTTTCCCTTTTTCCTTTATTATAATTAACAAATTGTCCTTTAGTTGGTCAAATTACCAAATACCCTTCTTCATTATCCTTATTACCAAATTACCCCTTTTAGTTGGTTAAATTACCAAATTACCATTCTTTATTATCATAATTACCAAACTATCCTTCTCCATCATCAAATTACCAAATTATCCTCAAGTATGTTAAATTACCAAATTACCCTATTCTATGATCATAATTACCAAACTGTCCTTCTCCATTATCAAATTACAAAATTACCCTTTAGTCGGCTAAATTACCAAATTGCCCTTCTCTATTATCATAATTACCAAGTTACTCCTTTCTAATTTTCACTTTACCCCTTTTATTTACAAAATTACCATTTTGCCCTTTTACTTTCAAATTTACCATTTTATCCCTTAACTTCTAAAAATTACCATAACACTCTTTCACTTATAAAGTTTCCATTTTGCCCCTTTACATCCAAGATTACCATTTTACCCATTTAATTAAGAAATTACTGTTTTTCCCTTTACTTACGAAATTACCATTTTGTCCTTTAATTACGAAATTACCATTTTGCCATTTAATTACGAAATCACCATTTTCCCCTTTAATTATAAAATTATCATTTTACCGTTGAATTATAACATTACCCTTTTACTTGAAAATTTACCATTTTACCCTTACCTCCAAAATTACCATAATACCCCTTTTAATTGTAAATTACCATTTTGCCCCTTATTACACCACTTATATTAAATTATCATCACTACATAAAATATTAATATTAATACCTTATCCACAACTATTATATTTAATATAATACTTATTAGCACCCATATATATTAGGCCATATTCTTGCACGGGATATATTACTAAAATACCCCTAGGGCTCACAAAAATATTAATCATGCATTAAAGATCACAATAGCATAATACAACATGGATAATACTTAACATTTTCATTAATAACCATCTCTTACCTTAAACAATATTTCCTTACATAACATATAATCTATCATGCTTCCTTTTATCAATCAACACAAGAAACCACATATATTATATTAAACAACATATATCAAGCATAATAATATATTAAAAATCCTAATGTGCTAACATATGTTAATCCATGCGTTTAAGTGGGATTTAACGGTTACCTTGATTCCCGCAAAAACGAATCTCACCGGTATTCTGGTTAAAGATTCAAGGTTTGATTATCAAAACCAATACCTAAAAATAATATCAAGATTTATTATATTAGAAATAATAAAAGTCAAAGTATAAGACTTTATAACACTTAATTAATCAAATACTTGAATTAAAATATAATTATACCTTAAAATTATTACCCAAATAAATTAACAAATGTAGCAGCTCATACTTCTTATGTAGCATGAGTTGCATCCAAAGAAATGAGGAGGAGGGGCTCGAAGGTGGGTGAAAGGAGGGAAAAATGGTTATTTTCGGGTTGGAATTTTGGGGCTAATAAAAAGGGTAGATGGTGAAGGATTTGGGGTAAGGAAAGGGTACAGGAGTGAAGAGGGGGTGTAGGTGGTGGTCGGGGATGGGTTGACGACGACAAAGGGCGGTGAAGGCGGCGGCAGCGAGGCGGCAAAGTGGGGCTGCCGAGGTGAGTCGAGACGGAGGGCTGAGAAGGAAGGAAAAGGGAGGGAGAAAATGGAGGCTTGTGGGTGGTGGTTTCGGCCAAAGGAGGTTTGGGGTGGTAGAGGGGGTTGCAGGGGTTGGTTTGGTGGCTCAGGTGGCAGCAAAGGCGACGGATCAAGGCGGTACAGGGTGGTTGCCGAGAAGGGAGGGAAAGAAGAGAAAAAGAAGAGAGGAGGAAGAAGGAGGCTACGGGGTGGCTCAAGGGGTGTTGTCATGGTTCAGGGGTGAGGTAGAGGGTCGCAGGGGTGGTGTAAGTGGCTGTTGAGGTGGCGGCAGCAGCGGAGCGGGGCTGCGAAGCAAAAACAGGGTGAGAGATGGACGGAGAAGAAAGGAAGAAAAGGAGGTCGGGGAAGGCATGGGGAGCTCGAAAAAATGCAGAATGAGGCGGGGAAGGAGGAAGAGAAAGGAGGGGATAGGGTGGCTCGAGGGCGGTGGTAGGGTGGTAGGGAATGGCGATGGCAGGGAGAGGGAGAAGAGAGGTATGGCAAGGCATGGGGAAGGGAGAGAGGGATGGTGGGGCCAGGATGGTGCAGAGAAATGGCAGGAGGGAGAGAGAGATAGATAGGGAGATCAATAGGGGAAGGGGGTTGCAGGTAGGGTGGTGGAGATGGCGGGGTGGTCGGGATTTTCGCTGAGGAAAAAGGAAGAAGAAGAAAGAAAGAAGAAAGAAGGGGCGAAGAGGCTGTGCGTGCATGCAAGCCGGCGTAGGAGAAAAGGGTGTGGGCCAGCCTGGTCGGGGAGAAGGAAAGAAAAGAAAGGAGGGAGGCGGGTCGGGCGACATGAGAGGGAGAAGGAGGAGAGGAAAATGGGCCAGCGGCCCAGTCGCAGGGGGAAGGGGCAGGCCGGCCGACGACCCAAGGAATGAAAAATGAAGAAGAAAGAAAGGAGAAAAAGGAGAAGGAAAAGGGAAAAAGGAAAAAGGAAAGGGAAAAAGGGATTAAATAAAATAATTTAATTTATAAAATAATAAAATATAATATATTTAGGTAATAAATTTATTGAATAATTTAAATTTAATATAATTAAAATATAAGGGTTTAAAAAGGATAATTTTAGTAAAATAATGGTTTGAAAAATTATTTAAATAATAATATTGTGATAAAATAAAAAAATATTTATTTTAAATTATTAAATATTTATACCCAATTTTATATACTCAAAAATCTATAAAATAATTAAATTAAATAGATTTAAAGGCTAATTTATCCCAAATAAATTTTATTCATTAAATTATAGGCTTTTAAAATTTTGGGGGATTACAACTCAAGCCAAGTTATGGAAATAAATTTCCATAAAACTCTATAGCCAAGAAATGGAAGGAAGAAAGGAATAAATATGTTATGGAAAGACCCTATAGCCAAGAAATTTCCGAGACAAGATTCCATATCTGATAGAATATGTCAAATATTTTGTAAATATTGTTATTATCTTTGTATATCTTTAGTTTCCTTAGTTTTCTTAGTCAAACTAGCCTAGCTATCATTCCTACTTTCTAGCCTTAATTCGTGCCTGTAGACTTATATATTATCCCAAGCTTGAATGAAATGCGGCGGCGAGGGATTGATTTCTTTCATGGTATCATGAGACCCAGGAATCCTTCCTACCGCCTTCTTCTGAATTTCTTCTTCTTTCTTCTTTAATTCCTCCTTTCTCGTCAGCCATGTCTATCTCAAAAACCTCTTTTCATCCGGCTCTCGCCGTATCCAATATCAAGAGCCATATCTCTGTTATTCTTGAACTAGAAAACATTTAATATGGAACGTGGGCTGAACTATTCAAAATTCACGCCCGCTCTCACCAAATCATTCATTATATCATCCCACCTACAACAGCCAAAGGACCAACAACGCCTGCAACCGATGAGGAAAAAGAATTGTGGTCAACTCTTGATGCCATGGTTCTACAGTGGATTTATTCCACTATTTCGAATGATCTTTTGACAACTATCCTTGATCCCGACTCTATTGCAATGGAGGCATGGAATTAGTTACGAGATATTTTCCAATACAACCAAAACTCTCGTGCTGTTACTCTTGAGCAAGAATTCTCTACTATTCGAATGGAAGATTTTCTGAATGAATCAGCATATTGTTAACATCTCAAAATGCTTTCGGATCAACTGAAAAATGTCGGTCCCCCTATTTCTAATCAACGACTCGTTCTTCAAATGGTATTTGGACTCATGAAAGCACACGAAGGTGTCCGGACACTAATCCAACAAAGCAACCTTCTCCCTCCCTTTTATCAGGCTCATTTTATGCTCGCACTCGAAGAGGTTGGTTTGCTTAAGATGGCTACTATTGGATCAAACTCTGCCATGATTACAGAAAAATCTAAGGACTTTGATGTAATTCCTTTAATTATGAACCCTCCTCTAACAACCGTAGTGGTAAAAAGGGTGGCGGCAATAGAAACAAAACCAATAAAAACCGCCAATCTGGTGGCGGTGGAGGGCGAGGCAACGGTAAAGGAGGGCATGGTGGTGGTTGTGGTGGTTGCGGTGGCAAATAGTAACCACAGCAGCACCAGTTCTTGGCTCCTCCTTGGGCACCGCAACCGTATGCTTATCTAGGATGGGGGTGGATGACACAGCCTTGGGCTATCCCCCTTGCCCATATCCAACTTTCCATTGGGCTTGTCCACAAGGTCCGACAAAACCGCAAGGTATTTTGGGCCAGGGTCCACAAGCATATGCTGCCTGTACTCCATCATATGCTCCAAATGATATTGAGGCAGCCATGCATACAATGTCGCTCAATGTCCCTGATAGAAATTGGTATATGGACACTAGAGCAACATCCCATATGACGACATCTCAAGGTAATCTCTCTTTTTATTTTAATATGAGCAATTTAAATCATACTATTACTGTTGGCAGTGGACATGGAATTCCAATTTAAGGTTATGGACAATCTTCTATTTCCCCACCACATCCCCCATTACATCTTAAAAATGTCCTTCATGCCCCGAAACTTACTAAAAATTTGATTTATGTTCGTTGCTTCACAACTGACAATAATGTTTCAATTGAATCTGACCATTTTGGATTCTTTGTGAAGGACCTTCAGATAGGGGTGTCACACATGAGATGTGATAGCACTCGAGACTTATATCCCACCACCACCACCAAAAACAACTTCTATCAAGTCGTCTCTCCATCTACTTTTGCAACTATTTCCCCTACTTTATGCCATAATAGATTGGGACACCCAGGAGCATTTGTTTTGCACTCTCTTAGCAAGAATAAATTAATTTGTTGTCAACATTTATCATCCTCTAATGTTTGTTAATCTTGTGTTTTTGGGAAACATGTCAAATTACCATTTTATGCTTCCTCTTCTAATACTTTGATGCCATTTGATATTATGCATAGTAATTTATTAATCTCTCCTATTTTAAGCACTACAGAACATAAGTATTATATATTTCTTTTAGATGACTATTCTAATTTCTTGTGGACTTTTCCCATTAGCAAAAATACCAAGTCTACTCCATTTTTTCATCCTTTAGTGCTCTTATTATGACACAATTTGAAAAGAATATTAAATGCTTTCAATGTGATAATGGGAGAGAGTTCAACAATGAGCCCTTCAAACTATTTTGTGACAAAAATGGTCTTATTTTTTGTTTCTCATTCCCTCGCACTTCTCCACAAAATGGCAAAGCCGAACGAAAAATACGCACTATAAATAATATGATTAGAACCCCCTTGCTCATGCCTCTATGCCCCCTTCCTTTTGGCATCATGCATTTGAAATGGCCACATATCTTTTGAAAATTCTCCCACACAAATCCCCCACTCAAATTCTATATCATCAAGATCCCACATATACACATTTGTGGGTTTTTGGTTGTTTATGCTACTCTCTTTTTCCTTCCACTACAATTAATAAATTACACCCTCATTCTACCCCATGTGTATTCTTAGGATACCCATCCAATCACAGAGGATATAAATTCTATGATTTGTCAAGCCGGAAAATAATCATTTCAAGGCATGTCATATTTGATGAGTCCTAATTTCCCTTTGCCAAGATGCATACCCCTTTGGCTAATGACTATGATTTTTTATCCGTTGAGTTAAATCCCATTTTAATTCATCAATGGCATCATCATATTATCCATCCACAAAATATGCCTACTGCTTCTTATTCCCCACCCTAAGATGCGCACACTCCTCAACAGAGGCTATCTACTAAATAATGAAAGAAATAAGATGTACCAGGATCACAATGGTAATATATATATATATATATATATATACATAAAATAACATATCAAGATGGAAAATTTTCCATAAATTATGGAATACAAATATGAGATATAATATTATGGATAGACTAAAGAAATTTGTGAAGATGTATGACACTAAAAAAGGATGTCCAACCAAAGCACAAGAGATACAAGTGGGTGAACAAGTGTATGAGCATAAGAGTAAACAAAAGAGATAAAGACACACAAGAACATTAAAAAATTCAAACAAGCTATCAAGAGTCAAGCATATTTTATAAATTTAAAGAGAGAGAGTATTACTTGTAATTTGGGTGAAAAGAACAATTTTTTTAGATAGAAACAAGTCTCAGAACGAACAATTTCAAAAGAAGAGTGAATTAGGTACGAGTGTAACAGAGTGTGAGAAATCATGAGTGTAAATGGGGAGCACAATCAAAGTTTATTGTGCGGTTGCCAGGGTATAAAGTTAGATAATAGACGTTGCCTTTTGTAATCTTCAATTTGGAGTATAAATGAAATGGTGTTAAATCTAGTCATAGATGTAGATTAAAGTTAATCAAACCAAAGTAAAAAATCAAAGTTAAATCTAGTCTTTCCTTTTCTTCTTTATTCCATAAAGCTCTTAACTCTAACTCGAACTCAAACTCCAACCATCAAATCTATGGAATCATGGGCCATTGAAGAATAGGAAAATTCTATTGTGGCCAGCATTTGAATAGAATAATCCAAACAGTTGGTTTCAATCTCTTGATCTTATCCATTGATTATTATTTAATTTATATTACTTGATTTGAAAATTTTGTTCTAATATTTCAAAAAACTATTAAGAAGATTTAATTAAGGTATGTTTTTTTGTTAAGAAATAGATATTGAGATGGCGGCTCATCCCGTCACTTAACTTCTGACCATCGCCTCTCTAAATGTGCACTACTCCAATTCTTTCTTCTTCTTCTTTTTTTTGACTCATTTTCTGTAAAATAAAAAATAAAAAATAGCGCATTAGGTGCAAATTTTGTGGCCTTTAATCCTTCATTTGATTGCTAACACGATTGTGCGGTTGATATGCAATAGTCGAGGTGGGCCTTCAAATCAATTTCAGATATGGTGGGCGGGGTATGCAAATTTGAGGGATTTGGTCTTCAAATCAACTATAAAAATCGTAGCATGGTTGAGAGTAGGTGGGTGGGCCGGCTTCGGTTCAGCGAAGTTGCTCTTCCAAGAGCTTGTGTTAATGGCTAGGGCACATTGAATGTTGAGCAATGGAGCTGCTTGAATGCTACATGCTTTGTTGTTGGTGTTGCTGCTGGTAGGAGATATCGATTGAAAAATGGGGATTAAAACCATCATCTCAGTCATTTTATGTCACTGACGCATAAGGAAAAAAAAAATCCTTGGGAACTGGAAATGAAAAACCATCCAAGTTATTTCTTGCCAACGAAAAAAGATTCCATGCATGAGATTGAAGATACCGAAGGCTCGTATTGTTCGAAGAATTCTATCTCCAGGCAAACGTCTGTTTCTCCATTCAGACGCCCGTTTAATTTTGATTTTTATCTATACGACAATATATGTCTGTTGTTCACGAATCAATTATGTATTGATTAATTATTTAAATTAAATAATATATATTACATGTATTTAAAAATAAATTATATATTACTTTATACATTTAACATATATTTTTTAGATATTTATTTTTAATAATTGTGATTAAAACTTTAAAATCAACTATCCATACTATTCTACCATAATATTCAGTTACAATAGACGGCATTCGCCGCCATCCACCGTAGACTCCTCCAATTGAATAATAGTTATTCTTTGTTCGATCAATCTCCGGTCTAGAGCCATTCTGAGATTAATAATGTCTTGAATAGAGGTCTATAAACATAGTTAAAAAGAAAAAACACACGGACTGACACACACACACACACACACAACATGAAACTCGAAATTTCCTTATAGTCAAATTTGTTTCATATAAGATATTTATTACATTGAAGATCCTACATCCCCAAACTACTTAACGAGGCCTGTTACACCTTCATAGAAGACGACGTATACGTGACCCACAGCTTTCGTGAATAAAAAGCAAATTAGCCTTAGTTTTACCTTACAATCTCGAACGCCAACGGACCAATTTATCAAAGTAGAAGCTAACTGATTACACAGTAACACGTAGCATCAACAGGCCCAAGCGAGACAGATCGGGAAAAGAGCCAAATCCAAGGAAAGTGGACAGAAGTTTCCAAATGATGAGGAAAATTTGAGAGAGCCAATTTGTTTATAGGGCATATGATTTGAGGCTCTGAATTTCACTTCCATTATTACATATATATGTATATATATATATATATATATACACACAACCGGGCGGATTCACATGTCAACGTTCACCTGCATTTATATATGTCTTAACTTCCAATTTTCATTACTGCTGCTACAAGTCCTCGTTATGTGCTTCCAAACTGGCGTATTGCTTATCCAGTTATTTTTCGACTGCATCTTTCCTTACTTGATCTGCTGTGTCGAGTCAATTATGTAAGCTCTACCAGTTTCCATTTTTTCAGATAGTTAAAGCATGTCATTCGCGGATTTGATTATTGCAGCCGATGATCGATCATGCATTAAGCATGTCCCCGTCTTATTTCAAGCTTGCAGCTTTATCCCCCTCCCCACGACCCTCCCAACCCCCAACCCTCCTGAAATAGTAACGTTATGCAGATGTATGTATTAGTTATAGTTTATTGCGTACCTGTAATGTATGGCAACATATCATAGCAGTTTTATAAAATTCTGCCCGCCACCTTACGGCCAAG
Source organism: Tamarix chinensis (assembly GCA_030549775.1). Classification (NCBI taxonomy): domain Eukaryota; kingdom Viridiplantae; phylum Streptophyta; class Magnoliopsida; order Caryophyllales; family Tamaricaceae; genus Tamarix; species Tamarix chinensis. The sequence continues at coordinate 7,641,554 of CM060177.1, read as the reverse complement.
AGATGAGAGCAACAAGAAAGGGATGAAAGAAACACGGATAAAAATTGGGGCTGGGCGGGGTTTTTTTTTTTTTTTTTTGATAGGACTTGAATGTGCTTCGGACGGACATTGCCATTCATCTTCGACGTTTACAGTGCAGAGGCATATATGCACGGTGAAATCCCGCCTAAAACTTCCAACGACGATGCGCAAGGCTGATCTAGATACCAGGCTTCCATTGTTGCAAGAGGGTGTTTTGGTACAGTCGTAATGAAGGATTGAAATGAATAAAAAAATAAATACTTCAAAAAAAAGCAAAAACTTATAATAATGACGATGGTATTCTTCCTATAAGATTCTGCACTTTCAGATATTGATTGCTAGAAGGTACTAATACTTTTCCATCCCTATTATTGCTACAATGTCAAAACCCATCGTCAAAAGAATAACGAGCTCTCACGTATCGGTTCGTAAGTGACATCTGCCAGATTGCAAAAAGTATCTTGATTCTTATCTTAATGGCAACTCATACTCATAACCGGTACTAACTACCGCTCTACAGAGATTTGCTGCGCCAAGTCACCAACATCAGATCTCACAACATACTCTGTCTCTAGATCTCCCAAAGTCAAGCCAACCCATATCTCTAACCTCCACAGACTAGTATTTAGATGTCACACGACTCACAACCAGTGATTCCAATAAGGAGTGATTCTCGCGGCTCGAGGCCACACAACAGACTCAGACTCGCCGGGATACCAACCCAACAATCATGAATTATCCCAACTCAACTTCCACGAAGCTTCTACTATATAAATCCAACATCCTTATAGCGTTATAGAAACAAGTAAGCATGCGCATCAAAACTCACAATTAGCAACAATACAAGCTCTCATTTTCATGGCACAGTAATTTTTTTTTTATATTATGCATAGAAAACGGGCAAGTGTCTTCAAAATTCTGATTCATAATCATAAGAGGAATTTGAGGCACGTGCTCTACATTGAGCGGTAGGAACTAAGAGGACAAGCTTCTAAAAACTTCACGAGGATTCAACAAAGCTGCTTCTTCCTTGTAGTGTGGTAAATGGAAACCATCAAAGACAATAAAAATGCAGCGCTACAAATAAGATCAATCATTAGAGCCCGTCGCAGATTACATTGTTCATCATTTGTACATTCCTATGTCCAGGTCTATAAAAGCTTTCTCACTAGAACAAGGAGTAAATATTTTTGGAATGAAACGTCAAAGATAGACTGCTAAAAAAGACTATGAAGACACGAGAATGTTACAAATGTAACCAGAGTGCATGACATGCATGTGGCAGAGGGTTCATAGAATCACAAGTGCTGGTAGTATTATCTATAATGATTCAAATCTGAAATGTTGATTCAAATACAGTTCTCCCAAAGAAATGGTCATATGAATATATGATCCTACAGATGGCCTCAGATGAGAGAAATTTATATTGCAAATTTGCCTTCTGAACTATTTCATCCACGTACCCTGAACCAAAAATGTTTCTGGTAAGTGAGGAAGATTAGCTCAAAAGTCCACCACCTTACATACAAACTCCCAGATTCGGCTGATTTTTGAGCTTCAAGGTAATACCACGTACCAACCACATGTTAAGGGATAAGCACTAGCCAGCCCATATCAAGATTACTTGCTACCAAATGTGTAAGCCAGAGCTTGATCCCATTTCTGTCTACCACTATACAGCCAAGAAATATATGACGGAAAAAGGGAACAGTAGAATGAAGCATGACCATTCAGCATCATACGTCCTCTAAAAGCCATTTCCATGAGTACCAGTCTCGGGTTTCCTCTTTTCTGTGATTCGCTCCCCATCACCAGGCACACAGAGGTCAAGATGGACAGCTTAAGGAGCACCAAACAAAACTGCCATGTCATGTGTATGCATTTCCCCTGTCATCTCTTCTCCATCCCAAACAAAAGCTTGAGATGTTTTCCCAGTAGACAAGCACCAAAAACCTTATACATCCCTCCCTCTTCAACCAAAAAAAATCTCTCCACATGCAAGTAGTGTTGCATGGGGACGAAGACGCAGAAATGGAGACGGAAAAAAATGCAGAAACGTCATTCCTTAAATAATTAAAAAATGGGAACGTAAGGAAACGATAATTTTGTATAGATATATATAGATGTTTATTCCAGTTATTTATTTTATTTTAATAAATATATGTAATTTTTTTAGTAAACAATAAATATATATATTCTGTCTAGACTTTATTATATGCATTTTAAAAAAAAATAGACCCATTCCAATAAAATTAATAATGAAAAAAAAAATCTAAGACATACTTGATTTAAAACACCTCCCCTCCATACTTCTCCTACCAAGGAGATTTTTTTTTTTTTTTGAGGTTTCCTTCAACGTTCTGTCCCCAAACATACCAGGAACACAAAACGTGACCAGGGGCCCGTCCTCGTGCTTCTGTGCATGCAAGCATGACTGACCTTGTGGTTCAAAAGAAGAGAAAATTGACAGCTCTTATGTTATGGACAATGCAGCAACCACATCTCAAATCTAGTAGAGGAACCATGTGTATCCAAACACCGTCATGTTTGGATCCGGGCACAGTTAATGATGATTCCATGCTGGACACAAATGATAGGTTTCCTACTCTCTCATATGGCTGTTCATGTATACTTTACCAATACATCCGACTTCTGGATCTGGAACCAGAAAATTCATGTAAGATGTAACTCAAACTTTGAAAAATTTAAAAGGGCTCAGTCCCATAATAATTCTCACCACCGCTCCAAGACATTGCCCATGGGTCTTCATCATCTCTCCATAATATTCTAGTTTTTCTAACTTTATTAAGGTAGGTTGATACTTGATATAGCACCACCAAACCCACAATTCACAACACCATGAATTCATGACCAGCTTCCCCAGTTATGACTCATGCATCACATCACACAGGTGAAGCTGATATTTTGGCAAGCTTCCCAAGTTATGGCTCATCAAACAAATCACACAGGTGAAGCTGATATTTTGACTTACATGAAGATTCACAGAAATCACCATCAAAACGATGCTTTATCAAGTGTGCTATTATCCATTTTTATCAGGATTCCTGTTCCCTAAATTTCTTGACAGAAAAGGGGAAAATAAGAAGAATCTTCTTCCCTTGGGTTTGGATCATTCAAAGGATTTTTAAACTATTCGTAGCAGAATCTATGATCTTGAGGGCAAGGAGTGCTTTCATAGGACTGGATTTTATCTCCTAACTTGTTAGAGTGGATTGATGCCTCTGAACCATTTATTTTTATTCTTGTACATTAAGATTGGACAAAGAACTCTGTTTTGTGGCAGTGGGGGTGTTCACTTCTTGAGGGGATCTCATGGAACAAAATATTGTCCGATACATCAAAGTATTCTCGATATATGCAAGAATGTCTGATACATGGAGTAGAAATGAAATCAATACATTTCAGCTGATATATTCCGATATTTACTGATATTTTATTTATATTTGCTGATATTCAATAATATATGCCAATATTTGTTGTGGAATTTTTTTTAAATCACACTCCAACAACCGCAGCATATAAGACCCCTAGACCGCAACAAAATTGCAACCGCGACCATGGTTTTATTGCCTAGGGGATCTTACATAACATTTCGACTTATTCAGAAAACAAAACACAGGATATGAAGAGTTATGGAAATTTGATAATCGATGTGAGGTAGAAGCAGGTAATATCTGTAATAGACGATAAAAGTTCATAGTAGATGGTAGTATTCCAGTAGAGGTTACATGACAAAGCATTTAGCTTGTAACAAAGTGATTTTTTTCCCACTTCTCGCAAATAAAAATTGAAGCAAAAAAATTACTTAAAGTGAGAGAATAAGCTCAATGTTTACCAGTTCATACCTTAATGTACAAAAGATAGCCATCCAGTGTCCATGAGTGTGTTCCCATCATCTGGTTCAAAATGTCTCGTCAGCTTTATTGACACTTGATGCAATAAATACGGGATCCAAGATGCTGCACATCAAGACCATTCTCCTCACACCCCTTGAAAAAGAGTGATTCTTCATCTTTCCCTATTCTTCGTCTCCAACTCATTAAAAATGCTGGAGTAGGCAACCCTGAATCTGTTTTCAGTTAAAAAGCAATAAGCATTTGGAACATTATTAAACTTGTTTGCTGAATCATAAAATTTGAAAGTACTCTACCATTACCCTCTTTGCTCTCCATGTGAACCTTAGAATTTGATCTTGGCTTGAAAGACTTGAGAAGAAAGGAGACGGTCTTTATCAGGTTTGGGTACTGTTTAACATCTACAAGCATCATTAATATGAGATGATATCAGTTGCATTCGAAATCAGCAGCATTGTCATCTTGAAATGCATGCCACATCATAGGAAAATTCCATCTTGAGTTGAATGTTCACCTATGAGGATACAGTCAGTTAAGGTATCTTTTCAAAGCATATCTTTTAAAAGTAGTAAGCTACTTCATAGTTGAAATAAAAGCCACTATCCATATATAGTGGCTACATGACCATTTTGATGGCATGCATTGTAAACTGAACATTTGGCTGTGTGGAGTTGTTTTACTAAAAACCTTCTATTTTCTACCAGAAGATACAGCACTTACACAATAAGATATCACTGGCAATTACCAAATCCCAGTCAGGGCTGGAATTTGGAAAGATGTCTCCCCATGAATCTGGTAAAAAAAATTACTTTGATTTAGAAACATACAAGAATCTAACCAGAAAGAAGATATCATGTACAGAAATCAAAATACTGATTAATGCAATTTAGAAAGCCTGCATAAAACTTACGCTTGATGTGTGGAAGAGTAGGGATAATTCCGTTAATGTTGCAGTTATAAGCTATATTGTCTTCAATTTCCTGATCATCATAATCTGAAGTTGTGATGTCGAGATGTAATGATTTTTCCAGAAAAATAGCCAGAGCACCAGTGCCACTGCCAATGCAAGCAACAATAGACATAGACATCAGCCTACGCTCAACATAATCATCTCACAAATCCATATTCCTGAGCTTTACCGAGAAAAAAGGCAGGCCATATAAGGTTGATTAACCTTATCTCCGATTGATGCTAACTTCTACCACTCTAGTATACTAGTATTAAATGACTTATTTACTCTCACATCTCACCATAAATTTTCCACTGTCCCTGATAACCATTGTCCCTAATATTGAAATGAAGAGAAGAAGAGATCACAGAAATTGAATTATGAAACATGTTAACCGAAAATAATTTCCGAAATGTAAGTTTTCCAATCTCAAGGTATTCGTGGAGTGCAATAACGACCATGACGGATCACATAGTCGACGCAGTCAGCATTTTTTTATAACGCCCACACTCATAGGGACTGAGTTGAATAACAATAATATGTTATCAAAAAAGACTAAGAATGTTACATGCCTTCCCAATTCAATGATACGGCGCCCCTCAATCCATGATTGGCGTTCAATCAACCATTCTGCAAAAGCAAAACTACCTGGCCAGAGCAGATTGGCATTTAGCTGGTGGAAAGAGAATTCACGGACGAGCAGTTCCTACAGATAACCCAATAACTGATGAAATCAATCCAGCAGTAAATAACATATTAAAAAATGTGCTGCAGAGCTACAAAACGCTTTTCAAATGCAGCAAAGTTTATATTTAATACCCACAAATTAAAACGTAAAAACTTCCTACCGAAACACCTCTCGGTTATCAACAATCTCCGTGAAATTCAAAAACTAACTCGACTAGTAATAATGGAAGATAAACAGAAGCAATTTAAGTTTCTAGTACCACAGCGATCTGTGTTAAAAATACTGCAAATCAAGGCAATCCAGACATCATGAGCTAATTGGAGGACTTATGCGACGGTGAAGAAACTACTTCACCCAATTTTTTTATCATAAGGGGAAAAGGAGAATAAGAGAGTTCAATATGAAATACAACATTGAAGATAAAACCAACCATTCCAGGAAATTGATGCCTTCTCTCAACATAGCTTTGTTGACTCTCCTCCGTCGTCTCTTCATCTGCTCATCACAGCTAATTAGTCCCAAAATACTGAACCATGGCTGGCAAATGAATTGGAAAAAAAAGGTAAGAGATCAAGAGAGTACCCGAGGAATTATCACCGCCATTTGCGAAGAGCGAGGAAGGAGAGAAGAGAGCAATGTCCATCCACTAAAGGCAGCGATAATCAAAACGAGCTGAACTGGCAGTGAAGACCTAACGGCCGAAAAATGGAGGAGCTTCAACTCTGTAATGGGCTGTGCAAAAAAATGGGTCCGAATTATAGGAGCAGATATTTAATATTTTAATCGATATAATATTAAAATTTTTAATAAAGTATACTATATTTTAAATATATGTTATTGTATTTTTAAAATATTATACTTTATTTGAATATATAAAATTATATTGTACTATATTAGAACATATTATACTATATTATAATATTTTTTCAAAAATATATATATTTAATTATGAAAATTAGTATAATCATATATTTTGTATATATCCGATAATTCAATATAATTTTTTTGATATTCAATGTAGCTTAAAAAATACGACAATATTTGATGTAATTATTTAACTTTCTACATCCTAAAATATTATAGTTATAATTGCTTTTCTTAATTCATAATTTTATAAACAAAAGAGCCTTTTTTAATCATCCTAAAAAATGCTGAGCAAATATTTAGTTATGTGCGATGGTATGATAGGCACGAGGCTTTGGTGACTTATCTATTATAGCATATTTATCATATATTATTATCACATATGTTTTTATGCTTTAAGCGTGTTTTCTGATCATTGTATGATTATGTGAAATATGAGTATGGTGATTCTTATGAGGTATTATAATTTACTTAATACAATAAATCCATATTGATACTTTATTTGCAAATGATTAAGTGTGAGTCATAAAGTGACACGAGACGTATAATCATAGTGATGAGTACTGGAGTCACTCAGAGGAGATTTCATGCTCAGGATGAGCTTTTAGGTTTAAGAATTACGACAAATGAGTATCGTTACTTTGGGCGCAAATTTTTGTTGTAGTAGGTTTTTCTTTGAGTACTTTTGCCTTTTTATTTTATTTTTCTTGGCCTATTGTATGGAAGATGTTTACACATAACATGTATCTATATTATTGTTTTTATTTCTGCTATTTTATTTTTAGATCTGACTTGTTTTAGTTTTAGCATTTGATATAAGAAAGGTAACACCAAATTTTTTGTGATATACACTTTCACAAAATAAAATTTTTAAGTAATAAAAATGGGGATAGTACAGTATTTTTGGAGCAACATGGATCCAAGAACGAAGTGAACTCTTATAGCTTGGACCATGATGTGTCTCCCTAAGGGGGGAAAAAGAATGGTTTTGGGGTTGTGGCAAATGTATGTATGGAATATGACTTTCATTATAAGTATCTTTGGAAGCTTATCAGGGATAAGGAGAGTATGTGGATCAAATGGGTGCATGAAAGGTACCTCGTAGGGCAGTTAATTTAGCTTATTTCAATCAAACTTGAACACTCCTTGATGCTAAAACATATCTTAAAAAATGGAGATATATGAGGGAAAAATTTAGGGATGTAAACGGGGCGGGTTCGGGACGGGTACACCCATATCAGTATCCATACCCGATAAAAAAATATGTACCCGAATCCGTACCCGTACCAGAATGGATAGCCGCTAACACATCCATATCTGTATCCGTTGGATATTCATTACCCGACGGATTATCCGTTTACCCGTTAATGGATATTATCCAACGGATAAATCCATTACCTGATAGATAAACTCATTTATAGTTAAGCCAAATGACAATTTTAACCTTAATTTATACTATATTTATTTTAAAATTAAGGGTAATTATATATCGGGTAAACGGGTACGGCTATGGATACGGGTATGGATATGGATATCCCATACCAGTATCCTTACCCGAACCCGAACCCAACGGGTATTTTTTTCCATCCTCCATATCCATTTAAGTATCCGTCGGGTTTCGGATAAAATCCGTCCCGTTTACATCCCTAGCAAACTTTAGCTAGTTGCAGCAAAGGAGATAGGTCTAAGGTTAGCAAATTGTATCGTCTCCTTCAAAGAAATGAATAACTTGTAGTGTGGCATGATTTGATATGGAAACACCTTAGTATGCCTAAGCATAATCTCATAAGTTAGATGGCATGTCATGAAGGGATGCTAGTAAAAACGAAGATGAAACGGTGACAATTTATTAAAGATGCTACATGTGCAAGTTGTTTACAACAAAAGGAAATTGTGTATTATTTGTTTATCAGATGCTTGATGGCACAGAGGATATGATGTGGGGTTCTTAATTGGTTGTGACTCCCTCTATACTTATCATCATGATAGAGTTGTATTTGGTGGATGATCAAACCTATTGCAATAGGGAAGGGGTAAAGGAATGGTTTAGAGAGTTTCTTATGTAGCCATTATTTATAGAACGATGCAATTGGAGTTGGATTCTTTTCTGGCACACACATGAATCACTAATTTTGATGGCAGATAGATTAACAACAAAAGTTTTAATGTGTTTCACAAATGTATAGAATACTCGAGTTTAAGGATACTTATATATGATTGATAAATGGGGTAGCTAAGAGAGGAGGGCATAGAATTTTTGGTGCCAAAGAGTAATTGATGCAAAAGTGAGTTTGATGTAATATGTGACTCTGTACTAGTTATTCTCATTTTTTTTGTAATGAAATATTAACTAATTAACCAAAACTTAGTTTTGATATCAATTCAAGAAAAGATTTAACTCAATCTTGAATAAAACAAAAACCCGATTGATTAGATCTTATAAAAGATGACGTGATTATAGATAGATAGATGGATCAAGAATAGATGACCAATATTTAATAAGATGTTAATTTAATAAATTAGAAAAGAAAAAAATGTTAACAATCATTCCTATTAATAGCTAACACCGTCACCATCGCTATTGCATCACCATCACAACACTGTTAACCCACCGTTGCACCCATAACCTTCATTGTCTACATATTGAACAACAAAAATTAGCAAAATTGAACCAACGAAAAAATCACTAGCAACAAATTCACAACAATTAAACATTGAGTAAGAGTTGATGAACCAATCAAAAAATAAATATGGAAAAAATTATATAAATAACTAAACAAAAAATTTGACACAAAATGAAGAGTCAAGCATTAATTATTTATCCACATGCATTTATTAGCAACAAATAGGGTGGTAGAAAACATGGTTGATGATGGAGTGTAGTGATAGTGGAACGGTACATCAACGATGATGAATGGGACAAACATCGATGCGGTGATGATGCCGACCTAGAGAAGAATGGACGAGGTTGAAGAAGGGAGTGTTGAGGCTAGGAGGTTGGGTTAAGGGGGTATGGTTGTAAATGAGTCGAGTCAAGCCAAACACCCTTAAACTTAGGCTCAACTAGTTTAACTAACTAATAAGTCAAGTCGAGATTTTAACTAGTTGAGCATAATTCATGAGCCTAAGTTATGAATAAGTTAAGCTAAACTTTTTCAGACTCGGTTTTGATTTAATTAATAAACGAGTATAAAAATAATAAGTATATTCAACTTATTTAGTTAAACGAGCCAAGCTAAACATTTCGTAAGTTAGCTCTCCTCATTTATTGTCCTAATTGATGGAGACCGAAGCTTGAGAATTAAGTTGAGGGAATTATAAGTTTTCTTTTAATACATATTTGGTTTAAATCCAAACTATTAGACGTCGATCCAACGATTGACATTAGTTTTTATTGAAAAATCTACTTCTATATATATTTATATACTGAGTGTAAAAGTCTTCGCTTGAAATTTGTGTACGGCACAAACAACGAATCAAATTCAATGCCACTCGTTTTAACTTGACCGAAACGTAAGGTCAACCTAAAACTTATGTAATTATAATCTAACCACGCACTCCACGGACACACACACACACACACAATAAAAAGTAAATTGTAAACCACCGGGATTCAAATCACCCGACCCACGATAACCCCCCGAATTCGGATCGACACCTCTGCACAAAAATATCTCCCTAAACAGCAGGAAAATAATAATAAAAAATTTAGCTAGCTCCCAATTCAGTGGGCGGATGCTTGATGGGCACACTAATTGACCGTAAAGCTGCCGAAAAACAAAAAACCAGGGGCCCTTTCCTACGGTATTGCAGCCGGCAGCGTAACTAACCCCACCACCTGTCTATTTGGGCCTCTTATAAAACCGACAATCCACTCTCATCTCAATCTAACGACAACTCCAGATAACATTCGACTGTTTCCAAATTTGTCTTTCGCATACACAAAAACCAATTAATCTTCCGAGCACCCCGAGAAAGTTAAACCGCACCTACACAATGAGTAAAGCTTGGATCGTAGCAGCAAGTATTGCAGCAGTGGAGGCGCTCAAGGATCAAGGCATTTGCAGGTGGAATTACGCGCTGAGATATGTCCAACAGCACGCTAAGGCAAATATGAGATCTTATTCTCAAGCTAAGAGGCTTTCTTCTTCTTCTTCCACTGCTATTTCGAACAAGATTAGGGATGAGAAATTGAAGAATTCTGAAGAATCCCTCAGAAAAGTCATGTTCCTGAGTTGCTGGGGCCCTGGTTGAAAAAACCTGGACGGAACGGAAAGCCTCCTCCGGTTTTCGTGACTCTTTTTTAAGTTTCTTGCAGTTGTCTGCCATATGTAAATACTAAGCAGAAGATTGCAGTGTTCCATTGTAATATTATCAATAACAATGTTGCTCTGGAAACATAAATTTGCTTTTGCTTCTGTTGTTTCGGTGTGAAATTTTGTTGTCGTTTGTTTGTACATAGGCTAAAACTTTTGAGTAATGATAATCATCGCTGAATTTATTGAGCTTCAGATGTAATATTGACTTATCAGAACATGATATTTAAGATATCTAGATGGTGATACTCACTTTCACACATCCATTGTCCAGTTAGATGATTTATCAGTTGTAAACTCAAGCTTTCCCCTCCCCCTCCCCCCGGGAATTGTAGCTAATATTCATGGCTCCATTCAAGGATGTAATCGAGTAATCAATCGGAATCTTCAGACCGGTTTCAGTGCACCTTCTTTAGTTTTCCCACCACCACAGAGCGTTGTATTGCTGTAAATCCAATCCTCCATGCCATTCGCGCATCAGATGCCGCCGTGGGCGCATATTCTTTTTAGTTGAACCGGTCCTCCCACGGAACTATCGAAATGCTTCTTGGACATTATTGTACTAATCAACTGCTACTGGTTTTTGAATGTACAAATATCCGAACATCGAAATTTCGAACATTATTCAACTTCTATAACTATTATTTTAAATATTTTTTTATCCAATAACACTAAATTATTTTCTTATTTTGTAAAACTAATTCCAAATTAAAGAAGAAAGATAAAAAAAGAAAAAGGTAGTTTACTGATTACCAATGTGATGTCATTATTATAATATTTTAAATCATTTTTTTTATTTTTAAAGAATTAAGAGTGACATAAAGATGAAAGGAAAAAAATTATATATTATATATGTAAAAATATTTATCACTTAAGTATGATGATTTATTAAGAATCTCGATAAAAATAAAAACAATAACAGCATTAAAGGTTATATATAAGTATTTTATTTTATTTTTAAATAGTAATAATTTAAAAAATGCATGTCAAAAATAATATTGATAGGCATTATTAAATGCTAGCTAATTTCTTTCTTAATTGTTTAGATATTAAGTCTCATCGTTGATAATTTCTTGACTTATTTTTTACTCTATTTGATTCATATTAAATGCTATTTTAGCAAAGTTTTTTCTTATTCATAACAAGTGTCATTTTAGATTTTCAATGTGAAAAATAATCTACTTTTCTCTAGTTACACTGATTAAATATGTTTGCGTATAAAAATCATTTGATAATGACATAATTGATAATTTATGAATGTTTTAAATAAGTGTGGAAAAGTCTAAAATAATACTCCATCCATTTCTAAAAGAAAGTTATTTTAGTTATAAGCCTTTTTATTTAAAAAGAAAAGTTATTTTAGAAAAATCAATGTTTACTTTTTATTTTTATTGTTAGCTTTTAATATATTAATTATTATATTAATTTTTAGTAAATAATATAATTATGATATTAATATATATTTATTACCTCCTAAAATAATATATAAATTATTAAAAGTTTTTTTTAAATGGAAAAATATTCTTTATTTATAATCAGAGATACTATATGAATCTCCCATATAATTAGAGGCGATGATCTAGTCGAGTAGGTTAAGTTTAAGTCAGGTTGTAGCGGTTTGGGTCATTTTTGAATTGGGTTGTTTGCAGGTCTGATGTGGGTTCATTCGGATCATATTGGTTTCACGTCATTTTATTATTAGGGTCATGTTCGAGTTTGGGTCATTGCAGATTCGTATTGTATTAGTTTAATTTATCGGGTTTTAGTTAGTTTGAGTTTGAGTCGTTTTAAATTAACTTGATGTGTCTGGTTGGGTTTGGGTTTATCTATCTCATGTTCGGGTGATTTTGGATTCGAGTTAAATTAACAAATCAGGTCTTTTTGGGTTTTGATGTGTCGGGTTTAATTTGAGTTGAGCTAATCCCGGATAAGATCATTTTAGGTTAAGGTCAAACCAAACATTGACCATCAAACTTTAAAAACTTATTAATCTTATAAGCAAGTACTAAGTTTAGTTTCATATAGGCATGTAATTACAAAATGCATTATTAATTGTTATTTATTTACTATTATGACTTTTAATGTTGTGTCTTTATGTAAAATTTTTTTTGATAAAATTAAAATATTGTTAGTGAATAAGTATAGCGATAGTAAAAGTAACAAAAGTAAGTAAAATTTATAAAACTAATATAACTTTAAAATCTTTAAACAAATAATAAAACATATGCAATTTTTTTTATTATCATTGCTGATTAATATTGAAATTAGTTTTGTCGATTGATGTTGATTTTTAGATTATTTGAGTCATGTGTTGGGTTCATATCGAATTTGGGTCTATTGAGATTTAGGTCAAGTAAGGTCATTTTAATAAACTTTTTAAATTATACCGAATAAAATTTTACAAGAGTCAAGTTGGATTAGAGAAAGAGGGTGAAATTTTATAGTCTATTTGAATTGGGATAAATTAGGATAAATGTAAATATTAAAAATTAAATTATGTGAAGGGAATGAAATTAAATCAAGATAAATATTTTAAAATATTATTTGTATGATATTAATTTAATTTAGATAATTTATGATAAATATTTTAAAAAATAATTTTGAATTAAGGTAAATATATAAAGTTTACTTATGTTTTTACGGACTCATTATTTACTTCAAAAATCATAGATTAACAAAAATAAATTAATTGAAATTAACGAATATAATAATTTAACTCTGATTTAACTCATTAAAATTAATAAAATCTACTATAATTTAACAGAAAAAAATTAATTGATTTAAATTGATTAACCCAGTTCGCTTCAAACCAAAGGAATTTTATACGAATTTTTTTTTATAATTCATTTAGGTAAAATTAATAGGATAAAAATTAAAATAATTTTAAAGTATAAAATATTATATACACATTATTATACATAAATATATAAATAATATTATATATATATATATATATATTAAAATACTAAAAAAATAAATCAAATATTAAATAAATTATCTAACTTTAATTACTTTAGCCTAAATAAACTGTTATCTAATTTTCCCATTTCATACTCCACACATAATGCAGTTCCCGAAACGCAACCAGCACAAAACGCCTGGTAATCCGGAGGTACAGACGCACGTGGACTTGGTATGCCGTGTCTCGGACTTGTGGTCTGTTTTGAGTCTTCTGACGCACGCAGTCGTTTCTTCAAAACCACAACATCCAGGTAACCCAACCACAGACGCCCCTGGTTTTTTTCTTTCCTCTAGCGAGTCCTCTAGTTCGCCTTTTTCGAGCATTGCTTTCTCCGCGGTATATATAACACCAACTCCCTATCTTTCGCTGACACCACCGAATCGAATCAAACCAAATCGAAACACTTCCACCTCCTTCCATCATCATCGTCAAATTAATACTACAAGCTAGAAATCTCAATCCATGGCTCCAGTCTTGAGATCACATGTAGTAGCGGCAGGAATAGCAGTGGTGGAGGCTCTGAAAGATCAAGGCATCGCGCGATGGAACTACCCATTAAAATACGTCCACCAACGCCTTAAGAATAACGTCCGAGCTTCGATCTCTCAGGCGGCTACCAGGTCATCGTCAGCAGCTTCGGGTTCTGAGATGGTCAAAGCCATGAGGATGAGGAAAACGGAGGAGAATATGAAAAAGGTTATGGAGCTCAATTGCTTTGGTCCAAGCACTCTAAGATTCTAATGATTTTGGAGGAGTCGATCGGTCTTCAATTATTATTTCAGTACTGGAGACTTGATGTCAAGAACGGGAAAACTTTGAAGTTCCAATAATAGGACTGCGTTTTTTCCTTTGTTTGATTATCAAGTGTCTGATCTGATCCGGGTATCAGTTTTGTGCCCGTGGCTTATTCTTCAGGTCCTGATATTATAAGCCGTATAACTTTGTACTTTGTTGTCACAATTTTTTTCCGTTTGTCGGCAATATATATACTAGTCTTGCTATTATTACTATTATTTCGATGCTGCGTCTCTAGCTACTTAATTTGGCTCATTTGTTAAAGAGAATTTACAATCTCAATTTTGTGCTCCAAAAACCTCTGCATGTTTCCCATTCAAACGTAGAGGGAAATGAAGAAGAAGAAGATTCAATCATGCAAGATGTTCTGTACGCACACAGGGCAAGATCTAGCTTGCACGCATCACTTGAAAGTTGAAACGCGGCTAAGATAGGGAAGCAATGAATTTTCATGCCATCCGAATCGTACATCTCTACCCATAAATGAAATGTAGTATCAAGTGATGGAAGGAGTGGCAAAAAGGCAGAGTCTCCGCCATTGCTAATTCTAGCATCCCACATCAGTGAGATTACACTCCTACTTGTGGGTGTTAATATTCCTTAACAAAATCCTGAGAGAGATAAAATCGTTGATGTTGTATTAGTTGTTGGGATTAAGTTGGATACTCAAGTAGGGTTTTATATTCGTTCACAGAATCCTATGAGAGAGATAAATCCTTGATGTGGTATTACTTATTAGTGGTTGGGATTGAGTTGGATGCTCTAGCAATCTTCAAACGGGACTATTTCTTTTTGTTACTTTTTCTTCTCCTTTTTTCCTTTGGATTTTTCCTTATTTAAGGAGAGCTTCGGTCTTTCATGGCAGACGGATTCAAAAAAGATTTCTTCCATTTTCTTAAGCTATCTCTTCTCGAATTACAAACAGTTTTGGGCAAAGTTATGTAATTATCAGAACTTCATTTTTGAATACACGAGAATAAAAGTCGGTTGTGTTAACTATGGAGGTGAGGCGGAATAATCAATTTGCACTATGGTCAAGCCGTTATCGTTTCAAGACATTGAGTCTATTCACGACACAGTTGAATTTGATAAGTTCTCCTTTTCTGCTTTACATTTGGTTTAAATTTATACGTGCGTTGTCTTAAATTTCATAACAATCTGAAATGAAAACAACTCGCGCGTTCATAGCGTACGTATTGCTCTTCGGGCCGATTTGTGTTGTGGTAGTGCATTTCTACTGAATTAGTTGTAGTTGTCTTTGAATTTGAATTGTTGTTCGGATTATCTTTTGGTATCCTTGTTCAAATTCTGGGTTCAAAATTAACTACCATTGTTGGTGTTTTGATCGGTTGTTTACATTTTGGTGAAATCTTGATTTAATTTTCCTACTACTACTATTTGGAAGTGAGCATTGATGGTCTGTCGTTTGGTGAATACATTAATTTTCCTCTAAGAAATAGTTGGTAGGTTTATTCAAAAAACAATTCTTTCTATCGGCAAAAGAACTAATATCAAGTCCTGTACATTGCAAATCAATTTCCAACATCAATTGTATTTAAAACCTTCTGAGATATGAAAATTTTAAAGGTTTTAAAAGCAAACTTCATGATTATCCCTAAGTGCTCAAATATCAAAATGCATGCATTACAACCAATGAATACTTAATAAGATCTACCAAAAACTTGAAGTCTTGTAGGTCTTGTATGTAAGTTTATTCTTTGAAGCTCTAAATTTGATTACTTTGTTAAATTGAAGCATTCCAAGCATTTGGTTGAGTATGTACACTTTTGTATAAAATCTTGTAGAACATACACACTTAACTAAACTTGTTAAACCCTTACTTCAATTTGTTATTAATTAAATAAGGATTAGTAATCAATCAAGTTAACAATCTCTCCCTTTTTTTATGATGGCAACCAAAAAGGTGCAATAATGGTAATTTTAATATATGAAACATGAAAAGATTAAAAAGTTTCCATATTTTAATCTTTCATTTGGAATCATCATCTTTTCTCCCTCTTTTGTCCTCAACAAAAGAAAGGAAGGGCTTAACTTGAAAACACTAGCAAAGGATATAACAAGAAGTTGAATTTCCCCCTCAAGTTATGCATTATATGAATTAGAAAGAAAATCACAATGTTATCCTTTTGTTAGTGATATAAAGAATTCAATAAGAAGTGCTCCCCCCTAAGGGTATACACAGGGTTTTGAAGTTCAATTATGTTATCACCTAAAAAAACTAGATACTTTTGTTAGTGTAAATCAAGACATACGAGAGAGTGTTGGAAGCTTCTAGGTCACATAGTGTAAACCATCTAGTACCCATATTTGATAAATATAAGAAAGATCGATACATGAGATAAAAGTCAAAACACACGAGCCAATGAGTAATACATATCAATAATTAAGGGTTACAAATAATACATGATAAAATATAATTAGTGCATGTAAACCCTAACAAAAATGACTAAGGACATGTTAACAACCAACTAATGAAAACCGAGGAGTATATCAAGAGTCCCAATCCTCACCAGTAGTGCCTAAAGTAGGACCAATAGGTTGTGAAGGCTAAGAGGAAGTAGGAGGGGCAGCTAGTCAATGAAGAGTACAAGTGATATATGTTATTGGATCATACTTCAACCAAGGACACCCCTGATGAAATCTCAATCCAAAGTTGTCATTGGCACTAACAGAGCCCTCCGAATCATCTAAATTAGCATTTGTATCATCATTAGTTTCAAAGTCCTTCATCCTAATGTCACCACCACCCTCAACATCAACATTAGCGGAAGAATCCTCAATTTGAGGAAGATAAGGATTAGGGTGAGTCTCTAGATCTGTAATATATGGAGTAGACCAAGAAGGTATATATTAGAGAAGGTGCTTTTTACTAGTGATTCTCGTCCCATGCTCAGTCATATTCTAATCAATCTATGCAAATTGATGTTAGATCATCTGCAGACCTCTAACCATCAAATTATGAAGCCCTTATATTGTGGCTCATCCCTTTGGTGATCTCAAGGTTTGAAGTTCAGAAGTTGATGGTGGTAGAAGTGGATGCTAGAGAAAAAGAATGAGCCTCTGAGGAAGTAGTAGAACTAGAAGCATAGGCAAGAGAAGGAGTTGAAGCTACAGTAGGTGGATCTAGACGTGTGCACCTCTAGCTCTGGCTAGCTCACAAGGGTTTCCTTCTTCTGAATATTGGTAGGAGAAGTTCTACCCTTGGAAAATAGATGAAGATTAGTTGCACAAACCTCAAAACCCATGAAAATCAGTGAACAACTCCCATACTCATCATAGCAAGGGTTTCCCAACCCGAGGGAAACCATAGTGAACCCATCCAATGGCACCCGAAACTGCCTTAGAATCTTGGGGGTAAGGGATTTGTATCCCAAGGGACATATGAATGGTGTTCCATATGATGCATGAGGAAAAAAATTATCTTTATCCAAGTGCATCAGCCATAATCGTGATGTATGCACCACAACAACAATGGGGAAAGAGGATGATACACGATAGAGAGTGAAGTAATCTCACACGAGGAGGAAGATAGATGGCTTTGATCTTTACTCGTTAGAATACTTTGTATCTCTTAAGCAAGGAAGATTGTATGTCCTTTACATTCCCCTGTACTCTCAACTAGCATACATAATGCTCACTCCTATAGAGTAGATCGCTCAAAACATCACTAGTCCCAAAAATCCTATACAATGTTTGCTCATTAAGGCATATGGGAATCCTAAGGACAAGTGTTTGTATATTATAGTAGGATGTAGAGATAGAAAGTTTTGGGAAGAAGAGATGTATCAAATAAAGGTAGTAATTTTATTACAACTCAAGGAGAGGAATGGGTTGATGATGAGCAAGAGTTCCCATGTATGGAAGCATGTATCTTTTTATACACTATGTCACACTGATGCACTTAGCAGGGATAATGTGTCTATCTCAAAATCTAGAAACCCATTTCCCTTGTATATCAAATAAATGAAATAGTATTGAATCATACATGGACTCCTTAATGATACCACTCAATTGATTTCCAATAGTGATGGTAGGACGGGCCCTAGAAGAAGAGGGTACAGTAGAAGGAGAAGAAGAATTTTCTTATCTCCTCTTTTTAGCCATTTCCTAGGCTCTCCTAGTATTGAAAGGTAGATGTTTCCTTAAGAATGTGGGCAATAGGAAGTTGTCTAAAAGTAATTGATAATGTGGCACCATGCGGTATCCCTCTAACTCAACCATTGTACTCTTTGGTCCTCAAAGCTTAAGTGAGGAAATAATTTTGGAACTATTCATAACTCCTATTGCTCAAACTTGCTCTTGTTAGAGAAATGATTGTAGTTGAGGGTCATAAATGATATGCAAATATTATTGTGAAGAAGATTATCCTGAATCCTTACAATTTTATCAAAGATTTGTTGGGTTGATTCATTGTTAGTCTTCCCTTCTTTCTTACCTACCCTAACTCTCACCTAAACATCCATTCTTGTCAGAGGTATATATGGAGTACTGTACTTTTTCACATGGTCTTTTTCCTCCTCCTTTAGAATCAAGTCAGGTAGTCATTATGGTTTGAAACTAACAATAATCAATGCATAATGACATAGTTTATTTCCTTACCAACTCATTCCTTGTAACATTATTGTCAGCGTGTTTTGTGAGGGTAAAATTTTTTCTTTGCATATTCTTTTGCCATCTAACTCATCTTCTATCACTGACAACATACACATCATAGAGGAAATAAATGTCTATATGATAAGTATTATTTAAGGCATAATATATAATGTGAGTCGTTAAATACCTTAGCCTCTTTTAACCTTTTCAACTCAACAAACTCATCCCATTACTGAGTTATAATTATGACTTGATAATTTGCTTGTGATTGTGATAGGTAAGTTCCATATCCAACACACTTTTGAGGAATAACCTTCTTATAGCATTTAGGCGCATCAAACCACCTGAAATCATGAAAAAACTAAATATAAATAGTATATAATTTAAATTATGATATAATATTGGTATATAAACACTCATTATACTTGTATATTAGCCTATAACTTCTCCTTTATCTCATGAGGTGCCTTCTCTAGTCAAGAATCATAATGGGAATCACTGCACAAGCTCTAGCATTCACATTACTTATATAATATGTCACATTATCTCTTGTTGGCACCCATTCATTAGTAAATTTATCAATTACATATCTAAGTCCCTTGTGCCTTACATTAGATACTTTCTTCATATGCACCTCACCATCTTTCATTTAGCATCTTTCCTTCTTGATCATGTTGAGATGCCATACTTACATGAAACCACCAAAGAAACAACCTTTTTTGGATTTTAATAAGGCATTGATCGTAAGCAAGAAAATGGTCAAAACCTAACTTCTCTTGCCATATCTTAAAATTACAACATGTACCGACCTAGCATTATATAAACTACTGTAAAATGCTACAAAGTTCTTCTTGATTAATTTACTACATAATAAAGAAAATGCAAACATTATAAGATTCTATAACTACATGACAGTAAATAACACTCAAATCAATAGCAACACTATAACATAGCATATAACCAACCAACCAATAGGAACTAATATTTTATCCTCATTACTAATAAAAAAATAGCAAATAATCAAATAGTAGATCATGTAAAACAAAAATATCATAGAAGAAAGAAAATGAAAACTATAAAATTCTAAAACCATAAGATAGGAAATAACTCTCTGAGAATACTCAAAACCACTTTTAAATGGTATATAACGTATAAAAGAGTGAAATTGAGCAAAAATATTTCAAGCAAACAAAACTATTTAAGCATGGATAACTCAAGATTTTGTGCAACATTAAATAATAATGAAGAAGGAAAATGCATACTTAAAGTATGAAGAACAATGATGAAGGTCACAGGAAAAGGAAATATGATGATGGTGATCAGAAAAGAAGGTTTGAGATGGTATACATGGTGGAAGATTTTCACATCGTTGGAAGTTTTTTGTGCCTAAGTAAATGGGTGAAAGTAAAAAAATTGGTCTAGGATAAAGTGAAGTAATAAGGGAAAAGAAGAAGAAGAAGAGCGGATTGAGGTATACACGGTGGTTTTACACTATAATTATCGTCTATACCCTAGGAAAAAAAATCTCGATACATTATAGATTTCTAGAACTTTCATCTATAGTCTTTTGTAAAGTTCCCCTTTTAAGAGACATTATAGATGATTGTTATAATATTACAATTGTCATCTATAGTTCCCCACAATAACACCATTGATTTTCAAACCATTTTAGTTTTCAATAGATGGGTTATATATGACTATTCTTGTTATAATAATTGTACATAAGCTCTCATCTATTTTTTTTTTTGTAGCAGTGTATTTTCATCTTCACCAGGAGTTCATGAGTAGATCAATTTTGGGAATATAACTATTGGAACATGCCATTCATGGTTGATGCATATGAAAACCTGTTGTAGTTGAAGTGTGCTTGAAACCTTATGCACAACTCGATTTGAAGATGTTCTTAGTGTAGTTTAAAAGGTTCAAACTTCTTTCAATTTACCTCATCACTATGTAGTTTTAGTTCTAATGTAGCATATGTAAGTAATTTTAGTATTGATGTGAGATGATTTTTCTCTGTCAATAAGAAAATTGAAAAAGTGAAAATAGAAAAGTGAAAAAGGAGATAAGGCAAATGCATAATAAGTGAAAAGGAGAGGCACTTACATAGAAGGATAAAACTGGATTGGGATTGCAAAATTTTGTTATAAATAGAAAATATAAGTTTTTGACGATGGATTACATCTTATAAGTCATCTAGCCTAATGACAATGTATATTATTATATTTTGGTTATAACATATCAAAAGATTTTAACACATTTAATGCTACATTTGTAACAATTCAGCACATCGACAATAAATAGTTAATTTGAGTGTTTTTAGAATTGATGATTGACCCCACAGATCAATATGAGTACTTTTGAGTATATTTTTTTTATCAACTCAAGCACATCTTCGGATATTTCTTAAAAAATCACCTATCCTTAAATTGTTTCAAATCAAATACACTTAACTGTGGTGTTCTTTAATAATAGATTTCCTAAAAATAAGGCATACCTTATTAATACAAGTAATCATATCAATCTTTTAAAGCTTATATTATCTACCATTAATTTGGGATATTACATGCACCCCCATTAGAAGAATGTAACATCCATATTGTACCTCAACTAATTATTGTCTCATTATAATCTGTCCCATGAATCGTCCAACTAGATGGTTGATTGTCTCATCCAGGCTTAGCTCGCGGTTACGACTTCTCTCTTGATACCATTTATAACACTCGAGCCTCACTTACTATACATGACAAATTATTTTGGCTAGGAAAATTTAGCTTCTATTTATATTAATGTATTTTATGTTTATAGATAGATATAAGTGGTACGTTTTTTTAGAAGTGCATTATACTATTACTATATAATGTCATAATTTTTCAATCAAAAGTATGCTAATTAAGGTACCATTTGAAAAACTTAAATCCAAATATGATATGGCATAATAATAATGTAAGCCTTTGGTTAACGTATATTATTTGTTTATGAATATTCCTGAAGTAATAATGAAATTTGGTAAATTATTTGAAACTAAATAAATTAATGTATAATGATATTTTTAGACATGTAGCATTACTAACTATTATTTACATTTATAAAAGTTGATGGATGTAATTTAACCATTTAACCCTTAAACTCAAAATCATAAATCAATAATATTATTTATAATGATATATTATTATATATTATCTAATGATTAATGATGAGAATTGAAACCTAACCGAATGAATGAAACGGGTAGAGCTAACGGTTTGGCAAAGCAAAGAAACGGGTGAAAGAGGGGAATATCTATGGAACAAAGTTGTATGGGGTCACTTTCTTCTGTGACTTCAAAACTAAAGCATAGTTCAGACTTGTATTATAGTAACATCAGTTGATGAGATATTAAAGCAATAACAGTTGCGCTGGGTGGGGTTGTATTTATTAGAAAATTACATTTAATTAATATATATTATTAAAATAAACGGCTACAATAATTTAAATCTGAAGAGAGTACTACATAACCCACCGTAATTTAACACACGATATAAACTAACTTTTCATACTGCTATTAATAATAATAAATAGCGTAAATGAGGTAGGTATGATTTGTATTATTTTTTCTTTTTTTTTTTTTTTTTATAAAAAAGTATTTTAAAAAAAAATAAATTAAAAATACAAACATTAATAGCTATTTACAGTAACTTTCGTAAATCAAGCATGGATGTATTCAAATTCAACGTCCGCGTGAATCTATCTAGCTAGCGGCACCGCCAGACTAGTTTCGTCGAAAGTGTCTTAAAATCCGTGTGATTCCATTCTATGAGTTGCCGCCTTTAATATCTCCGTCGCCAAAAAACATATACCGCCACACCATTCCTAAATCCTGCGCATCAATCCATGGGAGGTGACACAAGAAATACAACGGTGTCTCAATTCCCGTCGGCAATACAGCTACAACGACAGAAGCCAGCGTCTCAACTGGGGACTCGGCTGCAAACGAAAGTTTTATTATTATTATTATTATTATTATTATTATTATTATTATTATTATTATTATATCCCGAACATAAAAATGTAACAATTATTAGCTCTATCTCAGTTATAATTATAATTCCAACGTTCCTATGTCTATTGTTTTTATCTCACTAACAATCTTTAATATAATAATTAAAATTTTATTAAAACTCTATACAACAAATAATATTTATATTTTTTATTGAAGAATATAAATACTTCAAATCTAATTAAAAAAATTATTTGTAATTAATTATTTGACCAAAGTCTATCAAAAACACTCCATTAATAATAAAATAAACCGGATATTACCGATTCTTTTCGAGCATTAGATAGACAGATACATCGTAACGAGAGGATATTGATCTTTGATTTCAAGTTATTGTTTTTAATCATTTTATAATTATTTTAATTACATATATATTTTTTTTTTACTTTTTTACTTACTTGTCACAATTATTTCCGTCACGTGAACATAAAAAAATCGTATTGAATTTTGAGATTAGATAATTATTTACCGCCAGCGGTAGCCGGTAGCACACGATCCCTGGTAATCGGGAGGTATGTACAGCCACACGTGGTAGGTCGTATTTTGGACGTGTAGTGCTCTGTTTTTGACGCACGCCAACACACTGAGTCGTTTGTCCAAAACCACAGGATCGATAGAACCCGACTACGAACGCCCCAGGTTTTATTTCCTCCTGCTCGCCTTCGTTCGTCGAGTATATATAACTTTATTCCCACAGCTCCCTATTCTTCGCTAGCTGATACAACCACGGAATAAAACCAAACCAAACCACAGCCAAAACAGCCTATTTTTTTAAAATCAAACGCACTACAACTCGATCTATCATTTCTTTCCATCATCATCGTCAAATTAATTAACTCTCCGAGAAATCTCAATCGATGGCTGCAGTCGCGAGATCGCATGCCGCGGCGGCGGGAATAGCCGTGGTGGAGGCTCTGAAGGATCAAGGAATCGCTCGATGGAACCACCCATTAAAGTACGTCCACCAACGCCTCAAGAATAACGTCCGAGCTTCAACCTCTCAGGCGGCTGCCAGGTCATCCTCAGCGGCTTCGGATTCTGAGGCGGTCGGAGCCGTGAGGACGAGGAAAACGGAGGAGAATGCGAGGAAGGTTATGGAGCTCAATTGCTTTGGTCCAACCACTCTTAGATTCTGAAGATTTTGGAGGAGCTGATCGGTCTTCAATTAATTATTCATATACACTATTGTAAATTACAATTTGTACTCGCACGCATCGCTTTTGAAAGCTGAATCGCGGCCAAGATAATAAGATAAGATAGGGCAGCAGCAAAATTTCTTGCCATCCAACGTCTCGTATCCCTATCCACAGATGAAATGTGCTTTCCAGCTTGTTTGGAATCATGGAATTTCTTCAAAATGGAATTTCAATTTTAATATTTGGAATAATGCCACTGTATATAACATACCCTTATATTTTCTACCATAGTTTTAAAAATCAAATCGGTATCATAATTAACGGCTTGTTTTGAGTTACTTATCAAAAATAATTATCTATAATAATTACTTATTTTATAACTGGTTCGATAATTTTTACTTATTTAACCGATTTTTAATCGGTTTTTATTGGTTCTGAAATTCTGAAAAAGGGTACATAAAATCTAACCGGTGACTTGATCGATTCGTCGATTCATCGGTTGGACCGGCTGCTTGGCTCCAATTTTTAATACTATGTTTTCTACTCATTGCTTTTGTTGGCTCCAATTTTTAATACTATGTTTTCTACTCATTGCTTTTGTATTTTATTTCTAACGTACAAAATATATGTCCTTTCGTTTTTAATACTATGTGTTTCTATCCATTGCTTTTGTATTTTATTTCTAATGTACATAATATATATCCTTCCGTTAGTCTTATATGTAGTTGAAGAGTTGATGACCCTTTGGATATATAGTTGTTAGGCTTGAACATATCTACAACAATATAAGTCATAAGAATCGTCGAAGGCTTCAACATACAAGGGCAGCAACAATAGGAATCATATGGAAGAAGGGTAAAAAAATTTGATGAAAGAGAAAACAAGCAACTATAAATTTTTGGAGAATTGATAATGTAAGATTATTTTAATGTATTTATTTATTTATTTGAAAAAAATGCTTCAAAAGTTGTGAGAGATGTGAGGAAGATGAAGGTTAATGCTTCATTTGGTTCTTAGAAAGTTTTAAGTGTAAGAAAGAAAATAAAGAGGAAATAAATATATTTGTATGTGTTTGTTTTGTTTACATAAGATAATGAGATAGACAAATAATAAGAAATAAAATTGTTAAAGATTAATTATTATTTTTTAGAAAATTTTGAAAGAAAATATTTTGATTTTAATTTTCTTTTCTTGAAACTTTCTTAGAACTAAATAGAGCCTAAAGGTTTCAAAAGATGATAACTTGAAGGGTATAATTGGGTTTTACTTCAATATTTAATGATGTTGGGGATATAATTTTAACATGAGGTTATTTTAAAAATGCTAAAATTAAAATATAGTGACATTTGGTACAAAAAAAGTTTGACAAAAAATATAGATTGTTTAATGCTTACTTTTAAGGGTATATGGTGTATTAAAGTTTATTTATTTTATTTTATTTT
The DNA here is from genome assembly GCA_030549775.1 of Tamarix chinensis. Lineage (NCBI taxonomy): Eukaryota > Viridiplantae > Streptophyta > Magnoliopsida > Caryophyllales > Tamaricaceae > Tamarix > Tamarix chinensis. Next base: position 7,615,853 of record CM060177.1, on the reverse strand, counting down.
TGGATTTTTTACCTTAGGAATTAACCAAAAATTTATACAAAAACTTTCTATTATTAAGAAAAAAAAAAAAAAATTATTTAGGTATCCTAATATTTAACAGGTACTCGACCTATATTTTAACTAATTTCACCAAAATACATCCACATTTTAAATCAATAACACTTAGCCATCTTTTGCATTAATATATTTAGATTAGGCTAAGGATTAGTTAACTTGGAGTGTTCACGCATCGAGGTAGTATACAACAACTTCAACATACAAGTTGATGCTTGGCTCCTAGGAATATGATGCACACTTTGCTTGGAGGCTAGTCTAGTGTCAAAAGTTTACCAAATGCATTGAATCCTTCTTATGGAACTCTATACTTGATTACTTACCAATATATGATCAGAGGGTGAAGTGATGTCTATCAGAGGATGACCATTATCCTTTGTGCATGGTAGGAGAGAAGACATGGAACACCTTTTGAGGTGTTTCTCCTAGGCTAAAGAGGTTTAGAGTCAGATAGGGGTTACAAATTAACATCATAGGATACTTCTATGATGGAACCTTTTAGGCTTCATTTGATTTATAGAAAATCTCGAGGAAAGCAAAAAAAATTGATGGAAAACAATTTCCCATTTTTTGGTTGGTTGGCAAATTAAGAGGAAAGAAAATACTGAGAAAAAACGGAGGAAAAGTTGTACTACCATATTTCCTAATCTAAACATGAGAAAAATAAGATAAGCATTGAAGAAAAATTTTCTGAGCTCCTTCTTGACAATACTCCTTCGTTCCTAATCTAAACATGAGGGTATGAGAAATTCATGGGCAGCAAGCTGTACGATGCTCTTCCTTTATAACATCTTCTATGATATTACATAAATGCGACCAGACTTGATCTAATCTTAGACATAAATCTTGAATGATATATATCGGTTCTTAGTCCTCGTTTAAAGTTTAGTTCCTGATTGATCTTATATATGTATATATGAGAACTTAATTTTTGTTTTTTCCGAAACCTTAGGCTGTTGTGGCAGACATGCAGATCGAGATGTAGAGACGTGGTAAACAAAAAATTCCTTCTTTTAAAATGAAAAATAATATGAAATATTTTGTATATTTAAAGATATTTATATTTTTTAAAAATATTATAAGTTATTTATGTGATATTTTATAATGTTTCTAAAAAATGAAATTAGTATTGAGTTTATGGAGTTTTATGATTTTTTTTTTTAGAAATTTATAGATCTTTTCATGTATCAATATAATATTTTAATTTTTATTGAATATATAAGAGTATTCAAATAATAATAATCAACTTTTTTTTTTAGAATTTTCTTTCTAGAAACCAAATACTAAAAATAGTTTTCAAATATTCTATTTTCTATAAAAAAAGTTTCAAAAACTAAATAAAGGAAATAAAATTAACTTCTTTTATTTTCTTTCTTTTATTTTTCTTTTCTTTCATTTCCTTTCCTTATTATTTTTTGCATATCAAATAGATCCTTAAGGAATGGATTGGCAAAAATCTTAGAACCGGTCGCACTTACAATTTCCATCTGCCTTAGAACCTTTTATTTGCTATCACCTATTGGTGGTTATGGAAGTGAAGGTGTCTTTATGTGTTACAAGGAAAAGTCTAGCTGAATCACATATAAAATTTCCTTTGTCTTCACTCAAATGAGGAAGATAACTGATGCATGGGAACACTTAGATGTGTGGGGAGATAGTTTATTGTATAGAGTAATTTTCCTATATATTGGTCACTACCCCATCTAGATACCATTAAATAGAATAATGCATGTGGATGGGTGTGTGTGTGGTGGTGATCTTACCAAAGTGAGGGGATTATTTCATGATGAGGCGGGATAGTGGTTACATGGCTTTGTAAGCAATATTGGGAGTGCTCCCACATTAAGAGTTGAGTTATGGGTGATTTGGATTGGACGTCAACTTGTCGTTGATATGAGGCTATCATTGGAGTTAGATTCAAGGACTGTAGTGGACATGATCCTAGGCGATTATGAGTCGGTTGGGCTGGAAGTTGTAGTTGTTCAAGCATGTAAGACGATTGCTAAGAAGATGAGGGGTTATGTGGTGCTTCATACCTTTGGTGAGGCCAATACATTTGATAATGTTCTAGCTTCCATGGCTCATAAAAACTCGTTGGGTACCCATAGATCTTCTTCATTGAGTAAGATCAATCATGGTTTTTGTAAAGAAACCTGTGGGTGTCAATTAAGTCATTCTTATAATACACGACACAGTCCTCATTTTTCTTACAAAAATTAGATTATGCTATGTTGAATGCAGTCAAGGTAATTTTTTATAATAAATACTCAAAATTATTGGAAAAATACAAGAAAAAACTAAAAAAAATATAGGGAAAATGAAGTTTTTGAAATTTTTAATAAGATTCAATAGATTTGAAAAAAAGGAATTTCTTAGATTTTTTTAATTTTGTCATTTAATTTTATATATTTTTTAAATGTGATGATTTTCTTAAATATTAGTTTTTTCAATTTTGATAGTAACATTTTTTTATCCCTTTAGAATAAATATCTAAAATGATCCCTTTTTTATCCAAATTATTCTACATAGATGAAATAGTTTCTAAAATGATATTTCTAACCATGAAAACTAAATTAAATTAACCTATATTTTCTCTTAGTGCCTCAGCTTACTTACCCTTGTTTTCTTAATCTCTATCTTTCTTTTTTTTACTTTATAGGGAAGGGAAAATCCCAAAAAAAAAATGCTTCTATAAGTGAAGCCACCCATCGTATCAAACATCAAAACATACTTGGCAAAGTCAGGGGGACTGATAAAACTAAAAAAAGAAAAAAGAATAAAAAGGCTTCCAGAGCTCAACCGATGGCCAAGCTTGGATAAGTAGTGAACCACCATGTTTGTTTACCTAAAGTTGAGCTAAATAATGGACATAACAAATCTTGAAATGAAATCCTTGAAGGCTTTGACAAGGGAAGAAAATGGATGGCTAGCAGGATAACCCCCATTCATAAGCTTAACTGCAAGGCATGAGTTACTACAGAGAATAATCCTCTTTATGTCTATTGTGCACTTCCTTAACGCCATAGAAAATTTGCCTAAATTTGAGCCAAAGTAATGCATAGAACACCAATGTTAGAAGTAAAGCCAAATAACCAGTTGTTGTAGTCATATCTATCTAAGCCTCCGGTCGCTAGAGGTCCTAGATTACCCATCACACTTCCATCTACAGTAAGCTTGGTAAAGACGATTGAGTGTTTGGTCCAAGCCAACACACAAATGGTCTTCAAATTAGTTGGGTCTTCCACCTTCTTTGGTATGAACCAAGCATAAAATTCTTCCTTAGTGAATTGTCAAAGCTATGGAACAACCTGATCAAGTAAAGCTTACATCCTCATCACCATGCATGGATATGCCTATTCTACCAGTACCATGACTTCCAACACACAGTAGCAAACTGTAGTGCCTACAAGTGCATGATATTACTCTAAAGCCAATCTTCTAACAAGGAAGGAAAAAAATTTACTAATCTCCACCGATTAAAATTAGATCCATAAATCTCTCACACTACTATGAAATCAACAATTAATAATGCCACAAAAATGATTGTTTGATCGAAACCATTGACAAAAATGTGAAAATTTAGGGGCAGGAATATGGAGCAAGTTTTAATAATGGTTCCATACATTAAGTATTATTAAAAATTAGAGCAACGCTTGTTTTAATAACAGTTTTAAATTAACTATTACCAAAACTAAAATGCCTCCAAGTTTTAATAATGGTAATTTCTAGAACCATTATTAAAAACAAATTTTGATAACGGTTATACATATAAACATTATAATAACTAGCATATTAAACACCCTCCCTTCCCTCTCACTCATTTACGTCTGTTATAGAAACTTAAAATCTTTCTTGCTCTCAATCCTCCTCTTTGTTTTGCCTGACAGTTGTCCTCATTTCGCCATTTTACGTCCATTGTGCCTTCCTCTTGCTTGTCGATGAACATTTTCCTTCTCCTCTCATCATTGTCATATTTGTTTTTTATTTCTTGATCCAGGTTGTGTGTCCCGTCTACCCTTTCTTCCAAAGCCCTTCCCATCGTTCGTCTGCCTCTTGCCTCTCTACCACATCCCTTCCTCACTGTTTGTGGCTCCTGCAACCACAACAGTCGGCGTCGACCAAGAAGTCTAGCTCCTTGCCCCGAGAACCTTCACTTAGTATAATTTTTTTTCTTTTTCTTTCATTATAAATATATATGCATGCATGTTAATTATTTAGTAGGCATTACGTGTATTATTGTTTGTATGATATATGTTTGTTACAGTTTGTTGGCCTTTGTTGCTATGTTGTTATGGCTTTTGATTGCACGTTGTATTTGCCTCTCTCTATATATTTATGAGTGCATCATGAAAATATTGATGCCTTAGATATTAATTAAAAAAAACTAGTTTTGCTAGCATTAGAGATACATGATTTGATAATAGTGCGTTAAAAATTGTGAAGGATTGTTACATATTTTATAATTTAAAAAGTTAGACACATTATTAGTAACATGATTTAGTGGTTGTTGTTTTTTATAGGTAGTGGACTAGTGAGATGGCGTAGTTATCCATTATGTATATACCTCCAATATATTTGTGCATGACACCCAATTCAGATTTATGGAGTCATGTCACATGGTTATACGAGGATCTTCTTGGTTTTTCTTGAACGAGTCGTACTATAATCCATTCCATTTTAGATCGTATCATTTTCTTTTGACATTACCTCAGATTGAGCCATGGTGTGGGGCATTAGCTAGTTATTTTGATTTGTTTGTCAACCATACCGATGCACCACACTCGAGATTAGTTGAAGGTGAGGTGTTTGTGAGGGATTATGATTGGATTGTTAGAGAACTGATGGTCATAGATGATGAGTGGAGGTCTCGCTATAACTTACCCCCGATTATATACCTTAGTTATGCTAGAGTATCTATTAGTAAACTCTTTGTTGATGATGTCAGGGAGCAAATAACATATAGAGATGCGTGCACTCTGAGAGTAATGGGTTCTAGTTGGCCCAGGCAAGGCTACTGATGGATTTTATAGGATGGTTAGGGGGTATTGTTAATTAGTTGTTTGAGTTGTAGCAACCTTTTGATGTACATATTGTTGCTATCGCCTTAGGTTTTTTCTTAGTTTTGGGGTCTTATTTTAAACGCTTAGTATGTATTGACTTTTGAATTTATAATCCTTGTATAAATATTTGATATGTATATACATATAAAATCTTTCTAAAAAAGAACGATTTGTGTATTGGTATATTTTTATTCCCTTATTGGAATGGTTTGTATATATAGCAACATAATAACATGATACGTTATAGAAATATAAATTCGTTCTAACCATGAGAGATTTGTGAATTGATAAGAGATATGGAAACAAGTTGGAATTGTTTATACATATAACTTCAAAATAGAAGGATATATATTATACAAATATGAATTTTTTCTAAGCATTAGCAATATGTGAATTAGTTTGTAGAAGTGAATTGATTTGTAATAATATTTTTTTGTGGGATACATATAGATTGGAAAACTATAGATTAAAAATGGATGTCTACAAATCATTTTCTAGAGAATCTGATAAAGGAGTTAAATTTTTCATCACGTTTGCAATAGAACATGTTCGGGATACTAGTAGAATAGTCAGTCCTTGTTTGAATTGTGCTTATATTTAACATGCTAATGCTAATGATCTGAGAGATCATTTGTTTGTCCACGGAATTGATACAAGTTACACTCGTTGGATATGACATGGTGAGATAGAGTCTGAATATGATAATGAGGAAGGTAGGAAGGATAGTAGTGAATCATTTGACAACAATAAGGGTGATTCGTTAGAGGATAAGACTCGAAAGGTTGAGGAAAGTATTCGACATTGTCTAAAAAATTTCAATCAGTTATTGAATGACTAAAAAAAAATCTTTGTACAGTAATTGTAAAAATTTTAATAGATTATCCGCTACTCTAAGGTTGCACAACTTAAAGGCATGTAACGAATGTAGTGATAAGAGTTTCATAGAATTATTATTAATTGTGAAAGAAATGCTTTTCAATGATAATATTCTACCCGATCGTACCTATGAAGCGAATAAGATCCTTTCATCTATAGGTATGAGTTATAAGAAGATACATGCATGCTCTAATAATTGTATATTATTTCATAATGAATATGCATGTTTAGATTATTGTCCTAATCAAGAATGTAAAACACCATGATATAATAAGAATAAGGTGCCATCAAAGGTATTATGATATTTTCCTATAGTACCAAAATTCAGATGAATGTTTAATGATATTCAAGATGCAAAGAACTTGAGATGGCATACTAATGAGAAGATAGATGATGGGTTTTTGAGACATTGATCTGACTCTCCATAATGGATGATGATTGATGGTTTGTTTCCTAAATTTGGTGAAAAACCAAGAAAATTGCATCTTGCACTTTCTACGAATGGTATGAATCTACACATTCAAGACACATATATTATTTGGCTTGTGATTTTCGTGTTATACATTCTATTACCATGGCTCTATGTGAAATGCAAGTATATGATACTTTCTTTACTCTTTTTGGGGCCAAACCAATCGGGGAATGATATTGATGTTTATTTGAGCCTTTGATTGATGATTTGAAGTTATCATGGGACACGGGTGTTTAAGTATTTGATACTTATGATGAGGAAAATTTCACTTTGAGAGCAATGTTATTCTATACTATAAGCGATTTTTCGGTATATGGTAACTTTGAGAGGAGAACCAACTAATAAAAAAAACCCCGCCGACCACTACCTGCTTTGGTAATGTTGTATTTCTACGCCCGAAACTACCTTAGTAGAAATCTAATTATAATTAATTGTCCTACTGAGTATGTTGGGAGGGACGATGTCATATATATGGTATTGGCGGAGGTTATCAGCAAAATTTATAAGTGTGAATGGATGTCAACAATGAGCATGGCCATATATGTTAAGTATTGTTTCATATCATTTATTTTAGCCGAGTTGCGGTAGAGGGGATGTCGTCCTCTACTGTATTTGCCTCCTACTGTTGGTGTTGGTTGCATACTTGTCGACAAAGAAAATGGAACAAGGATGACAAGAAGAGTATGGGATCGTAGGAAATTTAGCGGACACGATAAACTAAATCCAATAATTAAATTCACTCACCTAAAATCGTAGGATACCACACCAGGTGATAACAAGATGGATGGTGAAGATTCGAAGAAGAAGAAGAAAGCGTTGGGCATTGAGTAGAAGGGATACAAACATTTGGCGAAGGTGGCCATCAGAACCTTATCTCAGCTGTAGCCACTAGGTGTTTGGGAATGGGGAGCTAGGGTTGTGATGTGTGAATTAATTAGGCGAAAACGAAAGTGGAGCCAGGAGGAGGGAAGGAGGCGACCGATGGACTAATGGGCTATGGACCTATGGTTGCCTTGCCTTGTCAAAGCTTTAAAGGGGATGGGCGGATCGAAAGAGAGTCAAAGAGAGGGTTGCTGTGAGTTGTGGCAAACTTACGCATTATACACAAGTCACTACTGCACATGGCACAGTAGTGACTTACTAATGTTCCACCGGGGAATGGCCGAATGGGGATGGGTGGATAAATTCAGGGATGTATACGACTACGACATGTTGAATTAGAATTTAGAGTATTAGGCTATTAGTTTTCATGAGTTACATACAGACATATATATAGAATACAGTATAATAGTACTATTTTTTTAGAGACATTTTTCATTTTTTAAAAATTGATAATAATTTTATTATTATTATTATTATTATTATTATTTATGAGAGTTACTAAAACCGTAAGTTTTATTAATTTATATTACAAAACTTGTAATAAAACTTTGAGTTTTATAAATGAACTGATAAACGAGCTTAAAAATATTGACAAAGCTCAGCTTGTTTAGTTAAATGAACGAGTGGAGTTGAATCGGTTTTGTTCATTTAAAACTTTAGGTGTATGTGTTGAATGTTGATGTTACAGTGTGAGGGTAAGAAGAATGTCTTAGTTATAATTTTTTATTTTTGGAAAATATATCAAAAAAATTATTCTATTAATTTGTATATTTTTAAATAAAATAATAAAATAATTGTAAAACTATCCCTATACTATTTATTAAAAAACAATAAAGTATATAATAAACATATAATTAAAAAATATGAGATTAAAAATAAAAATTAGTTTTTAAAAATTTTTATATAATTTTTTTGATATAAAAATTTAACGATATAATGATATTTTTTAACGAGGAGTGATTACTAATTACTTGTTAAAAAAAATAATTTAAATCATATCTGATCACATTGTTAAATATTAGCGATTAACCAAACATTTCGTTGGCCCTAACTAAGTATTGATTTCGCTAACCATGGCACCATTAGATCGTGGTTTTATGCTAGTTTTCATTACCGGTGCAGCACAACCCACAGATGTAGATTAATAACAGCCTCGATAATGACCACAGGTTTTCATTTTTACTTTTCAAAACCAGTTGACAACACCCTGTTCCAGCAACGCGAGGATGGTTTTGTAAGGAACACGGTTTCTTTTTTATTTAAATGACTGTCTTTAATATAATACTCACTTAATATTAATACACATTTCCACTTGGCACAAGCAACTTCAGTTTCTCCCCCCCCCCCTAACCTCCTCCTTTCAACCTTGAGCAAATTATCTCTCGTTATATCGCCCCCTTTCTTCTAAATACTAATCATCTAGCTAGTTAGAAACGGAACTAGACATGTGTAGTAAGAAAAGAGCTTGCAAGTTCGAGGAGGCATTCAAGTCGATGCAAAATCAGATGGTGACTGATGCTAGGAATAGTCATACATCGCTCCAACATCCGAGCAACTCTAGCGGCAGCGGCGGCAACTGTGCCTGGCATCTTGATAGTAGCAACCACCGGAGAATCGATACGATTACCACCGAGTCGATGCAAAATCAAATGGTGACGGATACCAGGAATAATAATAATAATAATAATAACAATAATCATACATCGCTCCAACATCCAAGCAACTCTGGCGGCGACGACAGCCATGCCTGGCATCTTGATGGTAGCAACCGCCGAGGAATCGATACGATCGTCGCCACCAAGAACTCAACCGGGAATTATGCGGAGTGGAAAGAGTACGACCGAGAAGAAGAGAAAATTCAGGCCCTCATCCAGTTGATTACTTGGGGTCCCTGGACCTGATTGATTAACTCATATGTTAATTTTCTCCTTGCATTTTTTAACGAAGTTTTGATTAATCATCATGCGGAATCGATGTTTCCGTTAAATATATTTATGTGTTATAGCAATTTGTATAGAGTTTTCTTGTGAGAATATATATTATTGTCTATCTTTGTGTCTTTAAATTATAGATCATATAATTATATAATAGATTAAAATTAAAGTTAAATATCATTTTATTCCCTCTAAAATATAATATTATTTGAAATTTATCTACTCGATGAACCTATTTTTTTTTCCTTGGTAGCTTGTCCATAGATAAGTATAGGAGTAACATTGTTTGCTGTTTCATTTTACTGTATACATTATCGGGTTTACTTCATACAATATATTACTTCCTCCCTCGTATTTTCTTTGGGTGTTATTTATTCTATCGATGTTTCAAAACAAATGTACACTTTCTTTATATCACATTAAGTGACAAATATTCTATACAATTGCAAAACTACCATTTGTTTGTGTTTAACATGGGTAACCCTGCCTTAAGGGTTCATTTGACATGACATCGGGTTGTTAGAACGTGATCCTCTCAAACATAGTGAGGTGTTTATGTGGATTAGTTTGTAGATTTAATTAAAGATTGAGTTAAAGTTACTAATGCTTTGAAAATAAGAAAAGGCATGTCTGGTTTTGATTATTATAATTTTCATACTAACGGTAGAGTTTGGATTGGTTTTGATTTGGCATTATGGTGTGTTAATAAAATTGCTGAGTGTGGCCAAGCAGTGCATTGTCATATGCAATAGGCTGTAGGCCCTTGTGTCATTCCATGTCTCAATCATTTATGCAGCTAATGATGGCAAAAACAGACGGAGATTATGGGAATAGTTCATGGAGCAAAGCTCTCCTCAGTGGCCGCATGTGTTGTTTGGATACTTTAATGTAATAACCAATTCATAAGAAAAACAACCCATGGAAAGGTACACTTAGGAAGATATTAATCATTTCTCATAATGCATTACACAAATTCAAGTCGATGATATTTGGTATACTGGAGCTTTTCTCAAGTGGTATAATTGAAGAGAGGGTGTAGAAAGACTCAGGTGTAAGTTTGATCGAGTGATGGGTAATGTGGGCTAGTTTGACAACTTTCCATCCTGGCATGCTCACTTTGTGGTGCCCCTTTGTGTCTGATCATGCTATAATGATAATCAATTTAGGACAAAAAATTTCTAAGGGTGCAAAACCTTTCCATTTCTTCAACATGTGGACCTCTCATTATGATTTCCTCCCTATAGTATGCCAAAACTGGGACAAATATTGCACTCAATGTAATGAGTAGTGTGAAGTATTTATTGAAAAAATTGAAGAGGCCAATGTGTGAATTAAACCAAAGGTATTTTGGCATCATATCGGAAAAGGTTCTATAGGCGTGAACTAGTCTCATTGAAGTGTAAGAGCATCTGAATAAGAATCCTTTTGATGATATGCTAATTATTAGAGAAAAAGAGTGTGTAGCAAGGTTAAAGTACTATGACTCATGTGAAGAAAGTTTTTCATCATCAAAAGGCTTGAGTTGATTAGATTAAACTAGGATAAAATAATGCAAACTTTTTTCACTCTCTTGTGAAAGGAAGGAGACATTGTAATAAAATTTTCTTGTTAATGGTTGAAAATGGCCACATTTTCACCAACTAAGAGACTAGTGCTACTCAATTCACTTGGTTCTATGTGACTATGTGTCACTTATGAGGAATCCATTTCAAAGAAAGGGGTGATTTTAGACTTGAGGTCATGCTAAAAGGACCAGGGCTAGATGTTCAACATCATAGGAAGCTTTGGGCTAGATGTTCAACATCATAGGAAGCTTTTGGCTGCCATTCATAAGGACGAAGTGAATCAAACCCTCTTGTCAATGGGTAGTGACATGGATTCGGGACCTGATGGATATAATGCTATGTACTTTAAGGCTTCATGGGATAACAAAGGTGATGATGTTTGGAAGGCTATAGTTGAGGCGCTTATCATAGGTTGCATCCTTAAAGCCTCAAATGTTTTTATTTTGAATCTTATTCCAAAGGTTCCAAAAGCTAGTAGAGTAGGGGACTATCAACTTATTGCATGCTACAACTTACTTTACAAAATTGTTTCTAAGTTTATTACTAACTGGCTTCAAGACTTCATGCCTATGTTGGTAGGGGAGAATCAAGTGGCATTTGTAATAGGTTGAACTATTGGAGATAACATTATTTTGGTTTCCAAGTTGGTCCGAGGATATGATACAAATATTTTATCTCCTCAGTGCATGCTTAATTTGGACATGAGTAAAGCATATGATACAATAAATTGGTTGTTCATGTAATATGTTATTATAAACTTGAATTTCTCTCACTATTTTGTTAAGATTGTAATGAGTTGTATTACCACTGCACAATACTCTATCTCTTTTAATCAAACAATTCAATAACCTTTTGAAACGAAGAGGGGTTTAAGATAAGGAGTCCCTTTGTCTCCTTATCTCTTTGCAAGGCTATGGAGTATTTGTATAGATCATTTTGTGAATTGTAGAGTTATCTGCTCTTTAAGCCTCAACCTAAGTGTAAGAAGGTAAAGCTAAATAGCTTGATTTTCATTGACGAATTTCTTTTCTTTAGCTCAGAAAGTTTTTCTTCCATGGATGCCATGCGCCAAAATTTCCAAGATGTTTCAGCGGTATCCGAACTAACCTTGAATGCATCGAAAAGTATTATTATTTTTTATATTGTATTGGTATCTAATTGTGTGCGATAAGAGATTGACATGAAATATCATTTTTCCAATAAGTGACTTACTAGTACGGTATCATAGCATCCTATTGTCTCATAAATGACTCACTGGTAATGATTAATTGCTGCTTATAGAGAAGTTTACAGCAAAGATAAGGGGATGGAACTCACAACTCTAAGTCAGGCAGGACGATTACAACTGATTAGATCGGTTCTCTATAGGATCCAGGCTTACAAGAGCTTGCTAATGTTGTTGCCATAAAGAATTATTCATGATATGGTAGCCCTTTTTAGGTCATTTTTATAGACAGACATTGAGAAATCTAGAAAGGCCCTTGACATGCGATACAGTCTGCTTACCTAAATAGGAAGGTGGATTAGGTTTGATCCAAATTCATCCTTAGAATATTGCGGCACAGGTTTAGTTGCTTTGGTGGATAGCTACTAATAAGGATATGATTTAGGTTCGTTGGGTGCATGCCTATTATCTCAAAGGAAAAAATATATAGGAAGCATCAATTACATCCTCAACTTCTTGGTTGATGAGAAGGTTGCTACATATTCATATTGCTTCCTATGCTTCCCTCACAGACCCACAAGTAGAATCTAGGTTTGTGATGAGAGGAAGATACTAAATTGCTCGAGTCTATGATTGTTTATGTCACAAAGCTTAAAGCATAGAATGGTACAAAGTTTTGTGGAATAAGCTATCACCTCCTCAACAATAATTGACATTATGAATCATGATGCATGAAATATCGGCAACCAAAGATAGATTGCGTCATTTGGGTTATAATCTTAGTCCACACTGTGTTCTCTACAACCAAGAAGATGAACATCATCATCACCACTTCCTTTATTGCACATTTTCAAGAAATATTTGGACCTTGATGATGACATGATTTAGCATCTTACAAGTGCTCTCAACATGGCAAAGTCATGTGCATTGGTTATGCGAGGGGTCGAGACCCAAGGATATGTAAATATGTCTTAAGAGCTTCTTATGACGCATATGTGTATCACAATTAGCAAGAGAGAAATATAAGGATTTTTCATAATAAAAAGAGTGTAGAAAGGATAATCATAGAGGATATTGTGAAGGATGTAGCATCAAAAGTTGATGCTTTATCATCATGCATGTCCTACTCTAAATTGGTTTCCTATGTCAATTTGTTAGTTTAGTTCATTTTATGTATGTAAAATACAAGGTTATATTTCTTCTTATCTATTTGGTGGTGACCATAATTAATGTTCTTCTTAATAAGGTGGATTTTCTAAAAGGCAAACAAAATGAGTCAGAGAGAGTAATTATTAGTATTAGTATTATTAACATTAACCATTAAAAATATTTAACGCCAATATTGTTTAACGATCATAATAATTATTGTATAGAATATTAATTATAATTAGAAATAAATAATCTAAAGATATTTGAAAAAAATTATTTGTTTTGACTTGAATAAAAAAAAAACTATAGAGAAAATATTGTGATTTAGTTTAATATGGAGTTATCAAATCACACCAAATCATAAAATTGTTCACTTTGTTCAAGTAGGTGTAGATTGTTTAAAGTGGGAGAAATAATTATGAATAGTATTTTAAAGTAGGAGAGATTGAGTTTAATTATAGTGGGAGAGCTATGGTCTTTAATATTCACATGTTACCTCCAAGTTTATAATTCACCAAATGATTATCCCCATCAGTTTCATCTGGACTTGCATTGCTAACACTCCACCTTTGCTCTTTGTTTTCATCTTTGTTTCTGTTTTCTCTACCACGGCTTCGATCTTCAACCTCTCCCTCCCCATATAATTTCGAAGATTATAGCTTGGTTGGAATTGCTTTTCAAAAGTAGTTATCTATGATAATTAAATATTTTAAAACAATTTTAAGCTAAAAAGTTTCTAAAATAAGTAATTACCATGGATAACTAATTTTCATAAGTAGTTCCAAACATGGACTAAATAAATAAATTCTCAAAGTTTCCTTCTCCATTTCTTATCCCTTTTATCTTAGAATATATATATATATTTCCTTCTTCTTTTTCCAATCAAATAGATTGTTTTCTTCTTAAGGATGCTAATGATTGATAGAAAATAAAATAGAACCATATTTCATAACAATATATAGCATCTCAAACTTCCTATAATTCAACAACTATTATAAATTACGGGTTTAAGCTAAATAATTACACATGGGAAAATGGAAGAAGAGTCCCACTATTTGTTTTATGATAAATTAATCACCCTTATACACTATTTTATTAATATTTACTTTAACAATATTAATTACAAAGTGTTAAAAGAAAATATTTGTAATAAACAATTTTATTTGTATTAAAAAGTAAGTTAATCTAACACTAACTTTTTATATAAAAATAAATTCACATTATAAAAGTCAAAATCTACTTTTCATTTTTACCCTTACTACATTATAAAAGTCAAAATCTAATTTTCATTTTTACCCTTACTTTTTTATTTATTATCTTTATATTAAATGATTTGTTATTTTTTAATAAAGGATAATAGTAGAATATTAATGTTATATTTATTAGTTTTTAAAAAAGTGTCTAAATGGTTAAAATTCCTTTATTCTTTATACGGATGGAGTAGTGATTTGTAGGTTTTCTAATTATCAAAAAGAGTTATTGAATGTTCTCTCATCTTATAGTTAAGATTCAGTCTTTTTTATTCTTCTAGTGTCCATCAATGTCCCATTGAATAAAACAATCTATTTGGGTATTTATGTAGATTTTTTTTTGTAACATACACAACCTTCCTAATGGATTTAAAGATCACTTAAATGATTAGAAATATATTTTTGCCGGCTATGTTTGGTCATTAGTGCATGCATATACAATGACTAAAGTTGCAAGATTGATATTTATTTGACTGCATCAAAATAAACTGAGGTGTAAGCTATATGGTGGGCTGACAAATGCTAATGTACGATGCAAGGAAAAAAGTGTCATGATGTCATCTTTATTCATCGATGGAGCTCAATATACTATTTGGAATTATCAAGAGGTTACGACAATCTATAGATGTTATCCTAACATTTTTATCACATTTTCTTACAACCCAAAATGACCGGTGATAGTTTGGTTTGTTCAAAATAGAGGGCTTAAGGTTGATGATTGTTTGGATATTATTTGTTATGTTTTTAAAATGGAATTGGATTACCTTATAAAATATCTTTGGAATAGCAAGACATTTGAGAAAGTTAAATAAAGTAATACTCTACACCTACTTCACGATCTTATCTTAGATCTTACTTATTCATGCTTGAACTTTTTATAATTTTCTTTAAAGTTATTTGAACTATAGTTATATATATACATACATATATACATATATATATATATATATATATATATATATATATATTATTGAGTTTCAAAAGCATGACTTTTATCTAGCCCATTTATTGCATTTTATTGAAAAATAAGACAAGTATCTAACAATAAATGACATTGATCAAATTATTTTAGTTAACATTCTAGATCCAAGTATTGATCCAATCTATTAAAATTATAGTTCAAGATTATATAATACATGGACCATGTGAAAATGTAAGAAATAACTCCCCTTGCATGTCTGATGATCATTATACGAAGCATTTTCCCAAATAAAATAATTATCAAATCAACAACAGTTGATAATGATGGATATTCGGTGTATGGAGAAGACGTGATAATGGAAGACCAATGGAGAAGAATGGGGTGCTGTAACACCCCAAAATTCACTTTTTTTTTTGAAAAGTGGAAGCAATTAAAATAGAAATACTTAAAACCTGTGAATTCTGGGAATGTTACCGCCACACTTAGTACCAAACCGGTTCTCTCCGACCGTTCCAGTACCAAGTGCTAAGGCTAAAGAAAAGATTTACGTTAAATTCAAATTAAAAATTCATAAAAGAATTCGAAAGATCATACAATAAAATCAGAGTATGAGAAATTAAGAGTTAATTACAATGTCCTTGAAGTTTCAAATAACACTTGTAACTTCTAAATAGAAATAAATTTAAACAAGATAAAACCTGATGGGTCAAATTCCGGATTGCCTACTCACTCAAGTCAGGCCTGCCACCCCAAACAGTCTCTGATCTTAAACCTGCATAAGAGGTCTGCTCCCCACCATCAGTGGATCATCACAGGACCCATCAACCAAGGTAGTATCAGTACGGGTCCAGTACTGAGTAAGGTGACTTGATCACTAAGGCCAACACATAAACACATAAATCATGCAGAAAAATAGAAGAACACAATCATAAACGCATATGATCAACCAGGTAAAAGTACAAAGGCCCAATTGTAGTCTAGATTAATCATTTCATTAATCTCTTATCAGAGTTCATTTCACACCATACTTTTTATCAAGTCTATACAAGTACGGGAACCCCACTATTTTAGCCGGTGGATCGGTCGCGAGGGTAACATACCCTGCCACTATTATAGCCGGTGGATTGGTCTGGCCCCTTCTCACACGGTGTTCCACTGTAAGTAATTAGTATCTTTCCCATGTCTTAGAAACTGTAGGGTTTGATTTTGTTCAGCTCAGGATCCCCCACTATTATTGTCGGTGGATCGGTCGCGAGGGAAATATTCCCTGCCACTATTAAGCCGGTGGATCGATCTCCAGGTTACCGCAGTACCTGGCCACTATTATGCCGGTGGATCGGTCTGGGCCCGGCTCAACATCTTTCACTTTACGTGATTAATATCTTAAGTATCTTATTCAAAGGCTTTCACCATGGACATGCACGAATCATAAATCATAAATTCCATATTCATCATCATACTTTATTCACCAAGTACACATGTGCTATCACCAAACCCTAGACATGCATGAATCACTCTCTTTACACTTATCCTCCAATTCTACTCCACATTTCACTCTAGGATTTTATCCCAAAACCCTAATTTTGGGCCTTAACATCCCCTCTTACTCCACCTCACATCATCCAAATTATTTTAACACTCCACATATTACAAATCATCGATTCCATTCTCATAATTACACCTTAATCCCCAAAAACACATGATACAACAAAAACCTTAAGTAGCCACACCAAACCCTAATCAACCACCACAAACCAGAATTAACCACTCCAACCCTCATTTAATCATAGCAAGCATAATTAGCCATTCCAAACCTTAATTAACCACGACAATTCACAATTAGCCACTCCAAACCCTAGCTTTGTCTCCTACGTACCCAAATAATGTCCACGTATTATTTTCCATCCAAAGTGTTTAACTACCCAAACAACGCTTTCATTACCTTCCTTACATCCCAAATTAACTTTTCATATGTAAATTTTACTCCCATGCAGACTTTACACATCCCATGCAACCATTCGAACTTTTCATGCAAACCCTAAATTCCATGCAATCATTAACTCCCATGCAAAACCCTAACTCCACCACGCAACCCTAATACCACAACACAAATCCCAAGATTCCGTCATACAATACCATAAATTCAATCCAACCAAAACCAAAGATTCACCCATACCAAACCCTAAATTCAAACCATAAAGATTCTTCCATACCAAACCCTAAATTCAAGCCATAAAGATTCTTCCACATAAAATCATAAATTAGAATCTCCCAAGGAAAACTATAAATTGAATTTCCCCAAGCAAATCATAAATTAGATTCCCCCATATGATATCATAAATTACATTTTCCCAAATAACATCATGAATTAGATTCTCCCAAACAAATTATAAATTAATTCTCCCAATCAAATCATAACTTAAATTCTCCCATATAATATTATAAATTACATTCTCCCAAATAACATCGTAAACTAAATTCTCCCAAATAAATTATAAATTAACTCTCCCAATCAAATCATAACTTAAATTCTCCCATATAATATTATAAATTGCATTCTCCCAAATAACATCATAAACTAAATTTTCCCAAACAAAGCATAATTTAATTCTCCCAATCAATCATAAATTAAAGTCTCCCATATAATATCATAAATTAAATTCTCCCAAATAGCATCATAAACTAGATTATTCCTTATAAAACCATAAAATTAGGTTAACTCACTTCCCTTAATCAAATTCTTTCCCCATCCTCCTTTTTCATCCTTCCTCTCACGCAACCCACATTGACTTCCTCACATACACAACACATATCATCATACATAATTAATACACATATCATGCACAACATACTTCAACTCCAAGTCATACCACATATAAAATATTTAATAATAATAGACAATAGATACATAACATGCAAAACACATAATACACATAAGCACATAAAAGGCCTTAGCACTCCTTACCTAAAACGACACCGGTCTTGGAGCACGGTCCTATTCCACTTGAGGGATTTGACTGGGCTCACCTACTATGGGGAAGAAATACTAGGATTAGCTTCCTTCCTATACTACTATTAGTTTCTAATTTATCTTAAGTCTTGATTCTTAATTAATTATGCCCAAAACCACTAAAACATTAATACATACTATTATAATTTAAAGTAAAAAGGTGATATAAGGGTTTCTACCCTTTACCGAAATAAAGTTATTAAAGGTAATAATAATAATAATAATATTTATTATAATAATAATTTTAATAATAACAAATTATTACTAATAGTAGTAATATTAATAGAAAACTTAATAATAATAATAATCTAAGCCTTAAATTTACAAAGTGGATTTCAAAACCTCCCCATTTAATGATAACACTATTTGAAATGTAAAAAGATATTAATATTATACATATACTTATTATATAAAGTTAATATGGTTAATAATAATAAGATAATTAGTAATAATGTTAAAAATGCTAAAAATAATAATAAAAGGCAAAGATACGAGACTTAATTAAAATTTTGGGTTTCTAATTCTCCTGAAATAATTTCAGTATCAAATAACTAATTATACTAACAATAATAATATTAATTATATTATTAATAATATTATTAAACATGTAATAATTACATTAAATAGGCAAAATTCGAGAATAATAATTTATCTTACTCAATAATACTCCCAGACCTGTCAACCAAATTTAGAAATTAAAATAAAGTTGATAAAAACAATAATAATAATTATAATAATAATAATTAAACTCGAATTAGCATTAAAAATTAGAATAAAAGCATAATAATTATCAATAAATCAAAAGTAAGTATTTAAAAGTTCTAGGGTTTCACCTTGAGTTGGAGGGTATTGGTGGCACCGGCGGTGGTTCCCGGAGGTGGCCGAAAAATGGATCTAAGAGAGGTAAAAATGAAGAAAAAGGGGGAAGGGGTAAGGAGAAAAATAAACTAAGCTTATGGTTCGATGGAGGATACTTAGTAGAAGATTTTGAGTGGTTTATAGGGTGGCAGAAGCGGCATAAGTGGCGGCGAGCGGTGGTTTAAGGTCTCGGGGTCAAGGTTTTGGGCGAGATGAGAAGCAAACTTTGCATGGTTATGGCAGCTCATTTAAGAAGAATCGAAGGATTTGAAGGCCTTAGTTAGCTAGAGGGAATTGCAGGGAAGAGATTGGTAGCAAAAGGAGGTGTTGAAGTTGGCTGGGGAAGGAGATAATGGTGTCTGATGGGGCGGTGGTTGGGCGATTCTGAATTAGGGTTTCGGAAGGAAGAAGTCTCGACCACACTCACAACCATGCTATATATAGATTTTAGATGGGTTATTAGGGTTTTGGAGGTCGGTAGGATGGGTTTGGGTGATAGGGTTTTGGTGGCCGGTGGCAGGAATCGACCATCGAACATTTGGGTCGGGGCCGAAATTTTGCGAGCCAAAAGAGAAGGAACGAGCGATATTTGAGGATAATTGATCGTTCCAAGTCAATGTGCGAGTCAAGAGGAAGGAAAAGAAGGGTGCATCGGTCGGTCAAGCTCCGCGTAGCCGTCGCCGCCATTATCGGGCTGGGAGTTGCAGGTGCAGGGCGGCGTCGGGCTGGCAGGCGCTAAGGGGAAGAAGAAAGGGCTGGGCCGGGCGGTTCGCGAGGAAAGAAAGAAAGAAAAAGGGGCAGACCGGGCCGGTCGGCTGGGCGAAGAGGGTGTGCTTTAAATGAAGTGCGACGTTTTCGTGGAGAAACGACTGAAGCGTGGCGTTTCAAAGTCGGACGAATCAAAAGAAAGAAAGAAGGAGACGGGCCGCACGAAGGAGGCAGGCCCAAACGTCGAAGAAGAAAAGAAAGAAGGAAGGAAGAATTGGGCCGCAGACTGGCCCAATCGGGAAGGAGGAAAAAGAAAAAGAAAAGAAGAAGAAAGAAAAAGAAGGAAAAAGGAAAAGAAAAGGGGAAAAAGGAAAATAATTATATTGGGTATTTAAATTAATTAAAATATTTGGGATGTTTAAAAATAATAATATTTAAATAAAATAATATTTAAATCCCTTTTTAGGCTAAATTAGGATTTTTAAAAGATTTTCCATAATTTCCATTTTAATTAGCAAAACACCCTATATTTCTCCAATTAAATTATTTATAAAATTATTATTAATTTAAAACTATTTTCTCATTCTTATTTCAAATAAAGTAATTTATTTAATTAATTTCTAAAATAAAATCCTTATCTAGTTAAAATACCAAAATTCCACCTAATTAAAACACTTATAAATTTATTCTAGATTTTCCCTAATTAATTCTCTTTTTATTTTAATAAAAATAATTTATTAAATTAAATCTTTCTAATAAAATCTCATTTAAATATAATTTATAAAATTAAAAATTTTCGGGGCATTTCAGGTGCCTCTTGATAATAGGTTTGTCGTGCCTTACAACTATCATTTGCTACTTAAGTATGGTGGTCAAATGAATGTTGAGTTGTGCAATAAATCACTCTCTATCAAGTATTTATTTAAATACATGAATAAAGGACATGATTGTGATATCCTCTTTTTATAGAAGCATAATTGATGTTGAAACAGTAAAAAAATGTTGGCGAGGTTCAAATGTATTGCGATTGTAGATACATTTCATCATGTAAAGTAACATGGAGTTTTTATTAAAAAAAATAAAATTCAACATAGGGATCCATCAGTTGAGAGGTTAGGGTTTTGCCTTCCAAACAAACAAAGTGTTCTTTTTTTTAATGAAGATTAATTTATGTTGTTGACGTTTATTGGTTAAGTAAAGTTTATTTCTAGCTTGGATAGATTCCAATGATAAATATTCGAAGGCAAGAAACTTAAGTTATGATGAATAAAATTTGTTTGGGATTCATCTAAATGGGAGTGACAACTGCTAAAGTAAAGGTTATCTATTACATTTATTTTTTATGTCCCTCTTGGCAATAGCAAACTACACTATTTGAGATGCATTCTTAACATTGTTCGTGGGCTCAAAAGCTACACTGATATAACATGCATTAATGGTATGTAGTATATATCATATCATAATGCTTGTGATGCTTTAAGTTTGTTAGATGATGATAAAGAATACATTGACGGTATTGTTGAGGCAAGTCATTAGGCTTTTGTATCTTCCTTGATAAAATTATTTGTAACATTGCCGTCATCAGATTCACTCAACCGGTATGAAGTTGTTTGGGATGAGTGCTGAAATTATCTGATAGATGACATGCTATATAGACAATGTATAACCTTACATCATGAATAAAATTTCTATACCTATTTAGCATTTAATTTTTTTTTTCATATAATAGATCAATTTATATGCTTAATTTTTAAATATTCAATAAATTTATTTTTAGAACTTTATTTGGATGAGAATGGGATACAAAACATATTATGGCTTAGTAGAGGCAATGTTTTAAATTCCGGATCCAGTGGATCTTTTGGTATATGGTCCAACCAGTCCGATAGTGGTTTGATTATAAAATGCTTTTATTCAAAAATTTGCCCTATATAATTACAATATGACCTGGTCTGATTATGATTCAACCGATTTATTCGACCTTACATTTCTTTTCTTCATATATAAAATGACGATGTTTAAGGGTATAGGGATTAAACTAGTTCAACTAGTCTAACCCTTTTTTTTTGTCATTACGCCAATTTTAAAATTGGATAATTTTGTATTGGTAGACCTCTCGTTACCCAATTGAATTGGCTTGTCTAGTCCCCTTTTTTAATCATTGAGTAGAGGTTGAATTGTTAATGTGAATAAGCAATAGGAGCTTATGAGAGGTTGTGTCAATGTTGTTCCCACCCTTTGAATATTTTTCATCAAGTCACAATAAATTAATATTTGAGGAAAGACTCTGTGATCGAACAACTTTACGTTAAGACATAATGAAAATCTCTACAATCAAATTGATGTGTAAAATCATGTATGTGACACTATTAACGATGCAATTCAATCAAATTTAGGTGTGGTGTTCTTTGTATATGGGTATGGAGGTATACGAAGGACATTCATATGGAGGACAATAACAATTAGATGCAATGGAGATATTGTATTAAATGTGACATCAAATAAGATACCTTTTGGAAGAACTTCTTGATTCAAGATTCTAATAAATTAGAATGAAGATATGACATGCAGCATCAAATAATGCAGTCCAATGGTAGAGTTGATCGAAAGATGTAAACTCATCATATGGGATGGAATATTGATGGTGCATAGATAACATCTGGAGATGTTGGATAAGACTATAAGAAATGTTTTACGGTTCACTAATAAATTTAAGATCGATAAGCATTCTAGAGGAAAGACAATTATTCTTGGTGGAAATTTTAGACAAATATTATATGTCATAACTAGATTCAAACTTTCTAGTAAAAGGCATTCTAACTTTCTAAAGTTCAAAAAAAATAAAAAATAGTTGTATTTGTAATTATAATTAAAGTCCTCTTCAACTAAACCACAAAAATTTAATGAAAGTCCTCTTTTGTTTTATCAATAAAGTATCAAGAATAGTCATCATAAAGAATTACCAAACAAGAAGACTCAAAGTTCAATGTACAAGTAATTACATGAACAAATATATTCAAATTGGAGTCGAGAAAAAAAGTTAAGACACTTGGAACTAAATTTTTTTGAATAGTACTACCATGATTCTTATACTAACTAATAAAATTATAAAATAGAAACGAAAGCCAATTTTAAGTTATTCAATTAGGCTATTTGTCCACCACAGAGTATGCGAAACTTGCATGAAATTTCTCGGAAGAAGATTCCGCATTAATTACTCAAGATAAGAAGGTGGGATTATAAATAATAGTCGGACTCTTTCCTGTGTAAAATTGGTTTTTGTGACAACAATCAACGCAATAAGTTTAATCAAATGATTGAAATATCTCAAAAACTTATAAAGGAGCTATAAGATAATTAAATAGATATAAAGACGCATACAATTTCTTATTTATAAATCGAGTCGATGTTATGTAGATGATAAATGAAAGATTTAAAATTTAAATTAGATGAGACGAATATTCAATTCGAAATTAAACTTTAAAGATGATTCCATAAAATTATTTCTCTTGAACGACAATGAACTCGTTGATGGCCGATCTTCAAAGAATGAATATTGATATCAATTTTGGTTGAAAAATTGGAGACTCTCAATTTTAATTTTTGTGGTAGAATAGATAAAAAATTTATTGTTATATTAGTTTTATGCTTTTTTATGAGTCATATTTTTTTATGGTGGTTTGAGGTAAATGTTGATTAATAGAATTAAATTAATTTATTTACTTTAACTATTTTTATTAACCTCAACCGTATTAATTGAGATTGAAATTTTATCTTAATTTATCTCGTTTAATTTTATTTTTATTAACATCTGATTTCTAGAATAAAAAAAATTGTACATTTATCTCAGTTTAATAAAAATTTAAATATTTATTTCTATTTTCTTTATTTATATTAGTTTTTAATAATTAATTTTATTCGATGTACGCTTGTCTAAACCGAATTCTAGTGTTTACTAAAAAAGTATATAGTAAAGCACCAAAACAACGGGCGTTAACGCGGTTCATCTAATTAGAAAGTCGTTTATAAGGGCACTGTTACTCCGCGCTAACGTCAATCACCGAGTCTCATAGGCAGAAAGATAAATTTTCAAAATTTCCGATGCCTAGGTTCACACTAATAAATAGTGAGACTAACACATAACTTATTTATTTTCGATCCAACCTGAGCCCGCCCCAACTTAACACCTACCTGTCCATTAGTAATTAGTTATCTGAACGTCTAAATTAACTTGTAATTTTGGATTGTAGGGCACTGATCGCAAACTTTGCTAATGCTCAATAATACTCCACATCTACAGTAGTGAGAATAGGATTTTGGATTGTTGAGCAACGAATTTATTTTAATCGATATTTGTCTGAACTCTAGTTTTGACTCGCTTGTGAGTTGTGAATGATGCTTAGCAGCACGCGTTTTGGAGTTAAATACTATTTTATTTTCTGTGGTATGTAATTTTATTTATTTTAATTCCTATAAAAATAAAATATTCTTTTCAATTTCTTATAAAAATAAAGTATTTGTTTTGATTATTGTAAAATCACTCTAAATTTAAATTAGTCATTAAACCTTATATTAATTTATTATTGCTAGCTTATCCTTATGTTCTTTCTCTAGTAAACAAATTACACTGTAATCACCTAATTGTTTAGCAATATATTTATTAAACTATTACTAATTTTAAATCTAATTACATCCCAATCTGGATGGAAAGGGATGAGTTTAATTTTTTTGATTATGGTATAGAATATTTTTAACTATATTTAAAATTAGTAATAGATTAATAATTATAATACTGAATACGTAGAATATTAGATATAATTTACTTATTAAAAACGAAAGAGTATAAAAACTAATATATAATAGTAGGTTAGTAAAATATTTGAAGATTTATTTGAATATAAAACTACTCTATATAAAATAAAATAACTATTTTATTTTTATAGGGATTAAAATAGATAAACTTACGTATTATAAAAATTAAAATAAATATTATATTTTTTATAAAAATCTAAATAGATAAAATTTCTGGCCATAGAAATTAAAATAGTATTTTATTTGTTTGTAAACATTGTAGTTGCTTAAAAAAATAAAAATAAATGGTTGTTCTTATAAAATAATAATAAATAAATAAAAAAACACTTTCACGATAAAGTACTCGAATACCTAATAAATTCCTACCTAGTTCCCAACCAATAATGATTAATGCAGCACTACCAAGTAACAAGTCCCACCAACTTATGCCGACAAATCTGACGCTGCTTTAGTTTATTGTCGACGAAATTTGGTAAGATTAAATTAATGATGTGATAAGTATATTTTGTGGGATAGCATAATTAAATATTGTATTTTTATTACTAATAAATAAGTAGTATGTTTATTTCTATCTTCAAGATGATATACATATATATATATATATATATTCTGGTGTACATCATTTCTACTTATTAATATAAAAATTAGAAATCAGGTGTCCGTTTTACATCTATTAGATTAAATTGACTATATATAATCAAATCAAATCAAATAAAAATTTATCTAAAATATCATACTATATTTATATAGTTGTATCTATACTTAGATGTATATATTTAATAAAAATATATCAAAATAGTAGAAAATAGTGCATAATATAGTATAATACATCGAAAATATATCATGGTATTTTTCAAATATAGTATAATTTGAATTTTAATGTAATACACATTTATATATTTAAATATAGCATTATAGTTTTAAAATATAGTATAATATACTTCAAATAAATTATAATATATTAAAAAATTAAATATTATATCGATTATGGATAATCTGGTAAAAAATAAGATCAAATATCTGCTCTAATTGCAATTAAATATTTTTGAATCAGATTTTCTAATATAAATTTTTGATATTCGGATTTCAAATGTTTATAAAGCCTTAGTAAAAACTACTACTAGTACTAAATTTTTGATATTTACCTACTCTTGCTGTTGCTAGTACTACTATTATGGTACAAATAGGCCATGTTATTGTTATTGGTCATTTTCAATGTTAGATGTTGTGCGACGATAGTAAGCCGAGGAGCTTGGGGTCAGGGAAGAGGTAATAAAGAGAAGTCAACAGAAAAAGATGATATTAAGTGAGCTATAACTCGCCATAAAACATGAAAGGGAAATCGCCTCAATATTTGATGAAACTTAAGACATAAATTTTACCGACTCTTAGTGCTTCGGGTAGATTATAATATTTATTAGGTTACCTGATTCATGTGTATTTATTTTAATTTATCTATATCTTTCTTTGAATGGATTGATCCTCTAAAGTAGAATTAAGACACACTAATCATGCTACAATATTAAGTGTTAATTATTGTTATGACCTCGTTATTTTATAATTCTTAAACCACACTTGCACGTCACATTAATTGAGTGCGCCTTACATGGTGTACATGGTATACATATATAATGGGGCTTTGAGGGTAGGACTTAGGAGTGGCCCATAGTCTTCTCATCAAGTTTTAGCTGGTCTAACATTACCCAAATATTAGGCTCAAGGAAGATTCCTCATCGAAGAAATTTCCTTGATTGATTAATTAATCGTCTCATTTTCAACTTGGCATGGTAGTATTATTATTATGGATCATAAGGACTTTAGAAGTATTAATTTTTGGTCCAAAAGTACTTAGTTTACAACTTAAAGCTTGTTTCGAGTTACTAATAAAAAATAGTTAGTATAGATAACTACTTATTTTAGAAACTTTTTAGCTAATTTTTTTTAAAATAAGTAGTTCTAAACATAAATTTATTTACAATTCTTCAAAAAATGTGGATTTTACTGCAACATCTCTAATGTGGGATCTTCTTCTTCTTCTTCTCTCCTTTTTTTTTGCTTGGTGATATGGTTGTAAAAAAAATAGTAGTTGTAAACCTTGCTGTTTAGACACCGACAAATCAAGAAAACTTAACCTTTCTTGACTTTTGAAAATGTTGTAGTGGAAAAACTATAATTTTAGAAACAAAATGTTTGCAGGTTAGTTGTTATTTATACAATAACAATACTTTATTGGGAAAAAATTAAAGTAGGCATAAAATTTAGTAGGTTTTTCTAATTGATGCATAAAATTATTAAGTTTTCTATTTAAAATATAAATATATGTTCATTGTTTAATGAATGCATAATGACATGATTTTGTCAATTTCGGTGGTATACAAAAATATTAATCATCGAATATTTTATTTTATTTAAGTTATGACATAAAAATTAATTAAAATACCACATAAATATTATTTACACCTTATTAACTATTGTGTCCACTTCCTCACTAATACATCATCTTATTAAAAAAAGTTTAATATTTATTTAGAAGATCAAACAAAGAGTAAATATAAGATCAATACTTAAATTTTTTTAAAATTGCATATTTAAAAAATTACGGATTAAAAAAAATGAGATTTAGAAAAATAGAATTTTCAAGTGGAAAACTAAAAGTTTTCAAAATATTTGGAATTTTATACAAAATAAAGAATAAAAAAAATATACTGTATGAAAAGTTGAATATTTTAGAATATATTAAATCAATTAATAAAGCTAGAATTTCATGATCATATGAAGTGCTCACAAAATCTAAAATTGAAGGTTTAGAATATTTATGAAAAATCTACCATTCTATAAAATATCTACAGTTTAATAAAAATATGAAATTTTAAAATATTTTAAACAATGAAAATTTTAAACTAAGTAGTATATTTAAAAAAATATATCATATTATTTAATGTAGTTTATCTTATTAATATTCAATGAGGTTGAAATAATTCTAACACAATATTTAAATATAATATTTGTGTTACTATTTAATAAATTATTATTTCAAAAAAAGAAGGATACAAATGAGTATTTATGTTACCGAAATCAGTAAAATCTGTCTTAACTGAAAAATTAATATGTAAATAAAAAATTAAATAACTTTATAACTCAAAATATAAAAAAAAAACACTCAAATATTTATCTTTTATTTATCATTTTTATCCTACTTTATTGTACCAGCGGCCCTGCGCCAGCTCAATGCGTAAATTGGACATCAAAATGAAGTTAAATACGGATGAATCTCGTTATTTAAATCCGGCGCACTGTTTTATTAGTGTCGTCCTCGTAATTAACTGCTTTTCCTCCTCCTCGTTTTACTTCCTCACTGCTATCCCACGTCCTCTACACCAATTCCTCGAACCTCCCTGCCCTTCACCAACGGCCGTCGTCAGATATAGAAACATTATCATAGATTTTTCTCCACCTGACCAAATCACTTCATACTCCGGTTGTCGGAAACCCTAACAGTTACGTTTCTCATGCCAATAGCCGATGATCATCGGAAGTCAAGCACGGAGGCTAAGCTATGGAAGCTATGTCCGTTCTGGCAATCTTCTGCGCCTCACACTTCTTCATCGAATTCTTCCACGCAGTATCTTCATAGTCACAATCACCATGGGAATCCGAGCATTAAACACCAAAATCAGCAGCCTGATGGCTTGAATTCCAAGGCTACTTCCACTGTTTCTTCTGTTGCTCGGTCTATTTTTCCTGCTCGCCGTCGACTTCGGCTTGATCCGCCGCATCATCTTTACTTCCCCTGTATGTTGTCTATCGTTTATTGTTGTTGCTCTAATTTAATTGCCTCGCGTTTGTCCTTTGTTAAGTAAAATATCTATTCATTGCGATATGAATGGTTATCAATTGAGTTGGGATTTTGGCGGTATTGTGCTTGATTTGTGTGGTACCTCTATAGGATTCATTTTACTATTCACTTCGATTTGTTGGAAGTTTTCTCCTTGCGTTGCTGCTTGCTTTCTGATCGGAAAGACTATCGTCTCTATCTCGACCGTCGTGTTCTTGTGTCCCCGAATACCTAAATTAACCGAACGAAACATTGCGTTTCTGAAATCGTGTAAATCTCCTAAAAAAAAAGGCTAAACTTGAAGTCGATCTATTCACTATGTTGCATTCTTGTGTCGCCTGTGCATTATAAACCAAAATATGATTATGATTTCTTGGATTTTATATTCTCTGCTGAGGACCACAGAGTAGAAGAGGAATTGAAGTTCCTTCAACTAAGTTGTCGTTGCAGGAAATAAATTGTTCACCGTAAGCTGACTCCGGATGTCATGTGGTTGGAGAGATTCAACATTTTTGTAAGTAATATTTATGGGGAGTTTTCTGAAAAAGAAAATTAAAGCTATTTTTTATATTTTTTTATTTGTTCCTATCGAGAGACAGGGTCGCGAAATGCATGGATATCGGAGCTCATGTTAACTCTAGTTTGAACTTATGTTATAGTAATAGTTAAGTTGCTGATTATTGCAACACAAGACCATAATACTATTATGGTTAATTAGTCATTTGTTTCTGAGTGCACTATCTATAACTGCTTTACTATTTTGAAAATTTCAGTCGTTGGTCCGCTTTCGTCTATAATTTTGGTACCTGACATGCGTGAGTTTTGTTAATTCTCAAGATGAACCGGGCAAGCAAGTTAGAAGCGCTGTCAGAATTAAAAACTCTAGCAAATCTCACGTTGCCTTCAAGGTACTCTATTGTAGTGCTTTTATTTTTGTCATAACATTATCGTGTTGGCTCTTTTGTGGAAAAAGGCTATCTATAAAATTAGTGGTCTCTTTGGACTTTTGTTAAAACTTTCTTTGTGTTATTTTCAGTTTCAGACGACTGCACCAAAGAGCTGCTTCATGCGACCCCCTGGTGATATCCTTGCTCCAGGGGAAAGCCTTATAGCTACCGGTAATTACTTCACATTAGATTTACTTCTTTTCATAGATGATGTACATACAGCAATGTATATATTGGATTATTTTTCAAACTTCTTTTTTTCCCTTTTGATTTATCCTCCCTCGTGTTTGACAGTGTACAAGTTTGTCGAGCAGCCTGAGAACAATGAGAAACTACTTGATCAGAAGACCAAAGTTAAGTTTAAGATAATGAGCCTAAAAGTGAAAGAAGGAACTGAATATGTGCCTGAGCTGGTGAGTTATTTGGGTTGCCTTTAGTCGATGCAGTCTGTTTCTGTTTGGGTGTATTTGCTCATTTATCTGCTTAAGGTAGGTAGAGACTGGCCTAAGGAGAACTTTCTCTTTGTAGTGTGTGTAGGTAATTTTTTGTCTTCTGGTAAATGGATAAAGTTAACTACTAATTCTTGTGTCCCCATAGAAACCTGTGATCATTGATAAACAATTTTTTATCTTGATTGATACCTCTGCTTGTTAGGTTATGGTAAGGGTTATAAATAAGCCGAGTCCAAACTGTTTGGTTTGACTTGTTAAAAGTTTCTTTAAGTTAAAACAGCCGAGTTCGAGTCCAAAAAAGCTTAGCTCGGCTCATTTATAGCTTAAACTCATGAATTCGGCTTATTTGTTGCTTATTTATTTAGTTAAACAATCCTAGTTCGAGTTCGAGGTTATGTGGTTTGGTTTGGTTTATTTACAATCCTATAGTGAGGCCTTTTCGTACTTTTGTCCTTTTGAAATGTTCATCCTTCCTCATTTTGTGCACTAGGGTCTCGATTACAAGAATTGTGTAGAAATGTGGGAGATAGTGCTTATTTGATCCGTGCACGGAAGTTAACGTGACAACCTTGGAGTGCGACAGCTTATTACTTGTCGTTTGCGTAGATTAATCCGTATTCTCACGGTCTTAGCATACTTTTCTTGAGTGATGAAGGTTGCAGTATTTCATCAGGGAGGTCATCCTATCAAGAGATTTGGATTTAGACCGAAACTTATTTACTTTAATAAAATTTTGAGACAGATTCTCTGGTCTCTGCAATCATATAACTGATCCTCATACATATGTAATGGGTTTTGCATATAAGTTTTCAGTGGCTATATTCTTAGCTGATTTATAGAAGTTGATGGAGTTTTCTAGCGAATTGGGTACCTTTTTTTTTTTTTTTTTACTTCCTTTTATCAGTTTCATCCTCTTTGTTGGTTGTTGTGCTTTTTCCGCTGTTTGTTAGCATCGAACAAGTACTTGATTTCTTCTTTGGAATCTTTGCCTTTGTAGCCTACTATCCTCTAGGAATATGTTTGCTGGGTCCCATTAGCTGTTGAGCGGTGGCAAGCACTTTTTGATGGCCCTTGAGTAATTTTTGCTGGTGATTGAACACCGAATGCAATAGTCATGAAGCTGCACTAAAAATAGGCATAAGCACTTGTCTTTTTCACTTTTGAAGCCACTTGATAAGTGATAAAGTTATCTTCACTGTTTGTTTTAGGTCGAGTTTCTTTCTAGTCTGTAAGTAGCCTGCGTGCTTGTTTATCTATAATATGTGCCATGTGGTGGTAGAATAACAAGATGATCTGATTAAATGTAAAGAATAAGATATGTTTGTAAGTTGTCAATGATCTGATTAAATGGAATGCTATGCCTACTTTGTTCCAGATGAAAAGATTTGTCCGGATGCCGCCTTCTTCTGTGCAGCATTTGAATGAATTCTTGCCTGATCCTTGATCTATATTTTTATGCAGTTTGATGAACAGAGAGATCATGTCACCGTAGAACGCGTCATGCGTGCTGTGTTCTCAGATCCAGGTCGCCAAAGTCCTGTAAGTAAATGGTGAAATTCAAGATGTTATTCTCACATCACTAAATTATTTCAGTTTGGCATGTGTGCCTTATTGAGTTTGTTGAAATGCTCGCCAATTATTTGTGTTTCTCTTTAACTTGTGTTTGTGTGTCACGCTTTATTTCCTTGATGCAAGGCAATGGAGAAGCTGAAACGGCAGCTGGCGGAAGCTGATGCTGCTGTGGAAGCAAGAAAGAAACCTCCAGCAGACAATGGTCCAAAAGTTGGCGGTGAAGGTCTTGTAATTGATGAATGGGTAAGACCGGCTTTCCTTAGCATTATCATTATATGTTCTCTGTTCTGGTCTTCTCTGGATCCATGAAAATATATAACGTGTACTTGTCTATTTTTTCAGAAGGAGCGGAGGGAAAAATATCTGGCTCGGCAACAGGTTGAAGCAGTTGACACAGCATGAGGCGTTCACCGATTTACTTGCAAGTGTATTGTTCTCTTTGTCAAAAAGCTTGTGTAATGGTTTATCTTTGAGAAACAATAGAATGAGAGTATATGGCTTGGGGAGGGGGGGGGGTTAGTTTAAGCGATGGACATGCAAAGAAAATGAATCTACAATAAATTTCATTTAAGAGTTTTGACATTTGGCCAAATATTTTTTGGATACTGTGTTTTCAAGAGTTTTACTTAAAACTTTACATTTCAATTTTATTTCACTTGGGTACCTAAATGGAAAAATAAACCATATTTTTAGCTCTATTTAGATACTCAAATGAAATTATATTGAGATGAAAAAGTTTCTAAATATAATTATTGAAAATATAGAGTACGTGGAAGACATTAGGCCAAATGTCAGTGTAGCTAAGGAAATTAATTAATAAATCTTTCTGCCTTTTTTTGTTCTCTGTATCTTCTTTAAATTGTTAATGGAAAGCAAGAAAATGAGTTGGAGGATACCATCATATCTGTGATGCTGATTCTTGCTGTAGATATGGATTTTTGCTTTATCGGTGGAAACGAACTGTGGTTTTGAATTTTGGATAGCACGCCATGCGGTATCATTTGAGAGTGTTACGATCAGGTGCAGAATAGTGGTAGACATGGGAACAAGCAAGTACTCGGTTCAATGTTACAGATAAAGCTATCCGTGCTAGCCCTTCAATTCAATTATCAAACGTTTCTGGACTACCTTTTGTTTATCCCTTTTTCCTGCTGTTCTCTCTAGAACTGTGTGTGAATGATGCTCGGACTGTGACTAAGGCATAATAAAAATAATGCCAGAAAAATTGCTCAGGTCATGAGGATTCTTGTTTCAAACACAGAATTGTTGAAGATGTGGAACTATCGCTACAGCTGCCATCGACAAATTGAATACTTATCAAATACGGAATTTCATCTAAACCTGACAAACAGAGAAGAAGGATAATAGATGCTGCCATTAATCATCCAACTTATTTGCTAAGCTAGTGTCTTCTTTTTCTTTTTCTTTTTTCTTTTCTTTCTTCTTTGGTGGGGGTCCCTTTCGCGGGAGCCTGAAAGCCAAAACTGTGTAGGGTATAAAGTGACAAAGAGAGGCAGGGTAATAACTGTGGGTAATATTCGCCATTCAATGATACAAGCGAACGAATATAGCGTCCGTGTACAGTACACGTGCACTGAATCTGACATTCAATTGATCCGCCTCTAGTGAAGTGGGGGACAGTTGGAGAGAAAAGAAGAGGTCACACAATCTACCTCCTATCCATTATTGGGGAATGGGGAGAAAAAACCGCCGGCTTTGCCACAGGTTTCATTTGAATATTAACTGCCGACAAAAGTATAGTTCAATGTATCAGTATCTCGGGTTTGTATATGTAAAATTATAAACGTTTTTATTTTTTTATTTATTTTAAAGATACAGATCTTTAAACTTTATTTCTATTAACATATGAATGTTTTAAAAATAATTTTTTAAAGCATAAATATTTATACTTTATTTTCATTAAAATATAAATATTTTTAATTTTAGTTTTATTAAGATATAAATAATACTGATAAAAATTATCTAAAATTTAAAAGAACTTAAAAATATTATAATTTAATAGGAATAAAAGTTAAATATTTACATCTTTATAAAAATTTAAAAATATTTATATCTTTACAAAAGTAAACCTACAATATTTATCCCTTCCCATACACTTTTATCCATTAACTGCCATACCCACCTCTTTCTTATATAAATCTGTTGATCGTCATCAAAGTTGCCCAACTGTATGCTGAATTTACAGTACAGCACTGGTCTTCATCTACCGGTTAAATTCCAGAATATGAAGCAACCTATTGGCAACATGACTATTTGTATATTAGCCGTCACATTAGGAGCTGCAATTGCTCTCAGCAGAGAGCGTGTCTGCAGAAGCAAATTAACAGATTGCCTGAAGCAGACCGCTGTCGTACTGTCAACAAAACCGGACACCTCCCTGCAAGACGCATCTCGCAGCGAACTAAAGAACGGGGCTGAGTCCAACGAGTTGATGAGGGAGGAGTCGATCAGGATGATTGTGTTCTTAAGCTCTTGGGGGCCCTAATTTGACATTCAGTTTTTACGTTGTATCTGATTCATCTTCATAATCATGGGAATGGTTGATCAGCTCAATTGGCCCCCGTGAGAGCTCGCGAAATACAAAGAGCAACGGGAAGCTACCCAGGATCAATTAACTACGATGGTCGTATGAGGAGGAGAGGAATTGTCGGTCCTTTCAAGTCCATCAACAAATCTGTTCTTGCATTGCCATAATGAATGTATGATACATAAAGCAGACATGAAATCACTATTAGCATACTATGCTGCCAATGGAATTCAAATCCAATCCTGTAAATCTTGTAGATAAACTGTCTATGTATGTATAATAAAATGCAACTCTCTTCTCTCTTCACATAAAGTACACCCCAAAGAAGAAAGAAAGAAAAAAAATGAAAGATGGAGACGAGGAAAAAGAGAAATATATATCAAATACAATAATAGCAAAAGAGAAACCTATATTACACAGCACAACCTGCGCAGATTGACGGTGCCAAAAAAGCTGCAGACACCCCTTTTTGACATCGCTCAATCAATTATAGAAGAATTCCAATCTCAAAGGTAGGTATCTACCCGACGCCCCTCAGCAGAATCACAGATCATGAGGCAACTCAAAGCTCTGAGACCCGAAGATATGATAAGAGCTGTTCTGAACAAAGACAGCAACGCCACACTTGTTACTATTAAACCCATCCCATAGTTGGAAGTTGACGGTACCAGAAACATTCTTCTTAGCTGATACGTCCTTGACGAAGCAAAGCTTCTCGAGTTTCCTAACGACGTAGTCGTTGGAGAGCACGCGTTCTTTGTTTGCGCCTTTAGCACAGCTTGTTACGAGGCCGTTCTCGTACAATGCAACCATTATGTTGGCTCCTTGGCTGTCTAGCTTCATCCTTAATGCTCCGCTTAGTGACACTTGTAATGTGTCTGGTGATGTCTTCTGGAAGTTTGCCTTGTCGAAACACGCCGGTAGGGAAACGAGAAAAGCAGATGATCAGTTATAATATCATCAACAAGGATAATAATAATAATAATAATAATAATAATAATAATAATAATAATAATAATAATAATAATAATAATAATAATAATAATAATAATAATAATAATAATAATAATAATAATAATAATGGCGTGCTAAGAGATCGAATTGCACCACAACTTCATTCATTCATTAAACCATAATATTTCTATTAGGTTTAATTTTTTACAACAATGAAATAGCTAAATAATCAAGTATCAATTGTTGGTTACTTATCCCATGCATAATGAATGACAAACGTTGTAAGAGTAGGTTCAAAGGATGTTATTCAATGAGTGTAACATAAAACATTTTTTTGAATGAAAAACTACCCACGTGCTAGGGTAACACAAACTAGCTTACAATGATGACACAAACACACCAATGTTCTTTACTTACCCACCAATTCTATCTACGTAGTCTAATATTTTAAGATTATTACTTCATCCGCTTATAAAATGATATTTTTTTAGCTCAAAATTTTCCAAAAAATAATAATTAATGATTAGTTTTTATTTTTATCCTTAATTTTTTTTTCTTTTTATTCTATGTGTTAATTGTCATATTATTTTTTTGATAAAGGATATAATTGTTATATTAGGAGTAAATTTATTACCTCCTAAAATAATGAGTAAATTGCTAAAATAAAATTTCTTTTGAAAACGTAGGTAGGGAGTATAATTTTATTCATCCACACAAACTTTATCACTCACTCCCCTGCCTTCTCTCATCCCTATGATCCCGAATCTTTCTTTTGCTACCAAACCACCCTTTTCCCCCATTTAACTCCGCAAATGATCAACTATTCAATGAATACCTACCTCTTAGATCCTCAAAGAACCAGCCCTTCGATATGCTCTAATCCGATTTACATTCATTTCCTAGGTTGCTTCCTTTTCCGCCTCTGCTAGAAAAGAAAGTGCGAGACGAGAACGTCGCTTGGGCTCGGTTGACGTGGAGCCCATACCGGTTACCATGTTCTAGAATATTTGTTTACCACCCCGAGTCTAGTTACTCATAAGCTCTAAAAGGCAAGGTTGGTAACTTACAACTAATAATCCGTTCGGTTTGGGATGATCGTGGGTTAAATGAGATAAATTAATTAAATTACTTATTATAAAATTAAATTTTATTAACTTTAATTAAGTAAATTAGAATTATAGTTTTATCTTCGTTTATTTTAATTAATTTTATTTTTATTAATTATTGATTTCAGAAGTAACAGTAATAAATTTAAAAATATAAGTAAATTTAATCCGATTAACCTGGATTCAAACAAAAATTTTTACAGAAATTTTGATACTGTAGTTATAAGAAGATATGATAATATAATGGTCCTTGCACTTTCTCGAATGCATTTTTATATTTTAATAATTATCTTTGCAAACATAAATAGGGACCCTAAAATATTTGGGAAGGCCTATATATATATAATTCTTCAACCGAAAGCAGATACGAGCATCACTTTTTTTGTGGGGGTGGGGGGGGGGGGAGTTGTTTGTTCAAAGTAAAACGTCAAAGGTGGGGGACAAGCAGCCAAGGGAACCGTCATACGGACCAACTGCATGTTGATGTCGTACTGGTGGCACGTCTACGTGAACCCTTCCCGACTTGGCCGGCCAGTTTTCAAAAGTCCGAGGACAAGTTTGACAGGTAGTCTGATCTAACCCACCCCATCCCCATTACACAACACGTATGAAAAGCGAGGACCTAATTTTCTTTAAAATCAACGTTGCTCGACGTTTCAACTCAAGGACAAGTGCCTCTTAACCACATTTCTATCTTTCGTGTGCTTCCATCCATCTATCTCTATACTGCCACCTTCTTTTTCTTAGAGGTTTTGCAGTGACTACTATTTAAAGATGATATGTTGAAATCTTGAATAGATTGATCACCTGTGAATTGGTTGCCAAATCTACAATCAAACAAACCCACCAGCCTAACATAGACTTACCAAAAAATAATTGAAAAGTTATACCTACTAACCCACCATGGAAAAAGAAAAAGAAAACTAAAAACCAAAAATTGACATATATTAATTTACTTTAATTTATCCTCGCAGAAAATGGTTGGGATATGAGAAGGTCTTGTGCTTATTAAGAAAAGAAAAAAAAAACCATATTTGGTAAATAACTTTTTGAAGAACTTCTTTTACGTTGTGGAGATACATACATTATGCAAAACAACTATTAATATATATCGATCGACTCATGTTACCAAATGCTTTTATGCAAACTCGCTCGCTATGGTCAAACGAGCTATACTAATAAATCTTTATCCACTAGATCTCGCTCCCTTATATTACCTTAATTTAAATTACAACGGATTAACATCATGCCATCCTTGATCTTACGGCCAGAAAATAATTAGCATGAGGTATATGCAAAAACAGATGATCGGAAGAAAACGACGATGTATCGATCATTTATAACTCTGACCCCCCCCCCCCCCCCGAAAATAAAATAAAAATAGAAATAAAAACGCAAGGAAAATTAAATACCTGGAAGGAGGAAGAAGGGTACTTGGGGAGCAGAAGCAATGGCAGATAAAATCGCATCTTCTTCGTTCCCAACGCATTGCGCTATACCTTGAACAACCACCTGAGGCGTAAATATAGTGTCAAGTTTCAAAGCCTCGACATACGCCTTCTGCCTGACCGTCCACTGGCTCGATCCATACGGATCTTTCCATCCCATGTAATCCCAATAATCTACGTGAAATGCCAGCACGATGACCGGCACGTCGAGATTAAAATCCCCTCTACCTAATCTCGACAACACCAGCTCCGCCTCTGAAGAGGTGGCGCATCCTTGTGATGAGAATAGCTCCACCAATACTCCTGTTCCGGTCGCTACATCGATTACGTCGGACGTTGCCACCGCGTTGTTGGCTGTTCCGGATCGGTGGTGTTGGCCGCCGGCTTTACCGAAGCAGGATAAGATACGGGGAGCCATTATCTAGTGCTGCTGTCTGCGGGTTTACAGCCTTCCTTTGGTCCGGACGGATCGATGCGACGGCGATGAGTAAGATCGGATCCAGAGGGATAATTAGTTTTAATTATTTTTTTCCCCCCTGAAAGGAGGAGGAGAATGATGGAGGAGGGGAGAAAGGAAAAGAGGGATGAGATGTTTGGGCGGAGAAGGAGGCGATGGAATTTTTGAGGTTTGGGTTGGTTCTTCAAGAATAACTGTTAAACGTAACAGAAAAAAATAAATCACTTGGTGGGGGAACCAGGATTCTTCTCTCCAGTTGTGGCGCAATGGATGATGGAGTATTTCAGATACTATGTGTGTGTGTGTTTTTTCTCTTTTTCTTTTCTTTCTCAGCATGTGGTGGGGACCGTCGGGAGAATCATGGCTGACACGTATGTGCCGGTGAGTCGGCGACGGTGACGCCTTGCTTTATAGGTGTAGGAGCTGCTGGATTGGGCGTTAGTGCTCTGTCTCAAGAGGCCAGGAAATCAACTACGGGCAAACAAACTAGGAATTCTCATCTCATACGAGCCGGCAACGTATAAACTACCGACAAGCATCACCATTCACCGCCTTTTCCTTTATGTTTCATTTTGACGAAGAAATCCTAAACAGTAATTTTATTTTATATAATTATCAAACCTAAATACTTTATTTAAATAATCTAAAATAAAATTCCAATACCTCTGAAAATTTTTAATTGTTTTTTTTTAAAAAAATATTGTTTGTTTATATACTCATATATGTAAAAATATAAAAAAAGGTATAATAAATTCTTTAACTAAATTCCATGAAAAAAAATATTCAAACAAAAAAATTACAAATTTTCTATCCAAAAAATAAATTTATATCTGTTAAATTTTAAAACTAAATAAAATTTTAAAGTTCTATTATTTATAAAGTTATTTATCTAAACAAATCCTCATTTTTATGTGCGAAGCTGAAAAAATTATTATGCGCATTCTCTCAGACAATATATTTAAGACTTAGTATTAGATCTCAAAAACCTATTCTCAAGCGTGTGCCCTGCCTTATGATCATGTTTCAAAAAAAAAAAAAAGTGATTAGGTTTTTAGCCAACAAATCATTCGGACCCAAAACCAATAGGACTAACTATACCTAAAATAATGCAGTAATAAAAAAAATGTGCGCCGATAATTTTCTTATTTTATTTACCTTGATTTATACTGTATGTATTAGAACTTCATTAATTCAATGTGAATATATAATTTGACCTGATTTCATTATCCTTGATGACAATGCTTACATCCTTATCAAAAATTAGATAACTGTAAAGATAATAACCGTTCTATATAGTCATCTAATATAAAAATTAACCTGTATTAAAGATTTGTTTTGTGGTAGTGAGAGAAGATAGAGGTAAAAAACTTGATCTTTCTAATTTTGTGGTAGTTGGCTTATTTTATATGCTAGGTACATATAGATGTGTTAACTAATAACAAACATCAAGTATGGAAACTTGGCAATACTAAAGAAACTCAAAATGAAATAGTTGAAACTTCGTGGAGGAAAATTACCAATATGCAAATTTACAAATAAATGAATAAATAAATAAGAAGAAGAAGAAGAAGAATCTACGGTGATAGGTAAAAACATTAATCCTCATTTTCTAATCTCCTTTATGCAAGTTTATATGAAGAAATGAAAACTAATTGGGGAGAAAAAAGGTGTGGATGATTAAGGAGAAATATGAGTAAATGATTTTAATTAGTGCTGCATTGTTTCATCCTAGATATATATAAAAAGAAGATGTTTTAAATTGGGGAAGGGTAATGGTTGATGTGCGTTTTTTAGTTTTAATCATTCATTAACCTTTTTATCTTTTGAATTTCAAATGAAAATTAGCTGGATAATCGAAAGGGATAATGAATATTTTTTGAGGTTTTAGATACCTTATTTAGATTTTTATATATAGTTGTTTATTTTATCTATTTATCCATTAGTGTGATAGTTTCATTGAGCTTTTTGCTTTATTTTGTTTTGAAAAATGAAAGTAAGACAGGAGTGAATGGAGGGAGAAGTCATGGTAGTTACTATTTTGAAAAACACTACTTTTAGTTAATTGTTTTTCTTATTAAGAGAAATTATTTTAATAATTGAATGGATAAAAGAAAAGAAGAAAATAGAAGGACATTTTAGGTAGTTAAGGTTTCGCATACCATAAGATTCTCTCATTTAAAATTATAGATAGATTAATAGATTATGATTTGAAGCAAATCTATTTTTATTAATGTGGCCTTATTGCATATTTTTTAATAAAATAAATATAAAATATATTTTAATTAAATAAATATTATATTAATATTTTTGAAAAGTGATAATTGTAGGGAAATTACATTAATAGAATGAACAAAAAAAAGTAATATTTTTTTTTCAAAATACATTAAAATAAGGAAGTGGTATGGGTGTTGGCTAATGGAGTATTTTTTTTATTTTAATAATAAAAGTTAAATGTAATGATAGTTGCGTAACGAGTGTTGGCTCAATATCATAGTATTGAAGTACCGACAAACAGTTATAGTATATATTGAAGGATCGATACTCGACATACATGAACACTTTTTTTTTGGGAAAAATATATTATTTTGTGAATCGTAATCTTAGTTGTTAAAACTTATATTTAGGACAGTTAGATTTTTTGTATTTAGATTATTGATCCCACAAAAGGAAAAAATATAATTTGGCATATTCATATGTCATATCCGAAATTAAAGAACACTAGAAAAAATAAAATTTAAACTCTCATATAATGGCTACTAATGAAGTTATATCATTCTACCAAAAAAGAAAATAGATAAAATAATAATAAAGCTTTATCTACTTCCAAACAACACAAATTGTCTAATTGCATTTATAAATTTTGAATTACAATCACAATATCAAAAAGGGAAAAGAATTCCAAAAAAAAAAAAGAGAAAAAAGAGTGAAACTTGTAAAATAAAAATAAAAATAACATCAATTAATAATTTATCATTGCTAGAATCAAAGCTATAACTTTGGATACAGAAAAACATACAACTTAAGTTGCCACTCAAACTAGTTGACCACATTGTATTTGCATCATCATACTTTCCGTTTTGGAGAAATCCCACGCAATCATAAAACTATGATGCCGTGAGATTTTTTTTTCTTCGCTGGCTATACTTGAGTTTAGTGTGGATGGTAATACTAGTACCGGTGCATATTATTTGGACTTGACGGACCTCGAAAGCTAGAAGGCACTGCAGCCGGTGTAGTGGTGAACCATGGAAGCTGACCAATTATTACCACAGACGCTTGTGTGTGCAGTAGTTGCCGTAGACCACTCCAAGGCTTTCTATTACAGAGTTTGCTCTACCTGCGAGAGGCCTCTCGCCGATTCTATATCAATTTGCAGATACTGCGATCACAGAGATGTTATCGCGGGCGGTTCGTCTACCTCCAAGCGTCTCTTTCGCGTTCTTGTAAGTGAACGATGGATTAATTTTCTTCACACGTGTTTAGGTTTTTGTGATATCGACGTGAATTCTATCTCGCGTTCGTAAATTACAATTGTAGTAGTTCAATCATGCTGGGCTTTTTATGATGCATTTGCAGATGTCGATAGCATCAGATACCAAGGTTTCTGTAGTGATATGCTTTGATAGGGTTGCCAAGGTCTTCTTTGGCTGCTCTGCCGACGAATTTTTTCACTTTGCCAAGCTTCATCCATTTGCTGGTATTTTTAAGTTCTTATCTTTTTGGGCCTTTAATTGGGATCGGAACCTACATTGGATGGCATGGGTTATGAAAGAAATTGAATCAATTAAATTGGATATCACGATTACTTTCGGAGATTCTCTAGTTCAAAATTCAGCTGTCTGCATTCTTTTTACTGACGTGACTCACTGATAAGGTCTGTTCGTTTAGAACAAGGGCCCTTCTGCTTCCAGTGTTCCTCTCTCTCTCTCTCTCTATATATATATATATGAATATGTCTCGCGCTAGTGTTTAAGCAAACTGGAAAAGAAAGAAGTCATCTGGCCTTAGACTTAATGGTATTCATTATTGTGAAATCTGCAGTTCCATAGAATGTTTGTGTTACTATCTATTACAAAGTGTTTGGTGCTTGAGTAAGGTAATGGTGCAAGAAATAACTTATGATCTGTGCTTTTGTCGTTTCAATTCGGAACAAATGTGTTCATTGAGGTAGATTCCTTTAACCTGCAAGAGTGGCTTCTCAATTGCTATGCCGAAAAGAGGGAAAAAAGAGGGGGGCAAAGGTGGATGAAAGTATTCAATATATATATATATATTTTGTATTGCCAAACAAAACTATTTCTCTCCCCCATATAGCGAGGGATGTGGACCTGGGATGTTGGACTCTTTTCACAACAGTTCTGTTTTAAATGGTAAATTAGGAGGTTGAGAATGCATTATGAACCCTTTCTGGCTTCGGTCTATGCTGTATTTTCCCACTGGGCTTTGACGCCTATGTAGTGTGTTTATGTTTTTATGCCCTTTCTTTCATGTTCTTCTTTGGTTTTGAGGACAGTTTTGATTCTTTTGAGGGTTGTGATCCATTGCAGCTGCTACTGCCAGTAAGATTCTGGAGGGTGAAATGTTTCGGATGACTCTGACAAAACCAAGGAACGGTAATGCTGAACATCTGCGAGTTGCCTCGGTCATCCCATTGAGGACTGGATTCCAGCCAGTTATTGAGTCTCTGAGAGAAGTCTATGATGTAAAACTTGGCTCATAATTTCCTAGGACTT
This sequence comes from Tamarix chinensis, assembly GCA_030549775.1. Lineage (NCBI taxonomy): Eukaryota > Viridiplantae > Streptophyta > Magnoliopsida > Caryophyllales > Tamaricaceae > Tamarix > Tamarix chinensis. The sequence goes on along the minus strand of CM060177.1, from coordinate 7,573,084 downwards.
CATATCCTTGGAAGCATGTTCTCCCCAGCAAAGTTTGAACTCTGTTGTTTAGTTAAGGTGGGTAATCAGGTCATATTCTCCAGCATAGACCAATATAATGATTCATTTCCTCCAAAAGTGCAGGAGTGCTTACTTAAGATACCTTCCAGTCTGTCTGCGTTGCCTCATTCATTGTGGTGCTGCTAGATACAAATATTATGTTTGGGACACCTAAAGCTTGAGAAATGATAGCACGAGTTTGCACGACATCCCCCCTCCTCCAATATCGTACTATATACTGTAAATGCCATATTCAATGCATATCATTATATATATATATATATAATCTATGATAGTGTGGAAGAAACTGGTACAAACTTGTATTGATGGCAACCAAAATTGTTGACCATTGATCTACAAAAAAAGCGATAAGTGGTAGCTTCAAAGAGGAAGCAATTAATTGGATATACCTCAGCAGCATTAGCATGCATGAAGCAAGGTCTGGTGTGCACCACATTGTTTTATGTCATTTTGACAGGCTGGAAATTATCTTGTCGAAGCTATTGTGGTAATCACTGTTGGTTAGACTAGAGTCCCGAGCATAGGCTGCGTATGCTGCATCCTTTTAGCATTGTCCAGAGCTTATCCCTGTTTCAGAATACCAACTGATGGCGCAGAACATCGGCCTACGAGCAAAGCTTCTCACTATGTTAGGTGGTGATCCGAAGCACCGCAAAGTGGGTTTACTTGATGAATTAATTGCGAGTATTGCCTGGTATATCCCCGGATGAAGCATCGGTACTAACCTGAAAGATAAAGGAAGATGATATTGTGGTACTTGTGACTCTGCACGATAAAGGCTTGGGAGTAAGATTATCTCAGAATGATATTATTTCATCGATATGAGATTTTCAATTGTTTATGGCCTAAAAGTCCAAACCTTAACAAGTTGTGGATAATCTTCGAGTTCGCTTGCGTCTCCAACACTCTGCACTGGAGGACTATAGGACTAAGACATCGGAGCCCTGTATCCTGGTACTAAGAATAAATAAATTGTACAAGGCGTTGGACCTTTAATATACCTATCAGCACTCATGAATATGCTCGAGGAGATAACTACTCGTAAATTTATTGGATTGGCTGCGGTCATAGATCCGTTTTGGGGAGGTTGTGTGGGCAACAGCGCCGTTTATTAATACAGGCGTATGGATATGTTTAATCTATTGCTCTATCTTGAGCGTGTATGACTAGAAGGCATAGCTTGAAGACAAGTAGTCGGCTCATAATTCTCCAAAAAGGATGGAATTTGGGAATATTCTTCAACCTAGTGGGAAAAGAGAAAAGAATAGTATAAGGTCGCGAGAAAGCGCTGGCCAGCAACCTTTGAGTAGCCAAACTGATCGTAATACGTGTTACTAAGAGACAAATCTTGGTTTTGGAAGAAACTCCTTGTTGATTAGCTGGCTAGCTGGCTGGTTGGTTGCTCTCTAACCAGCATAACTTCGTGCCGTGCTGTCTTCCAATCCAATTGGAGACCATCTTGGGCTATAATGCTATAACGTCCATATGATTTTTAATCATATTTATTAATTATTTCTTAGTTCCCCTACCCCCCCCTTCCCCTTCTTTTCCTCTCTCAAGAAATGCTAGTGTTCTTTTGTCTTCATTGAAACAACTCTTTTGCGTAAGCTTGATGGCCACAAACAAACTGAGGATGTTTCTGGGCCTTACGTGCTAAGTCGCAGCACCAGCAACTTGTGTCTCCAACACTAATATATCTATGCATCCACCCACGTTACGGTCCATATCTAATTCCCCTATTCTTCTTCTTCAAGCAATCTCGGCTTAATCCTCTGGAAGGATATAGAAACTAATCCTATTTGTTGAAACCTCAGTTGAGTGGGATTACAGCAACGGTCATCGCCATGCTAGAGGGCAAAGCGATCGTGGGGGAGACTGATATGCTTCAAGCTATGCAGCAAGATGCTCTTCATCTAGCTGCAAAAGCCCTTGATTACTTTGATGTCACCGAGGCTACCGCCATTGCTCGCTTCATTAAAAAGGTAATTGACTAACTAACTAATATGTTGATTGGGTGGGTGGGTAGGGTTCATTGTTAATGAAATCACTCAGTGGTAACAATTAATCAGAGTTTTTTCAACCATTTCTGTATCATGCTCATGATCAGATCATCCTTGTAGATAAAACAATCGATTCAACCAAACCCATCAGCTTAAAACTTAATTTACATATACTGACCGAACCAAGTGTTTACTTTGGTGCAGGAATTTGACACGAGTTATGGACCTGGGTGGCAGTGCATCGTAGGGACGGATTTTGGTTCGTTTGTGACCCATTGTCAGGGATGCTTCATCTATTTTTGTGTCGGAAGCCTTTCAATTCTGCTCTTCCGGGGTTCAGCTGGTCCAGAAACCGCAGAAGCCAAGCCTTTAGCATCCTTAGAATCAATCAAAGCGTGAATTTTTAGCATATGTGCCAAGTCGATATTCATGTTTTTCTTTCTTTTCGGTGTATCAGCTGTTAACCTTCCTATAGCTAGATCAGCGTACGTGTTTTCGTCCCTAGGCCGCTTATCCAATCTAATTACAGGATAGGAACCGTTTGGCTATCAAATCAATATTTTATTTCGGTTGGCGCCACGCGATATTTTTTTGATACTTTCAATTTTCAAAACTATATTTATCTGTCATCATAATTTCAGCTGGCTTTATGTTTGGCGTCACGAGGAGATCATTCTGTAGCTAAAATTTCATACATTAATGATCCGATGGTTGGACCCATGAAAAACTACTCCCTCATAATATATATATATATATTTTAAAAACTAATAAAACAAATATTAAAATTTTACTTACACAATTTATCATTTAATACATAAATAATAATAATAATAAAATATATTTTAATTATTTTAAAATGATTTTATTTTTTATATAATTATTTAGTGTTAGAATGATTTTTTTTAGATACAGATAAAATATTATTAGACTAAAAATCTTAAGCACATAGTATTAAAAAATTGTCATTCGACGTGTATTCCTTATTCCTGTAAGGTAACAATATGTTATTTAGATATACCTTAGACGATACATCTAGCTAGATATATGATATAATTTGTAGCATATAATGCTTAAGAATAAGTAACTGTTTAGGACTGCTCACCGTTATATGACTATAGTATTATTTTACTCGACGAGACAAGATAATATTTATTCATTTAGAAGAAATAGATCCTTTAACCTTTATTAGTTAAGTATGTACATCGATCGAAGTCTCGCCCCTCATATAACTAAATAGCGTTGTTATTATAACTTAGCTATTGTTATTTAGCGGAATATGGATTAGTTCTAATGTAAAATGTGAAATTACTGATATGATATTATTTTAGAATTTTATAATTTATTGGCCCATAAATAGAAAAATATCACCGAGTTATTATATGGGCACATGCATGATAATTTATTTTTATTTATTTACTATATATATCTTAAACTAAGTTATTATTGAATTATAATAAATTATTGTTAGTTATTACTTTCACATCTATCACTAAAAAATACTTTTTCCTATTTCAAGGAAAAAATTAGGATAATAAGGTAATTTAATATATAATGACTCATTTAAATATTACTAATATAATATAAAGTACTAGTTCATTGAATACTTATATTTAAATGATTAATAAATAATAATTAGAGATTATGATGAAATAAAAGTAAAAATTTACATCCTAATGACAATAACATATAATTTATCATTTGAGGCATTTTATAATACTGTGATACCGCGACTGTGAATGAATGCGAGTTTATTGAGTGTCTACTCAATATATGCCTTAAAGTCAAATTAAAACGTCTTGGTCGTCGGGCTTAGAATATGTCAATATAGAAATATAGTCTCCATGAGAATTAGATCTTGACAGGCAAAGGTGCCCTATGCTACATAAACAACTTTAAACTAAGTTTCAATCAACGTTGGTAGCATCTCCAAGCTTGTTGTATTGCAACTACAACCCACATCCTCCAACTTGAAGAGTAACTAATACCTAGCTAGCAAGCACTCATCATTAACCTAATCATTCAAGAAAAAAATAACAATTGTATATGAAATGTTGTGTTACGCACCTGAGATCTTCAACTTTAAGCACAAATGCTTTGGTGGTATCTGATGTGGTAGTTAAGGTGTATGAAGAAGGAGAAAGACATTCGATAAAATATTGCCCCATACACCATGATAAGAGCTTATACTCACTGATGTTATGTACACCATCTCAGAGTAGTTGGTTGCCATGGAGATAGGTGAATGTCATTCTTTTTATCCAGTCTCCTTCATTGGTTATCTAGAAATTTACTTGTTTTCAGTGTCACTAATCTTAACAAGTGAATCCTTCATTTATTTATTAAATTTAGGAACTAGATTTTAAAACTAGTTTGTTTATGTTTTTCAAATGTGATAGGGCAATGGGAAAATCAATAAACAAAACCAACTATAATATAGAAACAATAAAAAATTAATGTAGAAAAGCCCTTTCAATGCAAAAAGAAAATAATGACGTGACACTTCAGTCAATTTAGAAAATTTTTACTATAAGAAATCTGAGATAAAAAATCTAGTATTCAAGTGATAAGTGGATGCTATACTCATCAACCCAAAATAGTACAATTAGAGAATAATTGCAACAATGAAAGAGAAAACTTTGTAACCCTCAATACAAGGCTATTTTAAACACATCCAAAGGTCAATTTAAAGGTCACAAAACAATGAGCCCTTTTGCATTAATCAACAAAAAGATGTTAACAACAAACTAAATAAAAATAATAGACCATCAATTTTCAGCCAAAATCGAGTGCAATAGACCTCCTAATCGAAGCTTAAACAAAAACCAAAACTAATATGAAACTGACCCAAACAAAAATTCCCACTGAATACCAACATAAACGTAATATGAAGATCTCAAAATCAAATCTCTCCCCTTCATAATCAATATTGGTGTCCTAGAAAACCCTTTTAAAAAAAATCAACATGATCTAATGTTGAACGACTTTAGATCTTTGAATCGATTAAACCTTTGTTGAAGAGAATAATGACATATTTATTTTTGTTCTCTCTCTTACACCTGTGGGATTTAAATCTCCATTTTTCTTATATTTACTTACCTTCCTACAACTTTTTAACTAATGTTTAGTCTTCCCAAAATTTTGTTATTAAAAAAAATTATAAAAATGTCATTGGTTAAAAAAAATAGAATTTACCACATAGGAGGTAACCCAAATGCTCAGCAGATTCTCCCCTTCCCAACTATGTGGAGATGATCACCATCTTAAGCAATCATACAAAAAACCTCAAACTTCTATCTTGGTAAGGCTTTTGTTAATATATTAGCCTCATTATCATTACCGTGTATCTTTTTAGCCTCTATTAACTTAGCATAAAAAAACATCACATATCTAATGATATTGTGTATCAATGTATTTTGATCTAAAGTGGAAAGTAGGATTCTTACAAAAATGTATAGTGCTTTGGTTGTCACAAAGGAACACATATTTTTCTTTTAAGAAAAAAGCAATCTCTCAAAGAAATTTCTTTATCCAAGGCAAATTCTTGCAAGCTTTAGTCATAACATTAAACTTTACTTTGGTAATTGATAAAGCACCACATTTCCGAAGTCTGGACTGCTATGACACTTCTCTCTCTATAAAAGTAATCAAATAACCTGAAGTAGATTTTCTTGAGTCAAAATCCCCAACCTTATCTAAATTAGTATATCTCTTGAGGACCAACTCATCTCTTCTAAGAAAAAGTCTCCAATTAGAATTATCTCAGATATATCTAAGGATCTACTTCACTGCATTCTAATTCTCTCTACCCAGATAAAAAAGAAACCTGCTAACAAATATAACTTCATGAGAAATATTAGGTCTTGTAAACACCACAACATATATCAAACTACCCACAATTGATGAATAAGGAATGTTCTTCATTTCTTGCTTCTCTGCATTATAGAAGGGATATTGCTTATAGCTCAACTTCAAGTGAGGAGCAAGTGGAGTGCCTATGACCTTGGCACTATCCATCCTGAATATCTAAAATATCTTTTCAATGTATTTCTTTTGAGATAGCCACAACTTTTTGACTCCTTTATTTTGAATGATTTTAACTCTAATAATTTGCTTCGTTAGACCTAAGTATTTATTGGCAAAGGACTATCTTAAGTCCCACTTTAGCTTCTCAATCCTAGAAGCGTTTTTGCCAATAATGAGCATATCATTGACATAAAGCAATAAAATGATGAAATCACCATCGCCAATTTCTTCATAAAAACATGGTGATATGAATTATTATTCTTATAGCCATGGTGTTTTGTGGTAGACTCAAAATTCTTATACCACTTTCTCGGTGCCTGTTTTGATCCATACAGACTCTTCTTAAAATTGCAAACATGGTATTTCTTAGTTTTCACCTAAAAGCCCTATGGCTACTCCATATAAATCTCTCCTTGAAACTCACCATGTAATAAAATAGTATTCATATCCATCTACTCAACCTCTAAATCAAGGTTATCATCCAAGCTCAGCACAACTCGGATTGAAGACATTTTTATAATAAAAGAAAATATTTCTCCAAAATCAACACCTTTATTTTACTTAAAGCCTTTGACCACCAACCTAGTTGTACATCATGGGACTGAAGAATGCTCATCATGCTTTAACTTTTAAATCCACCGATTCTTCAAAGATCTCTTACCCTTAGGTAGCTCAAAGGTATGGTTGTCATACAAAGAATTCATCTCATCTTGCATTGATTCTAGCTATCTATCTTTGTCTTCACTTTTAATAACTTCATCATAAGAAACAAGCTCTCCCGTGTTTGTCAAAAGCATATACCTTTGTGAAGAGCGTCTGGAAGAAGTTTATGATCTCTGGTGAACCTTTTAGGTGGACCTACTGGTTCATTAACAAGATCTTCATGGTGATCACCTACAACATCATCCACTAGAGCATCAATATCACGATCATACTGCTGCTCATTATGAGCTAAATGATCGTCTATATCATCCTGGACTCCATGATCGTTAAATTTGCATGCCTATTTTATCTTCACCGGATTTATATCTTTCATTTGATCATCACTCTCTCTCTAATAGTCTCAACTTTGTCAATGTTGGCAATGGTACGATCTTCAATGAATATTATATCTCTACTTCTAATTAGATTTTTCTACACATGGATCATTCAACCTATATCCAAATTCATCATGACCATAACCTATAAAGATATATTAATGAGCCTTTGGATCCAACTTTGACCTCACATCATCGAAGACACGAACATATACCTTGCATCCAAATATATATAAGAAATCATATGAGACATCCCTAACAAATCAAACTTAATTAGGGAAATCACCATTTAGAGCAAATATAGGACTCAAATTAATCACATGTACAACTGTAAGTAAAACTTCACCTAAAAAAGACTTAGGCAACTTTGCTTCCAAAATTATGCATCTTAACTCTTTTAACCTGAGTGCTATTTATCCTCTCTGGAAAACCATTCAAATAAGGAGTCTTCTAGTGCCTAATACCTTAATGAGTGTAATACCTATCAAACTAAACACTATGCTCACCACCAATATTAGTACTAATGATTTTCAACTTCTTACTAGCTTATCTTTCAAGAAAGGCATGAAAGTGTTTAAACTTCTCAAAAATTTTATCATTTGATTTCAAGGCATAAACCCAAATCTTTATTGAATGATCATTAATAAAAATGATAAAGTAAAGTGCATCATTGAGAGATTTTATCTTATGGGACCACAAACTTCTAAATGCACCAATTCAAGAATCTCAACATTTCTCTAAGGAGGACCCTTGTGGGAAAAAACCCTACATTGTTTTCCTTCCATATAATGAGAACTCTTCTACAGTTTAGAACATTGCAAACCAGAGGGTTAATTCTTTTTGGCAAAGCAACTAAGTCCTTTCTCACTTATGTAACAAATCCTCCCATGCCATGAATTAGATACATCCTTGTCTGCCACTATAATCACATAGTCACTAGAAAACAAAGCTTGTATAAAATACAAGTTTGTACATTTGTTACCTTGGGCCACAAAAAGATTACCATTGGTGAGCTTCCATTATCCAAAACCAAAGTTATTGCAAAAACCCTTACCATAAAGTTTGCCAGCTAAAATAAAATTTAGGTGAACATCTGGTACGTGTCAAACATCCTTGAGAATAAATTTTATCTCAATCTTAGTCTTCAATCAAACATCTCCTATGTCAATGACCTTATACAAGCCATCATTATCCATATTCAAAACAAAAAATCACTAGAAGTGAAGAATTATTTCCTAGAAGTAGCATGTTTTAATGAGGTACTATTAATATCCTAACTTGTCTCATGAATAACAAGATTCACAATATTCCAATAAAAAATAATGATTAGATGATTAGATGTAGCAACAAAAACACGATCATCTTCATTCTTGTCTTATTTGGGATTCTTGTTATATCTCTTCCACTTGTAGTAATACTTATTGATATGCCCCATCTTGACACAATAATGTTATTCAAGATTCTTTTACTTGCCTCTTGATTTACCATGACTTTTATTTCTACCCTTATAAAATTTTTCCTTCCTTCTCCCTTATTTTTGGTAAACAAAATATTTAACTATGACGATGTCCCTTGTGTCCTTATTCTCATATCCTCATTTAGAATACCACTCTTGATAAGCTCCATGGTCACCTCACCATTTTAGGCAAAGTTAGTAAATGAGACTCAAAAGATCTCCTAAGAATCTAATACAGTATTAAGAAGTCACAATTTTTGAGCCTCATCTTCAAACTTTATGTCCATACTTGACAACTGATCTAACACAACTTGGAAGTTATTCAATTGATAAAAAAAATAAAAGAACCATATTTGTATCTCAAATTCACCAATTTCTTCAAGAGATATGATTTACTGTTCTTAGTCTTCCAGGCGTACAAACTTTCTAGTTTATCTCATAGTGTATTTGTATTTGGCACATTTACATTATGGTTGTAAACATTATCCTCTATCCATTGCTGAATAAAACCACACACTTGCTCATGATCGAATTGCCAATCTTCATCAATTTTATCCATTGGTTTATCTTTAGCAAAAATTAATAGATGTAAAATTTTCACATACAAGAGATCCTTCATTTTATCATGCCATAATGGCAATTAGACTCATTTAAATAAATCATTTTACTTGTATTAGCCTCCATCTTAAGCTTTGGTACCACTTCGATGGGACAAAGGGATAATGTGTGAACAACACTAACCACAAAATATAAATAATAATAAATCAATGTCACATGATTTACTTGAAAAAACCCTTATAATAAGATAATGTAACAACTATAGGGTAATTTTGTCCACATAGAAAAATTCCACTATTAAAAATATGAGATACAAAATCTAGTATTTAAGTGTTGAATGGATACTACAATCTTCAACCTAAAATAACACAACTAGATAAAAATTGTAACACCAAAAGAGAAGCATTTGCAACCTTAAACACAAAGATATTATCAACACATCTAAAGGTTAATATATAGGAAACAAAATTATTAGCCCTTTTATATTAATCAACAAAAAGATGTTAGCATCAATCTCACCAATTTTTACTAAAAACCGAGCACAATAGACCACCCAATCAAATCCAAAACTAAAATCTAAAATTGATATAAACAAAAATGACCACTTAAATACCAATGAAAACCTAACACAGAAAGCTTTACACCATTCAAAATCAATATTGGTGTTATTGGAATATTGTTTAAAAAATTAGAAAGATTCAATGATGAATGACTTTAAAATTTTGAATTGATCAAATATGTACTATAGATAATAATGATAAAAATCTCTTGTGGTTCTCTCTCTCTCTCTCTCTCTCTCTCTCTCTCTCCTTCTCTCCCTCTCTCCCTCACCTTTGGAATTCAAATCATATTTTTTCTCAATGCAAAGATGATACATGATGTCTCTATTGAGGCCTTTCAAAAGGTTTTTTCCCCATCTCAGTTTCATCAACACCATGTATTGTAGCTAATTTTGTTCTCTCATACTCTATTATTGCTCTCTATTTTGAATCGGTAGGTAAGTTTCCCTCCTTTATCCACTACTATTGGTTCCTCATCCCCGTTTGTAATGAAATATAATAATCAATTAACAACGTACCTTTATGTTACCAATTAACATGGTAGGCATAAAAATTTCAATGGTTAGTTATAACAATAGTAAAGAAGATCATTTCTCCCTAATCTGATGTAGCCTTGATATTACCAAAATTGGTGAGGTTCATGATGTCCCAGAATATGAGCAAAAGTAGTATTTTCTCTAGACAATTTTGTGTGTTACTAAGGTAAGTGACCCATCGATATGCTCTAAACTCATAGTTCTCAAAGCTTTATATGTAGTTGGTCCTTGTATCTTTATTAGCTCCCCAAACAACTTGCGCTTTTATCTCTAAGCATGTGTTCTATTCCATAATACATAAGAACTCCACAAGATGATAAATAATTTCAATTTGAATTTGCCTTCTAGATTTTATTGCATTCATATATCTTAGAGATATATATTAGGAAAAACTCTCAATACTCCTAGTAAGTACCAAACCGCACCTAGTGCTTGCATGTGTGTACACGCACATAGCTATACCCATATTAAGATACTTTTAATGCAAGGAAAAAAAATATATTATGTAAAAAAAAGCCATTATACAATGTATATTACTTGGTAATATTTATTATACATGCTGCATGCTTATCAAATCTGTAGTAAATGTTTGTTGTATATTTGCTTAACACAATTTTAGTATATAGATGTCTCATGATATTTATTGCGTGCTCCAAAACTATATCATATTTTTCGTACACATTCTTGTTATACGTTTACCAACCATTTAAGCACATAATGATCATATCACTGTTGCATTTTTAGCAAAAATTTAATCATATATTCAATAAGAGTAAATCAATATTTATCATAGGCTTACTAATCTTTATATGTTCAATACATCCTAATTACCTCAATAGAACTTCCCAAGTCTCTTATCACTTTACCCTACATAATAAATTATATTTTATGCCATTTTTACTACTTAATGTTGCATCTAAATCATCTCCTCTCACATTTTCTTAAAATTTAGTCTATAACTCAAAACATTAGACACCCCTTATTGTATGCCCATAAATTTATTTATGGTTGTCAGTTTGATTTGCTAGGTTATAGTATAATCTAAATTGGTGTGTTTTGTGCATTTTTTTTTGTTGAAATTGCTGTTAGTATATGGCTGAAGTCTTTAAAACTTTTTAGATTTTCATATGATCACATTATGAACCTATAACTTCATTTGTCAAACTATATAGTACTTGCTCAGCCTTATGCCTAGAGGAACTAGACTTGGAATCTAGATTAATTTTCTTTCTCATTATTTGACCAATGGGAAAAATTATTACCAATTTTTTATTGTCTCCTTTTTGCAGGATATAGAGAAAATGGTTATTAAATTATAGAGGACTACATATTATATTGATGAATATTTCAATTTAGATTAATAAATAAAAAACTTTTTGATCTTATAAATTTTAGACTTTTAAGTACATAAATATGCACCAAGCATGTATAAATGGATTATTATGATTAATGATTATAAGCCTTTCAGATGGTGAATATGAACATATTTTCAAAAGTTAAATCTTTTGCACCGAGTCTTTTACTGTCTTACTGATATGACATCATGGAAGAAGAAAATTGTACAATATGATTTCAGTGGCACAAGGAATTATGTTTTGTACGATCAAGTATGAATGAGATATGAATTCATAGCTTAATGATACATCACAAATTTTGACCAGATCATATAATATGATACCAATTGAGTTATGTGTCGGTCAACGAATATAAACCTTAATTTTCAATTGGTAACATTAGATTTTATATCCTACTAATTCTAATTAATATTTTAGTAGTTTTTCAACTAACTATGATATGTTAGCTATACTTAACTATTTTTCCTTTTCTGTGGTTGACTCGTAAAATAAGGTAGCTGATATTGTAGTTGCTGGAAAATGATTTAGCTGGTACTATTAGATAAACTGTTTTATTCCCATATGATGCAATCGCGGGATCAAATGCTAGTAGAGTTAAGTGCTGACCCACATAGGTAGCCATCCAGCCCACATTAATTAGCTGGATTGCTACCTATGCACTCCCTTAAGTTTTAGAATTAGCAATATAATTTCATAGCTAATGGGAGCTTAGGATAAATTGTAACATTATTTACATTTATCTTGTATCAATTGTAGTTAGGCGAACTATATTTTTAGTAAGTTGGACCAAACCTATATCCTTATTTGTTTAGTGGGTTAAGTTGTAATGGGTTGATAGGCTGACCAAGACCACCTTGGTTAATAATAGGGTAAGGTTCGGGAGCTCATATAAAAGCTCATTAAGTTGTAATTCTGGATAATTCCAATTGTTCTTTCGTCGAATATACAAACGCTCTCTTTCACTTTGTTTCGTGTTCTCTCTCTCTCTCTCTCTCTCTCTCTCTCTTTTGCTTTGTGTTTCTCTCACTTTAAATAACTCTCTCTCTCTCTCTCTTTCTCTCACACGCCATTATTCTTCAATACACTTATGAGTGTTTGATCTTCCTTTGATAGTTTTTATCATTGGTAGATCAAGATCTGTTTTCCGATCATATTTTCAACGTTTTTCTAGTATTTCTTTGGGTTTTCATTGTGTTTTACTCTAAAACTCCACCTTGGAGTTCATCATTTGGTATCTGATCCTTGGCTATCTTATTGGTTATTCCTTGTGAGTTTTTGGCATTACCTTTCTAAATCTGGTGATTTTTGTGATTTTTCTATTGGTGTTGGCAACATTATTTAATCCAATGTCGAATTTTTTGAAGTAGATTAAGTCGGAGCTAGTTCTTTTGAAGGAATCCATCTCTATGTTCCTTGTTCTTAGCGATTTGTTAATTATCTTCAAAGATAGAACAAATCTTGGTTCGATTCTTGGTATCCAGTGAAGTGAGTTGTTTGTTGAGGTCCGATCTGAAGCGAAATTGTTGGATTTGTTAAAATCTCAACTAGATCTAGGATTCTAAAGTAGATATGATACGATTTGTATAGATCTGTTTCGATCTTTCTTAGCTCTAGATTTTCTCAAATCGCGATCATGTTCTTCACGATATATTGGAACTTCTTCAAATCTAAAAGTTTTCTTCCAAATCTACTTACTTCTAGATGGATATGCTATGATCCATTGATAACCTACATCAAATCTACCATTATTGGCATCATTCTTTCACCTCGACGTTGTTGACATCCAATCCATGGAAGGCAAATAAACCCAGAGGAGGTCAACGGCTTTTCGACCCTCGAGTGTATTGCCCAGTAGATTCGTTCCTTATTTTTTAATTATTCTCCCTTTCATTTTGATGATTTAGTATAAAAAAAAATTATGTGCACTTAGTTCAATTCTACACTAAGTTTTGATTTTTTGTGCAGGTTTAGTATTATAATGGCAACTTGAACTGTCAAAGCTAGAGAGGTTCATCTTCTAAGAAGAAGGCAACTCATATATATATTTATTTATTTTTATTTTTGCATTGGAGTTTTGAACGCCAACATTTGTTGGCATAGTAATTCATTCTATTTTTATCTCTTGCAATATCTGATTTTGATTACCTTCTTTGATAATTGTAAGGCTTGTTTTTTCTTCATATTTTAAAGATTGTTTAACAGGTTAGATAATTGTATATTCATTTGTATTTGTCGAAGTCTGTTTTAACTTATCTGTATCCCTTTCCCTTCACCCATTTGTAACAATTTTTTCTTTTATATGTTATTATTTTCTCATTTTTGATTTTGTTTTTTTTGCTGATTCTTTAGTTTCTCATTATCTGTTGTTGCATGTGTGATTTTTGCCTCTTGTATGCTATTGACATAATCAGTTGGATTAAGTGTTGTCCTGTGTGTGTTTATTGTGTGATCACTATTAGAGTAACTTATAGGATAACTACTAATTGCTAAAATGTCTCATAATGATCATTTTGTGAACTAGTCAATTCCTTTACCTACTAATGGCGTGGTAGAAACAATTAGGTCCCTTCATAAACAATTGACTGCATAATCTGTTGCCTTATCTGCTAGGTTGGAACACATATTAGGGGAATAAGACGCTAGACTAAATAATTTGCAAGGTTCTCGGACTCAATAACTTGCTAGTGTTCTTGATAGAGTCCTTATTGAACCTAGAAATACCTTGATTGATTTAGAAGAGTTTGAAGACCAAGTGTCTATTAATGGTGATAGGCATTATAGGCAGTATAATAGGAACAACAGAGAAATGGATCAAATTGATAGGAAATTAGGTATTATTAAGTTCAATATATCCAATTTCAATGGAATAAGTGATCTAAACTATTATTTTGAATGGGAGAGAAAAATAGAAGTAGTCTTTAAATATCATAATTACTTGGATGAGAAGAAAATAAAGGTAATAGTTGTAGAGTTTATAGATTATACTTCATCTTGGTATTATAACCTAGTCTCATCTAGATGTAGAAGTGGGGAACCACTCATACAGACTTGGATTGAGTTTAATTCACCGATGAGGAAGAGATTTATACTTAATTACTATTAAAGGGAGTCGGGGCTATAAATGAGCTGAATCGAACCAAACACTCCTAAGCTCGGATTTGGCTCGTCTAAATTTTTTTTGAAGCTTGAGTTCAGCTCGAGCTAGTTTGGATTTCGATAAGGCTACTTAGGTTTGACTCGTTTTTGATTCACGAACTATTCAGCTCGGCTCGTTTATATTTATCAAGCCTTTTGGCGAGCCAAAGTAGCTCATTTTAGGCTCATTTTGGGCTCATTTCAAGCTAGTTAAAAGTTTTTTCGGGCTTGTTAAAAGCTCATTCAAGCTCGTTTAAATCTTGTTAAAGGCTCATTTAGTGTTTGTTTACAGCTCATTAAGGCTTGTTTAATGCTGATATAGGTCTCCTTAATAATTCAATATTTGGCTTAATTTAGTCATAATTTAGCTCAATTATAACCTGAACTAATATTACCCTATTTTAATAAAATAATATTTTCTACCTCATGCACCCCTTACACACAATTTTGGGTGCAAATTTTCTCTCCAAATCTTGTACAATTTTACAACAAATCCATAAAAAATAAATCCAAAAAGAGATACAAGTGCATCAATATACATAAATAAAATGACTTCAAAAGTTCCATAACAAATTGCTCCATCACCCACATCCATTACCATTGAGTGAAACTATCTATCACTTCATTGCAAAACTGCAAAATAACCTGCATCAGATTAAAAGTATTAGCAAAGCTTTCAAGCATAATATTTTCATTATTGAATAAAAACTATATATATAAACTTAGAAGTAGAATATTTTGAATGACACCAAAGCATACTCAACAACACCAATTAGTTAGTTAAAAAAAATACTAAAAGAAATCATAACTAGACTCTACGCTTTGGTGCCCAACAAAAAAAGGCACGATCCAAAACCTACAACAACAACTTGAAAGGGTCCTATTTTAATGAAAGTATCATTGATTAATATTTATACATCAACAAATTAATAAAATTAGAGTCATCATAGAGCCAAGTACTATATATTAGAATATTACCAACTAAATTATGGCAAATCTATTTCCTGTATAGCTTCTTATTCTTGTGTGTGTGTCTATTTAAAAATATAATAAAATAGGAATCTAATAAAAAATATTAGTAGCTGCACTTAAATAGGGAACATAGATTGACTAACTAAATTCAAATAATAGTAAAATACTTACATTTTTCTAAGACAAGTCATTATTACAACCCCAATCACCAATGCAAGGTAAAAATTCTACTATTTTGGGATCTAAAGAGGCTTGACATGTATCAGTTACCCTCCCACCAGCACTAAAAGTAGCCTCCAAAGCAACTGATGTGATAGGAATCGAAAAAATATCACGTGCTTCTTGAGATAGCATAGGAAACTTTAGAGTATTTTCCTTCCACTAGTCGAGTGCAGAAAAAAGGATAACATAAGCCATCTTTACACATATACACACCCCCCTCTAGGTATATATCCAACTCTGATTTTCTCGATTGTTGGGTGCTAGCACTCATAACAAACTTTTCAAACCATGATTTTCTAGATAATAATTCTTTCTCAATCACATTAGTAGGCCCAACCTCACTAATTTTTTTCTCCAATAAATTCTCAACACTACTCACATAATGTCCATCATAACAATAAAAAATCTCCCTTGATGTTTTTTTCACCTCTACAACATTTTTTCCAACATCAAATTCTTTGTAAATGATAGGAAATGTATGGTCAATCAACATCATTTTGTACTGAAGATCTAAAATAGAAGCAAAAGACATCAACATATTGTATTCACCCTACTACTTACCAAACTTTTCTTTCATTTTCATAGCCATTACTTGCATAAAAATGTCATCATCATTTACTTTCTCATATAGTGCTTCTTTTATCACCCATATATCTGAAAGATATAAGTTTGATGTAGGATACTCACTTCCTAAAATAAATTTTGTAATCTCATTAAAAATAGCAAGAAATCCACACACACCATCCACTTGTTTCCATTCATCAGGATCCGGTAACCATTGGTATCTCAAATCTTATTCAACATATTTGGAAAATGCATCTTTAAACTCTAAAGCTGTGGAAAACGTTGCATAAGTTGTATTCCATCTTGTTTTAACATCCAAAACTAACTTTTTTTTTCGGACAAACCCACTTGTTTAGTAATCGCACTAAATAACTTTAAACATTCTTTAGAGTCTGCCAAATAATTCACACATTCTCACACATTTATAGTATTATGTTCAATTCATTCAAGCTCATCTTATACCAGAAAATTTATTATATGGACACAACATCTCACATGAAATATTTTTCCATAAAAAAAAGTTTATTCTTAGAAGCAAAGTTATCTCTTACTATCTTAACAACTCTATCATTAGCAGTTGCATTATCAACAGTAAGACTACAGACTTTATCCTCAATTCACTAATCCATAAAACATTTATACAAGGCATTGAAAATTGTCAGAGCAGTACAATGAGGGGCTAAGTGAGAAAATTTGAGGACATATTTATGCAACACCCAATCATCACCAATGAAATGTGCAGTTATAACCATATAATAGATTTTTTGAGCATGAGACTTCCACAATTGCTAGCTACACCTAATTTTAAAAGAAGAGTTATTTTTTTTACACTTACAGTAGACATAGTTTAGGTAATAGTTATACATATTCTATATTAGATGTGATGGTAATATTTGTGTATTTATATTTAAAATTCCATCAAAGAAAAAAAATTGAGTTACAAATTTTGGGGTGTTATATTATTGGTCCAAATTTGAATTGGAACTAGATTAAAGATTAGAATTAGTAGGCTAGAGCGAGACAAAACTAGATTTTCATGTATGTATGTATGTGTGGGTGTGTGTGTCTATATATATATATATATAGGTTAGATCAAAAAATTAGATCTAAATGGATTGAAACTTGAACATTTTGATAATTTTTTTATTCTCAGGGAAAGGACCAAACTTGAGACTAGAATAATCAATCTATGCCAGAAAAAACCCTAAATTCTCAATCGGTTCTTACCAATTTATGTACACATATACTCAAGAATGGCAATAGATCATGTTTCGATCATCTATACCTAAGTTTTTTAGGTATCCAATTGATAATCCTTATATGATAGATATTTGTTACCCAATAGATAATCATATATCAAATATAACATTTTTTTCATACCTAAACTTGAACAAATAATATATTTTCAACATTAGCCCAAAAATATGTGTGTATTTTTTTCATGAGGGTAAAAAAATAATTTAATAGGTAGGTAAGAAAATATGGATATAGAATTGGAGATGTCAAGCAAGTACCTAGATCATGTTTGGGATGGGGTGTGTAAAATCTGTTTAATTTTGGGTTGACTCAATTTTGAATTATTTCACTTTATGGGTTGGATTTGGGATAAGTTAGGTGATTTTGAGTTTGTGTTATTATTGATCATTTTTCCACCTAAGTCATGTTTGGGTCAACTCAAGATAATTTATTAGGTTGGATTTGTATTCAAGTTTGATTATACTTTAGGCCAGGTTATTATAGGTTTAGATTATTTCGAGTCATTTTTCTACTTGGGCTAGGTTTGACTTAATTTCAATTTATGTCATCTTATGTCAAATTATCGGCTCATGCTATTTTGTTTGGGCTGATTCACTTAGAATTTGATCTATTCATTATTTTTCATCTTGGTAGATAGGTCAAGTTTGAGACAATTCAAATGACTTTGTTAGTTAGGGTTGGACTACTTTGAGTTCAAGTCCTTTTGGGTTTATGTCAATTTATCATAGGTTTGAGTTTGGGTTACTTTTTGTTATAGTAATTACAACTCACTTTATCATTTTAAATTGCTTTACTTGGGGTTTTGATTTTCTTAGATTTTTGTTCACTCAAGCTTGGTTTGATTATTCAAATTTAGTTTATAAGGCTTCATTTATTAATAAGGACGTAGTTTAGGTTGACATACTTCGAGTTTAGGGCTAATTGTATTGGTTTAGACTATTTTAAAATAATTTGACATAAGGTCTCATTGATTTTGAATTCAGATGATTTTGATTCAGCTTAGTACTGGGTCGAGTGATATTTAGGTCAAGATAATACTTGGTTGGGTTGACTGTGGATTGGTTAGGGTCACGAGTCATGTTTGGGTCTAGATGGATTCAAATTAGATCAATTATGGACAGGTTAACATTATTTTGGGTTAGCGTGTTGTTTAGGTTAGATGTTTATTAGAGTTCTATTAAGTTGGGTTTTGAGTGGATTAGGTTATGTAGGTGGGTTGAGTCAGCTTTGGTCAACCCTAGCTATGAGTATAGAGACATATATGGATTTGGAAACACATACATCTATATGTACAATTTGAATCACTTTGTTAATTTGGGTTGGGCTAATTCAAATTCACGTCCTTTTGGGTTCATGTATATTTATCAAATAGGTTGACTTTGCATTACTTCCCGTTATGGTAATTACGTCTTAATTTATTATTTTATATTACTCTACTTGGATTTTTGATTTTCTTAGATTTATATTGACTCAAGCTTGGTTGGATTATTCAAATTTAGTTTTCAAGGCTTCATTTATTAATTAGGGTGGAGTTCATGTTGACAAACTTTGGGTTCAAGCAGAATTGTTCGGCTGATTTCAATTTAGCTTAGCACTAGGTCGAGTGATATTAAGGTTGAGATGATATTTTGTTGGATTGACTTTAGATTGGTTGGGGTCATTAGTTAAGTTTGGATATGGTTAGATTCGAATCAGATCAATTATTGATAGGTTAATATTAGGTTGTGTTAGTGTCTTGTTTAGGTCAGATATTTTTTTAGGATTTTATCGAATTGGATTTTGAGTGAGTTAGGTTATGTAGATGGGTTGAGTTAGTTTTAGTCGACTCTAAATATGAGTGTGGAAACATATATAGATTTAGAAACACATACTTCTATGTGTAGCCATAGAAGATAATTTTTTTTGTTTATATATATATATATAGTATAAAACAATCAGTGTTTTTATAAAATTTCCTGATTGCCGTCCCTACCCCAACTTGGACCATAGACAACTATGAAACGTAACAGAAGAACTATATATGCAAGGTTCCTCCTGAGAATCAAATTTAGATGGAAAGTACCCAAGCTAGGAAGCTGGCTAAGAAATTAAATGCTCGATCAGGCAGGCTAGTGATGCATTTTTTTAATTGACATTTTCTAATTACCTGAGGCACACGGAGGATTACAAAGAAGTCAAGGAGAAAACCTTTTCTTTTCTTCAAATATCGGAGTGCCACAGTCCGGGAATCTGTCTCCTGTCTTCCATCAATGTCCCCAACGGAAAAAGGACATAATATTTCGCATCCACATATCCCAAACATGCAGAGCGTCCGACATGCACCGTAGGATGTTGACCCCGGCAGCGAACCATCCGTTGACAAAGAGGCACATAAAACTTTCGGTGATTGAAAGTGCAAAGAAAAATGTAGGATCAATCAAAAGTCCAGCAGCACAGGTGAGTAAGTATGCGCGGTTCCATTACTGAATCCGTGATGTCCTTGTGTCTAAAACACCACCAAACACACGACTTTCCTCCTCCTCGTTTAGTTGCTCACAGAAAACACATCATCTTATTGGAATCATCCCTCCCTTGAAATGATCCCTTCATATTCATTCTCTTTTCTTCAGGCTCCTTCTCTGAGTTCATATTCGTCTTCATCGTGAGGGAGTTTGAAGGAGGCCATAGAGATTTCACGCTCATGATAGTCTGATTTGCCCTTGCAGTTTCTCCTCGTAACCTCTGATTTTTGCTTGTTCTTCTTGAAAGGAAAAAAAATCGAGCAAACAATTAATGAGAGGCTGGCTACGCATATTATTTATGGGGGAGAAGGGTTGTAATTGTTGGAGGCAATGACAAATCGGCTGTTGTGTTTTTTCCTCCTACATTTATGTTTCCTCCTCACTAATGACCTTTTTTTCTGAGGTAAAATATTAGACTGGATTTGTTCGTAGGACTTGGGTTGGACTTCATACCATGCCCGTGCGTCCACTGTCCGTTCGGTCCAGATATAGTGTGGGTCTTTAAACTAGACAGATCCAATTACTGACTTTATTTTTTTAGTTTCGTTTTTGTGGGAAGCGTAAATAATTATATAAAAAAAGGTCCTATAAGCCAAATTATATTTTAGTTACAAAAACTATAGAAAAACAGACGAAAAAAAAGGTTTTATCAGCAAGCAAAACTATGTTTGGTGTGCTATGTAAATTTGTGACAAACTCTACAAAATAATATTAAAATAAACTCTCTCAAGTAGGATCTAACAATACTAAATGTCCAACTGCACTCATATTTCGCTTTATTTGGTGTACTTGTTATCGGATCTAACAATACTAAAATGTTGTACTTGTTGACGGATCCAACGATATTAAACCAAAGTCATTAATGGCCAAAATTGAGAGGCAAAATGTGAAAGACACGAAAACAGAACTTCAAAAAAAATATTGAGAAAAAGATGGCCTTCCGAGAACCAAAGTCATCAATTTGTTTACTTTCGGAAAGCACTAAAACAAAATCAGTTAAGTCCCAATTTGCTAAAAAATAAAGGTAGAAAAATAATATTAAAGACAAAAGATTGGGTAAAAACAATCTTCTACGAATTTATGTAAGAAAAAAAAAACATTTATCAAAGTAGAAAATCTTCTACGAAGACCCAAAACTTTCAATAGCAGCAGATGGATAAAATCAGATGGAATTTATGATAAATACTGAACAAACATAATTTTCATTCCTCTACATTTTTCTTTCCACTTAATTTTCTTCAAACCAAACAGATTCTAAATGGATTTTTATTGAGTTGATCATTCGAGACCACGCGGAGTGGGAACGGTTTGGTTCTGGGTTTTACATGAGGAGTTGTAATAAAAGAAATTCTTCTCTTAAAGCTTTTCTCTCTTTACTAAAATTCAAAAATTATAGATATTGTTAACGAATCGAAATTTCTTTATATTAACCTTAAAATAAAATGGCATAAGGGTTTCATCATGGTCTGCTCGGTATATCACGGTACAACGAGTTAATAAGCATTCATTATATTCTGTTTTGAATTCTTCACTTTTGCTGCTTACCATAACTTTTCCTTCTGTTACGTATGCCATTATTCCTTTCCTAAAATAACTATACAGGTGGACGAGGTGTTTTTTTAGTTTTGTGATGGACTTAATAACTGATTTATGTTAAGAGGTGCAAAAGTGAAATCGTAATAAAATATCTAATTAGAGGTTGGGAAAAAACAATATAAATTCCTGGTAGTTGAGAGGGTCGGGACTCAATTCGATGTCATCCTTTAGAACGTATTAATTATATTAGATTTTAATTCTGAATCTCCCAATATCCGATATTCTGTATATTCGGTGCCAACTATTAATTTCCTGTTAGAAAAAAAGAATGACAGGGACACCTATTAATTCCATATGGTCATGACGGTTTGATAGAAAATAATCTAATATGATAATCTATCTTGATATTTTGGGATTTATCATTCGCTTGTTTTAATTTTATAAAGAATATTCTATTATAAATTTTGATTAAAAAATAACAAAAAATAAGAATAACTTTGACACTTAAAAAAAAAATGTAGAGTAGGAGGCCAACCAAGCACAAAATTTGTGTGTGCGCACCGGTTGCTGCTCCCATCCCCAAAAAGTTCCGGAAACATTTTTCGTTCTAAATTTTTCTGTATCAGAATTGATATTAAAATTATTTAATTAATTTTTTTATTAAAATAATTTATTAATAATTTAAATTAACTAATATAAATAGTAATTTTAGAAATTTTTTATTAAAATTTTTTATCTCTTAATTTTAAAAGATTTGATCTATTTAAAAAAAAATATATAATCTTTTATTTTTTCTATTTCTTGTCGTTCCTATTTTTAAAATTTTTAAAAAATAATATTTTTATATTTTTCTCCATCCTCGTTTCTATACAACATATAAAATAGGAAATTATTTTATATTTAATTTTTTTAAAAAAATATGTTTATTTAAAAAAATTATAGTTCAATTTTTATTTTTATTTTTATTTTTTTATAATTATATACGTATTAAATATTTTTTATTTATTAATGAAACATATAAGTGTAACTTTAAAATTACTTTAATTATTTTTTAAAAAATATTTAAAATTAATAGAATAAATGTTTTAATACAAAAAATACATTATATAAGATAGAAAAAAAGAAACACTAAAAAATAAAGAGGCTTGGCCCCTCAATTCACAAGGTGGTGATGTTTTAAATGTCTTACATGTTCGGTCCCATGCCATGAGGCTCTTACAGATACGATACCCGATTAATTTCGGTACTACATAAGTTGCATTTGTTAGGATCGATTATCGCCAGCTGTTTTTACATGTACTTCTCTGGCTCGCCTCTGGTCTGCTCTGCTTCAACAGGCTGACTTGTAGAATACCCCGCCAAGACAGAGACTTGCTCTTCTTGTCTTACATTCTCGGCTTCTCTCGTTCTCTGTCCAATCCCGCTGCTACTACTAGAGTTCTCTTCTACGTCCGACACCACCAGCGATGCAATATTATTTAGACTTTATGTACTCTGTAATTATCTGAGAAGAAAATTCAAGTTACATAAATGAGTCATGTCATGCCATGGCTATGGCCAGTTGGCCAAACCCCCCCACCTCCGGCATCTAATATTCGTAACCGTGAGTCATGTTGCCACCATGAATTTCTATCTTCTTGTTTTCTGCCTCGAGTAGTTTAATCCCTTATTTATTTAGGATGTCGGGATGTCTACTATTTTTATTTAATTTCCATTTCCTTTAATTATATATTATTTCTGCTATCGTTTTTTCCATTTCCTTTAATGTTGACGCGTCTCCTTTTTTCTTTTCTTTCTAAATCTTTTTATTTAGTTGAGGATGTGTCTTACACTTATACTATTTTTACGGTGCTTTATGTGAGGATTTAGCTTAGTATAACTTCAATCTTACATTTTATAATTTAAAACTAGTCCACCTTTGTCTAGATTGCGTGTTCCTCTCCATTTTATTAATATTATTTTACTATAATTTTTTTAATGTGATATGAAAAAAAAAAACCCCAATAACATTCCGATGTACCTCATGTAATGTTATTCTCTTAGTACCATTTCTATATTTTCCCCTTCTTTTATGTCAAGTACCTCTTATACTCTATAGGTATACCAAGATATTTTAGTTTTATAGGGAGTATACATACTTAATTGATTATATGTCATATTATTTGGTGGTTTGGTTCTAGATTAGTTATTATGATTTTTCTAAGCCTCTGTCCTCAAGTTAATATCATTTATTGCTTATGATCTTAATAATAAATATAATAACTAATGAATCTCATGTATTCGTATAGTTATATATTATATTATTCCATGCTTGATGGTTGAGTTGCCTGCTTTACAATTGACATATATATGAAGTATGTTATTATCCCATTATTACATGCTCAACTACTTTCTTCCTATGGGCCTTATTCATATAATACTATCTCTTTAGGTTGGTTTTGTTAGTCGATACAAGATGTGTACTAATACTACAATTTGTAGACATTTTGTCATAAGTATTTAAATTTGATCTTGTTAACTTTGAAAAGGTCCTAAATGTGGAGTGATTCGGGGTTTTACCTAGGCTTAGGGCATTGAGTTATAGTTATTTGGAGTCACACGTATTGTGTTCGCTATATTTCAGATATCTCTTTTGGACTCTTAATCCCTTTTGTTCATCTTCTCTCTTTTTCTACATATTATATTATATGATGCATGCACTCCGTACTTTATTTTTACATTTAAATTATTAAAGTATTCCAATATTTCTATCTATCTTTGTAAGTTTTGATTTAATTATCACAAATGTTTTAGCCTTACATTTAGTATGAGAAATATTTGGACCAAACTTATGCTAAGTGTTGTAGTAACACCAATTTAATTATGTTAATGATTTTGCATAAAAATAAAAAATTTTGGTGGTAAATTTTGTAGTGTTACATTAGGTTTCCTTCTATTAAAAGTATGGTTACGTTTTTAGGCAAACCAGCTAAGGCTATCACCTTTTGTGTATTAGATTAGTTGTCATGGTTTATTTGAGTTTTAATCCTCAAGTTTATATAATGAATTGGTTGTGATCATCATAATAAAATATAAAAACAATTGGTTCTCGTTCAATAATGTGCTTCATATATCATTATCCCATGCATGATGCCTAGTTGCATTCTTCACAATTGTGTTAACATATGATGCATGTTCTTATTGTGTTATCACATGATATACTATTTTAATCAAATTTTGGTCTTATGTATAGGATGATATCTCTTTTGGATAGTTATGTTACCCATTACAAGCTCTATAATGAAACTACACTTTTGTAGGCATTATGTCGCATGTATTTGATGATGATCCTACTGATTTTGATGGCTGCCTTCAGGGAAAGTGATTTAGGTTACCTAGGATTAAGGTAAAAAGTTATAGCTATCTGATATCACACATGTTGTGTACCCTTGTAATGCCCCCAAGTTAGCTGTAGATGATGGAGGCTTAAAATGAATAATATAACTACCTATATCAATAAGGTATATTTTCTTTTCAAAAAACTTATCCAAAAAGAAATTCAAAGTTAAACGCACATGATTGGGAGTAGTTTATAAATATGTGACCTCCTAGTAATTTTTTTGGGATACATGCTCGTGTTGGTTTGTGATGCCAGTCGTCAATCCTAAAAGTGCTCCATGTAACTACCCACAACCTTAGTATAGTGATCCGTATAACTACTTGTAACCCTAATGTGGGGTTGAGGTGGTACAAATGGTATCAAAGTAAAATCGCGACCATGAGTTAAACTTAGATGAGCTATTTAGTTGCCAAGTGGTACAATTTTTAGGATAGATTGTAACGAGATAGTCAGCGGTCGAGGCACAATGAGGATGTTTTGTTCTTGAGTGGAGATATATGTAATACCCCTAAATGAGTGGAGGCTTAAAATAATTGACGTGACTATATATATCAATAAGTTATACTTTTTTTTCTAAAGAATTTATCATTAAAGAACTTTATAGTTATGTATGTTTGACTTAGAGTAATTTAAGGATAAGTGACCTCCTGAGAAGTTTCTCGAGATTTATGTGACTAAGGGAAAAACACGCTTGAAATGACTTATCTTGGTCATTGGAGTTAGTCATTGATCCTAATCCTATAATTCACATATCTCTTTTTGACTCTTCTTTCTTTTTTGTTCTCTCTAATTCTTTGTAATGTATTATTTGTAACATGTACTCTATTATCTGTTCTTACATTTAATTTATTGAAGTCTTCTACTATTTCTATATCTTTTAGTAACATTTGATATAATTGTCTTAAAAATTTGAGCATTGTATGTGGTATAAAAAAGGTATGGACTATACTTATACTAATATGGTGGAAACACCTATTATTTTATGTTAATTATTTCATTTAAAAATAAAATTTTGGAGTGTTACAATCATCATATAGAGCCTTCACATTATTCTCACCACTTATCTTCGAAACATATGAAGATGGACATGCTAAAATAATTCTCCCTTGAGTCATGCTTCAATCCATCGTATTCGATAAAGAGATTCAATGGTTGTATGTTCCACCCCTACTTTCCACGTCAGTAGCTCAAATTTTTCTGGCCTTTTTTTCTTTGTTTATATCTTACCTCCTCTACACTTATTTTTGTAGATGCTCTTTAGCACTTCTTTCACTTATAACCTTGAACCGCATGTGTAACAATGTGTTTTAGAATACAGATTTAGAAGAAATGTGGGTGATTAAAGGTTAGTGTTAAATGCCCAAAGGAGTTAACTAAGTGGTAAATCCTAAGGTGCGTTTATCATTTTGTCATTCAATACGATTATGATTTGAAAGCTTCGATTAGCATATGAGCAAATTTTAGTAATCTCTATATTCCATTAGCGTGTCTTCTATGAGTCTATGGCAAACAATTGATCAAAGCAAAGTATAAATGAGGTTTTGCAATAAACATAAAGTCAAGAAATATTTAAATATTTATGTCAAGCTCTCGTGAAAAGAAATAGCACAAAATATCATGTAGGGTTATACATAAATCTGAACAAGTTTTGATGTACTCAACTTCATGACAATTTCTTAATTTTTCACTTCTGATCACATAAATATGTATTTCCTTAGTAAAAATTAGCATCTAGAAAACTCAATTGATGTTATTTTAGTCATGTAGTCTTCTAGTAGTCATAATTTTAAAATATATAATATCATCATAGGTTATTTACGAGCTCCTAAGACTAAAAATGCAATAAAAACACCAAAAGCAAGCACGATTTTTTTTTTTTAATATGTGAAATATGCAAACACACTAAACATACAAGCACGCCAACACACATTCAAAGGGAGGAGGCAACAACGGACAACGATGGTGGTATTATCGGTTGAATTGTGTTATTGATATAGGTTGCAACTATACAAGTGTTGCATGTTGTGCCATGGCTTCTCAATCTAAGTGATATCTGCACTAAAGGCACACTGTCGCTAGCTGAGGTTTGACCCCGCTAAGGGCATGACCTTTTGGGGGAAAAAAAGCGGTGATGATTGTATTTTTTTTAGAACAACTTTAAATTGAGGAGATCTTACTATTATTTTAAATACGCAAGCCTCAATCATCAGTTGTCATAAAACTCAAAATCATCTTGTTCAGGCTTTGGAGATGTTAACAAAGCAGTATAAAGTCTCAGTTTATCCTCTCCAAGGGAATTAGATCTGGATAAAGGTCTCCTAGGCCGTATAAATGATAGCGAAGTAAGTGTCAATCGATGCCTATACCTTCGCCAAGCTAATTGTATCGCAACTGCAGCCCACGTCCTCCAACCAGGAGAGTAATACCTTGCGCTCCGCTTAACTTTCTCATTAACAAAAGTGTATCTAAAATGTTGTGTTACGTACTTGACATCTTGAGATTCTAACCCAAATGCTTCCGTTGTCTCGAGGGTAATTAAGGTGGACGATGAAGGTGGGAGGCGTTCGATGAATGGTCTTCGGAGACACCATGATAAGAGTTCGTCTCCACTGAAGTTACCTGGACCTAACATGCAACAACTTTTTACTCCGTCTCGGAGAACTTGACTGCTTTGGAGATGACCTCGTACTATGAATAGCATTCTTTGGACAGGGTCTCCTTCTCTGGTTATCTGTAAGTTTGTTCATTTCCAGCATTAGTAGTCTTAATAAGAAACCCAATAATATTACTATCTTAATTGATATATATACGAGAACATTTGCAATGTTATAAGTTTGGGGGGGCATTTGTTATCATATCTATTTTCTCATTTTTGAAATGAAAATATTATAGTTTGAACTCCTGGAATATTAGCTTCGGCCAAGGTTGGAATCGAAATATTAGTTTATATCTTAGCATTGGAAACAAATTTTCAGATGGTGAACTAATTTCTGAGAATTTGATTTGGAAAAAGAAGGGGGGGGGGGAGCGAATCTACCAACCTTCACCGGCACCACAAGCACGATCACCACCCACTGACCACCCCCACCATCAACATGAGCAGCCTTCTTAGATCAAACACAACCACAACTCCTCCACTAACACCAAAATCACCCTTTTCCACCCCAACCCTCCACAACGAGTTTTTTCTTCCCCCGAACACCACTACGTACCGCCATCACTCTATGATGGTGGTGGGTAATTTAATTATTTTTTTAAAAAAAAATAGAAGTTAAAAAAAAATGAAAAGTTGAATTGAATTTTGATGTTGTGGTGTTAATGTAGTGACAGTAGTGGGGGTTGTTAGTGGAGGCAATGATGATGACCGGTGAGGGAGGTTGGGCAGTACTACTAGTGATGAAGGAATAGATCATGCTATGAGAGGGTGGTGTAGTGGTGGTGGTTTTGATATGGTGAAAGTGGTGATGGGGATGTTGAGGTAGCGAGGGTGAAGGGGGTGGTAAAAGTAGTGGAGGGGTTTGGTGGTTGTGAAAATGTGGTGGTGGTGTGTGGTAGTGATGGGTAGTACTTTATGGTGTCCTCTTATTCTTATAATAATAATAATATTAAATATTTTATTATCTGTTATTAATACACTTAAAAATAGCTTCAATGCATGATCTAAAAGATCATACAATTTTAAATAAATATCTCACAAAAGCATCATTCACACTATTTTATCATATATATTCATGAGCTAAAAAATTAATAAGTATGCAAAACAATTTAGTTAAAAAAATTTATCACAATTTTTGTAGTATTTAAGGAGATATACTTGGAGGTATTGAAATTGAAACTTGAGAATATGTATTTTTAAGTATATATATAACCAAAATTTGACACACTAGACTCGATCCCTTAATCTTCTCTAAAAAAGTACAGTGTCTCCCATTGTGACAAGATAATATAATAATAATTATACGTATAAATACATATTTAACCTAATTTTAACGGTGTTCTAGGACACCAACCAAACCACCTAGCTCCATCACAAGTGATGAGAGAGGGTACTAGTGAGATTGGTGGTGGTGAGTATAGGTGGCAGCCGGAGTAGGTCTGGATTGGGTTATAGAGGTTTATTTTTCTTCATGGGTCGTTTGTGAGTCAGGTTGGCTCGTTTTAGGTTCGAGTTATTTTGGGTTACCTTATTTTTTGGGTTGGGTCAGGGTCGGGGTTGGGTGTTTATAGATCCAAGTTATATCAGGTAATTTATTAGGTCGGGTTGAGTTTAAGTTGAGATAGTTTGGTTTCAAGTCTGGTTGGGTTCAGATTATTTAGGGTTAGCTTTTCGGATCAGATCTAGGGATGTACATGGTGGAATTTACCCGAAACCAGATGGATTTTAGATAGATTTTATTAGTGGGATACTTAAATAGATATAAATAAATGGATATGACTTATGAAAAAAATGCTCATCGGGCTTTGGTACAGATACATGTATGGAATATCCATATCCATACCCATTTACTAGATATATAATAATCCTTTTGCCTTTAATTTTAAAATAAATATAGTATAAATTAAGGTTAAATTTGTCATTAGGTTTAACTCTAAATGGATTTTTCTGTCAGATAATAGATTTATCCGCTAGATAATATCCGTTAATGAGTAAATGAATTATCTGTCGGGTAATAGATATCCAACAGATACTATTAGTGGATAACCTTTTGGGGTACGGGTATAAATTTGGGTACGGTTTTTTTTTATTAGGAACGGGTAAAGGTATGGGTATATCCACCCTGAACCTACTCTATTTACATTTCTATCGGGTCGGGTTTGGGCCGAACAAGCTCGTATTTAGGTGATTTCGTGTTTTAGTTAATTTTACGGGTCACGTTTGGGTTAGCTTGATGAATAGAGTCTTTTTAGATTTCGTGCTAACTTGACGTTCGAGGCAAAATAATCCTGGATTGAATCACTTTGAATTTAGGTCAAATCGGACATAGACAACTAAAATTAATCTAACTCACTAACCTCGTAGGCAAAAATTAAGTTTAACTTCATATAATTATGTAATTCATAATGTGTTAGTAATTGCTATTTGTTTATTATTATGACTTTTTAATATTGTGTTTTTATGTAAAAAAGATCGGTAAAATTAGAATATCGTTGGTGAATAAATAAGTTCATAATAAAAGTAAGAAAGATAAGTAAATTTTAAATAATAATATATTTTTAAAAGCTTTAAATAAGTTCACAATAAAATTTATTATCATAACTAGTTAACATAGAATTTAGTTTTGTCGAGTTGGGTTGGGTTGATGGCGGGTTACGGGTTTAGATCTGGTCGGATTGATAAATTTATCAAGTTATATCAGTTCAGATTTTATACAGATTGGATCAATTTTTGTCAGTTCTAGTGGTGAGTACTCATCGTGGACGTTGTTGAGGTAACGTGAATTGTTGATCAGGGTGCATGGCCCGGGGTGGACGGTATTCCAGGTAGTGTGATGGCGAAATAGTGTGCACGGTAGTGATGGTGAAGGGTGATGGTGTCACTGGTTTTGAGGTAGAATTGTGGTGGAGTGGTGCTAGAGTTGGTGGTGTGAGGTGGTAGCTAACTAGTCCAAAATCAAGAGAACAACCTTTGTTCTAGTTTCCTAAAATATATATAATTTTACGACAAGCGGGGGGGGGGGGAGAGGGCGACAAACACTTGAACACAAATCACATATACAAACAAACTTTGGTTTCAAAATGATATTTTGATCAACTTGGATGCTTCTATGAAGCACAACAATAAGGAATCAGGCCTTGGTTTAAGGTAACTTACTGTCTCTCCCTTGGTAAAGATAAGTGATTTAACACGATCACAAATATTCTCGAGGACGAGATCATCCATATGTTGGAATAATGGTACCTGAAATTAAGAAATTGATTGTATATATTATTTTAGAAATCAGGCCCAATATATATGTATATATATACATAGAGAGAGGGAGAGAGAATTAAAGTTGATCCACCATTATGTCACTCAATTACTAGCTAGGACCGACCGACCGACCGACCTACCTGTCTTACAAGATCGAGGCACAGATGATACTTGATGTCCCTTCTGAGGCCCTCAGGAAGGTTTTTGACCATCTCACATTCATTAACACCGCGCATTGCCGCCCATCGTTGCCACTCATACGTTCTAACTCTTTGCTTCAAGTGGGAAGGTAGGTTTCTCTTCTTCATCCACGACTCTATGTTCCTCATCCTTAGTTGCATCGCTTGCTTCTTTGATGTTGTTGCATGCAAGAACACCTGCAAAATCGATCATGTTATATTATCTTAGCGTGTTTGATAATACATTTAATCTCGTTGAATTTTTTTTTTTTTTCTGTTTTTAGCTAGGGACCCAAAAAAAAACTTTAATGAATTTAATTTGTATTTGGAAAATAAACTTAAAACCCCCTTTTTTTAAAGAAAAAAAAACTTGTTTGAGTAATTTATAAAATAAGTTCAGGCTTTCGGCTTTCTATCTTTAGTTTGTTAACTTTCAGCTAGTAGTCATCAAATATTTATGAAAAATATACACACACTTTGTACTATCGGGAAATTGAATTATAATTAAGAAGAAAAGAAAAGAAAAGAAAAGTCCACGGCATACACACGCGTACGCACCTTAATGTTACCAATGAGCATGGTAACCATGAGAAGCCCACTGGTTAAGACAACAATAACGAAGACGGATTCTAACCATTCCGTCGTGCTTGCCAGATTACCAAACGTGCTCATGGTCATGAGACCCCAGAAGATAGGCATAAGTATTTTCTCCAGACGATTGTCTAAGGCTACGAGGTAAGTAACCCACTGGTAGGCTCCAAAATCATACATATCGTACCTCTCTATGCAGCGAGTCCTTGCGACCTCATTAGCTCCCCAAATAAGCTGCGCTTCATCTCTAACCAGGTTTTTGGTTCCATAGTAGATAGGGACCTTCCGAGATGCTAGTAGCTTGGGAACGCATCTACCTCCTTTCATGCTGTAGCACTCCTGCCTGAGGCATTTTAATACTCTCTGTAATCCTAGAAGGTACCAACATGCACCTGCTGCCTGCGCGTAGAAGTAATTAATAATTTATAGCTTGTATGGCATTACTTGTATGTAAAAAATAAAAAACATAATAGAAACTTTTACAAGTTAATTAAAATTTCGGGTTTGTTTCATTCATTAATAAAACAGCAAAACGGGATGTGATGCAGGGGACTAGATGGATGGATGGATGAAGGAACTTACATGGGATGCAACGAAGTAAGCAATCATGTTGAGGGCAAATCCCCACCAAATGGTACCGAAGATGTAGCCGGCGAATTTCTGCATCCGGCGAAGGAGGCAAATGGAGTGATATATCTTGGGCAAGTATTGGAACAGAAACGTGACCAAGTGTACCGTCATTATTGTCGTTGTTTCTCCTCTTCTCAACATGACCGGAGTAGCCAACCACAGAACGACCTGAATATGTGTGTGTGTGTGTACGAGAAGTTTGTCATTTCATTAGCATTTGATTTGCTATTAAGAATAACAAGGATCGATGAAATGTGGGAAAATGCATGGGTGATCGTGCATTATGAATTCTCGATCGACCAAGTACCGTCGAAATAATTGCAGATATTCAGTTGTTCCCGTCTTTCTTCTTTTATTTTTGATTATAAATAAAAGATTTTTGTTTTTCTTCTTTTTTTTTTTTTAAAAAAAAACAAAAAATTAAAAAAGAAAAAGAAAAAGAAAAAGATAATTGTGTGGTCACATGAATCTCTTCCGAGCGCCAACATTCTGGGAAGGGTAAAAGATCTCTGATGAATCCTAAGCGTCAGCTTTACCCAGAACAAGACATTACGAAAGGGCTGAAAACCCAGTCTACATAAAAGCATCCCTTCTCTCCATGCCTTGCTCGGCCAAAGCATCGGCTACCATGCTAGAGTCTCTGGCGCCCCTGTACACAACAATATCAAGGTCCCTTCTTTCTTGTTTGGGCCATACAACTTCCAAAAGAATAAATCACACTTTGGTGATTTAGGTCGTCTGATTCACAGTGACATACTTCTTAGTTCTCGACGCAGAGGTGTCAGGCGATTAGGAATTCTTAGCCTTTAAAATAAAACAAGACTTGACATGCACAATGATTAACTCGTCTGACCCTAACTAAAGTCCGCTAGTTAACAAATCTCGGGTTATCATTCGAGCGAGCTGTAAAAACAAGTCAGACCAGCACCCGAATCAAAACTTGACCGAGCGGGAGAAATACTTGTGCGAGCGAGGAGCGTCCATGTGTAGTATGGTCGGACCTCCGAATCCAATCAGAGCGTCCGTACCGTACATGCCACACACACGTAGCTTGATTTGATACGAAGAAAAAAAGAGGATCCGAGCCTGCGAATTTCCCAGCGGTGTCGCAAATATAATATGCCTTTAAAAGACTGAAAAGACACAGCTGGTTCACGTGTTGTTTTACTACGGCAGAGGCTGGGTGTGAATCGTGTGATGTCTCCTTCCTGCCGTGTTTGTTTGCAATGATAAAACAACTCCCGACTACAGAAAAAAGAAATAATAATATTTTGTCATCTCGCCTATTACTTGCTAATGTACAAAATTCTTTTACTGCACCTGTCTAGCTTAGCTCATAAATTAATAGTCCTTACCGATACCCGCCCACCTAACCAACGATGCAGGTACAAACACAGGGACGACGAAGGAAAAGGAATGAACGAAGCAATGATACATTTTGAAAAAAAACGATGACACGGAGATCAAAGTAGAAAAAACATTTGCGGAATGGAGAAATAAGAAAAGGATTGAAGTGCCTTACGATTATGAAGTGCATTTATTATATACTGCACAAGTACAATGATAATTTATTTATATACATCATACACTCTGATTATGAGTTCCATTTATATATACATATATGTATATATTTTTAATTTTCTTTTAAAAAAATAATGATATTTTGAAAAAAAAAAAATAATGACACGAAAATCAAAGCAGATAAACATTTGCGGAATGAAGACGGCAAATCAAATAGAATTTTCGTAAGTTCGGCGCCTTACACTTCCGCCCATACATGTAATGTAATGTATGGCTAATGGATAATAAGTCCAACCCATAATAATAATAATAAACTAATATAGTACTATCTCTGTTACTAAAAAAGAATATATAACCCTATGAATTTCGAACGAAAACTTTAATCATTAATATCATTTAAAACAATTATAAAAAGAATACTAATATTATAAAAGTTTTTTTTTCTATTATGAATATAACAATTATATTTTTAAATTATAATGTATTATAATTTGAAATAAATTAATGATTAAGGTTTTTTTTTTTCGAAATCCATGATATTAATTGCATGTTCTTTTATGTGGGTCGTACTGAATAAATAAAAAGTCCCTTTTAAGTAATTTACACACACACACACACACACATGAGTACAAAATGCCATAAAGCTGATCCAAGGGGAACGCCACAAAAAAAAAAAAAAAAAAAAAAAAAAAACTAGTATCGAAGAGTTAACATTTAACTATTAGATTCACTGATCATATATACAAGTAGTAAATATAGGGCTGTAACTATGCAATTGCAACTCAACTTGTCATTCATTTTGGCCTACAACTAAAATATATTGACCATAACATGGCAGTTCACCAAAAGAGAGTAAACATTTCACTTACTTCCACCTATATTATGTACGGCTATGGTAAATTGCGTACACACCAACCAAATCATAGCTTTGTGGTTGAACTTTGGGTCCTATAATCTAGATGTTGAAGTGTTTTTGCCCTTAAAAGCTTCCTATGGTTTTTTTTTTTAATCTGATCGTGCCAAATATTATCCTTGTGCCAAACCTTTTATGCTTTAATTTCGAGAGTGACCATATATTTTTTTAAGAACTTACCTTTCTTTCAGTTATTTTTTTTTATTCTAACTTTACTTCATTTGCTTAAAAATATACGTTGGTTTTTCATAACTTTTTTTTTATCCAAAATATTTTTTGTTTTAGATTTCTAATATAATTATTAATCCACCTTTTTCTTTCAAATTATCCTTATTCCTAAAAATATTTTATCTTTTAAGCATCATTTAATAAAGTGTATTTAACAAATAGATATTTAATATTTGACAATTTATACTCTATCTTAATGCTCTGTCTATTTTTTTTAACAGATATCATCATGTATTTCAAGAATAAATTTTGGTCATTAATGTCTTTTAATTAATATAAATTACAACAACAATTATGAAAGTGTTTTTCATTAGAGATGTATGATTTTTTTAATTATAATTTTTTATGATTTGAGTTAAATTAATGATCAAAATTTATTTTTGAAATACTTGGTGACATCTATTACTCCATCCTATTTTTAAAAGTTCTTTTGAGTACTTTACACAAAATTTTAGGAGGCAATAAATATACCCATAATATTATAATTATACCATTCATTGAAAAATGACATAACATTTAATACATAAAGCTAGTATGGAAGAAAAAATGTTAAGATCAAAATGTAAAGCATGATTTGACTGTTTTAAGAAGACTTTCTTTTTTAAACAAAATATTTTCCTCTAAAAAAAGTCCCTCTAGAACAACATATATATTGAAGTGGAGAAATCATGGCTTTAAAAATCGGACCGGACCAGTCATTTTAACCAGTTCAGAACCAGTCAAAACTGATCGAACCAAACCAAAATCAAGAAACCAGTCAAAAAATATTCGGTCAGACCTATCCAAAAATCGGTTAAGAGTCAATAAAATTTATGTGTAGTTTATTTTTTTTGTTATTATTGATTTAATATATACTATTAGTCCAATCAATTGAAACCGCTGATCTAATTGTTAAACAAGTGAATAAGTTATAATATCAATTCAATGATTTCTCTAATTTTTAAAAACTATTTGAGGAAGCATCATTGTGTCAACTCAATGTCGTAAATGATATTGAGATAACTACCTAGTAGAGGCACACTTGTTAATCAATGCTAATAACTTCCAAAAAAAAGTTTTTGGCTGTTTGTAGAGGTTATTCATGATGAGCTTTACTCATACTTTTTGCCTGTATATAATTTCTATACAATAAATGTTTTTCTCTATCTATGCATTTATATTCTGTGTTACTCTAGTAGAGCTTTTTTGTTTTTTTTTCCTTTATTTGAAACAAGTGTCATTTTAAAATTTTAATATAAAAAATGAGTTATATTTTAAAAATCATCTCTACTAATTAAATGTATTCTACTATAAATATCATTTAATGATGTGTATTTAACAAAGACACAATTAAAAATTATTTATCAATAAGCGTGGAAATGTTTAAAATAACATATTTTTTAGAATGGAAGGCGATACTATTTAAGTTTACTACTAGATTTTTGTGAACCTACTTTAATAAACTTTGGAAGACAGCATCTCTATTACGTATTAGATAATTATTTAAAGTGATTTCTTTCATATTAATTAATTAATTAATTTGAATCCATAACTCGCATTTTATATTTTGAAAATTTATAATTAACTGTGCATTTAAAACTTACTGTTGGTAAAATATTTGTATATTACACGAGATTATATAGGAAAGAGAAACAATCAGAAAAGAGTGATAGATCGAAAAATGCGAAACTAATACAGCCATTGAAAATGTGAAACTAATACAGCCACCCAAATGCTTGGATAAAATGCGTAGAGACGGCTTCACCAAATAGTCTTACATAGGTAAGTAGGCAACACACTGGAACAACTAGTGTCAGTGAAAGTAGCATTTCTTGTAAATTTATATCAAAGCCGAGTGCTTTTATCCTCTAATTTATTTTTTATTTTTTTCAATTTTAGTATTGGTTTGCAGATATATGCACACATAGGTTTTTTTTCCCTTCTTCCTTTTATTATTATTATGATTATTATTGTGCTAATGAAGCGTTAAAGAAAACGTTATTAATTAATCGAGGAATCCCAGCGATTAAAATTTCAAAAATTCCCATAATTATTATCATTGTATGAAATTTAACGCTCAATAAGGCTATTAAAAAAAAACTGACCTGAGGTACCGGGAGGATAACAAATAAGTCGAGGAGAAATCGTTTTCTGCCCTTCAGATAGCGGATTGCCACAGCACGAGAACTCGTCTCCTTCCTTCCAGCGATGCCAGCACTAGAATAAGGATGCTTAGACATCTTAAGTTGAAGCCACATATTCCAAACATGCAAAGCGTCCGTCATACACCGTAGGACGGTGACGGTGATGGCGAACCATCCATCGACGAATAAGCACAGGTAGCTGTCGCTAATTGAAAGGGCGTAGAAAAATAAAGGGTCGACGAAGAGTCCGGCTGCACAGACGAGTAAGAATACACGGTTCCATTCTTGAACCCATGATGCCCTTGGGTCTAAAACACCGCCCAAGCAGGAACTTCCTCCTCCCCGTTTTGTCCCACATAGAAAAAATGACATCTTATTTGAATCATCATCATCGTCATCATCCCATGAGTTTTCTTCATCTTCTTCCGCTTCATCCTCGTCGTGTTCGTGGTCAGCACTGCGGGAGGCGAGGGAGATTTCATGCTCCAGACTCGCCATTCCGATCAGTACCAGCTAATTTGCATAAACGTGCTGCTGCGCACGGACATAAATTTTGATGGGAAAACAAATTAAACGATGAGGCTAGGCCGGCCGGCCGGCTGGTTAGCTAGCTATATGGAGAGACAGAGAATGAGAGAGAGGGGATGTATTTAGGTTTGTGAGGCTCTTTATCCGAAGGGCTGGAGCCTGTAAGAGTGAAAAAAACCCTCTTAGATATTGGCATAATCATTGCCGAGGTAAAACTTTAAATGAGAGGGAGTCACATATGCAGACAAATCACTTAATTTACCATATTGCCCTTCGCCAATTATGAGTTACATCAACCATATATATTTAAAGCTTTTCCCTTTTTTTTTTAAAAAAAAAAAGAAAGAAATAAAGAGAAAATTGAGATAGGTGCCCAACAACCACGACAGAACGCAAAGCCGATACTAAACTCGTGGCATAAATCTAGAGTTAAAATGTCCTCCCTATATTGGATATGAAAGTCAAATTACTCGTGTGGTACGTATTATTCTAATACTTAATTTAATACGTTGGATTCTTTATGTTCGAGGCACTATGATACACTTTATAGTGAGCATGCAACAAATTGTACCTATTTTTGCCTTATATTAGAAGTTACTGCATGCCAACAACAAGCATGGTGCGAATTATCTAGCATCAATACGGAGTATCAGGTGGGACGGTCAGCTGAAGAGGAAAATAAACCACCTGCTATTCAGTTACAGCATACGTAGCATAGTCACCGAAGTAATAACTGCAAAAAATGACAATAAAAATTGTCGGCAATAAACAATTATTTATCGGTAATAAATATTACCGATGATATTTCTTTACATTCAATTGTTGATATAAATGGGTCAGTAATAAATTTAATATCGAAGATTTTTGAATCATCGACAATAAGATATAACACAGACAATATTTTTGTTAATATTAAGCTTATTACGGATGATCCAAAATAAAAGTTAAAAAAAATAATTATCCATAATACCTACGATTAAAATTTTAAATTTGAAAATATTTTGAATTCAAAAAACTTTATTGTTGACAATTTTTCATACTATCATCGATTGTATGAGTAAAAATTTCAAAATATCTTATTATAGACAATTTATCCCCAGTAATACGCTTTTAAAAATATTAAATTAAATAAAAAAATAAAGCTTTATAAATATTACCTAAAATATATTTTATAGCCGAATGTTGTTATCAAAATGTAATTTACAAAACAAACATAATATTATTACATATTACTTGTTAATACTAGCATAAAAAAAAATTCATCATCTTCGTCTTCACCTTCATCTTGATTAGATGGCAGAGGACCTTGAGTCTATGTAACTATAAAAGCTCTTATTTGTCTCAATTCTTCCTCTGGATGCTTAAATATTGCTTGTTGTTGGGTTATTATCTCACTCATTCTTTTTAGATTTTGCTCTACTTGAGATTTTCATTCTTATTATTGTAGTATATGATCAGTGTGAATTCAATTCATGCGAAAAGTAACACGACTTGAGCCCTCCTTTGCAAGCATCCATCCCACACATTTTCTATGACCTGGACAACTACCTAAGACACCCTTGAGTATTAGTTCTTCATCAACTTTTGGAAGTGTACGATCATCTACATCAGCACTACAAGAAGTTATTTGTGACAAGGGCTGCTCCCATTTCCTTAACATTTTTTTTATATTTGTAAGTAAAAGTTGGACATATTATAAAAAAAATATTAATAATATTATATTTAATTAGATATAACTAGATTACAAAATTCTCCTCGGCTTGGAGCGTGACCCATTTGTTATTCTTAAAATATATTTCTCTATAGGTCTTAATCGCAAGTAATATTTTTTTTTCTATATTGGCCTATATTTAAGAGAAAAGTTATTACATTACATAATAAAAAATAAAAAAATAATTAAAAACATAAAAATACCTTCTTATAGTGATATTGTGATAATGTTTATGTATTGTGACAAGAGTGAGTAGTCTATTTTGCCCTATAAACAATATTTTTATCTACTAAAGCCTTCACCAACAAAATAGTAATTTTGTAAGTATTCTTTATATATAGCTTTATTCAATTTGTATACCAAAATTTAATATTACCTTTACATCCTTTGAATTCTATAGATCAATACATTTTTTTTACACATCTGGCTTGAAAAAAGAATGCCTATAATTAGTGTCTTCTTATCAATCCTATTTATGATCACATTTATGATCTTTATAACGATTAACCATCATTTGATTAAGACCTAATTAAATCCTAGGCCATAAATAATTTGACCTTCATAGAGATAAATAAGAATATGTCTGCATATATACACGATCATATGTTAGAAATTATATAATTTTGATTTGATTACTTAATTAAAAAATACAATAAATGAAATTTACCTAAACTTTAGGGTGGATCTTTATCTTATCCTTAGGAGTGATAAGGGATCATCTCTTATAACACGATGGTATCTTTGTTCCACTCTTATTTCCAACACATCTGGTAAATCATTTACTATATGGACCTATAACATTTAAAGTATTTGTCTAAAAATCAAAGTCCAACTCAAACTTTTTTCATACTCTTCTTTCAGACTCATCCAACATCATCTGATCTCTATTTATTTCTTGGCACTTACTCCTAGGACTTGAAACATGAACAAATTTTATCACTGAGATAATAAAATTTTAAAAATAAAAGTGACGAAATAAATGTAAGAAAACCAAAGTTTATACCTTCTAAGTTCTAACACCCATAGAGTAGTTTGCGATGATATAATGGATCACATCCATCACCATCGTCACTATGAACCCCAACAACAACATCAGCCATAAATAATCTATAGAAACTATACATTATGATGATACATATAAATGAAAAAAGTGTAGAGCATGTCAAAATTGTGGGAAATAAGACAAGATGATCTCCTACTATAAAATTGTGAGTAGGATTAGATTTAGTACAAAAATTTACCATATTAAACAATTACTAATTAGAATAGTAAAAATTATTGCTATCAATAAATTTTCTTTCACTATCCCTATCCAAAAATTATTATTTTACGTTGTCATCTTGAACGATGAAGTCTCTCATGTCATCTTAATCAACACTTTAGACTGCAACACTACTATTACCGGAACGTACAATATTTAAGTTATCAAAGTCTCTAATATCAACATTGAATTCAATGCCACTCGAGTTAACATCATCTAACACATATATGTTATCAAGATTCTCATCATATAAAACCCAAATATTGAGATGATTAACTTCCCATAAAAATTTCTAATTTAGTTTGTTGTACAAATCATCCATGTACCATGCTTATTGTGCCTCATTTACAAGAATACATTTGTAACACCTCAAATTTTTACTACTGAAAAATTTTAGTGATGCAACTTCTTGATAAGTTTAGTTTATTTAATTATGTACTTTATCTATTTTATTTTCAACAAAATTGCATTTGAATTGATTAATTACCACCTAAGGAGAAATGGTATATAATTTATAAATGTAACATCCCATTTTACCTAACCCTAATTACCATGTTGTTAGATTCACATCCCATTTATAAAATTTTAATATTGATTTCAAGTTCAATCATATTAAATTTGATCATTTTGTATTTCATTTTATTTATGTAAGGAAACTCATATTCTTTGCAATTCTTCTAATTTAGTCATTTTTACATATTTTTAACTTGTCCAAAATTCTTAATCAATTGCAAAGTTATTTCTAATTAACAACTCATTTTGTTCTAATTTTGTTTATCCTTTTTTTTAAATCATTGAATCATAAAAATCTTCAATCATGTGATTTTACGATTCTGATATCAACCATTTTTACATATTTAATTTTCTTAATTTGTTTATGCATCAAATTATATCCATTCCAACCATTCATTATTCACTTCATACATTTTTGGGAAATGTGTTTTCATAGATTACCTATTTATACCATTTTCTATCATTTGTATTTATTTATTGAGCTTTAAACCAACTGTAATATCTAATATTTGTATATATTTGGGTTCCTAAAATTATGTTTCTCCTTCCCATAAATTTTGAGTTGTATCTTATACTTTTTTTTTCAAGAAATTCTTATTTAACTCCTTTACTACACCAATTAATTACCATTTTTAAAAAAAATATTTCATTGCCCATTTTAACCTTCACGTGATTCTTTTATAACCTTCAAACTGGATTCAAACTCTTAGTTTGGTTGAAGCAACTAAAATGTAATCCCCACTAAACTTTCACCTAGTGTCTTACACCATCAATCAAAATCTTCATTCAAGTGCTTAACAAGCTAGCCTACCTATCCCCTTCTATTTTCTAGTTATTTCTAATTATCTTATATATTTGGGTTCCTAAAATTTATTTCTAATTACTAGCTCATTTTGTTCCAATTTTGTTCACGCATTGTTTTTTGAATCATTAAATCATAAAAATCTTCAATTACGTGATTTTATGATTTTGATATCAAATATTTTTACATATTTGATTTTCTCTTTTTTTTATGCATCCACTTGTATCCATTCCAACTATTCATTATTCACTTCATACATTTGTGGGAAATGTGTTTTTGTAGATTATCTAATTATGCCATTTTCTCTCATTTTTTTTTATTTATTGATCTTCAAACCAAATCTAATATCTAATATTTTTATGTATTTGGGTTCCTAAAATTATGTTTCTCCTTCCCATAAATTTTGAGCTTTATCTTATATTTTTTTTCATGAAGTTCTTATTTAACTCCTTTACAACACCAATTATTTACCATTTTCTTAAAACAAAATTGTATCCTTTCCCATTTTAACCTTCATGTGAGTCTTCCATAACCTTCCAGCCTGATCTAAATTCTTAGTTTGGTTAAAACAACTAAAATGTAATCCCCACTTAACTTTCACCTAGCCTCTTACACCAAAAATCAACATTTTTATTCAAGTGTTTAACAAGCTAGCCTACCCGTCCCTTCTATTTTCTAGTTATTTTAGGCATATAAGCATTGAGCATACACCCCCATGCATGTAAGTTGTCCTATACACACTCCTAACCACAATCTCCCATTTGAAGAGAAAAAAAAACTAATAAGTGTTTCAAGCCTTGTCTCCTTCACACTTGAGGCTTTTGGTTCTATCGTTTTTAGAGTCTTATTTCAACTTTTTTTTTTCATTACATACATTCTCCTCTATACTCCCCATCCAAGATGTCCCAAACTCTTATAGAGAATCGCTACCTTCTTCCCTTTTTTTCCCCATTCTTGAACTAGTGTTGTTGTTACCCTCCTTAAACATCCCATCATCCTCTTGTGTCACCTCCTTATGCAACCCATACTCTTCGTGCATCACCTCCTAACTCATCCCCTCCTAGTGTGTGACCCCCTCACACTCTCACTTCATGCAACCAAATTTATCCTAAGTGTTGCACTCCCTATTATTTCCTATCTCTATTGCCTACTTCTATTATTTCTTTTGACCTTATCCCTCAGTTCCTTCAAGTTTTCCTTAATCGTTAACCTCCCACAACATCATCTCCTTTATCATCTTCATTTCCCCTAGCCTTGGCAATGTTAGTAGGTGGTTGTTGGTGGTTTTTCCCTCTAAAACTTGTAATTAGTTTCTTTACTTCTTTTTCTTATGCTTAATTCTTAACCTCCTCAATCCTTCAACCTTTTTTCTTGTTTAAATTCCTTATTGTAATCTCTTAGATAACATCTTTTTTTTAAGGCAATCAAGTTTATGAATTTTGAAGTGGTGAACTTTCGGATGCCTTAAGGTTTAGATAGCTAGGTAATGTAATTAGATTTTGATATATGGGATATTGTATATTATTATTGTATTAAGTTAAATATAATGTATTGATGATTATCTTTATACTAAAATAATGCTTGAGAATATATTTAAGTTTTAAGATGAGAGTTTAAACTTGGGGGTATTAATATGTAAGCATAAGAATTAGGATGATGGATATGAGTTGCATGATTTTTTTTAAAACCTTGATGAATATATTATTTGTGTGTGATGAATATTTTGTTGATCAGTTATGATCATGCAATAAAATCATAATGAATATGACTCGAGCTAAAGTAAAGGCTTTCAATTTTATTATTTTATGTGGTTTTAAGTTGTTGTAATTTTGTATGAATATAATATCATATCTACCTTAAAAGTAT
Source organism: Tamarix chinensis (assembly GCA_030549775.1). NCBI lineage: Eukaryota > Viridiplantae > Streptophyta > Magnoliopsida > Caryophyllales > Tamaricaceae > Tamarix > Tamarix chinensis. The sequence goes on along the minus strand of CM060177.1, from coordinate 7,529,156 downwards.
AGAAGCTTTAGTGTAAATTTGGGAGTCATTGGACATAAATTGAAATTATTATGAGTTTTTAAGTTCGAAGATATTTACTATAATTAAGGGTAGTTGGGCCATTAATCAATAATTTTGGAATTTTGGAATTAAAGGATTATTATGATAAGAAGATAAGTTATGTGTAATAATTGAATTAACTAGAACAGTTATGATTAGATTAAATTTGGGTTTTACAATAGATTAGCTAAGATGAGCATAAAATATCTTAAGGGTAAAATTGTTATTTTATGTACTTAATTTTGAGCTTAAACTCTATTTTTGGCTTAATCATGTTTAATATAAAATATTTAGGTGGTGTTTTGAGTGGAATTAGTGGTTGATTTTATTAAGTAAAGAATTGGGGTTAATAAGGGATTTTTCTAGTACAATGTTTTAAGGTAATGTTTAGCTTGAATATAACCCTAAGGGCTTTTCTAGCTAAAATCCTTGAGTTAAGTGGCTTATGTGATTTATTTATGTTATTGTTATGTTTTGGTTCTTATTTTTAAGATATCTTGTTTGTTACTTCATGTAGAACTATCTCTCAACTAACTTTAGTGTAATCTTAATTGAATGAATAAAACACATTTGTTTGTATGAATTCATGTAAGTGATACATGGATAGTTGTGATGATAAGTGTTTGCCATTTGTGATTCCTTGTTGTTAAACATTTGGAAGATATCCATTGAATACAATATTAATATGAAATTGAAAAAGCACACGAGTTAGGACCGAGAAAATTTATCCATTCCACTAAAAATAGTAGTGGTTCCATGTACATTATATCTTGGAAGGAGCTATATATCATTTATCCTAATGTTTTCATAACCAAAGTGACCCCTATATCTACTCTACACTAGTATATTCCACTAACCTATTGAGGGTATGCATACTTAAGGATTAAGTGTCTAGTTTTTTGGTACTCAGGAGTGTGTTGCCCTAGAAGGGGATTTATGCTACAAAGTTATTCATTTGGACAAAAAATAGTGACCCCAAGAGCATCATAACCTAAAAGATTTATGATGTTAATTATTCTTTATACTCAATATGAATAAAAATTTACTTTTATAACAATTGAGTAAAGATAATAATATAGCTTATAATCTAATTTATGTCTTGTGTTATGAAAGTAATCACAACTTGTCTTACAACATGATCTACTTTAAGTGTATCATGATCTATATGTGTCATGCTTGGTTTCTATAATAATCATATTACTTAGCATTGCATGTTATCATTTTCATCATATGTGTATTCTTATGTAATCAACATGACACATCATATTATGCCTTTTGTATTGATTATATTACTTTAAATGCAACTACTGGTGTGTCCATTCTATAAACTCCTACACATTACCATGAGTGAATAAGTGTTGTTGATATCAATGTTTTAATGTGTTGTTTGGAGTAGAGAGATGTGTCTAGGTTTTGGGCTCAGTGTTGTAGTTATTTTAACTCTTATCTTATTTCACTTATTATATATATTGTTAGTGTTATATTCCTTCTTTGTTTCCCAAATCTATTTTGTAATCATTTAACTAGATAGCAAATGATCAAGTATTTTCTACACCTGATCTTTAGATATAAGTTAATCTTTTTATCCTTATACCTGGCGTGAATTAAGTATATGGAGTACCTTTTTTTTTTGCTAAATAAGAAATGACACCCATTATTTTATTATTATTATTATTATGTAAAAAAAATCTCAATAATAATTGTTGGAGTGTTACAATAATTATTATTATTATTAGGATGATGGATATGGAAACGTGTTGGAATTATTTATATATATATATTCAAAATAGCATGATACATTATATAAATATGAATTCTTTCTAAGAATGAGCAATATGTGAATTTGTTTGTAGAATTCAATTGATTTATAATAATATTTTCCGCAGTATGCATATAGATTGGAAAAATATGGATCAAAAATACATGTCTGCAAATCATTTTCCTAGAGAATATGACAAAGGAGTTGAATTTTTCATCAAGTTTGTAGTAGAACATGCTCGAGACGCTAGTAGAATAGCTTGTCCTTATTTAAATTGTGCTTATATTTAATGTGTCAATGCTAATGATTTGAGAGATCATTTGTTTGTGTACAAAATTGATACAAGTTACACTTATTGGATATGACATGGTGAGACAGAGTCTGGATATGAGAATGAGGAAAGTAAGAGGGATAGTAGTGGATCATTTGACAACAATGAGGGTGATTCGTTAGAAAATATAACTATAAAGGTCGAGGAAATGTTCAAAATTATCCTAAAATGTTTAACTAGTTATTGAGTAACTCAGAAAAACCTTTATATGATGATTGTAAGAATTTTACTAGATTATCTGCTACTAGAAGGTTGTACAATTTAGAAGCATGTAATGAATGGAGTGATAAGAGTTTCACGTAATTAATGAAACTTGTGAAATATATGCTTCCCGAAGATAACATTCTACCCGATCATACCTATGAAGCAAAGAAGATCCTTTCATCAATGGGTAAGAGATATGATAAAATACGTGCATGCACTAATGATTGTATATTATTTCGCAATAAATATTCATATTTAGATAATTATCCTAATCAGAATTGCAAAGCACCACAATACAAGAAAAACAAGGTGTAATATAAGGTGTTATGGTATTTTTTATATAATACCAAGATTTAGGCAGATGTTTAATGATGCCCAAGATGCAAAGAACTTGAGATGGTATAATGGCATGCTAATGAGAAGATAGATGACAGGCTTATGAGACATCCATATGACTCTTTACAATGGATGATAATTGATGGTTTGTTTCCTGAATTTGGAAAAGAACCAAGGAACTTGCATCTTACACTTTCTATAGGTGGTATGAATCTACACAATCAAGGCACAAATAATATATTGCTGGTGATTTTGATGATATATAATCTACCACCATGGATCTACATGAAACGCAAGTGTACGATGTTGTCTTTACTCATTTCATGGCTAAACCAACTAAGGAATTATATTGATATTTATTTGGAGCCTTTGATTGATGATTTGAAGTTCTTATGGGACACATGTGTTGAATTTTTTGATGTATATGGTGAGAAAACTTTACTTTACGATCATTGTTATTTTGTACTAAAAGCGATTTTTTTTAGCATATATCAACTTGTTAGATTATAGTGTGAAAATAATGTGAGATGCCATTATGCATACCCAATATTTGAGGATAATACTTTATTTGTTTAGCTAACACATGGTCGAAAGACTATTTTTCTTGGGCATTGTAGATTTTTATTCAAGGATCATCATTATCATAGGCAAATGATTGCTTTCAATGGATTTTTAGAAGAAGGGCATGCACCAATCCAACTGATAGCTAGACAAGTGTATATGAAGATGAAACACTTAAAGGTGTAGTTTAGGATGAAGAATAAATTTAAGCCTCCATCAAGTTGGTGGAAGAAGATATCTTTATTCCTCAACCTTTATTATGGGGAATCTCAATAAGTGAGACATTCCCTTAATATGATGCATATCAAGAAAAATATATATGATAGACTTTTTGGTACATTACTTAATGTTCCACGAAATATGACACCAATTCTTGATTGGATATGGAAGAAATGGGCAATAGGCATGAACTAGCACCACAAGAAAATGGAAGAAGAACTTATTTGCCACAGACTTGCCATACTCTCTCTAAAAAGGAGAAATTTGTATTTTGTGAATTCTTTAATAGTGTCAAGGTTTCAGAAGGGTATCCTTCAAATGTTAGAAGGTTGGTGTCGATGAAAGAGTTGAAACTAATTAACATGAAGTCTTATGATTGTCATATTTTGATGCAACATTTGATGCTAAATGGAATTTTGCTAAAGCATATATAAATTACTATCACTTGGCTTTGTTGGTTCTTCAACACATTTTGCACCAAAGTCATACACCCTAATAGTTTGGATGCCTTATAAAGAGGGATTGTGATGACTTTGTGCCAACTTTAATTGTACTTTCCTCCCTCATTCTTTTACATTATGAGTGTGTCTAACCATTCACTTGGTTTATGAGGTAAAAATTTAAGACCAATTCATGGGCACAAGATGTAACACTTTAAATGGTTTATGAAGTTGATAAAATATTACATGAAGATTCGATATCAGATAGAATGATCCATTGTTGAGAGTTACATAGTAGAAGAGGTAATTGAATTTTGTACATATTACTTGTCTAATATTGAAGCTCTCGATATTCCTAAGTCTTGGCATGCAAGAAAAGTCAAAGGACATGGTACTAGGGGGAAATAATTTTGGCAAGTAGACCCTGACATGCTTCATAAAGCACATCTCTATGTATTACATAACAGTGATGGTATTTAGTCATATGTTGAAGAACATATGCATTCTTTGAGTATTGAAAATCCATCAAAGACTGCGAAATAGGTAATTGATAAACATAATATTTCCTTCATACACTGGCCAAGATATCTCATCATTCTGCTAGTATAACGTTTTCTCATATGCTAGCTATGCCATCAATGGATTTACTTTTTACACAAAATAATAAGATGAGAGGAGTGCAATGCATAATAGTAGAGTGACTTTAGTGGCTAAGACAATACATATTAAAATTGAAAAGGAAAAGAATCCAACATAAGTAAATATGAATTATTATGGCATGATCTAATGGATTTGGGAGCTAGATTATACTGTGTTTAAAGTGCCTATTTTCCGAAGAAAATGGGTTAATAATAGTCATGGGGTTAGATATGAAAATGGGTTCACATTAGTAGATCTCAATAGAGTAGGGCATAAACAAAACCCATTCATCTTGGCATCAAAAGTAACACAAATTTTCTTTGTCACTTATCCTACTAATAAAAGATGGTATGTGGTTTGAGCCACAAAGAAAAAGAATGGTCAATGAATGTGATGATGAAAATGATTCCAATTGGGAGAAAGAGTGTGCCAAAGTTGTGCAAACAACTCAATCATTGAATGATGATAATAATAACGTTGATGAGGAGGACATCTATGTAAGGGATAATCATCAAGAAGTAATACATGTATTAAATCATGAACCCAATCCAAAAGGAGGGAATAAAAAAAGAAGCAAAAGAAGGCAATGGGGGTAAGAACATTCTAACATGTTTATAGAGTGTGATTGTTATTTAAAAATCAGATTATTGTGTTTTTCATATTATTGCTACATGTGATATGTTAGCTTGACACTTAATTTTTTATATATTTATTCATAGCTTTATATATATATATATATATTCAAATTTCATAGAGATTCAAAAAAGAAAAATATTGATAGGGGCTATAGCGATGAATAAGGAAAGAGAGGACTACTTCTCATCACAGACATGAGAAATAGAGAAGAACAAGGACAGTTGAGTTGGAATACATGTAATCTTCCTATTGGCAAGTATGTAGATATGTTTCTCACATACATTTCACTCATCACTCATAATCGCGTTCCTTCTTCAACAATAATTGGAAATATGTTCTGAAAGATCATAAGGAACGTATATGGCAAGAAGTGATAGTAAATGATATGTTTTGTTTGTCATATTTTTGGATGTCACATATTATTAATTTCAATACATTAAATTTGATATACATATATATATCTTATTTTTGTATAAACATTGTAGTTAACGTCTAAGAACATTTAGGACATACATGGTAAATAAAAAAATTTATAGAAAGAGGGATAGTGCTTTATGCATGAAGCCCCCAAAGCATTATGGTTTTATTGATCAAGATAGCCAAGACAAGTTTATTACATATCATTTTGTAGAGGAGTTTAAGGTATTTGTTGCATAATAGTTAAGCTTTTTGATTAATAATATTTCATTGATTTTTAAATAACGGTGAGTACATATTTGGCTTGTAATATTGGAGAAAAGTGCCAAAAAAATGTGAAGCATAATATTTACCGCCATAATATGGCTTGAAAAGGCTATGTGTTCACATTATACTGTAGAGAGTGTTATAATCATATTGCTAATTTAAGTGTGTATTTTAAAATTACAGATTATAGCCTAGGACTATGATCCATGTAACTTATACATCAATATTGGTACATTATGGAAGAAGGCTAGAGCAAAAAAATAAGGATATCTTAATGAAGATGTACAAAACACCACCAAAAGAATTGTAAGTTTGAAGTTATCCCTAAACGTAATTAGTTTACTTAGAGCAAACTAGGTATTATATTATGTTTATTTTTATATTATAGATTTAATACATTACAGGGTGAACATGAAACATCAGATGCTATTGAGGATTTAGATCAATATAGCATCGTGTCACAAGTAACGAAAATTGAAGAACACCTAAAAAGAGATAGGGGTGATGGATTAGGGGTTATGAGAACAAGTATGTGTGGCCGATCATGTGGACTCCAAAACACCCATAACCAAGTGGCTCTCCTAACCCAAAAATTAAACATGAAATTTGAACAGATAACCATAATGGAGAAAATTTTGGTGTCTATTAAATCTCAAAGGCATAAGTCATCCGATTCAAATGTACATGATTTACTTCATATACCCAATGTAAATGGCGTTAGAGATAATTGTGAAGCTCATACACATTTTCTTCTCTTCTTGAGGTAAGCATAACAAACTATGAATTGTTATATTTATAATGTATCAAGTGCCAACTCAATAATTAATAATATGTAATAGTTTATTCCAGGGTTTGCATAAATATAATTTGTTTGATAATGACCCCTCAATTCTTTTGGAAAAAGGAAGGCTACACATCACCTTTGATACCAAAACATTAATGATCCATGGGTCCATCTTGGCCCCAAATACGAGGTGTGTATGTATTGACATTCTAATGATTGAAGATGTGCCCTTGTCTTAGGTAATGAGGCAGCCATAGTTTTGGGAGCTTCATGCCTTAGCCCACAAATAGGGTAAGTCTTAGTATTGAAGGGGTAATGAAATCCTCCATTCATGTTATACCTAACACGTTACATGCATTATTTATACCTTATATATATATATATATATATATATATATATATATGATCATTATATTTTGTTTAATACTATGAATTAAAGAATCGAAAAATAAGAATGTTCCTAAGATAAAGGGAAGTGGAATGAGAAAAACTAAAGAGGGAACCATATTAGGAGAGAGAGCTAGATAAAAAAAATAGTTTGTCCCACAAATGATTCTTTATTCACAAGAGAACCAACAACTACAGGAAGCTTGCCAACTACAACTAGCTTTAGTGATGTTGTATTTCTACACCTAAAACTACCTCGGTAGCGATCTAATTATAATCGACTGCCATTCTGAGTATGTTGGGAGGGATGATGCCATTTACATGGTATCGACAAAGGTTGTCAATGAAATTTATAAGCATAAATGAATGCCAACAATGAGTGTTACCATATATGTTAAGTAAGTATTATTTAATATAATATATTTTAACATTTTTAATTGATTTGTATAATTTTATGACCTCTTATATATATATATATATATATATATATATATATATATATATATATATATATATATATATGATTTATTAGTTATTAAAAAATATGCTTTATTATTGTCATTTATAAGTTGGTTGCTAGCCGTGTTGCGGTAAAGGGGATATTGTCCTCTATTGTGTTTGTGTGTCCATACTACATATTCGACCATACTACAATAAGCAAAGGTAAACACATAAACTATATAGCATATTGCATTTTAAGTAAGGGGTACATCAATAAGCTTTACCTCATACCTGACTTAAAAAATGATCATTGAGTTTTATATGTTGTTTGTTCCGATCAAAACAAAGTATATGTGTTTAATTTTCTCTGAAATTATTTCATTCCTTTTGATGTTGCTTGTTTTGTAGGGAAACATTTAATTGACATATTAGTATACTTCTTACTTTATTAGTATATTAATGCATATATTATACATTAATTTTTTGAGGTATATAAAGTTATAATATTATGTATCAACTTTATTTATTAGGGCACTACAAAATATGTATATGAGGAGAGGTGGAAATGGTGTTCTAAACCCAAGAACTCTTGAGTATGAGTCTGTAATAGTAATAAGAGAGATAAGCATTTTGTATTTTATTTCAATTCCGATTAATATCTAATAGAATAGCAATCTAACTAAATTCATTTTATAGTGTCCACAACAGCAAAATGGTAATGATTGTGGATACTATGTTTTGTAGATCAATAGATCTCACACTAAAAAATAAATCTATGAACATAGATCCAAGCCATGTATGTTTCTTTTTCTATTTTTTTTTTCATTAGTTAATCTATGACATATTAATAACTAATCAAATGCTCAAATTGTATCATTTTACAGTTTTTCAATAATGGATTTGCACAAAGCAAGAAATACACCAATGATGAAATTGATGAAGTTAGAAATGAATTGATCAAGTTCGAGCACTCACACACTCAGTATTAGGGATTTACGTACATACATATTATGGTTTGTATCTTATATGTCTTATGTTCTTCTATATATGCAATTGGATATGCACTTGCATATACGCATGCAAGTGTGGATATCACTGTTGACATATTGTTAGGTTTTATGAATCTATGAACTTTAACTTTAGAGTGTAGATCTACCAACTTATGGTATACCTACTAATTTTTATATTTTAAATATGAATTCCCTATTCAGAATTATTGGTGTTGTTTTACACATTACAGATTTGGTGAATATTCGAGCATACAACTGTGTACGTGGGTTAGAACAAACTTATATAATTTATTTTAAAAAAATAATTAAGTTTTAGTAACTGTTTTGGTTAAAATCATTATTAAAACCACATTTAAATAACAGTGATAAGAAAATATCGTTATCAAAACCTTATTTTTAATAACAGTTATAATGAAAAACCATTAACAAAAACACATGTTTTAACAATGTTTTACCTTATAACCATTATTAAAACAAGTAGTTTTCAACTAAATTTTTTGCATTTTTTTTGGGTTTTTTTATTATGGTTTTTAAACTGTTGTTAAAGTTTTAACAACATGTGATTCAAGAACGATCGGTAATCGTTATTAAAACTATTTAAAAAACCGTCATCAAAAACCTTTTTTGGGGTGGTAAATGAATTCTGGAGTGTTACTACAAGTACCCTAAGGGTAAATGTTAGAAAATCACCTAAATAATTTAATATTAAGTATTAATATAAATATATGATAGTAGTTATTATTATTATTATTAATTATTTATACATCAATTTCAACAATATGGACATTAATTAATATTAATATGCATTATTATTATTACTATTATTAATTATATTCATTGATGCATGCATTAATATTAATTATAATTGATTGTTATTAATTATTTTAATTCTTAATAATATACTATATTGTGAAAATTATTTATAATTATACTATTATTTGTATGAATTATTAATTTATAATAATATTACGATAATAGTAAATAATAATTCATACAAATTATGAATTAATAGTTATTATTTTTATTATTATTAGTAATGAGTATATCTTATTAAAATTAAATCTATAATGAAATAAAAAAATATAATTATATAATTAATTAAAAAAAAGATTGTCTATAATTGTCAATATATATCATTTCATTACATATCATATTTGTTATTAAATAATATTATTACTTTAGACATAAATAAAATAAGTTTATCGGACATCATTGTTACCTAAGATATTTTATCGTTTTAAATCATATTAGACACCGTAGGATAAAATAAAGCAGCACTCATAAATGGAGATGATGCATGCCTAGGGGTAACCCAAAAATTGTATCTTCGTCATCTTTCATAACCAGGGTTGTTTTCTTCCAACGAACTTGAGTATCGGATAGTAGGAGAGGGATAATCAGTCGCGTATAATTAAGAAGGTAACGTGATCAACTTAACCTCTAGACCAATAATTCAACAGTATAAATCTCGTACAACGGGAGACCAGGCAATTTCCCTTGGGCACGAGGACTATAATGGTGGTGGAGAAGGACGTACGTGCGTAGGAGACAAATTTTAAGCGCATTCCAGAGGCCCTCTGACCACAAAATTCAGAAGGGAGTATAAAAGAGGTGACTGGTTTTGATTTCCGGTCGTGGATTTGGGTTGGAGCCTTTGTTGGAAAGGAGTCGTATGGCTTTGGTATAGTTGGGGTTGTTTTAAGGGCTTGGTTTAATTATTATCATTATATTTTTAGATTTATAAAAACTTATTAAAATAAGTATAATTATAAAATTATTATATAAGTAATAATATAATAAAAACATTATAATATCGAAAGAGACAAAAAATTAAATTTAAAACTTTTATATTTAAAAACTAACATTTAATTATTAAATCAAACCTTAATATATACTATTTGGCTGCTACTGTTGCTGCTGCTACTGCTGCTATTACTATTATTATTCATGGATCATATTTAGGGTTAAGCAATATTAAATTAATCTCTAGGTGATGGTCGAGGGCTTGCGCTACATCAGACCAGGCTTTCGTTTTCGTGCATCAAAGGAGTTGGATGATCTTCAGTAAACTATATTTGTCGCACCCTCGTAGGGTGATCACTTTTGGTTGCAGTTACGTCTGTACGAACTAGATTACTAGAATACGGCGGTTGGCGAGGGAGGATGGGAGTGCGGCCTCACATCAGCGGAATATAAGTTCGAACGACGCACGTTCTCTGCAGCTTCCTCTATTTTGTTGGCTTGTAAATGAATTCCCAAGTCAGGATACGTCTCCTCTCACGATCAGGAGAATTTCAGTGATTGATTGGGAACAACTGGCTAACGTCTCTCAGCTCATGTTCATTTTTTTGTTTGCGACAAATTAATCAATGAGCAAATTAGTGTCCTTTTAATTTGTCCCTCCCTCAGCTTGGATGGATCGACGAACCAGTTTCGATCAGCAGTATAACATCACCATCCAGACCCTTTCGCCAATGGGTTTTTTAGACCATCACTGCTTGAGGAATGGAAATAAAAGGCAGCGACTGAAATAGAATTATACACGTCACCTTTAAATCATGCTCAATGCATCGCCATGTATGCGATATACGGTGGTTGAAACACTGCCGTATAAGATTATAAAAATGGTTTTAATTATTAAAAAAAATGGCCCCAAGACATAAAGTTAACTATACACTATGATTATATTACCATATATACGATTATCTTAAAGAATAATGAAGTTGTAAGATAAAAAACATATGGCAGTTGTATCAAAAAATTATCTAAAAAAGTCACGTGTATAGTTTCAAATAAGACAAGTGAATCTGTAGAATGACAGTTGTCTATTCACCCTCTTTATAATTAAGGCAGCTCTATAATACACACTTGAACCAAACCATCCTACACAATTTCTAGAATGTTTTGGCATGCCAATTCGTTACATCGCAACCGCACTTGAAAATATAAAATCAGCCATAATTACAAAGTCCTCATCTCTTGAACGGAATCTAGAATATTTTCGCAAGCATGATCACCACATTTACAAATCCAAAACAAGCCACAATTCACAAAGTTATCATTAAAGTAATTGTAATATAATACTTTCCTTGTCATACAAAAACCCTTGTATAAAATTCTAATCCATTGATAAGTCTTCTCTAATTACTAAAATTTATACAAGTATGTACGACCAAAAAGAAAGGGAGCATAAATGATCCCACTCAAGTTTATCATAACAATTTATAATAATATATTTCCCTTATTTCCTAACTTCGCCAATCTTGACTTGTTTATATTTATCCCACTCACTAAGGAGATAGACCTACAAAAAATGAAAAAGTACTATGTTAGTTAGTATTAACATATACTTGTCGATCTATCTAACTAATAATCATAATTATTTCCTAACTTCGTCAATCTTGGCTTGTTCATATTTATCCTGCTTACTAAGGAGATAGACCTACAAAAAATGGGAAAAAAAAAACTATGTTAGTTAGTATTAAAATTTATTTGTTGATCTAGCTAACTAATAATCATAATTATTTATATATGAACTACACAAAAGTAAATATATACTTCTCCGCCCCACCCCTATGTTTGCAAATGATTTCCTTAATGAATCTCATGATGTAGTCTCCATAGCTAACTTCATCTTATTGTCATGGATACTGGAAAATATATATATAATCCATGCTAAATACTTAAAAGTAAATGACAATAATCTTTGAATGACATATATAAATAAATGTATAACCACCACAAGCCTAAATTTTATGTTAAGTCATATGTGTAGGTGGTGTCATTCCTCCCTCTTGTGGCCCAAGATATGTCTTGAACGCACTAATTGATGTAATAATCTTACTTGAATAATTTTTTTATATATAAACGATTCTAATATGTCTTGTATAGATAAATATTCACATATCAATCAGTAGTTTTGGATATGAATAAGGATATATGCTAATTGAATCAAACCAATATACGGTCTTAAAGATGGTGGCACACCAATAGTACTCAATACACGTTAAAGGAAAATGGAGAAAAAAATGAGGCTTTGGGGAGCCATCTTCATCGCCTCAACCACATATGGAACTAATGCATAATGCTAAACATATTAGATCAAACTAAGTATTAGTGTTGGAATTGGGTAAGGTTGTAATAAAATAGAAATTTAGAAGGAATATAAGAAGAGAATGAGTAGAAATTAATCTTGAAGGTATCCTTTACACTAACCAACTAAGGTTTCAGCTCTTAGTATAAATAGTGTAAGATTTTTGGAAGATAACACAAGACTATGCTCTAAGTCTTGAGTATATGCAGGTTGTCGACAACCATAAGTGAAAATCAAAAGAGAGATCCCATTCCTTCATCCAGTTAATCCTATATAGAGAGTATTAGGCTTTAGCAAACATATAAACTACACCCCTAACTCATAAAGAGATTATTTGGTTACAATCTAGCCATAGGTTAAACTAATATACATTAACTAAGGTTGTAAGCTACCACAATCAGCTATGGGCTGAAATGTTATGTCTTCTTAGCCTCCATCACAAGATAGCTGAGTCTTAAAAACCTATAACAAGTATTTAGGAAACATAAATTATGCTTTAGGAGAGTCTAACAATACTCTTTAACCATGTTTAGCTAATAAAGGTTAAAAAACCAAACTAATTGTAAGTTCATGGATTGATCTCGGTAGCTGGTTTTGAGGATCAAGAAGAATGTTTCTTCTTCTACAATTTAAGCAACATCTATGGCCTTGAACTCCCCATAATACACTTCCCAACGTTCCCTAAAATTAGCCCATGAATTGCCTAAGATTTTGTGTCGATTCAGCCACATCTGTTGCTTGTAACCGATGAAGCACTTGGCTTTGTCAAGCTATAATCAAGCCATAATGGAGCCATAAAAGTGTGTCCTTGATGGCTTGTATCTTGGTATTGCATGGCTTCCCATAATCTTAATCACTCATTAGCCCAAGTAAAAAGAGTTTTGAATTATTCTATCATAGAAAAATTAATAAGTATATTATCATTGTTTTTATCACTTAAGGGAGATGATTCTCCATCAGGAACACAAACCAAAATATCATTTTCATTGGATATTGTGTTTGAGGATAAAAATCTATACACATCAAACCTATCCATGACATTATATAAGAAAATTTACTTCAAGAACCTATGGTTATCAAAGAATAAATTATATATTAAGTATCACAAATAAATCTTGCCACTAGTTGTTAATTAAAATAAATTTGACCCTAAACTGATTCAAACTACCTCATATATGATATTATATGTTGACATTGTAGCATGTTACCATATAACCAGTATAGAAGATCCTCTATCCTAGTTCGGAGATCCACATCAACGGCTTTCATGTGAAATTAGATGAAATTTGAACCCTGATAGAGCCTGACCTATCTAAAGATAACACCTCATCCATATACATTTTAAATTCAGGTTTTAGGTCTCGACACTTGATTGTATTTTTCACCAAGGCTTTTAAAACTTTCTCAAGCTCCATCTCCTTTCTCTCCCTCTAGCAATAAAATGACCCAACTAAGAAAGAAAAAGTAAACAATATAATTATTAGAACATATATATATATTGCCTCATTCTTGATAATGATAAGGTTAGTCAGCATATTATCTAACCCTTTAAGGATCAACTCGTGTGATTCCCTTAATGTCGCGAGTTCTTTGTCCATCCTTGTTAATTTATCCTTTGTAGTGTGAGAATTAGGGTGACATACAAAAATGTTAGATAGGTTAAACTCATAATTATACATTCTTCATCAACCACCATACTCTTAAGTTCCCAATGCATGTATCAAAAGGTCATTTGGGCCTTCTTTATCAAAAGTACTTACCAAAGTATCATTTCTCAAACCCTTATATTATAAGTAAGGAAAATAGTTAAGAAAAAGTAACCATATTAAACTAATTAAAAAGAAATACTTTAAGCCTTACAATTTTCTCAATCATCTATTGAGTTGGCTCATTGGCAACCACCCTGTAATAATCATATTTTTAGAACTTAAAAATTATCTTTAAAGAGATATTACAGAAAGTAAAATAGTAAAAATGCAAGGTGTTACCACTACAAATTAATCAAGTCGGGTTTTCTTTACCATTCTTATATTAGGTGTTAAGGCTAAAAAATTCACTTTGCTTAAATTAATAATATAATTATAAAAACCAAAATATAGATTACAAAACCAATTAAGATCATTATGATAATAAAAATAGCCAACAATTACAAAATTCAAGTGAAAGAAAATACAGTAGGACATAAAAGTTCAAAAATATCTGGCTAAAAAAATACCGAATAGGATACCAGATTGTTCTAATTCTTAACCCACAATACTAGCATTCAACTGATCTCACAAGCTAATTTGCAAAGTCACTTGCCCATTAAATAAGTTGGGGCCCATAAATAACTCTTCATTGCAATGGTACCGAGTGATCCACTATACAAAACTAAATATGAAAAGATCACATAAAACACATAGAAGGTATCATCGGAGGACATGGTATAAAATATTGAAATACACATGTGATGACCACGTTACGATAACCATGTCAAACAATAAATATCACCAAGGCCACATATCGTTCATGCCCGTTCATTTAGGACATAATGAAACTTACCAACCAAGCATCCCAGGGATGCTCTCTGAAGTGATGATTAGGACCATTGTAATACCCCATAATTATAAACCTTTTAATTTATCCCTTTAGTAATCATTGTTTAAATTTTTATAAGAATGTAATATCTCATACTTGGAATTGAAATTGTATCATATTTATACTAATTTATTCATATTAATGTTAAAAAATTACTATTTAGTATAGAAGTTTTAAGAAATTTTTCTATTTTTAGAATACTTTTAGTAACCTAAAAGTTACTATTTTTAGAAAATAGTTATTTTCATGAGATAATGTGTTGAAAATATTTTAAAGATTATTAAAAAAAATCACACAGAATTTGATGACAATATTTTATTATATAACAAATAGAATCCCTAAAAGCCTAGTTTCCATTAAAAAAAACGTAATCTTGAGTTATATACGAAAAGTGGATTAGGTTAGAGTAAGGATTTATTGAATATGGAAAATTAGTATAACTTACAAAACTAAATTTTTGATGTGTTATGTTGGTTTTAACCAATGCTTGAATTTTGGTGGTTATGTTAATACTAAAAATTAGTGTTTAATCTAGTTTAATAGGGCTTGATCTTTTAATATACGTGTGGTTTTAATATTTTGGTTAAAATTTTGAGTTGGATTTGAAAAACTAGTTATTCTAGTTTGACCTTTCTATTTTTTAAAAAAATTACCTTTTTAGAGCGTTTCATATTAAAAAAAAGTGTATATGTTTTGAAAGTGGATGATAAAAGAAAGCGATTGAATGAAGAACAGTTGTTCGTGTGCATTATGCAATCACCTTAATAATACAATAATACTTTAAGTGGAACATGTGGGTTTTGGGTCCTTTAAGATTAGCCTCCTCAAGTTGGGAATCAACAATAGCCTTTCTCTTTTCTCTTATGGATATTTATTTATTTGCCAGCTATGTCTGGTTAAGGTTTCTTGTCTACTCTATAGGTTTCGTTGAACCCAATTAGGGGGTTTACATACTTAAAGATTGGATGATTGAGGTTGGAGTTTTCCCTTTAGTGTTAGAACCACTAGGATTGCCCAAAAGGTTGATCTCCTGTAGTTGAATTTGGCTGTTGTTTGATGCATTTGAACTTTTATTATCCCCTTTAAACTATGTCCACTGGGATGACCCATGTGTGATTTTTAGTCATCTTTTGGTTGGTGGTAAGTTTTTGGACTTTTTTATCCCCTTTGGACTATGTCCACTAGAATAGCATGGGTGTGATTTATAATTCTCCTATAATTAGTAGTAGGCCTTTAGACTTTATTTTGTCAAATGACTCCCTTGTTGGTTTACCACTTAAATAATTGGAAGTTGTGATCACCTAAATTAAAGATGAATAATCAAATGTTTTATTTATTCCTATTTGGTTTTCTTATATGATTTGATGCATATATATATACATATCTATATTATATTTCATTGTACTAGTGTGTTACTTAACTATTTTCCTAGCTAACTTGTTACGTATTTTAAATAGGGTTATGATGATCCATGATGTATATGGTGAGTAGACAACCTAATACAAGTTAAGTGCGGATCTATTCAAAACATTGATGATATGCATAGTGGAGAAAAGTGAGAGTGGTGACCATTTTCAGGGATTTTCTTGTCATTATTTATTTTAATAACTACTTTCATACTTTTTTTCAATTGATATTTTCATTTTTGTCTTTTCATTTGGTTTTTATTTCCATTGATTTTACTAGAAATTTATATTTTATATTATTTTGAGTTAAAAATAAAATTTTATGTATTTTCTTATTTTATCTAGCCTTATCAACTAGTATAAGTAGAATAATGGTGTCTACTTACACTAGTTGTGGCGGTTATACCCTCATTATATTTACCTTCTATGTATATTTTTCCTTATTTTTTTAGTCAATTGATTTTGAAAAATAAGAGTGTTACACCAATATCAACCCAATAACCATAACATTTATAATATATCTCATAACTCAAGATCCTTCATTATTCTTAACCGCAAACAAAACCCATTTAGTGATTATGATCATATCCATTATTTATCCACATAGATTTTAGGGACACCTCTATTCGCAACCAATGGAATAATATTAACAATATACAACCACGTAACAAAATACTCTCGAATACTATTCTTATCCGGTGAAACGGATTAGTATAAGCAAAATGTTATCAGCCACTATTCTTATCTGGTGGAACGGACAAATAAAACAAATTATGACTCAAATAGTCTTTCACTTTAAATATTGATATATTATTAATGATTACATTTATTTCAATTATTTATTTCATATTGAGTTCAAAGACCCTACTATTCTCAATTGGTAGAACGGTATCAATAATATAAAACCTTAAGGTGAAATGCACATGGCCACTATTCTCATGTAGTAGAAGGGACTGGTACAACTCTAGGGAAAAATGATCTTGTCCATTATTATCATCCGGTAATGGATTGGTATAGCCCTAGGATAAAACACTTCTAGATACTATTCTTATATGGTGAAACATAATGATACAACTAGTCCTGACACATGTGGTCTTTCACTTTAATAATTAATGTCTCATTAAACATCATAGTAGCATAATCCATAACAAAAAAAACCAATAATAATTATTTCTATTTTTATTTACTAGAGAGGATATTATATCAATTTGGAGACACTAAGGTATTTCGATCATACTAGCACACAAAAGCAACTTAGTATCCAACCGACAATCATCCTAAGGACACTAGGCTACTCTAGTCACACTGGCACATGAAGGAAGGACAATATCCTATCAATAAGGCTACCTAATCCATCAGTATGCACACCCTCTAAAATGTAAAGCCGAATAGAATGGGATATAGGTCTTAACAGGGGCACTAAGGTGTACCAATAAAAATTCATAACCAACAATGGGTTAAACCATGTTTTTATATTAGCCACCCCTAAAAATCCACCATTCTCAATATTAAGGTCTTTCATTTTAAATATTAGTATTTTATTGAGGTGACCATGAAATCATATAATACATAAATAGATCCCATTTTTCAAACTTAACCATTATTACCCATTTCCAATTATTTAGAATAACCAAAAACAAGGTTAACACTAAAGTAAACTCAAAATCATTGAAGGGCATCTTAGGCTCAATTATTCACATTTAAGCACATTAAGCCAAAAATGACCAAAATACTTTTGAGACCATAATTACTACATTATCATTCATTTCAAATAGTAATTATATTTTATTTAATAATTTATTATGGAAAGGCTAAAATATAATAAATTAAATATTTTAGCATACAGATAAATCACTAAACTCAACAAATGACCATTTTGCTCTTACATATAATTTAACACATAAAAACCCCAACATACATGTCTAAAACATCAATTTACATAATCTCATTCTCAACATTAAATAACAATTACTATGCATACATATTGAAATAAATAGCATAGTAAGCTTAAAAAGACCAAATTGCATCTAGGACACACAATGATAATAATCATACCAAAATTACGTATAAGCATGCTCGATGTATAATGTTGGGCATACATAACATGCATTATTTATTCTCAATAATAAATCCCTTCTATCATATTTTGTTCACAAAATATTTTACACAAATTAAAATTTTCATTTTACCAAATTTCATGCTAACATTATTAGGAAAATAATTACAACCTAACAAACATGCTTAACAAAATTTATACATCAGAGCCATAATATGCTATTATGTAATATTTACTATTTAATTAAGGAATATGGTCTACCTTATTTCCAACAAAAGAATAAAAATAAGAAACCTAAGAAAATTATTGGGCTCCACTAATCAATCTTTTTTACTTAAAAATAAAACCAACATTATATATTATAATTTACTCATAAAATAATAAATCATAAAATTATAACATAGATAAGTAAATACAGTATATACACTAATACTACTACTAGGATTTGTCTAAAAACTAAAAACAGCAAAACTCATGATGCATGGGTCTAGTAGTGTTATTCATGCACGTAAGAAGGCTTGATGCAAAAAAAAGAGAAGAGGAAGGAAAGGGTGGAGCTTGTGGTTGCTGACTGGGATAGGTAGGGTGGAGGGTGGATGTGAGAATGGTGTCTAGGTGGGTTAAATGGTGAGGCATGGTGGAGTGATGATTTGGGTGTGGGGTGGACGGTTGGTTCTACACACGTGAGGGAGGGGAGTAGATGGTGTAGTGTTGGCGACGCTAGTTGGTGAAGGCCAAACAAGAATGGGTTATGAGAAGGGTGGTTAGGTGGTGTTAGCTTGGATGAAGAAAGGTGGAGGCTTAGGTAGTGGAGATTGATGGTTAGACGCTTGACATAGCAAGGTGAAAGGATGCATGAAGGAGGCTACGCCGCATTAGTCGTGCACTATGAAAGGGAAACACAAAAGGCTGGGTTTTGTAGGAGCATCTAGGTTGGGGCTACACAAATGGAGGTAACAAATGGAAAATTAGGAGGTGGAGATGAAGAAAGAAATCGAGGGAGGTTAGTGGTGGTGGTTTTTGTTGATCCTCAATGTTGGAGGAATGACAATAAGGGAAGGGGTTAGCAACAGTTGATGGTGGAGGCATCATGTGAGGGAGGTAGAATGTGGACGATGGTGGCAAAGATCAAGGGTGTGTAGTGAAAATGGTGGTGTTGGGTCGAGTTGACCGTGACGAAGGAGTTGTTGCATAATGGGGAGCACAATTGTGTAAGTTATGGTGTAAAGGCATGCACAATTATAGGAATAAGGGTGCATGGTTTATACAAATAAGGGTGTGCATAGGTATGTGAGGAACTGGGCAAGGTTGTGGGAATAAGGGTGCACGGTTATGTGAAGAATGAAACTAGAAATAGGGGTGTTTGGGGAAGGGAAAAGATGATGGTTGGGAAGAATAAGAAAAAGAAGAAGAGAGGAAGAGTGGCTTGGTTAAGGGTGTTGGTTGTTGGCGATGGGGCTCGGCTATGGTGGAGACTAAGAACGCTGGTGCTAGCAATGGTTGGTGATAGCGAATGGTGGTGATGATGGCCAAATGAAATTAAAAAAGGCGTAATGGAAGGAAGAAGAAGAAGGAAGATGAATAAGGGAAGGATAAAAGGAAAGGAAGGGAGTATGGGTCCAGGGTTGTAGTGCTGGTTTGAACAAAATAGAAAGGGGGAAGTGGAGCATTATGTAGTTAGTTGAGGATGGTGAGGCTCTATAGAGATGGGTGTAGTGTGCTACCAGAGCAAGGAAGGAAATGTAAGTAAATGTAGGGGTAGAGGCAGGGAGTAAGTTGCAAAGAGTAGGTGTCAGGAAGGGAAAGAAAAGGGATTCATATAAGAGGTGGTGCGTGGCTCAAAGAGGAAATGGGAAGGCACGCCAATCGAGAAAGGAGAGAAGGAAAAGGAAAAATAGAAAAGGGAAAAGAAAAGAAATTTAGGGGTAGGATTAGAATTAGTTTTAAATTTAAGATTAGAAAATTATAGTAAAATTTAATTTATCAATCATCTAGAGCTAGGGTACCCAATTAGGAAAAATAAACTGGGAAAATATTAACCAACTTAGGATGGGTTTAATAAAATAAAATAAAAGATGAAAATAATTTGGGTAATTTATGGGTTACAGATCAAGTGTTAAGATAATTAAGCCAAGGTTTTAGGTTTAGTTTCAAATAAAAGGTTATATGTCTAAAAACAAGGATTATAAAATTTGAAAGTTTTACACACCCCTTCTCATTTACCCTAGCACGAATCCACACATTAACTCAATCCTAGAGTACATATAGGATCTGAGTTTCTATTGCTTCCTCTATCTATTGTTTCTCCTATTGCATCAAGTAAAAATACTTAGTAATAATATTATAACATGAAAGAATTGTATAGAAGGATATACATACATACACACATACATATTCATACCTAGACCTCTCTAGCTGACTTGTTGCCTCTATGGCCTTTCATACCTAGACACTCTTCTTCCATTACATTGAATATAAAGATTATGTTAGTTTGAATTGTAATATGAGTACATATGGTGGCTAATAATAATAATATGCTTTTATACACTTTAAATTCTTCTGAGGTCTTTTATGCACACAACCGCCTCCATTCATGAAGGTTGTTCACATCACGGTAGAGTTGGGGGTATGCTACTACCCATCAACAATATGCAACCATTTACTCATTGTCCAAGACTTCAAATTAGTCTAGAACTTGGTATCTTGACTCATAGAAAGTCTCTTATGTTGTTTTTCCACATTAAATCCTTGCTAAAAAAAATTAAAGAATCAAATAGTTAGTATGCATATAACAAAATTCATATAGTAATAACAAATTTTTGTCATATGTATTTCAAATAATTGATATAGTGTCATCCCACACCCTATCCTTCTTATCTTTTGGGATATACCACCAATAATGATAAGTGATGGAATTTTTTTCATGAGCCCTAGAGTTATAGTATTTAATGAATACATCCCTATTCTCGCCCATGGGATACTCAGAAGCATCAAAACCAACATCGATCCTAATACACCTTCCTCTATTCCTAGAAATATGCAGCAACCTAATTCTTTCTCTCTTTTGGGTGTTTCCTTCATTAGCATGTGTATCATCTACATGAGGATCCATATATGAAATAGAGAATAAAAATATATATTAGGAAATAGGAATTAATTAAAGCATGCAATGTAATATGCAAAATATAAAAAAAATGATGAAGAAATTAAAAGCATTCAATGCAATATGAAAAATATATAAAAAAAGTATGAAGTAATTAAAACTTTCATATATGGAATTTTAACATGTGTCACTCACTCTCTTTATGCACAAACTCTAATTCAAGTACATAGAAACCTTATTCATTAACATCTAGTACATATAGGTCATAGGTAATGTCATCATGATTGGACGAGAAAGGTAAGTTAGTTATCAAAACATTCTTCTCTTGTATGCAATATTTCCTCTCTTTTTTTCATATAAAACCATAGACCACCATTTATAATTTGGATTAGTAAAATAGAATACATTTTCTCTTATGAGGATAATATAAATAATTCATTCTTATGCCAAGTTTAGAAATATCCACCCTCGTAAATCCAACTTCCTTAGTACAAACTCTATTTTTATTATCAACTCACATGAACCTAAATAAAGGAAATATAAAAGTGATGTAATCCAATAGTCATTTGCGCTCCATCACACTATAGTAAGTCATTGATGCATAACTAGTTTTTTGTCTCCTACACTTGATATATGCAAAGCTTATAATACTACAATCACACCACTATTTTGCATATTACTATTTCCATCCCGCTCTTTTGTGTAGAATATATAATTATTGATCATATATGAGCTTTAATACATCACTTCCACACGAGGAGGGTGTGACAACCACTACAAATCAGTATTAGATTCAAACAATTGTGAAGACAACCACTTAAAAAAGGAGTTATAGTGTAACATCCCCGCTTTTAGCACTTGAAAATTTATTTAAAAAGAGTTGATTGTGGAAGCTAAACCATTAAAAATATAATGCACTGCTATTGCACTTAGTATAAGTCAAGTTCATCTAAATTTCTTACACAAGTATTAAGGCTAAAACTTTTATTTACTTAAATTAAGAAAAAGAATTGATAAGAAGCGGATAAGTATTTCATTGCAATATTACATTGTTCTGATAACAAAAGGGTATATAAGAGTTTAAGGGACATACGTATTAAAAGATACCAAAATGGACACTATATAGTCCTAACTTTCAACCCCTACAAAAATTCATTCGGTTGTACTATTAAAGTAATCCCACAAGGTAAAGATTGCACAATGAATAGGTAGGGGAACATAAAATAAAATCTATCAGTACAATGATACTGAGCAAACCGCTAAAAAATACTAAGCATGAAAATATCACATCTGAAGGTAACACAAAGTATCATGACATAACATGTTAAATAGTAAATACCATAGCTAATTGTCACATTCATACCAAATCTAACATCATAACATATGTCGCATATTTGTCATATCAAACTTAGCCATATTATGATCATTTCATTAACCCAATTATACCAAGGTTATCCCACAAAGGGGAAACATCAACTATAATTAAGGCAATTTATAATAACCACTTTTATGCCACTTATAACATGATAAGGAAATCACTAAGATAATTACCAATTAATATACCAAATCAAAATAGTGTAAAGATGCAACTATCAAATTAACACACCAAAACTAAGTATTATGTGGATGGAACTACCAAAATGACAAACCATAACAATCCATTTAAATCCTATAACAAAAATTATTTCTATTTTTAACTACTTGAGGGGATACAATAATAACACAAAGAAATATAAAATGCATTGGTCATACTAGCACACTGCACAACATCCTCGTAACTTATAACCCAACAAAATATAAGTACTCAGGTCATACTGGGGCAAAAAGGTAATTTAATATACTCCCATCCTAAAACACATAATCATTAAATATCGATACCCCTTATAGGACCCGTAAGTTAATTATAGAGTATACTAGAGCCTTGGCCAAAATGCCAAGGTATTCGATGGAACCACCAAACTAAATTGAGGGCTCCTATCTTATTTCTAGGGTAGCAAACCCTAAAGAGAAACCATTCCTGAATCATGATGTCTTCAACTTTAAATATTAATATATTAATAAGGTGATCATAAAATATTACATAATGCACAATGATTTCAATTTCATACTTAACCATTTTTCCTTTATTTCTAATTATTTAAGTCAGACATTAGATCAACTATCTAAGCTAAAATAAAATTGAACAATAATGTCAACCTACAAATCCATTAAGGTCATCCTAGTCTAATTATTCATACTTTTTGGCATAATTATCCATAAATGACCAAAATGCTCTTATATATTATTTACTCAATGCATTTTCACTTTAATACCAATTGTAATTAGAAATAAGAAAATGCTTGATATGAATAAATAACATTAAAATGGGTACATCAATATAAAATTAAAATTCTAGAATTTTTCAAAATTGATAAAATGATCATTTTGCCCCTAAAAAAATTAAGCTCATTTAGCACATAAAATTGCAACCATGCATAATTATTTTACCACAAACAACCCTATTTTAGCATGCTATTATGCATATATTAAAATAAATAAATTTAACATCCCTTGCATAAAAATATATGGTCACATACTTAGAGAAATTAATAAAAATACTTGGTGCATGCATATTTTCTATAAGATTATAAGAAAGTATAAATTACACTTAACCATAATATAGGAAATCTCAAATATGATATCATATAATTTTTACATCAATTAAGTGTATTATTTGATGTATAATTAGTTATAATCGTCCAAAAAACCTTGAAGCTATAAGATATCATGCAATCATTTATATAACTAATTACATATCAAATAATACACTTACACATTACTCCACTTAATTAGGGCTAGTTAGAAATGGGGTATTACATATTGTGCCTATCTAATATCTATTTTCTAATTAGATGGATTTGAAACCTTCAAAATATCATTGTGTTGAACCACATATGGTTAGATCTCATCTCTATTATAAACGGTAGAGAGGTGAGGTTCTGAAATCATCTAATCATCATAAACAATGGCCATACAAAATCCTTTATTCCTTTATATCTGAATGGCATAGTTTAGGAAAGCACATAGTATTTAGGGATGTAAATGAGTCAAGCCAAGCCAACTCAAACACACTTAGACTCAAGTTCAGCTTGTTTAACTAAACAAGTAAGCTAAACTATGCTTTGAATACGTTAATTCAGACCAAACTCATGAGCTAAAGCTATAAATGAGTCAACCCAAACTTTTTCAGGCTCAAGCTAGGGCATTTAATAAATGAGCTTAAAAGTGAGGCTTGGACTTGACTCATTTAACTAAATGATTGAACAATTGAGCTTTTAATGAGTTAAACTAAGATAAATACCAAGATAACATAATTCATTTACATCCCTAATCATATTAGCATTAGATAATAAATCAAAATAAATTATGTCCCCTCTTCCATTAGATAACTCTTAGAAATGCATCCTTTAGGCTTGTTTGGATTCTTTACATATCTTTTAAGGAACTTGATATGCCTTTAAAATGTGTACTTCCAATGTATATGAACTAACCCATATAATGTAACCTTCCTAACTAAATGAATAGTTAAATAGATCATGAGTACAAAAAATTATGGAGGAAAATATATCTCAAGCTAGTATAATATAGTCACAATCTCACCCTATAGTTTTTAAAACCTTTTAGAATCAATGACATTACTAGATAATTCCTTGAAAAAGAAATAAAATCTAGTGACGATACTTTGAATTCGATTTAGAAAGATAAAATATTTAGAAATTGCTAATAAGTTTTGAATGAGAATATGATGATCATGAGATTTCATACCAACTAACTTCAAATATTTCATTGAAATAAGGTTATTGATGCTTGAAAAGTATCCTTTAGAAACATTAACTCCATGTAAACAATTATATAAAGATATATTATCTTTTTTGGAAAGAGTATAACATGCATGAGATAAAAAGGCTCTATTTACCACCTTATGCGAATGTAATAGTTTCTTATACCCATGTCGACCAAGTCTATCCAAGCAAAGATGTCATCCTTTGTCCTTTTTTTTGTATATTTAAAAGTGTACCAATTAGATAAATAGATACAATTTTCTTGATATACATCACATCAAGACAATATCATATGTACAAGTTTTTCCAATATGGAAGGTCAAAGAAAATTGACGTCTTCTTCCAGCTGATTGAAGGCACTACTTTATGATTATTTTTCCCAAATGGAACATTCAAGGCTCTCACTATTTCAAGTATGTGTTATCCCATGAGTATATTTGGGACTCTTGCTTCTTTAACTTTTTTTAAATTCCTTATTTTTCCATGATAACGATGATTCATAAGCAAAAATCTACGATGTCCAAGATAACTAATCTTCCCACTCTTTAATATATGGAGAAAGTTTTTGTTATTTTATAAATAGGTTATGCATAGTGCTTATGCACACTATAATCAAAAATATTACCATAAGCTAAAAAATTATTTATGATACAAAACAACATCGCTCTTAAGTTAAAAGACTCTTAGCTTTGTACATTAACTTCTTTATCCCCATGATCCCACATTTGGACAAAACATAAGCAATGATAACATCATCCATTTCTACTTCATGCATAATGATGGGGGTAGAGTATAGATCACCAGCATAACAAGCCATAGACTATAGTTGTTATTGTCATTAAAAAGGTTCATTTTATCTAAACAATTTACAAATCATAAATTTATAGCTTCACCACCAAAATTAAGATGTACTCAATTGATCATCTTCCACTAAGGAGAATTCTTTGAATGTCTAATCTTGTCTTCAAAAATCCTTTCTTTCACATGTCATGTAAGGTTCTCCATATTTTTCTTAATGTGAAACAAGTGTTAGAATCATGGTATGATTGAAAAGTACCACAAAACCTAATTAAAAACATTATCCCTCTTATATCGTAACATTACACAATGAAGACAACTACCTAATGATGCATATTATTTATTATACAAAATGCAATAATTAAGACAAGCATGAATCTTTTCATAACTCAAATCTATAAAACAAAGAATCATTTTAGCCTCATAAGTCTAGGGAGGAAGTACATTGTCCTTCGAAATCATCTCTTTTAAGAGCTCAAGAAAAGAAGTGAAGCTTTTATCGCTCCATCCATTACCATTACTAGCATTTAATTTGTACAATTGTAACATGACTGATAATTTTATAAATTTAATATAGTCATTGTACAAAGGCATATTAGAAACAATAACCAATTAAATACTTTTCGATGATCTATAAAATGTTCTTAAATATTATTTGTTAGATCTTTCGTGTAAGTAAAGTCATCAGCAATTTCAACATCATCATGGTCAACAACACTGAATTCATTAAGAAGTAACTCTCCATTCTATATCTATCTAGTATGACTCTTATCAATTTCATGGATAATGAGTTGATCTCATATCTCATTTACCCATATCCTTATCATATTTCCACAATCCATATGAGGATAAAATAACCACCAAGGATCTTTCAAATGTTGAGTGTCTATATTAAGAAAGGCATTAATAGCATATATATATTCTCTAAGAAATCTATTTGCACATATAACATCCCCATTATTATTATTATTATTTTAAAAAGAGTCAATTGTAGAAGCTAAAGCATTAAAATTGTAAGACGTTGTCACCACATTTAGTATTAGTCCTGTTCTTCTACCTTTCTTAACTAATTGTTAAAACTAAAATATTTACCAACTTAAATTAAGAACAATAATTGATAAGAAGTAGATAAAGAAGTCATTATGATATTAAATTTTTCTGATAACAAAATATGTGTCAAAATAGTTACCACAAATAAGAAAAAGAAACACAAAGTAGGTATTATGTAATAGATGATTATACTTTATTTTTATTAAGATATAAATAAAGATAAACAGAATCATCTTAGTTTTGATATTTTTCAAATATTATATCAAAATAAAAATAAAATCTAAACATTTGTATTTTTATAAAAAATTTGAAAACATTTATGTTGTTATAAAAATAAAAAATAAATGTTTATAACTTTAAATATATTTTTTGTATATATAACTACACATTTACGTGAGATTGTATGTGATTAGTCGAACTCATACAAAATTACCCTCCGATATCAACAGCCTTCGGATCATCCTTCTTGTTTCTAGTTTAAAGGTAACCAATGTTGACCGATAAAGCACTTATTTTTCTACTTCTAACGCCGTTCAATTACGGTCCTCTATTAACCTCACTAGGCAATCAGCCCGCATTAATGGGATTCTTTGAAATAAATAAATATATATATGCATGTAAAGCTGAATGACCTTGTTTTGTTTCCTTGCGCAAACTAGCATATTTGATTCCTGACGTTGGATTTGCGTGCGTTAATTGCGCAAAAGAAGAAAGAAAAGGCAGCGACGAAGAAGAGAGAGACTTTGAGTAAAAAGTAGGCAAACGCTAATTTATGGAAGTAGAGAATGGTGGGGGCTAGGCAAGTCCTATACTATACAGTCCGCTGCACCAAACAGGCAAACACCATCGTTTTATACCTGTGCTGGCTAGGATGAGGTATAGATCGAGTAGTTTCTATCTGTTATTAAAATTTAATAAAAAAAATTATATTTATATTCGTATTTAAATTCGACAAATATATTTTTCTTTTTTTATATCTATATCTATATCCAATTACATATCAATCGAGTTTCAGATAAAATCTATCAACTTTAAAGTAAAAGACATTTAATGTTAAAATTATATATTTAGATTGTTAAAATTTAATTATATCTTCACTTTTAACCTTAAAAAATATACTTAAGGTTATATAAATGAGGGTAAAACTGTAATTTTATATCAAATAAACAGATGCAGGTACGGGTACGGATTTGAGGATCCATTACCCATATTTATACCCAAACTCGGTTGATATTTCTCCCCTTCCTTCATATCCATTTATCCGTATCCATTTACACATCCAACAGATAAAATCCATCGAGTTCATATAAAATTCGTCTAATTGTCATCTTTAATGCCACATCAGTGAATTCAGGGAGGGAAAACAAACAAAGCTTTTTCTTTCCTACAATGTCTCGTTCTTCCACTAAATTTTCACCGGTATTTAACTGATTTTTCATTAATACTAAACTTATTTTTCTCTATTATTATTTTAATCATTCACCAATATTAACTATTTGCATTTCATTGGGTTGAAAAGGGGGATTTTGGGCTACCACAAATCTGTGGCGCAACCAAAGGGGCGGAGAGAATAAGAGGAGGAAATAAAAGGGGAAATGGAAATGGGAAATTGGGGCAAAATCTTATTAGACTTTAGCTAAATCCAAAATTTAGTTTGCAATGGGGATTTCAAATCCTCTAAAAATTATTTATAATTAGTATATAACAAATTTTTAAAATTAGGTGAAGAATGAAAGAAGATTTGAAGTTAAAACTAAGACTAGGATTGCGAGTTTAAATAAAACTAGTTGACTAGTTTTATCATACCAAACGACTTGCTCATCATAACTAACAAAACGAAGCCAAATTTTATTAGTTGATTAGTTTTGATATAGCAGTTGATTGGATCCCTAGTTTGAAACTCATTT
Source organism: Tamarix chinensis (assembly GCA_030549775.1). NCBI lineage: Eukaryota > Viridiplantae > Streptophyta > Magnoliopsida > Caryophyllales > Tamaricaceae > Tamarix > Tamarix chinensis. Next base: position 7,499,875 of record CM060177.1, on the reverse strand, counting down.
TTATAATTTATTTTAAAACTAATTTTCCTTTCAAAATTATACAAAAATACTCTTTATACATGGGGTATTACATCATGTTCATTGAGCTATTTCCCAAAATGGCTTATTTGTTGTTAAAAATTAATTTCCAAGTCAAAATGTTGGATTTCATAGTTCTATTACAAAAACTCATCTTTCTCCACTATTCACCTAAAATTTTATTAATGTTTAACATATCTTTCACCATCATTTTTTGAAAATTTTCAACACTGATCTAATTATATTTCATCAACTCAGTGCATATTTTTTTTTACCATAATTATACATTTATTGTAATACCCTAAATATTTCTAACCTTCATTCCTAGGTGAATAGTCTCCTAATCTCTTCCTTAGCCTTTAAACTTCATTTAATCACCTTAGGTATACCTCTTAAATCTCATTTTTTAACCTTTCTATCTTTAAAAACCCTAGTTTTCAATTCAGCCAATTGGCAGTCAACTGATCAGTAGCACTCCAAACCCTATTATCCTGGGGCTTAAGTTGTCGTCCGCCAACCTTTTTTAGTCGATTAATGTACCATCCCCACTTTTAGGACTTAAATTTTTTGTTTAAAAAGTTAATTACAGAAACTAAAATGGTAAAAGTCACACTTGGTACAAGTCTAGTTTCCTCTACTATTCGTATACCAAGTGGTAAGGTTAAAAATGTTACTCCACTTAAATTAATAACACAGTTATAATAATCAAATTAGAAAGAACCAAGCATATTAATATCATTTTAAATAAAAAAACAGTCAGCAGTTACAAAATTTAGTGAAATGAAAATATAGAGGGACATATATGTCTAAGAATATCCAGATCAAAAGATATTAGGTAGGACACCAAATAGTCCTAACTCTCACCCAAAATACTAGTCTTCAACTAATATCATAAGCTAATCTACAAATAAATTACCAGACATGTCAAATGACAATTTTACCTTTACACATGATTTACCACGTAAAACCCTTGCGTTTCTAAAATATCAAATCACATATTTAGCAATAAATAATACTCTCTCCTTATCAAAAAGGAATTCATTATATCAATCTACACACGTTTTAAGATAATTAATAAAAGAATAGTAGTCTTAAAATTACACTTACACCCTTTATTAAAAAAATAATAAAGTATTAAATGCATGGATAGTAGGAAAATAAGTGAGGGTAAAAATGAAAAGTAGGTTTTAACTTTTCAAGAATTACTTTCTTTTTTATACAAAAATTTAGTGATATTTGATACAGACGGGGTAGATATTAGGAATGCTTGTCAGAATAAATATAATAATATTCTCAAAAAGTCCAAAATACCTCTAGGGCAATACATCAATGATAATCATGCTAGAAATGTGCCTATGCATGCTCAACCTATCATATTCGACACATAATTTATTTCCAGCATAAAACCCATTTTAAGATGCTTTCGTACATATAATACTTTACACAAATCAACCTACTCCATTTTATTTAATTTGATGCTAATAGGCAAATAATTACAACGTAACAAACATGTTTAACATGATTTATACATCAAAACCCTAATGTGTTGTCATGAGATTTTTTAAATTTTAATAAATTATATGGATTACAATGTCGAAAACATCATTAAAATGGTTTATACATAAAAATCCTAATGTGCTATTACGTGATGTCTGACATTTTAGTAGAGTATAGGAATTACCTGATTTTTAATAAAATCACAAAATATAAGCAACCTAATAAAATTTATTAGGCTCCACTAATTGACCTCTTTTACCTAAAAATAAAACCAACATTAATCATATTAATACCTAACCCATAAAATAGCAATCCATATTAAAATATTTATCAAGGTAAAATTACCTAAATATTTTTAAATCTTCAAGAGAAGGAAAAAAAAAGGCAAGCACACACTACATGGAGTTGACAACGTGATTCATGCACAAGGGAGGGATTATAATGCAAGAAGGGCGAGGGTGGGTGGAAAAGGAGCTTTTGTGAAGTGGATGGTTGTTGTAGATTTGAGACGAGGAGTAGCATGAGGATGAGAGTGGAGTTGTGCGGAGCTAGAGGTTGTTATAGAAAGAAGGAGGGTGCTCGAGTGGTTAGGCAGTTGGGTGGTGATGATTGGGACGAAGGTAGGCTGAGGGCTAGAGCTGGCACAAAAAGGGAGATAGTAGGTTGAGAGGTAGTGGTGGTTCAACTGGAGAAGGGGAATGCTACAAACAATGGGAGGTAGTGGTGGCTAGCATTGGGTTATATGGTGGACTAATGTAACTGGGGGCAGGTTGCATGGACAAATCAGAGGTGGCAATGTGGGAGTTTAACATAGTAGAAAGTAGTCGGTGTGATGGAGTGACATTGAGGTAAGGTTTTTGCTTGAGGAGGGGTGCAGCAAGGGAGGCAGCGTGAAGAAGAGAAGTATGGTGGTGGTTCTATAATGCGAGGGAGGCAGAGGAATTTGGTGATGGTTGGGCGATGGTGGTGGTAATGGAAGAAGATGGGTAAAAAACACGGAGGTAAGGGTTGGGAGGAAAATGATGATGAAGAAGAAGAATAATGGAGGGCTTGGTGGTGATGGTCGACGAAAATAGAGTAAGGTGAGGAGAAGGAAAAAGACGAATAAATGAGGGGAGATGGTAGGGGGTTTGCTAAGAAAGCTGAATGAAATAAATGGAGAGGGAGGATTATTATCTAGTGGGTGATGTGATGGTTCAACACAAAGGGAGTTGAGGGTTGCATGGTTGTAGCATAGTTGGTGTAGGGGCAGCATGCTGGTTGGTGCAAGGAGTTGGTGGAGGTACAAAGGTGGAAGAGCCATGGTATGGTGGTGTAGGGGTTGTAGGTGTCGAAAAGGGAAAGGAAAGGGGGTATGCACGAGGGATACATGGCTCGAAGGGGAAAGAGGGGGAGGTAGGTCGAATGGTATATGGGTGGAGGAAAAGGAAAAGGAAAGGGAGATGGGAGAAAGAAAAAGGGGAAAGAAGAGAAACATAGGGCTAGAATTAGAATTATGATTAAATTTAAGAGTAGGGCAAAATTAATTTATCAATCATCCAGGGTTAAGGTACCCAATTAGAATAAATAAATCGAAAAAATTAACCGATTTAGGGTAGATTTAATAAGAAGGAAAAGGATACAAAAATAGTTGGGATAATTTATTTAAGAATTTATGTAGTTTAAGGATCAAGGTTTAACAAAAATAAGTAAGCTAAGGTTTTAGGGTTAATTTTTGCTTAAAAGGCTAAACGCTTGGGAAAAAAATGTTACAAAATTTTGGGGTGTTACAACTAAAGCTAGGCATTTTTTACCATTCTTGAATTTCTTAAATCAATTTCTATACCAAATATTTTTTTGATATACGGGTCTTAAATTATTTCTTCACCTTTCCTTAACTTTTCACAATTTTTGGAAATCATTTTATTATTTTCCCCATGTTTAACCATTCATTGGACCTTATGCCTAACCTAAATCATTTTTAATCATTATTGACTTTATTAGACATGAGGACTTTAAAATTTTGACTCTCTTACATCCCATGATCAAATCACTTATGTTCCTTGATCATTAGACCCAAAAAAAACATAATCATCTTCCACCAACTCTCTTACACTCTATTACCCATGTTAATCACTCCTATCACCTCTATTTCGTGAAAGCAACCTCCCATCTAACTTCTTTCCCTTTCTTCTACCCATTTTTTACAACCATATGGAGTGAATGCCCTTGGTTGATCATTTTCACACTTATCCAATATTCTACACTTTAACTTAGCTCTATCTTCATTCTTCTCTTCTTGTTATTTGGTTGTGTGTGTTCTTATCCCTTTACCTTGTGACCGACCATCTCCTTTTATTTTCTCTTCATTTTCTTTCATCTTCAACATCTAAAATCTTGAACTTTAATTCTTTGGTTATTTTTCTAATCAAATGAGATTTAATTTCATGGATTATTTAAGGATTGATCAAGCTTGTTCCCAAGCCCATTCAAAAAAAATCTTAATGGTTATTTTCACTTCTTTTATTTTTTTCGCTTTTAATCTAATCATTGCTATTTTCCTTTAAATGATTATTTTTATTTTATTTTAGGTGATAAAAGGGTGGAAGGAGGTGTTTAGGAGTATTTTGTGCATAGAGAACAAAATAGCTTTGGTAAGAAATACATATCTCTAGATTAGGGCTTGTTGTGGCTACGTGTTAATTTTTATGATTTTTCATGTTATTATGTTTTGTGATAGAAATAACTCTTAGGTTTTAATTTTATTTATATGCATGTATTACATGGTAAAATTTATAATTTTATAGGTTTTTTTATTTTATTAGAAGATGCTATATTTTGTGGTTTTTTAGAATTTGTCATAAAATTGCCAGCATGATAATTTGTTAAGTTATGCTTTTAAGCCTATGGATTAGTATAATTAATTATGTCTAAGTATGGTGATTGGTATAATATGTTGAAATCTCAAAATTTGGGGGTTTTAGACCTTGGTGTGGTCTCAGCCTTATTGTAACACCCCCCAAATTTATTAGTTAAATTTTTTATTTTGTGAAAAGTGTTAATTATAAAATAATGGGCATTATCATCACACTTAGCATAAGTCTGGTTTCCTAACTTTCCTTATGCTAAGTGATAAGACTCAAAGAAAATCATAATAAAAAAATAATGGAGAGAAGAAACAATGAAATAGATAAAGATTATGAATAAACATACTTCATACATCAACAATAATCAAAATAAAATAAGGGAAGTAAATGTCCAAAGGAAACATGACTACACCAAAAGTTAGCACCCGAATGCACAACACTAGTTTGTCCTAACTCTTATATCTAAAAGATCATTCCAATAATGGAATCTCCTCTTAAGGACACTACTAATCCTCACTGTTTTTATACGTCTCGTGCCACTCCATAGTCCGCACATAATCATCTAAAAATATAGTATCAATACAACTTTTTTATGCCGAGTAAACTAGAATACCTCACAAGAAGTAACATGCTCACATTACACATAATCTCACAAAGTATATAATGAAACATGATTAAAGCAAAAAAAAATCACATGCAATAACAAGAATAAGTTTATCATGTGATAACATATGCAAAATCAAAGCCTCATTCTCAACAACTGACATACTTAACTATTTCACATCTATCTAAAAACATGTAACAACCATATCATAACCCATGAACAATAAGATAGTGCTCTAAGGCTAAGTAGATCAACCAACCAAACAAATCAATTACAAACACACAAATTAGGGCATAGAGATAACTATCGAACCAACAAACAACTACATACCAAGGCTATTAAACAAACGCCTCTTTATTATTTAGTTTAATCGAGGGAAAATAATCAATTCGAGGACATTAATGTACACCTATTCATACCATCGTTTAGAGATAGTATAATACCCTTAATTCATAGAATTTAGGAAAACTAGTGTGCACCTAGTCATACTAACACAAGAAGGAAACAAAATGCCCTTAGCCATCCTAAGATAATTAATACTTAAGTATTGATACCTCCTAAAAAAATCCATAGAGCTCATTAGAGTAGATATAGGGCCTTAATAGGTCACAAACTAACCCTAATCATGCTTGACTACTATCACGTTATATGTATTAACCCTAGCTACAATATGCAAGAATAATCATGTAACACTTAACATAGCATAAACATAACTTGAAAAGCCTACATACCCTATCCAAACCCTTGTCATGCATACATTACCCTTTTTCATATTCCATATGCATAGAACCCGCATTTAATAACAATATAACATATGTGCTAACTATTTGAGCTCATACTTTCATCTTATCATATATATTCATAAAACTTGCATAAAATAAAATATTAGAATGATTCTATTTCTAAACAACCTATCATGCTCACACATAAATTTTATCATCTCCATGGCACCTCAAGGATTACCTAAGCAAGAAATACCCTAAAAAATAATATTATCATCTAAAATCATACAATAATAAAAAAAAATTAACAAAAACCAAATTAAGAAAGGATTAGAAGATAGCCATGGCAAAGGAAAGCTATGTGAGGCTGTAACACAATAATGGGCGAAGCTCACGTTGCAAGACCTTAGTAGCGTGAGGTCTTCATTTCATGAAGGATGAGAAATATGAGGAGGTCACACTTCAAGGGAGGCGCAATGTGTAAATATTACACATCAAGGAAAAGGTGCAATATCAAGGAACAAAAGTGAGTAATTCACATAGCAAAGGTTGAAAGGTGTGAGGCTTGTGTGAAAGAGGATGGACAGAAACACGAGCTACTCTCATTAGTAAGGTAGTGCAATGTTAGTTGCTTAAGCAAAGAAGGAGGAGAAATGTGAGTTTGAAAATTTTAACACATCTAGCTTTAGTAAAAAATGTACAATAGCAAATGAGAGAGATGGGGAAGGCTATATATGGAAGCTTGATAGAAACAAAAGAAGGGGTGCAACTGGAATGGATTTGATTTAATATAGATAAAAAAAAACATGAGGGAGGAATGACAGATTATGTAGGAAATGGAGACATGAAAATGGTTAGGATAGGCCAGGTTGGTGAAGGATGGCAAGTCACACAACTTGGCACTAGAAAACAAATGGAAATGGTGTTGCACGTAGGGGAGTAGTATGGAGACGCAATGGCTAGAACGGGGTAGAGTATGGATAAGGAAAATTTTACAACTTAATTAGGTAATCTAGTTATTAAAACTAAACTAGAGAAAAAAAGAAAAATAATCGGTTTCAAGGTTAGGGTTCCATGGTCAACCAACATAGGTTAAAGTCCAAACTTAGGTTAAAACTAATCATCCAAATTTATCAAATTTTAACCTAACTAAATTTATATCTAATTTTTCATAAAAATAATCATAATAATAATACATTTAGTGTAAAAAAATCATATAATAATTATTATAATTAATTATACATAATGAACAATTTTATAAGTAGGGTTTCTACAAACGGGGTAGTACCCTTATGACATTTGTGATGTTTTAGATTTTTTGATATAAAAATATAATTTTTGATATGTTAATAATGTAAGGGTGTTTGGGTGTAAAATTGGTAAGATTTGGATACCTTTAGAATTTTTTGAAATATTGGGGAGTCTCGTTCTTAAGGGAAAATGTATCTCCTTGTGATTTTTTTTTGTGGAAAAATAAGTATTTTCATGTGTTACTTGAGTATCTTACAATAAATTTAATGTATAATATGTTAGAATTTTTTTGTGGATGGCCTAAATTATGAAACTAATAAATTTGTGTATGTTTAGGTGAACTAAAGGTATTTTTATCCTTTTAGGTTAAATCTAGAATTTTTGTGTTATATATGTATTGTATGGGGGAAAATGTGATAATTATGATTTATGGCATGAATTTTTTATATGGTGTTTTTAATAATATTTCGGTCTAGTGTTTTAAATTTGGTGTGTTAAAGAGTCATATAGATAGATTTGTGGAGTACTTGTGAAATTAGGGTTTATAAGGGTATTATAATCTTTTTCCCCGTGAAATAGTCCATTACATATGTAATAATTGTTCTTATGTCTTGAATTTACTCCATGTAGCATGTTCAATATGTTATTAGTGATACACTCTAAATTTTGGATATTATCAATTATTGGAATAAATTCAAGATAATCGAAGATCTGGGTAATCAGTTGATAAGCAATCTTCTCATGGTAAGTCAATAGTAATGAGTGTAAGTATGACGACGTTAAGTAAATCAAGTGATGTATTATTATGTAATAAATTTTGGTTAATGATTCAATAAAACACTACTACTTAAAGTAGGAGGTCACATGAGATGGACCAAAATGATTCCAAGTGTTGAATAATTTGATTATTGAAATAATTCCCTGTTCATAATGGAACTAGAGTACCCCTAATATATTCTATCCGATTGAGCCACCAACATATAGGAGGTATGCACACTTAAGAATTAAAACTTTACTAGTAGCCTAGGAGTATTTTACCCTTGATGTAATAGTATCGATGAATTTGATTGCCTTTCTCCCATCTGTGGGGGAAAGGGAAGAGTATTGTTGCAAGTGATTCCTTTATCTCAATGTGACTAAGTATATAGAGTTTTGTGATCACATAATGATAAAAATTTAATATGGTTCTCTTTGGGTCATATTATATCTTGATCATATATTCATTTATAATATCTATCTTGTCATTAGGTTTCTTATGATATACATGTCATATTCTATTGATATGTATTATTACCTTGCTTGTTACGTAGTGTACTAGCCATCATTTTCATTGGCGTTGCTCATTCCTAGGAGCAGATATCATCTTAATTTGTAGGTAAGTGTTGATTAATACCTTTGATGTGATTGTATGTGGTGAGTGGTTATGGGTTGATTCAAATGTATAGTTATCTAGATATCTCTCTATATTTATGTATTTTTAGTCCTCTATTTTCTATTATATATGTTCTCTCTTTATTTTGTAATATTGTATTGTCTTGAGATCAAGTATTTTTCACACCTGATCTATAGGTATGAATTAATTTTTAACCTTACACCCCATAGATGGGGTATAGAAAGTATCTCTTCTATGCTAAATACCATGTAACACCAAATATTTTATTAATAATACTCCAGCAAAAATAAAAAATTCAGTAATAATTTTTTTGGTGTAACATATGGTGTCACCAAAGTTCTACCTATCTTTCACCACAACCACTTAAAGTTAACTATTCTTTTACAAAATCTAATCATTCTCTATCACTCTCAATATCTTTTACCATTGTCTACTTAAAATTTCACTAATTTTTAAAATATCTTTCACGATCATATTCTGAAATGTTCAACATTGATATTGTCATGTTTTAAGAATATTAGGTAGAAGAGAAATGTAAAACTTCATTCTTAAAGAAATTTAACAAACACCTGGTGGGCAGCAAGAAGAATAAAAACCCAATGGAATGAGAAGATGAGTAACTTGGTGGGAGAAAAGGCATGAGGATGATGGTGAAGGATTTTTCTCTAATTGTGTACAAGGTGTGCCAGATTGCAAGGGCATGCAATGTGCAATCAGTCACACCATATTATTTTTGTAGGAGTTAAGTTTCTAGGGAACTTGGGGAAACATAAAAGATAAATATTTTAGTACCTACATTTACAAATAAGTTTGTTTTAGTCATTTTATTTTGTTTATAAATAAATATGGCTTCTATCATTTGATTTTGTTCACAAAGAAGTATAGTTCTACATTTACGATGAAAATTTTGAATACTTTTTCCTTACATAAACTGTAATCTTAACTATTTTATTACCTACAAATTTGTATTATTATTTCTAATGGTGCTTTAAATATAAATAATTTAATCATGTATTTTTTGTGTCATAAGTTAAAAAAAAGGTTATTTGTGAACTGATGGAGTATAAAGAGGTGTGGATGAGAAGTAAAACTTATCTAGTTGGCATATATATTTACCCAATTGAGAAAGAGACCTCAAATATTTTACCAAATTCTTATTATAAAATTTAAGGCTTAATATGGTACTCTGAAGTCTGAACTTTCAACTGTTGGGTCGTTAACTGTCACCGCATATTTTACCTAGTATTGGCTATACGACATCAATTATTGCTAACGATTTTACTTAGTATTAGTGATACAACACCAATTTTATGATATAAATGACTTCGTATGTTTTCCACAAAATCTCCCTAAAAGTGGATAATGTCATGTCACCGTAGTATAATTTTATATTAGTAGAGGTGAAAAATATAATTAAAAGTAGGCTAAAAAGTACTCCATTTATCCCATAGTTTTTTATATTTAATAAGTAATATTATCATTAATATTTTAAAATGTGTTCTGATTTTTGACATTACTCATTTTATTTTATTTTTCATATGCACACTTAATAAAGATTAAAGTTCATATATGTTATTTGAAGCAATGACTTAGACATATAAATAAATAAATAAATTCCTCACTCCCATTTTATTCTCTACACTATCCTTCAACATTTTATTTCTCTCTATGTTTACATGTGAACCCTCCCTGTCGTTGTTGGTTGATGCAGAAGCAAACACTCAATGATTGAATTTTATAATTATGTAACCAATTATTCTTCATTTGGAAAGTATATTCCATAAATTTGAAGACCAATGGATGGTTACGTTGCTAAAAACGTACCAAACAAGTAACTAAGTATCTACGTACATGTGCATGGCATGCAAGGAATGATGACCACGTGCATGGGGAGTTTATTTTCAGCATTGGTTGAGCATTATTATTAATTTAGTTAATTAATTAGTAGAGTTGGATAATAGATAAAACATAAAGTTGGCATAAAGTAGCATAATATCTTTTAACTTGGAATCTTTTGAATTATGTCTTTATCTAAGTGGTAGAATGGCTATAAACAGCCATAGAAGGCATGATTATGGACATGGGAATTTAATATCAATATTGAAGTTGAATACAAGTTGAATTATGTGTGATTTCAATTCAAGTTAATCAAATCTGTGTGAACGATTTAGCTTGAAAGCTTTAATCTCTTCGTCTGTGTGAATTAGAGATTAATTCATATCTTTTCTACTCTCCATAATCTATATTTTTCCAACCATAATTATCATCAAAACCTCACTATAATTTGCAGTTAATTGCATCCCTAAATTGGTTTGGCATTTGAACATCAAACTCCATCATTTGAAGCCCTAAACCCTTCATCCTAACCAAATATCACCTTAACCCTTGTATTCGAATTAAACCCTAACCCTAACCCTAAACCACAACCTAATATTCTATATAAACATTCAAATATCGTCATCATCTACAAATTATTATCGAATACATATCATAATTGGTTCACACCATTCGAACCATCATCATCCCTCATCCACCATCACCGAATCATAACACATTTTCAACCTTAACTCACCATATTCGAATGTTCTTCTCATCCATACCTCATTGTCAAAGCTTCTTTTAATTATTATCAATACAACTGAACCATAGTCTCATCAATTTGAGAATCCCATCCTCCCACACACATCATTGGTCTTCAACCCTATTTCAATCAATATTTATGGAAATTAGATTCGAGAATCATATCAACACCACATAAATTAGGTCTTGTGCAGATGGCATATAATGGTTAAACTCATGGAGAGATTAGAGAGTAAACTTGAAACAAATTAATTTCTTCCAAACATCAACATTCATGCATCTATATTGCGCACATGCATGTACTATCAAGTTCTTTGTGTGCATGTGTATGCGTACATCGCAAATTGCTTGTGCCCATGTGTATATCTTAATAGGATTTTTTGTGCACCTATTATGTGCACGTCTCTATGATTTAGAAGTTACAAAAATGTAATTGTATATTCATAATTGGAATAAATAGCACATATATGCCCAAGTTCATTCTTCTACATATCCATATTAGCATTATCAAAATTGATTTAATTTTTTATAATTGTTGACATAAAATTTTGATGATAATAGGGTTTTCAAGAGAATAGAAACAAAATAAAGAGGAGAGACTATGAAATAAAAAATTATGTATTTTAAGGATAGGGTTAAAACTTTTATTTTATACATTTTTTCTTCTATTTAATGACACCCAATTTTCAATAATCAATTATCAATCTTATCATATAAAACCAAATTTGTGTCCTAAAAATCTCTGGCACACTTTTATATCCATTTACACTTTCTATAAATGAAATCAACATATTTAATTAAACATAAAAAAAATCATTCCATTGAAGATGAAACATGTTAATTGCATCATTAGAAGATAATGCGATCAACAATTATACTGCTGCGAATTATAGTTGCTTCATTGGAACATGTTAACAATTATAATGAAGCAATCTAAAACAATAATATTTACTATTCCCTTTAATTCATAATATAATTCATTAAGGATTTTTAAATATTATAAAAATAAAAAAAATAAATTACTTATAAAAGTAGATATATTTTTTAACCTTAAACTTAGGTATGCACAAGAAATTATTAATAGCAGGACTGTTAGAAAGTTGGGTAATGCCAGTGTGAGTTATTATGGATGTTTGGCCATTTGGAAGAGCAATCTTGCAGGTAGAGTAAGAACTATTGGTATGATTAAGGAATTTAAATTGAGGGGTCATATGATATGTTGCCCTAATGTCTAAGATCCATTCATTTGTCATAAAATAAGCAAAGAAGTAAGAAATGGTACCTACAGAGCTATTCCCAATATCCTCCTCACCTAGTTCTAAGCTTTGAGAGGTTGCACGTGATCTTTGAGGTAGCATAGTAAGCACTTTCTCAAATTGTTGTTGAGTGAAAGTGACAATTCCAGCAACCCATCTCCTTTCTGTTCTTGTACATCTACATGAGTTGGAGTGTTGTTTTCTTTTCATTTACCCTTGAAGGTTCTTTGAGATTGATTAATAGAGTATGTCTTCTCACCTGTAGGTATATTCCATTTATTTTGTAGAAATATCTTTGCCTTAGGGTGCTAACTCAGATACCTAATGACCTTCCAACATATTTCCTTTCCATGATGTTTCTTCCCACATTGTGCACACACCTTATCCATATTTCTACTATATAATGCACTAGTTTCAACCAAACATTCTCCAGTCTCAAGAGCATCCCTCTAAGATTCCTCTTATTTCAACATGGCACATGCCACTTAAATAGTAGATAGAGGATTCATCTACAGTAATTGACTCCTTTATCCATTATAACTGTCATCCAAGACATTCAGAAACTGAAACAATTTTTTTCTCAACTTTTTGCTAACTCAACACCTTTAAAAAGGAATTTATCTCCTCATTAGTTTGAGAGAAAGTTGGGAGTTTAGGCATGTTGTCAATTTATTCCCATAGAGAGTCCATTTTTGTGAAGTAGTCACTGATAAAAGCACCATTTTGCTTCAATTCATAGATTCCCTTATTTAACTTGCATTTTCTAGAGCCATTACTCAAGGAAAAGCATTTCTCTAAGTTTTTCCATATCTTAGAAGTTTTGCTAACATATAAAGTTGACATCAAAATTGAATCAAATGCTCAGTTCATGATATAAGAAATTACTAGATTCTTGGTTGTGTCCCATTGTTCAAACTTAACAGGATCATTTACCCTTGTAACACTTCCAATTACAAAACCCAGCTTCCACTTTGTCAACAAATTTATTCCCATCCAACACCTCCATTATAGATAGTTAACAGCTCCTACCAGCTTCGCAAGTAAGTTCAATGAGTTCATCCCTTCCAATGGATGCACAGACAAAAGATTTTGTAAGGTTGCATATGGAATGCTAATGGAGCTCCTTTGATCACCCATGGTAGATTACAGTCTTCAACTATCACCAAAAAGAAAGATGAAGAGAGCGATAAGATTAAAATGAATAATTAATGATAGAGCTTTGATACCATGTTAAGTAATTATATCATTAATCATTAACAACATAATAGAAAGGAAAGAAGAAGAACTGGCCTTCGAGCAGAAGGATTCTCCCCGCCTCCCTTATCCATGCCAGCTCCCCCTCTCCTTTTTACATTCGGTCGACAACCGCTAACCCCAGTTCCACCCATCAACCCTACCCCTAATTAGTGTAATCATGGTTACATTAAAGATATACAGTGGGCTGAAAAAAAATAAAGGGTTGAACATAATGGCCCACACATAGAAGTAAGCCTTTTAATATAGTGAGTATTAGGGTGGCACGGGTAAAGGAGATGGAAAAGATAATTTTTTTAAATTATAATATATATATATATATATATATATGTATGTATATATATATTTAAAAATATGCAAAAATTAAAATAGTGGGCTAAAATATTTGTGTATTAGTGATAATTAATACTAATTATAACCACTAATGCACATAAACAATTGGCCACTGTCATTTCCCATCCCAAAAAAAATATGATGCCAACTAGGGCTGTTCACGGTTCAAATATCCGATATTTCGGATATTTGATTGTCGGATATTTGAAATTTCGGATATCTAAAAATGATATTTGATATTTGATTTGAAACTTCGGATATCCGGAAGATCGGATATTTGAATTTTCGGATCGGATATCATCAGATATCAAATATAACCGATACTATTCGAATATAATTTCAAATATAAAAAATTACCAAATGACAAATATATTTTATATTATCCGATTTGTTAAGCGAATGCTGAGCAAATATCCGATTCGCTTAGCAAATATTCGACTTACTCAACAAATATCCAATGTTAAAACTAGGGATGGCAACAGGGCGGGTCGGGGACGAGGACCCATCCCCATCCCTGAACCCGATAAGGAAAGTAATCCTCGAACCCGATCCGATCCCCGATATTTTTTTATCGGGGATTCCCCGACCCGATCCCTGATCTATTTTTAATCCCCGATTTATTCTCCGTTCATAAAACCCGACCCGATCCCCGAAACCCGACTTTATACCCGATCCCCGATCTCATTCCCGATCCTCAAACTATTTTTGTATATTATATTTTTTATTTATATTCTATAAAAAAATTTATATATATTATATATATATAATTATATAAAATATATATATATAAAAAATTCGGGGCGGGTTTGGGGATGGGGACCCCAAACCCGTCCCCGAAAAATCCCCGTTAAGAATCCCCAAACCCGATCCCCAAATTCTCTCCCCGAACCCGAACCCGAACGGAAAATTTCCGACGGGGCCCCAACCCCGCGGGAAAAATTGCCATCCTTAGTTAAAACTAAAATAAGAAAGGAGTGGATGGAGTATATCGATATGCAGAGTATTTTTATTTTTATTTTTATAAATATCTAAAAAGGGATTATATTAAAAATATAATTTCAATTAAATTAAATTTTGGCTCAAATAATAAATAAAGTAAGTAAAAATTATACACAGACACATCTAAATTTATTTATATACAATTATATATAAAATAAAAAATTTAAAAAATATATATAAATATTTTTCTTCAGATCGGATATTATTTGTATTTGTCGGATCGGATATTTGGTTTGTTTGACTTTTCGTTGACCGGATCAGATATTTGATTTGAAAAAAAAAATTGGATCGGTTATTTGCTTTTTCGGATCGGATCGCTTCGGATATCGGATCAAATAAGCAGATATCGGATAACATGAACAGCCCTAATGCCAACATTGAACCTAATTGAAAACATGCTAATGCATTGGCTGAGAGGGTGAAGCATTGTTGTTCTGCTTATTTATGCTCGCAATCAAAGGTCGGTTATTGCACTGCCGCAATGTAGCATTATCACAATGGTCATTGCTGGTGGAGGCATGCTACACTAGGTAGACAAAAGGAGGAGTTAAGGAGGAAAAAATAGTTGAGAGACTTTGGGCGGTTTGTGAATCATGGAAGGAGGAGAAGCCGAGGAGTTGGTATCTCTTACTTCCACTTGCATAATTTGATATTCTTTCCTTAAGTTTCTCTAGGTCAATAAGAGTGGTAGTCCTTCCTTAGTTTTAATGTTCTTGGTGGTTGAAAGTGTATGATTAGTTTTTTGCTAGGATGTTAGGGTTATGTAATAAAAGGGCTTAGGATATATATATGACATCTATATAATTAATATATTTAAAAGTATAAATTTTAAAATATAGTAATTATTATATGTATAATAAATATATTTATATATATAATGACTATATATATAAATTATTTATCATTTTCTATAGTTTAGATTTTCTAAAATTATAGAGATTAACGTATGTTTGGTTCGTATTATCTCGTTCATGTGTCATGGTCCCCATGCATCAATGATTATACCTAGCATTCTACCAAATCAATCAACCAATTGTGCTACTACACTCTTTGGTGTAATGAAAATAAACTTTAGAAATACAATATATAAAAAATCAAATCAGTACTAACACATCAAGTAGCTCAATTGGAGAAAAATAATTTCTAAAGACAATTGCAACAATTCATATTTTATCACCACCACTTGTAATTTTGACATCTAGCTCTAATATTTAACAACTCCTATATATACCTGTACTGAAATTCATATTTTTCATGCCTTTGAAAATATCAGTTGTCAAAATCTTTTTGGCTCGATGTTGTCATTATCGTCATGATTAGGGATTACAACAGGTCCCGTGGGAATGTATATGTTATTTTTATTTTTAAACTCAAAATAAAATTTTATTTTCCCACCTGTGCCATTCTCTTATCTTCATTAACATGGACTTTCCATCTTAATACCCACGGAAAATATATCGCATCCATGCCTCCATATTCAAAATATTTTAATAAATTATTTTTTATTTTTATTTTATTCTTTGTTTAGAAAAATATAATATTATAATATATTTATGTATATATGTATACATGTATTGATACATATATTTATATATTAGGATGGATTTGGAAATGGAGACCGAATTCCAAATCCCGCCTTGTTTCTATAAACACCCCCTCCCCAAAATTCACACCTAAACCCATCCCCAAAAATTCTCTCTAAATTCAAACCTGAATGGAAAATTCTAATAGGACCCAAAATCCTTGGAATTATCGCCATCCCCAATCATGATAAGTGATAGCAATGTCACTTCATTACTAGTAGTTTTTATTTTTGACTTCGGTTGTCACTTGGCACCTTATATTATATATTACATCAATTGCTACTTCCTCCTATTCAAGTTTTAACCGACGATAAGGTAAATAATTGTTATGACTATTTTTTGCTTTTAAGTTTTATTAAAAAAATGCCTCTATCTTAACTTCCTCTTCCTTTTTGAATTGTTTAGTTGAAAAAAAATTATTTAGACAATTATACGAGTGTAGTTATTTTACCCGTTTTTATTCATGTAAGTTTCAAACAAATTTTAAAATTAAATAATTTTATATATTTACTTTTTACAGAAAATTTACATTAATCCATATCCATTTGACCATTTATTATTTATTTCACAATGAGTTTCTACAAATTATTTGATTTTATCATTTTGACTTATTTTTCATATGTTGACCTTCAAACCAATTCTGATACTTAATATTTTTATATATTTAGATTCCATGAATTATTTCACACCTTACCTATTATTGAACATTCTTTATAATTTAATTTATTAAATTAAACGTAACCAAACTCCTAACTAATCCCTAACTAGATACCAATTTAATTTATTCAGTAGTTAACTTCGTAACCAAAAATGCTAGACCCAATTCATTTACATTACCTAGTTTCATATCCCACCCTAACACATTAGATCTCAAAAGTTCAAACCTAGACCTTCTGGATTTAATGGGTAAATGAGCCCTAAACATATACTAAATGAGGTCAGCTATTTTTTTTAATTTTTTTTAATAATGTATAAAAATATAAATATATTTATATTTTATATAGCTTACTATATATATTTTTAATTTAATGGGTAAATGGGTCCTAAATAGATACTAAATGAGGTCAACTATTTTTAAATTTTTTCAATAATCTATATAAATATAAATATATTTATATTTTATATAGCTTACTATATATTTTTTTATTAAAAAAGTAATCTACGTGAATAGATAAATAGTTTAAAATATTTACTTTGACTTTTCAAGTGGTGTTATAATGCTTTTGGAATAAAATATTATACATATTTCTTATAAAGTAAACATATAGAAATAAAATTAAATAAATTAAATAAAAAACTCAAATTAAGATTACGATAAGGATAACAAACATTAGTAGGTATTTATATATGTATACACACACACACACACACACATATAATAAATTTATTGGTTCAGGTTTGACTTTAAGGGTCTGGATCTATGACAAATAGACCCCGACCCATTTAGATATATATAGATTTAGACCCATCCAATTCAAAAATTATTGACTTGGACCCACTAAAAATAAGATGGATCTAACAATTCAGGTTTGAAACCTATTAGCATCTCTACCTCAGAGGACCTAGCAAATTGCTCCTAGTATTCAAAATAGGAAGAAAAAAGAAAATGGTTTTGAGCATGTTTGTTCTCTTTCTCTCTACCAAATATTCTTCATCAAGAAGAGATGTATTTTATATATCAATTTCGATCAATGATGATTATAACCACATTTTAAATGTTCTCATAAGGCAATATATTTGTCTTAAGCGGTGGAGTCAACTCTACCATGGGCTAACATGACAGATATAAGTCATGTCATACACATCAAGAGTGTAATTAACATGTGTTTGCGACAGCAAGTAGCCACAAATAACCAACCTCCCAATTGATGACTTTTGTTACTAGTAAAAATCAAACTCCCACAATGCATCTGTCTAGATTACTATAGTCATTTCATCTCAAAATACTCAAGTGTCATTTCACACCTGAGATATGCATCGAGGGTAGTGTGACTCGATCATGAGTCCTCGTGAAAAAGAGTAAAAGCCTTTTCCACTAAACCAAGAAAGGAGCCACGATTTTGAATGTTTATTAGTGGACATTCATGAATAAACCATTAACACACAAGAGGTGGCATCCAAATTTGAAACTAAGAAAAGAAAAAAATTGATATATATTTATTACTTATAATAATTATTGTTATAATTACAATTATTATTATAATAATAATTATTATTATTATTATGAACATCATTATCATAATAAGTTAAAAAATTAAAATATCAACCCAAAGTAAAATAACCATCAAGTTAAAGGAAAAAATCAACCCAAAGTAAAATAAACATCAATATAAAGAATAAAACATATCACCCAAAATTAAAATCTAAAGAAGGAAAATATCAAGCTAAACTAAAATAAAAATCAACTTAAATAAAGGAAAACATAAAGCATCACTTAAATAAATATCAACCTAAAGAAGAAATAACATCAACCAAAACTTAAATAAACATCATTCCAAAAATAAAGGAAAAAATATCAAGTTAAAAACATCAACTCAAAGAAGAAAAGGCATTAAACCTAACTAAAATAAACACCATCCTAAAGAAGAAAAAACACCAACACAAAATAAAATAAACACCGATCAAACAAAGAAGAAATATAACCCAAACTAAAATAAACACCAATCCAAAGAAGAAGAAATACCGACCCAAAAAAACAAAAACAAAATCAACCTAAATTAAAACAAGCGTTATAGGTGGCAATCAAGTCATGTGGGATAATTCGAGTTGTGTATAGATCATTTTTCTTTGCAAGCCAATTGTGGGTCAGGTCGGATCATTTTGGATTTAGATTATTTTGGGTCACCTTATTGTTCAGGTTGAGTAAGGCTTGAGTTATTTCAGGCAAGCTTATTGGGTCGGGTAGGGTTAGGGTCGAGCAAGCTAGTATTCGGATGATTTTGGATTTGAGTTAATTAAAAAAAATCATGATTTGATTAATTTAAGGAATTGGGTCTTTCTAGGTTTTGATGGATTATATTGGGTTTAAGCTGAGCTAATCCTTAATTGAATCACTTTAGATTTGGGTTAAATCGTATATTGACCACTAAAATTATTATGAATTTTTAATGTTGTGTTTTTACGCAAAAATTTTGGTAAAATTATAATATCATTAGTGAATAAGTATGTCCTTAATAAAAATAAAAATAAAAGTAAATTTTATATAACAATATGTTTTTAAAAGCTTTAAATCAATAATAAGACGTGTAATTTTCTATTAACATAATCAGCTAATATTATATTTAGTTTTGTCGGGTTGGGTTAATGACTTGTTAGATTAATAGCGGATCAAATTTATGTCGAGTTACAGGTTAGGTTCGGATTGGGTTTGGGTCAAATCAGGTCACTTATATTTAGATTATCATCGAATTAGACTAATTTTGGATCGAATTGATAAATATTTTTGATTATATCGGATCAAGTTTTGTGTGGGTCGGTCGGATTGAATCAACTTTTGTCGCTTGTTACAAGGGTGTCCTCCATAAATGAGGTTCTCACATTCACTTATATATACTAAATGATATTGTCACATTAATCAACATTGAAATTAATTAAGAGAGAGATTAATGTAGAGAGAAAAAGGGTGAGATCAGCTACTTCAATTGCATGCCTGAGTAAAGTATGAAGTGAGACTAAAACGAAAGCATAAACCATCATCACCAGTATTAGCTACCTTGTATTCTTTTGTGTCTATTTTCTCAAAAGTTTATTGATATGTATATATAGAGAGCATCAATGGACCCGGCATTCCCTCATTGTTAGGAGGAGTAGAAATAAAGAGATGTAGGTGACTTTGAAGGCTTAATAAATAGTATCATAGTTTTCCTTTCCTTATGGCATGAACAAAGAAATTAGGAGTCTCGCATCCCTAATATGGATGTTATGCACCTGAGGGCCAGTGACGAGGAATTGGGAGGGAGTGAAGATGGTCTGGGAGAGAGTAAGAGGGAGGAGACCGAGCTAAGGGAGGGAAAGGAGATAGGGTGTGGTAAATAATATATTCATTTAAAAGATATTATTAATTTGCACTCTAACATTTACACCCATAACAAAATTTACTCACTTATATTCTCAACCCAATCTTCAATCAAGTGTATAAAAAACATAATTCAAAAGCTTTGTTTTTCCTCTAATTCACAATAGCCCTAGTAAGTGTCAAAACTCTAATTGTGCCCTTTACCCCCTCATGCACCTTCATTATTTTCATTTGTATGCAAACCGATGCGAGGGAATGTGGCCTTAATTTGGTGTACTTTAATTTAGATTTAAGTGTCATTAACATGGAAGTGAAGTATCTTAGAGTTAGAGGTAATTGCTATTTAAGATAGTATTTTTATTGTATAGTATTGTGACTAGTGACCTCTAAACATAAAGATTTAATCATTTAATTTTTTAATTATCTTTTAGTTTCTCATTGGTCATTTAGTTTTTTATTCCTAGTAATTATTAAGTTTGTTTCTTATTTTTAGTTTGTTATATTTTTTAATATATTACACTTATCTTAGCAATTGAGAGTTATATCATTAATCTTTTAGTTTGTTAGGATTATTTAGTTACTATTTATATGTATAGAACCTTAGTCATTAAGAGGTTATTTATCTTATATCTTTTAGAAGTTCTATCTCAATTCTATTTAGTTTATATATTTTCATTGAGGATGTACTAGTTGCCTATATACAATTCGTAATCTCCATAAGTATTGTTAATCATTAATAGTGAAATAAGTTTTGAGTTTTTTTTAATTGATTTATGTGTGAATTCAATTTTACTACAATAGCATATTCAAGTGAGTGAGATTTAGGAACCCTCTTAATTAAGATATGTGTGAGTTAATTAAGAATTGTTTGTGAGCGTTTTATAACTCTCAAAATTAATTAAACTTGTCCCACAAACCAATCATCATCATTATCATTCAAACCCCTAACCCGTATTATTCAAGTCAATTTGTGTCAATTTATCCATAATATTGGTCATCTATAAAACTACTTTTAATACCCCCAAATTAATAGTCGATAGCGGAATCATAAAAAGATTAATAAAACTGCATATATCAACATTTATACTTTATTTTTGAAAAAAATATCATTAAAGAACTATTTAATTAAGCGTAATTGACTTAAATTAATTAAGGATGGATAACCTTTTGGAAATTTTTTTGGAATGCTTGTAAGTTGATAAAAAAAATATGCTTAAAAGGATTCATGTTTATATGTGTGATCAATCATTGATCCTGAAATTACTCTAGAGTAATTACTTGTGGTTCTAATATGGTCAGGGTGTTACAAATGATATCTAAGTGAACTCTTGACAATGAGCTAAACTTAGATCAATCAGTTAATGGCCTAGTAAGACGATTCTTGATATAGATTGTAGTAAGATAATTAATGGTCGAGGTGCAATGAGGATGTTTTATTATTGAGTGGAGGTGTATACAATACCCCCCAAATTAGTGGTAGATAGTAGAGGCTTAAAATGATTGATAAGACTACCTATATCAATAAGGTATACCTTTATTTGGGGAAACCTATCATTAAAGAACTCTAAAGTTACGTGTGTTTGACTTGAAGAAATTTTAATAATAGGTGACCTTATGGGAAGTTTTCTAATATACAAGTAAGTTGATAAAAAAAAAACACTCAAAAAGAGTTATGTTGATCTATGGGACTACTCATTGATCCTAAAAGTACTTCAGAGTACAACACTAGTGTGGCTAAGGTGTTACAAATGGTCTTAAAGGGGTGTTACACTACCCATTTTTCAATGCATCACAAACTAAAACCCCAAGTGTACAATCCTCCTTTTTCCTCTCCTTCTCTGCCAAAAAATTTGTACCTAATTTTTCCCTTCTTCTTTAACTTTTTCTGACTTTTTCCAGTGCCAAACAACCTCCCTAACTCTCCTCCTCTTCTTGGTTCATCTAGTTTGGTCTTTGGTAGTTGTTTGGATGGATTTTCCCTCTCTATTTATTCCATTATTAATGTGTTTTTCTCACTTCCAATTCCAATTCCACCATTTCCCCCTTCATTTCCTTGATGCTTCATAGCCTTCAACCATCCTAGTTAAAACTCCTTCCCTTCCTCTTTTCCTAACCTAGTAGTAATGAGTTGTAGGGTAGTTTTGGTGGTAGTTTGGTGGTTGTTGTTGTTGCTACAGCTAGTCAAATTCCACCCACCCTATCCATCTTCTACCTTGGTTTTTCATCTTAATTCTTTTTCATTTCCTTTTCTAAATTTTATGCAATTCTAACCCCTTAATATTTTTATTTAGGTAATTCTAAGATCGTAGAAGTAGAAGGTTCTTAGAAGGTTATGCTTGATTAGATACCTTTCTTTTAGGTAAGTGATGCATAATGTTAAACACATTAGATTAAGCTAAGTATTAGCGTTGGGATTGGGTAAGGTTCCAACAAAATAGAAATTTAGAAGGAATATAAGAAGAGAATGAGTAGAACTTAATCTTGAAATACCTTCAAGATTAAGCACTTAAATAACCAACAGAGGACTCTTAGTATAAATAGTGTAATATTTTTAGATGATAACACAAGACTATGCTCTAATCTTTGAGTGTAGGTAGGTTGTTGACAACCACAAATGAAAATCGAAAGTGAGTTCCATTCCTTCAGCGATGTACTCCTATATAGAGAGTATTAGGCTTTAGTAAACTTACAAACTACACCCATAAATCATATGGAGCTCATTTGGTTATACTCTTACCATAGGTTACCCTAATACATATTAACTAATGTTATAAGCTACCATAATAAGCTATGGGCTAAAATGTCAAGTCTTCTTATCCCCCCCCCATCACAAGATAGCTGAGTATTACAACATATAAAAATTAATTAGGAAAAATAAATTAAACTTTAGGAAATTTTAAAAATACTCTTTAACCATTTTTAACTATAAAAATAAAAAATAAAGAAAGATGATTGTAAGTTGATGGGTTGATCTTGGCAACTGGTTTTGAGGACTGAAAATAAGGTTTATTCTTACACAATTTAAGCTTGATTTGTGGCCTTGAACTTCCCATAATAAACTTCCCAAAGTTCCCTAAAATCATCCTACGAAATGGTTGTGTGAATCTTCTAAGATTTTATGTTGATTTTGATGCAGGAGCATCTCAATCTCACTTTTCTAATATTAAAGATCAATAATTAGCATACTTAGAGATGGTACCAATTGTTATTGAAGATCCTAATACTTCTAATATTTTTTAAGTAACTTTTATGGGTATTACATATGTTTGCAATACCAATCCACCAAAGATATCTAGTGTATAAGACAATAGCATTACAAGGATTAAAAAGTTGTATGGAAAACAAGGCTACAAGACACAAAACTTGATTACAAATGATTATTCAATGTATTAAATATTAGGGTTATGTGTAGCTTTGTTATTTTATGTATACTTTGTAATGTTTGTAACTTGTAATTGTAGCCATTATATGTACAATATAGGCATGAACTAGTTAGCCTTTATTAATTAGGTTGGTTAGATGGGCTTGGTTAGTAAAGAGTAAGCTAGGCATGCATGTGTGTGTATACATGTGTGTGTGTGTGTGTGTGTGTGTGTGTGTATATTTAATGGTTCCCCTAAATTCATAACAACAACAAATGAATATAGAATCAACAATAAAGAGAGAAATTCAAATCTCCCTTCCTTCCTCTTCAAGTGAGATTTGTCTTGAGAGTTGAAGAATTGTTCTTTAGAGAAAACTAGGTGATTTATCTATTGAATTGAGTTTATCTTAGGTTATATCAATATCAACATAGCAAGGTATCTTCAAAGACTATCATTTTCTATTTGAAAGTTCCATCATTTTGGAACGTAGATTTATACCGAAGAAATAAGATAAAAGGTCATGCATTGTAAAAGAGTAATCATTCATTATCATCCACATCACATTCAGCTAGGTTTGTTGCTTGTAGCCAATGAAGGAATTGGTTTTGTGGAGCCATAATCAATCCATAATGGATCCATAAAAAGTGTGTACTTGATGGCTTGTATCTTGGTATTGCATGGCTTCCCATAACCTTGATCACTCATTAACCCAAGTATGAAGAGTTTTGAATTATTATACCTTGAAAAAATTAATAAGTAGATTATTATTGTTGTTATCACTTTGCTTAATTTTTATGCAATTCTAACACCTTAATATTTATATTCAAGTGATTCTAAGATGGTAGAAGTAGAAGGTGCTTAGAAGGTTATTCTTGCTTAGAAACCTTGCTTTTAGGTAAGGTTATACACATCCTTAGGTTAGGAAACTTTTGTTATGTGTGGGTATTATGTTAAATAAAATTTTAGCATGATTTATTCTTATAAACCATAATCTTATATTTTTATGTTATATTCTCATGTATTGTGCATGATTTTTTTTAAGATATATACTTTATGATTTATGTGAAATACCACATGCAAGGATTTGTTGTAGATTATCAAGCATAATGATATATGTTTTTTTTCTATTTTTAATATGCATGATGTAAAGCATAGTGCTATTTGGTTAAGTATTGTGGAAGGATTAATATATTGTAGTTTGGAATTAAGGGTGAATTCAATTTAAAGGTGGCTCAACCTTAAGTCCTTGTTGAGTTTTTTTGGTTGATTTGATTTAAGTTAATTATATGATTGGGTTTTTAGTATTATGTGGGAATTTATGTGTAAATTTTGGTGAATTTTTGTGAATGTTGAGTTTTGGGTGATTTTATGCTAAAATCGAATATAAAGCTATTTTTAGTTATTGTACCAAGTTTTGGTAAAATATAAGTGTACCATTGTATTTTTTGGGGGTTGTACCTAAATTTTAATATATTACATGTTGAGGTTTTGGAGTATGGATGAAGTTATGTTAATAATAAGGTTTTAGGTGTTTATGTGAAATAATGGTAAAATGAACATTTTGGGTAAATTATGGGAAGATGATGTTTTGAAAATGTTATTTGGGCTAAAATACAAAGATTA
The DNA here is from genome assembly GCA_030549775.1 of Tamarix chinensis. Taxonomy (NCBI): domain Eukaryota; kingdom Viridiplantae; phylum Streptophyta; class Magnoliopsida; order Caryophyllales; family Tamaricaceae; genus Tamarix; species Tamarix chinensis. The sequence goes on along the minus strand of CM060177.1, from coordinate 7,474,536 downwards.
TGATGTGATATGTTTGAGTTAATTATGGGTGTCATAAATAACAATTTTCAGTAAAATAACTTAAAATGAGATTCGAAACTCTAAAGGTGAATTTGGTAGTTATGTGTAAATTATTAGAGTTTAATTCTAATTTTAGGTTGGTGGTGTTTAATATGATATGTTATAGTGTTGTGATAAGTTGGGTGATTTGAAGAATCTTGTTGGTGGTTTTATAGCCTAATTGTGTGAATTAGGGTTTTATAAGGGCACTTTAGTCACTTCACTAGAAAATTATCATTTATGTCCTTGTTTATGTTTTACATGACTTGTCTAATTATCCAAAGTGTTTTAAAAAAAGAAAACGCTCCTTAATCAACCTTAGCATAATTTTAGGTTTATAATAGTAAACAAAAAGTGATATGGATTTAGTGAAAATTGATAATCAATATTTCATATAACAAGTTATAAATGATTTTCCAAGTGATAAAGTAAGTGAATCAAGTGGTGCCTTACTAAGTATTGATTAAGTGGATAATAAGATACTAATATTTAAAATAAAAAATCAGCCATGATCAAGATATATTTTTTTAATGTTTTACTAGGTTGCTACAGCACCTGAGTTCTTTTGGTTGTTATAATAACAAAAATGGCCCTATATCTACCCTATATTGTCAAATTCACTAGTTTATAGGAAACATGCATAGTTAAGGATTATGAATCTATGTTATTAGTCCCTAAGAGTGTTATGCACTTAATAATGTTTTATGTCATGATACCATTCCACCAATTACAAATGGTGAGGTCTTTGATCTCAATGCAACTAAGTTAATGGAATTTTGTGAACACCTAAATATGAATTTGTAACACCCCCAATTTACCAGCTGGAAATTTTTATTTTGTGAAAACGGTAATTACTAAATTACTGGGTGTTACTGCCATACTTAACATAAATCCAGTTCCATCACCTTTCTTACGCAAGGTGCTAAGGCTAAAAAAATCCATAACCAAAGTAAAACAATGAAAGTAGACTAATACATAATAGAAGTTACGGATAAATATTATCAGTACAACAATATAACAAAACTACAACAATGGATATAATAGTCCAAAGAAAAACCGATCATAACCAAAAACTAGCACTTAAAGGTACGACACCGGTTTTTGCTAACTCATAGACTCGAAATCCCACTCTGAAAACAAAACCTCCTCCCAAAGACTCCACTTATCCTTCCCGTTCTTATACACTTGATGCCACTCCATGGACCTCACATAATCATCTGCAAAAGTAGTATCAATACTACTTTCTCATACCAAGTAAATCACAATACCTCACAAGAGGCAACATACCCACATTTCACATAGTTATACAGAATCTGGAAGAAGGAAAAACATACTTAGCATAAAGCATGTACTATAACCACAACATTCATGGAACAACGTATATAAACACCCAGCCTCAAATTCAACAGTAAAATATACCAGCCAACTTCTCATCATTTCAAGGTACTAAGTCATATCTAATTAGTTAAATACATTCCAAACACAGTGGTAGGGCACTTAGGTGACTGCCGAAACAATAATCCATACAATACTAGGGTAGGGCACTGAAAGGTCTACCGAACCAAAAAATCTAACACAAACTAAGGTAGGGTACTGAAGCGACTATCGAACAAACAAATCCATCACAATACCAAGGTAGGGCACTGAGGTAACTACCTAGACAACAAATCTATCACAATACCAAGGTAAGACACTAAGGCAAATACCGAACCAACAAATCCTTTACAATACCAAGGTAGGTCACGGAGGCGAATAGCTAACTACTGAACCAACAAATCCATTTCTTTCATTTTATTACATAATAGATATTTCCATTTTTACTTTCATACTTGATAGGGATACAAATCAACAAAGGGTCACAGCGATACACCTAGTCATATTGGCTCCCGAAAGCAACGCAATACCCTTAACTCGAAGCCAATAACACAACGGTACACCTAGTCGTACAGGGACACAAGGCAAAACAATATCATCCCAACCTCGGTCACTTAATTCTTAAGTATCAATATCCCCTGTAGGGCCTATTGGTCACCTATAGAGTATAGTAAAACCTTAAAATGGGGCACAGAGGCGCACTAATGAATCAAAATAACAAGGGCTAACACCTCACCCTAAGGTAGCGACCCCTAGAGAGCAACAATTTCCAACTCGAGGTCTTTCACTTTAAGTTTTTTTTATGAGGTGATCACATAAGTCACATATGACACAATGATTTCCATTTTCCATTATTAATAATATTCCCTTTTATTTCCAATTATTTAGATAAAACCTAAGGTCGTAGGTCTTTGTCAAGACAAGTCAAAGCTAAGGTCAAACTATAAAAATTCTAAGGCCATCCTAGCATCCAACTATTGGTAAAAGATATATTTGGTTAAAATTACCAAAATACCCTTCAAACACTAGTCTCACCATTTTATTCATTTTTGTACCAAACATTATCATTATGAGAGATTGGTCATAAGTAGGAAAAAAAGGTAATATTCCACATTATTTTGGCACAAAGGTAATCTTTGTATTTCGACGAATAACTATATTTTCCACTTTTCATGTATTTAGTAGGTAGCGCCCACTAAAACTCTAATCATGTGACTCTCACATGCCACATCTTCCATGAATCATCTACGGACACATTTAAACCTAAAACATCATTTAAATAGGAATATTATCATTATAATATATGTACAGAATTATCTCTAACACTATGACATGCGAATAGAATTTATCATAAGCTAACCCTAATCATGCGCATATGCATCCATGTGATTTATCACAACCCTAACTTCTATGCATAAGCAATCACGTGGCATTTACCATGGAATTTGAATCATAAACTGATAAGAATGGAAATCCTAACAAAATCTTAGACATAGAGACATAAACATTTGACATATTACCATGCATACTACTCAATTATCAATAATCATGCATATCATCCCTTCAACATATTATAATTTTATCATGCATGCTAAAATACTCAAAAAACATAAAACCCTAGCATGGTTCTTGTTCTAAAAGATCCTATCATGCTCACACACAATTTATACCTTCTTATGAGTGATTGGATTTACCTAATCCAAGCTTGCACAAAAGAAGTCTTCTCCAAGGTCCTTAGTAATTACCTAGGAATTTAACATCCAAACACATATGTATTAGTAAATAATATTACACAACAATAATCCAAAATCACTAAAATAATTTAAAGATCACTAACCGGTCAAACAAAGCAAAAGAAAGCCAATAAAAACTTTGAATAACCAAAGGGAGAGGATCATTTGAGATTGTCAAGAAGGAGAGGGTAGCAACGGTAGAATTGGGTACTAAAATATCCCTTCAACATATTATCATTTTATCATCCATGCTAAAATACTTGAAAAACATAAAAAAAAAACTAGCATAATTCTAGTTCTAAAAGATCCTAGCATGCTCACACATAATTTATACCTTCTTATGAGTGATTGTATTTACCTAATCCAAGCTTGCACAAAAGAAGTCTTCTCTAAGGTCCTCATCAATTACCTAGGAATTTAACATCCAAACACATATATATTAGTAAATAATATTACACAAAAATAATCCAAAATCACTAAAAATAATTTAAGGTTCACTAACCGGTTGAAAAAAGCAAGAGAAATCTAAGGAAAACATTGAACAACCAAAGGGAGAGGATCGATTGAGGTTGTAGAGAAGGAAAGGGTGGCAATGATAGAATTGGCCAATACTACAGGACCAAGAATGGCAGGCAAGGCTGGTGCTAGGGAGGGGATAATAGCCAATAAGGTGCAACAAAAGGGGAAGAAAAGGTGCAACACAAAGGGTTGAAGAAGAGAAGGAGAGCTTCAGTGGAAATAGGTACAACATAAAGGAGGATCTTTGGCCAAAATGGCTAAAGGTGGAGGTGTTGGATTTGGTGGATTAAGGTGTAGGTTAGGGATGGTTTTGGTAGTAATTTCCAAAGGTGAAGAGGGAGGAATGGATAGGTTAGTTGTTAGTGTTGTGGTTGATTTATTTGGGAGAGCTGGAGGTAAAATAAAAGAGAACTTGTATGAGGGAAAGGGTTACTATGGAGAGGTTGTGTGTGGATGATGGGGAGGTTGAGGTAGGAGATGCCAGTGTAGGGTATAAAGGATTAGTGATGGTGGATGGTTTAAGGGTAAGGAGGTCGATGGGGTGATGTTGAAGCAAATAAATGGTGGTGGAAAAAGCAAATGACGGGGAAGAATGGCGAGGATAATTCTTGTGTGTGAGGGAGCTCAAGAGAGGTAGAAGAAGTGTAGGTTGCTTGAGACTTGGCATGAAACAATAGGGAGAGGGTAAGTGATTTAAGAATGGGGTGGCATGCAAAGAAAGGATGACAAAATCAAGGAGAGGAACACATGGGGGAGACAGGGTGGTATGGTGCGGATGGTGTGGGGTGATGGTGCACAGGATGAAGGTGTCTGGGTAGAGGGAGTAAGGTGATGGTGAAGAGTTCTAGCATATGTTAGGGGATATTTTAGGGTAAATTATAGGTAAAGAATAAGGGTAAAATATCTAGGTAAAGTTTATCAAGTTACTTTGTTAGGTTTATTCGACAAACAGATACTAGTTAAGACCCAACCTAGGTTTAAAATTGTAATATGCATCTTCTAGTATATTTCAACCTAATTAAATTTTATAATTAATAAGTCGTAATAATATTACACATATTAATAATATATTTATTATAAATTATCTTAAAATAATTACTACAACTAATACACATAAATCCAGGTTATAATTAGGATTTCTGGAAATGAGGTATTAAAAAACTCTAATTTTATTTTATCTTGAGTCATCTAGTATCATGAGTAGTATATATTTATGTACCATATTTCTCTCATCATGTGACCTTGTGTCCTATGCATGCCTTAATCTATTGATGCGATTTTTATCTTACTCAATACACTTCGTATTAACCATTCTTTTCATAGGTTATGTTCATTTCAAGGACCAAATAACCTTGATGTGAAAGTATATGATGCTTATATGGAGGATTTCAATATCATATACATATGGAGGAGCGATCTATATTTTTATGGGTATGAGCATAAAGTCTGAGTTATCTAGTAGATAGCATTTTTGTATGGATATATTATTGACCCTTAGTTCCATAGGTTTTTTTTTATGCTCATATCTAGTAGATATATTATATATATTAGATAGATAGATGGATAGATAGATAGATAGAAAGATAGATAGATAGATAGATAGATAGATAGATAGATAGATAGATAGATAGATAGATAGATAGATAGATAGATAGATAGATAGATAGATAGATAGATAGATAGATAGATAGATAGATAGATAGATAGATAGATAGATAGATAGATAGATAGATAGATAGATAGATAGATAGATAGATAGATAGATAGATAGATAGATAGATAGATAGATAGATAGATAGATAGATAGATAGATAGATAGATAGATAGATAGATAGATAGATAGATAGATAGATAGATAGATAGATAGATAGATAGATAGATAGATAGATAGATAGATAGATAGATAGATAGATAGATAGATAGATAGATAGATAGATAGATAGATAGATAGATAGATAGATAGATAGATAGATAGATAGATAGATAGATAGATAGATAGATATTAACAGAAGTTTTATATTGTTAGTTAGTGTTATCTTTTGTTTCCTTTCCTTCCTAGCATGGATTATGCACAATTTTGGATGTGTTTAATATTTCAAATTTCTAGTTTATCAAGTATAGAAGATTCAAAATTGAGGAGGTGCTAAGCAAGCTATATATTCATGGTGTAATCGACACGCATTCAATGTAAAGCAATTAACTTAAGTTTGAATCTTCAACGAAACCTATTGTGAGTTCTTCTTTCATAAGATTTTTGTGTGACTCAAAATCGAGATTTCTCTATTCAATTTTTTGTGTAATTTTATTAGAGAGAGTTTGTGTTAATTTAATACATCCATATCCTTCCATAGTATTTCCCCATAACCAATCATATATACACACATCTTCATTCGCAATCTTAACCTTCTTTCTTGCCAACAAATATGATTGGAATTATTAAATTTATTTAACCAAGATTAACCCTACCATTATTAGCATCATTAAATGACATTAATAAAACCTATTAATCCCCAACTAAGTCATCAAACCCGAACCCCACAACCGTCGGCCTAAACCCAACCCAAAAAATTAACCAGCTTTTGCTTCATTTCTTTATTCAATTATTGTGAGTTGGATTCCAATTTCTCAACTTTGGTGTTGTTTACTTCTAATACGCATCATCTTTATTTTTCAGATAAATAATATTAAAACCTCTAATATTTTTTTAAAAAAATGTAAAAACTAACAAAAACAACTAGAAATGGTTTAATATTTATTTTTAAAAATTGGATTTCTTCAAATTGTATAGTAATAATACAGGGTGACTAGTCGTTAGAATATTAAAATTAAACATATGTCTTATTTATTTAGTAACACCAAGTACCATATGTACCAAATATTAAGTAGTTATTCAATATATTGTTTTCTTCATTCTATTTTTTATTAAACGCTTCAAACTTGATGATAAATATGTTCTTGACATTAAAAATATTTATATGCATAATTTTAAAAATTAAAATAGTTGTACTACTTTTTCTTGTGAAAATATTTTAATCATCTTGTAATATAATTTTAAAATAGTATCAAATTATTTTAAAATATATTATTCATAAAATATGCATCTATTATATTCTATTATTTAATTTATATATGATACTTTAGCTCTACCATTATTACACACTACTTATGCACACGTGTGATGCAAGAGATTAAATTATAAGAACAAAATAATACATATATATTCTGTATGATAAAGTGAATTCTTGAGTAAAAAAGAAAATATTACAAATATATAAGATTACATATGTTATGTTTTTACCATTATTTTAGATTGATAGATATACTTTATTAATATATATAGTATAATTGAATTTTACGACACAAACATCATCACATATCATTTTCCCAATCTTCTAAAAATAGTTAGAAAATTATGCTAATTAATTTTTTATTAGTAATTCTATTAAAAATAATCAATAGTTTAGCACCATAGAAGCATCATGCTTGTCTTTCAAAAAGTGCTAAAAAATGCACAAATCAATTTCTTGATCAAGACTCTCAAGTAGTACATCACAGCACACTAAAATAAAATAAATAAATAAAAATGTGTAGATCCATCAAAACACTCAACAAAACTAAGATATAGAAGCACATACGATTGAAAAAGTCGCTAAAACGTCAATATTGCAATCACACACTCTTATCTGTTAACTCTTTGTCATTATGCACAAAATAATAGCTTCGGGTAATTAAATCCCAATTAAAGGTTGTTACATATATAATTGTATCATTTTACATCCTCTACCACTCTATCTAATCAAGATCTCCATCATCACACCTCATAACCATACCACCACAGGTAGACTCCTTCCTAATCCTAATGTTGCCAACTGATAACAATCTTAATGTATCTAAAATACCCCAAAACCCTAATTTTTGAGAATTATGGAAAAGTAAGAATTTATTAGGGAAATTAATTAAATAAATTATTTTATTAAAATAAGAGGGAGTAATTAAGGCAAAATAAAGAGAAAATTAATAAATAATTTAATTGAAAAAGAATTAGGGTGTTTTGCTAATCAAAATGGAATTTCGAAAAAATCTTTCAAAAATCCTAAATTAACCTAAAAAGGGAATTTAATTATTATTTTATTAAAATATTATTATTTTTAATATCTCAAATTACCAAAATATTTTAAATACCCAACCCACCTATTTTTTTTCCTTTTTTTCCTTTTTCTTTTTACCTCTTTTCTTTTCTTTTCTTTGTCATCCTCTCCTTTCTCTTTTTCTATCTTCCCTTTTCATTCCTCGACCTAGGCCAGCCCACCCCTGTGGCCCAAACCCTCTCCCCTCTCCCTTCCTTCCTCATGGCCTAAGACCACCTCCCTTTCTCTCCCTCGTGACCCGATCTAGCCTCCCCTTCTTTTCTTTTTTTCTTTCCCCTAGACCGACCAGTCTGTCCTTCTTCTTCCCTTCTCCTTCTCCCCCGACCCTCTCTCTCCCCGATGCCAACTGTTCCACTTCCCAGCGTAGGCACACGGCCTTTGCATCACCGCATGCCAGCTTACCGCCCCTATCCCCTTCCCTGTCACTCCATCTCTCTCCTCCACCCAATTGCATCCTCTCTCTCTCCTCACGCATGCCCCTCTCCCCTTCCTTTTCCCCATCCCGAGCATGTCAGACCTGCAACAATGGCAGGCCTACTCAGGCCATAGGCCACCGCCCGGCACCCTACACTCATGTTGCTGACCTTCCCCCTCTGTTGTTCCCCCTCATCCATGTCCTATAAATACCCCTCATCCACCCTCGTTCAATCTTTTTCTCTCAACCTAGAAATATTCACCTCTTGCACACTGCCGCTGTTGTCCATCACCACCGACCTTTCCCCTCTGTTGTTCCCCCTCATCCATGTCCTATAAATACCCCTCATCCACCCCCCATTCAATCTTTTTCTCTCAACCTAGAAATCTTCACCTCTTGTGCACCGTCGCTGTTGTCCATCACCGCCGCCAAAACCACCACCCAAACTACTCCTTGCACCACCCTCCACCGAGCTACACCCCTCACCACCCTCAATACTCCCTGCACAAGCTACCTCGGTTGTACAAAGTTGGCCATTCGACCAACTTTAACCCAGCCACTGCCGCCCCTTTGCATTGTTGTCCGTTGCCACTCCCGCCACAACCACCACTCCCTCTACCCTCTAAAATCACCAGCAGACCTTCCCCTACCCCTCCTCCTCCCTTCCTCCCTCTCCACCACTCTCGGCCACCACACTGTTGTTGCTTATGCAACCGCCTTTAGTTACACCACCACCACCACTCCAACCCTCTCCACCTAGGCATCCTCCACCACCTCAAATCCCCCTCTCCTACCCTAAACACCCAACTTTCTTCCTTTTTCCCTCTTTCCCCACCGCTGTGCGCCGCAGCCGGTTTCGCCGGTCACAACCAACCCTAGGTGGTACCCTAACCCTTAAAACTCTAGTTGTGATACCTTTACCTCTTTTATTTGTATTATGATATTATCCTTATTATTATTATTATTATTATTATTATTATTAGTAGTAGTAGTAGTAGTAGTAGTAGTAGTAGTAGTAGTAGTAGTAGTAGTAGTAGTAGTAGTAGTAGTAGTAGTAGTAGTAGTATTATTATTATTATTAACTTTATTATTATTGTTGTTGTTGTTGTTGTTGTTGTTGTTGTTGTTTTTGTTGTTGTTGTTGTTGTTTTATTATCATTATTATTATTATTATTATTTATTATTATTATTATTATTATTATTATTATTATTATTATTATTATTATTATTATTATTAATGCTACCTTAGGCATATTATTACTATTACTATTATTGTAAAAATATTCGAACCCTTATATTATCATTATTTTGATTATTATTATTATTAGTATTATCCTTAACAATATTATTATTATGTTAATATTACTATTATTATATTTTTATTTTTATTACTAACCCTATTATTAGCCTCAACCTTAATAATACTAGGGTTTCTATTACTACGAATATTAGTATTACTATTATTATTAATATCACTATTTTTACTACAACTAGTATTAGTACTATTATTAGAAGAAATAAATCTATCAGCTTTAATAATATAAATATGTCTATAAATATTAACATAAGCCTATTTTGACTAGTAATACCCTAGCAGGCTAACTTGGGAATTAAAAACCCTTTTTTACTTGTAAAGTTTCTTTTAATCATAGTAACCCTAATATTAGAATAAAGTAGGAAATGATAGTATTTTTCATAGGAGGAAATTAATCCTTAGTTTTTCCTATTGTAGGTGAACCCAGTTAAAATCCTAAGGAGGCGTAAGAGCGTACTCCAAAATCGGTGACGTATTAGGTAAGGATGTAACTAAGGCCCTATGTGTGTTATGTGTCTTGTATGCCTTATATGTTATGTACCATGTTATGTTGTGTATCTTATGGTTATCATTATATTTGTTTTATGTGTAGCGCAGGTTGGAGTTGAGGTATGCTCATGTGTTTTCTTATGGCACGTGTATAACATGTATATGTTGTGATTGTGATATGATGTGATGTGACCTTTTAGGACATGCATGCTAGGATATTTAATGTAATGATATAGGGTGAAGGATGAAAAAGGAAAATGGGGAAGTGAGTGGACCAAGGAGAAGTGAGTTGACTAAGGGATATGAGATTGACCTAAATATCTCATGATCCATGAAAGGGAAAATAAGATAGGACTATGAATAAAATCAAAGAGTAGGTGAACTTTGCATGGGAATTATAGGGTTTTACATGAAAACTTTGAGAGTTTGCATAGGGTGGATCGAGTTTGCATAGGGATGAACTTTACGTATGAAAAGTTGTATTGGGATGTAAGTAAGGTAAGGGAAGAGTTGTTTGGGTGATTGGAGGCTTTGGGTGAAAAATAGTACGTGGGGTAGTATAAGGGTGCACGGGAGACCTGGCTAGGGTTTGGGAGGAAAATCCTAATTTGAAATGATGGTGAAAGTAAAAATAATTGAAGGTGAGTGGAGTAGGAGATGAGGGTGGAAGAATGTCACGTGTAGGTTGAGTATGGGTATCAGGGGAAAGCAAGAGTGGAAGGTGAGAAATGGATGGGTGACATGTGGAAAAGAAGGATGCTAGGGTTTGTTGTGGCCAGCTAGGGTTTGGTGTGGCTAACCAGGGTTTCGTGGTCACACGTGTATTTGGGAGAGTAAAGTGAAATGGTGGGAGTTGAATCTAAGGGAGGTGGTGTGTGAGGTGCTAAAGTAGCCTTAGTTGTGTGAGGCAAAGAAGGATGGGCCACATAGGCCCAAATTAGGGTTTCAAGAAAAAACCCTAAGGTAAGATAGTGAGTGGACCTAGATGCCATAAAATATAGGCCTTGACCCACATACTTAGGAGTTGGGCCTCTAGTGTGAGTAAGTGAAAGAAGGAAAGGATGTTAGGGTGTGTTAGGAGGGCAGAAGTTTCAAAATATGGGACAGACCCTCTTGGGAGAATCAGAGTAGATGGAGTGTGACATGCATATCTAGGGTGAAACTTGTTGAATAAGATACTAACCATTTAAAGAGGAAGACTGTTGAGTCGGACCCAAACCGGTCCACCGGCGAATAATAGTGGCCAAGAGCTGGGGTGCCTTGGAGATCGATCCACCGGTAATAATAGTGGTCAGGAGCATTCTGGCCTGTATGTTTCTGGTCCACTAGCTATAATAATGGGGGATTCTGTAACACCCCAAAATTCACTACTTTTTTTTAAGAAAGGCGGAAGTAATTAAAATAGAAACACTTAAATTAAAACCCGTGAATTCTGAGGATGTTACCGCCACACTTAGTACCAGACCGGTTCTCTCCGACCGTTCCAGTACCAAGTGCTAAGGCTAAGAAGAAATTAACATTAAACCAAATCAACAGTTCATAGAAGAACTAGAAAGATCATAATATCAAAATCAGAGTACGCATGAAGGTTTACAAACCAATAGAGTAAAATCAATCATAAGATAGAAATCAAAGTGCGAAATCAAAATTCCTCGAAGGGAATAATCTTACAATCGATAAAAGCTTCATTTGAAATACTCAGTACAAGGTAGTAAATCAAATAGGATAAATCTGATATAAGAAGAAATAATAGAAATAAATAAGATAACAAGAAGAGTGGATCCGGCCACACTACTCACGAATTTCGAGCCAAACACGCTCAACACTCAGCCCCGACTGATGTCTCGCCCACCTGCACAAGTCAGAAGGGTATACTACTCGTGGGAATGAGCAGCACCCATGAAAAGGGTGATCAGTACGCTACATACTGAGTAAGGTAACCGAGCACTAAGGCCAACACATAAGCACATAATCCATACAGAATAAAAGATCATAATGACGATCATGATATCATAACAACGAATAATCATTCGGGTACATACGTAAAGGCCCAATTATAATCCGGATTAATTATTTAATTTATCTCTGATCAGGAATCGTTTCACACCATGATTTTTATCAAATCCATGCGAGTACAGAAGCCCCCACTATTATAGCCGGTGGATCAGAGGCACATAGGGTATCATACCCTAACCACTATTATAGCTGGTGGATCGGAGGCACATAGGACTACGCGTCCTAACCACTATTCCTAACCGGTGGATCGGTTGGCCCTGGCTCGCATGGTGTTCCACTGTAAATAATTAGTATCTTTTAGGCATTTTAGCACCATGCAGACCCTAATACCACCAAACAACCATTAATAACACCATGCAAAACCCAAGATTTCATCATACAAAACTCTAAATTCAATCCACACAAACCCAAAGATTCATCCATACCAAACCCAAGATTCAAACCATGTAAAACCCAATGATTCATCCATACCAAACTCTAGATTCGAACCATATCAAACCAGAGGTTCATCCATACAAAACCTTACATTAGATCCTTCCGTACAAAACCATAAATTAGATTTTCCTATATAAAACCATAAATTATATTCTCCCACACAAAACCATAAATTAGATTCTCCCAAATAGAACCATCAATTATATTCTCTCACACAAAACCATAGATTAGATTCTTCCATATAAAACCATAAATTATATTCTCCCATATAACACTATAAGTTGAATTCTCCCATATAAAACCATAAATTAGATTTCCCCATATAAAACCATAAATTATATTTCACTCTTCCACTCATGGGTCATTAAAATACTTAGGTCAACTCACATCCCTTGATCAACTTCTTTCCCCCCATTATCCCTTTTCATCCTTTCTCTCACCCAAACCACGCCAACATCCTCACATGCATGTCTCAACACACGTATCATCACATATACAATATTTCATCATATATAGTACTCATGCCATACAAAAACATACTTCAACTCCACATCATACCACATACGAAATAATTAATAATAATAAACATAGGATACATAACATGTGAAGTACATAATGCATATAGGCACACAAAGGGCCTTAGTAACACCCTTACCTAAAATGTCACCGGTCTTGGAGCACGCTCCTATATTACTTGAGAGCTTTGATTGGGCTCACCCACTATGGGAAAATACTAGGATTAGGTTTCCTTTTAAGAATGCTATTATTTCTAACTTATCCCAAGACCTTATTTTTAATTAAAAATTATTATACTAGAATTGACACTACAAAATACTAGTAGAATATTAATAATAAAACTAATGCAGTTCAAAATAAAAAGGTGATATAAGAGTTTCTACCCTTCACCAAAATAATATTAGTAAAGATAAAATAATAATAATAACAACAACAACTAAATATTATAAATAAAGATAATATTAAGAATAATAATAATAATAATAATAATATATAAGCTTAAATTTTAAAGTGGGGTTTCGACCCTACTTATAACTAATGACCTACTATTTATTAATATTAATAATAAAATTAATAACATATATAATAATATTGAAATAATAAAGATAATGATAATATTATTATTAATGGTTATAAGAACAATAGAAATAATAATACTAAAATACATAAGTGCGAATGTTAATACAAAATTAGGGCCTAAGATTTTCCAAAATAATTAATGAAATGTTAATAATAATTATTCTAATAATTATAATATTAATAATAAGAAGAAGAATGATAGTAATCATATAATAATTCAATTAATAACTTAAAATTCGAAACTAACAATAAAATTATTTTATTACCACTCTCTACCCTACAAGTACAATTCAGCATAAATTTTATATCAAATAATAATAATATTAATAGCAAGGAAATAATTATTATATTCGAATAGTTACTAATAAATAAAATAAAAATAGAATAATTTACAATAAATAGTAAATAATGACTAATGAGGTCTAGGGTTTCACCTTGAGTCGGCGGGAATGGGCGGCACCGACGGTGGTTCACGGCGGTGGCCGGAAAAATGATCTAAAAGGGAAAAAGATGAAGAAAAAGAGAGAAGGAGTAGGGGAAAAATTAAAATAAGGTTATGGTTCAGTGGAGGAGGATTATAGGGAGGTTTTATGTGGTTCAGAGGGCAGTAGAAATGGCGGAAACGGCGGCGGACAGCGGCTTAAGGGCTTCGGGGTGAAAATTCTGGCGAGATGAGCAGCAAACTTATCACGGCTATGGAGGCCCGTGCAAGAAGAATCGAAGGTTGAAAATGGTTTAGTTAATTAGAAGAAATTTTAGGGAAGAAATTGGAATGCTGCGGTGGCGCTGAGGTTGGCTATCGGCGACGGAAGCTGCGTCTGAAGTCACGGTGATGGCAGCCTTCGCCTAGGGTTTCGGGTGAGAAAAAAAATTCTAAAACTCCTACAATTAGGCTGTTTATAGATGGTAGATGGGATAATAGGGTTTTGGGGGTCGGCAGGAAGGTATTAGGTGCGAGGATTTGGGTGGTCGGCGGGAGTAATTGGTTGGCAAACGTTTGGGTTGCATCGAAGTTTTGCGACGCTGGGGAGAGGAAACGGGCGAGAGATAACGGACGAGAGTTATGCCAATTTATTCCTCGAGTCAAGGGGAATACAATGAGACAAGAAACGGCCGGTCAAAGTCTCTGTAGCCGGCGACGCCATTGATGGGTTCGGGAGCTACAGCCGCGTCGACGGAGGAGAAAGGAGGAAGAAGGAAGAAGAAAAGGAGGTGGACCGGTCGGCCGGGGAAAGAAAAGAAAAAGGGGAGAACCGGGCCGGTTGGTGCGGTGAGGGGGTCATTAAATGGAACGACGCATTTCGGGCGTAACACAAACAAAACGCAGCGTGTTGGCGGGCGAAAGAAAGGCGACGGGCGCGGGCTGGGCCCTGCCAAAGAAAAGGAAGAGGAAAGGGAAACTGGGCCGCGAGCTGGCCCGGTTCGGGGAGAAGAAGAAAAAAGAAAAAAGAAAAGAAGAAAGAAAAAGGAAGAAGGAAAAAAGGAAAAGGGAAAAAGAAAAATAGTGGTTTGGCTTAATTAAATTAATTAGGATATTTGGGTTATTTAAAAATAATAATATTTAAATAAAATAATATTTAAATCCCTTTTTATGCTAAATTAGGATTTTTAAAAGATTTTCCATAAATTCCATTTTAATTAGCAAAACACCCTAATTTTCTTCCATTAAATTATTAATATTAATTTGGAACTATTTCCTCCTTCTTATTTTAAATAAAATAATTTATTTAGTTAATTTCTAAAATAAAATCCTTAATTAGCTAAAATACCCAAATTTCTCCTAATTAAAAATAGTAATAAATTTCTTCTTAATTTGTCCTAATTAATTTCCTTTTATTTTAATAAAATAATTTATTTACTTACTTTTTATAATAAAACCTCATTTAAAATTATTAATATTAATATGTTTCCGGTCCACTAGCTATAATAATGGGGGATTTCGCACTCAACAAACCAAACATAATTATAATAAAGCATGGAAAAGATACTAATTACTTACAGTGAAACACCATAAGAGTCGGACCAAACCGGTCCACTAGCGAATAATAGTGGCCAGGAGCACTTTACCCTGGAGACTGATCCATCGGCTATAATAGTGGGGCTCCTGCAATCGCATGGAATTAGGGTTGTTGACAAACCAAGCCGGCTCGATATCTTTTTATGCTTGGCTCGTTAACAGCTTGGCTCGATTATGCTCGCTTATTAAATGAGCCTAAAAATTAGGCTCGAGCTTGGCTCAATTATTAAACAAGCCAAGCTTGAGCATAATAAATTTGGGCTCGAGCTCGTTTACAGTGCAAAAGCCGTGAGCTCGACTCGTTTACCACCAAAGCTCAGGATTTAGCTCGTTAAAAGTTCAGCTCGAATCGTTAAAAGCACGGCTCATTTATAAACAAGTCAAGCTTAAACTTCATTTTTAGGCTCGTTTAGTAAATGAGCCCAGCCCAAGCCTACCCCGGCTCAGCTCGGCTCGGCTCGTCAACAGCCGTACATGGAATGATAATAAGCATGGTGTGAAATGAGTATTGATCACAGATTTAAAGAATTAGTTTATCTGGACTGTAACCTGGCCTTTATTTATCTGTAGTGATTGTATGTTTTTTATGTGATAATGCTTGTATTACATGTTGTTATATGCATGGTCTTGGCTGCATGGTTACCTTACTCAGTATGTAGCGTACTGACCACCCGTTTCATGGGTGATGCTCATTCTCACGAGCAAAAGGCCCCTCTGAGTTTGTACAGGTTTGTGATACTATTTTCAATGCCTTCAATGCTTACAAGACATCGGGATGGGCTGAGTGTTGAGCATGGCTTGGTCTGGGATCGAAAGAGACATGGCCGGATTTACTTCCTATGTTCTTTTATTTTGTACTGGATTACTCAGACTTGATTTTTATTGTATTGTAGCCTTTATTCCCTTTTGAGGGATTCAATTATGTACTCTGGATTGTAAACTCTTTTCGCGCACTATGATTTCTGTCTTATGAATGTTTCAATGCCTTTATGAATCCTTGTTTTGATTTTGAATTATGATGTTGTTAATTCTTCTTTAGCCTTATGGTTAGTACGAGACCGGCCGAGGGCTGGGCTTGTACTGATCACAGTGGTAATATCTCTGAAATTCACAAGTTTTGATTTACTTGCTTCCGTAGAACTTCTAATAAAATGAAATTTTTCAGTAGTGAATTTAAGGGTTTTTAGAGTATCCTATGATATAGGCTTATCATAAGGTATAAACAGTCTCTTAACATGGAAGCTTAAGGGTAGATATAAACTTGAACACATGAAACACAAAAACACATTGAATAACATATGACCACCAGAAGAAAGAAGAAAAAAAAATGGAAAAAGAAACACCTCTTGAAGAATGCTAATTATATGTGAGGGGTAAAACCATAACAACATCAATAAACTGCTAAATTAATATACCCACAACAAGATATTAAACCTCGGCATTAAATCTTCATGGGTAACTTCTAACACACTAAATGATTCAATCGCCACCAAGAACTAAAACTATTTTATCCATACTTAAATAAAATTACCAAAAAATTTTCAACTTGAAAATTAAAGAAAAATATATACTTGATGCCTTGTACCAATGCATAACCAAGAAAAACTTTATATGAAAAAAAAAAGTTCGCACATATAATAGAGCATTATAAGAAGATAATAGCAAATTAATTAAGTTGCCTTGAGTTTTTTCTTCCTAAAAAAGGAAATCAAGTAATTACCACTTAAAAATTATAAAAAGAAATACCGAATTATTCATTAATCCATGAGGAAAAAAATTTGACTACTAAATCTTCTAACATTGATCTTTCTTTAGTAATTACCAACTGAAACTTCCTTGAAAACCAAAATCACAATACATTATAAACAAATAACTTGAGTATAGGAAGGAAAAAATAAAAAGAATAATGACCATGAAAGAATAAAATCATCTATTGTAATCAAAACATTATACATTTACCATATGTAGATGCATCGAAAACAATTAATGTCTTCACGATAACATCAACTATCATACCAACTAACATCAAAGCATAGACCCTGGTTATGTATGAATTAATTAATTAATTAATTAATAGTGACATCAAATAATAGGAATTTCAATAACTAGTTGCCCTAACATCAAATTCAAGGTCCCTTTTAGGTCCATTAATAGTATAACTTAATATTGGCTAATGGGCACTAAAATCAAATGGAAGATTCATGCATGCATCAAATTATGTGAAATCTTCACATGGTAGGAACTAATATTCCACTGATATTAACTGTCCTAAAGAAAAGTACTGAAAAACCACACATGAAAAATTTATAAATTGCAAACTCAACAAGAAACAACCAAAGATAATTTTGTAGAACTCACAACTATGAAAGTAAACCTATTATGCAAAAATGAATTGATTAGGCTTTGTTATACGTATATCAATTTTATTTTGATCACTTGACAATTTAACTTGCATAAATAGGAAAAGATTCTAATTTTGAGCCTAAATTGAAGCTATAAATTTTAGAATACCCAAGTATCCATACCTTATGTAATGATTGAGAAGTAAAACTAAGAAGACTAATATAGTTGGTATTGCCAAATCTAAGAACTTTGTATTATTAGGTGCATTTTCTTTCACTATCCAAATTTATCAGCTATCACAAGACTTACAACTCTTGAATAGAATCATTCACTTCAATGGTTGTTAATGTATAAAGAAACACAAATGTTAGACAAACAAATATCCTTGATGAATTTGATTAAGTGAATTAGGAAATAGATTGAGGAAATCATGTATCAAGTGTAGCAAGTTGTGAAAACTTTTAGTTCTCTCATTTTATCAAACATCTCCCTTTGGTTATATTCTCTCAATCTCTTGCAATTGTCCATCCTTAATTTAGTATCACTAGCATTCATAGACATGGATAATGTAGCTTTAAAAGGCACAATAACATTCTTATTTATAATAATAGCTTAAATAGGCTTTAAAATATTTCATCACAAATTTCATTTTAATTTGAACTTAAAATGGTTCAAGCCCACAACTATGCCATTAGAAGAAAAAAAAATAAGACATTTTGGTTTCAAGTAAATAAATAACTAATATTGAAAATCACGCACATGCTTCAATGTCCAAAAAGTTATCTCGATTGAGGTTTTAAGGTTTTCACATTTCATGACCAAGCAATTGACCTTAGTCCAACATTCTAGCTCTAACCCATTCTCAAATCCTTGACACTATAACATCCAACAAAGAAGTAAATCTAGGCAAAGAACATTCATTTTAGCAAAATTGATATAGAAAAAATTAGGTATTGGAGTATAATTTATATAGAGGAATCAAGCCAAGATAGTGACATGCTAAGATCAAGTACACAAAATTTGATGTCAATATCTCAAATAAGCCTTATAAGATGCAACTTGAAATTATTGCTTTCATTTGTGAATTATGTTTTTTGAATTGTGAAATTGACTAAATAATTTTATGTACATTGCATAAATACATAAATGCATCATATATTTCCATGTATGATGTTATATTGAAGAAAAAAATTATGTGATAACAGGCTTCACAAGTTTATATATTTCCAAGAAGAATCAAGAAAAAAAATGGAACATTATGTAGTAGTTAAATAAAACATTAAATATTAGATGAATAAATCAATCTTCATACCTATCCTCGATAAAACTTCATTTTTTTCGTTGGTCAAGCTTTGCTCATGTCAAAATTCAAGCTTCATTTCAATAGGTGGTAGTGGGTAACGATGAAAAAATTACATCTAATATCCTACTTTTACTTCATTTTTTTTTCTTTTTGTAAACCTTTAATTGATGTGATGTTTCAAGGAAAGAAAGTACATACAGAGAGTATAGGTTGAATTGTTGTGATTTGATGCCTTTGAGGCTCTAAAATACCAACATTTATAGAGGAAGAGGCTTGCAATGTGCCTTTATGAGAACTAGGGCAACATTACTGCTTGTGACAATCATTGTTGAGGAATTTGAGGGAGTTAAGCTCTTTCAAATGGAATGTCATATGACTGATATTCGAATTGGCCAAACACCCCATTATGGGTTTAACACTCGCAAAAAGCACTCTCTTATGGGTAGATTACTCTATGGGTTTGATCACCCTGAGCTTAACACATAATCCTTGCAATGTTCTAGGCCACTTGATGTATATAACACCCCTAGGCCTTCCCTAGGTTGTATAGGCTGTGGGGCTAAATTTTGTCTATACAATAAATAAGAATAACAACAATAGTACATATTAATTTCATTAAAGTTTAATAATAATAATAATAATAATAATAATAAATAATGGGAAAGGTAATTATTAAAATAATAATGATAGTTGTTGTTGTTGTTGTTGCTATTACTTTTATTATTATTATTATTATTATAAGGGATAATACACCATATAACCCTAAGTTTAAACGAAATATACAATATAACCTTAAGTTTTCATAACGTATAATGCAACCTTGTGTTTAGACTTAATATACAATATAACCCTAAGTTTACACTTATATATACTAGAAAACCTTCCATTTGATCACTCAGGGTTATATGGCATTATTTCTTAAACTGTACATAGAGTGATTTGGTATGTAACTATCAAAACTTAGGGTTATATGGTGCTTAATTGTCAAAACTCAGTGTTATATAGTACATTTATGAAAATTTAGGATTATATTATATATTTTGCTTAAACTCAGGATTATATGGTGCAGTTTTTCTAATAATAATAATATATGACAAATAATATCAAATAAATATTAATTATAATAATTAATATTAACAGATTATTCTACAATTATTATCATTATTATTTAGATAGTAACTTATTTACATGATTAGTTTTTATTATTTAATTATAATGACTATGATTGAAAATATATATATATATTACTATTATTTTTTTTAATGACCTATTTTGATTCAATCTATTTGGAAATAAGGGGACCAAAATGAACTCTAATAGTTTAGCACCCAAAAAAAAGTATGAACAATTCTAAGATAACACTAGGCAATTAGCATAAGTGCAACATATACTATGAGTGTATCTCATTATAAGATCTTAAACGATATTTGAATTTTATAAGTTGAAGTAAACGGATACATGGAATACAAAATAATTTGTAACAACTGGATGAAGTTTAACGTAATCGTAAATTCCAACTCTTAGGTATCAGAGGTCTTAGAATTAAATAATTATCTCCATTTCTCGGTATTGTAATACCTTTATGGTGATTTGCAATTGCTTTTGTTCGCTCTTTGCGAACAAAAGAAAATGTTTTGTATTAAAATTAGTTTGTCTTTTAGAAAACAATTTAAATTATTTATAATAATGGAAGACTTTAGAATCTTTAAATAATTGAAATTTTCTTTAACTTATTTGTATAAATTACAAGAGTTCCTATTTTCTTTTGTATTCCTTAAAGTTTGACCATTATTGCTCACTTTAATTATTTCCTACTAATCCATCAACACCGATTTTAAGTTGTATGATTGTGAATCATTTATTCCTTTTTTTATCAGTAATGTCTACATATTACTATTAAATGAGTATAAAGTACAACCACCAAGAAACACTGAATCGAATACAACACTACCTCTTAGGATGTTAACATTCTGGACAAGCGTAGTGAATGATTTATAAGGGAACAAACTTTCACTCCTATTAGCCATGTCCTTAACTATAGCACGAATCATAACACTAGGCAAATGACTTTTCTAATGAAAAATTCTCTAGTTTATCTCCTCCCATAGGTGGTAGATCACCGTGGCTAGCATACAACAGAGGAAAACACTCTACACTTGGGTCCCCTCCCTCCTTGTCGCATCATGTTCATCATTTAATGAAGTTCGACTGGGCAATGAGTGCAACCAACGCCCTCATGTATCTTGTACCAAATTGTACTCACGTAAGAGCACTCAAAATATAAATGTGGCATAGTCTTTTGTTGCTCTTCTCATAACACACAAGTAAGATCATGATCAAGCCCTATTTTTTGGAGCATAAGCCGTAATGGAATTGTTGTTGTGGTATGGAGACTATCGAAGTTTGAAAGCCCTCTGTAAGCAGTTAAGCACACACCAAGAAACTGACCCTCACTTGTCAATCTCCCATAAGTTCACAAACTTGATAAAAATATGTGTGCGCCTACTAAACCCACAAAAGATCCTTTTTATGTTGCAAATTATGGAGGAGACAACCTATAGCTACAATATTCCATGCCTCCAAGACCACCCTCACACTTAGGCTTACACGCATGTTCCCATGCTACAAGAGATTTCCTCGTACTGAGTGCAAACCTAAACAAAATAAATTATTTTTCTCTTTTTTAATGTAGAAAAATATTTTATTCAAACACATTACAATCTTGAGCATTACATTTTTATTTTTATAAAATGTATATTAATTTTTGTACCAATATGTCTAGAAAAAAAAAAGACTTGAGTTTATTACTTTCATAACATGAATAACAATATTAGATATTTATAGTAATTAATTAGGATGATGTTTAGTGTTGGTAGAAATTGATTGAGAAAGTGAAAGATAGAGATATATGGTTTATATATTAAGAAAAAGGTAAATTATGATAATTAAGTTTAAAATACATTGTTTCTATAACAAGAGAACAATTTAGCATTCATAAATAATTTACATGTTCATTTATTTAATCAGTTAAATTATGAGTATTCACCTTCACTTCTATATCTATTAAATTTTAACCGGATGTTACCAACATTGAATATTTCTCACATACCTATCTATCAACTCCCCTTTCCAATTTTCATGGTGGTGATTTATTTTTCTTTTTAATATATATTATTTATTGTGTTCAATATCTTGATCAAAATGGCATTTTGTTTGATATAACACTATTTATTTGTCTTATATTGACCATACTAACGTATTATTGTTTTAAGAATACATACATACTTTTAATTAAAAATAAATAAAAAGATGTGCTTTACGGTGCTGTTTTTGTTCCCAAGCTGAAAGCGTTCAGCATTTGATGCTCGAGTGCCCTGTAACTAGTTAGGTTTGGAGAAACTCTAAGAGGGTGGTAAAAAAAAAGCACGAAGACTGGTAGAAATGGGCCAAGTGAACTCAGAGATGCAGCTCATACTATTGAATTATTTGGATCGGAATAAAATTGTTAGGCATATTACTTATGCTATATTCTAAGATGTAACCATCCAGATAAGGCGTCTAAGTATGGTGCTCATTTATGGTATACATTAATTTTTTTGTGTACAGTTGTAAGATTATTTTAAAAACTAATAATTTATGCAAAAAAAAAATATGCTTTTTATGAACTTATAAACTACTAATAATTAATAATAAATTCATTGACCGATGATATCAGTTAAAGACTACTCGATGATATCAGTTAAAGACTACTTTTTTAAGCATCCTTAAAGTGGTCGGCTATGAATAAAAAAATGATGAAACTTAAACTAGAGTCTAAACTTGGAAAGAGCTTAACATTTTCTTATACTAGGTTTATTTAATTTAATTATAGATCGTTGAAACAGTTTGTCTGAAAATTTTCAATCGAAAGAGTCCGTCCGTTGAGTAATGTGAGCAACAATGCATTCTATATGTGGTAACTAATGCCCTTTATTATAATAGCTACTAGGAATTTACGACTTTGATGTAGGCTAGCCGATCGTTTTACCGTACTACTAATAATATAATATGTTCTATATATGGATGGTGACACTTTTTTTTAATTTTATTAAAATTTATTTTAAACATAATAAAAAAATAGTTTTAAAGATACATACCTTTCATATATTAATATAAATTTTTATACATAAATACACATTATTCATGATAAAATACATATTTCTATTAGAAAATAAGATGGATATAATGACATTATTGTAAATTTATTGGACTCTTTTTTAAAAACGATATAAATCTTATCTAACAAAATTAAATAATAAAAAATTTGCATATAAATACGTATCTTTTCTAGTAAGAATAATCATCTTATCTGATATAATATATATTTTATCCAACAAAATACATATCATCACATGAATAGGTACAAATAAATAAAAAATGCATATTTCTATCATATAACATGTGCATGTTTATGTTAAAAGATATACATTAGTCAATATAAGATTTACATTTACCAATATACAATGTGCATTTAAAATTACTAGATGTATATTTATCGATATAAGATGTGTATTTATATTTATAAAATATACATTTACAACCATAAATATTCATCTTAAGATGTACATTTGTTGATATAATATGTGTGTTCAATATTATAAGATATATATTTATAGATATAAGATATTCATTTGTCCGATAAAGATAGTGTATTTTTTTTCTTCTAAAATACGTGTGAATTTATAATATGTATATTCATCCTTTATTGTTTTATAAGTAAATGGTATATTTTATTAGATTAAGTGTGTATAATTTAATTTTTAATTTAAAATATTTATTAGATCAAGCGTGTATTATTCCATTGTCTGTATTAAAATTTAAACAAACTTTAATTATACTACCAAAAAAAAAATTACAACCACGATAATTCCTGCTAGTAGTATGCAATTTGCGTAGGCCCGTGACTTTTCATCTGTCCAACGAACCAACGCTGTAAGTGAATAGCTAGTACATATTACGGTTCAGTCCAGGTCATTAGCCGCGTCCTGATGAGGTCGACGACCCATCTCTTTCGAATGAGTTGCCAGCTGATTATGCAGGTATTAGGCTGGTGGGCCTTCTGGGAGGTGGTCCATTCGCATCTTTGGAAGGTCAAGGGCCTGCCTTCTCAATGAATTCGATCTTCATCTTATCCGTTTCTCCGCTAACTTTCTCGGCCGTCGTTCAACGTACTGTTTTAAAATACTCTTCAGGTTTTTAAATAATTATCATTACGTGTTTTAAAAATAAATTTTTATTATTAATTCTTTAAAAGTGTAATAGCTTTTATAACTGTATTAAAAAAAATTGATGGTCAAAATGTTATCTTTAAAATACATAATAACGAGTATATAAAAAAAATACTATAAATAATTATATGATACATATTTAAATAACCAATGAAAAATAAAAATAATAAATATAAAAAAAAAAAGAAACGTAATAAATGCATAAAATTTCAGCACAATCTTAATGATCAATGTAACCAGAAGAAACCATGAAAACCACAAGCAATCCGAAAAATGAAAGATATGAGTAACCAAAAGGCGGATCGAGTCTTGAAGAAATGGATGATAATATTATCATCTTTTAGAGATTGAGAAAGTATAATATTGAATTAATCTACTCAAGATTTTTCCCTACACTTGTGCATGGAAATTTTTGACTCTTTCAATGCTTAAGAATAAACCGAATAGTAATAAAAGGTAAAATTTAAGAGATAGACTTGATGGATAGTTGGATTAATAATTTATACATATACATATATATATACATACATATATATAGATTATATATATAATAAACTCGTTCAGTGCGCACCTATATGCTGTACAAACGTAGGAAACAATTACTGGCCGTTGGATCTAAATAGATCCAAGGCCAGTAAAATATGGAAGATAAAACACGGCCTTCTTCCGAGCCCCGCCCCATTCTGTTTCGACCTTGCCAGCCTAACACCTAATCCACCTATCTTCCCTTCGACCTTCAACGCCTTAAACTCGCCCCACCCCCAGACCCCATCGCGCCTCTCTCATCTCTCCATCGCACCTCTCTCCCTCCATGGCACCTCGTTCCCTCCATCGCACCCTGCTCCCTCCATCGCACCTCTCTCCCTCTCCATCGCACCCGTTTCTCTAGCTCCCCCTCGCCATTTATGCTTCTGCATCTCTCCATCGACCTGCTCCTCCCCCATCCGTGACAGATCGAGCGAATACTCGACCTCCCTCCATTTCCACTCCTCAATCCACGAACTTCGTAACCAACAAACAAGACAACTCGGTCGCTGTTTCTCTTCGACCAGACCTTAGCTCCTCCATCTTCAATCGCCACTACACTGCCAAACAGGAGACAAGGAGAAGCGCTCGGTTTTTCTCTCCCCGTGTGCTCGAGCTCCCTCCCATGGAGCAAGCGCACGATTGCTGACCAATAGCTTCATCGAGCACTTCCTGTGAACTCCCCCTCGTTTTCTTTCCTTTATTGCTGTTTGTTCTTCCTCTTGTCTCTGTTGTGCGGACTGGTATGGTGTAATGGGAAAAAAAAAATCCCCTGAGGTCGAACGCAGGGGAAACCCCCTATCTGCGCACTTCCGAGCCCGATCAAAAGAGTAACCTCCATGATTCTTCACCGGATGCGTCGAGCTCTTCTAGTTCCAGCTTGTCTTCTTCAGAGTGCTCCCCGAATGTGGATTTTAAATCCAAAAATTCTGCCCTAATCGATCGGGACGATAATGAAAGTGCGCGATCCCCAAATCAACTCCGAGCATATTCAAGTGTCTCTCCTGGAAAGGCAATGTCCGCCGATTATTGAGCATCCTGAGGACGGCCCTAATTTGCACACCTATATGGAAATTGCGACAACGAAGATCCAATTGCAGCATCCGATTTTGCCTTTGCCCTGCCAAGCTGCTCGAGACCCATTCTTCGATGCCTTCTCTTCTGTCTGACTCCGAAGTGGAATTAGAAACAGAGAATAATCAAATTCCTCCTGGGAACAATTCGAAGCCCAATTTCCTGATTCAGGGAATAATCGAAACCAAACTGATGAACCTCAGGTACCTCGCTCATCCAGCTCATTTCTTCAACAATACCAAAGCTCACATCATCGATTTTATTTATTCTCGCTACCAATCATCGCCGATACTCTTCTCCTTCGTTTGTCACCATTTTTTCCCGAAAAATTCTGCTATTGTTACTGTCAAAAATTTTTCCATAACGACAGTATTATACTAGTTAATATCTTCATTGGGTTTATATTATTATGTAATCTAGTGTTTGTTAACCTGATTTTTTGTATTGATTTGGCTGATTTTCGTTTGTATGTTTTTAGGTCTTACTGATTCAGCATTCAATCGAAGTAATATGCCTCAACTTTAGTTGATTTCGAACTTGCTGAATTGATTTAGTAAGTATTTTTTATTGTTTGCTGAGTAATGTTTGTTGTTTTTTGATTAAATTATGTTGCTGTTGTACTATGAATAATGTGATTAGGGTTAATTACAGTAATGTGGGCTGATATTCTATTGCTGTTGCTGTTGTATTTTCTGTTGCTGAAATAATGTTGTTCTGTTTGTTTTATGCTAGTCTGATTAATAATCAGATATTAATCACTATTGTTGTGTATTTTTGCATAATATATGCTGGTATGGTGTTGGTATTGCTAATTGATGGCTGTAAAATGGTATCTTGTTCATATTTTACAATATTTGCAATATTTTATTTAATTTGTTACTTCAAATTGTAACTAATATCAATTTTTTTATATTTGGATGACAGATTATTGGAATGAAATACCGAGTTGGATGTAAATTTTAATTCAACTTCATGAAAGTATTGTCATTTATGCTTTTCATTGTAGTTTAGATGATAGTGTAAGGTTTCTTTTCAAAATTGTATAAGGTTTAATTTAAGAAATTGTCAAATTTTGAATCATGGAAGATCGTTTTCCTTCTCATATTGTAAAACTAAATGAATATATATTTGATTAGTATGTTTATGGTTTACATGGTTTGGGGTTTAGGGTTTAGAGGGTTTAGGGTTTAGAGGGTTTAGAGGGTTTAGGGTTATAAGGGTTTAGGGTTTGGGGTTTAGGGTTAGGGTTTTAGAGGGTTTAGGGTTTAGGATTTAGAGGGTTTTAGGGTTTAGGGTTTAGGGTTTAGAGGTTTTAGGGTTAGGTTAGGGTTTAGAGTTTAGGGTTTAGGGTTTAGGGTTAGTTTAATAGGTTTAGGGTTTTAGAGGGTTTAGGGTTAGGGTTTAGGGTTTAGGGTTTAGGGTTAGGGTTTAGGGTTTAGGGTTTAGAGGGTTTAGGGTTTAGGGTTTAGGGTTTAGGGTTTAGAGGGTTTAGGGTTTAGGGTTTAGGGTTTAGGGTTTTAGAGGTTTAGGGTTTAGAGGGTTTAGGGTTTAGGGTTTAGGGTTTAGGGTTTAGGGTTTAGAGGGTTTAGGGTTTAGGGTTTAGGGTTTAGAGTTTAGGGTTTAGGGTTTAAGGGTTTATGGTTTAGGGTTTAGGGTTTTAGGTTTAGGGTTTAGGGTTTATGGTTTAGGGTTTAGGGTTTAGAGGGTTTAGGTTTAGGGTTAGGGGTTTAGGGTTTAGGTTTAGGGTTTAGGGTTTAGAGGGTTTAGGGTTTAGGGTTTAGAGGGTTTAGGGTTTAGGGTTTATGGTTTATGGTTTAGGGTTTAGAGGGTTTTATGTTTAGGGTTTAGGGTTTAGGTTTAGAGGGTTTAGTTTAGGGTTTAGGGTTTTAGGGGGTTTAGGTTTAGGGTTTAGGGTTTAGGGTTTAGAGGTTTAGGGTTTAGGGTTTAGGGGTTTAGGTTGGGGGTTTTTTAGGGTTTAGGGTTTAGGGTTTAGGGTTTAGGTTTAGGGTTTAGGTTTAGAGGGTTTAGAGTTTAGGTTTAGGTTTAGGGTTTAGGTTTAGGTTTAGAGGGTTTAGGGTTTAGGTTTAGGTTTAGGTTTAGAGGGTTTAGGGTTTTTAGTGTTTAGGGTTTTTAGGGTTTAGGTTTAGTTTAGAGGGTTTAGAGGGTTTAGGGTTTAGGGTTTAGAGGTTTAGGGTTTAGGGTTTATAGGTTTAGGGTTAGGGTTTAGGTTTATAGGGTTTAGGGTTTAGGGTTTAAGGTTTAGGGTTTAGGGTATAGGTTTAGGGGTTGAGGTTGAGGTTTAAGGGTTTAGGGTTTAGGGTTTAGGGTTTAGAGGGTTTAGGGTTTAGAGGGTTTAGGGTTTAGGGTTTAGGGTTTAGGGTTGAGGGTTGAGAGGGTTTAGAGGTTTGGATATTTGGTTTGGATATTGGTTTGGATTAATTTTTTGGTTTGGTATTGGTAAAATCTTGATTGTGATTAAATTTTGATCCAATGGATGAGATTAGTTCCTATGTTTGTATATTAATTATAGTTTGTATGTGACCCCTCCCCATATATATATAGATTTAGTTAGCTGCCAAGAAAATAGACATAGAGGTAGAGTTGTCCGTTAGATGTGAGGAAATTTGAGGTTTCGTTTTGAATATAATTAAATTTTGCTTTGGTAATTTACATAAAAATATAATCTTATTTTTTATTCAAAAATAAATGAAACTAAAAATAGAGGAGGACGGAGATTAAATAAAATTTTATCCTTGGACACACTATCTCTACAAAACCATTTTTTTACTTATATTTAACCATTTTCTTATCTTCATTAACATAAATTTAACTTTAAATTAATTTTCAGCCAACCAAAAATAAAAAAGAGATATGCAAACATACAATTACCTACATTTGAAGTAATAGGTACGGATTAGTTGTTGCTATAAGTATATTTAGAAAATAAATTTATTAAAAAATATTATAAATTTTAAAAATAATAGATATTTAACCCAAGGTACATTACACTAACTATACACTATTCCTTTCTCACTCTCATACGCCAGGGTGTGTATATAGATTCAACAAATCAAATCAACTATAGATTCAACAACGGTAAAATTTCGATAATCAAATCAAAACCTCTAGAATACATGAAAGGCAAGATAATTTTGATCTTTTACTTCCTCCCTCCACTAATTTTCTATATTTTAATCTTTTTTTTAGAGTATGGCAGTATGCCATATTTCAACTTTTAGAATAAAATATAATAAATTTTTGATTATTTATTTCTTGAATAATAAATAAATTTCAAATATAAAAAATATTTTTATTTGATTTGAATTAAAGAATAATTTCATAAAAAAATTATTAATACATAATAGTAGAAATTAATTATAAAAAATTATTATCTTTAACCTTGAACTTTGAAATATTGTAAACAGAGTAGAGCGAGAGAATAGATAATAGTAATAATAAATCATGACACTTAGATAAAGTAACGATTTTCAAACAAACCAATAATATATATAACATCTAGTAATCAGATATAGCCCTAATTTCATATAGATTTAACAATCATTACCGGCGCCTCTTGCTGTTTGCTTTTAAAGGACAATGTCTTTTGAGTTTGTTCAGTAAAATAAGCAAGCTAAATATCTTCTTTTAATTTAATGTCACTTACTATTTTTTATCATGTTCCATCGTCATTTGTGGAAGAAAAAATTAAACTATTAATCGACTTCACTTTTTAACAGTTAGGTTTTTCTTTTTTGATAATTACTAGTTTTTTTTAACTTTTTTGATAATATTATCACTTTTTAGAACTTGAGAAAGTCTATAATTGAATTAATCCACTCAAGATTTTTCCGTACACTTGTGCATGAATTTTTTTGCCTCTTTCAATGATTAAGAATAAACCGAAGAGTAGTTATAAAATGTAAAATTTAAGAGATAGACTCGATGGATAGGTAGATTAATAGTTTAGGATGAAGGTCTCATACAAACTCTTCTTAAGATATATATATATATATATATAAACCAATCTTAACTATTAGATTAGTATTTAATTAATGGTCAAGATTTAGTAAATATCTAATCTAAATTTATTTTAATCTCGACCCTTAAATCTTTTAGATCTAACGGTAATTAAGGGTTCCTACCTTTGTATTTTAAATAGTAGTTTGTACCAGAATCTAAATCTAATAGTCTATATATATATATATAATAATATATATATATATATATATATATATATATATATATATAATATATATATATATATATATTTGAAGCTTTAGTTAGCTGCCAAGAAAATAGCATAGAGGTAGAGTTACCCATTAAATGTGAGGAAATTTGTTGTTTCCTTTCAGATATAATCAAATATTGCTTTGGTAATTTATGTAAAATATAATCTTTTTTTCAAAAATAAATGAAATTAAAAACAGAGGAGGACAGACCATTAATAAAGTTTAATCTTTAGACATACTATCTCTACAAAGCCATTTTTTTACCTACCGTTTACCATTTTCTTATCTTCATTAACATATATTTAACTTTAAATTAATTTTCCACCGACCAAAAATAAAGGAGAGATATGCAAACATACACTTACCTACATTTCAAGTAATATGCACGGATTAGTTGTTAGCTGTCGTCATGCTATAAATATATTTAGAAGAATAGTAGTTGTTGGTCATCCATTATTCACTGTTTTATTATATGTAGAAAATAAATGTATTAAAAAATATTATAAATTTAAAAATAACGAGATTTAACCAAAGGTACATTACACCAACTATACACTATCCCTTTCTCACTCTCATACGTGTACATGTGTATATAGATTCAACAACATCACCGTAAAATCTTGATGATCAAATATAGACCTCTAGACTACATGAAAGGCGAGATAGTTTTGATATTTTACTTCCTCCCTTCCACTAGTTCTCTATATTTTAATCCTTTTTTTAGAGTCCGCCATATTTCAACTTTTAGAATCAAATATAATAAAATTTTTATCATTTATTTATTGTATAATAAATCAATTTCTAATATAAAAAATGTTTTTATTTGATTTATGTTAAAGAATAATTTCATAAAAAAATTATTAATACATAATCGTAGAAATTAATTATAAAAAAAATTAGTATCTTTAGCCTTGAACTTTAAAATATTATAAACAAAGTAGAGCAAGAGAGTAGATAATAGTAATAATAAACCATGGCACTTAGATAAAATAACAATTTTCAAACATACCAATAATTATATAACATCTAGCAATCAAAATGCAGCCCTAATTTCATACTGATTTAACAATCCTTATCGACGCCTCTTGTTGTTCGCTTTTAAAGGGCAATGTCTTTTGTATTTGTTTAGTAAAATAAGCAAGCTAAATATTGTCTTTTAGTTTAAGGTCACTCACTATCTTTTAGCAAGTTCCATCATCATTTATGGGGAGAAAAAAAATAAACTATTGATCAACTTCATTTATCAACAACTAGATTTTTCTTTTTTGATAATTACTAGTTTTTTTCAACTTTTTTGATAATATTATCACCCTTTAGAACTTATTGAATTAATCCACTCAAGATTTTTCCCTACACTTGTGCATGGAAATTTTTGCCTCTTTCAATGCTTAAGAATAAAGAGAAGTGTAATAATAAAATGTAAAATTTAAGAGATAGACTCGATGGATAGTTGGATTAATAGTTTATATATATATATATTGGCTACCGAGAAAATAGGCATAGAGGTAGAGTTGCCCATTAGATGTGAGGAAATTTGTGGTTTCGTTTTGGATATAATCAAATTTTGCTTTGGTAATTTATGCAAGATATTAATCTTATTTGTTTTATCAAAAATAAATGAAATTGAAAACAAAGGAGAAAAGAGGCTTAATAAAGTTTAATCCTTAGACACACTATCTCTATAAAACCAATTTTTTACTTCCATTTCACCATTTTCTTATCTTCATTAACATAGATTTAACTTTAAATTAATTTTCCACCGACCAAAAATAAAGGAGAGATATGCAAACATACACTTAACTACATTTAAAGTAATAGGCACGGATTATCTGTTAGCAGCCATCATGCTATAAGTATATTTGGAAAGATAGTAGTTGTTGGTAATCCATTGTCCACTATTTTACTATATTTAGAAAATAAATTAATTAAAAAATAGTATAAATTTTTAAAATGACGAAATTTAACTAAAGGTACATTGTACCAACTATCACTATTCCTTTCTTACTCTCACACGTGCACGCGTGTGTATAGATTTGACAACATTACCTTAAAATTCCAATGATCAAATTTAGACCTCTAGATTAGATAAAAGGCAAGATGGTTTTGACCTTTTACTTCCTCTCTTCCACTAGTTTTCTATATTTTAATCCTTTTTTTAAAGTCCGTCATATTTCAACTTTTAGAATCAAATATAATAAAATTTTGACCATTTATTTCTTGTATAATAATCAATTTTTAATATAAAAAGTTATTTTTATTTGATTTGTGTTAAAGAATAATTTCATAAAAAAATTATTAATACATAATAGTAGAAATTAATTATAAAAAATTATTATCTTTAACCTTGAACTTTAAAGTATTATAAACAGAATGGAGTAAAAGATTAGATAATAGTAATAATAAATCATAACAGTTAGATAAAATAATATTTTTCAAACAAACCAATAATTTATATAAGATGTAGCCTTAATTTCTTACAGGTTTAACAATTTTTACCTATGCCTCTTGCTCACTTTTAGAGAGCAATGTATTTTATAATTATTCAGTAAAATAAGCAAACTAAATATACTATCTTTTAGCAAGTTCCATCATCATTTATGGGAGAAAACAAAATAAACTGTTAATCGACTTATCAAAAGACAGGTTTTCCTTTTTTGATAATTACAAGTTTTTTTCAGCTTTCAGTTGCCTTTCAACTTTTCGGCTAGTTTTTCAGTCCCGACTTCAAAAATTAACTTATATTTCATGGATAAAATTTCGGCATTGGAGCGTATACTATTTGCAATTTCCAAGCGTAGAGTAGTGCTAGTGCTGGAGAGCTCAAAGTTTCTTCTTTACCCCTTCTTTTGGTAAACAAAAAAGATTTATTTACATAACAGAACTTCGGCTCATACAGCCCTCGTCCATCAATTTGAACATAAGAAAGCCCTACAAGCGTCAAAAAAAAAAAAAAAAAACATTTGCTTGTCATGCTTGCACCAAAATTTGCTTTCTAACCTGTTGATGTGCATTAGCCTGCAACGGGTCACTACAACAGCAAGCTAGAACACAATTCATATGAATAACGGCCCCTCCAAACGATCCTCCAGATATGCACAGAGAAGGGCTGCAACAACGCGTGATACTGGAATCATAGGGTGCATATGTGAATTAGGGTCCTCCAAACGCAGACAAAAGTCTGACGCACAAAGCTTTTGGCATTGCAAGTAATGTCTTTCCATCTCAATCACCAAAAAGACTTACGGCACACATAGAAGCTTATGATAGTACTACAATCACAGAGATGTAGGAAAATTCATGCCTATCAACGATGTGTACAGAGGTTATTGCCCTCGCTCTCATCTAAAATGAACCTTCTGATTCTTGAGCACATGCCTGCCATCATTCCTTCCGATCATCTTTCCCTGCTCATATATCAAGTGGGAAAAAAGGGAGAAAGGGAGAGAGAGAAAGAGAAATCAACATGTCGGAACTAAATAGTGAAAAGTCATTCATGGCTGCTTTAATGCATATAAATTGTCTGTACGATCATTCCATAACGTTTATCTGGTCCATAATTCGCATCAAAATCAAGCTTCATAATGTAACAAATACAAAACGCAGGCCGCTCTGTATCCAGGAGATAGAAGGTTATATGGAACCAGTAAATCAACACATAAAAAGCCACACGAATAATCCAATCACAGTGCTGAAACTACCCCAAAAAGGTATTTCTGAAGCTGCCCTAGTATTACAAGTCACTGGACTAGCCTCCTCAGCATCAGTTCAACCATAAAAATTCAGTAAAATAAGAGTTCTTGAAACAAGAGTGTGGATTCCACTACAATAACCCAGTTTTTTCGGCGGCAGATGCAACTAATTACTGCTGTTCTTTTTGACCTAGACCAATCTGGCACCAATAGATATATACGGCTGATTCCAATATATGGGAGAAGGCTTGGAAGATAGGGTTTGATTTTTACTCTAGATAGAGGGTGGGACTCAGGAGGAGGGGGCCATCCTTTGAAGACCCAAATCAAGAGAGCCTATCAATACCAACATAGTAAATGGTATGGCGATATCATTACCCTTACATATGGTGAGTGATGAAATGGAACAACATGAAAGGAGATCTCAGTGCACAGAAACGCCTGGAGTGATTGTATGCGCATTGTTTTGTGGCTTTATCTGCCATAAATGGAAGTTTGATAGCTTTTCGATTATCAACTTGAGAAATACCATTAAGACCAAGAGATAAGTTGGTATTAGATATTTCAACATAACTAGTATTTGAATTAACAGGTCGAGATACATGAATTAAATTTCTATAACTTTAAGGGGAGGATTGACAAATTTTATAGTGTTGCTAATTAATTAAATTTAAGCTAGAGCTGGTTATGTTGTATTTGGCAATAGGGTGGTCGTCACAGAATAAAATATTGTCCAATACACTAATATATACCAATACACCAATTTATCCCAATATATATTGGATTTTTAGCTTGCCAATTTCAACATGCGAAGTAGAAATGAAATAACATGCATCTCGGCTAATACAATACATATTTGAGCCAATATGATATTTCCCAATATTTTATTCATTCATATTGCTGATATTTAACAATATATGCTAATATTTGTTGTGGGAAAAAATAAAAAACTATGTCGTAACAACCGCAACATATTAATATCATTTATGACACCCCGATACTATGTTACCGCAATTAGAGTCATACACAAACAGAGTCAACTCGCAAACTTTCTAGACTCAGTTCGTTTATATAGTTCAACGAGCCGAGCTCGAGCCTTATTTTTAGGCTTGTATAATAAACGAGTCAAGCTTGTGCATGAAATTTTTGGACTCGAGCTCGTTTACAGTGCAAATACTAGCAAGGCTCAACTCATTTACCACAAAATCTTACGACTCGTTTATTAAATGATTCGAGTCTAAGCCCACTGGGCTTAACTCGCCTCATTTACAACCCTAACCGTAATTGTGACCGTAACCACAGTTTTATTGCCTAATCGTTGCAGTTTGAGAAAGCATAGCATTAGATATCCCTATCAGCATTTTTGTATGAATCACAAATTAGGACTTGTAGAAGTGTCTAATCCTAAAAATATTATTGCTTAAAACTATGCCCTACTTAAAATGATTACAAAGAATATTTAAAAGTGAGCTTTTTCAACACAAAGTTTCCTAAACTCTTAAGTTCCTAGTTTACTTTCACTAGATAAAAGTTTGTACCTAGTTGATGATAACTTATAACTCAAGATAGTAGATGAGAATATGGATAGTAAGCATCAGCTCGCATCAACTAAACTAGCTTGTAACTCAAGCTAGTAGATGAGAATATGGGTAGTATTGTAGTAAGCATCAGCTCACATCAACTAAGCTAGCTTGTGGATTCAAGGAATTATGGCTACAAATTTGCACTAGACTTGAACTTCATTGAGCTATGCACCAACTCTTAAAGATGTCTCCACATATATGAGAGTTTTCGACATGAATTTTCCTAAGCCCTCAAGTAGCTAGTTTGCTTTAACTGGATAAAAGTTGTACCTAGTAGATAACAACTTATAACTCAAGCTAGTAGATGAGAACATGCATAGTAAGAGTCAGCTCACATCAACTAAACTAGCTAGTGGATTCAAGGTATTATAGCTATAAATCTGCACCTGACATGAACTTCATTGAGCTATGCACCAAATCTCAAAAATGTCCCCACAGACATGAGTTTTTTCTTCAAATCAGGGACATCCCTGACATATGCCAAAATTCAATAACTCCAAATGGGATCAGTTTCTCCTCAACAAATTAGTACTTGGCCAATGAGATTGCTGATAGTGGGGTTGCCTTGAAATTGTGAGAACTCAAGACAATAGGTGAGAATTTATAGCTAGTAGCTGATAAGTCATATCAACTAAACTAACTCATGTATTTAAGGCACTATCTGATTTATCTTTCCTATGCTTACTTTGACAGGATTTCTATAGAACTAAATCATTCCATAAAATAGACAAATCCAAATATTATGCTATCTGCACTTCTGCAGCTTCTTCTTGGAAACAGTTTCAGAATGGTAGCTATTAGAAACAGAAAATAGAAAACATATGAAGAAAAGACATAATGATCAGGGTTTTATGTTCTTACCTTTGACCCGATAAACAGTGTTCCTTCACCTTTGTGTCCTATGTTAGACTGTTTTGTTTTCCGGCCCCCAATTCCAGCAGCTAAGTTCTCTTTGAAATCAGATTTCTTACTCACGACCATTCCTGTCGTATTTTCTGTTCCAGGACCTTTCATGGCAGTGATACTGCTACTAGTTACTTTAACCTTAGCTTTAGTCAAAACAGACTGGCCTTTAACATGCACTTGGGTTGGATCTGCACCTTTCTTTTGGAGTGTGTGAAGAGCAATCTGTGTAAAATTTAATAAACTTTTCAGTTTGCTTATTTCATGCCATGATATAACAAAAGCACTTTCATAACAAGCCAAATAAAGCTTCAGGTCAAGTCAGAGGAAAGGAATATAAATGTATAGAATATGATCACGTGAATGCAGAAACAATCATGGGAATTAAGTTTTTTAGGAATATGAGATACAGCTATAAATTAACTCTGATAATTAGCATAAGCAATCAGAATCCAGCCTTACACAGTATTATAAAAATAATACATTCCAAAAAAAACAAAGAAAATATTCAAATATGGATATATCAATGATTTTGTCCTACTACTCACCCTTGGCTTCGCAAATTCCAAATTTCCACTAGTGGATTTACCCCCAAACTTAGACTTCATACCATCCATGTTTTGAGACTGAATAGTAGATGCCTTGGTGAAAATTGATAATTGTGGTTTCTGGGTTGTAACTTGCTTCCTATTGACAGGATTTCTACTCCCATCTTCCACTTTTCCGCCAAATGTTTTACCCCGCCACTTAGACTTATTGCCATCAAACTTCCTAGACTGAATAGTAGATCCCTTGGCCACAATGGATACTTGCAATTGCTGGGTTGCAGCTTGCTTTTTATTGACAAGATTTCGACTCTCAGGAGTTCTGTTTTCATTTCCGTTTATAACCAGTGTCGTGTTCTTGGCACCAAATCCAGGATAGGAGGAAGATCCAACACTAGAATTTCCAGAAGAAGCTTTACAACCATTTGATCCTCTGCCCTCATTGATTGCCACCCTTAATGCCGGTCTTGTAGCATGACTCTTTCTTATGTTCATCCTTAAAGTAGACAACAGCCCCTGTGATTGACTGAACGAAGCCTTTGGGTCTTGTTGCTGATTGCTTTCAACTGTCATATTGCCAGTCAAATAACTTTTCTTTGTACTCACCAACACAAAGTTGAAACCGCCCTTTGTTCCACCTTCTCCAGGTGAATTTGAGTCTTTCCCACTGAAACCATTATCGGAATTTAAGGTTGACTTTGAACCAAAGGTTCTTCTTGTGTTCCCAAAGCATATTTTGGTCTTACCATCCTCGCTAGCTCCCCTACCTGAGCTTGAGGTTCTACCGTGAAGATTTTTAACTGGATGCCCCTCATAAGGTGATAAGTGCACACCCTCAACCCACTTCCTACTCTTGTATTTTTTGCCTCTGGATTTTGAAACAGAGGATGGTAGTTTAGGAGAGGATACCCCTGTTACATTGAAATCAAAGAATCCACTTGTCTCACAAGAGTGAGAAAATTCAGATCTTAACCGACGTGCAGAAAACTGGTGGAACCTAAAAATCAAGTCAGCCCCATCACGTATAGCTAGAATATCCAATAATGAAGCACAGACTTTAGGCTCAAGCCAATAAGACGCTTACTTGTGGGTAGTGTTGAACCAATGATCATCACTGCAAAATACAAGAAAGAGAACCAACAGGTCAGTTGGAGCCCTAGTGGTGGGCATGAATAAACTGGGAAGGCGTACAGAAGAGAGCCGTGTATTTGTTTCTCAAGAAACTCACACATCTTCATTCATCAGCTTTGACTCTAATGTGAGATCAGCCCACATAGGCGCTTCAATTTCCTCCTGGAATAGCAGAATACACATTCAAGCAAATAAGCATATTTGTAGATGACATTAGCGCTTCAAATTCCCAAGAGACCATTTCAAATATGAAATACAACCATAACAGATGCACGCTGCTTCTATGAAAAGCTGTCCGTCGATAACAATCAGAGAACTATGTTTGTCCGAACAACCCAAAACAATAAGGGAATTCTGAATCTATGAATATCTGAGCAGCTTACTTCTACGAAATAATACTGACGCAATCTGAAAAGAAAAAAAAGACATAGTATCTAATCCGAAGTTACAAATTGTGAAGAAAACTAAAATTAATTCCAAATCGATGTCCTAAGCAACTTGCGGTGAGTCATGTGCAGAAAGAGACGCAAAAAGAAACTTACATACTTGAAACGAAAAGCACAGCATGATGAAAAAATTGCAAGAAAATTAAAGCAAGCCGAAAAGAAATCAAAAATGACAATGCGATACGATAGAGAGGGACGTAATTTGGTTCAGTACCGCAGAACTCATCGCCGTACGAAAGAACTATGGAAACCTAGATTCGCTATAATTATGGGTCCTCTCATAAACATTGAACCCCATACAGTAAAATCTTGAATTCAATCGAGAGTGAGAGTGTACCAGGAAGGCCCAGTGATCAACTTCACCAGTGCTCCTCCGCTGCTTAGCAACTTCGGCTTTTCCATTTTCCGCATTTTTTCGGACCCTAGCTTT
Source organism: Tamarix chinensis (assembly GCA_030549775.1). Taxonomy (NCBI): domain Eukaryota; kingdom Viridiplantae; phylum Streptophyta; class Magnoliopsida; order Caryophyllales; family Tamaricaceae; genus Tamarix; species Tamarix chinensis. The sequence goes on along the minus strand of CM060177.1, from coordinate 7,435,473 downwards.
CCTCTGAGTCATCATCTACCTTTGTATTCCCTAATTCGCTCGCATCTTCTTCAGTTCTTCTGATAATAATAGCAATGCTATCTCTGCTTTTGAACTAGTAGGGAGTTACCTTCCGGCACAAACGACGGAGGACTAGACAGTTTATTAAGGAATAAAATAATAGTATATTTAATTTTATTAGCCAACTTCCAAAGCAAGCGGGGATAGCTCAGTTGGGAGAGCGTCAGACTGAAGATCTGAAGGTCGCGTGTTCGATCCACGCTCACCGCATATATTTTTCATCCCGCCCCTCCAAAACTTATTTCCTTTCATAACGTTTTTTAATTTTCGACACATAATTCCCTTCCTATTTGTTTTATTTTTCGACACTTACTCCTCTCTTTTTTTCTTCAACTTTCCTAACTTATTTCCTTCATAAAAAAATCAGTTACATTATGTGTAAGTATTTGAACTTTAAATTTTTTTTTACAATTACCCTCGTACAAGAATATTAGTCAGCTAGTCAAAAACTTAATTATGTCAAATACAACACTTCTTCTCATAAATTACCGAATTATATAAAATGCCTATTTTTTTCTATTTTTTAGGAACAATTATAAAATTGCTTGTCAATTTGGTAATATTTTGATATTTCTCATAAAAATGTACATTATCCATATGCTTAATTTTGATATCAAAATACAACACTTTACAATTATAAAAAAGGAAGTTTTACCGATGCGAAATTATTCCTATAAAATATAATTTTTATTCCTACAGAAGTATTCTTCTTGAAATTAAATACAATAATAAATAAATAAATAAATAAAAGTAAATTTATATTATAAATGAATCTAAAAATATATTGGTTATTTTATCATCTTCTATCACTTTACCATTAATGCTTCTAGAGGCCAATTTGCTTATTTTGTAATCAAAGTAGACTTCTGTAAACCTCTCCTTTTCAAGGTTTATATTGGATCTAAATTATATACAATTGAAAATGAAGGGTTTCGATGATTTGTTTCCATTGTGGTATGTTTGGGCACTTGCAGCATAAATGTCCAAAAAAACCTAGAGCTTACCCGGCAGCAAGAGAAACATACACATACTTCGTCTAATAATGCCCAAGGTAGGCTTATTAATGTTTCCACAAATGGTCATGAAAGAAACGATGATTCACCACGGGTAAAGGTTCCCACATGATTAAAAAGTATCTACTTGAGATTTACCAGTGGTACCCACCACCTACGCATGATATAGGACGAACCTTACCACCATGCAGACGTCTAGCAGAATTCATGGTTTATCCTTTGCTATCCTCTTAAAGAGGATGAGGATGGTATCAACTTTACTCATCTAATGATAAGAAGTGTTCCTCGATATGACAAGTCCAAGAGGGCTAAGAAGAGTATGCCTACAAATGTGGAGGCTAAAGTTTTTGCTCAGCATGAAGTGGCTCATGATGGACGTCTCATTTTGAAGCATGTTGCTCCAGCTAAGTCCATCACTTTATCTAATTTGATGGAGGTTGATGAGGGTTAGTCCTCAAATCATGTCCAACTGCCCAACAAAAAGAAGCAAGTTGGTCATGGATTAGCTAATTGTGACACCCCATCTCCTAGTAGGGTCTTGTTACATAGGAAAAATGACATTGTTCTGTCTAAGACTATTTTAGAGATAGGGTATACTCTTTCAAGTGTTACTATACACTTTTTTATCATGGAAATGGTCTCAAAGACCCAACAACAAGTAGTCACTTATCATTCTCCCTCTTTGCTTATTTTTTTTTTATTGATGGATTTGGAGAATAAAGTTACTTTCAAGAGTGATGAGAGTGTGGGTAGTGCAACCTTTGCTCATGGTTTCAAGGTTATTATTAAATGGTTTAACCTTTTTCTGGTGGTTCTTCTTGAGATCCAGATCAATAGTTTTTGGGTTGATGAAGTTATTCCCTGTTGGGGCTGTAATATCTGAGTTTAAGCACTTGGCTTCTCAGGTGGAGTTTAGCTTTTATGGAAAGAGGATTGTGTCCATGTGCCAATGTTTGGGGGAACAAAACAACTTACCTATGCTAAAGTTGTAACACCCCCAAAATTCACTCCTGAAAAAAAATTTTTTTGAAAGACTAAAGCGGAAGCTAGAAGTGAATCTGGGGAATGTTACCGCCACATCTAACACAAGATAAATGTCCACCATCTATCTCATGCTAGATGCAAGGCTAAAACCTGTCAAACAAAACTTTAAACATCAATGCCGTAAGGATAAACTCCCACAAGGAGATATCCACAGGCAGATGGCAAGTGAATCAATTCACTAAATAAAATCATCGCTGAATTGATCAGCGGAGCCTGTGAAATAAATCCGAATTTTAAAAGCTTATCAGAGTACGATAAATTAAAAGTTAATTACAATACCCTTGAATTTTAAATACAATACTTGAAACTTCCAAACACAAATACAGTTAAACCAGAAAATTCTCGACGGATCAAATTTCGGATTGCCTACTCTCTCAAGCCAGGTCTTCCACCCAAATATAATATTCGAACTGAAACCTGCACAAGAGATCTGCTCCCCACCATCAGTGGATCATCACAGGACCCATTCAACCAAGGTAGCATCAGTACGGGTCCGTACTGAGTAAATCAATACTACCAACTCATGGAAGGAAGCATAAAACACATAAGATACAAGCGTACAATAAATCACGATAGCATGCTAAGTAACACCAATCTAACAATCCAATGATAATCATTATTACATTCGATTTTATTATTTACGATGAGTTCAGGGACCCCACTATTCTTAAACCGGTGGAACGGTCTGAAGCACCTCTCGGGGACAACACACCCGAGCCACTATTATCATCCGGTGGAACGGATCCTACACCCTCAGGGCAAAACGCTCTTGAGCCACTATTCTGAACCGGTGGAACGGCTTGAAGCACCTCTCGGGGACAACACACCCGAGCCACTATTATCATCCGGTGGAACGATCCTACACCTGGTCCTGACTCACGTAATCTTCCACTTTAAATAATTAGTGTCTTATTCATTACTTAATTCATACCATATTCTTTTTCACGTTGAGTATAGGGCCCCACTATTCTTAATCCGGTGGAACGGACTGAAGCACCTCTCAGGGATAAGTCACCTGAGCCACTATTATCGTCCGGTGGAACGGACTCTACACCTCTCAGGGCAAAACGCTCCTGAGCCACTATTCTGAACCGGTGGAACGGCTTGAAGCACCTCTCGGGGACAACACACCCGAGCCACTATTATCGTCCGGTGGAACGGACCCTACACCTCGGCCCAACTCACGTGATCTTCCACTTTAAGTTATTAGTATCTTATTTCCAAGATTTTAACCGACCATAAATCAGGCCCACATAAATAATTCCATGGCATAAAGATACAACATAAGGTATCAAATAGTTTCAAATCCATACTCAACCATTCACATACTCAAATACATATCATATTCAACATCATACTAACATACATTGGCATTGGGGCTATGAACTCATACATACATAAAATTACCACACAGAAAACAGCATACACTGGATAGGATTAAATGATCAATAGGCATACTTATCACCTTCCACTTGGAACAGAAATACATCCAGATTCTATCATAAGTAAAGGTAAGTAATGACTTACCTCAATCCGAAGCTAGCTAAGCAAATTGAGAATGAGAGAGAGCTATCGAAGGCTCAACAATCCACGAGAAAGTTTTCCTAGATCGTCGATAGAAATCGGAACTAGGTTAGAAACTATCTTATCGATTAATAATTCACATATTATAATAAAATCCAGACAAACGACCTTTTTTGGAAAACGTGTCCAAAACTTAGGACTCAAGAGCATAGCTCTATTAAGATTTAAGATTAAAATATAAATCAAATGATTTAAAACCCAAAGACAGAAATCAATTAGATAAAGGACACACAGCACAATCAATTTTATAAAACCATTCCCGAAGATTAGGGTTTTTTGCCTAAACTACAAATCGACCAAATCACTTCGATTACCTCAAATTGATAGTTTCAAAACACAATTACACTAATTTTAGATAAATCTAGATAATCAATTTTAACAAAACAGTCTTCCGATTAACCAATTCAAGACGATCCGTTTTCAAAATTAGGGTTTTAAAGCCCACGACACAAACTCAGATAATTCAAATAATTAATTCCAATTAAAGGTATTAGAATACAATTAGGATCATTTCAACTATTTCTACAAATTTAATTTTAGAAAAACAATTATACACATAACAAATTTCATAATCTCACTTAAAATCTAGGGTGTTAGGCCCGAAAATGCAATTCGGTTGAATTCTATTAATTTAATTAAATTGAATGTTTAGAAATGCAATTAAACACATTTTACAACATATCAAATAATCAATTGATCAAAACCGCTAAAAGAAATACCCAATTTAGCACAATTAGGGTTTTTGAGCCCGAAACGCAAATCCGATCAATTCTTGATAAAATATATAAATTGACGGTTCGAAAATGTAATTAAATATATTCTAATGTAAATTATATAGTCAATTGAATAAAACGGCCCGATTACACAATCCAATTTAGTTCCGCAAGAAATTTGACCTAAAAATCCAATTCCGATTAATTACGCATAAATTTCTCAAATTGACGGTTCCAACATAAAATTAAATACATTTAAAAACATATTGTATAATCAATTTATCCAAAATCGCCAAATTGGTCGGATCCGAAAAATTTGGGCATAACCCGGCCTAAAATTCAATTTCTCAAATTTTCAACACAAACCATACAATTTACATATCCAAATCAATCTTACAGCACATATATACATAATACAACAATTAATTTAGCTTATCACAAGCTAAATCACACTCAATTAATCAAATTAATATTAGGGTTTTCGAAAATTATACCAAACGAAAATTAACGAAATCGGAGCAAAGGAAGGCCGGAGAAGCTTCGTCGGAGGCCGGAGACAGCTCGCCGATGGTCAGCCAGGCTCGCCGGTGACCGGGCGGTGGCGCGAGCTGTGTGGCTCGTCGTTGCTGCCGCTGCTGCTCCTGCGCGGTTGCTGCTGCCCTCTTCGGCTGCTGTGCGTGGCTGCTGGGCTCGGCTGCTCGCGGCTGGTGCCTGCTGCGGTGGTCGGGAGACGTCGACGGCCGGCGAAGGAGGAGCAGGGAGGAGGAGGTCGGGGCTGGGGTTTCTGCGCAGAGAACAGGGCAGAACGCACGGGGAAAGAAGAGAATGGGAGAAGAGAAGAGAAAGGGAAAGATGGGGGGGGGTCGACCGGTTTCGGGTAAGGCTCCCTTTTTTTTTTTTTTTTTTTTACAAATACACACATATAAATAAAATACTAACATCTAAAAATATTGTTGGAAAAATTTATCTAAAATTTATTTAACGAAAAATCATTTCGTAAGGTTCCGAAGGCTTAAAATCAATATAAAAGCTATATACAGAATTTCAGAAGTATTTTCGGAAGAATTTACCAACGAACGTAAAAATTTATATTATTTACGAAAATATATTATAAGACCTCGAAAAATCATTTAAAAGCATATAATAAAATATTTAAATTAAATTCTAATAAACCGAGACTAATTTAAATAATTCCCGAAATCGATTTTCCGTAAACCAAAAATCGTAAAACGGAAGAAAATTAATTCCGGAAAGAAATTCACAAATAAACTCCGAAAATCTTTTTAATTTAAAACTTCCCGAAGATAATAACGATTTTTAAAACGAATAAATTTAAAGTCGGAAATTTTTCTACGGATAAAATCATTAAAATAAATTTAACTATTTAAACAGAAATTCCATAATTTAAATAATATATCTCGTTAACGAAGTATAACTCCAAAATAAAGTCGTAATCACACGACGAAGTTGTAATCGGAAACGAATCTAAAATATTAAAAATCAAAACACGAGAAAGAATGGAAATATATATTTTTAACCGAAAATCGAAATCATAAGAATATAATAAAATCATGGTCGTGAACGAATTCATCTAAAATGGTTCGCAACGACAACGATTAATTAAATTCAAATATGAATTCGAAAACGTCGATAAATCCATAAAACGAATCGAAATTAAAATAATTAAATATTTACATCAAATTACGCTAATAAAATCATTAGGCTTAATAAAATTAGGTTTCAAAATCCGGGGTATTACAAAAGTACAATTTTTTGGCCTTGCTCCTTTCCTATTTACTTGTATTTATATATCCCCTTTAGTTTCAATGTGTATGGATTGTTGGGAAGATATGCAATGCATCAAAAATTATGTGGATTTACTGTGGATTGTTGGTGGTGATTTCAAAATTTTTATCTCACTTGGTGAACATCATGGGGGTAGTAGGCTATTGTATTCAATTTAATGAGAATATCCACCATTGTTGACTTGAGGATCTTGGCTTTGTGAGGCCAAGGTTTGGTTGGAATGGTAACATTAATGGAAGAAGTATCAGTTCTCATATTGATAGAGTTGTTGCAGCAACTTATTGGTGTATGACACACCTTTTTCATACACACGATGATCACCGTCCTCTTTTTCTTTTGTTGGATCCTTCCCCTTTTTTATCCCGGGTGTAATTGCTTCTATTTTGAGGCTTCTTAGCATTAAACCTATAGCGACTTATCTTTGGCATGGTCACAAGGATCTCCTGAGTATGTTATCTAGGTTTGTAGAGGGGCCTCAGTGGAACAAATTTTGGGAACATTTTCCTTAGGAAGAAATGGCTCAAATGCACACTCGAATGTATTTAGAGAGTACTTTCTACTAACTTTTTCCTGGGTGTTGCTAGACTTGAAGGTCAAATCATAGAGGAGTATAACCAAGTATTGTTATAGGAATATATTATATGGTTTTAGAAATCTGATCTCAATATTATAAATCTTCATGTCCGAACTATGAAAAAATTTCATCATACCACAATGAACAAGCATAATAAATCCTTAATCATGTGTTGTGTAAGGGGGATGGGAATCAAGTTGATGACCTGAGGAAGCTACATTAACTAGTGGTGGATTTTTTTTGGAATCTATATTCTATGGATTTCATCCAATAACCCCTTAGTCAAATGGTTGTTTCCTTTCAGGTCATCGATGAGGGTGAATTATAGATTCTATTTACAATGCTACGTTTTCAAGTCAAATGGAGGAAGTGAAGTTTGTAGTTTTTTTCTATGGGAGCTTAAAAGAACCTAGGTCCATACAATTTTCAACCTATTTTTTATCAGAAATATTGGTAGGTCATTAGCTTTTATATCCTCTCCTTTGTTGCTTTAGCTTTCCAGCTGAGTGAATACCCACCGTCTCTACATGAAACTCTTTTATTTCTTTTACCCAAGATTAAGCATCCCAACTTAGTCAAAAAAATTTGATTGATTGGGTTATTTAATTTGGTCTATAAGATCATTATGAAGGTGATCATTCAAAGATTGAAGCCTATTGTGGAGAGTGTGATTGTTCCTATTCAATGCAACTTTTTGTACATAATATCATTTTTTCACAAGAAGTGATGTTTTCTATGAAGAAGAAGGGAAAATTAGTTTTATGGAATTCAAAATTGATCTTGAGAAGGCTTTTGATTATCTTTCATGAGATTTTACACATGGCACACTTGAGGTGTTTAGGCTACCTAATTTCATGATTTATTTGGTTATGAGATGCATTACCACTCCCTCATTTTTTATTATGGAACAATGATATTAATGATACCTTCCTCTCAAAGAGAGATTCAAAAAAGTGATCAAAAAGTGCTTTTTATTATTGTGCAATTAATAGTCTCTTCTCTCTCATGACTTATTCTTTATCGATGATCCACTTGTTTTGTTCCTCATGGTAGAACCATTTTTTCATATGCTTTTGTTTTTGTTGATGACATGTTGCTCTTCTCCCATTCTTTTATGGATCAACTTGATTTCATTATGGAGTTTTTAGATAATTTAGCTCAACCTCCAGTCTAAGGTGAGCATAAACAAATTGTCAATAGTCTTCCTTAAGAATGACCTTGCTTGGTTGGCTAAGGAAATCTATGTTGTTTCTTACATACCAAAGACTATTTCCTTGGGTAAGTATTTGGGTATCGATATGGGCAATGGGTGTATCTCAAAAGGACTCTTTTCACATGTAATTGAGTGAGTCCATTGTAAAATTTTTAGTTGGAAACCACAAGGGCTTTCTATAATTGGTAGGGTCATTGTCATCCAATCAATTATTTGATATATTCCCAAATATATTATGTAGATTCATATCCTCCCAAAATCTAATTATGATTTGTTAAATAAGCTGAGTCGATCGTTCTTATGGGGTAGTTCATTTAACCATAAAAGATTGTATTTACTTTGCTAAGATATAGGTTATTTTCTAAAGAAGTGTGGTGGCCTTAGCCTTTGTGATGTAGCCTCCATGAACCAATATATCTTTTCTAAAATAACATAGGAAAATTAACATGGTTCCAATAAGCTATATTTGGAGTCCTGTTATAAAAATATATTAAGTAGAATGTCTCGATCCTCCATGCCTATATACCCTCTTCGTGTTCTCTTACTTGATGCCAAATTTTAAGTTTAGTTGACCTTTCTTTGTATAGGTATTCATTAGCTCATTTGAGATGGTATTTCTATGAATTTCTGGCTCAATTAGTGAGCATGTGACAAATCCCTTATACATTAAATTATCAATAACCTAAGAGTTGAGGAATTATCAAGAATTGTTCTAGATTTCACTAGGCCACGTGTAATTTTTATCACTTAAAATTTTTATTCAAAATAGTTAATTGTGGAAGAGAAAACATAAAATGTAGGAGTGTTACGTCACATCCAATATAAAAGAGGCACTCCTTATATCTAGTCTATATTAGGTACAAGGCAAAAGTAACATCCTACCTAGGAATAAGGTATAGGAAGCACTTGATTCTACCAAAATATAAGATACAAAATAGAGATAAGGGAATATGTATAATGAAAACAGATGACTAAAAGCCCATATAGAGATAGAGATATCCAAATAACTATAGCCTATACCATTTTGATTAAGCACTCATTGAAGGTAAGCACATTTAAAAGTAGTAATCAACAATCACCCACAAAATAAAATGTTATATTCTTGTGGAAATGAAAAGTACTCATGATAAGGATGATCAATGCACTACATACTAATTAAGGGAATAATACGGTCGTAACAGGATTACACAAAATACATAAGGTCACATAGAAGGATAAGCATGCATATTGATTAAATATGATAGGATGCAATAGGAGAATTGAATCAAAGTTCAATTATTAGGTATATCCACAACCCATTTCTTATTTACGTTGAGCTACCAGGGCAGACACACCTAGCCACTATTATTAAGTCGATGGAAAGGACTCAGCACCTCCCAAGACAACATGCTTATAGTCATTATTCTTAAATTGGTTGAACGATTTAAATCACCTCCTAGGGAAAAATACTCCTAGACATTATTCTTAAATCGATGTAATGGTCTGAAGTACCTTCCATGACAAAATGCTCCTAGCCACTATTATTAATCTAGCAGAACAGACTCAACACTTCGGACTTGACTCATGTAATCTTTCACTTTAAGTGATTAATATCTTATTAAAATGTTTATCTTGATATCAACATGAAAAACATAAAAGTTACATAATATAGATGTAATATAATTATAACTTACACATAAGATACAACCAAATGATGATCAAAACATTTCTCGTCAAAAAAGGTCATTATTTCCCTCAAAAATCCTAATTTCACAAGTTAAGCATAAATCCTTCCAAAATACTTATTTAACCATCAAACTTAATACACATTCCGAAAATATTATTACTAACAAGGTATACAAAAATCAAGGTATAAATTCAAAGTCTTAGACATGCGATAACAACCCTATCTATCTCTAGGGTTGTTGTTCACAGTCCCCTACAAAACCCTAGTTTTACAATTTAGGCATAACGTTTTCAATAAGACTCGTATAACTACCAAATATATCACACATTCCTAAAATGTCATTATTAACATCATAGTTAAAAATAGAGGTCTAACTTCAACTTTTTACACGTGTGATAATGATCCCAACTCTATGATTGCTACTTCTAATTTGAGTCATTTTCTCATTTCATTGGACTTAGTACAATTAAAATTAATCCAAGTATCACATATAATACATTTAGCATAATTTTAATCCATTAACATATTAAATTATTAAATATTACATGCATAGCACACACTAACAAAAAATGCCCTTTAATTTAGCCAATATGCCCATATTCCCATAAAAACCTTACGAGTCTGATATTAATGATTCCAAACTTATAATATATATCATCATGACACAAATTTAACACTTTTGATTTACCTCTTCCCATAATCAGTCAAACCACATTAAAATACCATTTGTCATACTAACAAGCTTAAGGTTTAAAACGATACGTATCGCAACAATAACATATAAGCTCATGTTCTTGACATATCACTCACTTTCCATAAATTCCATACATCATCATACAACAACATTATTATCATAATATTACGAACCATGAAGTTTCACACAAAATGCTCACAGCATTTTAAAACCTTAACTATGACATATATCCTTACCAAACGACATTGATCCCTAAGCACAAATAATCCTATCACTCCTCCTTTGAGACTACCAAAAAATCAACTAAGAATCAAGAATAATACATAATTAAAAATTAATGAAACAATTAAGGAAAATCTAAGGCAAATGAGGGTGGAAATGGAGCAAAACCAAAGAAAATGGAACATGGTAAGGGAGAAACTTGTGTGGAAATGTGGCCCAACTAAGGAGGGGACTACGTGAGGTCCACATGTTGATGGAGGGTGGTGGCCTGAAGGAATTAAGTTGGTGGTAAATAGTGACGTGAATGGCTCATGTTGGTGGGGGTGGAGTGGCATGAAGTTTAGGTAATTTAGAGGGTGATAGTGCATGAGTTTGTGACGCTAAAGGGGGTGAGTTCTGTAAGTTATGGACATAGATAAGGGCTAAGAAATGTGAGATGCTCATGTTGTGGCTAGTTCGCAACGTGAGGTGAGGTAAGTTATGCTAGAAGAGAAATGGTAGATGACGACAAACAAAGGACAAAGGAGTTTAAGGAAGGAAGAAGGAGTCTGGGGGGTTATGTCACGTGTCAAGTGGATTAAGAAGTGAAGAGAAGAGGGTATTTATAGGGGAAGGGTATGAAATGAGAATGACCAAAGGTGCAAGGGTGGTCCTGGCATGTTTTTTTTCCCCTTCCTCGACACAAAATTGGGGAAGGAAAGGGAAAAGGGCGTGATGGTGCTAGCTATAGGCTAGGTTGTAAGGACAAAGGCCAGGAAGGGAAAGCCATATAGGAGAGGGAGTCTTGGTTTGAAGAGAAAGAAAGGACAAAAGAAGATCAAGACAGGAGGAGAAGGAAAAGAGAAAAGAAAAGGGGAAAAAGGAGAAAGAAGAATGGGAAAGAATAGAAGTTTTAGTGTTAGGATTAGAATTAGGTTTAAATTTAAGATCCAAAAATTAAGATAAAATTAATTTTTATATTATTTGAGATTAGGATTAGATTAAAATATTTATTACCTAGGGTAAAATTAATTTATCTATTATTTGATATTAGGATTAGATTAAAATATTAATTACCCATAATTAAGGTTAGACAAAAGTTTTAGTATTACATAATAGGGGATGGAATGGTAGTAAATTCTAAAACCTACTAACTCTTAGAGTTTTAGCAACGATTGCTAGCATATGGGTACTTAGGAATGAGGCTAGCCGAGACATTCCCATTTAGGGATTGACGAATAATGGGAACTTCTCAATTTCTTCTGCCTATCAACTCAGAAGGGATGTATGTTATTGAAAGCTTCTTAGTGGAGTAGCATTTGGCAGCTCAAAGTATGATAGAGGGTGGGTAGTTTTATATAGTTTGTTTCACGTGAGACCTTACTAACTAATGTGAAGAGAGTTCAACGTCATAAGGCTGGCAATGATATATATAATTGGTGTGTAGAGGTCGAATCTCTTTTTCACGTCCTTTAAGATTTCTCTTTCAATAGAGAGTTATGGAATGGCTTACTCTCACCAAAAGTTATCCCAAAATTTTTCTAAACATCGCTTCATAATTGACTTTCAAGTAACTTAGTTAAGCAACGGACTATGATTGCCAAGCACCCCTTGGGCCATAGTCTTCGTTATCTCCATTTGAAAATTATGGTAAGAAAGAAATAGACATATCTTCAATGATAATCCTTCATTTTGTTTACCACAATACATCTAAAATTTGGCAAATGATGAACCTTCAAGCTTGGATGAAGATTTAGGGGCTTACTAATGTCATTGTCTAGAGAAGCACTTGTAGTGTTGGCTAGAAGCCCCAACAAATGGAATTTTGATGGGAGTTTGTTTGATAATATGGGCTTCTTAGTTGTTGGTGGTGTGGCTTATGACCACCTCAAGAATTGGCTCTTCAGTTTCACGACTAATGTCACCTACGATAACATATTATTGAATTAACATTAGCTTATTTTCTATGAACTTCAGTTGGCAAAGGACAATGACTATTTTTATATATGCTCAATTCATGATTCTATTGTCATAATACATTTGGTAAATAGAGGTTGTCTTACTCACCACCCACAAGCATCTCTCTTGGAGGCTTGTCACCAACTCAAGAACAATTTATCTATCAATTTCATTACACATGAATATAACATGGCCATAGAGAGGGTATCACATTAGCACATCAACTTGCTCACTTGGGGCATAATGATTTATTTTTTGATAGAATATGGGACATTGTTTTACACATTTGTTTAATAAACAAAACTAGAGGGGGCAAAAGATGTGATTAATAAACAAATTATTTCCAACTTAGTAATTTATTTGAATTGATGTTTATAAACATTCAAAATTAACTTTAATTTTCATAATAAATTATTATAAATTGTTTTCAATAAATAAAAAAAATTATTACAGTTATATGCGAACCCTCAATCCCAAGCCATTTCCATTCCTTCAAACAATCACCGGAACAAAGAATTTCTACTGATCTAAATTTGGCTATGTAGAAAATGAAGCCGCCCGACCAATCATTGTGCCACATCAGACATCACCCTCTAGGGCAACATCAGCAGAAGCTTCCTACTGCGAGAGAAATGCACTTGCAATCTCAGTGTTGACAGCCATCCAACCGACTATTCTCAGCAGACGCTGCCCTTTGGCATCCAAATTTCTCAAACCGACCCTTGCATATATTTCTAGCACGCCAACATACCTTGAAACTGCATGAGTAGGTCGGTCAGTATTTGAATAAAATATAAGCAAGTATATCTTAAGACTAGCAACTAAACGGCATCGAATCGATCAGAGCTACTATATATAAACCTAAGCTATTCTTGTCTTTAACAAATCATGTGTTCCTACAAAAAAAAAATGTTTTAAGAGATGGAAACGGATCTGGTAATAAAAATTGATGATCAAACTCTTGATCAAATAGACCTATCATTCGAACTTCACAAACCATTGCCCTGTCACTCCCCTGCCAAACAAGAAGAAGATTGGAAGGCAGTGCTTAAAGCAGGCGTATCCATTATTCTCATATCCATCAGTGAGATGTCAAACCCACCGGGCATTGTGACTCTTAATAGAGCTCACAGTCTTCTTTTAACGGCTCATTCTCTCGCCATCTCTGTTAGCCTGGTAATTGGCATTATTTTGCTTGTGATTTCAATCATCCTTCCGAAGGTGCCGAGACTTAATTCTCTGGCAAGAAAGTTGGTGACTGTTGGCAAGGCATCGGTGAAGATAACATTAGGATATGGAGCCTCGCTGATATTGATGGTTGCTTCTGCACCTTGGTTCGCATTGTACCTCGTGTTTCTAGCAATTTAGCTATAGGGACAGAGGCAAAAAATAGGAGTCGCTTAGCCACCTGGAAGGGGGTCCAGGACTCAGGAGCTACCTGTAGCCCCTTCCCCCCCGGGGAGCAAAAAAAAAATGGCTGGAAAAGGATGTTTAATGATGAAGTCATCGTTTGTATATTGACAAATGAATAAAATCTATAGAGCACCACCAAGTGCCCGGATGTATTTTTATTTTATTTTTTTAATTTAAAAAAAAAAGAAGGCTAAGCTAGCTGAACTGAAACATATATGGATTGCATTACCGTCAGAAAAATTACAGAATCGTAAAATTCCATTCCTCCTACGATCTGCTCTAAACTTAGACCGCGAACGGTAAATATACGTCCATACAGAAAGCAAACCTGAGGGGCGAATGATAAGAAATCAGGACTAGCTTCAATCATAAAGTGATTTCGCTGATTGAAATTTGATCCTTTTGTTTTCAAGCTTAGAAACATTTTCAGATGCCTTCTCGATTTTAGATATTGCTTTAGCTATGCCTTTCCTCTTCCGCACATTCTTTGACCTCTTCATCTGAACTCCTTTCTTCCTGCAATAAGAACCGTGGATATGAAACAAAGTTATAAATGGCAAAAGATTAGCAGGCTTTCATAAACAAGTTGGATAAGAATCTTTCTTCCAGAAATTAAGGGCACATAAGATGGAAATAGTTAAAAAAAAAAAAAAAAGAAGATCATGAATCAACAAGGGGAGTCGAAGCAGCTACAGCCATATCCGCGACGCCTTAACTTCTTGGGATCGTTTCCACTCTTAGCTACATGCAATCGAGGATGCTAAATGTGTACGAGAAGCAGTGTTCACTGTCAACTTTCAAAATCTCTCTCACAAACTACTTGCCTACATAAGGGAATGTCTATTTTTTTATGACAACGCATATACCCGGTCATATAAAATTATCTGGGGCGGCGGGCGGGCGGGGGCCGGGCAACAACACATACTGTTAGGGCTAGATACCGATTATTGATTGGGCTTCAACAGAGCATCCCATACCAGCAAGAGGGGTGAGCCTCGGCAAAAGATGTGTGCATCATTCGCGTCATGAAATTGAAACCCACTCATACAAGCAATACAGGGACAGCTGCCGAATTGCAGCAAGGACCTGTGGCTACAACTCCTTCTACAATAAGCCCCATCCAATGAATCACTCACAATCAAACGAACTTCATACTTACACGGTGGAATATCAGACACACACATTCCATAAGGAATGGAAGAGAAAAGCCTCCCGAAAGAGCGCACCAAAAATAAAGGGAAACGTAGATTATAAAAGTAACACTCACAATTACGGTTCTAGCATCTAAGGGATCGCAGTTTGGCAAATATTTTGTACGGGCAAGCTGCTATATGTATACGACAAGAATTTGGTGAAAATTCATCTAACAGCACAGCCGAAGAGTGAAGAATTTAACGTATGCAAATCTCCAAGATCATGAAAAGAACGACAATCAACTAGCGATGAATGAAATTGAGCTTTACAAGACTCGCTGACCTGGAAATCGAAGTAGAAGTAGATAGGCGAACCGCTGACTCTGATGTATCCATGGCTGGAGTTCAAAAATAAAATAAAAATGGGCAGATTCGACTGCATCAGTGTCGATTCGGATAAGAAAAGAGGAGGGGGGGAGCGCAATAAGAATGGAGAATCAGAGGAATAAAATTGAAAACCGCCAAAAAAAAATGATAAATAATACGTTGAGGTGGCACATCAGCAACAGCTGCTTCAGCTATGTCCATCGGACCTGATCCGCTCTTCTTCTTCTTCTTGTTTCTGTTCTTCGCCATCGCTTCCTTTGCGTCCGAGAAAGAGAGAAAAATAAGGTTAAACCCTCCGGTACGCAGCCAGGGATGGATGAACGAAACAGACGCAGACGAAGTCGAGAAGAAGACACGAGGGTTGGATCAGCTATTTCGCCCAACTACTTACTGGACTAGCGCGATCCCTTATCGAGCTCTCCGGCCCAACTACTAAAGAGAGATACTTATCAACCTCTCCGACGCCCCCACAAATAAAAACGATTGCGAAAAGTATCTTACTCTCTTTATAAAAATAAGTCCCGAAGAGAAGCGAAAGGGAACTCCGCGCAAGACATAAAATGTTTCTTTCCAGGAGAGCGACGTAAAACGTCCAGCAACAGAATACACACGGGCATGTGCGTCATTTCCTTGCAGCATGGAGCGACGTTCGCGAGGACCTTGAGACACATGGTCTCATTATGCGACCCGAGTGAAGAAGGAAGGGAACGATAATTGCACGTGATGGCTTCGCCGCTCATCTCCATGTCATGTGCAGTCTGCACTTCTTTTGGCACGCTTCCGTTCGATTTTAAATTTATGCAAGAACCCGTCGAAGAATCGACGGTGACGTCGGGAAGAGGACGTGTGCACGAACGTTCGTAATTCATACGGAACGCTGAAGTTTTGTTTAGGAACAACCGACTGCTCGCGGCATGCTCAAGGTTGGATTCGTGACTACATCATTGTTGCTACATTTTAATTGATATAACGTATTAACTCGCACAAATATTTAAAATTATCCTTGGATTATTACAAACAATACGTGATAAGACTTTACCTGAATGAGATAGTTTTCGGAGAAATATTACTTTAACAAAGAATCTGTAAAAAAAAAAGTTATCCCAATTTTTTTTTAATAAGTTTCTTGCTAAAGTAAGATATTTCCTACGTCCATCAAGGACAAAAAATACTTAATTAGATACGGTCTTTTTTATACGACAATAAGTAATTCATACAATTTACTTATAAACTTAAGATCAAATAGAAAAATCCGACAATGCCATCAAAAAATATATTAATATATATCTGATATTATATTTTATCTATATTAATGTAAGGCGTACGCGAACAAACAAATGGTTTGCGACACTCATAATTTATGGAAGTAGAAGGCATAAAAGGCGTAAAGCAAAACAATAATAAAAACTAGACTTATATTCCACAATGAATTGAAATAAATAGAAAATGGTGGGTATATTTTCTTTTGTGCCTCCAAATAAGAGATTTTGGAGTCAAGAACATTTTTCAATTATATCTTAAATTTTCAATCTTCTCAAACATAGTACCAAGTACTTGATTTGTTCTATTTATTAAAAAAAATTAAAAAAATATTTTCCAAAGCAAAATTCTTATTATTAAAGTTTCTACCAAATCGCGTCAAGAAATATTCTCATTTGATGAATCCTAGGCACCTTTCATAGACGGAAGATTCATAATTGCGTCCTTGCATGAACAGACATCATAAAAGATCTAACATGCCCTGCTCTGATATACACATAAATGGTAGCTACAGTGATGGGAGTGGAATATCCGCCCTTCGACGCTTGAGCTTGACATTGAACCAAAAGAGTTCATTATTGCACGAAATGGGGCCATCGTGCCACGACGAACCAACAAACCTTTAGGTTATGACGCCACTACGAAAAAACAGAAAGAGACGGGGCATTATGTTCCAGGACATTAAATGGTTGTTTGGCCGCATTATACTTGACTTATCCATTTCCTGATAGGCCGTTTCTATCAAACTTCATTTTCCTTTCGATTGATTGGGGGTCTTGTTGTAGGGTTCGTGGACGCATCGTTAATTACGTGTATATTCCTATCCCTCTCGAAATCAGGTTGATGGGAATTCGAATTACATTTTGGATAATAAAGGAACCGAGTAATATAAATATTTTCGAGGTAACATGGAGTGTGTTATTGGTCTTTATAATAAGTTTTTTCGTCTATTTTTTTTCTAGATAAGAAGTTTCATATTCCTATTTAGTTGTACCGTCATTATGATGTTTAACTTATTTTTTATATATTTTTACTAATCTATAAAAAAATTCAACTAAAAATAATGATAAGGGTTATTATTGGTTGTTGGACCTATTTATATGTGATCTATATTTATGTTATTATTATTATGAATGAAAACATGAATCATTTGAAAACAACTAAATTTATAAGTAGGAAAATTATAAAAATATTATGGTAAAATCTTCCTCCACTTAAAAAAAAAAAAACACCAATAGACCACTAATTATACACAACAATTTCATCATCATAGATATTGATCCAATATTTGAAAAAAATGATCTAATATTTAGAATAGCCAAACCATTTTTTGTTTGAGTAGACTAAACAAGATATTCAATTATTTTATAGTATTACTTGATTTGGAATAAATTCAGTTTTGGTGATTATTTCAAAAAAATATGATACTATATAGGTTTGTGGAGGAAGATCATAATGTATAGTTTTAGTTATGTGTAAGCTTTTGAGATATATTCATTTTAATTTTAGCTTCGAGCTTTTATAATGATATTTTAACACACTTTTGGGATACAATAATACACTCACATGAATATAATTATGGACACTAATCTGACAGAAGATCTATATTTTAAAAAATATCTTGTAAACTTATTAAAATTAGAAATAAAAAAAATGTCTTATAGTATAATGATACTCGGTCCATATCATATCTATCTTCATGAATATGAATATCAAATTTTAAACATTCCTATCACTCACCGCATTACACTCCACAACTCATATGCAATAACCATTTTGGGTCGGGCCCTCTTCATAATGTACTTCACATCCCGCTTGAAGTTGTATTTAATAAGGCTTACAAAAGTATATTTAAAATTACAAACATTTTAGGTTCATTTCTATAAGAAATAAATATTTTAGATTTTCAATAAACATATATATGTTTAAACTCAAACTAAACTTTATATATATATATATATATATATTTCATTTGCTACTAATAATTAAGTAGTGTAAAAGTACTTTTATTTTTGTTAAACCAGCCTATTGAAACCAAATTCATAAATAGGGCATCATATCCCTAATGCTCACCTAGCTAGCTGTAATATATATCGAGATATCCATATCTATATCTAATAATGCTATACACCTTATCTTAAAACTCAAACTAAACTTTATATATATATATATATTTCATTTATATATATATATATTATATATAATATATTAATATATATATATATATATATTTCATTTGCTACTAATAATTAAGTAGTGTAAAAGTAAAAATTATACAAATTAAAAGAAAGTTATGGCACCAATATAACATTTTTTTAAATGAATTTGGGTTTTTATTTTGAATTTAAATTTGGGTATGCACCATTCTTTATCTATATTTATACTAACTTATCAAGCCAACTAAGCTTATATAAGTATTTATTATCACGTTTTTCAAAAACCAATTTAATATTATCATTATTAAGAAAAAATTAGTTTGAAGGAACATTTATTATATCATTTAAATGGTTTAAATCCCTCATTGAGTTTTTAAATAGTTTATTTCAAACAAAAATAACCTTTTTATGGTTTTGAATCCCAACCACTTTTGGTCATCAATATTCTTCGAGGCCTTTCTGATTCATTGATATTTGAGTTATTTACCTTGTATAAGCATCCTAATCATCTTCAAATTGATAAATAGAAACTGTGAAGAAAGAGCATTATTCATCTATACAATTCAACCTTAATCGTGTTTGAAGTCCCAAAATAGCATTTCAAGATATCTAAAATTTATACAGCTTTGATGATCCTTATATTTGATGTTATAGTGAATAAAATGAATTAAAATGTTCCCTAATTATTTTTATTATTATCATATTTAGTTCGCCAATTTCATATATACTTAGTTATCAAAACTCATTTTTCTTCTTCTGATCCTTATCTACCTTTTCTAGATTCCATCCTAACCTTTCATCTACCTTTAATCAAAATAAGATCAATCCCTAAAGGTTTGTGATACATGTCCCTAGCCCTACTCTGCATTTGTGTTATCTTAGTTATTTATTTCATTATACACCTAATAAAGCAAACTAAATATTTTCTTACATGCATCCATTTTCATTCTTATTTCATTAAGTCTTGAGATATATTTTCTCCCTCTATAGCCTCTATCTTTAAGCTCTCCCTTTCTCCATTTTTCTTTGAAATTTTTATTCTAATCCTTTTGGTTTAGCTCATTTATTTTTTTAATTGGACAAGGACGAGCTAAGCCTTAAAACTTGAAAATTTAAAATCATGTTCCTTTTCCCCTTTTCTTAATATCTTCCACAATAAAAGAGGATTATGGTGTTCTCTCTTCTTGTTCTTGATTTTTATGGTCTTTTATGTATATTGAAGAGTTTTTTTTACCACTTTTGTTGATTTTTGGTCCAAGGTACTCAAAATTAAGTATAAAACCCATGCGTTGAAGTAGAGATGGTAGTACTAGGGGGCCAGGCGGATGACCGAAGATCAATCGGGGCTCCGTCTGGCATCAGATTATGTGATTTTTACATGCATTTTTTATCATTCTAATTTTGCGGGCTCTTCATTTTTTCTTTGTTGACCTTCTACTGACCTCCCTCACCTTAGATAAAATTGTTACTTGTTTCCTTCTCTTTTTTCAAAATCTTAGACATAATCACTTCACTTTACCTCTCACCCACTATCTTACACTTTATACTTACACTCAACCCTTCATTCAAGTGTTGGAGATGCAACTTGGTGAGCTCTTCCTCTCTCATCCTTGTTGATTGTTGACAAATTCCCCCATATGCCTCCTTCACTTTGCATTTTCATTATTAAACAATTTGGTTTTTGGTTTTCTTTCTTTTTTCCTCTCTTATATTTTGAAGATTGTCTAAATGTTGAAAAATCTCTCCTTCGTTCCAATTATAGCTTCAAAAACCCCTCCTTTTATTTTCTCCATTTTCTTGTTGGCTCTTCTTCTCTTGAATCCTTATCTATCCTACTTATATTTTTTAATATATAAGTGTTAGATTTTGAAGAAATTAAATAGATATGTTTCCTTATTCTTCCCTTTTCTTGTTCCATCCATTACTTGGGTATGACTCTTTTTCTTTGTTTTTTTATGAGTATTATTATGGTCTTGTCGTTTTATTATTTAGTTATAATTATTTTTCTGGATTTTGTGTTTTTAAGGATAAGGGAGTTAGCTTGATAGCTAGAGCTTTGGTGGCTCTTTGTTCTACTCTTTTTGTTGATTGTTTTTGGGAAATGAGATAAATCATATGCACCTGCTAATTGTGTGAAAATTATGTAATAGTATGTTTAGGATCCCCTATGTTATACTTAATTATAATATATGCTTCCTTGTAATTTTATGAAAAATATGAATACATTATGTATTGTTATTAATTTATCTAAGTATGTGACTATGTAATTTTTATACAAGATCATGTTTAATTTATGTATGTGAATATATGTATGATAGCATGATAGAATATGATTTTTGTTTATGGTAAAATAATTAAGCATTTTTTTATGAGGGTGGCTTGACCAAGGGAATTATTTTCCTTGTCAAGATGTTATCTTGTATTATTGAGATTACCATTAGATTTACCACATGTTTTACTTTTAGTTTGACATATTATATGTTCAGATTTGAGCATGTTTAGGTTTACCTAAGTGATTTAATTTTTGTATGCTCCAATGGTATTTTTATATTTTTCACTTAAAATCCATAGTTTTCCAATATGTATGCCTACCATGTGTTATATTATGTTGAGCATGAGAGGCATGTGAAAAAAAGGTATGATGGATATGCATGATTGGGATTTTATATGTTAAATGGGTTTAATTATGGTTTAGGGACAAAATCATAAATTTGCTTATTGTAAAACTTGTTAGAATTTTAATTTTATTTTAAAGTGCCTATTTTAATGTTAATTAGTCATACCTCATACCATGAATTTTTATTAATCTAATAGAAATTAGTATTAAAGTAGGAAATTATTAAGTAAATATCATATAAAGACATTTTGGTCGTATATGATTTATTAGGCCTAAAATTATGGATATTTGGAGTAGGATGACCTTAATAAATTCATTAATTAATCATAGTATTGGCTTTGACTTTATTTTGTATCATTCACCTTTAGAGTTGACTTGAATGATTAGAAATAAAGAAAAAACAATTAATTATGGGATTGGAACAATTTTGCATTATGTAATATTTTATGACCACCTTATTAAGATATTAAAATTTAAAGTGGAAGACTTCAACGTTTGGGATTGTTTTATCTTCAGATTTAGCTACCCTATAGATAAGGTAAGGGCCCTTAATTTGGTTTGGTGGTTTCATCGGATGCCTAGACATTTTGAATAAGGCCTCAGCCTACTCTATAAGTGATCCATATACCCTATAAATTACAGAGGGTATCGATACTTAAGTATTAGGTTTTCTAATATGGGAGGGTACTATGTTTCCTTGTGTACTAGTATGATCGAGGTACAAAAGTGTCATCGGGTTGTGATTGTATTCCATCAAAGAAGTTAAAAGAAAGTAGCCTTGTGTGGTAGCCTTTGGAATGTTTGGGTTTAGATTAAATTCTTGGTTTAGTATTCACCTCCGTGCACTTACCTTAATAATTGGTAATTCCTTGGGTCAATTAGTTGATAGTTGCATTAGTGCACTATCGTAGTAGTTATGAAATATGATATGATTGTTTTAGAAATGTTTATGGTTTGATGTCTTCCCTTGTGTAACACCCTTAATATGAATTGATTTATTTAGTTCTATATATGACTAAGAGTATTAGTAAAATGAGTATATAACCTTGATGATAATTATGTTTTAGTATGATTATTTACATTTCATATTGTATATATTATTGATGTAATGATACCATGATTCCTCTTGTGATTATCTCTATGTGCTTCACATGACCTTTGCATGATTAGTGTTTTGTAGTGGGCTTACTCAGCACCATTATATTAATGGGTTTTGTTTCATAGTCCTCTACCTATTTAATGGCTAGTTGTAACTTTGTATGATTAATTTGAGGCTTTCGCTTGATGGTTAGGGTTCAGGTTTAAGAGATAAGCTTATCCAATATTTGCTTCAGTATCTTCTGATCTGAATATCCCTACACCTTGTATCCCTTCTATATTTCCTTTATTTTGTGGATTGTAACTCAGTTGATCGTACATTTGTGTATATTAGAATAATTATAATATGTAATGTAATCTCTAGTATGTCCATATGATTATTGTTATTAATTTAAGCGGAGTAATATTTTAGCCTTAATACTTGGTAAAAAAATAGTAGAAGAAATTAAACTTATACTAAGAGTGGTGATAACACTCTACATTTTAATGTTTTAGTTTTCACAATTAACTCTTTTAAAAGCAATATTTTTTAGTAGTAGATTTTAGGGTATTGCAAGTAATTAATGTAAATAGTTATTAATGAGAATAATTTATTTTATGATTTTTACTTAAGTGTTTTTCATTACAATTCGATGTGCATTAATATTATTTTGCATGAGTAATAATTTTTAGAAATATTTATTTGTGTTATTTTTTGATAATAATAACTAATATATATGAAAAAGTTGATAATTCCAAGTGAAAGATTTAGTTTGAGATTTTTATTTTGTACATCGTATATATATTGTGTCTACACTACTTAGTCTTGTTTAGTATGATATATTTCATATAGGTTCCCTAGCCTTTGTGTTTAGGATTTGTTGATGATTAATAGATCATGTGTATTATGTTTTGTATGTGTTGTCTGTCTCTATGTCTGGCAACTATTTACCTTAAAGCATTAGTATATTTTGTATATGTTATCTCTCTTCGTGCATTTAACATGTCTCTTCTATAATTTATAGATAGTCTATGAGACCTTTAGAGGGTATTGATAATTAAGCACATGATGACCTACATGGGTTTCATAAAGGTTCCTTGATCTATATTTTCTAGATCAACTCATGATCTATAGAATATTAGTTATTTATCTCAGAAAAAAGTAAAGTGGATTATTTAATAATGTTGGAATATAAAGAATAATTAGTTGTCCTTGTATAGTGATATTGGTATTTGCAATTAACCTTTATTATGCTTCATGGATGTAACAATTTCATTAAAAAAAATTTGCTAGTTTAAGCATGTTATTGTATGTTTATGTTATATACATGTTCTCTTGTGAAAGTATGATAGTTTCAATTGCATGTATAATTTTGATTCCATCTTTAGTTATGATACCATATGTTATCCCAAATTGCATGTTATTACACTTAATATAATTATATTTATAGTTATTATAATTTAAAAATAAAATAATTAATGTAATACCTCCAGTTTTACCACTAGAAAATTTTCGTTTTGGAAAAGAGTTTGTGAGAGAAAAATAGAGAATACATGGCGGTATCATTGTATCCAACATGAGAAAGGTACAACCGCTACTTAGGGCTAAAAGTACTCTCATACCTTAGTGATCATTTGAGTTTGGCGTCTAAATTGGAACTAATATAAGACTTACTAAATAATGAATCAAAGAGTAGTAACACTCTTTTAAAGCAAGAGATAAAATACAAACAAAAAGGCATTAAACATTTAAATTTTACAACACAATGCCATAAAATTGTGTACAAGGAAACAATGGAGGAAAATAAATGTAGGTAGCCTATGCATAAACTAATGTCACTCCCCTATAAAAGCCTGACTACCTACAAAATAAAGCTAAATTCTCTCCTAATGTGTCAAGATCAACCTAGCACCACATAAGATGTTAGTATAATTTAATATGTGATAAATTCTAGTTCTTATGAGAACTTAAAACATAACTCAAGAAAACACATGGTACCATTTAACACATTCACACATGCTTACACTTTCGAATCAAACTAATGCATATAGTAACATGTAATCTCCTAAAGGAGTACACATGGAAAATGTTACACCCATCCAAAGAATTATTACTAATAGCATATTATTTTCAAATCATTATGCGATCACATAATTGCAATTACCAAACCAAAATGGGTGTTTACTGTTTACACCAAACAGTCCGAACAAGTGTTTAAGTAATTACACCAAAAGCATTAATGGACATCAGAGCTAATATGCTTTCAATATAATACCACACTTACCTTATTTGGTTTAATTCCATAATAATGAAGGTGATCGTAGCTAATAGACTTTAAAAGGGGATATCACACCCATCATACTCTATTTAATGCAATAATAATATATGTCATTAGAGATAAAGAGGTCTTCAAAGGAGATACCACACCCACCTTACTTGGTTTAACGTCGTATCCAAGTAAGTGTCCATAAGGAATGTCAAATCTAATGTATCATAGCATAACATAACAAAGCATAGCATGTAATACAAATAGTTTTTTATTGATAACACCAAACCTATATCATATATCACTTGATAAGTGTTTGTAGATTATACCAAACTTTCACAAAAGTGTTTATAAATGACATTAAATGGATGCATAAGTGTTTATTGATGACACCAATCTTAGGTTATAATGGTACTAATTAAAATATCCTAATAAAACCACTTTATAACATATAAATATCACTAAAGAGCCAGTCACACCAAAATATCAAATAAATTTGGATTTGAAATTACAAAATAAGTTCATATGCCATTTTTAGAGAAAAAAATACTATTCATGGTCAATGATCGAAGTCGATAGTAAAAGTTAAAATTAACTGCCAATTGTTAAAGTTATGATTAATGGTCCAACTTTGACTTTTAATATTTACATATTCATCATTTTACCCTTTTAAGACTAAGATGGTCATTAATTAAAGCCAAATAAATATGATTATTTTTTACTAACTCAACTTATGGTGAATAGTAAATAACTAGTGAAGAACATTCAACTCATTTTTACTTAACTTCATCAAGCTTTAATTAATCATAAATTAGGTTATATTAATCCAAATGACAACATGTTTTTATCAAATTTTATCTAAAATTCCAATAAACATCACATAATCAATACATCCAACAAAAAACAACATTTACATGCTCAAACTCAAAAAGGTTGAGACATACGTAAAATTGGCTAAAATTAATAATTTTTATCTCTTATGAAATTTTGGTTATAACTTTCTACATACTTAGGGGTACCAATGAAATGGGTCGGGGACGGGGATCCCATCTTGATACCTAAACCCAAATAAGCAATATAATACTTGAACTCGTCTTGATCCTTGATTTTTTTATTAGGAAATTTTCAAACCCGATCTTCGATCTATTCCCCATCGCCAAGTCATTCCCAGACCTTGAAACCGACTTGATACTCAAAACCTAACCCCATTTGTAACGCCCCCATAATTCACACCTGAAAATTTTTGTTCAAAAGAAAAATATGCGAAAGCTAAAATAGAAAATAGGGAATGTTACTACCACACTTAATAGAAGATAGATGCACATTATCTACCTCATGCTAAATGTAAGGCTAAACATATCCAACTAAAATTTAAACATCATCTATATCGTGAGAATAAAATCCCACAAAGAGATATCCAATGGTAGGTAGAAAGTGAAAGATTCCACTAAATAAAATCATCATTGATCAAATCAGCAAAAAAAAAACTATGATATAACCTTAACTTTTAAAATGTTAACAAAATAATGGAAATTTAAAATTTGATTACAACACCATTAAAAATGCAATACAACACTTGAAAATTTCTAAAAGTAGGTACATATAAATAAAGACAAATATCTGAGGGATAAAACTCTAGTTTGCCTACCCTCTTAAAGCTCTGGTTTTCAACCCATCAATAATAATTGATCTCAATCCTGCACAAGTGGTATGTTCCCTACCATTAGTGGGTCGTCATAAGACTTATTCAACTAAGGTAGTATCGATACGGGTCCAGTATTGAGTAAATCAAAATTACTTACCTCATGGAGGTCACATAATGCACATAAATCCATGGTAATATTTATTGTACAATATTCATGCTCAAGTATACATGTGATACACACATCATTCCACTCATACAACAACTCATATGGTTTTATGAAGTACACGACTAGACATGACAACACATAAGGTACAAGCATATGATGAATTATGAACTCATGTTGAGTAACATAGCTACCTTAGAAAATAGCATTCTACACATATATATTAAGTAATAACTAGGTAAGAATAAGTGTCATATGATATTAAAATTATAAAAAAAATAGTATTCCAAGTGGCATTAAAGGCAAACCAATCCAAATAGCATTAAAAATCTATCATAAGGCATCATACAATTTTAATCCATACTCAACCAATGATATGATTTTCCAAACCAGTTATAATTGAGACATATTAGAACATACTCTAAAACTACCAAACATTTCATAATTAGTTAAACATGTTAACCGCATAATCATATTCAATCATTCACATACGTGAACATATACAATAATCAAAAGGCATGCTAACTTATGTTAGCATTTAAGTTATAAGCTCATAAATACATAGAATTGCCACACAAAAAATAGTATATGCTTGACATACTTAAACAACATGAAGCATACTCATCACCTTCCACTTCAAAAAGATATACATCCCTTGATTTCACTATAAGAAAAGGCAAATAATAACTTACTTAAATATGAAGCTAGCTAAGAAAATTAAGAGTGTGTGTGTGTGTGTGTGAGAGAGAGAGAGAGAGAGAGAGAGAGAGCTTGAAAATCCATAATAATGTTTTCCTAGATTACTAATAGAAATCATAGGACTAAGTTAGAAAACTACCTTATTGATCAACAATTCAAGTATTACAATTTAATCAATAATGAAAGATGCATACGATCTTTCTTAGAAAAAGTGTCCAAAACCCAAAAATCAAGAGCAATTAAGGTTTAAAATTAACTATTAACCAAATTGATTTCAACACATATCACTTAGAAAATTTAAAATTGATTTGAAAAATTAGGGAAAGGACAATAGAGGATAAGTTAATTTTATCAAAAATGTCATACTAATTTAATTTTTCAGCTAAAAAACTAAACCAACTAGTTTCAGAGAACCAATCCAAAGTAATAAGATAAAAATATAATTCAAATTATTTTAAATCAAGATCGGTAATTGATTAGGTAAAAAAAATCATAACATATCAATTTTATAATATCATCTCTGATAATTAAGGTTTTTAGGCCTAAACTACAAAACAACCAATTAACTTCGATTACCTCAAATTAAAAATTTGAAAACAAAATTAAAATAATTTTAGATAAATATAGATAATCCATTTCAAAAAAAATAATATTACTAGTAGCCAATTTAAGATAATCATTTTTCGAAAATTAGGGTTTCAAAGCCCAAGACACAAACTCGGACAATTCAAATCAATTAATCATTGAAGGTGTTAGAATACAATTAAATTCATTTTAACTATTTCTATAAATTCAATTTCAAAAAATAAATATACAAATTACCAAATTCATGAATTCATTATAAATCCAGGGTTTTAAGCCCAAAAAGAAATTTTGATTTGATTATATTAATTTATTTAACTTGAATGTTTAGAAATGCAATTAGACTTATTTGATAACATATTTTATAATCAATTGATCAAAGTAATAAAGGAAATAACTAATTTAATAAAATTAGGGTTTTTTCCATCCAAAATACAAATTCAGTCAAAACTTGTTAGAATATTTAAAATAATGGTTCAAGATTGCAATTAAATGCATTCTAATGTAAATTATAGAATGAATTGAATAAAATAACTTAATTACATAATTCAATTTAAATCCATAAGAGTTTTGTTATGAAAATCAAAGTCTAATTGATTTCACATAATTTTTCTAAATTAACACTTCTAATATTAATTTAAATATAGTTCAAAGTATATTATAACATGATTTGAATAAAACAATTTAATTAGGCAATTCCATTTCAACACACAAGGGTTTTGACTTGGAAATACAATTCTGATTAATTCCACACAAATTTCTCAAATTGATAGTTCCAACAAGAAATTAGATACATTTTAAAGTGTAATCAATTTATAAAAAAATAGCTTAATCGGAAAAATCTAAGAAATTCAAACATAACCAAGTCAAAGTTCCAATTTTTATAAATCAACCACATATACTATAATTAACCATTCTAAATCAATCATACAACATATATATACATAATTGAACAACTAATTTAGCTTATCATAAGCCAATTAATACAAAATTAATTGAATTTTGAAGTTAGGGTTTCTGAAAATTTTACTAAAGAAACATTACGAATCAGAGTCAGTAAAGACTTAGGGAGCTCCGCTGGAGGGTGAGGATTGATCGCGGGCAATCGGTTAGGCTCGTAGTAACCGAACAGTGAACCACTACCGTTGTGTCATCATTATTGCACTAATACTCCATTGTAACTCCATTGTTACTAGTGTCGATGACCATGATGAGAGGAGAGAAAAGGGGCGGCAGTGGAACGGTGGTGGTCGATTGGCGATGAGGTAGTGTTGTGGGTCAACGAAGGAAACATGGAGCAGGAAAGAAGGAGAACGGGGGAGTTGGGGTATGGGGTTCACACATAAGGAGAACGGGATATGAAGAGAGAGAAAAAAAGAGGGAGAGAGAAGAAAATAAAGTTTTTTTCTTATGCATATGCATAAATGAGAATAATAAATAACTAAAAATATTAACAGATGATTTTATCTAAAAATCATTTAATAAAAGTTATTTTGTAAATATACAAAAAAAAATATAATATAAAATCTATTTAAAGAATTTTAGAAAAGCTATCATAATAAATACCAACAAATACAAAGATTTATATTATTTACGAAAAGACATAATAATACCTCAAAAAATATTTAAAACTATCTTGAAATAATTAAAAAATATTCTAATAAATCAAGATTAATTTTAATAATTTTAGAAAAAAGGTCATCTACAAACTAAAAAGGGTAAAATAGAAGAAAATTAATTTTAGAAAGCAAATCATAAGTAAGTTACAAAAATCCTTTTAATTTAAAACTTTCTAAAAATCTTAACAACTTAAAAAACAGATAAATTTAAGGTCAAAAATATTTTATATGGATAATATCATTAAAATAATTTTACTATTTTAATGGGTATTTTATAATTTAAATAATTTATTTTGCTAACGAAATATAACTCTAAAATAAAGTCGTAATCACACGATCAAGTTATAATAAAAAATAAATATAAAATATTAAAAATTAAAATATGAGAAATATCAAAAAAATATTTTTAAACAAAAATTAAAATTATATGAATATAATAAAATCATAATTGTGAATGAACTTATCTAGAATGATCTGCAACAACAACGATTAACTAAATTCTAATATGAATTAGAAATCAACAATAAAACCATAAAGCAAATTAAAATAAAAATAATTAAATATTTTCATCAAATTATACTAATATAATCATTAAACTTAATACAACTGAATTTAAAAATATGGGATATTACACCATTCACTTTACCCAATCTCATCTCCAATATACAATCTAATTTTTTACAAAATAATTTGAGTTTATATTTTATATATATAATAGCTAAGGTGGGTTCAGGGATGGGAACCCCAAACCTATCCCCACCCTGTCTTCGAAAAATTTATCGATAATAATTTTCAAATACAAACCCAATCTCCAAAATCTACCCCAAATCTAAACTTAAACACGAAATCCTGTTGAACCCCTGAACTGATGGTGAGAATTGCCATCCCTATACATGCTCGAAACTTTTGAGATTCAAAAGGTACATTAGACACTAAGGATCTTGAGATTTCATATGATAACTTATTTGTACCAAAATACACAGTCAATTGTAGTAGTGTTTACACACAAGTTGCCCAAAATTTGCTAGTCTCAAAAACATCAATATTATGTTTTCTTTAATCAATCCAGTGCTAAATCCATCACATAACAACTTCTTATAATTCTCATGATTCAAAGGTTTATTAGAATGCTATACAAAGCTTACCAACAACCAAAAAAAAATTATATGGGCTATTTTACAAAAATCAACATGATAAATATACCAAATTAAACATAAAACGCCAAAATTCAATGAGACACATGTGATAATAGGGGGGGATCATATTTTAGCATAAGAAAACTAGATTTTACCTCTTATAAAATGTTAAGGAAATTAACCTAAAAATATGAGGGCCTCATGCCACCATTACCATACCAAAACTCCTTGAGAAAGCCATGAAATCACAACTAAACTATTAAAGAATCATGTTAAAATACACCTTAAACTTATAGGGATTAAACCAAATGAAAACGGGAGATTAACATACCCTTGAAGAGGATTTAGTGAGCTTCTTATGATTTTTTATATAAGTTATTTCCAAACTAGATTGTTAAACACTAAAAAGTAGGCCTAAGCCTGCTATTAGGCCTATAAAATTCAGTCAAAACCTATTACTAGGCCTAGGTAATTAGCTCGAGCCCAGATTATGCTTAAGATATAGGATCTCAAAACTTATCTATTGATATGGGATCTTAAAGGCCCTTAGATTAGTTGACAAATGACAACCATGCACATTAGCTGTAACACCCCAAATTTTTGTAACCATTATCATTGAGCATTTTACCTTTTATTTGAAACATAACCCTTAAATCTTAGCTTAATTATTTTTTTAGCCCTTGACCCACAAATCTAGATATATTCTTAAATAAAATTTATCCTAATTATTATTTTTCCTTATAATTAAATCCACCCTAAATCAATTAATTTTTTCTTGATTTATTTTCCTAATTAGGTACCCTAATCCCTGATTAATTAATTTGCCTTAAACCTAATATTAATTCTAAACCCAAAATTTTCTTTTCACTTTTTTCCTTTTTTTACTTTTCTATTTCCCCTCTTTTCTTTCTTTTCTTTTTTTCCTTCCTTCCCATCATGCGCAAAACCTAGCTCCCCTTTCTCCTTTCTCTTTCCCTTTTGGGCCAAACAACCCCTACCCCCTGCTGTATGACACCCTTACCTCTCCCTTCCCAGCCATGCACACCTAAGGGTGTTAAAAAATTGGTCTAAACTAGAACTTTAGACCAAATTGA
Organism: Tamarix chinensis; assembly: GCA_030549775.1. Lineage (NCBI taxonomy): Eukaryota > Viridiplantae > Streptophyta > Magnoliopsida > Caryophyllales > Tamaricaceae > Tamarix > Tamarix chinensis. The sequence continues at coordinate 7,403,698 of CM060177.1, read as the reverse complement.
ATGATTATTCTAGTCCAAGAGCGGGCTAATATTCCTATCTTGCTCGTCCCTGCACCATGCACCTCTGCCACCCTACATCTTGCATTATCCCTTCTTCTATGCCAAAACATGCCCAAAACACTAGCTTTTTAACCCATCACCGTCACCTCCAACATTCATCAGAGTATGCCCTAGCACCAAGCCACAATCTCCATGTCAAACCTCCTCCACCAGCTATATATATCTATACTAATTCTCTTCCACATTTTTTTCTCTAGACAACACTTGACCCACTTCCTTTCCTTATTTTTCCTCACCATCATTGTTCTAGTTTCATTCGGCCCTTACTGATCACCACCCACCCCCATCTTATTTCCATTCTCCTTTTTTTCCTCCAATAAATGCCCATTTCTTCTACGTCACATCCTTGAGTCAGCACCACCATCCTCACCACCTTGCACATCGCACTATCCCTATCTTTGGTTTCTTTTCTCTCACCACCACCATCCTCTCCATATGTGCCCACGCAACCACCAACCTTCTCTTAGCCTCAGCCACCACTTATAGCCTAACACCACTGCCCTACCTGTCACCATCCAGCACCACACCCATCACCTCACCACAACCACCATCCTTTCACTTTTTATCTTTGTTACCCCATTGATCCTACCCAACCCAACCATCCCCCTTCCTACATTCTTAGGCTCACGCTACCAGTCCATATGGCTTGAAGTTGCCCATTTCCTTCTTTATGCAACTTAATTATTTTAGTAATTTTACTTGATAAATATTCTAATAAAAATATTATTTTATTAATTAAATATTATTATGGTTAATGTGTATTATTTTTATATGCAAAAGTTTGATTAGTGGAGATTAATAAATTTTAGTATGTTGCCTATAATTTGTGATTTTGCTGAAAATCAAGTAATATCTACACTCTACTAAAATTTGAGATATCGTAAATGATAACACATTAGAGTCTTGATGTATAAATTATGTTAAACATATTTGTTACATTGTAATTATCTACCTAATAATTCTAGTATGGAATTTGGTAAAATGTAGCATGTTATCTGTCATAAATTATTATGTATACGAAAGCATTTTAAAATAGGTTTAATACCAAAAATAAATTATGTATGTCATGTATGCCCAATATAATAGGTTTAACATGTTTAGGCATATGTTTAACATACTCATTATTATTGTGTCTTAAGGAAAATTTTATCTTTTAAGCATACCATGATATTTATTCCTATGAGAATTCTTTATATGCCTAATTTATTGTTAAGTATGGGGGGTATGTGATTTGATGTCTTAAAAATGCATGTTTTAGCATAATTATTATTATTGTGTGTCATAGAGGTAATGTGTTCTTTTAAATATATCATGATATTTATTCCAATTAGCGTATCTAATATGTATTATTAATTATTGAGCATGAAAATATGTGATTTTTGGAAGAATTAGATATGCATGTTAGGGTTTTATGTGTTATATCATATGCAAGGGGTCATTTGGTATGTCTTTTGATTACATGCTCAATAATTTAACTATTATGTTTTAGAATCTCCATGATGAATTAATAAATAAAATGGAATTAGCATTTCAAATGAATGATAATGTGGCAATTATGGTCTCAAGGGCATTTTAGTCATTTTAACCTAATTCGCCTAAATGTGAATAACTGAACCTAGGGTGGTCTTGGTAGATTATCATGTTGACCTTAGTATTGACTTTGATTATGGTTGTCTTGAATAGTTGGAAATTAGAGAAAATGGTTAAGTATCAAAATTAGATCTATATGTTTAACATATGATCTTATGTTCACCTAAATAAAATATTAAAACTTAAAATGAAATACCCCGAGATAAAAAAATAATGTCCCTTTAGGGGTAGATACCATAAAGACGTGATTTAGACCATGGTTAATTATGGATTTTTGCTAGTGTACCTCAGTGCATAAACCCTGTCATATATCTTACTCTATTTAGCTTTACTCACTTATAGAGGGTATGTATACATATGGATTACATGTCCTTGTTAGTAGGGTATTGTTCTATCTTTATATACGAGTGTGGCTAGGGTAACTTATTGTCCTTAGGTTGATAGTCAATAGGATAATGTATTGTCATCGTGTGACAGTATGATTAGAGTACCTTAATGCCTCGCGGTTGATATGTTCTCCCCTTAAGTAAATAAAAATGAAAAAGGTTATCGTTGGTTCAAATTGATTATTGTATTGGTTTAGTTGTGCCTATTTGTAGTTCGATAATAACCTTTGTGCCTACCTGTGGATCAGTAGTAGCCTTCATACTTGCGGATCGATAGTAGCCTTTGTTCCTACTTATAGTTTGATAGTAGCCTTCGTGCCTACCTGTGTTTGGTAGTTACCTTTGAGCCCTACTTGTGGAGTTATGGGTATTATTAGTTTTGATATTGAGATATGAGATATATTGTGAAGGTTGTGGTTAGGGTCGTCTCAATAATATCGGAGGCCCTGTGTTAAAACTAAAAAATAGGCCCCAAGAATCTAAAAAGCTAAATAATTATCAAAATATATAATGTATTTCATAATATACTCATATTACAATTGTTTGCTCACAAATAAGATACTAATGATTCCTTAAAATTCCCAAAAAAAATAATCTAACAAAATCCCAGTAAAAGTTTTATTTAAAAAGTGACATCCTCCTAGCATTCGTTGAAACAAAATTATCGATTAAATCTTCGTAATCAACTTTCTCTAAAATATCATTTTCAATTGTTATAAATGGTAATCCATTTAGCCTTTCCTGTGACATCGTAGAGCGCAAATTTAATTTCAATAACTTTAATTTAGAAAAACTTATCTTTGTAGATTAGGGATGGCAACGGGGCGGGTACGGATCGGGTACCCCTTATCCATACCCGAACCCGATAAGAAATTTGATAACCATATCTGTACCCGTGCCCGCATGGATATCCGTTACTGTACCCATATCCGTATCCGACGGATAATCCGTTACCCGACGGATAATCCGTTATCCGACGGATATCGTTACCCGACAGATATCCGTCGGGTACATCAAACCTGTTATCCGACGGATTAAAATTACCTGTTTTTCGTTTTTGTACCCGTTTACCTGTCATAATATATATAATTTACCTACAAATTTTTTTTTGATATTAAAAATTAAAATATATATATATAAAATCCAAGTTAAATGTAAAATGACAATTTAATTTCTAACTATAACTTATTCTTATATAAAAAGTTAAGGATAAAATGGTCAATATATAACGGGTAAACGGGTATGGATATGGGTAACAGATATCCGTCGAATACGGATATGGATACCCCGTACCCGTATCCGTACCCGAATCCGCCGGGTATTTTTCACCCTTACCCATATCCGTATCCATATCCGTTTATCAGTATCCATTTCGATAACCGTCAGATAAAATCCGTCGGGTTTCGGGTATTATCCGCCCCGTTGCCATCCCTACTGTAGATGCAACAGTCACAAGAATAATTAATAAAATTCTATATGCGATAAATGCATTAGGGAAAAATCTACACTTTTCAAAAACTTTAAAATATCAATATGACCCATATTTTCCTTAGGAAAAAATTCTCTAAGTAACTTCAACTCCACATGTAATTCATTTCCATCAACATCACATTGTTCACCATTTCTAAGAGCAGCTTCAAAGTGATGACAACAAGTTTGTAGGCTCATTTCATCCAAAGAATGCAACTTATCAGAAGTAAATAAAAACCCAAAAATATTTTCATATTGTTCAAACCTCCTATTAAGTGAAACAATTGCTTGATCAACAATGTATAAGAAATAATGAACTCTAAATGATTCTTTCAAAGATTGTGAAGTAAATTGTATATCATCAGGATTCTCATTAAAATGTTTTTTCCTTCAAATTTCATTTCTTTGAGGAAATTTTGGATCAATATCCAATTACATAGCAATCTTCTTAGCAGTATCAATTGCATTAGAAAAACCAGTTTCTCTATACCTCTCAAAAAAATAAATCAACCCCTTTACATTTTCAATAGCATCATCAATATGCATTTCCTTTTATTGTAAATTTTTGCTAACCAAATTAACAACACACAATATTTCAAACCAAATGACTACTGCCACTAAAAACTCAAATCACTAAGCTCATTCTTTGCTAAGGATTCAGCTTCAATTATTATCTTGGAATCATTATCACTTTCTACTACTTGAAGTAAAGATTCTCGTATTTCCAAAACTTGAAATCTTATAGCTTTAACACTATCAACACGACTTTCTCATTGAGTAGAATATAATGACTTAAGAGTAAGACCTTTTACGTTATCTTTCAAATTCCATCATCTCTTAGTAGAATATGTAAATATTGTATAAATTTGTTGTATGATACCAAAAAGAGTCCCTATCTTTACCACAAGTGTTAGCCATGTCACATAATGTTAGATTAAGGCTATGACAACCACAAGGAGTATAAAATGCTCTCATATTTACATCTAAAAGTTTGTTTTGTACACCTTGAAGTTTTCCTTTCATATTTATTTCATTTTGTAAAACATTAAAAAGTCATTGGCCAGTTGTATCATTGACATTCAAAAAACCTAAAGATGATTCCTTAATAGTAACATCACTTGAAAAAACAACCACATATCATAATATCAAAGACAATGGCTAATATCAAGAGTAAAATCGAGTATGATGGAAAAATAATTTGCCTACTTTATTTTTTTTTAATGATTTCAAATTTAATCGCAAAATCAAGCATAAGAATTAACTCATTTTGAATATTGTGACCAAGATAATGAAAATGAATGTTATCATTTGCAATGCGTTGAACATGTTCTTGAATAACATGATCAAATTCTGCTAATATTTCAATTATACCTAAAAAAATTCCATTGTTATTTTGATATAATCTCTCATTACTTCCATGAAATGCTAGATTATGTTTAGCAAGAAATTTTACAACTGAAAAAAATTCTCAACAAGACCTTTTTACAGCAATCTTTTTTCTTTTTCAAGTTGTTTTTGAGCCATTATATCAATAGTTTGATTCTTTTGAAATCTTACATGCAAATCATACAAAGTAACCATATTCTTAACATGTTCCATACTTGTTTCATGCTCTCTAATCCTAATGCTAAGATGTGCTTAGTCCCCAAAACCCTCACTAGCTAATTGACCTCTTACGTGCACTTTCCCCAAATATCTTACAACAAAAACAAAATATTTAATCAAGCTCTTTTGAATACACAAGCCAATCTCTATCACACTTATCTCCATTTGATAAAACTCTAGTGTAAATTGTTGAAGAAAATCATCTAGAAAATTTATCTTTAGGGCCTTTCCCAATAGACATATCTCTCTTGGGGCCATTTACCACTAAGACATTGATCATTTTAGAATCAAGGGCATTCCAATGTCTAGGATCATATATAGCAAGCATATTAAAATTTTCTGATGGCTCTACCCTCTCAACATTATTAAAATCATCAACATCGCTATCATCATTCTCAACAAGCACATCACCATCAATAGAAGCATTTGTCTCATTTGTAGGCACATCATCATCAATAGAAGCATTTGTAGGTACATTATCATCATTAATAGAAGCATTTTTCTCATTTGTAGGAATAATATCATCACCACTAGCACCATTTTCATTCAAAGTCAAAACATTTTTGGCATCAACAATTTCATTTTCTATAAAAAGTTGCAATTCATTTCTAATAAATTTATCAAGAGCACCTCTTTGAGATTAAGTTAACTCTTCGATTCTTTTTTTTTTTTATGTATTTCATATCTGGATTCATATTTCCTAATTCTAAGTAGCATAATCGTAAAAATCAACAAATTACAAATGAAACGGGTATGAAAAAAACAAGAGCAGTGATTGCCTATAACAATGAGTAGGAGTGAAATAACCTGGAATTTTAGCAATTGCACTTGAACACCATTCACTCCATAAGTTCTCAGTTACCCTAGATGATTTTCTATACACACCAAACTAACTTCAAAATCTCTAAAGTGTGCTAACAAGCGCAATTGCTTGTACAACATCAGCATCATCATTCAGCAAAACATATATGAAACGCGTAGCCCAATTTACAAATTCACAAAATATACCAGTATAAAGAATCAAAAGCAATAGATAGAAGTATGAATTTGAAAGACACAATAGATACTTAATTCCATTAGATAACTGATTGTAGTTGTTAATTGATTAATAATTTAACATAAAAAATATATATAAGGACTAATTAGATGATATTAAAGCACACTGATATAGATAGATGAATAGGTGCACAACACAAGTTCGATCAACTTGTCCGAAATTTGAATAGAATAGCAAGTGACGACAACATAATTGGAGCCAAAGAGGCAAGCCTGGGATGAGTCAAACAGATATTCGGACAGATCCTACAGGTCGAGTTGAACTGTTGAAAAGAATGGAATAGAAATGAGAAGAACATATACAAATTGAGATGAGGAGAAGAAAATGAGTTACCATTATTGTATATATTGTACAGATTCAACATAAAACTAGGAGCTTAATCGACAACGGTGAACATTGGAGAAGTTTGGAAAGAGAGAAGGTTGGAGTAAAATCTAAATGCGAACTAAAAAACAAAGTTCAGAAGCTGCCTAATGAAGAGAATGGGTACTTCACCATGCAAACTTACTTAATAATGAAAAATAGGTACTTTATTTATTTAATTAATTTAGTGGGCCCCTTATACTCTTCTTGACTCTTCCTATTACTTTTCGTAGATGTGTTGTTTTTCTTGTATAGTTGTATATCAGTATTTTTTTAATTCAATTTAGTGGGTTCATTTTACTCCTCCCTACCCTTATTTACTTTTCTTACTCCATTGTACATTTCTAAGATCTGATTATTGCTTGTATATTAAGTGTTTTTTTTATATTAATACACATATTAACTAAACTAATATGTGGGGCCCCTAAAATTTTTGGGCCCTATGGTGTTGAGCAAGTTGAACTTGCTATTAGCTGGCATTGTTTGGGCTATTGTATTGAGATTATTTCTAATCATTGATTCAGAAAGTATCCTTTGGATGCTTGATTGGTAAGTTTATGTATATTTTAAATGAATGAGTATGAATAGTATATGGAATTGGTAATATTTATTTATCTTATAGAGTTATCATACTTTTTTATCCTCTCATGTATACTTTGATATTTTACACCATGTCCTGTTGTGATTCCTTCTACGTGTTCCATGTAAGCTTTTTATATTAGTCTTGTATAATGAGTTACTCGGTATTGTTGTATTGATGGGTTCCGTTTCATAAGGTCTTATTTATTCAATGGACAATGATCTTCGTATGTAGTTTGTGAGATCAGTTGAATGATATTATTTTAGATTGAGAGTTATAACTATTTGGTGTCCTACCCAACATCTTTTAATCTAGATGTTCTTGGACTCTTATGTCCCTTTATATTTTTCCTTTCACTTAATTTTTTTTACTATTGATAGTTAGTTTTATTTAGAATGATATTAATTTGCTTGTTCTTTCTAATATACTTCTTATAACTCTGTTATTAATTTAAGTAGAGTAACATCTTTAGCATTATCACTTGGTATAAAAATGGTAGAAGAAACCAGACTTGTATCAAATGTGGCAGTAATATAATACATTTTTACTGTTTTAGCTTCTACAATTAACTTTTTAAATAAAAAATTTAATTCTAAAAATGGGGGTGTTACACTATCCCCTTACCATGAGTGGATTATAGAAGATTATCTCTCTTGTATTCAACACCCTATAAATAGGGGGTCGCCCTTCCTTTTTCCTTCGTCATCTCTCATTCCCAACACATAATAACACACTCGCTTTTTCCTATCATCTCTCTGTACTTTCTCTCTTTATCACTCCTACAAACCTACCCCTTAAGTCCCTCGATCATCAATCTTGCTAAAAAAATTGACAATATTCAACACATAGAATACATTATCATTGAATAATTGGAGATCCTAAGTACAAAATGAATAATTCACAAAGGAAAAATACCCCAATACCCTTATGAAATACTAAATCAGACATACACTATAACTCTATCTATAAGGATATCCAATTAACCAAACTTAATACACTAACCCAAAAATCATAACCTAACTCCATTATCTCACACACAAAATACCCATGTTGCCTTTTTAGTAACTACTCCCTATTCATCATTTTTTTTTTCATAAAACCATACCTTAAGCTATTCATAAATCATCAAAATACTTCACATATCATATTTAGCCCATGTAACACTTATAAAACACCAAAATTCCATATTAAATCCAAAAGGACCAAACTGCCCTTAGTTCACCTAAGTATCTCCAAATTTATTATTTTCAAAGCTTATGTCATACTCATCATCTAAATCCTAACATAATGTATATCAATTTTATTTTAAATATCTCAAGGAATACCTAAATCCTAACATAATGTATATCAATTTTATTTTAAATATCTCAAGAAATACCATGACATACTTATTTTCCATAAAAAATCACAAAAGGCCAACTTTACCCTTAAGGGCGAAACACTCCTAAGATACACAAAATTCTACAACCCTATAAAATTCACCAAAATTACATACAATCACCTTTACATTATTAAAAACTCAAAAATTAAATTAAATTAAAATAGTCTACAAATTTCAAAATGACCCTACGGTCTAATCATCACAAGCCCAAAACCACAAATCTTACAACATCCTCATACTACACCAATTATAATTCTTAATCATAATTAATTCTACTCATCCAATGACATATTTATATAATCTCATATGTCATTGTGCTTGAGATTTTATGACAAACCCTATCAAGAAATAAAATATAACAACTTTACATAAAGTTCACAAAACTCATAATAATATGGATTCTTTAATTAATATATGAAAGTGGATTTAAAATAAAACCTAACATATTTTATATCATAAAACATAATGATAACATTGGAATTTCATAAATTTAGCACATAGTAACACTTACCCCTAAGACAGAGATATGATTCAAGATTTTAGAAGTTAAAAGATGCAAGAAAGGAGAATAAAGGAATGGGGATGGATTGGCACCAAAGGTAACAAAAAATAAGAAAATATGGGACAGGAATGAGCAAAATAGAGATGTAAGATATTAGGTAAGTGTAGAATAACCCACCAAAGGGAATTCAACCCTTTTAGATATCAACCAAGGTAGGGGTAGAGAGAGAGAGAGAAGTTATAATGAAGTGGTTGCTTGCAAGCAAGAAGAGCGATGACAGTGACAGACATAAGTGAGAGTGTAAGCAAGTTTATGAATGGTGATGGAAGTGTTTATGGCTAGATATTTGGTTGAGTTAGGAAGGCCATGACATAATCTGATCATGAAGTGTTAGGGGATCTAAATTTTAAAGTCCTCATATCCAAGAAAATTAAAAACAATTAAAAATAGTTTAGGTAAGGTAAAAGGTCCAATAAATTCCTAAAATAAAAAATAATCAAATAACTCCCAAAAATCATGAGTGATAACGAAATGTGAGCAACTAATCAAGGAACCAAAATAAAAAAATTGATTTAAAGCTAAAAGAAGTGAAGTTAATCAAGAATGGTGAAATTTGACAAACTCCAATTATTCGAAAGAGGCTGGCACCATTGAATGCCCTCAACGACAAAGGCTAAAGCGTTATTGAATAATTGATAGAAGGTAAGGCCTGGTCAACTGTTAGTTGACTGAATTGAAAACTAGGTTTAGGGTTAGAGAATATATTATGAGACTAATAACCCAGGAGTGAGGATTTAGGAAAGTTTAGAGTATTACATATGCCATGTAGAGTTGACCAAATAAATAAATAAACCAAGTCAGCCAATCATAACCTATCAAGTAGGTCATGTCTTATTCTATGTGGTCAAGCACAACACTCAAAATCACATCAACCGTATCATGTTAGGTCTGTCACAACCATATAGTTGCATCAGTTATATACCGAAATGCCCCAAAATTTTCTAGTTTTGAATATTATATTTAAATAAGATTTTATTTAAAATTTTAATTTAATAAATTATTTTTACTAAAATAAAAGGGAATTTAGTAGGCAAATTAATAAGAAATTTTATAGATATGTTAAGTAAAGGAAATTTGGGTATATTATCTAATTAAAATTTTTAATTTGAGAATTTATTTAAATAAATTATTTTATTCAAATTAAGAAAGAGAAAATAGTTCAAATTAGTGTTAAATTTATAAATAATTAAATAAAATAAAATTAGAGTGATTTATTAAATCAAAATGGACATTTTGGAAAATCTTTTAAAAATTCTAATTTAGCCTAAAAAGGAATTTAAACATTATTTTATTTAAATATTACTATTTTTTTAAATACCCTAAATATTTTAATTTATTTATTTTACCCAACCTAATTATTCCTCTTTTCTTTTATTTTCCTTTTTCTTTCCTTTTCTTTCTTTTTCTTCTTCTTCACCGAATTGGACCTGTTGCGCGACCGAATTCCTTTTCTTCTTTCCTTTTCCTTCGGCGCGGCCCAGCCCGCGCATCGTCGCCGCCCCCCTCTCTCCACGCAGCGTTTTACTTCTTCGTCCTCTCGAACGCTGTGTTTGATTTTTATTTTTTTACTGTTGCGCGCCAGCCCCTGAACGCCGTTCTTTATCCTTTTTACACTCAAAACTCGCCGTTCTATATAAACGGCATAACCCTTGCGCCCGACCAGCTGGTCTCCCTCCCTTTTTCTTTCTTTTCTTCCCCGCGAACCATCCGGTCTAGCACCCCACCTTCTTCTTCTTCCTCCAGCCCGACGCCATAACTGCCAGCACCTCCTTCCCCCGAAAATGGCGCTGCCGGCCACACGTGTCGTGACCGGCCTTTCTCCCACCAATTATCTTCCTCTCGGCACACTCTTCCATTTGAAATGCCCCACTGTCCATTTCTTTCCCACGTTTTCCCCCATTTCCCTCTCGAAGGTCAGGCAAAATTTTGAATTTGTGCCGCCCGACCAACGGCAAAACCAACCCATTTTTCCACCGAAATTGATCTTCTGGTAACCTCCACAACCCGAGCCTACCCTCCACTACTATAAATACTCCACATTTGGCTTGAAATCGAGCTTCCTTTTTCCCGAAACCCTAAGTACCAGTTTGTGCTCCACCTTGACTTTAGACGCCTCGTTCTCCTCCGATAGCCAACATCGTTGCCTCTTCTCACTGCCAATCTCTTCCCTACAACACCCTCTAATTAACTAAACCATCTACGGCCTTCTATTCACCTTGTACAAGCCTCCATAATCTTGCAAAGTTGACTAGTTATCTCGCCAGAAAATTCCACCCCGAGACCTTGAAACGCCAGCCACCACCTTATCTGCCGCTTTTACCACCTTCCAAGCCGACCAATAACTCCTGCTAAGTCCCCTCCACCGACCTATAATCTTATTTTATTTTTCTACTTCCCTCTCACCTCTTTTTCCGGCCACCTCCGGGAACCACCGCCGGTTCCACCCATACCCTCCGACTCAAGGTGAAATATTAGACCTTTTAAACACTTACTTGCGATTTATTGATAATTATTCTGTTTTTATCCTAATTTTTAATGTTAATTAAAATTTAATTATTATCATTATAATTATTATTATTATTGCTATAAACTATATTCTAATTTCTAAATTTGTTTGACAGGTCTGGAAGTATTATTGAGTAAGATAAATTATTATTCTCGAATTTTGCTTATTTAATGGAATTATTACATGTTTACTATTATTATTAATAATATTAATAATAATAATATTATTAGTGTAATTATTTAATTAAAGTTGTAATTATTTCAGGAGGGAAAGAAACCAAAAATTTTAATTATGCCTCGCACTTTTACTTTTATTAATATTATCAACATTTTTAACATTATTTCTAATTATATTATTATTATTATCTTTATTAGCTTTATATTATAAGTATATGTAATATTAATATCATTATTACATTTTTGAATAGTGTTATTATTAAATGGAGTGATTTTGAAAGCCACCTTGTAATTTTAAAAATTATGGTATTATTAATATTAATATTCTACTACTAAGAGTGTTATTAATAATGTTTTATTATTATTATTATTATTATTATTATTATTATTATTATTATTATTACAATTACTATTTTGGTGAAGGGTAGAAACCCTTATATCACCACCCTTTTGAATGAAAATACTAATTTATTTGTATTTTAAGTAATATTTTTCTAGTTAATTATTGTGTAGTATTATTTTAATTTAAAAATCAAATCTTAGAATAAGTTAGAGAATAATAAAATTTTATAAGGGAGCCTAATTCTAGTATAATTTTATATAATAGGTGAACCCAGTCAAACCCTTCAAGTGGAATAGGAACGTGCATCAAGACCGGTGTCGTTTTAGGTAAGGGTCCACTAAGGCCATTTATGTGTTTGTATGCACTATGTATTTGATATGCTATGTATTTTATGTTCATTATTATTAATTATTTTGTATGTGGCATGATTATAGAGTTGAAGTACGTTGGTGTGAATAAAGTGTGGTATGAGACTTATGTGTATATTTATGTTACTATTGTATGAAATGGCCTTAAGACAAGCATGTTAAGGTTGTAAAAATCATGATGGGAAGTGTAACAATATGGCATTAGGGTTTTGCATGGGATAACATGGTGTTAGGGGTTTGCATGAAATAGCATGATGTTAGGGTTTTGCATGGAATGACATGGAGTTAGTGTTTGCATGAAATGGCATGATGTTACGGTTTGCATGGAAACATGTCTATGTGGAGATAGGGTTTGCACATGAATTGGGGTTGCATGGAAGTGTGGTACGTGGAGTTAGAGTTGGCATATGGATTAGGGTTGCATGGAAGTGTTGTCTATGTGAAGCTAGGGTTTGCATGTGGAGTTAGGGTTTGCATGTGGATTAGGGTTGCATGGAAGGGTTGTCTACGTGAAGCTAGGGTTTGCATGTGGTTAGGGTTTGCATGGAGGTATGGTTTATGTGGAGTTAGGGCTTACATGGAGCTAGGGTTTGTATGGGAGCTAGGGTATGCATGAGAAGCTGGTTTACGTAGAGTTAGCGTTTCATGGTAGCTAAAGTTGTAGTGGTATTGGGATATGTTGTGGTTAAGTATGGTGGGATGATTAACTAGGGTTGAAGTGGTTAACCTGAGTTAAGGAGTAAGCATGGTAGAAACTGGATTTGCAAGTCTTGAAATGAACATCTGAATAAGATACATAAATTATTAAATACGTAAAGTGGAAGATGTTAAGTCGGGCCCAAACTGATCCACCGGCTATAACAGTGGCAGGGAATACTTCCCTCGCGACCGATCCACCAGTTATAATAGTGGCAGGGTATGTACCCTCGCGACCGATCCACTGGCTATAATAGTGGGGGATCCCGAGCTCAACAAACCAAACTATATATATGTTGATTAAGATGTGGGAAGATACTAATTACTTACAGTGGAACACTGTACGAGAAAGGGGCCAGACCGATCCACCGGCATATAATAGTGGCGGGGTATATTACCCTCACGACTGATCCACCGGCTAAAATAGTGGCAGGGCATGTGCCCTCACGACCGATCCACCAGCTAAAATAGTGGGGTTCCCGTACTCGTATGGACCTAATAAAGAATATGGTGTGTATCGAATTTTGATAAAAAGATATGGTGTGTATCGACATTTGATAAAAGAAATATTAAATCATTAATCCAGATCTTTTTGGGCCTGATATGTGGACTTGCTGATATTAAGTTATGGATTTCATTTTATGCTTCTATGTATCATATGTGTGGGTTTGTAAATGTATGTTGATCATTATCCTACATGAATTAATGTGTTATATGTTGGCTTTAGTATTCGGTCACCTTACTCAGTACGTAGCGTACTGATCACCCGGTTCATGGGTGCTGCTTATTCCCACGAGCAGAAGGCTCGTCTGATCTATTGCAGGTAGGAGATATTTACTTTGATGTTATCAATATCTGCGGGACATCAGGAGGGACAGAGTGATAGCTGGGCTGGATCGACTCCTAGAGAGACGTGGCCGTTGTCATTTTTAACTTATGACTCATGTTATCTTTTATTATGTTTGAATTGTTGGAACAATTTTACTAATGTTGTTTAATTATTATCTGGAAAGATAATAGTTGGTATTTCGAATTATGCAAGACTTGCACATACTCTGATTTCCGTTTTTATAAATTTGAATTTATATGGTATTACCAATAATGTTTTCTTAGCCTTAGCACTTGGTACCGGAACGGTAGAAGTGAACTGGTCTGGTACTAAGTGTGGCGGTAACATCCCCATAATTTACAGTTTTAATTTATGAGTATTGCTTTTTAAAAAAATGTGTAAATTTTGGGGTGTTACATATACTGTCACATGTTTTTCCATAATTGTTAGGTTAGTTAGACGCGTTAGTCATACTCCATTGAATAGGTCAAAACAACCTTGCCGCCCCCTAATAAATGTTTTTAAGTTGACCAAAATCACTTAGGTAATATATATTTGTACATGCACACACCATTATAAAAAGTTTTACCGTTAGTCAAAGAATGTGTCCATTTGATCGTCAACTTCCAACTAGGTTTATAAATAAATAAACAACTTGATTCTAATGGTTTTGAATCTTTTGATTTTGGTTCTAGATTACATAGTTTAATTTTATTTAGTTTATGTTGAATATAAAATGGTTCAGACCTTATGCTTGGTCCTTCATGCCTTAGTAGCTCTACCTACACTTGAACTAGGCATAGTAGCAACATTTAGCAACAAGAGAAAGCTAAAGCCGAATCTCAACTACAATTAATGGAAACCCTAAATAAGGATTGCAATGATTGAAACCTTAACCAAGTATCATAGTTTCATCAAAAACAATATTATTTAGATATTGGGGAAAACACTACCACCTATAGTCAAATTAGTGTTGGAAGTTTTATTTTGATCTTATTGTAGAAGGTAAAGGGCAATTTTACATCTAGTAGAAGGTAAAGGGCAATTTGATTAAAGTTTCTTGTAGTAATATTGTTGGAAGTTTTATTTTGATCTTATTGTGGAATCGAACCATTGATGGAATTCTTAACTTTAGGGTATATATGAAAGTCTTATGTTTTTTCACCAACTTGTTCTACAACGTCAATGTTAACTTTACCTTGTCCATTGGAATTGGCTTTTCCAAGGGTATTCGTGCCGACCTTAATTCCTCATTTCCCAATTTTTCTCTTGTTTCTTAGTTTTAAATTTAGGGTTTATATAGAAGTATCTTTTTCTACATTGACTTGTTCTATGACGTTAGTGTCAGCATCACCTTTTCCGTTAAAATTGACTTATCCAAAGGATTTGGTATTAGCCTTAGTTGCTCAGTTCTTAGTTTTCCTATTATTTATCTATCTTAAATTTGGGGCGTATGTGAAAGTATTATTTTCTACATCAACTTATTCTATGATGTCCTTACCTTGTTTGTCTGAATCAACTTATCCTAGGGTGTCAGTATTGACCTTAGTTCCTAGTTTTCCTCTTATTTCTCAGACTTGGATTTGGTACCTTGTTTTTAATATTCTAACCAATTCACTTTACACAATGGTCTCTTCATCTCTGTTAGTTTTTCATATTTTAATCTGTTGACTTATCTATATGTAGTACCTCTCCGCATCTCTGTTAATCACAAGAATTAATGCAAATTCACTTCCCATTGGTATTTGATACAAATAAAGCTTAGGATGCATAAAGTTGGGACATGGCTTGTTATTATCTTGTTCCTCTATGAAAGTGAGTTCCTTCAATGCGAAGTGTAAATACAACACTTGAGTCGGGATTTTTTTTGTGCAATTACCACTTGAACTCTTTATATTAAACCTCAATTGTGTAAGAAAAGAGCATAGGAATTACATCAAATTGATCAGGTTTGGATGCATGAATGATAGTGTCCTTAGCCTTAGGCTCGCATTGAATAAATAAGAAATAAGAAAACATAATTATCATTGTTGACTTAGTTGCTCCATTGAATAGTTTTTGTAATTGTATTATGAAGTAGTGCATATCATCACTACCAGAACTAAGAATTAATGTAATACCCCCAAAACTTACTACTAAAAAATTTCATTTAATGAAAAGGTTTAGCCGAAGGGAATTAATAAAACGTAACTTATGGGGATATTACCGCCACACTTATTACTAGAACGGTTCACTTCTACCGTTTCAATACCAAGTGCTAAGACTAATTGGGATAACGTCAAATGCAAGTCAATAATTAAAATGAGCATTAACAAAAGGGACGAGTTGGTAACCATACAGAAAATCAGAGTGCGGTAACCAAAAGAGGTACAACCTAAAAGTACGGTTTTAAAGTTTCAAATGACAGAAAACATCATACAACAGTATAAACTAATTATAATGGTACAGGAAAAATCAAAATGGGAGATAGACTCCGACCATGTCGCTCTCGACCCCCATGCTAGATCCAGACTCAACTCTCAGTCCCACCCAATGCCTCATAAGTGTCGTAGGCATCGAAAATAGAATTACTAGGGATGGCAACGGGGCGGGTTGGGGACGGGGACCCCATCCCCATCCCCAAACCCGATAAGGAAAATAATCCCCAAACCCTCCCGATCCCTAATATTTTTTTATCGGGGATTCCCCAACCCAATCCTCGCAGGGATCAAATCCCCATACCCGACCCGATCCCCTATCTATTTTTCATTCCTAATTTATTCCCCGTTTTTAAAACCCGACCCGATCCCTGAAACCCTACTTTATACCCAATCCCTAATCTTCAAACTATTTTTTTGTATTATATTTTGAATTTATATTCTATAAAAAATTATATTGTATATATATAATTATATAAAAATATATATAAAAAAATTTCGGGGCGGGTTCGGGGATGGGGACCCCAAACCCGTCCCCACCCCGTCCTCAAAAAATCCCCGTTAAGAATCCCCGAACCCGAACCCGATCCCCAAATTTTCTCCCCGAACCCGAACCCAAACGGGGAATCCCCAACGGGGCCCTGAACCCGCGGGGAAAATTGCCATCCCTAAGAATTACCGACCTGCACCAAGTCAGAAGGACCTTCTGATCATGGGAATGAGAACCACCCATGAAATGGGTGGTTAGTACACTACGTACTGAGTAAGGTAACCATGTGCTAAGGCCAATCATACAAAAATATACAACATAGCATACATGGCATAGTCATATAGACAGCATGCAGTAATACAGATAATGAAGACCAGCTATGGTCCGGATAACTTATTCTTTAGATCTTTGGTAAATATAGTCGATTCACATCATAGTCTTTATCAATTCATGCAAGTGTGGAAACCCCACTATTATTCGCCAGTGGACCGGTCATGCAGGGCAAAATGCTCCTAGCTACTATTATTCGCTGGTGAACCAATCATGCAGGGCAAAATACTCCTGGCCACTATTATTCGTCGGTGGACCGGTCATACAGCAAAATGCTCCTGGCCACTATTATTTGTCGGTGGACCGGTCTAGCCCCAACTCTCATGGTGTTTCACTGTAATTACTTCATATCTTTCCCTTGTTTTATCATCATTACATTTGGTTTGTTGAGCACGAAAATCCCCACTATTATAGTCGGTGGATCGGTCATGCAAGGTAAAATGCTCCTGGACACTATTATTTACCGGTGGATCAGTCATGCAGGGCACCCTAGCTCCTAGCCACTATAATTTACCGGTGGACTGGTTTGGGTTCGGCTCAACAATCTTTCTCTTTAAATGGTTAGTATCTTATTCGTGTCTTATTTGATAAGCATTTCACCCTTGACATGTATGTTACTAACATTCTACTTCTATCCTCTCAAGGGGGGCCCGTCCCATATCTTGAAACTCTTGTGCCCCTTATTACACCCCGACATCCATTCCATAATCCACTAACTCACACCGGGAACCCAACTCCTAAGTGTACGGGCCAAGGCCCACTACCTTATACCCCAAATTCCACTCACCTCCTTACCCTAAGGTTTCCTCCAAAAACCTTAATTTGTGCTTATATGGCCCATCCTTCTCTACCTCACACAACCCACACTATTTTAACACCCCACATGGCACGACCCTAATATTCAACTCTCCCCTCATACCTCACTCATACTCATTTATTTTTATTATTTTCTTTTTCTTTTTCCACCTTCTCAAATTAGGGTTTCCTCCCAAACCCTAGCCCACTCCCCTAATGCACCCTTATACTATCCCACGTACTATTTTCCATCTGAAGCCTCCAGTCACCCAAACAACACTTCTATTACTTTCCTCACGCCCCAAGGCAACTTATCATACGTAAAGTTTTCCCCCATGCGAACTCTAACCATCCCATGTAAAATCCTCGATATTTTTCTTGCAAAACCCTAAAATTATTGTGCAAATCCTAGTTCCTCCCATGCAACCCTACTTTCTCCCACTTTTTCATTTTACTTACGCCCCCCTTAATTCACCACTCATGGATCATGGATTATTTAGATCATTCTTACCTACGTTAGCCAACTTACTTCCCCTTCGTTATCTTATTTTCCCATTTTTCTTTTTTATGCCCCCATCCCACATCACCCCATTAAATATCCTAGCATGCATGTCTTAAAGGGTCACATTACATCACATCACAACTTGCAGCATATCCATATTAGTACATACCAAAAGGAAGCACATGAACATACCTCTGTTCCAAGCTACACTACACATAAAATTGTTACGATAATAGCACAAGGTACACGACATACAATTATATGGGAAATCCAAGGCATGTAAGACACATAGCACACATGCGACCTTAGCTACACCCTTACCTAAAACGTCATCGGGCTTGGAGCACACTCCTACGCCTCCTTAGGGTTTTAACTTGATTCACCTATAAGAGGGAAGTACTATGGGTTAATCTCCCACTTACCAAAATTACCATAATTTCCTATTATGGCCTACTATTAAGGCTAATAATAATAGTAGTAGTTTTGTAATTAAAAGTAGGGTTATTATTCTCAAAATAATTAATCATGCCACTACTAACCAAAGTAAGTCTTAGTAATATTTATAGTATTAAAAGTAATGGTTTCAATATTACTAATAATAATATTATTATTGTTAGTTTTTATAATGATACTAATATCGACCCCAAATTCTAGTAATAATAATAATGATGATGAAAATAATATAAAAGTAATGGCCATAATGATACTTATCCTAATAATGCTAGTAGTAGTAGGAATAATAATAATGATACTAATAATAATAATACTAGTAGTAGTAATAGTGATAATAGATTCAATCTTGAGAATAATGCTAATAAGGTTCTAGAAATTATAATAGTAGTAGCCTTGGTGATAATATGGCCAAGTGTAATAGCATAATAATAATAATAATATTTAATAATAATACTATTAATATTAAAAATTATTAACACTTATATAAAAAAAAGTTTAAGCATTAGGAAATTGGAATACCACCTAGGCTTAGTGGTGGAACCGATGGCGGCGGCGGCAACAGAGGAGGAGGAAGAGAGGTGGAGAGATGGGGGTATAGGCTAGAGGAGAGGAAATTGGAATACCAAGTAGTAGCAGTAATGCTAGAAATGATGATAATAATAATAATAATAGTGGTTTTGATAATATTAACAATAACAATCATAATCATAATACTAATAATAATAATAACAATAATAATAATGTTAAGCATGAAAAGGGGTAATATTACTATAATGGACAAAGTTAGTATTACTATTATTAGTAACAAAATAATGATAATATTGGTAGTAGTAATAATAAAAACAATAATAATAAGGATAAATTTGTAGTCTTTTAAATAATAATACCATTAGTTAGAAATCTTTCTGGAATAAGAGTTATAACGTAATAATAATGATAATAATAATAATAATAATAATAACACTAATAATAATAGTTAATAATAATACTATTAATATTAAAAATCATTAACACTTATATAAAAAAAAAGTTTAAGTGTTAGGAAATTGGAATACCACCTAGGCTTGGTGGTGGAGTCAGTGGCGGCGGCGGCGGTGGAGGAGGAGGAAGAGAGGTGGAGAGATGGGGCTATAGGCTAGAGGAGAGGGAATGAGGGGACGTTTGAGGTGGTGGAAGGTGTCTCAGGTGGATAGGGGCGGAATGGAGGTGGTGGTGCAGCCGGAAGTGGCAGCTGTGGTGGTGGCCGAAGGTGGTGGAAGATGGAGGAGGGAGAAGGAGAGGAAGGCAGGGAAAGATGGAGGTATGGGGTGGTATATTAGAGTCCCCTGGTTGTTTTAGGGGGTAGAGGTGGTGTTATTGGTGGTAAAATCGATGGCAAACGGTGGCAGAGAGTCAAAGTGGGTTGTTCGGGGGGGACTTTGCACGGCCGGGGTGGCTCATGCAGGGCAAGGCAAGAAAGAAGGGTGTCTTAGTTGTGTAGAGGGCGGTGCAGAGAAGGTTTTGGTGGCTGGAGTGGGCGGTGGTGATGGCCGACGGTGAAGAAATGACGGTTTGTTTGGGCAGTGGCGCACGATCAGATTTTTGGGCTGCCAAAATCAAAACCCGATAATGGCTACCTTCGGGGGTATATATAGGTCAATTGGAAGGGAAAACGACAAAGGGGAGCGGGGAAATAGGGGCAAGGGGTATGGGTGCACCAACTGGCGAGGGTAGGCTGGCACAGGTCTACCTTCATAGGCCATTTTGATGGGGAAGAGAGGATGGCACACGCAAGAGAGGGGATGGCCGGCTAGGTTGAAGTGACAGGGAAGACGACGGGGAAGAGAGGGGAAGAATGGCAAGTCAACCGACATGATTGGTAGCGGAAATTTCGGCACCGATCGGGGGGAGTTGCAGTGACACGAGGAAGAAGAAGAATAATAAGAAGAAGGAGGAGGTTGGATCGACGGTCTAGGAGAAAAGAAGAAAGAAAGGAGAAAGCTGGACTAGCTGGGAGAAAAAGAAAGAAAGGACGACGTGGGCCTGGGCCACGTAGGGGGAAGGGAAAAAAATGGGCCGACGACGTGCTGGCCCAGGTCGGGGGAAAGGAGAAAAGAAAGGAAGAAGGAAGAGAAGAAAAAAGGAAAGAAAAGGAAGAAGAGAAGGGGGAAAAGGAACAAGGAACAGCAAGGAAAAAGGTGGGTTGGGGTTAATTAACATAATTTTAGTATTTTAGGATATTTTAAAAATATTAATATTAAAATAATAATTAAATTCCTTTTTTAGGTTAATTTAGGGCTTTTTAAAAGATTTTCCTAAATTTCATTTTAATTAGAAAAATACTCAAATTTTTCCTATTTAAATTATTTATTAATTTCTCCTAGATTTGCCTTAATTAATTCCCTCTTATTTTAATAAAAATAGTTTATTTAATTAATTTTCCTAATAAATTCTTATTTGCCATAATCTCCAAAATTAGGGTTTTGGAGTATTTCAATTAATTATTTGGACACGGATGCCATTAAAACTCAAAATTATGATTCAAATTCCAACAATAGTGATACCTTTTGTGTATTATTTGGACTGATATATTAGTTCTTATTAAATTTGGTTAAATTTGAATTATTTTTTAGATTAAAGAATGGAAAATAAATAAGTATAGAAGAAGCAAGAAAAGGATGGAGGAAGTTAGATTTCCTCTCTAATATGAAGAGCTAAGGTTACCATAGCCCACAAAAATTTTAGGCCATAGAAAGTTGGGGTAATCATTCTCCATTTTGCATTACAGATTATCATGCAAAGAATTTTAGTTACTCTTAGTAAAGGCATGTCATCCACTTCATACTTACAAAAAGGCCTCAACTCTGGACTTATATCTTAATTATTCCCCGCAACATTGGGCCCCAAAATAGTTGGGCACATTTAACTCAATAAATAATTAAGAGTTAGGTGACCAATATTCATGGCATCTTGGAGGATGGTTGTTCCATCATGTTGGCACAGTTATTTTATAATATTAGCACCCTCACTCACTCTGGCTTTTTGGCTCTCCCATATCATTATCTCAACCTCTTAGTCTTGGCTATCAACTTTTTCTTCTTAGGTTAGGCTTTGGCCTCGAATATTTCCTCACAACTAGAATTATGAATTCTTATGTTAACATGTGCACATCCTCATCATCTACTCAAAGAGCTAAGCCAATATTCTTGATGCTCTAGCTTTTGGCACAAATAAACTTTTTTTGATACCCTACCTTTTGCGTGTTAAATGTTTACAAACATTTGAGCTCCTTTATTATCCTCCATGATTTGGGTTTTAAATTTGGGATTCTCTCTTGGCCTAGCTTGTCAAAGGATATATGTTTTACTTCCCTTGTACCTCTTGCACTTAGTTTCCTTAATTTAGATTTGTTCTTGTTTTGACTGATATAAAAGCTAATGAGTCTCATAAATTGCATACTCTTTCATAGCTTATATTTTAATAGAACTTTGTAGATGACTCGATTTATTTCCTCTTTCTTTTGTTTCCCCTTTCTCATAATCATATATGTGACACGTATGATATTTAGTTATTAGTTCTAGTTTATATGTTTCTTTAGCCTGAATATGCGATGCAACCTATGCTTGTAAGTCTGATATAATTTTTACCAACCTCTTATACCCATTTGCTATGATGTTACCTCGCTCATGGCTATAGATAAACATTGGTGAAAATCAAAGATTAGAGAGCTTTACCTTTCAACAGGCTAAGAACTATTAAAGTACTTTTATTTTCTATTGAAAACATGTCTCCATTTGTGATGGTTGATGTTCTTATTATCTGATAGAAAATGTAACAATCCAAAATTTACTACTGAAAAATTTCATTTTATTTAAGATTTAGTGGAACTAATTAAATAAAAACTTATGAATTTTGGGGATGTTACCACCGTGATCAGTACAAGCCTGGCCCCCGACCATTCCTGGACTAACCACAAGGTTAAAGGAAGTTTACAACCATCATAAATAAAACCCAAAGTAAGACTTCACAAAAGCATTAAAACAATCATAAGATAGAAATCAGAGTGTGTGAAAAAGAGTTACAATCTAGAGTACATAGTTAAAGTTTCTTATAAGGTATACAAAACGATAAGAGTTTAGTGTGGAAAATTTAATACAAAATAGAAGAACAAAATGAGGAAGTCCAGCCATGGCACTCTCGATCTCCATGCCAAGACCATGCTCAACACTCAGTCCTGCCCGATGCCTCATAAGCATCGAAGGCATCAAAAATAGAATCACCGACCTGCACAAAGTCAGAGGAGCCTTCTGCTGGTGGGAATGAGCATCACCCATGAAATGGGTGGTCAGTACGCTACGTACTGAGTAAGGTAACCATGCATTAAGGCCAAAACATATGGGTGCATAATACAAGCATGATAACATGGCAACATACAATATTTACTGATAAATAAAGGCCAAGTCATAGTCCAAAAAAATGATTATTTAATCTCTGATCAATGCTCAATTCACACCATACTTATTATCATTCCATGCAAGTGCGGGAACCCCACTATTATAGCCGGTGAACCAAAAATATACAGGGCATAATGTGCCTAACCACTATTATTCGTTGGTGGGTTGGTCTCTAGGGCACCCCAACTCCTGACCACTATTATTCATCGGTAGACCTCTCTAGCCTCGACTCTCATGGTGTTTCACTGCAAGTACTTAGTGTATTTCCCATGTCTTATCATAATTATGTTCGGTTTGTTGAGTACGGAATCCCCCACTATTATAGTTGGTGAATCGGAAACATACAGGGTATAATGCACCTGACCACTATTATTCGCTGGTGGATCGGTCTCTAGGGCACCCCGACTCCTAGCCACTATTATTCGTCGGTGGACTGGTCTAGGCCTGGCTCAACAGTCTTCCTCTTCAAATGATTAATATCTTATTATGTCTTATTCAACAAGTTTTTACCCTATACATGCATATCACACTCCATCTACACTTATCCTCCCAAGATGGCGCATCCCATATCTTGAGACTCTACCCCTCCTAACACACCCCAACATCCTTTTCTTCTTTCCCTAACTCATACTAGAGGCCCAAATCCTAAGTGTGTGGGTCAAGGCCCACTATCTTACACCTCTAAGTCCACTCATTGCCTCACCCTAGGGTTTTCTCCAAAAATCCTAATTTGGGCCTATGTGGCCCATCCTCCTCTTCCTCACATAACCCATATTGTTTTAACACCCCACACATCACACCTCTTAGATTAAACCCTCATAATCTCACTTTACTCCCCAAATACACGCGTGCCCACGAAACCTTAGGTGGCCACACCAAACCCTAGCTAGCTAAGCTAAACCCTAACATCCTCCTTTCCACATATCACCCCTCCATTTCTCACCTTCCACTCTTGCTTTCATAAGATACCCATGCTCGCCCCACACATATCAATCCCCCATCCTCATTTCATACTCCACTCACGCTCATTTTTTTCCACCTTCTCAAATTAGGGTTTCCTCCCAAACCCTAGCTCAGTCTCCTATGCACCCTTATATTGTCCCACGTACTATTTTCCACCCAAAGCCTCCAATCACCCAAACAACTCTTCCATTACCTTCCTCACACCCCAATGTAACTTTCCATATGTAAAGTTCGTCCCCATCCAGATGCTATACATCCCATGCAAACCCAAGATTCTCCCATACAAACCTTAGATTCTCCCATACAACCCTAGATTCACCCATTCAACCTTAGATTCTCCCATGCAAACTTTACATTCTTCCATACAACCCTAAATTCTCCCACACACAATTCACCCACTCTTTTATTTTGTTCATAGTCCCTTTTATTTTTCCTCTCATGAATCATAGGATATTTAGGTCAATCCCACATTCCTTGGTTAACTTATTTCCCCTTGGCCAACTTACTTCCCCATTTTCCTTTTTCATCCTTTCACCCTATATCATCACATTACATATCCTAGCATGCATGTCCTAAAGGGTCGTATCACATCACATCACAATTCACAGTATCAACATATTGTACACATGTTATAAGAGAACACAAGAGCATACCTCAACTCTAAGCTACGCTACACATAAAACAATAATAACAATAGTACAAGATACACAACATATCATTATACATGGCATCTATATTTATAGCCATATTTATATTATTAAATCTATTAGCTTTATTTCCTCTAATAATAGTACTAGCACTAGTTGTAGCAAAAACAATGATATTAATAATAATAGTAATACTAATAATCATAATAATAGAAACCCTAGTATTTTTAAGGCTAAGGCTAATAATGGGGTTAGGAATAAAATAATAATATAATAAAATTAATACTAACAAAATACTAATATTTCTAAGGGTAATGGTATTAATAATAATATTTGAAGTAGTGATAATATAATGGTTTGAATAGTTATACTATAATAATATTGGTAATAATAATAATAATAATAATAATCAAAATAATATTAAAATAGGGTTTCGGCCCCTCATAAATAGTACTAGTATCTATAGGTTGATAACAATAATAACCATGGTGAATATTAATACATAATAATAACGATAACAATAATAATAATAAGATTCAAATTAATAGTAAATGGGGTTTGACCCCTTAATAATAATACAATATTATGAGGCTATAAATAATAATAAGTATGATAAATAATAAAAATGAATAATAATAATAGGAATAATAACACATAATAACAATATAAATACAAGTAAAAATGGATAAGGCTTGCATCATTAGGGTTTAAGGGTTGAGAGGAGTTGGGGTACCACCTAGGGTTAAAGGTGACTGGCAACAGAGGCGGCGGCGAGGAAAGAGGGAGAAAATGAGGATAGTTGAGTGTTGGGAATAGGAGAGGGGGAATGATGGTGGAAGTTGGGGTGGTTGAGGTTGCCCAAGTTGAGAGGGTTGGAATGGGGGTGGTGGCACAACCAAAGGTGGTAGTGCATGCGGTGGTGCTATGGTGGCCGAGAGGGGTGGAAAGGGAGGAAGGGAGGAGGAGAGGAAGGAAGGGGAGAAGGAAGGTAGGGGGAGTTCTGTAGGTGATTTTGGGAGGTGTAAGAGGTGGTGGTTGCGGTGGGAGTGGTGTCGAATGGTGGTGCGAAGGGCGATGAGGGTGGAAGTGTGGTTGCTCGGGAAGGGTAATTTGCACGGTCGAGGTGGCTCATGCAAGGAAAATCGAGGGCAGAGGGTGGCGTAGTTTGGTAGAGGGTGATGTAGGGAGTGGTACTATAGGTGGATCAAGCGGCGGCGCTGGGCGATAGTGACAGTGAGGGCGTCTGATTGGGCGGTGGCGCAAGGGATGGGATTTGCTGGGTGCGGGAAAGAGTCTGAGTTTGGGGTTAGTCATGGGGTATTTATAGGGCCAAAGGATGGGAATAAAAATAGAGGGGAGCGGGAGAATAGGGGGCAAGTAGGATAGGGCATGTCAGCTGGAGATGGTAAGCTGGCGCAGGTCTGCCATAGCAGGTTGTGATTGGTCGGGGAAAAGGAACAACGCACTAGAAGAGTGGGAGGTTGGTTGGGTCGAAAAGACAGGCGTATTAGCGGGGAAGAGAGGGGAGTTATGGGCGGTCAACGGGCATGGTGGGCAGCGAGAATCAAGGCACAGGTCGGGGAAGTTGCAGGTAGCGAAGGAGGAGGAAGAAGAAGAAGGAAGAGGGAGGGAAGTGGACCGGCGGTCCGAGAAAAAAAGGGGAGGGAACCGGCCAACTGGGGGTGAGTATGTGCGGTACGCGGGCTTGGGTCGCATTGGAGGAAATAGAGAGGGGTGAAGGGTGAGGGGTTTGGGCTGCAGGCTGGGTTGGCCTAAGTTGGGGAAGGGAGGGGGAAGAAAGAAAAAGAGAAAGGAGAGGAAGGAAAGAAAAGGAAAGAGAAGAGAGGAAAAAGAAAAAGGGGAAAAGGAAAGAAAATACAAATAAGTGAGTTGGGGTTAATTAAAATATTTTGGGTATTTGTGATATTAAAAAAAATAATAATAATTAAATTCTCTTTTTAGGTTAATTTAGGATTTTTGAAAGATTTTTCCTAAATTTCATTTTAATTAGCAAAACACTCTAATTTTTCCCAATTAAAATATTTATTAATTTCCTCGTAATTTGGCCCTAATTACTTCCTCTCATTTTCATAAAATAATTTATTTAATTAATTTTTATAATAAATCCTTAATTAGATATAATTCTTAAAATTAAGGTTTTGGGGTATTTCACGTCAACACTAGTGGTTGACATCCATTCCTGATTATAAATGTCACTTATATGATTATATCAATTGTCGATACCATATAAGTAGCTTCATCCCTTCCAACATACTTAAGACAATAATAAATGAAAATATAATTGTCATTGAAGTAGTTTTGGGCATAGAAATACAATAAAGCCCATGTTGAAGGAGGTTCATTCTTCTTTGAAGATAAAATCTTTTGTCAAGCAACTTATTTTTCTGATTTAGCTCTCTTTCCTTTAGCAGCACCCTCTTTTGTGTTGCTCGTTCTACGAGTACCTCTATTCGTTTTACTCCTAGGAGCATTATTCTTTTTTGATTCCTTAATTCATAATAATAAACGAAATATGTATTAAGCATATATATATATATGAAAAAGGTATAAACAATGTAAGTAACAAATAAGCTCTATTAAAGATGTCGAATTTCATTACATCTTTAGTAGTGAGACATATTTGATCCACAGGCTAAGGCACGAAGCTTTCATGAACTTCTAGCACTATGGCTGCCTCGCTGCCTTATTTATAACAAGGCAAGGGGTACACTAAAAATGATAGGAGTGTTAATACTTATTGGCCTTGTATTTAGAGCCAAGATATACCCATGGATTGTTTATGTTTGGGTACTATGATTGATGCATACCCTTCCTTTCACCAAAAAGAGTTGAAAGGTCATTTGATAGCAAGTCACATTTGTGAAAATAAAATATTATAAATTATTAATTATTTAGGACATCGAATACATTTAATAACAACTCATAGTTTGTAATGATTACCTTAGGAAAAGAAGAAAGACGTGCATCACCTTCACAACTATCTTTAACTCTATTTACATTGGATATGTAAAGTTGATCATGGTTAATTGAATTGGATGGCTTATATCCTTGAGATTTGATAAATGAAAACTCATGCTCCATTGTTACCATCCGTTCAAATGCTATGTTTAATTTCTGAATGAGGATAGCCACTTGCTCATTGATACTACGAGAACCATGATATCAACCACATAGCTCATTCTCATAACACCATATCTAAGACTCCTATATCTACCAGGGTATTCTATAATTCCTTGAGCTTGGGACAATATTTTATATTGGTCCACCACCTCCGCAGAATCTGATGTTTTAAGTTCATCCTATAATGTTCGTAATATATTTGAATGTAGCTTATAGGAATAAACATAATATAATAGTTTTCTAAAAGAAAACTAAGTAGGATTCAGGATATCTACAAAATTATAATTTTTTTGGCAGCAACATCTACATCTTCATTAAGATATCTAACTTTTGTTGCTCTAGCCTTCTTCCATAATGTACTAATATTGATAAATGAGGTACATGGATCCAATTCTTAGGCTATGAGCTGAAAATCAAAAATTAATCTTATATTAAGAATATTATTATAATATTAGAATTTTATATATAAATAGATAAATTAAAATCTCATACCAACTTCTCTTCAACACCTGCATAGCCTTGGCAAACCATATTACACCAATATTTATTATGCTTATCAACTTCTTTATTTTTGGCACTTTTTTCCTTTGTTACAAGGCAAAAAATAAGCACGTGGTTATTTAAATATCAATGAAATATTCTTACTCAAAAATTTTAATTGTTATCTAATAAATACTGAAAAATCCTTCAAAAGAAAATATGTAATAAATTGGTTCCAACTTTCTTAATCAATGAAACCATAATATTTGGGTGGTTCTGGCATAGAGAGTCATCCCTCTTTTTGTACTTTTTTTATTATTATCTAAGTACGCCCTAAATGTTCTTAGACACTCACCACAATGTCTAAGAAGTCATTTCTTCCTAGTCTCTACGACATTGAAGATTCTATGTAAAATAAGATATGTAGATATGTACCGATGTTAATGCATTGAAATTAATAACATTTGATATAAAAAAATGATTAATTAAAATATCATATTTATAGTGACTTCCTAAAAAATATGCTCCTTTTGATCCTTCAGAACCTACTTCCAATTATTATAAGACATAGGAACACATTTACGCATGGCAAGTGAAATGTATGCGTAAGGCCAATGAGAAAAGTATAAGTATTCCATCCTAACTCAACTTTTTCTCCTCTATTCTGCATGTCTGTGATTATTTTCATAATAGTAGGTCCTCTCTTCCTTTCTCTATCACTATTGTCCCTATTAACTTTTTTATTAACCATATCTCTATAAAATATCAAAAAACATTATGTTAGAATGTTATGTATTGACCATAATGTACCACTGAATTATTTTTTGATACAATACATATTAAATGAGGAAGGTCAAAACACGCATTTAAAAAAATAAGCACGCATATCATAAGTTACAATATTATTACTCTCATCGCCTTCTTTTCCTTCTTTTTTTCCTTTATTTTTGGATTGGTTTTAGGATCTGATACATATATTACTTCAAGATGATCATCCCTTATATATACTTCCTCCTCATAAATTTTATTTTTATCATCATTCAATGATTGAGTTGCTTGCACAAC
This sequence comes from Tamarix chinensis, assembly GCA_030549775.1. Taxonomy (NCBI): domain Eukaryota; kingdom Viridiplantae; phylum Streptophyta; class Magnoliopsida; order Caryophyllales; family Tamaricaceae; genus Tamarix; species Tamarix chinensis. The sequence goes on along the minus strand of CM060177.1, from coordinate 7,374,010 downwards.
CGAGACACACTCTTTATCCCAATTGGCATCATTTTCATCATCACATTCATTGTCATTTTTTTCTTCATAGATAGTACCACATACCATCTATTATCAACACGATTAGTGACAAAAAATATTTGTGTTTCTTGTGATGCCAAGATGAATGGATCTTATTTATGCCCTGCCCTATTAAGATTTACTAATGTGAATCCATCTTCATATCTAACCCTATAGATATTATCAACTCATATGTAGCCGAATACAGGGACCTTAAATACAATGTTATCTAACTCCCATATTTATTCAATCACACCACAATAATTCATATATACATAGGTTGGATTATTATCCTTTGCATTAGCAACATGCATTGCCTCAACCACTAAAGTAATCACAATCCCACGAGCACCCCTTTCATAGGTGCTACTCATTCCTACAAGTAGTGACCCCTCCTGAGTTTGTGCAGGTCAGAGATGATGTTTATGATGACTTTGATGTCTATGATGCCTTGGGAAAGACTAAGTTATGACATGTTGTACATGTTATGGGATTCAAGAGGGTGTTATCTAGATTTATTCTTATCTATTTTACTATCATTTTTATTTCCCCTGTAGGGGGTGTGTTTGTATTTAATTTTCATTCTATATTAACTCTGATGTTTGCATACTATAGTTTCATTTATGAAACGTTGAACTCTTAATGTTTTATTTGATTATTTAGGATACTATTATTAGTCCCTTAGAATTGTGGTTAGTATGAGATTGGTCAAGGGTCAATCTTATATGAATTACGGTGGTAGCACCTCCATTTTCAGTGTATGGTTTTTTGTATGAATAAAAAAATTAACTATAAATTTTGAGGGTGTTATAAGTTGGTATCAGAGCATTAGTTCTGATAACCACGCTTTATTTTCAAAAAAAATTGGATTAACAAGTTTTTCCCTGGTACTAAAAATGTTTTATACCCCAAAAAGGTTTCTCTGTTTTAAAAATCCTAAGTCTAGGTTCGCTGGTGAGGATACGAAAGGGTAGAATAGGAATTTCCCATAGAGAAAATAATGTGCGGTAGTTGTATCGAACCAATAGGTTCCCTCCTAACATGTCTTTTCTCTTACAGCAAACTACATGATGAATAGAAGGGTCGGACATTTGGAGGAGGCCTTCAAGGCCTTCATGGAGTTCATCTAGCGCCAGCCACTAATGCAACCCCTACTCCCACTACATCACTCTAAGGGTGCTATGGAGGATTAGCTTTGAAGAGCCATCGGGTATCACCCTCCATTGTACACCAGTGAGGAGAACCTCGTGGTTCTTGAGGGGTGGATTCGAGACATGAATCTCACCTTAGAAGCTATAGATTACCCTCCATCTAGATAACCCAACATAGCTACTTTCTTTCTAAGGGGTGTAGAAGACGCTTAGTGGGTCAAGCACCACACTCGAGATGGTCCCCCAATGACTTGGAGGTATTAAGCCTTGTGCTCTATATTCTACCTAGAGAGCTTGAAGAGGGAAAAGCTCAAATAATTTATGTAGCTCACCCAAGGCAACATGACGATCAGGCTATACTATGCTTGCTTCACCGATTTGCTTCGATTTACTCTAGGAATTGTTGCTATCGAGTCCACAATGGTGTTTTAGTTATAGTAGGGGATGAACTTCAATATCTGTTGTATGATAGAAGTGGTGGCCTTCACCAACTTGGCGACCCTATACGACTGCGCTCGCATTACTACCACTCTAGTCCAAGAGAAGGTATATATCCTAGAAAAGAGGAGACTAGAGGGCTAAAGCTCTAAGATTAGGACCCAGCCCCAAGTAGGAGGACCCTCAGAACACCAAGAGGGGGTCCTCGTGTAGATGTTGTGGTATGAGCCACCCAGGTAGAGATTATGGGGGGCAGACTTGTGATTTACCTGAACTATGGCAGATTAGGCTACCGAGCATTCGAGTGCCTGAGGCATCAACATTTCTAGTACCCCAGGATCAGCAGTAGCAACAGAGGGGACCTTTGATTTCCCAGCAGTAAGCCTATTAGTAGCACGTGCGAACCTCATCCCCACAATTCCAATAGAGAACACTTACCCTATTTGATGCACCAATTAGGGATGTCAAGGAAAGGACTCAGGAAACACAACCTTTCCCTTAGAGAGGAGGTCAGTCAGGCGGGTTCCTGAATATGATTAGCCAGGCAGAGGCTGGTCGTCAGCTGGATGCCGTCACTGGTATGTTCACCATACTTTCTTTGACAATGCATGTTATTTTCAATTCAAGTGCATCTCTATCATTTTTTTCCACTTCTTTTGTTGCTAAGGTTGAGCTATCACCATCTGCTAGTGCAATGTTATCTATTATGCTTTCTTCAGGTGATATGATAGATTGTACTAATTATACTCAAATGTGGCCTTACTCATAGACGAGTAAGACTTCTTAGTGGACCTGATTGGGATGGACTTGGGTCATTTTGACGTGATAATGAGAATGTATATGCTTGGGAGGTATCAAACAGTGATTGATTACACTCAGGAATGAGTGGTGTTATGAGGCTCAAAGGGTATTAGGGTTTCGTACAGAAAGACCAAATCTAATCCCACTACCAAAGTAGTGTCTGTAGTTGCACTGCACTCCTTGGTCCAGAAAGGGTATCTGCTATACTTATGTAATGTGTAAGAGCTGAATAAGGACCTAGCATCTCTAGAGGACATTTCGGTAGTCAGAGATTTTTTGGATGTGTTCCCAAAGGAAATATCAGTTATGCCTCTAATTTGAGAGATTGATTTCACTATCGAGCTGGTACCATGAGTTGAGCATGTCAAGAGCACCTTACTGGATAGCACTCATTGAGTTGAAGGAGCTTAAGGCCAAATTGGAGGAGTTGTTAGAGCATGGATACATACGACCAAGTGTGCCACCCTCATGAGCACTGGTCTTGTTTGTCAAGAAATAGGACGAGAGCCTCCATCTATGAATAGACTACTGAGGGCTGAACCAGTTGACCATATAGAACCAGTACCTACTCCTAAGGATTGAGGATCTCTTTGACTAGTTTTGGGGTGCCACAGTTTTCTCCAAGATCAACCTGAGATCAAGGTACCGCTAGTTAAGGATAGTAAATACTGACATTCTAAAGACCGCCTTCTGAACTTGATATAGATATTATGAGTTTACAGTGATGCCTTTAGGTTTCACCAACGCTCCTCCAATTTTCATGGACTTAATGTTGATATCTTTAGACCCTTCCTCAATTAATTTGTGGTGGTGTTCATTGACGACATCCTTATATACTCCCGAGGGAATGAAGAGCACGAGTAGCATCTATGTATTATATTGTCCTTGCTGCAAGAGCACCACTTATATGTGAAGCTATTCAAGTGTGGATTCTGTCTTTAGGAATTAGCTTTCCTTGGGCATATAGTGTCATCTAGGGGAGTATCCATTGACCCAACAAAGATCACGGCAATCACAGAATGGAAGCCTCCCACAAACATGTCAGAGGTTCATAGTTTTTTGGTATTGGCTTGGTATTACCGATGTTTTGTGTAGAACTTCTTGAAGATTATCCATCCCCTAACCAACCTCTTGAAGAATAACAACAAGTTCCCATGGGATGAGTCCTATAATGGGGCTTTTTAGGAATTGAAAATACGGTTGGCCACCACACCTATCTTGACTCTGCGTGAGGATTCAAAGGGTTATGAGGTTTATAGTAATGTATCCAAGCATAGACTCGGATGTGTGCTGATGCAGAATGGTAGAGTGGTTGCATATGCCTCCCCATAGTCAAAGAGGCATGAGCAGAACTATCTAACTCATGACATGGAGGTAGTTGTAGTCATTTTTGCCTTAAAGATCTGAAGGCACTACTTGTATGGGACCAAGTGCAAGTTCTTCATATATCACAAGAGCCTCAAGTACATATTCACCCAGAAATAGATAAACATGAGGTAAAGGAGGTGGATGGAGCTAGTTAATGACTATAATATTGAGTTGACCTACCACAAGTTTAAAGCCACCGTAGTTGCAGATATACTAAACAAAAAGACCACACATTATGTGAACTTCTGTTTTGAATGTTGGAGGAATTATCTAACCTAGAGATCGAGTTGATTCAGTAGGGTGACCTCGAGGTCCATATGAGTGCCTTGATAATCATCCCCACAATAATTGAGGAGGTTTGGGCCTGCTAGAGTGGAGATGCTAAGGTTGAAAGGATCTGTCAGAACTTGCAGCAAGGCCAAGCTAAAGGGTTTTAGGTACATGAGGATGATAGCCTTCCCTACAAGGGTTGCTAGTGTATACTGCAAGGATGTTTAGAGTTGAAGCACCGAATCTTAGAAGAAGGATACCATGTCCCTTACTCTATCCACCTAGGAGGGGACAAGCTATTTAATGATCTCAAAAAGGTGTACTAGTAGCCTTATATGAAGTGGAAAGTAGCTGAGTTCTTGTCCAGATATTTGAATTGTCATAAGGTCAAGATCGAGCACCGCATACCTACAAGGCTACTTTAGCCCTTATAAGTGCTAGGGTGGAAGTGAGATTCGATCTCCATGGACTTTGTCAATGGGTTTCCAAGGACTCGAAGCAGTTGTGATACTATTTGGGTCATTGTGGATAGATTGAGGATAGATTGACCAAGTCGATCGTGTTCTTTCCAATAAAGTCCACTTGGAGAATTGATCAATTTGTCAGTGCCTACATGAAGTTCATAGTTAGTTGGCATGGAGTGCCTGAAGATATTGTCATAGATAGGGATTTGAGATTCCTCCCTCAGTTCTTGGGAAAGCTGTAGGAAGTCATGGGAACAAATTTGAAGATGAGCATGACTTTCCATCCTACTATAGATGGATAGACCAAGAGGACCATACAAACCCTAGAGGACATCTTGAGGGCTTGTGTCATAGATTTTCAAGGTTGTTGGGAGGAGAGCTTGCATCTAATAGAGTTCTCGTACAATAACAACTACCATGCTAGCATAAGGATGGCTCCTTTTGAAGCAATATATGGATAGAAGTGTAGGACCCCCTTATGCACTATTGATATCAGCAAGACAATGGTTTTGGGACCTAAGATGATTGGAGATATGACCAAGCAAATCAGTTAGATTTAGGATTGAATGAGATCTGCTTAGAGCTGACAAAAGAGCTATGCTAATCAGAAGCACTAGAGTAGAAACTTTGAGCTTGGGGAAAAAGGTACTATTGAAGGTTTCCCCCACTAAGAGTGTGCAAATATTTAACGGAAAGAAAAAGCTAAGCTTGAGGTACATCAAACCCTATAAGATCTTGGAGTGGGTCGGAGAGGTTACATACTGGTTGGCACTCCCACCAGAATTGGCACAAGTTCACAATGTGTTTCACATCTTGCAGTTATGAAAGTACGTTAATGATCCTTCCCATATGATCTAGCCCAACGAGGTCAAACTAGATGATTCCCTGGATTACTAGGAGAGACCATTGTAAATCCTTGACACCAAGCTCTAAAAGACCCATAAAAGTGTGATCCCACTCGTAAAGATTCTTTAGAGCCACTATGGGACCAAGGAAGCAAGCTGGGAAGTTGAGAAGGACATGCGCGAAGTGATCTGGAACTCTTCACCTCAGGTATAACAGTCCCTAGTAAACCCCTTTTTCCTTTAGGGGTAGTAGCATCGCATTTTATACTTTTATTTATTGAATCACCCTAGAATTGCATTTCCCTATTCCCTACTCCCAGAATTTAAGCCTATGACTTCGGGGATAAGTCTTTCTTTAAGGGGACAATAATGTAATACCCCAAAATCCAAATTTAGAAATTAAAAATAAAATAAAGATTAATACGTGAGATTTAGCTAAGTATACAATTTTTAATAAAATAATGATATTATAATAAAAATAATTCAAGCAAAAAAGGAGAAAAATAATGTAGGGATTAAATTAGTGGAGGATAGAATAATTTACTAAACTAAAATAAAATAAAATAAAATAATAATAATAATAATATATAATTAATAAAAAAATTATTTATTTTTACTAATTTTATTATTTCCAAAATTTAAAAAAAAATCCCAAAACACTCCAACCACCACACTTTTCTTTTCTTTTTTCTTTTCCTTTTCTTCTTCTTCTTCTTTCTTTCTTTTTCCTCTTTTTTCTTTTCTCCCCTCCCTCATCGGCCTAGGCCCTACCCAATGTGACCCAACCTTCTCCTCTCCCCCTCTCTTTTCATTCCTTGCAAGGCCCACCCCCCCTTTATTTTTTCCCCTTGCGTAGCCCAATGTCATTCCTCCCTTCTTTTTCTTTTTCTCCTTTTCCTTTTTCCTTCTTCCTTTTTTACCCCTGTCTTCAACCTGCCCTCGATCAGCAAATGTGCATGACTACTTCACAGCCATGACTCTCCCTCTTCCCTCACCTTTCATTTGTCTTGACCTTCAAGGCTTATAGCTGGCACTGCTCTACACTAGTCTCTACCCCTTTGAAGCCCCAATATCCCCACCTAAACCCCTGCAACCCTACCAAAAATGCCCGTGTTGTGCAAGCTACACCAACCGACAACCAAACACCCCTCCCCTTTGTCTTCTACCTTTATTTTTCCACTTTTCCAACCTTCTATCCTATATATATACCCCCTTGAACCTCTAATTTCCTCTCTTTTTCCTACCATTCCAGAACTCCCCAACTCCCTCAGACCCTCTCTTTAGATGCCACCACTACCTATGTCACGCTGCGCCACCATCGCCACACTTACCTAACCTCTTCCCTGCACCACCCTCCACTAAGCGAGACCTCCCCTACACCTAACTCTCCCTCCTCTTCTCTCCCTACTTGTGTAAAGAGCTGCCCTTTTGCACAAATCACTGACCCTTACGTCGTCGCCATTGTAGTAACCAAAACCTTCATTGCCTCCCTTTCTACCTAGAAAACCTCCCCTACCTTTCCACACCACCAATTCCCCTTTTATCTCGCTCCTTCCTCCTCCTTTTATCTTCTTCATTCTCAGCCAGCACCTACACTCTCACGACCCTCTATGACCCATAAACCATACCACCCAAGAAAACATAACTTCCCTCCCCTTTTCCAACCCCAAAATTCCTCATTTTCTATCACCACCACCCGTGCGCTATTGTCACCACCACTGCCACCCTAGCTTGCTACTCCCCCTTGGGTTGTGCCCTTAACCTTTGTATTTATTTATTATGATTATTTTAAATATTTTACCATTATTAAATTCTTTATTATTATTATTATTATTATAACTATCACTAATATTTGGTTAGGAAAAATAAAAGAAAAGGGAAAAAGGAGTGGGAAGAAATTTTAATATTCAGTGTTCTATTTTTATAAGTTGTGAACCAAGCCCTTCTCATAAGGAGGCATAGGATTCGTGCTCCAAACCCGATGCCTAATTATGTAAGGATATGGTTAAGGATTGGTTTTTCTATGATTTGTGTGCTTATGGGTGTAGTGATATGTGTTGTGTATTTATATGTGATTGTGGACTATAAATGTGTGTAGTGTAGTTTGCTTTGCATGGAGCCAAGGTAAGTTGTGTATGATTTATGATATGTGTGATATAGGTGTTATGGCCTGATATTTATGACATGCTCTAATGTATAGTTGTTTTGGTATTACATGCATGCTAGGAGGCCTTAGGTGGTATTGTGAAGTTGTGGGGATCTAAAAGAAATAAAGAGGGTGAAGTGAGTAAGATGAAGTGGGAGAAATCCTAAGTACCTTATAACATATGGATGATAAAATAAAGGAAGAATAATAAAAATAAAATGAAGGGTTGGGGTAAATCTTGGATGGGAAGTGTAAGGCTTACATGGGGAAAGTTAGTTTAAGGTTTAAACATGGTAAGGAAAGGGTAATTCGGGTTATTGGAGTCTTTGGGGAAAAGATAGTATGTGGTTTGGTAGAGGTGTGCATGGGAGCTTAACTAGGGTTTTTAGAGAAAAATGCTAAGTAAGGGAGTGTTGTGAGAGGGTTGATAGTGATTGGTTAGAGTTAGGGTTGAGATTAGGAGGGTGTCTTATGAGAAGAGGGTGAGTCACATAGTAAAGAGGGTGGAGTGTGTGTGTGTGTGAAGGGATGGTGTAAAAGAAAAGGAGAGTATTAGGGTTTTAGGGTGGTAAACTAGGGTTTTTTTTATCACACGTGGAAGATGGGGAGTAAGGTTGTGATGTTTGGAGTGGGTCGAGTGGAGTGATGGTGTTGAAATCAAAGGGGAGTATGGGCCATGTATGATAAAGAGAGGTTAGGGACATATAGGTTAGATGAGGGTTTCCAAGGGAAAACCCTAGTGAGTGATGGTGAGCCTAGGTGGAGAAATGGGAAGTGTGACCCACATGCATGGGGGCTTTGGATTCATGGTGAGTAAGGTGGAAGGTGAAAAAGAGTTCTTAGAGTCTTAGACAATGTAGAGGTATCAAGTTATGGGATAGGGATTATTCAAGGAGTATAGGGTGGAAGAGTAAGAATGGGAAGTCCTTTGGGGTATATATGCCTGGTAGGGAATTACTTATTGAATAAGACACGAATAAAACAATAACCATTTAAAGTGGAAGACTATTGAGCCAGGCCCATATTGATCCACCTATGAGAATAGTGGCCATGTGCATTCTACCCTGGAAATTGATCCACCAATGAAAAATAGTGGTTAGGTGTGTTATGCCTTGGAGTGTATTCTAATCCAGCAGCAATAGTAGTGGGGGATCCTAAGCTTAGTAAACCAAACCTTAAATGATAACAAGTCATGGGGAAAATATTAATAACTTATAGTGGAACACCATGTGAGTCAAGGCCCACCGATAAGAATAGTAGTCCAGAGCATTTTTCCATGGAGACCAAGCCACCAACAAATAATGGTGGCTAGGAGAATCCTACCCTATAGCGTATTCCAATACATCGGCTATAATAGTGGGGTTCCCGTACTCGTATGGATATAATTTGAGATATATGTGAATATGGTATTAATGGCCTAAATTATAATAATGGTGATTAATCAAAATGACTTATTGCATGCATTATCTACCTTTTTCATGTGATGCTCTGTCTTAGCCATATGGTTACCTTACTTGGTACGTAGGGTACTGATCAGCCCTTTCATGGGTGCAGCTCATTCCCACAAGCAGTGGCCCCTCCTGAGTTTGTGTAGGTAGGAGATGATGCTTGTGATGACTTCGATGCCTATAATGCCTTGGGTAGGACTAAGTGATGACCTGTTGTGCCAGTTGTAATGTCTGAGATGGTGTTCTTCGGACTTATTCTTATCTATTTTATCATCGTTTTTATTTCCTTGTAGTGGGAATGTTGGTATTTAAATTCCATTATATATTATCCCTGAAGTTTGCGTAATCTAGTTTCATTTATGAAATGTCAAACTTTTATGGTTTTATTTGATTATTCGCATTACTAATTTTTTTCCCTTGTTCAGGGTGATAGTTCAGACCTAAAATGATGACCATGATCGATACAAGATTGAACCCTGTACAAACAACAAATTTCAACTATAAATTTTGGAGGTGTTACAATGAGAATTCATGTAATTAGTTTCAACTCTTTCATCGATACGAGCCTTCTGACATTCAAAGAATACCCTTCCAGAACCTTAACCCTGTTAAAGAATTCACAAAATGAAATTTTTTTCTTTTCTGGAGAGTGTGTGATAAGCCGGGTTCTTCTTCCATTGTCTCAGATGCCAGTTCCTAATTAATACCAATTTCTTTCATATCCATTCGAGAATTGATGCCATCTTTAGTATTTTATGGAACATTAAGTAATATACCAACAAGACTATCGCATATATTTTTCTCTATATGCATCACATCAAGGGCATGTCTCATGTACAGAGATTCCCACTAAGGAAGGTCAAAGAATATAGACATCTTCTTCCGCTCAATTAATGGAGGCTTATCTTTATTCTTTCCAAAATTAACACTCAAAGGTTTTATCTTAAAATACATTTGTCAACCCATCAACTGAATAGGTGCCTACCCTTCTTATCGGAAGCCATTAAAAGCTTTCCTTTGCCTACGATAATGATGATTCTTGGGTAAAAATCTACGATGCTCGAGAAATACAATCTTTTGGCTATGTGTTAACTAAAAAAATGAAGTATTATCCTCATATATTGAGCATGCGTAATGGCCTTTCACACTATAACCTGACAAGTTGCCATACGGTGGAAAATCATTGATAGTACAGAATAACATTGCTCTCAAACTGAAATTTTCTTCACTGTATACATCAAATAATTCAACACCCATGTCCCATAAGAACTTTAAATCATCAATCAAAGGTGCTAAATAAATATCAATATCATTCCCCAATTAGTTTGGCCCCAAAAGGAGTAAAGACAACATTATATACTTATGTTTCATATAGTCACGGAGGGAGATTGTATATAACCAAAATTACCAACCATATACTGTAGGTGCCTTGATTGTGCAGATTCATTCCATCTATAGAAAGCATAAGATGCATGTTTCTTTCCTCTTTACTGAATTCAGGGAGCAAGTCTTCAATCGTCATCCATTGTGGAGAGTCAGATGGATGTCTAAAAATCCCATCATCTATCTTCTCATCAGCATGTCATCATAAGTTCTTGTCATCTTCAACATCATTAAACATTTGACTAAATCTTGGTATTATAGGAAAATACCATAACACCTTAGTTGGCACCATTTTCTTCTTGTATAGTGGTGCTTTGCATTTAGGATTAGGGCAATAATTCAAAGATGAATTCTCATTGCAAAATAAAATACAATCATTATGGCATGCATGTATCTTCTCATAACTTGTGACCATAGAGGAAATGATCTGCTTCACTTCATATGTACAATCGGATATAATGTTATCATTACGAAGCATATCCTTTTACAATTGTCAATAATTATGTGAAGTTCTTATCAGTCCATGCGTTATATGATTTAAGTTGTACAACCTTAAAATAGCGGATAATCGAGTAAACGTCTTACAATCATCGTACAAAGGTTTCTTTGAGTCACTCAATAACTTCTTGAACATTTTTGGAAAATCTCGAATACTTTTCCCAACCTTTTGAGTCATCTCCTTTAATGAATCTCCATCATAGTTCTCAAATGATAATCCGCTACTTTCCCTCCTAACTTCCTTATTATTAAATTTAGACTCTATATCACCATGCCATATCCAATAAGTGTAACTCAAATAATCAACATTGACGTGCTGAATATAACCATAGTACAAACAAGGACAGACTATTCTACTAAAGTCCCGAGCATGTTCAACTATAAACATGATAAAAAAACTCTACTCCTTCATTATATTCTCTAGACAAATAATTTACAAACAACCATTTCTGATCTATAGTTTTTCAATCTAGATGTATCCCATGTAAAAGTAATTATTATAAATTAATTTAATTATAAGTTTAATAATTCACAAACCTATCATACTTAGAAAGAATTAATCTCAAATGTATCATGCTATTCAATATATATATACAAATCATTCCAATAAGTTTCAAAAAATATATCAATACACAAGCCGCTCATACTTAGAAAGAGTTCACACACACACACACACACACACACATACATAGATACATAGCAAACCATTATACAATGGTTTAAATTACAAAAGATATACATACTACAGGATTAAAGCAATAGTAGCACTACATACATCAAAAGGTTGCTAAAGCCCAAACGCCTAACTAAGAAAAGCTCATAATCATCATACTAAATCCCCCAATAGCCTTATCGAGCCCGACTAATAACTATCTCTATCAAAGTTACCTCATATTGATATGTCATCTGCTCCCTCACATTATCAACAGAGAGTCTAGTCACGGGATACTCTAGGGTAACTAGGGTGGATACTCAGAGGCAATCTATGACAAAAGCTCAACTCATCATCAATCACCATCAACTCTCTAGATATCCGATCATACTCCCTGATAAACACCTCACCCTCAATAAATCTCGGGTGTGGTGCATCAGTATGGTAGACAAACCAATACAAAAAAGTAGAAGTATCCAACAACCATGGCCCCATTTGAGGCATGGTCAAGAGTAGGTGATACGATCTAAAATGGAATGAATCATATGATGCACCACTCACAGACAATCGACCTAGCTAGTTGTATAACCATATGACATGAGTTCTTAGATTAACATCAAACACCATGCATAGATATGGTGGAGGGTATGTCATAGCAATGCACGATATCTCTCTACCTATAAATGAGAACAACCGCTAAATCTTATTATCAAGGTTGTTCTCAAAATGATATAAATTATAAAATATGTAAACTCTTTAACTAGCTAGACAAATTATAAACATATTCTACTATATCTTAATCAACTATGTAAAGCCAACAACATACCCACATAAGATACTCATCCTAAAACTTATAATATTAAATTAATTTTTATTTATTTCTCTAGTGATATAAATGTATCTTTCAATATAAAAAAAAGATAAATTATCAAACTCGTCCTTTTATTTACTCCCACTAGATTTTCCAATGAGTTAAATTGAATCAAACTTCCTCTTATTATACTCAACATGTTTAAAATAAGGGCATAATCTTAACTTATATATTTAGCAAACAAGTTTGGTCAAACTATCATCTAATCGTTGAAGCTTGGCATAGTAAAATCAAGTAGATATTAATAAGATAATATATATAGGTTAAGTATAATAATATGATATTATTAAAATTTTAATTGAGAATAATGTATATAATAGTTTGTTATAAGATAACATATTAATTATCATATATAATATAATAGATGCTAAACCCTAACCCTAAGCCTAACCTTAATGCTAACCCTACCCCTAAACTTAATAAACCCTAACCCTAAACCTAGATAACCATAATTAAATCCTAATAGATCCATTATTATTATTATCATCATACACAGTTATTTTGGCTAATTTAATTATTCACTTTTATTTGTTCATTATTTTCTATGTCTATTTAATCCTCGTCAAATAAAAATTATTAACATGAAACTCTAATTAAAATTTTCTTTTAACGATGTACATATGTAAAATATATTTTCATTTAATTATAAGACATTTTCTACCATCCTAGTGTCCTCTACTTATTAATGAAAATATAAGTGTGTGTCTGTGTGTGTGTGTGTAGTTTTTATGAGTGAAATTAATAATATTTTTAAGTATTTTATTTCTCTTGGTAATTAAGCATTGCAACAGTATGTATGTATGTATGTATGTATATATATATGTAAAGTTGGACAACAAATTCATGCATGTTTATAACACCAACAAATTCAACAACAAACAACAACACATTTTTCAAAAACAAACTGTAATTTTTCAATAAGAAGCATTGCAGCCTACATCAACATGTGTGCATTTATATATATATATATATATATATATATAATAAGAGAATAAGCTAGAGAAGAACAAAACCATATGTAAGAGGATCGATGGCAGCAAGAGCAGTGGCGGCAAGCAAGAGAACCGACAACAAGTAAGAGGAAAGCAGCGACCACCTACAAATACAGTAGAGCAAGATGAAATAAATGCATGCAAGGTGCGCAAGAATGGTAGGACATGCATTGGCAAAAATGGTAATGGTGTAGTGGTGTAAGAGAACAAGTGGTTGCCCAGAGTTGGTGGTGCAAAAGATAATGAGTGGCGAGAGGAGGAGGAATGGTGGTGCATAGTGTGATGGTGCAAGGAATCGCAAGAGAACAAGTAAGAGAGGGAAAGTGTAGAATTAACGAGAGAGTATGAATTTTTTGGCACGAAACAAAAACTAAATGAAATAAGGGGCTGAAGATTGGGGTTTTAATAAAAGTTCTTACAAGAACAATTATTAAAAACCCAATATCAAATTTTCATACAAAGGTCTTTTGAATAACGATGCTCACAAGAACCACTATTAAAAAAACTTTTAACAACGATTTTTACAAGTACCGTTATTAAAACTATTGTGTGTAATTTTAGGATGGAGGTTTTAATAACAGTTTTAACTTATAACCATTATCAAAACTTCCTCAATGATCCCATTCATTAATTCTTATGCATTTGGAAATGGTTTAAAAAATAGCATTATTATTTTCCCTTTCCCTAGTAGTGTTAATATATTTCAAACACAAAACCCTAATGTGCTATCATGTAAAATTTACTATTTTGGGCGAGTATAAAAGTTACCCTATAACATTATACTTAACACATTTATACATAAAAATCTTAATATGTTATCATGTAATGTTTAACATTTTATGAGACTATAAAAGTTACCTGAATTCTAGCAAAAACGTAAAAATAGGGGTATCCTACTAAATATTATAAGATCCCACTAATCAATTTTTGTACCTAAAAATAATACCAAAATACCATATTAATATTTAACGACTAATATAATAATTGTAATAATAAAATATTTATTTTTCTAAAATTATCAAAATACCTTTACATATAAATAATAGGTACCAATTTTTTTTTAAAAATCAAACGCAACTCGCAAAGGGTGCTAAAGGGGATGCAACTAGGTAAGCTGCCTAGAAGGGTGGTGATGGCATAGGTTGGCTAGGCTGGAATGATGGCCACAAGGTAGGAGATGTAGGAAGGGAGTTGGTTGTGAGGAAGGGTGCCAAAGGGTGTGGTGGATAGCTATGACAGAAGGCTCGAAGTGGATGGGAGTAGTAATGACAACAATTTCCATTGTCTAGGGGATTCTTGTGGTGAGATTTGCTACAAGGGGTGTGGCATGGATTGGAAAAATCTACCATAGGGAAGGAGAAGAAAGAAAGAACAGGGGTGACAGGGAAGAAGAAGGAGAGGAGGAGGAGGAGAGGAAGGATAGGAAGGCTTGGTGATGGTGGTTAGTGGTGTAAGAAAATGGAGGGGTAGGAAGAAGAAGAAGAAGGGTGGTGGATGGTATGTGTGCGTGGTGTTGGTGTAAAGGTTGAAAAGGGTTGAGGGTTGTGGTGGACAAGGGGATAGGTGGTGATGCTGATGGTTGTGGCTAGAAATGGTGAGGTGTGGGGCTATTGGTTGTTGCATGTGTAGGATGTGGTGGTGCATGAAAATGGCCAGGGAGGGTTGTTGCAGGGTTGTGAGGATCAATTGAGGAAGTGTAGAGGGAGAATGGGAGGGTTGCACATTTTTATATATATAACGTAGAGGGTTGTGTGTGCATGTATATTTTCACCTAGATGGGTTAGAGTGGTATAGTTCAACATAGGGTAAGGAATGAGGGGTATAGGCGTAGTGTGAGAAGGGGAGGGAGATAAGGAGAGTGTTTGGGGGAGGTATTTGGGACACCTAAGGGGTAGAAGAATAAGGGTGTGCAAAGGGTAAATTTAGGGGGAAAATGGAAGGGTAAAAATAGGTTTATTTTATTTTAGTTTTAGGTGTAATTAGGTTAGGTGATGTTATCGGGTATGAAAACAATCAAAATAATAATAATTCAGTTTAGGATGGTTGTAATAGGGAGGAAAAAAGTATAATCGGGGGAAATTTTTGGAAAATTATTTGGGTTATAGATCAAAGGTTATAAATAACATAATTACGCCAATGTTTAATTTAAATAAAATGCTAAAAACCTGAAAATAAAGGTTACAACATTTTGGGGTGTTATAGTTGGCCATTGCTGGAATATCACACAATAGAGGGACATGAATGATCAAAAATTACGCTAGGTATTGGTGATCCACATCTGTTGGTGAGTGTTTTTGTACATTCTTCATACTGCTTGGGGTTGTCTTCATTGATTCTCCATGCAATAAAGAGTTAGGCTTGTTGATCCTTCGCACACGATAATGTTAGCATGTCCAACACTCATACAGAGTTGTTTCTTTATAGTTGGATATTACATTGGGATTTCATGTTATAGGAGGAAGACACAAGGTTGGGAAACAACTTTGGATCTCACACAAGGTGGGTGCTCAATCGTGAAGAGTTAGGGGGTTAGTCGAGTTGTGCTGGATTTGCACAATGAAAAAAGGAAAAATAAAATGCTGATAGCTTGCACTAATAAGGATAAGGGCTAAGAGGTCATGTATGAGGGAAGCTTGGTGGTGACAGCGGCTGGCGAGGCCAAGCGAAGGTGTTGTGATACTAATTATTGCTCTAACAAAAAGGGATGGTGGTGATTAGAAAAGGTAACTAGAAGAGATGAAAAAGGAGAAGTTACCCTGAAAAAATATTCGAAGGCTAAAAAGAACAAAAGAGACAGGGGAGCTCGGGTGTAGGGAATCAAAGACCGCACAAAAAGATGAATAAGGAAGGCATGGTTAAAGGGTTGGTTGATGCATGAAAAAAGACAGCCAAGCGAGTAAGGGGTTATGTGTATCAGATAAGCTAGAGTGGGTGCAGATGGTGGTACAAAGATGAGTTTAGTGAAGTTAGTGCATGGGGAAGGGGTGAAAAAGTCAGAACTACAAGCTATATAGGGTGTTATTTGGGATAGTTGTTAGGTTGAAGTTTAGTTAGATTTATTTTTGTTAAGGATTATCTAATCGAAACAAAACAAGAGAAATGGTGAATTTATGTAAATATGATAGGGTGGTGAGGCTAGAAGATTGGGTTTAAGTGTTAAAATAAAAGGGTTAAGGATAAATGAATATATAAATTAAGATATTAATAAATATAAAAATTATACCCAATTAATACATCTTAGAATTTTAATATAATGTTCTTTTTTATTGACATAAAATAATAATATACATAATAATAGAGCATCAAATAATGCAATAATATTTATAATTAATTACATATAATTATTACTTTTATAATTATAATTTTTACAAATGGGGTATTACAAATGCATTTTTAGTTACTAAGCCTAGAAGACTGCGAGCACACCTAGTGAACTGAAATACTAATGCATGTTCAGTCACTATGCCTAGAAGACCACACAAAAATTGATGAGCTGAAAGACCGACACACGTTCAATTACTAAGCCTATAAGACCACAAACTTCCTTAGTGAGTTAAAAGACTGGCGCACTTTTAGCTACTAAGCCTAGGCTTCTATGACACATCATTCGAACTAACATGTCATGTTCATTGAACCCATCCCGTAAAATAATTGTAAAACAACAAACACACTTGGTGGATTTTCATTTACTAAGCCTAGACTCCTATGCTGTGTTCCTTATTTGATGTGTTGGGGCCACTACACTTAGAATCAGGTACACCTAACCACTTTTTGGCTGGTAAGCCTAGGCTCCCATTATGCATTATTAAGCCAGTGTGTCAAGGATATTGAGCCCAATATTAAAAGGTTTGGTTGGTCCTTTTGATCTAATCAACCAATGTCTTTTGGATCAAACTCTACTTTCCACTACCAAAGTATCAAAAAAAAGATTTAATGTGTGGGAAAACTTGAGTATCACAACACCTGACCTCCATAAATCTTTATCTTTTGTGAGATTTTAAATTAATTAAAGGCTCATAAACTCACCTTAGAGATGTTATAATAAAGCCTTGGCTTTTACAATATTCTTTCATACCCTTTGGTTAGTTTACGAGAGTATCATATATCTTAGGAGTGTTAAAGAAATAAGTTTATGGAGAGATTATGAGCCTCTCATAATCTCATATTGTATCCTTTAATGGTCTTAAGATCACCATTAGGAATATTTATCAAAGTTATAATAACATGATGGTTATTTTATAACTTGAATTGATTACTAAAAAAGGTATAGACATGGTTGTCTAGCTTGTATTGTTAACTTGCCCTTATTTATTCACATATGTTGAAAACAATGAAAATGGATGTTTCTAACAACTTTAAGTAGAAAGATCTTTAATAGAGATGCTTAAATGTGTCAATGCTAAGAGAAGTGGCTCAACATAATCTACAAATGTTAATCCATCATAATTAAATATATTATTATTATTATGCCTGATATCATTTACACACTAACACTCATAGTTTATTTATTGATGATCATAAGGATAAGCAAACACGCATACACACCATCAATTAGAGGCATCACATCATTATGACTTTTTATGAAGGAGTCTAACCATGGGCTGACCCCATTATTTATAATTATTTTGTAAGAGAGTCAACTATGAATATCAATTCCTATCCTCCCAACAACCCTTAGGTTTTGATGCTCTTACATAATGAATTCTAGAGGCTAATCACTAACAGAATTGTTCTACAGGTTAACCTTGGAGACTGCCTAATGATATAGGTTGATTTTTAAAGGGATTTGTGGTACATAAGTTATATCTAAACCAGACTATCAAGCCTAGATGGACGACTCAAGCCCAATGCATGCACGAGAGCTAGGCTTTTGAAACCTAAACCTTGTTGTGGGACCTTAGAAGTCGTTAGATTAGTTGATGACCATGCAAACTAACCCTTTGTCAGGGGTGGCTTGCATGTGATCCTCACTCTTGTAATCAAATTCCTACAAATAGAATATCTCATTTACTTTTCTCTTATAACTATCACTTGTCTCTATGTTATCTCTCTATCAACCCCCTTTAAGTTCCTTGGTCAGAAATATTGCCACAACAATATTAAAAAAGAGTAAAAGTGATTAGTAAATCCTCACCCGAAATAGGACTTCACCCCCTTTTATTTGATTAAAAACATTAAAGATCTAAATTTGAGTGTTGTTTGAGTTTGTGAAGCTTTGACACTTGTGTATCAACAAAAGAAAAGTTGAATATGGGGGGATTAATATGGAGAAAAAAAGATGAAGGAAATAAGGGAACGGAATTTATGATTGATTGAAGGTCAAAACTCGCACATACACAAATACAAAACAGTTACAAAATGTGTAGATTTATACACTTGTGTTATGACGGTGAATAAGGGCATTAATGGATGCCTAAAAATGTTTCATATGATGTGAGAAAGGGGATGTATTATTCATATCCAATGAGGCAAATGTGGGGGATGAACGTTAGGTTTTGTGGTATGGTTGGTGGAGGAGGAATATAATAACGATGGAAGGAATATATGGGTGGATAAGGCAATATAAGGGGACACACTTTGGGAGGTTTACTTGGGTAAGTTCACAATATTAAGGAGAAGAGTGGGATGAATGGAATGGAGTGTCAAAGGGTATGAAGAAGGGGGGAAATCACACATGGAAGATGGTGATAAATGAAGTAGTTAGATAATGATTTGGGGAATATATGTAAGGGTAGGATTAACTATGGGAGGTGCAATTGGGTAAAGTTTGTACAAGGCATTTAACAAGATTAAAAAGAGGTTAGGAAAACCACAATTAGCATATCATAGGATAATAAGAGAAGGGGACCATTTGTACAAGATTGACACATGTTAGGGGTAGTGTGAGCGATAATGGTTAGGAATCTCATGAAAAATCCTTTTTGATCACATATGTAATGAAAAGTGGTACAAATGGAATTTTGGTAAGCTAAATTAATGGTTAATATTATTTCTTCTTAGGTATATATGGTTCATATTAATTTACGAAGAGGTTATATAAGATCAAATAAGAGAAATGTAATATTTAATAAAAAAATTGTATTAAAAAAATGATGAATAATAAAAATTAAAAGTAAAACATTTTAAAATCATTTTTATCTTCAAAATATGAAAAATGATCCTCCAATGTTTCATAATTTTTTAATAAGTAAAATGGATAAATCATGGCTTAAAACGTGTTATAATGTGAATTAAATGTGGATGATACCTTTTAGTTACACTTGATTAGAAGACTTAGAAAAAATAATAATGAATTTAAATATAGATGACTTAGAAATATTTTGGAGAAGTTAAATAGCCACAAGTGGCTCACAAGTCTTACTTAAGTCAAAAGCATAAGAAAAGGTCAAGAAAATGAAAATGAAACATTTCTAATAAGTAATTAGGGTTTTAAAAATTTTAAAGAGTATAACAAATCATGTAAAATGATAAATTTATTTTGAAATCGCCAAGATCACGAGAGGATTATAGTTTTAGAAATTTGAGATATTACAATTAAAGTATCAGACTTACATTATTATGCCATGAGTTTTGTTGGTTGCGTTGTCTACACTTCATGAACAATGGATCATTGTGATGTCTAAATTCCTATTTGATAATTTGAATTTAATTAAAATAAATTATTAGAATGGTGAGTTGTAGTAAACTCTACATGTTTGACTTGGAGCACCTCAAGAGCAGTCGTCATCATGCTTTGCTTTATTAAAATGATTTAATGAGGCTCAATGTGGAGAAATTAATATACCAATGTGGAGAGTTTACAACATAATTAATAAAAGCTACAAAAGGGCCATTATGAAAATATTAACACGTGACTCAAATTTTTTTGGCTATTTTTCACATAAAAATACCTTAGAAGGTATACCAGATGTATGATATATGTATTACTATCTTGCAGTATAATAGTGGCATGCATATTTATTTATTTGTCATAGTTAATAAAGGATTTTTAAATATATTATAAATAAAAAAAAGTGATGACCAAACTAGTGTCAATGCTAATCAAACAATCACTTCATCATTAAATACAGAAAAATAACTTATAATTCATAATAAAAATGCAATTACAACAAAGAATATGATCATACAATTATTTATAGCTAAAGCACACACATTTGTGTGTGTGTGTGTGTGATAGTTTACAATAATGACAATATAACATGGGTAACAACATTGTGATATTGATATGATTAAAAAAATATATGAGCATTCTTATCTTTACAGCCTTAAATTTTATTAATAATCTAAATCATAAGAGGATTTACATACATTATATATGTATTTGTTTGTCTTTATTAATTAAATATTTATCTTTATTTTTAGCATCAACCCAATATAAAATTAACTCATATTTTGGGCCAAAAAATAATTAAACATTTATTTTTAAATAAAAGTGAAATATTTGTATCTCGAGAAAAATCTGGACACATAAATTTACTTTTATCTCCTTATCAAGAAAATTATAAAGTGGAGTATAAATTTAAATTATTTGTTTATACATATGCATATTGTAAAGAGTGAAGCATAAATATATGTAAATTTTCCTACATCATGCATAAACCCTGTTATTGAGTAGGCTTGGGAAAGGTTAGAGGTAGGCTTAGATTGATTAAGGAATGGTCGAGTCATGGGTAGGCACAATCATTTGTTAACGAGCTTTGATTGGCATGTACCAACTCTGGTCTAGGTTGGGTTGGGTTGTATTGGCCCACAGGCCATAAATTTTTTATATTTTGTTATTTATTTATTTATTTTTTAGGTGGTTATTTTTAATATCTTTTACAAGTTAAAAAATTTAGAATAATTATATATACTAATTCTAATATTATCTTAACAAATATTTATTAAACAAATTTATTTGATAGCGTACTTTATCAAAATACTCACTTCTAAACACCATATTATAATAGAAATAGTTTACATTAGGTAGATAATATCTATAAAGTAAATATTTATATTTTATTCACTTAAATATGCAAACGTGCAAATCTTATAGTAACAAACCAAGGTTGCATCTTCAAGACTTTGGTGTTAACTACTAGTTTTCAGTATTCTTAACTATCTAAACATATTCATTATAAATAAATGGGTGATAATTGTAGGCAAATAAAATGATAACTATGATGGAGACTGCTAATTATGAATTCAAGTAATTAGAAACAAAACTAGGATCGAATACTAGTTACAACTCCAATATAATTTAATAGATCAATCTATCTTGTATCATATTTGTTCAATACATTAGGAACAATTGCTCGAAATTAACCATTAAGTTTTTTTACAACTAAATGCCATGCTTGGTTAAATCTAACACCCATTTTTATGGCTATAGATGTAATTAAACTTGTTAAAAATAAGTTAATTCAATTGATTCCCAATAATCACCAATCTACTTTGTTAATTGCCAATTCTTGTTCAATTTCTAATGTCCAATATTAATTATAATATTTGTAATTATAATCAACATCCTAATTAGATTAAAATAGTGATTAATTATTCTAACTATAGTTAATTGAATGCTAGGAATTAAATAACACAATTCAAATATTTTCAACAATAATTCAATCAATTCATCAAATCAATAATGGAATCAAACCTTATTCAATCCTAGAACAAATAATTACTCAAGCATAATTGAAATCATAAAGTACGGTAATGAGATAAAACACATAATAGTATAGAGATGCGCCGCTTCAATTCTTCAAAATTGTTGTTTAAAAATTAAAAGCAAATGATTTAATCTAATGTTTTTTTTCTTTACCTAAAAGAGAGATGAATACAAATAGAAATAGAGAGCAAAGAGAGGGAAGGAAAGCCTCCTAAAATGCTTTGGGTTGTGCTATATTAGGTTTAGAAAAATCCATCGCTAAATGTAACCTTAAATCCCTTAAAATCATGTCGAGGAAACAAAAATTGACACCCAATAAGGTTGTGTAGCGCAACACGGCTAGGCCGTGTTGGGGTCATTCATGCTAAAAGCCTATATGGCCATGTTAATCAACACTGATAGACCGTGCTAGCTTATAACTTCTTTGTCTAGAGTCGAAATGAGATGATGTTGAATGCTTTAGAAAGTTGAGAAGAAAATCTATAATTTGTTCGTTGAACTTTTCCAAATTGATATTAAATCAAGGCAAACTCTTTACCTTTTCAATCGAATGCAGACAAATTAATAAGGTCATATAAGGTCATACAAATACTATGTTCTTTACAATATTTGTTCAAAGCTTTTATATTGGCTCATATTAGCTTTATTTGCATCTATCCAATACACCTACAATATAAAATGCCAATGGATATAGTATCCATAAATCTAATAGAAAATCTAATAATATACATGAGGAATCTATGGAAATAGACATATATATAGAGGATAAATCATCCTAATATTAGTCATTTCACCAATTTATCACGTTTTTCATAATATTTCATATTAAAGTACTTTAGACTTAATATTAATATGGTTTTAAAGGAAACAAAGAAATATAAGTTTTTTTTATACTATTATTTACCACGGTTTTATCAATATTAATATTGCCTAAAAATGGTTAGTTAAAAAATATTATTTTGAATGTAATTTTTAAATATGAGTCATAAAAAGAGAATAATTAGTGTCAAGTGAGGATTATTATATTTTTTTTATTAATAGATAGGTTAATCATAAATTAAATAATAATGGGGTCAATAAAGATTTACAGATATCTATAAACTTTGTAGAGTCGATCTATATTTAACTAATTCAAAACTTAAAAATTGTTAACTCATATCTATAGATTATTGGGACTAACTTTTACTCAACTTTTAATTGTATCTATTTGGATGGATTTTCTAATAATTTCCTGGGTCTACTTATATAGTATAAATTGGGATGTGACCTTACGCACGTATAGTATAAATACATGACACTTGCATTGTCCGTATTCGTTGATAGATAAAGTTAAAAACATTTATGGTGTGTGATAAATTTACCTCTTGTGAGTAATTAATTCACCAATAAGCTTTTAATTCATTGGTTTCAAAGTTATTCCTGTCTTGTGATTTATTTACCAATAAGCTTTTAATTCATTGGTTTCAAAGTTATTCCTGCCTTGCTCACAAACACAACAATATAAAAAGTTATCAATGCAAAAGAACCTTCATGATGATGGGGTAATCCGATAATGGGAATTATGGGTCCACGTTCACCGGTTCTCCATGTGCTCTGGCCGAGATCCCTGCCTTGTTATTCATCCTCGCACATATTTTGATCATTTGTGTGCGTCTTTCATAATTATCTCGTTCGTCCATTCACAACAATGATTAGGTCCTCGGTAGGTAGCCATGATTGTTATTTACCTAACTACAAGACGTAATCAACTAGTTTTAACTTTTAACCTACTAATTACTTTGAAGGACTCGCTTCTAAGTAATTACAACCTAATAAATTTAAAATATTAATATATGAATCACCACTAATTTTTAGCATATTTGACTCTAAAAAAAACTCTTTTGAATCAATAAAAAAAGGCTTCAATTTTAATTTTTTTTCTTTTCATAAAAAAGGTTTGTTTGAATAACTTATCAAATAAACTCTATTTTTAAAATATGTTTGACTTTATTAGGTGAAAGTAGAAAATTGGAGGCTAAAATTCATTAGCTACAATTAAAGCTTATTTTATAAACTATTTTAACAAGCTTTTCAAAATAGTATGACACCCAACCACTTGCAAAATCAATCATCTTTTTTATATTATCGAATGAGCTAAAAGACAATCGTAATGTTCTGAACAAGCACACACTTTCATCATTTATAGTGTATTTGGTAAGGCCAAACATAACTTATAAGTTAGTTTTAAGTTTTTTACAAAAAAAAATATGTTTGATAAGTAATTTTTTACTCAATTGTTACATCCTACTAGTTTACTACTAATAACACAATATTCCATGCTTATGATTACTAAAACATATGTATTTATCATTATAAAATATGCATTTTATTTTATGAGATGTGTATTTGTCATTATAAAATATGCATTTATTATTATAAAATATATATTTGTAATTATAACATGTGCACTTACAATTATAGGATGTGTATTCTTTCCAATAAGATAAATATTTATAGCATATATATTTGTCCCTTATTGCTTTATAAATACGTGATGATATAACATGTATGTCTATTAATATCTCTTGTATATTCACCCCTATACAATGTGTATTTCATCTCTATGATATGTGTATCTATTGATATAATATGCATATTTACGACCGTAATATGTGCATTTGTTTTGTAAAAATGTGTATTCTTTTCAACAAGATATGTATTTATAAGATATATGTTCGACCCTTGTTGTTTTACAAATAAAGAACATGTACTTATGTACGAAATATGTGTATTTTTTAGATAAAATGTGTATGTTTATAAGATGTTTAATATTATTGAATATAAGTATTTTTTATTTTTACGCCTAAGATATATTAATATGAATGCCTATTCATAGAAAGAAATGCAAAAGTAATTTTGATATAATTTTTTTGAAACTTTTTTGGTGACCTAAATTAAATATAATTTTACTTAAAGTTTTAGGAAAAAATTTAGTTACCGCTAATAGCAATGAGCATGATGCTATTATTAGGATGGTGCCAATCATCATTTTTACTTGCTTATAAATTTGCTTTTGAAAAACTAATTCAAGTAGTTTATAGTTTATAGACTTTCAACTAGTTTTTTGATTAATCATGTTGAATATTATCTTAGTATTAATTCTAGGGAAAATCTCCATAATATTTATATATAAAAATAATGAAACGGTAAAGTTGATCTACATGTGAAGAAAAGTATATATTCCAAGGAAAAAGAGAGAGAGAGAGAGACAAATGACACCAAAAAGAAAAAGAAGCAATATGTTTGAGTGGATTTATATATGTGCTATTTTTTTAACGTTATTAATTAGCACTAATAAAGAACATAAAAAGATAACTTAATGTCATTAATCTAAGTCTGTTGGATGTTTCTATAATCTATATGTATTATTTAGTTTTAATATTTTTTGTTATGTAGGTTATTTTTTGTTTAAACTTAAAATCGGCCTGTGAGGTATAACGTAGTGGTAAAAGTTAGCTCGTTGGAATGTCCCGAGTTCAAATCAACATCACTTCTATAGGTATTGTAATATATTTATGACATTGCCTCTTATTTGTATTTGCTTTTAAAATTCCTTTGGAGATAAAAATAAAAGCCCTTGAAACCAAAGCCAAACTCCATATGGGTTTTAAAATTTGAAATAAACTTTGCTTTTATTATGTGGTAGATGAAAGACAAATTGTTCCTTACCTATTATGGAAATTAATTAATACTTTGTTTGGATAAGAAAGTTTAGAAGTAAAGATATTTTAAAAATGATGGAATTTTTCAAGTGATTTTATAAAACTATTATGTCTCCAAACAAAGGCCAAAAGAGACCATGGTGGCAAACATTTGAGTAATGTATTCAAAATGTTATACTTGTCCAAATGAATAGAATTTTGATAGTGTAAAGTTATACAAGTTTATACATAATGTTAAACAAAATTGTTTGCATACAATAATATAAATATGTTAGAAATTTAAAATTTAATACTTTAATAAAACCATAGGTAACACATATGTGTATAAATTATACTACACGCCTTAAGCTACTATATCATGTGACATGAGGGACACTATTCATTTGTATTTTATACTCTAAGTTACATGTGTTAACTAGAGGTTGGTAAAAATTGATTCGATTTGCATGAAATTTGACCCTATAAGTCCTAGAATTTTGTCAACTTCATCTGACGTGACATTGCTACAGTAGTAATTAAACTTATTCGACATCAACCCAACCCAACAAGAACGGATTTGATATTAAAATATTAAGCCATTATGATAATAAATAAAAATCATATACATGTTATATTAATTGTTTACAAATTTTAAAACTATATTACTTCATAAATTGATATCACTCACTCGTGCAATGCATGGATCATAAGTGATATCCGAATAGAGTTTGACATACTGTGATAATCAATTTTGAAATAGTATGCACACAAAATAATATGAAAAGTAACAAAATTGTGAAAAAGACATTATGATTATTATAAATTATAAAATACTGGTTAAAAGATGAAATAATCAAATAATATACTATATATAGAAATGAAAAATACAAAATATGTGTAGTAGATAACTAAATAAGAAAATATATAATCTAACTATATATTTTGGAGAACTTTCTCGAAGACAACATTGACTATAGAATTACTTTTATTCTTATCGTTATCCCATATATAAAAAAAAATTCATCCTATTATGATGTGTAACCTTAGACATTATAACATATAACTAACTATAGCTTAAGACTAATTTTTTCTATTCATTCTTCTTTTTTCTTTTTTTGCCATTATTTTTTACAATCATTTGACTCAAGATAGAAGTTAAATAAATATCATTTATTACCGTGGTTTAATTTTGATGACACATGAAGAAACCTCATTTAACTATATTAGGCTTCAAAAGAGGTTGCAAATAAGACATATGGTCGAATACTTTATGATGTAATGTAATTAATGTTATATTCCCAATGTATATTAATGTATACTATCAGTTAATGTACTATAAGAATGAAAAATTGAGAATTAAAGGCTCATAATATTTGGTTTATCATTAATTGTTGAAAGTTATCAGACCCGTGTATAGTCTAAGTAATTTAATACACGTCGCCCAATGTATAAGTTAGGGTTTATAATTGTAATTATTGTAACCAAATGGTTGTATTGACTAATCAATTTACGAGCAATAAGTGATGCAAGTGGGGTGAGATATTTTGTTTGTAAGAAAACTTTATTTTTATATAATTATAGATGTAGATTTTACTCATTGATAAGTGACCTGATTCAAATTCAACTATAATTAATAAGTTGATCTGATATCAAATAGTTTTAAAATGACCAAACCAAACTTTGATCAATAAAAGATATAGAACTTACAGTGAGTTTATTGACTTGACCTGATTTGATAAATTGACTTAAAACCAAAATGATCAACTCTCGAAGTTATCAATTATTTGAACTAACTCAGTCCAAATTGGTAAAGTGTTTCAATAACTAATCCTTCTGGTATCATTGAGTTAACTTGATCCAACCAAAACTCGAAATGACTTGAGATCCAGGGTTAGCTTGACCCGAACCCCACTTAACCTATCAAATTAACTAGAAATATCTCAACCTACATTTGAATGATCTAAAGTTGACCTAACTCGACTCAAAATCTAACCAATCAAATAACATAAAACAATGTAAACTCGAGTTAGATATGTCTAACCTAGTCAAACCTGAGTAACAAAGCGGCAAAAAATGACCTGACTTAACCTAAAAATGACATGCAAACAATTTGACCAAAGAATAATCTGACCCGACCCACCGAACTTAATCGTCACCTCTAGCCTTGATTGTTATTAATTTTTTCTTCATACATTCATGTGAACTATGTAAAATTTCAATAGTTGTATTAAATAAATTCTTAATAAGTATCTATACGAGTTTAATTTTTCCAATCTAAAATGATATAGTTGGCGAGTCAATTTTTGATTTGTTATTTGGTATTGTTTATTGTTGATTCTCATTTTATATTTAATAAAATTAACAAATATATTTAAACACTTGTTAGAAATATAAAACACGCAATTTTACAAGTTTAACAATTTATTTCTAGAAAATTAACAATGTTATGATTAAAAAATTTAAAATAAAAATATTTATTATTTAATAATTAATACTACTCAACAAATCGTGTATTGACATGTATTTTCTAATTAATATTATTTTAAAAATAAAATTAAATACCTATAAATAAGTTTAAAAATTGTAGTTAACAAAACGGTTATTCTTACAACAAAAGTTTCATAACTACATCATTGCTTTTTCGATGGCTTCCGTAGGTAGTTTTGTTTTGCCAAAAATGCCACCCCTCTATCTTTTGGACATCAAATCTGACTCCTCCATTCAGTGTTTTCGGTAATTTTGCAATTAGCCCTAATTTTCTTGTTGGCCAGACTGGTTCCTCATCCCTGTCCTCATGTCACAATCTGAGCAGTTTCCAATTTATTATTTTTGAGAGAAAAAACTGAAGAAATTAACGACATTAAAATTTCCACGGAAACTGCCATGCCACCACAACAAACCCCACTCCAAAAAAAATTGAAAAGATATTTCATAGCAAGCGACAAAGCTTCTGTGTAATAAAAAATGTGAAAATTTTAAAGAAGACATTTCCGCGTTGTTAAAAAGACAGTAGCAGTACTGCCTGAAAATCGTAATGAAAGGGAAAACAAACGTTCGTTTCAAACACAAACCCCATAAACCAGCAAAGAAACAGCTTTTCAAAATTCAATACCCTGCTCCCGTCTTTGCCCGTCTCTGGTACTTCGTCCCAAAAATCTCCAGAATATTTTCCAAATTTAGACCTTAAAACCTTTTCTATTTTCTCTGTTTTGTAAGTTCACATCACCTTCCCTTTCTGGTAATTTCACCCTTCTCGCTCCTCTGTCTTCTTCCTTTCTCTCCGTATCTCAATTCCCACATCACATTTCATCTGTATCAGCAAATTCAGTCATTTGGTTTCGGTTCTTAGTTGCTTGCTTCCATTAAGCATTTTCGAGCCATCTTTTTCCCTGGGCGCAACTTTCAATCATCATTGGAATTTGCTCCAATTTCGAAATTCGAAATTTAGGTTTTCTGTGCCGTGCGCCGGCCAAGCCAAATACAGCAATGCCGCAGTTCTCACGGTAAAATTTCAAGGTTGTCTTGCTCCTTTTCATTTTCGGGACGCATTGTTAGATTGAGATTAAAACTACAAGTTTCTAAATTAGATCGAGATGTTGTCGACGTCGCCGTCGACCATAGCTCGGAGCTCGCTAGAGGAGATGTTAGATAGTCTCCGGCAACGGGACGAGAAGCCCAAAGACTTGCCTCCGGCATTGCCTTCTAGACCCACGTCTAGAGCTAGGCTCCCGCCCGCTCGCCGTTCTTTGCCGGTCAACTTCAGGATCGACGAGGATAAATCAGCCGGCGATGGAAATGTGAAGAGGAAGTCCGATGGAAGTAATGGTAGAGATAGAGATGAGAATGAATCAAATTGTAAGAGAAGGAATAGCTTTGGGAAGAAGAAGATTAAATCCGATCAATTGGGGGAGTCGCCGTATGGTTCAAATGCTGAGGAGTTGTTGTCCGGCGGGAAGTTAGATGATGTTGCTGCAGACGCAGTCTCGTCAACGTCGAGACCAGTGGCTGAGTGGGATGATAATATTGGGTATTTTATTAAGAAGGTAATTTTTACTTCTCTTGGTGTTTTGTTCAAGTCGAATCTATTTCGTTTTAATTTGAAAGTTGAATATCTTTCAATGCTGTTAAAGTTTCGTTCATTTGTTAAATCAAATTTGGTAGCTTGTATTAATCTTTCAGTTACGTGTTGGATTGGGTTTATTTATTGGGGTTTATTGAATGAGATTTTTATTTCGTTTGAGCTCCATTCGATCAGTTTATTTTCTGAATTTACCCATTAGTAGGATCATATAGGGGTCCTTTTTTCCTTCCTGGGACAAAGTTCACGGGTTTCTTTAGACTTCTGATTGAACTTCATTGTAGTTCGTCTACTTATTCTTTTGGTCAAATGATGTTTCACGCTAAGGTTTTTCATGCTTCAGAAACTTCGAGTTTGGTGTCGCCTGCCCAATGGGCACTGGGAGTCTGGAAGGATACAATCAACATCAGGAGATGAATCTTCTGTAGAGCTATCAGTCGGAAAAGTGAGCTTGATCGGAACTTGTTTGCTAATTAATGTAATGATGCAGTAGTATTATTTTCCTGCACATCTCCTTATGAATGTATATTGACTGTTGCTATAGGTTGTAAAAGTTTCTACCTCAAAGCTTTTACCCGCAAACCCAGATATTCTTGAGGGAGTAGATGACCTCATACAACTGAGCTACTTAAATGAGCCATCAGTTCTTCATAATTTAAAGTTCAGATATTCTAATGATACGATTTATGTAAGTTTTATGTGGTGATGTTTGCTTTACTGTTGAAATCATTTCTGAGTTCATTTTTATGTTGTTCTTTAGTTTACTGCTTACTTTTGCTCCCTTTTTGGTTTAATCCTATAGAGTAAAGCTGGGCCTGTTCTGATTGCAATCAATCCTTTCAAAGATTTACAAATATATGGAAGTAATTTTATCACAAGTTACAGACAGAAACTTATCGACAGTCCTCATGTATATGCTACCGCAGATGCTGCCTACAATGAGATGGTTAGAGGTCTGTTTGTATGCTCAAATTGACTCTCAATATTTGATCCTAAATGATACGTTGGAGTGCTTTATTTTGTTTCTTGTATTTTATTTTATTATTATTTTTTTTTTGCAGATGGCACTAACCAATCCATCATTATAAGGTCAGTTCATATCTTACTTGTCCTTGTAAAATGAGATCCTTTTGGACCTATTATATATTGCCCCATCTTCTTTCATCCCATTCTAGCAATTTACTTTCTATATTTTTCCTTCATGAGAATTAGGTTTTTCTTTCTGAAATTCAGCACTTGTATTTTGCAGTGGGGAAAGTGGTGCTGGCAAGACTGAAACAGCAAAAATTGCCATGCAATACTTGGCAACTCTTGGTGGTGGTGGAGATGGGATTGAATATGAAGTCCTCCAAACTAGTTGTATATTGGAAGCGTTTGGTAACGCAAAAACTTCCCGCAATGATAATTCTAGTCGATTTGTGAGTGCTCTCTCTGCACTTTGTATTTTGTTCGTGGTTTCAGTTTTTTAGACTCATCGTGTTCAATTTCTTTTTGTTTCTTCAACTTTTCTATGATGTTTGTGGTAAGTCTTTTCATGTTCTAACATTTTCCCACTAAGGCTCAAACTGAAGAAGTTTTTGATTCTACCCTTATGCATACAATATCTGAGGCGCACTTTATTTATTGTTGTGATCTTGTGCAGGGGAAGTTGATTGAGATTCATTTTAGTACAACTGGAAAAATATGTGGAGCTTTTATCCAAACCTGTAAGCAACTTAAAATATTATTTACGAAAGGCTTTGTTTGGATGAGGGCCATGAGGCACATCTTCTCAAAGTGAAATACCTCTTAGAACTGCCTTATCCACACAAAGCCTAAATGAATGCTTGATTATTTTGTATTATTCACTGACTTGAAATTTGACAACCTTATGTTTCTATGATGACTTCGGACCTATGAACAGTTTTGCTTGAAAAGGTTAGTTGTTATTACAGAAGTTCCTCTCTGGAATTTTTTAAATATAATCATTATGCCCTTACTTAAATTGGTTTACATCTTCAGTCAAGAGTAGTGCAGTTAGCCAAGGGGGAAAGATCTTACCATGCGTTCTATCAACTTTGTGCTGGGGCTCCAGCTGCTCTCAGAGGTCATATAACTTTTCCTGCTTTGTGTTTACATTTCAATGAAGTCCTTGGCCTTACTGATGTTGATATCAATATAAGATTATGCCTTTTTTTTTAATATCTATATCGTTATGCAATCTCCAGATTTTACTGTGTGTTTTAGTTGCTTATTATTAACTTTGTTCTTTTTTCATTACAGCAAAACTAAACATTAAAGCAGCGAGTGATTACAATTACCTTAGTCAAAGTGGTTGCTTGTCCATTGGTGGTGTTGATGATGCTCGGAGATTCAATGAGCTAGTGGTAAATTTCACCACCATATGCTGTTGTGATGTATTGATAGAGGCTCCTTTTTATTGTTGTTCTATCACCTATCAGCTTCTTATTGATGAACTCAGTGTTTAATTTCCTCAGGAGGCCTTAAATGTTGTTAGAATTGCTAAAGAAGATCAGGAGAGTTTGTTTTCTGTGGTAGCTGCAGTATTATGGCTTGGAAACATATCCTTTGAAGCTGTCGGCAATGAAAATCATGTTGAAGTGGTGTCTGACGAAGGTATTTATTGTGTTTTCCTTTTGCTTCTTCTAACCTGTAATTTAATTAGAGCATCCTATGCCAACTTGAATTATCATGTAACAATCTGCATACTGATGTTCTCACCACATTGGAATTTCAAGAAAGTATTAACCTGGGTCCTCTATTCTTTTTTTCTATGAAGTATATGTGCCTTTTGGGTATTAGCAATGCATAATCTCTTATTGGGTTGGTATTGATGCCTTTGAGGTCATTCTCTAAAGTGATGGCCCTTTATCTGAATGATGGTCTCTCTGCCATTTGCTCGTTGCTTGGTGCTTTAGGCTTATATAATTTCCTCATTTAATTTGAAAGAATCACCCATATTATTCTAGAAAATGAATTAGGAATAGAAAATGCTAGGAGTTTGACCCCATTCCTGCCCAAAGTCTACTTAATGGCACATTCCATTTTGTTTTTCTGGTATGTGTGTGTGGATAGGTTTATGTCAACTACTCGGTTTTGTGTATTCAAGCTTAACCTGGCTTTATTTGTTTGGCAGCTGTCAGCACTGCTGCTATGTTGATGGGATGCAGTGTGCAGGAATTGATGATAGTCCTATCCACCCACAAGATTCAAGCTGGCAAGGATAGTATTGCCAAAAGATTGACATTTCAGCAGGTATTTCCAAATCTTGTTGGGTATTACTCCTTTTCTCACAAGAAAAGAAGAACAATAGAAAGCTGTCTGGTGTAACTAAACATCATCTTGGTGCTGCAGGCGACTGACACAAGGGATGCCTTAGCCAAATTCATCTATGCTAGGCTCTTTGATTGGCTGGTTGAACAAATAAACAAATCACTTGAAGTAGGTAAACGACGAACGGGAAGATCCATCAGCATCCTTGATATTTATGGATTTGAATCCTTTGAGGTGTGCATATGGAAGCTTTGGAAGAATATTATTATTTCCATTGAGTTGTTGTTGTGATGAAGCTTATTCTCGTTTTGGCATTTTACTCTTCCTCAGAGAAACAGCTTTGAGCAGTTCTGCATAAACTATGCGAATGAGAGGCTCCAACAACATTTCAATCGTCATCTTTTTAAACTTGAACAGGAGGTGAGCACCTTAATGCTGCTAGACTACGTGTCTCCTTGACATGCAAACCTATCAACTTATTATGCACTATATGGTAGTGCAATAGTTGCTGGACTATGTTTGGTTGGCTGGCATGATGTGGTCATGCATTCTGCAGCTTGATCCTGACAATTGCTCTGCTCTAGGTGTACTTCAAGTGATTATTTGTTACTGGGAAATTCACTAGTGCACTCAAGTGAGAAGGGATGGACAGAAATTTGATTTGTAACTTTGGGGGGGGGGTTATGAGTTTTTTTCCCCGATGATTTTTTAAAACATTCAATCAACATATCTAGTTTGACTATGTGACAGAAGAATTTTTGGTTTATCTATATGATACAATTTTTTACTCTTGAGATACTGGTGATCATATGATAGCATACTGTTCATTATTTGGATATAGGATTATGAAGCCGATGGAATTGATAGTGCAAAGGTTGATTTTGAGGACAACCAAGAATGCCTGAATCTGTTTGAAAAGGTGTGTTTCTTTTATTGACATGGCTTCACATCACTCCGCTTACTAGGTCTTGTATCTTTTATGTTGACACTGTTTTTTATCCATGTTAAGTGGTGACCTGGGCTACCGAGACTTCTAGCCTTTTAATTCAATATTCTGTATTGTCTTTATCCGCATTTGAATTTAACACGCCCTAGAATATTCATATTTTGCCTTTTCTTTTTCTTTTTATGATTTTTAGTATAACTGATCGGAACCTAATGGATATGGCTTATGTGTGTGTTTCTTGTCGTATGCAGAAACCTCTTGGGCTCTTATCGTTGTTGGATGAAGAATCAACCTTCCCCAAGGCCACTGATTTGACCTTGGCCAACAAGCTTAGGCAACACTTAGATTCTAATCCTTGCTTCAAAGGTGGCAGAGATTGTCTGTTTAGTATTTTTCATTACGCTGGAGAGGTCAGTGATGCTTGCACATATATATTGCTTGTACATAAGTATAATAAAATGTTTCTTGTTTTATAGATTATAAATGGGTTAAAACAAAATTCCATGGTTAAGAATTGACAAGAATTTGCTGACAAATTACTGGAACCTACAATATTAAATCCTTCATGTATTTTTTCTGTTTTCTGCTGCTAATGTGTTCACATATGCCAAGATTATGGAAATGACTCATGTCTATTGTTATATTAAGATTGATGAGTCACCTCAATCAATAAGGCATGTAAAAGCTTCCAATGGGTAAAGTCTTTTTTGAAGCCTCAATGGCTGCCCAAGCCATGTAAAGAGCCTTCACAACTCTAATATCTCTCACTGATAAAACCTTGTCTAAGAGTTTTAAAAATCTAGAATCGTGTGCTGTTGACTGTTGTGCAGTTTGGATTGTATTTAGATTCTCAAGATCATCTCTCTTCTTTTTTGAGATCTCTCAAACATCCTTAAATTATTGATTGCAAACCGAAAAACTTTATTTTTTATATTGAAGTATATAATAACCTCTGAATTAATTTTAGACAGTAATTGTCCTTCCCCTCTGCAATATGACATTTCACTGTTTACTTGTAAAATGCTGTTTGTAGCTGCAAATTTTGAATTTGGTCAAAGGATAATCAGGTCCATGATATCTTTTATTTTTCACATGCTGGATGAAATAGTCATAATGACTTATTATCAGAAAAAGGTTGCTTATGACTCTTAATGATGGAAGCCAATTAGTCTCCCACAAAAGTGAAATGATATTGAAATTAGGAACCATGTCAAGGAGGCTATGATGAACAGTATCGGTGCTGTGCTCAATTCCGCATTTTAGAGTCAGAATCCTGTGGTGGTCCTTTAGTGCTCTATTGTCCCTTTTGATTGGATAAATTCAACTAATGCTTATCTCTAACTGCCTGTGACTTCATTGTTGTGGAAAGAGTCAATAACTGTTGTTTTCTTATACCTTGCCCCTTTCTATCCATCTCTTGGCTTTAAGATGCATATGTATTCTAAATTTTGTTGCTAAGTATTTCTTTTTCTTGTAAATAATTTTTATTGGAGCTTGTGACTGCCTTCTTTCTTCCAATATTTTCTTTTGTCTCTTGTTCGTTTTGTTTTAGATTTGATCTGAATGTAGTGAACATGGAACTTAAAATTCTTTTAGTCAACAGTTTAAGTGAACTTGGTTCGCCACTGCAATCTCTTGGCTTGGCGGTTGTCAGTGAAGTTCACTGAAGCTTTGCATTTGACCAGGTTCTCTATGATACTAGTGGCTTCTTGGAGAAGAACAGAGATCCATTGCACTCTGAGTCTATTCATCTCCTTTTGTCATGCAGTTGCTCACTATTGCAAATTTTTTCATCTAGTACGCATAACCTGTCCCAGAAATCATCAGCTCCTGTAGGCCAGTCTGGCTTGTTGGATCCCCGGAAGCAAAGTGTTGGGACAAACTTTAAGGTAAAGATTATTATTTACGTTCTGGCTTAACAAGCATACCTGTAGACTTTCAGTTTCAAGATGAAACTCTAGGAAGTTATCCATCTGTGCTTCCTTTTCAGAACCTGCTGCTTGATAAGAAATTCAGCACCTAGGCAGCTAGGCCCTTGGTGGAGCTTCTCTAGTTTTTGCCCGATAACAACTCAAAGGCACCTCCATCACTTAACCCTTATAAGTTATAATAGTCCAGGATTTTCTAAGAAAGAAAGAAAAAAAAACAGTTCTACTTTTGTCACCTTTGACCCGTGATATCAAACAACAGGTATTCGACTATCTCCTCTCTAGCAAGTGGAGATCAGAAACCCAAAAAAAAAAAAAAAAAAAACTTAAGTGAAATAGTTTGTGCTTAAACTCTTTCTGTAGGGTTTACTCCTGCTCCTGGTAACTTTGTTGTTTAATTCACTTGTCATTCCCTCTTCTACCCCCCTTTTTTAGGGGAGGGGCCGTGAAGATAATATAATAGCAAACCTTTAGTATGGACCATGTTTTAATTTTAGATACCTGATTCAGATGAGTTTTTAAAGAGTCCATTTATATTTGCAGGGCCAACTTTACAAATTGATGCAGTGGCTGGAAAATACGACTCCTCATTTTATTCGTTGCATAAAATCCAATAATAAGCACCTTCCTGGTGTATATGATGATGACCTTGTCCTACAACAGCTCAGGTGCTGTGGAGTGCTGGAAGTTGTGAGAATTGCAAGATCTGGTTATCCTACTCGAATTACACATCAAGAGTTTGCACAGCGGTAAGTGATCAAGGTCATTTCCTTTTGACCCATTGACCTGTATGAATTTATTAGTTGTCAATGTTTCAATCTGCTTCTGTACTTATTTAGGTATGGGTTCTTGCTATTGGATAAGGGTTTACCTCATGATCCATTGAGCATATCAGTTGCAGTTCTCCAGCAGTTCAATATTCTGCCGGAGATGTACCAAGTTGGCTACAGAAAAGTATACTTCCGAACAGGGCAGGTAATTCTAACATTTTCCTAAGTGAAATGCAACTGTTCTTCCCGACTTCTTTTCATTTTCATTGTCCTCACCCCGGATCAAGTCTTTTTATGTTTGATATCAGATGCTGAATATGGGTAGCATTGGGGTTGCAAGTTTATAATATGGTGATCAAGTTTTCATGTCTGAGACATCTCTAGGAATTGTTGGCTGCTACATGTACTGGCGGGCCCTTGTGTCTTTTCTTTTATAAAACATATTACAAAATGCTTTCCTTTTATTTATTTATTTATTGCTATGTGAATCACCGAAGTTGCTGACTAAATAGATGATGATGGGTCCAATTTACAAACATAGTAAGCTGAATGGAGTAGTGTTTACTAGGACAGGCTTGTTGAGTATGAGGAGCTTCAGATATGTTAGGTAGTGCCTGCATATGCGGAAGTTTCTAATTATCAGTGAACTCTTTAAAGTTAATGTGAGAAGCAGGAAATCATAGGACATAGATATCTTTCCCAAATATGTTAAATGTGCGTTTTTAAGATATTATCTATTGTTCTTCCATTGAATGGAATTTTATTGGAGAAATGACCAAATTAATGTTGGGATAGTATCTGATAATTGTATTGCTCAGAGTGCCCCACTGGATTCGTTAACATTTGCTGCTCATCTGCTACTGTAAAAGCTCCCTGTGAGAGGAAATGGAGACCCAAATGAGCCACGCCTATGAATGCTGAAAATGGTCGTTGATCACTGTCTGAATATTGTCGTAGTTTTCTTCACCTCTAAATACACTCTAGTGGAGTTATTGAATTTTGTCAAGAGAATCTTGCCTGAAATCCAACTATTAAAAACTAAAAAATATAATCTTGTTACCAACTTGACTCGAAAATGTCATGGCTTTAATTCCAACCTAGCAAAAACCTAATATGTCCCAAACTTGATAAGATTTGAAAATGAAATGACCCAATTAAAAAATTAAATTGAGTACATCATATTTAGCTTCAACCCCACCCCAAATTGATGAAAAATTGACTTAAACCTCACCCAGCGTGGATAACTAATATGAGCTGAAATAATTCAAACCCAATACCATGCAAACCAAAATAACCCAACATGGAACCCATTGGCCCTGTCTGATTGCCTTCTGCCCACCTTAATTTCTGTAAACTCTAAGTAGAAGATTTGGATGGAACTACATGATGAAGAATTGTAAGAAAAAGAGTGAAAAGCATCACGTCAATTCAGAGTGATTTTTATATCATTTTGAATATCAGTGTTCACTCATTAGATATGGTGTTGATCAGATCCCTGTCCGTTGTTTTCATTGTACACTATTATAAGCCTTATTCTGGAGTCAGTATGCTTGTCTTGAGTGTTACTTAATGCTACTGCTATCAGCTTGTTTCTGCTCAGGTTTTGTCCCTTAATTTTTTGTTCTCAGTTTATTTGTAAGTTATATAAGGCTCTGTTTGTTTTGTCTGATTATTTAGATCTGATTTGCAAAAATATAGCATGTTGTTGTTGTTTTTATTATTTTACAGCTATTATTTTCATAATTTATATATTTTTTTATTAGTATTGCTATTATAGTTATTATTACTATTATTTTTACAATTATTAATATTAATTTGATATTATTTTTATTATTAATATCAAAATTTTGCAGATGTGATTTAATCTGAAAATAAGGTGAGGAAAACAGGACCTAATACGATGTATGCTGTGTTGGGGGATGTCATGCAGCCTTTTCTCCTTCTCCCAGTGGGTTGATATTTTGCATTGTAGGAAATCCTGTGGTTGAGTTTGTGGTTCTACCAAAAAATTCACATGGCTTTATTTGTTGATCAATGAGAAATATCTTATATTTCTTTAGATCCCCTCCCCGCGGCACTATCTTTTCTGCCCATACCTTTGGTATCTCATTTCTTTTTCATTTTTTAGGGGGGGGGATGGGGTGTTTGCATTTTGTATTTCTAGTGAAGCTAATGGAGTTAAGTTAGTTGGTAGCTTGAGGTGCTCGCTTTTGCTTGAATAATTTGACATATTATGTTAATCTTTAGATTGGTGAGTTGGAGAATACAAGGAGACGTGTGCTTCAGTCTGTGGTTGGGGTCCAGACATGCTTCCGCTGCTATAGGGCTCGTTCTCAGTTCAAAGAACTTCAAAGGAGAGCGGCGATACTGCAATCCTGTAAATCCTATTTTCTTAACATTCTCTACTCAAGCTACACTTATTACTTGGTTTTCTGTTCTCTCAACCTCCTCATATGCGTGGCATAATCTGAAATTTAAAACTATTTGGACAATGACTGTCGCCTGTTCCTGGAATTGTCACCAATATCATTTTGTCCTTGTCCAGTTATCTGCCATAATATTTTTGTTTTCCCTAACTTGAGGAATTTTGTAAATTTGCTTTTGCATGCTGTTCAAATATTTGTTAATGCTTACCATTGTTTACTCTGATCATGCAGTCATCCGTGGTCAAAGTGCCAGAAGGAGATATGTTTCATTGTTGAGAAATCAAAGCAAACAGAAGCGTAGGCGTGGGCGCCGTTCTTCCTCTAAGAGTGTAGATGAGCAGCAGAATGCAGTCGTCCAACTACAATCTGGTGAGATTCATCTGTCATTGCTTTCTGTTGAATATTTGATCATGCACAGCTTTCTTACTTGTTACTTCTGCAGTGATACGTGGTTGGTTGGCTAGAAAACAGTTTGATGGTATGCAGAAGTTGGAGGAAGTTGATGTTGAAATAGCAGAGGATAACAGGAAGTCAAACAGCAGAGTTTCTGAATTAAA
This sequence comes from Tamarix chinensis, assembly GCA_030549775.1. Classification (NCBI taxonomy): domain Eukaryota; kingdom Viridiplantae; phylum Streptophyta; class Magnoliopsida; order Caryophyllales; family Tamaricaceae; genus Tamarix; species Tamarix chinensis. The sequence continues at coordinate 7,334,339 of CM060177.1, read as the reverse complement.
GGTAACTAATAGTATTACCTGAAAGCTAGCCGGGAAAAGTACATCAATCCTTAGAATGGAAGCAACTAGTAATAAGCAGGACTGCTCAGTGGCAGCCACTAGGATACATGAGTGGCTTGGTCTTAGTTATATGTTGTGTGTGATTCAGGGTTTTTAAGATAACATAACTTCTGATATTCACCCAGGATTGGCGTCAGCTGGTAAATCATGTTCCACCATCTGTTCTGGCGGAGCTTCAGAGACGGCTTAAAAATGCAGAGCCAGTGGGTCAGAAGGAAGTGGATGGCGAGGTTGAGGTTTCTGCTTTGACAGAGCTCCAGAGGCGCCTCACAAAAGCTGAAGCAGTTTTGAGTCAAAAGGAGGAGGAGAATGCTGCCTTAAAAATGCAATTGCAGCAATATGACAAGAGATGGTCAGAATATGAGGCAAAAATGAGATCTATGGAGGAGATGTGGCAAAAACAGACATCATCTTTACAAGTAAGTACTTATTATTAAATACTGAAATCTGTTGTATACATTTTATCATTACTATCTCAGGCACTTAGTGTGTCACTGACCTTGGCCTTCAGACAAATTTGGTGCAATGGTAGCAAAATATATCTACTGTGTATCTTATGACAGTACGTAACTTCTATTTAGCAGAGATTAATATGTTGTTTTCACTACTCAGCAACTTCCCTGTCCATCTTCACTCTCTGCAGAAGGAAAAAGAGATAGTTATTGAGGATAGCTGTGCAATTTTGTAGCCTAGTAAATGTGATTTATATTGGTTCACAGGTGAGTCTGGCAGCTGCCAAGAGAAGTCTTTCTCCAGAGAACGTAGCAGGTCAGACTGGAAGGCCTGATTCATCCCCACCTCACTATTATGACTCAGATGAGAATGGTTCTGGTGGGGCTCGGACACCTGGCTCGGGCACCCCTATCAAATTTGGTAATGATCATGGGGTAGTAGGAAGAGAGGCTAATGGCAGTTTGAGTACAGTGAACCAATTGACAAAGGAATTTGAGCAGCGCAGCCAAGGTTTTGATGAAGATGCAAAAGCCCTAGTGGATGTGAAATCAGGCAATGCAGATGTAGAACTTCGAAGGCTGAAACTAAGATTTGAGTCATGGAAGAAAGAGTATAAGACTCGACTGCGAGAGACCAAAGGAATGCTTCATAAGCATGGAAACAACAACAGCAGCAATGAGATATATAATCGTCGTCGGAAATGGTGGGGTAAGTTAAGCACAAAAATAACATGATCTTGAAATTGCATAGTGCAGCAGTCACATGGAGAATGTATAAAAGGCATGCACTTTATAATTACCATCTTCCTTAGCAGGGCAGGGAAGAAGGCCTTCAGCTGCAATGAGTAGTCTGATCTGTGTCCGGGTACAGAAGGGAGATAGATGATGAGAATCTGCCAATATTTATTTCTTGTTTAGAGTGTTTTGCGCGCAACCGCGGTTATATCCTTTGGGGATTCGTTAGATGACTTGAAACATCCTCGTTGATGGGTCGGTGAGCTTGTTTATGTACATATGTAACAGATCTATCCGGCTGTTTGTAATTTTATTGTCAGGATGTTTAGTAGCTTAGTCCTGAGGCTACAAAGAGATATTATATGATTTGTCTCTGTGCTTTTGTATGGCTAGTGGCCACCACCATTCATTAATTAGTCGTATTTGCATGTATCTTCTAGATGATGCGATAGAAACTTAGAGAAGTCTGTGATTGTGGTTAAGTAAAGAATACCGCATGTGTTGTACTACATATCTATAATTGACATCCAACAATCTATTACTGCAAACAACCTGACTCATTTCAATGCCACAGCAATATGTTCTTCATTGATATACACAAGTGAGCCACATTAACTATTTCTAAGCAACAACAAGAAGGAACAATCAGTTCATGATCCAGGCACAAATTTGGTAGCATATACCCAAGCATTGTTAGCGACAGGATTGTCAAGGTGATCCAAGAGGTTCTCCAATGGACCTTTTCCGGTGACAATGGCTTGGACAAAGAAGCCAAACATAGAGAACATGGCTAGCCTGCCATTCTTTATCTCCTTCACCTTAAGTTCAGCAAACGTAACCGGGTCATCGGCAAGACCGAGAGGGTCGAAGTACTGGCCTCCAGGGTAGAGGTTGTTACCTTCTCCAACACCTTCAAGACCATTGATCCTGAAACCTTCAACAAGACCCATTAACACAACTTGGAAAGCTAGGACTGCCAGAATGCTTTGAGCATGGACAAGGTTGGGGTTTCCTAGGTAATCAAGGCCTCCTTCAGAAAATATCTGTGCTCCAGCTTTGAACCACACCGGTTCCTTGAAATCTACTCTTACCCATTTCTCTAATACTTCTGGAGTGATGCAGCCTAGTGCTCCAAGCATCGCCCAACGACCATGGATAACCTAAAAAAAAAAAAAAGTTGAGGATGGGGGTAAAGTTCATCAATCTCATATGGTAATTGAATATGAAACAAACACTGTAAAAGAAAATCGCCATCAAAGAGAGACGAAGAAGTGAAGAAGAGAATTACTTCAAGGGCTCTGTTCCTAGCAAAGGCTTCAGGATCAGCCGACAAACCAGCAGTATCCCATCCGTAATCTCCAGGAAACTCTCCAGTCAAGTAGGAAGGAGTTTGAGCAGAGAAAGGACCCAGATATTTCACTCTATCCGGTCCATACCATAAATCATTTGCCTATGAAAATTCACAATTATTATTTTTTATTAAATCAATGAAATAAATTATGAAACCAACGTATGAAAAAATAAAATAAAATAGAAGAATCTAAAGGGAGGAGGTTACAGTGCGTAATATGTACCATGGTGAATCTGGCATTGCCGATAGGCACCGCATCTCTTAGACTGTTGCCATTGGATCCCTTGCCCTGGCCGAGGAATGGAGTTGGTCTAAGAACGGTGCTCCCAGAGCTCAACATCGTTTGCTACCGTCACTTTGTGCTATATGTGAAAATGGGACGAGTTGATTCTGTTGCCAAACTGATCTCGGAAGAGCCTGGAAGTGGGACGAATTGAAAGATGCGGCCGTAAATAAATGCAAATATAGAAAGAAAGAGTTTCAGTAGGAAAGATGTTTGAAGTTTGGATCAGCCAATGGGAAAGCTTGTAAAGATATTATTATCTCCCTCGGCATATCTTCCTATCCTTGCTCCGTTGTTCGTATCCAATCCTATTGTCCTGTCTTCTCGTGCAATTTTTTCCTACTTGCCGGATCCAAATCGGCCCGGGTTGAGACTTGAGAGTCCCATCCCAAGCTCGGGTATGTGTTATTCGCCTTATTTCTTTTTTATGATATCCTGATTTAATATAAATTTATTTGTGTTGATATAATCTGATCTAGATATAATTATGTTTATCATCATTGTAAATAGTGTTAATTATAAATATAAATAAATAAATAATATTAATATTAATTATGCATAAATATTATTTAATGTAAATAAATCAATAATAATTATGTTGATAATTAATAATTATAAATCGATTATTATAATTAATAATTAATATTATTTATATAAATTATTATCATGGATATAATAATATTTATAAAATTTTTAATTATTTTTATTTATGGTATTCAATTAATTATTATTATTATCAATTATTAATAAAATCATTAATTATTATAAATTAGCATTATTACATTAATATTTATATTATTAATTACAATTTATATTATTCATTGATTAATATATTTTTTTTATTATTAATTATCAATACTTGTTGATTATTATTATTAAACGTATTTTAATATTATTAATTACTATTATTGATACTTATCTTATTAAATTAATTATTATTTTTTATACTTTAATTAATAATTATTTTTTATTAGTATTATTATCATTATGAAATTAAGAATAATATAAATTGTTATCATTATGAATTATTATTATTAATTATATATTAAAGTAATTAAGATGAGTATTATTTATTATTTATGTTATTATATTAATCTTAATATAATTAATATTACCTATTATTTATTATTATGAAATTAATTAACATTTTCTTAATTATTAACTCAATGATTATTAATAATTTAATACCAAATAACAAAAAGCCCACACAATAATTTATTAGATTGGAATAAAATAAATATATAATAAAATTCATTAGCCAATTAATCATTTAATTAATATTATTTAAATAATATAAAATTAATTAATGCCTAATTAATAGTCCAAAAATACCAAAATTGGAAATCAGACTAAAAACACCCAAAAAGGTTTGTTTGGTTGAGCCTGAGTTTTGAATGCACTCTTCAATAAATTATTATATTTTAATGGTTTAATAGTGCCTATAAGTCAGTCATTACGTTTTATTATTTGAAAGATAAAGTTTAATTTATAATGAATCTACATTAATTATCAACAATTACCAGTGAATTGATTCTCCAACCCACCATCTTTTCCTCATTTCTTTTATTAAATAGTAATAATAATAATAATAACAATATTAAAGAAGTAAAAGAAGACATGCAACTCTGTTATGGAAAGTGAAAGTGGAGATATAATAATCAGTCAATTATCAAAACCACCAAACCCGACCCTGACTTTCCTTAAACCACCGCTGCGCTGCCCCAACATCATTGCCGGTAGAAGCCACCACAATGAAAACTAACACCATAGCCTACCGAAGCTACCCCACACCGATGACTTTCCTACTATTGGTCGTCGAAAACCAACAAAACCAACTTGGTGACAATCAGAGCCTAAATTAGATATGGTGAGACTAGATCTAACAAACAAAATCCATAGAGAAATTAGACTAATAGAGAAAATAAATTAGATATGCAATTTCAAATATTGGACAAGACAAAAGCAGTCCAATCACACTTTCAAGCTTAGGCTCCTAATTTTTCAATCATTCTAACTGCAAGTCTCGAATTATCTTTTGTTCTTGGGAAGTAGTTTGCTTACCTAAAATAGAGGGGGGTTTAGGCCTTATTAACCTTTTATGGTGGAATAGGGCTGCAATGTGTAAAATAATATGGCACTTAGCTACAAAAAAGGACCTAATGTGGGTATTGTGGATCCATGCATATTGTCTCAAAGGGGAGAATATCTAGGATGCTAGGGTGAAACCTTCTACTTCTTGGATACTCAAAAAGTTACTGGGACTCAGGAACATTTTTTAGGTGGCTCTCCAGCATTCAAGCTTGCCACACATTCTTTAGCATGGAAAGTTTTCTATTTCCACAACTTATGATTTAATTAGACCTTGCCATGACAGAGGACCTTAGTACTCCTTTGTGTGGAATAAGCACTCCCTCATAAGGCATTCTTTCATTTTATGGCTTACTATTTTGGGTCGTCTCCAAACCCGAGATAATCTTTAAGCTTATGGCATGTAGGTTAACACCACTTGTGTGCTATACAGTGGTGCAACATATAGCCATTCTCACCTCCTCTTGGACCGCACCTTTGCTAGGACTGTATGGATCCCTCTACTAAACAAACTAGAATGCCAACAATAGATTACTCATTGGCAAGACATTGTCTACTGGGCAATTATAGGAGGACAAGGCTCTAAATTTAGAAGATAAGTCATTCAATCCTTAGTTGTTGCCATTATATACCACATGTGGAAAGAGAGGAATAGGATCTTCAAAAATGAATAAAGAACCTAGATCCATAAAAACAAATCATACCAGACTTAGCTGGGAGGATGACCAGATTTTAGCATTGCAAGTCATTTACTCGGTTGATGCCTGATGGAATGTATAGATAACTTAATCCAGGAGTATTTTTGCTTTACATTAGTTCTTTTGGCTTTGAGTCTTCTCCCTGTCCTATCTTTGAGAACTACTTGTAACTTCTTTTGAATTATGAGATTAATGGACTGCATACATATATACTTACCAAAAAAAATAATCTTTTGTTAATGGCTCTTTGAGCGTGTGTTGGACATTGGACACGAGTTGTCCTGTACTTTAGAGTGAGTTCCCCCTTACTTTTTTTAGAATTATTAGCTTTTCGATGTTGAAATTTAATTTTAGTTTCTGCTGAATTGGAAATTTTGGAATACTATAAACTTAATTGCTTGTCTCATTTTTCATGATGAGAGGATAAAATGAATCAAGGGATGAATGGTAAAATTTGTAGCTAAGCCAATACAAAATTGAAAAGAGAAAAGAAAGGAATGGAACGTAGGATGAAAAAAAGAAATTAGCCAGTAATAACATAGCGAGTGTGAATGAAAGGTGCAAGACATCTAACCCTTCTCACTCGACAGTAAAATGAGATATAATGTATATCAAAGGTTCCTTGTAGGGCTTGAGATGTTTGGTGGTTCGAGGAAGGCTTCCTAATTATTTCTTCTTCTTCTTCTTCTTCTTCTTCTTATGTTGGGTTTTACTTACCATGCAAAAGAGTTGTGATGGGCCTCGGTTAGCAATGAATAAGAGTTTTTGCAGAGGATGGTTATGGGGTTGGAACTTGCTTTTTGTTTAACTTCCTCCTAATGTTACAATCCTACACTGGGAGTGGAAAAATAATGTGTTGTTATGTTGCTTTCACAAAGTTGAACTTAGAAGCAAGAGGGAAATGTGCATTGGGACTTCTCTCATGGAGTTTCCTTTAAATGGCAGGTATTGTGCATATGATCAAGACAAGCATCCTTGCTTAGGTGCAAAATCTTCATGGGATGTACAATGGGGATAGTTGCATTTTACGCATCTTTGACATGCATGATCGATGGTGGGCAATATATTTCACGTTTTATTTCCTTCCTTTGAATTAGTTTGGATATGTAAATTGCTTTTGTTTCTTTGTACTTTAATTTTTTCTTCTAATCCTATTAAGAATAACCTAAGTGTATGATTAGTATCATTTTCATAATTTACCACCATTATCTTATCAAATATACTTTTCTCATGTACTAATGTAAATATCAAAAGCTAACTATAATTTCTTTGTGCCAATGTTCTTTGAAATATATATATATATACAGTGGCGGAGCCAGAGTTTTGGATCCATGGTGTCCCTAGTATATTCGTTCAATAAATAGTATACTAAAATAGATATTAAAATAAAATAATATTTTTATGTGTTTAAATAAATTCGCTCAAAATTTTTGAAAGTTGGTAACACAACTTGATTAACAAAATTAGACTTATAGTAGCTACGCTTAGGCTGGATTGAAAAGTATCGTTGCATCCTAAATTAAGACATTAAACAATTTAATGAATTAACTAAGGAATTTACTAAAACTTAATTGATAATATAATTTTAGAACAAACTAATTCAAAAACTAACTAATAAATTAAATACTTCAATCTATAAATCTAAAAAATTTGATTTCTACAAACTAATTTTGATTTCTACCTAATTAATAAGCCAATTTCTATTTTCTACATTAACAAGATAAATTAGAATTTCTATAAACTAAAAAATTTGATTTCTACAAACTAATTTTGATTTCTACCTAATTAATAAGCCAATTTCTATTTTCTACATTAACAAGATAAATTAGGATTTCTATAAACTAAAAAATTTGATTTCTACAAACTAATTTTGATTTCTACCTAATTAATAAGCCAATTTCTATTTTCTACATTAACAAGATAAATTAGGATTTCTATAAACTAAAAAATTTGATTTCTACAAACTAATTTTGATTTCTACCTAATTAATAAACCAATTTCTATTTTCTACATTAACAAGATAAATTATGATTTCTATAAACTAAAAAATTTGATTTCTACAAACTAATTTTGATTTCTACCTAATTAATAAGCCAATTTCTATTTTCTACATTAACAAGATAAATTAGGATTTCTATAAACTAAAAAATATAATCAATTAATACAATAAATATAATCAATTAATACTACATTCTAATTTCATAGATTTATAAATTTATAATAAATAATTTAACAAACTAAAAATTAACTTAAATTCTACCTAATTACATAAATAATTTAACAAAATAAAATCTTACCTTGTATACTGTAGTTGTCGACTTGTCGACTGTGGTGGCTCCTGGTTGCCCGGAGGCTGGATCAGTGGATCGGTTTCAACTTTGAAGAAGGCAAGGCAAGGCAAGTAGTAGGAACTAGGAAGTAGCAGTAGCCAAGCCAGCCAACGAAAAACACTCAACTGCAGTCTGAACTCTGCAGAACCGAAGCAATTCAATTCAAGCAATAGAAATGCGAGAGAAGATATGTATAGAAATAGAGCGACAGAAGAAATGCGAGAAACAGAGAAAAGAGGGGTCAGAATTTGGAGACCAGGCCACACTCACAGTCACTCACAGACTCACAGAGGCAGCCGCTGGAACTTGGAAGAATAAGAAATGGCGGCATTCGGAGTTCGGCGGGCAGAAATGGCGAGCAGAAACGGCGAGTTCCTCGCCTCCTCCCGTCCTCCGGCAATGTTTGTTGCCGGCGTGACGCGTGCATCTTCACTCACTGGAGTCTGGAGTGGATTGGTCGAGAATCGAGAGAAGGAGCGGGAGAGGGTCAAAGGTCGAAGTCGAAGCCTCGATCTACTGGTGCGCAACTGGTTATGGTCGAAGGTCGGCGAATAGAAGAACAGGAGGGTAAGGGTTTGGGGGGAAAATTTCATCAAAACGACGTCGTTTTGATGTCACGAAAAAAATTCAAAACAAACGGACCACGGGACTTGAACCCGTGACGTCCAGAACAATACACGGGAACCACATAGGCCTTACCGCTCATCCATTTTAATTATTTGTATGGTGTCCTACAAATATTATTTATATATAATACCTAAAAATCAAGCAAAATTTCTATATTCCAGCCAGGGCTCTATCGTGTCCCGGGACACCATGCGGAAGCCCTGGCTCCGCCACTGTATATATATATATATATGTAGACATGTAATTTTAATCGATACAATAACTCACCTTATAATATATAAAAATACTGGTTACATAGCTTGTATTTTTTTCTCCATGGAGTAATATACTAAAGATCACATAATAATGCGGTACTAAAAATTTAATATGCCATTAATTTTAGCATTGGAATCTTTAATAAATTATAATCAATAAAATCAATGCACTTATTAAGCTTGTTAATAACAAAAACATTTGATGACATTTCCATTTTCAGGTCAATGTATATAGCATAAATTATATTTTTCAATTGTACTAATTATTATAGTTGGTATTCTTTTTAGGTCTATGATGCATCAATCTTGACAATTAAAAAAAAATAAAATAAATTAGGTCTATTATATTTAACATAAGTTTTTTGGTTTGATATTTATAAACTATATATATTATAAGCATCGAACAATATTATTAAAGTCTCTAATTTGATTTGAGATCATGCTAACAATGATAAGACTTTATTTTATTTAAAAGAATAAATTATCCTATTGTATATCTACTCCAAATCATAGTTTATTGTAAAAAATGATAATCGTTGTAGATAAGATTATATAAAATGAATGAAAAAAAGAAACTTAGGGACTTGAATCAAGTTAGTGAATCAACATATAAAATTTGTGCAAAATAAGCAAGTAGCTTGACACTTTTTTAAAGACAAAATAAATGTCCTAGAAATTAAGAAAATATTCCAAATTAGTAAAATTAAGTTGCATATAAAATTTATTATTTATTTTTTGATTTAACATTTGAGGTTGTGACATAAAGTATGTGGAAATTTTTTTTTTTTAAATATTGTATACTCATTTTTATATTAGACAATTGCTTATTTATTTATAATATATTCTGATATATTATGTATGGATAATAATAACTTTGATATCACACCCTCAAAGAAATTGTTTGTTTAATTCTTACACACTTTTTTCTCTTTTACAACAAATTTTTTATATTCTAAAATCTTAATTTATAAGAGTTTGTACAAACGAATATACGTGCATCCCAAGATTGAAAAACTAGTTTAGGGGAAGAAGAGACTTCAAGGCCTGGGAAATATCGATTATTGTCTGTAGTGGGCATTTTGTCATGTACTTTCATGTAAATTTGCGAAATAGGATTAGAGAGTGGGAGTATTGTGTGGCCCTAGACGACAAGCAAATTCGGCAACACCATGCCACCATGCACAGGTGTGCCAGTCTCAATTTTAACATGCTTTTGGAAACATTGAACTCTTAGACATCGTCATCTTTTCCATTATTGCACTATGACTAATCACTTTATTATATTTTGATAATTAGATTTTAGTACTAAATAAGCAAAAATACGGTCCCGGGGACAAACGAACTTGATCCGAAGTAAAAACACAATATCTTGGATTAAAAACATCAGTATTACATACCTTTCCCAGGTAAAACACCACTTTTGAGCACAAGCAAGAGCTATGTTACAAGATTGACTACTATGCTGTAACACAAACTACGTGCTCTTCTCCGACTACTAGATCTCTGTCATCTGGAATTAAGTTTAGCACTTTCTTCAACTCGGGTAACTGCATCCCTAAATACATCTATCGTCCAGTCCTTTAAATCCTCCTGTTACAGAGTAAACAAAGTCACAAACACAATAATTTTGCTCGTCAATCCACGAAAGTCAAGCCAGAGGCATGCAGATCAGTAAAAAGAAAAAGGCATTAAGGTCTGATGTGCACACCAGCCCTAATTGTGTCATTCAAATCCATCTCCAACACCAGAGGCACTTGAGGTTGAGGGCATTGAAGATGGATTTGGATGATACTGTTAGGATAGGTGCATGTGAACTTCAAACCTTGGGTGAGAAGATTCAAAAGGAAGTATGATGATTTGCTCATTAAGAGATTCCTGAACCCTAGTATGTGGAAATGGGTGTTTTAAAAGATCTATGGGGTTTTAGTTGAGTTCATGAAGTTAGAAGTGGAGGGAGAAGCATGGGCTAATGGAAAACCTTTATGTGAAACTTAATCATGCACCTAAGGAAGAGATCAGATGGCAGAGGAGGAAAAAGAAGGTTCAAAGCCTCAAGAGAGACTATGCTAGGGATTTTGAGAGACTTCGCAAGACTCTAAACAATGTCTTAGGTATAACATATTCACCCAGAAGGATGTGAGAGTTTCCCCACCCCGGCATGATAGTCGCTGCTCTACCACAGAGTCTAGCCTCAAGTCATAGAGTAATGCAAGAACCAGTGGTTAGAGTATGCATCAGCATGGTAATAGAATAAATTGTCAACTTTTCTTCTTTGTACTCAACTCTATGTACAATAAAATAAAATAAATTCACATTGGTTGCATTTGTTGGACTCGTAGCTTGGGATGGCCAACACCACTAGAGTTGCTGAACTTGAACAAATAATGTTGCAACTTGGGCAAATAGCCTAGTAGCCAGCTCAACCGCAAGGATTGGTGCAAGAAGATGTTTGGATTCACAAAGGCACTACAACACCTATCTATGTTTGAGGGTCAAGAGCATCCAACCACGTTGGGGATCTAGATTCAGGAGTTCGATAAGTTGTTCACAACGGTGAATTATCTGCAGACCAAAAGGTTAGGATTGCAATGTACTATCTTTGGGGTAGAGTTGAAGAATGGTGGAGTGGCTGTCAGGCTCATGGAGAACCCATGGCAAATTGGGAAGAGCTCAAGGGGGTGCGAAGAGCATGGTTTTACCCACTACAAAACAAAATATCAAGTACGGAAAATTCATGTCCCTTCTTCACCAAGGAAGTGAGAAGATAGAGGAGTATAATGGAAGATTTCTAGAACCAACGAGATTCGCACCAGAGGTGACAACTAACGATGTAATGTTCAGCTCTCACATTTCCATTTATAAAACTGGCGTATAATCACCACATAAAGCATCTTCAACTTCTAGTAAGGGTTGGAAAGTTCTGGCAAATCATTTGCTTGAGCTAGTTTGCGGATAGACATGAGCATCTAATAAAAAATCAGAATGAGTAGATTTAGCTACTGCCTTTACAAAGATTATAGGGCTAGATACCACTTAATAGAAAAAGGCCTATACTTAAGAATCAGTGTCATCAAAGATCCAAGCCAGCAGGGAGTCTAAATCCCACAAATTCATCTTCATATCATACTAGGGAAATTGTTACATACTGTAATTCTTAATGTTTTACTTGATTAAGGTGAATGGAGGTTAACAAGAATTAGGTTAATGGTGGCAAATAGAGGCTAACAAAGGTTAGGTTAACAAGTTGTTTAAAAAATAAAGAGATTCGTGAAGGTTAATAAGAATAATGACCATGCCAATAAATTGCAGTTACAGTAGCAATTGCAGAGCGGTCATGATGTTGTAGCATCATAGGGTCATGGAAGATAAATAATATGATGCAGTTATCGCGTTGTAAATTTGTATTTTTTTTGTTTTTTCCTATATGCTTCTAATTCTTATTTATGGATCATTTAGATAGCAGACTTCCATAAACTAGTATTCTATAATATTTATTAGAGTTATTGATAATAAATTATAACTATGTTACATTTATACAAATTTACAATAAATTAATTGGAAAATATTGTCTATCTTTGATATATCGGCGATAATTGTGACATTTTAAACTCATCACATTTCGAGTGTGTCGTGTATCAGCTAACTTGAAATCTATAAAATATCAACTAGGACCACTATTTTATTGTATGATAATGACACAAGGACTACGAATAAAGTCTTACCCTTTCCCATTAACTTAAAATTTGAAAGTTAACAAAACTATTAACTATCAATAACCTCATCTAACCTAATATATCTTGGGACCAAACAGAGTGATGCGAGGTTAGAAGAACTTAAACTTCATCAAAACAAGCTGAGTTTCAAAAATGCCCTATAAGGAAAAAAATCCCGGCAATTTTAAAGCATAAAGCATGCAATAAGAAATAGCAGAACCAGAAAATATGCAGGATTCTATTTCTTTCAAGAGATTGGGCGGTAAGAATATGGACAATTGAAATCCTAGCTTCCGGATGTGCACCTTTTCATTTTCTCCTCACAACACATTTTATCAAGTCTTCAAAATACTTGTTAAGGGCACAAAACCTTCAGATAACAAGCATAAGACGAGTAATATAGCATGCCTCACCATTTTCAGAGGTTCTCCTGTTCTTAACCGGGCATTAGGACGAGCAAGCTTAGACTCAAAAGGTGTCCTGGGTCTCACTTCTCGAATGTTCTCCCACTCCTCACGAGTAAGCATCCTAACTGTTCCTTGACCAGGGGGAGCATTCCTTATTTTACGTTCAATCAGCTCCTGTGATTTCGAATCATCATACTGCAAGAAAACCAAATCATTAGAGCATTATTTCCATAGAATCATAAAATTATAGTATGGGTCACGTGGATAATAGATTAAAGAGATAGTACTTGCTTTTGGAGAAGCTCGAATAGAATGGCTTGACTAAAGATGTAAAATATTAAATAGCAAAGAACAAAGGGACCAAGAAATGAAGAAGCCATAATAAATACCATCATGAGAAGTTTAGCAAAGATTGCAACGCCAACAACAGTAAGCATCATAGGCATGCTGGCTGTGTCTAGCCAAGCCAAAGACTCTCGAGTTTCAACAAACAGTTCATTTTTCTCACGATTCTTGGTCTTCCTTTTCTTCTCCAGCTCAGCAACTCTTTTCTTCAAGGCTTGACTAGGCCTGCCATGGGACCCTGTATGGAAACTTCTCCTCAACAGGGAAAATGCTTGGCCGGGGAACATGACGAACTGAAGACAAAAAATGAAAATCTCAATTAAGGCTGGAACTGTTTTATTTCAGTTCATTTTCTCTTTGTTTTGCAGGAAAAAGAGGTGAGAAATGAGAAAACGACTTTGCTGATTTGGAATTGGTGTCATCAATTGACCTTCGTCTTGAGAGGTCAAGGAATGAACTGGACCCGCTGAATATTCTGAGTTTTGCTACAGTGCATCGGTTGCTAGTCGATCTTTGTTGATTTTGCTATCTTGTCTTAGTCTAGTTAGAGGATTGAGGAGGTTACTCTATTGGGACATCCGACTAGGTTATTAGCACTAATGTTAGCGTTGTCGGGTGTGTGAGTATATTACACTGGTATACATAATGTAATAAGGCCATTATGTAATAATCAATGAATACCAATAAAACAACCTTCTTCCCTTAAAAATTGTGCTGATTATTCAAAATCAATTGTTTAAGCCTGTTACTCAATTGATTTTCTTCCATAATTAAAACCTGAGCAATTGCCTAAGGAATTCTCGGGCGCCCCAGAATTCTGTGCGTTTATCATTTTTTATACTTCCTATCGCCATCAGGAACATATGTGGCAATACAAGAAACCACTCTCACTTGTTGGATGTCCATATGAATGTGAAAAATTACAACGTTAATCGAGGGATGAGAGAGAGGGGGAAAACTTACTTCAAGGGGTCTTCAATTATGCTTTGAATTTCTCTTTCTTCTTTTAAATCTCAATTTCTGCAACTACCCGAAATGCGAGTGTTTCGGGTATTGATCGTTCAGTTATCGTTATGAGCGAAGGAGATGGTGCGAACCAACTGGCGAAGAGAAGGTTTTCCCAACTCTAAAAGCTCTTCCAGATTGAAATTTGAGGAACTAGTTAAATTCCATAAAACATCGAAATCTATAAGCTAGGAGAAATGTGTGTTGAAGAGGAGATAGTCTCAAACCAATTGTCTGCGTCGCGTCGAGTGATCGTTCTGAGGGCTCGATCGCTGTCCGATTCAGAATGACTGAGGGCAGCTCAGTTTCTTGATTTTTTGGATTCATGAAGACGAAGCTAACGCCCGAAGGACAGCACAGCAGTCACCAAGATCCAAGCCCATGAGCTTGTAATTCTTCAAGGTCTTCGGCCCAAAAATTATTGGGCCTAAACAGAAAAGTGACCCGACGCTGCTGAGCCATTCGATTATCGCAATCTACATTCATCACACCTCTCTCTCTCTCTCTCTCGCTCGCTCGCTCGCTTCTGGAGTTGCTGGGGAACTCCCATGGCACGATCATTTATCACCCCTGTAAGTTTCTCGGTCTTGAAAGGAAACTGTGAAATGGGTATTAATAAGGGACCCATCTTACCTTCTCCTTCTGTATATAGAAGACGTAAGAGTTCCCAGAATATCCGTAAGTCTCCCCTACTGTGACTCAATTATTTTCTTCTTGTTAAGAGCTCCTATTTATTCTATCATTTTATCTGCGAATCTCATATTCAATTTCATTATAGGTTTTTGAGTGTGTGTGTGTTGGGCATTGGATCCGAATGGTTCTGTACGTTAGAGTTCGTCTTTGTTAAATTCTATCATAATATTTGTTGGGCATCTTAAGTTTTGGATATTGCAATATAATTTTAGTTTCTGTTAGATTGAAAATTCCGGTATTGATTGTCTTACTTGTCACGACGAGAGGATAAATGTTGAATCCGCAACTCCATGCCACTTGAAAAAAGAAAGAAAAGATGGACGGATAGTATTCGTAAGTGCTCGTTTGGGTTGCTAAGGGGTAACATGAGGTACTGAACTACCGGTAATAGGAGGGGAAAGTTACCTCCAATTTATGCCTCTTGCATAGTATATTTGAAAATGATAAATAAATATATATATATTATAAATATCCATTTCGGTCTGAACTAAGAGCCAAAATGGGTATTTTCTCGAAAAAGTCTTTTTTTTTTCCCTATTTTAAATAGACTATTTAAGAGGCCTAAAATTTGAGGGTACATTTTTCTCTCCTGTTACCCCATACCAAACGAGCATAGTTGGAATGTAACGGTTTAGTTATTAATTATTCAATTACCTTGCATTTGTAGGTTATGGAGTGATGAACAGTGCTTCTGAAACAAAGGTTAATGACCGAGAAGTTGTCCTGTTATTGGAGGCCAATCACAACAGTAGGTTCTTTGGGAGTACATTGGCCATGACAGTAGCAGGTTGCAGCCTTTCATCCTTCAGTTAAATAATAATAATAATAATAACTACGGGTCAATTTTTAATGAAGATTGATAATGTAGTTTTGTGGTTGCTTTATCGTTTCTGTAGTGCTTATTGTATTAATGTTGGGACATGATTTCCCTCTTTCTACAGCCAGTTTAGAGCCATTTGAGGCAGCAAAGGCCATCCCTATGAATGATCTCATGGTAAGCTTTTCTGGTTTTGGTCACAACATTGACTTCCTGCACTATGATTCTGTTAAACTGGCTAAAGATTATTATGCTGAACTATAATAGTTCTGCCTCAAATGGCTCTTTGCTGCCTCGTGTACATTTCATGTAATTATATCCTGGATGTGATTGCATATACCCTTCCATCGATTCGAACTGTCATTTTTATTCCATCTGCATGTACGGTTCCTATCATTTATTACTTCATGTCCCATTTTCAGTAGATCATAGTTTTCCTTGTACATATAATCTCAGGGATGAGAATTATTTTCATTCGAGCCAGGATGGGGCTGCATCTGTGTATACCCTTGCTGATGCTGGCCTTGGGGATTGGTTTGGCGGCCTTCTGTATTCAGCTGGACAGCAGGCGAATGATGCTGTTCAGGACCAGCTTGCAGCTCTCAGTTTCACTAGGTTATGTTCTTATTTATTTCTTTTGTGATTTTGTATCTGGAGTCAGGAGCACTAGATTTTCTCTCTTTTCTGAGTTTGATGATCTCTTGCCTGTGGTTTCCAGCTTGGCTGTTATTTTTGGAGCAGGACTTGTAACCAGTCTTTCACCATGTACATTGAGTGTTCTTCCATTGACCCTTGGCTACATTGGTATGATTCTTCCTGCGCTGTTCTTCAATTTCTTATCAACGAAATTGTTTCAGAATGGGATTGCTACTCATGTATGCGTGTTCTGTTATCGGATTGGATAATTGAAATCTCGATCATTACCAGGTGCATTCGGCTCTGGGAAGAGTAGAGCAGAGGTACTATGTAAATAGCGATCTGCAATGCCCATTTTCCCCACACATCCCTACAGACTTCTCCTTTCTCCATTACCTGTAATAACCATTTGATTCTTCCTTCCTAGTGTAGGTTGTTGGTGACTCTATTGCATTTGCTATGGGATTGGCCACAACACTCGCTATTCTAGGTGTTGCTGCTTCTTTTGCTGGAAAAGCGTATGGTCAGATAGGGCAAGGATTACCACTCGCAGCTTCAGGTCTGGCTGTTATTATGGGTCTAAATCTTTTGGAGGTAACAGATAAGCTCCTTATATGATACTATATGCTTATGCTTCTCTAATTTCAACTTATGCTTTGCTTTTGTAATTGAACACCTAGAGGCATCTCATCTCATCTTTTCTTTTTTTGGGAGGGGGGCTCATGTTTTAGCATACAATTGTGCTTGATCATCTGGAAGTTTCATCTTCTGTTTCTGCACTCTCTCTCTCTCTCTCTCTCTGCGCTTCAATGACAAATCATAATAGTTTATAGACTTGCCACAGTTCAAGTCGAATTTGGCACAGTGACCCAGGGGCATTGGGTCAAGCATGCTGTCCACCATGTTCTTTTAAGTTATTTCAAGGTCAATTCCCAACGTTAAGACCTCTGCAAGTCAACCTGTAAGGTTTTGAAAGTTCAGAAAATAATAGTCTAACGCTTAAAAAAGTTAAGAGACACAAGTCAAGTCTTACTGCGTTCAGCAATGTGCACGGCTACGCCAAGGTTTTTATTAATTCAATGGGAGAGATGATTACAATTAAAAGGATGTGTTCTTTTTATCTCGGGATATGAAACTCGTATACTTCCCAGAATATTTGGTTGGGGGTTGTGCGCCCTATCTTCCACTCATCAATCTAACACAACTCTCCAAAACTCATTAGACATGCCTTTATCGGTGTTGTCTGAAGCTTTCTTATTGATGAAACTGGAGTAACTATGTAATATTTCAGGGTGGTCGTTTGACTGCTTTCTTGTCCAAAGCCTTGTTCTCTAGTATTTATTTTGTTTGATTTGAACTTATTGATGGTGATTATGATTATGATTAATAATAAGAATAATAATATTATTAAAAATACTATTAATAATAATTAAAAAATAAATATTATTCGTATAAATAAATAGTATTATTGATTATTGCTATTAATAATATTAAATATTATTAATAATATTCATTAATTATTTCATTTAATTATCATTGTTAAATATTATTAATCACTGTGATTTATTATCATTATTATTAAATAAATATTAATTATTATGTATTATTATTTATATTATTGGAATAATCAAGATTATTATTGTTGTTGTATTTATATAAAGTACGAATAATATTATTAATTAGTGATATATTTAAAAAAACAATATTAAAATTCTATTAGTCATAATTATTAAATAATGTTTCTTCATAATAATTATTTCATAACAATATTATTAGTATATTATTCTAACTATTAATAAGAATATCATTAAATTAATTTAGACTGATTATTCATTAGTATTATTATAATTATTATTTATATTATTAAATTCATCTTAATATTATTTGTATTTTTAAATTAATCTTCATATTCTTTATTATTATTAGTATTACTTCTCATAAAATAAAAAAAATACATATTGCTATTATTAATATTAATAATCTTCTCATCATTAATTTTAAAATATTGAATTAAAATTATTAATAATTAATATTGTAATTTAGTATGATCGCATTTGATAAGTTGTAAAAATAAGCTTTAGAGAACATGGCGATCTAGCTCTTTGTGGCGATAGGAAGTTCTCAGTATCCGTACTCCTTTACTGGGTATGGTCGCCTTGCATGGTTTCCCAATTCTACATTGCTACATATGATGCTGCATTATTTGCATTGTTCCTTTTTGCGACATTCAGCTTTATTTCATCGCCATTCTCAATTATTAAGATGCTTACTGCTGCTCACTTCTACAGGTAATTGAATTACAGCTTCCCTCATTCTTTGATAACTTTGACCCCCGTGCAGCAGCTGCCAACTTGCCTTCAAGTAACTGAACCTCTCAATACTCCAATTTGCATTCAGTTTTCCTGTACATTGTTCGAGAATAAAATGTTTCTAAAATTCTGGGATGCCAGGTGTTCAGGCATATTTAGCTGGACTGACTTTTGCATTAGCTGCCTCACCTTGCAGCACACCAGTACTGGCTACTCTGCTTGGTTATGTGGCATCGACTAAGGTGTGCAATTACCATATTTGGTTTTTGTACTGCAGGTTATCCTTTAATGTATTTTAATGGCTGGCTCTACCTCCTGAAGTTTGTTTATGCGCTGACTCAATATTGAACAGGATCCCATCATTGGGGGCAGCCTACTTTTGTCATACACAACAGGCTATGTTGCTCCATTACTACTTGCTGCTTCTTTTGCGGGTGCTTTACAGGTAAAGCTCGTACCACTTTCATTTTCAATTCTGTAGTACGCCATTATCTATATTAATTTTCGATGGTAGGGCAAGCATCTGTCGTGATTGTCCCCTGAGATTGCTGCATTTATCAGCTTTATACTTGATTACTGTTGATAGATGCACATGAAAAGGAAATAGCGCGACATTAATTTTTGCCTGTAATGTATACAGTGCTAAGATATCTTTATCACCAACCTGTTTGCCAATGCTTGTCTATTTGAAATCCATGCCCATTGGGGGACTAAACCTTCCTTCTTAATTTTGTTTTTTTAATAATCCCTGGATGCAGAGTTTGCTCTCATTTCGCAAATTTTCAGCATGGATCAACCCTATGAGGTAATCTGAAACAAGAACAGTTTAAGGATTTCAGTGCATTGCCGCTTAGTTCCTACTGCATTATGATTCATATAAAGCATGAAAGTATAGATGTCTGAAAATTTGTTGATGCAATCTGATTGATAGCATGATGATGCATTGCAGCGGGGCACTGCTCCTAGGCGGTGGTGTGTACACCTTGTTGGATAAGATTTTCCCAGCATCCTCTATGGTCATGTGAACGTTCCGAGTTTCATTGCAGGTGGTAAGGTATATATAAGTAGGAAACGAAGGATATAGATTACAGAATGAAAATTTGTATTCTGATACGCGCGTAACAGTTCTAGACAGTTAAAATTATGTTAAAAGCAGCAAGATTTGAAGTATCCTGCAAGAAATGAAGATCAAATGAAATGATGGAGCAAAGGAAGAATTGTGTATTGTCATTTGTTGATTTTATATGCATGGACTTATCGTGTGCAATATGTAAGTTCTTGATCTTTACTATAGAAAATACCAAGGAATAAGATTATGTGGTTAGGTTTTCATATTGTTAATCAGTTATAATTTTGGTCTATCTTGAATCAATAGAACCGTCTAGGAGCATTAGATGAAATACTTATCAAAAATTGGAGTATCAGATATGGACAAGGTAAAATATCAAACAAAGGAGACTTGGCAACCAATGCTCTAGCAGTATGTTCCATCGACATGCAATTAACTCATGTCTAGCCGCGTATGATAAAATCATGATCGAGATGTCTCCATTTTTTGTTTAAATTTTGTGGTCCTTTTCCATACAATGCAACGTTAGTGTTTTTAATAAGTTTTATGATTTAAGGTCCCTAGAAGATGCATTTCACGGGGATTTTAGAAAGTCCGGGGACTTGTGGTCCTTTTCCATACAATATTCATGTTTATCCATTCCAATATGCATATTTAAAGAATATAATAAAAGTTTTCCGAAAAAGGGATGCAACAACTCTGGAACTTAGGTACATGTTATCGGTTGGGAAAATTTCTTTGTAGTATATTTAGGTAAAACTAATTAGTTAAAAATCAAAATGGTCCAAAAATATTTAGTTACAAGTACAAAATATCATGTATATATAATTATACTAATATGTACACCTAATTATATATAAATGTACAGGTAATATTCTCTATATGTACATATATATTATAGTACCAAAAAAACTGGATTAAATACTAAATAGATTGTACAACTTTAATTATTTTGGTCTAAGTAGACCACCAACTATTTTTCCCTTATCGGTTTGTATTGTGAAATGGGCCACCGGCCTACAGCGTCTCTTGGCTTTCAGCATATGGATATCGGACTGACTTTCAATGCTGACGTAGGGATGTAAACTGATACGGTAGAAACGCACATGCAAATCAGCAGGAAAGAACGCAGGAGTTTGTTAAGCTAGTATAAATACTTATTGAAATAATATTAAATAACTCTCGAAATATGCACTGCTAATTCTCTAAATATACGGTTACAAAATCAACAGTGGAGTCGAGAGAAGTTACTCAAAGCACAAACTTTAGTTTCGTCAATCGTCATAAATAAGAGTTCAACAACAATACTTAGTTTCGCATTTAGTGTTTCTTTAAATAACTGCTTAAAAAACAAACAGATAGACAGCCCATATGATATGCCGGTAATAGATCCGAAAGCAAAATTTTAGAAAAGAGATTCCTTGCAGCAAGACTAACTGAAGCAACTTCTATTGCCAGAAGAAAATGCCAAAACTGAAGCTCAAAGCTCTAGCTGACCCTTCTATCGACCATCTCCCAGTACTGATTCAACGACTCCTGTTGTCTCTGCAACCTCATGTCCTCATTAAACTTGTTAATAAACGCCTCAACCCGACGATTCAACTCGTCCTGGCTCAGCGACGGCTCCTTCCTCATCTTCCCATTTCCACTACCAGGAGATGGGCTCGGCGACGAGCGGTCGTTGAACGTCTCCGACTTCCTCATCACATGAATAGGAGTCGATGATGCGGACGTATCCTGTGTACGACGACCTTGTGTATCCCAGGTGTCCGATTTCCTTACGTGACGGGTTAGCGGTATTGGACGGCCCTCCGTTATGTTTCGCCACGTTGTTTCTAGAGTGTCGTTCCGCCTTGGCTTTGATACTCCCAAAGCTCCTTTCCCTGCAGATAAGATAAGAGATGGGAACCATTGAGAGACTCAAATTCCAGGGACCAGCAGTATATTAATTTACATTATTGGCCTTCGTTTTCCTGTCACATATTTTGGTTGGGCATAGGCCAAGGCTACGATGAAATGGAACGACTGACGGCTATTTTCAGAGAGCTTTCTTCCCCCTCCCCCCTATTATGAATTTTGAACTTGAATTTCATACTGGGACCAAGAAAGAATTTGGACTCAGCAGAGAGTGCACTAATAGTTCAATACAGTCGAAACGAGCAACTTGATTGACTTGAAAGTTAGAACTGATTTTGTGCTTCCCTCGTTTGAATCGTTGGAACTTGAAACCGATTAGTAGCTCGTCTAAGTAGCTAACAGCAGATTATTTATTCTCTCTTAAAATCATATAATTGACCGTTCTTTTAGTCTCTCTAGTTTCAAAATCTAATTGAAAAATCAAATAATATTAAAATATCATAAAGAGAGAAGTGTCCATGTGTTACCTTCGGGATTAGCTTTGAAAGATTTCCGGCGACTAAGCCTAGTAGAAACGAGAGGTTTCTCCACCGAAACTGAATGATTAGCAAACTCCACCGGATTCTCTCTCTTCGACGGAACCCATTCAGATCGAGATATCACAAACTCATCCTTCTCCTTCTCCACCTCCTTCAAACTAATCCTGTTCCCGGCCTCTTCCTCGGCGCCCATCATCTCCGGTTCCATTTGTGGAACCTTGTGTTTTCTCACAAGCGGACTATCAACATAACCAAAAACCACCGGACTTCTCGAAACGGCATCGTCTACAAACTTGTCATTCTCCTCCTCACCGGCTAACCCAAGACTGACCTCGACTTTCGCCGGAACACTCCCGCGACCTTCTCCGGCGTCACATTCTGTTTCACCTGCTGTCGATTTGTTAGGTTGAAGCTTGGAGGAAGCAACGATTGTGAGGATGATGCAGTTGATAACGAGGTAGAGGTAAGGAGGTCTGAGCCAAGATATCATAACCGACCATAATAGGGGTAGTTCGCTGAGGATCTCTTTAGCGAGTGGTAGAGAAAGGTTCAAGATTACCGCTGTTGAGAAAACAGTGATTGAAATTACCATGGATTTCACCGATATCACCCAGCCTGTGGCCATATTCACCGATAACGAAGCTCTAGTTCACCGTCGGAATCGGCTATTGTCCAGCCAGAAGAGTAGATTTCTTGGTTTAAGTGGAGAGAGAATATGAGAAGGGCCTCTGCTCTCATAAGGAGGAGAAATAGAATGGCGAACAATGGAATAGAAATAAGCCGTTGGACTTAGGGCGAGTGGGGAAAGTTTCGAATACGGGACAACCTTCAAGAAGATTGGTATGACATAGCTATAAAAAGTTTTTATTTACTGACACGTAATAGTTAGATTTTGTTTAGTGATCTTAGGACGGGCTGGATTTAAGTTTAAGAAATTGTTTTCATTACCAGATCAGCATTAATTACAGTAAATTGTATAACAATAATGATATAATTATTATATTTAATTATAATAATAATTGTTAATGTAATTTTTATCATTATCATTATCATTATTATTAGTATTAATATAATAATAATAATTATTATTATTATTAATATTATAACTATTATGTAAAATATTATTTTTAAATTGTGTAAAATAATAAGAATAATTATTATAAGTTTAATTAGTAATAATATTATTAAAATTGTTAATATAATAATAGTGATCATTATTATAAGAATTATTAATATAAATAAAAAAATATTTTAT
The DNA here is from genome assembly GCA_030549775.1 of Tamarix chinensis. Taxonomy (NCBI): domain Eukaryota; kingdom Viridiplantae; phylum Streptophyta; class Magnoliopsida; order Caryophyllales; family Tamaricaceae; genus Tamarix; species Tamarix chinensis. Next base: position 7,310,816 of record CM060177.1, on the reverse strand, counting down.
AAAATTTATTAGGTTGGATCAATAGTAATCAAATGAGATGTGAAAAATAGGGGAGGAGAACATGGTCTAACAAGGCGGTTTTTTAAATTTTCAAAATTCACCCTCTTATTCGGTGGATGATTCCAAGGCATGCCAAATTTTTAAAATTCATATACTTATTACAGTTAGTCACTAATAGCATCCGAAATTTCCATGGCAAATTGTTTCTTAGTTAGTCTTTTCATAAAGACAAATATATATATTCTAAAGATGTGCAATATCATATACAAAATTATTATATCATAAATATTCTAATCTCTAAGGACACAAAATTTATATGTAACTCAACTTGAATTACATGTTATTGATCATTGTCATCCATCATTAAATTTATACAAGTGGATTCTAGAAGAAAATTAGTGTTGATAGACTCAGTTTGGTTTGAACATGGAATGGGTGTAAGTGTTAACTTAGAGAATTTTAATTACTTTATGTACGTGGCTAATACGAATGATATGCTCAAAATAGTTTCAATTGAGTTTGATATCCGCTTAGGCTACCGGTGATCTTTTTTCAGGGTTTTAAACAAATAGAATCAGCTTGTGAATTTTCTACACTCGACTTGTTCATTTAATTAAACGAATTGATCTTAAACCTTAATTTAGATTCTTTAATAAAGGAGTCATGCTTGAGTATGAAGAATTTGAGCTCAATTTGTTTATATAGCAAAAGTTCGTGAGCTCTTAGATTTATTTAATAAACGAGTCATGCTTTAGTATGAATAATTTGAGTTCAACTCGTTTACATTGAAAAAGCTTGCGTATTCGAATTTTATTTTTAGACTTATTTATTAAACGAATTAAGCTCGAGTCCACTCACCATCGCCTCATTTACGACCCTAATATTTTACAAATAAAATTAAAGGTTGAGTTTAAGACTTTCAAATTCATCTAAAAAAAATTTGTATAGTCACATCAGAATGTGTTCCCAACTAGTTTTCTTGTATTCTTACAACTTAACATTCACGTCAATGTGTTTCTAAGGATGTTTACATGCTTCATAATAGCATCCACATCCATAGATTTAAGTTTTGGGAGATTATTTTATATTTGGAATTTCATATAGTTCTTTCCCAATTCTTTTTCTACCAAATTCACCCGACGACACTCATTTACTTTGCATAAATGAGATCTTTAATTTGGGAACTGACTTACATCATTAACTTTTATTTTATTTACTATATTATTTTTATCAACCAAATAATACTCTTAACTAAATTAAATTTGCAGTAACGCCCCACTTCTTCTCCTGCTTGTAGCAGTAATACTAATATTGTATCATTTTACGTCTCTTTACTTTCTCTCCTATTAATAATCCCCCTTGCATCAATAAGGGTTTTTATTTCAACCAATGGGGATGCTTGTAAGGCTAGAGAATATATAGTACATCATGGAGTACTTTAACTTAAGTGCAAAAATATTATCGTTGTTCCTTCGGCGCGGTAGTAATGTTTTGGTCTTTACAGTACATGCATTATTTAAGTACCGTCTGAGTTCACCATCTTCGATTGGTTCAAAGGTCATGAAGTACGCAAAACAACAATGGGTAAATTTTAGCCACTTTCGAAAGGGCAACGGCTATAGGGATAGGGTTAGTGGGTTACTATGTCGACCGTTGCACCTCCGGATTTGTTTTATTTATTTTTTTTTTCCCATTTTCCGGGCTCGGGTAGACCCACTTTATTGGACAGCCCCTTATCCGTCGTCTCACGTGGCTTCTGCAGCTTGAGAACATCTGTCGACGTACATGATTGCCTCTGGACGTTGGTAATCATCAGTCGTTTGCGCTGAGGGAGGGAGGAATGTTGAATAATGTTACTTACTCAAATTTTAAATTTAAGCTAAAAATTAAATTTTATTAAAAATATATATTAACTTTATTTTTTATTAATAATTAAATAATACAAACTAATAATAATATAAAATAAAATAAAATAAAATAGAACACAAAAAAATATAAATCTTTTTTTTTATTATAATAACAATAATAATGATAATTATAATAAAAATAATACTAATAATAAATTTATTATACTTTTATCCCATAACTTTTTTTATAGTGTATTATTATTAGTTTATATCATTTAACTATTAATAAAATTTAAAATTAATGTATTAATATCTATATTTTTAGAAAAATTTAGATTTTAATTTGGGTTTAGATTTTAGGTATATAGCACTACTGAGAAATGTTACATCCTCGAGTAGCAAATTTCTTTGATGAAATATCGTGTCTGCCCTAAAATTAAGAAAATAAATTAATCTTTTTTAAAAAGTATTATTTGTTGGAACGATGAATTAAATTTGTAGTATAATAATAATCTCTTTTCTGCTCGCCAGCAAGCTGACAGCGCATTACCGAGGTGCATTTCTGGATTTATCAGGGAATGCTTCCAAGCCTGAGAAGATATATCTTGAAGAAGAATAAAAACTCCCTCCTTTTTCAATGGGGAAAACGGATCAGCCCAAGGTACATCATCTGAATACTTCCAAATCCTGTTCAATCAGCCTTTACCATTCCACCTCCACTCCATCCCCTAAACAGGGTAGCCGATCCCAAGAACTTTGAATCAGCCAAAATTTTGCAAAAGCGAACATAAGAAGAGTAAAGAGCAGAAGACCATGTGTATAGGCTTCCAAAGTATAACCAAGTATAAAACCTACACAGCTTATTTACAATTAAGCTCACATACATTGACTAGTCAATAGTCATCGAAGAGCACGGTGTGCTTATTGACTCCATAAAATATAAGCGATTACGACGCAAGCAAGACGAGCACCTGCTAAATGATCTTCTGCTTCTGGGAAACGAGAAAAAAAAAATAACAAAACTATGTAGAATCACAAGAGCCGTAGCAAGCAAAAAGCAAGTAATGATTCGCTAAGACAACATCAATCAATATGCATCTGTGCAGCTTGCAGCCTGGGAGCAATAAATAGCTTCGAAGACAGCAACTGTGAAGGTTTTGTACAGAGCATAATTACAAGTTCGATGAAATAAAGTACCAGCAAAAAGTCTGAAGCAGCAAATAATACTGTGCTAATATTCTTTCCATCACAAAGAAAGCCCAGCAAAAAGCAGCTCCAATTCATCATCCTGTGATGCAGATCTCTGAAACAAAAAACATTAATGAACACCTTTTAACAGAAATGTTCTTTGATAAAGCATTTGTTAACAAATAAAAGATCAACAAGAACCCACAAAGTTAAAAACGGGGGAAGAGAGAGAGAGAGAGAGAGCAAGAAGACCAAGCAAGTCACTGCCAACGGAACAACTACGTTAGCTTGAGGAAGATTACTTCCTCCTCTTCTTCTTACTTCTATATCCACAGATTTGCAAATTCTTTTTTATCCGGATCATAATAAGTTGGGTCTGCAAGACTAAATATTCAATGAAGTCATTATATGTACATAATTGGCCAGAAAAATCATAATACTCACTGCATAATATCTTTCCTGAATACTAACGTATAAAATGCATTTCAATTTCCACAGCAAATTCCAAATTATAGGAGGTGCTGTGAGTAAATTGAAGGGCGACCATATGCAATGTTGTCTTTCGCCAAAATCTGACTTATCCTTGATTCCCTATTATAGTTGCTAACAAAATAAGCAAAGCTTAGATTATCCATAAAGCCGAATCAAACTTTATTTCGGATGACATTTTAGATTTCAAATTTCATAACGTACAAGATAAAAGCAAAGAAAAATTCAAAGAGCATTCTTTATTTCGAAATTTCATCTCTTTGAATCAATTTTTTTCAATAATTTAGAAATGTAGAAGTTTGTAATGCTTAACACAATTTAGATTAATTGGTATGCTGAATTGCTTATAGTTAATTCACACATTCGGAAAGAGCAAACAAAAAATTCACTTATGCCCTGTTCTTCTCAGCTTATAAACTAAAATCAGATCAGCACTAATAAAATGAGATATCAGTATAATAATTAATAATTTTCATTTCATAATATAAAGAATAATAATTAAAAGATTATCAGTGTTATTAATAAGGAAAAAAATTATTTATTACGATGATAAATGTTAATAATAATAATAATAAGTAATTTATTAAAATATAAATAATAATATTAACAATGATAACATGAATTAATATTAATATTAATTTTGAAATAATAAATTTAAATATATAAATAATAATTAATAACATTAAGCTATAATATTAATATTAATTAAACAACAATAATAAAGATTAATTATTAATAATAATCATGACATTAATTATTAATAAAAATAATAATTGAATTAATAATAAATAATAAGTAGGTGGATTAAGAAATATTAATAATATTAAGATTAATTTAATAACATAATTATTAATTTCAATAATAATTAATATTCATAATAATAAATAAATAATAACCATAATATTAATTAATTTAATACTAATGCTACAAAATGTAACAATTAATATTAATTTCAATTTCATAATAATAATATTTATCACAAATAATTAATAATATAAATAATAATAATTAATAACAATTCAATTAATAATATCAATTGACAACAATAACAATAACTAATTTAAAAAAATAAATATTTATAATAATAATTATTAAAAATAATTAATAATACTATTAATTTGATAATAATACTCCCTTTGCAGTAAAAAAGTAGTCATTCTATCTTTAAATTTTTATATCAAAAATAAAGTCATTTTAGAAAAATTAAAGCCTACCTTCCGTTTTTACCCTAACATTTTTTAATTATATATGCATTAAATACTTTGTTATTTTTCAATGAAAGGTATAAGTGTAACTTTAAGACTACTTTTATTACTTTTTAAAAAAAATATGCAAATTGACAGAATGACATTTTTATACGAAAGGAGTATTTAACAATTATTATTACTATTATTAACAAATTTTAAGTATTGGGGAGAAACTTCCATTTTGATACAACAACTCTCTCCGCGCGCTAGTCTCTTATCTCTCTAAAGGAGAGATCGTCTCTCCAACTAGGGTTTCAAGATTTCTTTTTCTCATCCGATTTGTGGTCCAATTGTTTGCGACTTGTCCCCTTTTCTTTTCTCCCTTGTGTTTTTCTTTCTAATAAGGGTAGCAATTAATATCCCTTCTTGTCATCCTGAATTCCTAGTCAGTGGGTCAACTATTTCACCATTACCGGTGCAGCGCTTATCGTAGTGGATACAAAGAGTTCGATTTCCATTTCCTCCACGACGATAGCTTTGCAATCACCTTTCTTTATGTCAAGGCAGGGGACCTATAGTGGTTGCTAGCACCTCTGATCTTGGAGTTATCTTAGCCGACCGTTGCTTGGTTGGATTAATATTGAGATAATTTTCAATTTTCAATTCAAAACCAAAGCCTTTATTTATGGCCACAATTATGCATATAATAAATGAGTCTGAAACAAAAAAGAATGGAAAAGTAGTGAAGGCTGAAGACCAACATAATACTAAAACAATTGAACAAACGAGGCTAGCATTTGAGACACCTCCTATGGGGGGATAAAGGCTATTATCTTTGGAATTGTAGGGGCTTAAGGAACCTCCAAGACTTCATCAAAAGAAATCAACCCTCTTTATTTTTTGTTATGGAAACAAAGCTTTCAAGCTACAAATTCTATAAAATAAGAGTATGTTTTGCTAATTATAATAGCCTTGCAGTGAAAAGTGTAGGCCAAAGTGGAGGTGAGATATTGATGTGGAAGAAGGATATTGATGTGAATTTGTGGTCTATGTCCGTCAATCACATAGACGTCAACGTTGGAAATCCAATCATCAGTACACCTAGGTGTTTCACTAGCTTCTATGGATGGCTTGAAACTCACCGTTACCAGCTTTCTTGGCAACTATGGTGACACTTATATTAGCAGAATGATCTCCTGTGGCTAATAAAGGGTGATTTAACTAAATTTTGTAAAACCATGAAAACCTAGGAGGACCACCACAGGAGGAATGACAAATGAGCACACTGTGGGAAGCTTTGGAGGACTATGACTTGATGGATATAGGCTTTGACAGTTATAACTTTACATATGATAATGGTCATGACGGAATGGATAACATACAATGCCACTTAGATAACATGGATACTAATATGAATCGGATTAGTATGTTCCCGAATTGCATAGTTAGACACCTACCAAGGGAGTGGTCTAATCATACACCCATTCTCTTAATATCGCCGATATATAGTGGTAGCAGAAAGTCAACACCATCCCATTTTTACAAATGTGGGTCAAACATGTTGGGTGTAAGGAGGTTATCGGTGATAGTTCGTATGCTCACATCGGTTCGGGAAGAGCTTTTATTATGGCTAAGCTAAAGACATGCGCTTGTAACTTGAGATGTTGGGATATAAATGTATTTGGGAATATTTGCACGAAATTAAAAGAGATATTGGAGTGCATTAACTGTTTCAGCGTCTCAAGGTTGACAAATGACCAGCTAGCAAATCGAAAGAGACATATAGGGGAGCTCGAACAACTTCTAAAGCATGAGGAAGCCATATGGAAACAAAGATCGAGAGTTGTGGAAATTAAGCAAAGAGATCTTAACACTAGGTTCTTGAATCAAAAGGCCTCTGCAAGATGAAAAAACAGTACCATTAGAAGGCTTAAAGATGGCAACAGAGTGTGGTGGACGAAAGAGAATGACATGACGAGGATGGCAAATAGCTATTTCAAAGCTTTATTTACATCGGCTAGGCCCATGCATGTTGATAATGCTTTGTCAAGTATTGAGCAACAAGTCACAACAGATATGAACAAATAACTTTCATTGCCTTTCACTGGAGCTGAAGTGTATAGCACTCCAAAACAAATCCACCCTAAAACATGCTGAATGGCAATCCAATGTTGGCAGGATGGAACCGCACCTGCCTTTCACTTATACCGAAGGTGAAGGAACTGAAGAAATGATGGACCTAAGGCTGATAAGCCTTTGTAATGTTGTCTACAAGCTGATCTCTAAGGTCCTTGCTAATAGACTTAAGGTGATTATGCCCCATGGTCTCTTAGAACCAAAGTGCTTTCATTCTCAGAAGTCTTCTTATAAACAACGTACTCATTGCTTTCAAAATTTTCCATCATATGAAGCATAAACAGCAGGGAAAAAAGGATGATGTGGCACTAAAATTCAATATGAGTAAGGCGTATGACAGAGTCGAGTGCTCTCTCTTGGATGCTGCAACAATCCGAATGGTTTTCAATACCAGATGGGTGAGAATAATCATCACATGCATTAGCTCTGTTTCTTTTTCAGTATTCTTCAACGGTTCCCCAGGTCCCACTTTTAGACCCAAAGAGGGTTGCGATAGGGCAATCCAATCTCACCTTACCTTTTTCTCCTTTGCGTTGAAGATCTATCTAGCCTCATTAATCAAAGTGCGCACTCAGGCCATTTCATCTCATAAAGGTTTGTCAAGCAGCCCCCACCATTTCACATTTGTTCTTTGCAGATGATAGTATACTTTTTGCTAGGAAAACAAGAGAGGAGGTTTTCCATTAGAAACATATCCTGAAATTTTATGATGCCACATCCGGACAAGCTGTTAACCTAACTAAGCCAAAGATTCTTCAGTCCTAGTGTTACTCAACACAGCAAAGATGAGCTTAGGAAGTTGTTGTGTGTCACTAAGATTCTGTGTTATAGCAAATACTTGGGCCTCCCCACCTTAGTGGGCTGGTTGAAGAAATAGATTTTCGAGGCAATTAAGGAAGGTGTATCATAAATTAATGAGTTGGAAGTACATTTTGTTGTCAAGAGCTAGGAAAGAAGTATAGATTAAAGAGGTAATGCAAGCATATAATAAAACATCGGTCAAGATACACAATACCGGCTGATATTTATCATATTTTGGATCAGCCGATATGCAAAGTTAGTCATACGCGATGGTTTTAAAATTTTACAGATTCATCGGTGATATATTGGTTATCGGCCCATATTAGCTGGTAGTTTACCAACATTTGCTAATATTTGTAGTGACAAAAACATAAAAATCAAGTCACAATAACTGCGACATATAAAATATCATTCGCGATGCCCCAATACCATAACAACACAACTGCAACCGCAATCGTATCCACGATTTAATTGCTTGAACACAAGTTATCCCGACGTATGCTATGAGCATATTCAAGCCCCTTATCATGAAGAAATTGAACAAGCCATGGTGAGGTTCTAGTAAAGCAAAAAACAAGACAAGCTGAACATATATTAGCTCATTTGGGAAAAGTTGAGCAAGTTGAAGGACATGGGAGGGATGGAATTTAGGGACTTTTCAAATTTTAATTTGGTCATGTTGGACAAGCATTGTTAGAGGCTTCTAACGGAAACCACTTCCCTTTTAGCTAGAATCTAGAAAGCAAAATGCTAACTGAGATGTGACATCCTTGAGGCACCACTTGGCTTTCAAGCAAGCTTCACTTGGAGAAGTGGGGGTTTTCCATGGACACTAGATGGGAAAGTGGGAATAGAGATAGTATAAATCCATGGTCAAATCGATGGATGACAGTACCCTACTGTTTCAAACCGGTCACCCCTTATAATGGTAACCATGATGATCTATAAGTTGATGATCTCCTATATGGAGACACTGACGAATGGAATGTGATTTATTTCTAATTGATGTGGAAAATATCCTAACTATACCAGTTTATGAGCATAGGCCATGACACATATTGATATGGCATTACTCAAGCGACAATTGCTATTTTGTCAAGAATGTGATCAAGGACAGATGCTCGCAATAGTTTGTCAAGTGGTGGCAAAGGGTTATGGTGGCAAATATGGCAAGCCACGACATTTCTAAGAGTAAAATCCTTCATGTGGGGGTGTTGTAGGGGAATTTTACTGACAAGAGAGAAGTTGCAAGCTAATGGAATTAACGCCCCAACGAAATGTGCCTACTATGGTTGTGATGAGTCAACTAAGCATGCTATCGTTCATTGCCCTACTGCACATGAAGTGTGGTGATTGTGCCCGGTGAAAGTGAACCTAAGACCTCATAACCTCTCATTGATTAAGTGGATGGAGTACATGGGGGGGTTTGATAAGCTCATAACAGTCTAGATGCTCACTGATGCATGGGTAATATGGTGGTGACGGAATGACTTAACGTTTGCAGAGAAGAGGAACAATCCCAAGTAGGTCTATGATTATGTGGAGCAGCTACTCATAACCTACTACGAAGATGAGAAGCAAGAAGCAAAGGGAATGACTGACCACCATTGGGTCACACCACTTGGTGGTTGTCTCCTAGGGACTTGTAGCAATCTACAAGAATCAAAATGGTGGGGTGCACTAGGAGTATAACCAATCAATCATTGGTTGAGGCCGAAGATCTTGCCTTGGTGATGGCCCTTGCATAGGTTAACCAAAGATGGGAAAGAAACATTATTGTTGATCAGATTGCCTATTTGGTAAGCACTTTAAAGGAAAAGCGCTAGAATAGATCTCATTTTGGCTTTTCTGTGGACAGAATTCTTAACAAGTATTGATGGTGTTGATTGAAATTATATGTAGAGGCATGCTCGCCCATGCTTTAGCTAAACTTAACCAATTGTATTGGTTTCTATATTTGGGAGGGATACTACCCTTACCCATAGCTAATGTGGCTTCAACAGACATGCATAAATAATATAACCTCCACCCAGATCAGCTAGGCTTACTCTAAAAAAAAATAAAGCAATGAGCAACAAGCATAATCTCAATTAATTAATAACATAGATAATAATTAAGAGCTTGTTTGGTTTTACTTAGAAAAAATAGTTTTTTAGATAATTAATTATAAAAAGTAATTACAGATTAATTATTATTGTTTGGTTTTCCTTTTCAAAAGTTATTTTTAAAATTAATTATTCAAAACTACTTATTATAAGCTATAATTAAGAAGTAGATTCTACTTACTTATGAAAATTAATTTTATATGTACTTGGTACGGTACATAAGTTAAGTTAAAAGTCGTTTAAAACATAAAACCCTGTGTTCATTGTTCGACACTTCGACCCTCGCCTTCTTCCCTTCGTTTTCGCTCAATTGCCGACCACACTCCCCTCCCCCATCATATCAATCGTCTGTTACCCTCTCACTCACCCTGTCCCTCTAACATCTACACAGGGAAGAAAGAAATTTCCAGGCCCCCAGCCCGCTGCGCTTTGTATGGAAGAAGGAGAAGAGAATTCAAAATTCGAACGATCATTGACGAAAGCAGCTTCTTCTCAAGTACCGTTTCAATTTCCGACCTCTTTGGTTAATTCCGATCGTTATCTATCTTTAATGCAATAGCCTCATCCCCCCATCAATTTGGTTAATTCTGGGACGATGAGATGACTTGAATCCCTCGCGAGGCTTATCTGGCAGAAAACATCCCTTTACTCTTTTTTTATTTTTATTTTTTTATAAATAAATAAGCTATCTTTCCTTGTGGATGAATAAATTCTCCGTGATTTTCGATAAGATAATCTAGGAAATATTGTCGTTAATCGGGGGTCCGTTTGATGGATGACGATAATTAGCATTAGTGGAAGGAAATGTATATTCCTTAAAATTGTTTTGACTATGGTGGTAGCTGGTAACCCTCCTTGGGTAGTTCGACCTTTAAAATTGTTTTGAATGGTTAAAGCGTAGAGGCCTATCAAAGTCTTTGATCTGAATCCTTGGTATGTGGTCTAGACTGAACTTTTTGGCTTTGATTAATAGCAACTGAGAATACTTTGGTGCTTGGTTGGAGCTATACAAACCCATCCACTTGTGTGAGCTATAATTTTCTTGTGGAGCAACATATGATTGGTTATAGCAAAACTTATTTTTATCTGTAGTTAAAAAGGTTAAACCCGATAAGGTTGTAGGCCTGTAGCCCAGTAGTTGAGGTTGGGGTTCTAAGTACCGGAAATCCCAATTCAAATTTCTCCTCTCTCAGCTGTTGGAATACCATATAAGAGTTTAGTGTGCCAATTCATTACATGGGTCCGGTTTCATCTGACTTGCTGGATCCAAGTTGCATCTTGTTTATGGATGAGAGGAATAGTGTAAATCTCATAAGCTGAACTATGTAATACTAAAAAATTGAGAGCATCCCTTTATTTCATTTCCATATATTAATTGAGAGCATCTTTGAACTTAGTTACAAGTAGATGTTTGATATGACTAAAAAATCTCACTGCAATGTGTAGAATTTTTTCGGTGCTTGATTGATCCTATATTTAGTTTATATGAAGGCCTGAAAGTGTGATATATTTGTTGTCCGGTGCCTGGTTTGAAGAATTGAAGAAAAGACAAGTAGCTGAGCTGAAGAGAGCATTGGAGAAATCAGAGGATTCAATTGGGTAAATGTCCATTTCTTCCATGTACCTCTTGTAGGAAGATGGTTGGCATTTGTGTATTTTGGGGAGGTGAGGGCGGTGAGAGGGGTGGCCTTATACCTTGCATTGAAATTCACTGAGAGGGTTGGAGAGTTGCAGAATGTTCGTAGAGCTATTCACTATTTGGCCATAGAGTGAGTCTGTGATCTGGTAGATGCAATGGCTGTCCATGGCATAAGACTCAACGTGTGATTTTGTGGCAATGCTAGGGAGAAGCCTCACTGAGCTCAAAGCATTCAACAGTCAACACTGTAACTTTAGCTAATTTTATGTGCAACCCATATCATGAGTTTTATCCTATTTATTGAATTTTCTTTACAGCTCTTTGGAGACAAAGCTTCAGTCCCTCAAAGCTGGAAAAGGAGGTTGTGGAACTACGAAATCCAAGGCATTTTTATATATTTTTATTTTGTGAATTAGCTAACTTATGTTGCCTCTTTACTCTTGCCATTTGGTTGTTTGGAGTCTTCATACTGCTGTCATAGTTAACATTTTTGTTGTATTTAGTCCTATTACTACTTTGAGGTCACTTAGCTCACTAATTAATATTTACCATGCACGTCATTGAACTATTTGATTTTATGATGCTTATTATAAATTTAAGAATATTTATTGCATAATATAAACTTTGATCATTGTTATTATTTGAGTTTTAGATGTTTGTTAATTTTATAAAGTTTGTTCAGTGATTGTTCATAATTTTTTTTAATAAATTTATAATTTTTATTTTATAATTTTTAGTACTTTGTAATATCTTTATATTTTTTATACTTTTTAATGTTTCATATGCTTTTTAATATTTAATATTACATAATTTATATAATAATTATTACCAAAAGATATACATAGGAAGATAAAAATTAAAGATGGAAAATAAAAAGTAATTTTATAGAAAAATGAAAACCAAATACTAATGAGGTACAATAAGTAGTTTTTTAGTATTAATCACTTATATAATAAAAGTAAAAACAAACATACATTTTACTTATCAAAGTACTTTTTAAAAAGTAGATTTATAAAAGTAATTTTGATCTAAAAGTAGTTATTAAAAGTAAGTAATACCAAACGAGGGCTAATAATATTAATATTGATTTAATAACAGTAATAAGAATAATAATAATTAATTGAACACAATAAATAAAAATAATAAACATAATTAATGATAGTAATTATTATTGTCGTCATTAATTTAATTATATTCATAATAATAATTAATATAAATAATGCTAATATATAATAACTATAACAATAAAAACCAATGACATTATTAATAATTAAATAAAATTAAAAAATATTTAATAAATAGTAAATATTAACCATTTTGGTTCATTCATAATTATAATTAACGTTATTCTTATTAATATTAATCATCATCATAATTATAATAAGATCATATCATCAGCACTAATAAGTTCGCTAGATGAGAGATCAGCTTAATAGGGCCTACAAAGTAGTCTCATTTTTTCCATCCCAATTTCCACCAATCAGTAAAAACATACAAAAACATCAGAGCTGGTATCAAACTTGGGTGGCTCAATACATTAGAAGACTCCACTAGTTTGACTACTTATTCAATCTTGGGCATATGTGCCTTTTATTTTAATAACTGCTTGATAGGAATATAGGGCGGCAGCATCACTGGCACCAGCCCCAAGACGGCACTTCAACACTGCCAACTCCCAACCCAAACTTTGATATTAATGAATCAGCTTCACCACGATATTAGATGCCACCAGGAGATAGATATCACAATCTTTCTCTCATATTCCCAGTGATTCCATAAGGAAATGTGCTCTCAATAGTACAGGTCAAATTCCAAACCCCACCACTAAAGGCAAAAGGTTTTATGGGTATTAAAAGTAAGATTGAGCTTCTACTAAAATAATGAAACCAATTATTGAAGTAAACTATCAATAAATGAGTCCAATCTCCATCTAAATAGTGAAATAAATATATCATATTTTATGATTATACTATTTATTAGCTTCCATTTAATTCATAATTAATATTATTTTTCCTATATTATTTTATGGTCTTGTTGGCTTTATAATATTTTTTTTATTTAAAAAAAGGCTTTAAATTTATGGCGCACACATTGTTCATATACCAACATAATTAACATGCGTTCATATAACCTTGAATTTATCTAAATGTTTAAAGTTAACATAATACTTTTATGGGTCTTATTTAGAAAAAAAAATACCATCCACTTTTCTTGTTGTTACCTACATAATCATTGGCATTTTTCATTGTGCATCTTTCTTAAGCCTACCAACTTTTATTTAGAACACAATAAATTTTATATTTCCTTTATCCATCTCGGTTGTAATTTTCACAATATTGTTAAACTCGTTGTAATTCCTAATCTAAAACACTACTTATGTGAGAGTTAAATAGTGTAATTATTATATTCATTTAACTTCAAATATGACACTTTATAGCATACAAGTATATATAATTCATATTTTTATGGTTTTCTTAGGATCTGATTCTGAACACCTAATCGATCCAAAGTAGACTCTCAATTTTAACAACCCATTCTACCTTTCAACTAGGTGTTTGTGGGATGAAACAGGATAACATAAATAGTTCAAGCCCATTTTGTTTTATGTGTAATCAATTGGCTTTTGGTGGCTTTAAACAAAGCACGAGCAAGTACATAAGACCACTTGAACTTGAGAAGGAAGGAATGACCAAGTAGAGTTTCATGACAAAATCAAGCTTACATGTTGATGGTGAACTAGTCAAAGATATATATTAAAGACCTCCAATCCAGGATATTCAACTTTGAAATTCAAGGTAACAAAAACGGAATTGAGAAATATGAGATGAAAAATGCACAAAGAAGCTTTCAATGAAGGAATGCAATTTTGATGGCAAAGACTAAAGAATGAGAAACCCCCCAAGTAAAGCTAAAATAGGAATAAGAGGTTTGGGTGTCAAAGTTATTATACAACACAAGTTCAATGGTATAAGAATGTAAGATCTATGGTTATGTAATTTGTTAGATGCGATTAAAGCCCCAAATTGATATAATAGAAGAAGTTAGACTAATATATAAATCTAATAGGTTACTCCCCCTAATACGATTAATCTCATAATGCAACCTCATTTGGACTTACATATAAAGTTTCTTCCTCGCCAGGCTTAGCCTGGGGCTGATTGCATTTAGTGTATGTGTACAATAATATAATAAGGGGGGAAAAATTAGAGTTATAAGGTACAATTTACTACTTAAAACTTAAAAGTTACAAAATGTTCTATAGATAATATTTTTTATTTAAAATTATATGTGTGTGTGTGATTTGCGGTTTATAAAATGTAATTTAATTCCCAAAACAATAACCAAAATTTTTTTATAGATACTAAACCAAACTGTAATTTTTTAAACCCCAAAGTAAACCACAAATTACGGGTTGGTTTGATTTGTGGTTTATACTAAGTTATAAACACTCCTACATTTAACCATATTTTATATATAATTTTTTTTATTATACACACACATCAGTACTTTGACGATCGACTCCCTCCTTCCTCATACGATCGACTCCCTCCTTCCTCATAAGCCTGAGACCTCACTCCATTATTGCCTCCTCACTTTATCTCGCTCATCACTCATCAGTAATGCCTCACTGCTCACCTCCACTGTCCCCTCCTTGCTGCTCGTTCCAACTAAAGCGAAGTGGGTCTTGAATCAACAAATCTCAAGGTAACAATATAACTTATTTATTCTCATTGTTGCTTAGTTAAACTATTGAATATGTGGTTCATTAATTTGTTTCACTCGATCTATACTTTGTCCCATCACATCTCACAATCACAATTGTTTGGCAGTGCCACTGGTGAATGACCAAGGTATTGACTAGTGACCGACTTATTCTTTGCTCTATTGTTTCAACCTATGTTTTTAATCGAGTATCCAATGAGTTTAAAGTTGATTTATTATAGTTAATACTTAGATTTTTTAGCCGATTCATTTCTTGAATTCTTGGACATGCTTTTAGGGTTCTTTAAATCTCTACTCTATGTTTCTTTGCTCTATCGGATACTTGTCTACTTTGGATATGCCTTTGGATATTTCTTCTCTACCTCATTGTTTCTCTGCTGTATTTTGATTTCTGCTGATTTGCAAATTTATATATGCATTGTCTAGTTAAATTTGTATGCCCTCATTGTATTATTGAATTTGTTGACTTGCTGACTCATGCTCAAATCATGAGATTAATTTTTCTGATTTTTAATTTGGTAATTTTTGAATGAAATTGTAGAAATCATCCTCACAACCTGGCAATAATGTTTTGGCCATTGAAGATATCGGCAATACAAACACAAGCTCCATTCTTGATGAGGGAGATTCTGCAGAACCATCCAGGAAAAGAAAATCTATAAAAGCTAGAGCTGATGTTTGGTCTCATTATACCAAGTATAAACAAAATGGAGTACAAAGATATAAGTGTAATTATTTCCTGCACACTTATAAGCACAAATATGATATGCATAGCACTAGTACCTTAAGATACCACATGAAAAGATGTCAAAACAGCCCCATGGATACTAGGAAAACCCCTCCCAATAATAAGCAAGCAACACTAAATGCCATGCCAAAGTTTGGCATTGATGGTTCTAGTTGTACATTATCTAAATGAACATTCAAGAATTATCATGCTATAAAAGCCTTAGCATATACTCCCTTCGTATCAAATAACAAGTCATTCTAACAATTTGTACACTTTTTAAGGAATTAATAAAGGTGGATTAAAATTACACTTATACTCTTCAATGAAAAATAACAAAACATTTAATGCACATACAATATTAAAAAAAAAGTGAGGGTAAAAATGAAAAGTAGACTTTTGACTTTTAAAAATTATTTTCTTTTTTATACAAAAATTTGATGATAGAATGACTTGTTTATGGAGCAATATTGTTGTTGATGAGCTCCCTTTCAAATTTGTTGAAAATCAAGGGTTTAGATACTTTGTCTCTTCTTTTTTTTTTGGTAAGTTTAATGTTCCTTCTCGAGTCGCAATATCAAGAGAGTGTTTTGAGTTGTATGAGGGACAGAGATTGAAACGAAAGAGCTTCTTGAAATCTAGCTATAGAAGAGTATGCCTTACAACTGACACATGGACTTCACTACAATAATAAATTATATTTCTTACAAATCATTTTATAGATGATGATTGAAATTTGAACAAAGAATACTAAACTTCTGTCCAATTTCTAGTCATAACAGTGATGTTGTTGTCAAGACCATTGAAAAACGCTTACTTAATTGGGATCTTAATAATGTTATGACTATAACAGTGGACAATGCGAGCTAAACTGAAACTGCTATAACATATTTGTTGAAGAAGCTTAAGTAAAAACAGGTTATTCTTAATGGTGCAGTTCTTCATGTTAGGTGTGTTGCACATATTATGAATTTAGTTGCCCAAGATTGTTTAAAACTTGTTGATAAATCAATTTGTCATGTTAAAAATGCTATTAAGTACGTGAAACAATCTCCAAGAAGGTTAGAGTTGTTTAACAAACATGAAGAGGAGGAAAACATTGAATATGAGGGTTTAATATTTAACAATTAAAATTTGTTTAATGTTTACCTTATTTTATTACATTCCAGTGTTTACCATGCTTATAATCTTAACCTTTAATCATGTTATAATTGTGTTGGTGCATTTATTTTTACACATATTGTGCAGATTGTTTAGTGATGGAAGTCATGGAAAGCAAGCATTAAATATTGAAGTTGGGGAGATTGTTTCTGCTGCTGGAAATCTTGGGAGATCGATAAATTAAAAGTTATGAATTTTATTTTATTTTTTTGGCTAAAGACAATAAAAACTTTGCAGACTTGATTTCGACTGTTGGCTTGTCACCACTGGTTTGGTTTTGTTGTCTTTTGCAACCCTGCTATTGTTGTGGGTTTGCTAAATATATTCAACAATAGAGTGTATCAGATTATTGGTGGTCTAGTGGATGGTTTAAGAACCACGTGGTGGCTTGATAGTTGAAAATATTCAATAATTTCTTGCATTTTTTTTTTTATGGCAGGATATAATATATTAGTAGGAATTTTGTACTCTTTTATAATTTCTCGCATTTTTTATTCACGATAGGATATAAAATATTCAAAATATTAAACGTTATCCCCACCAAATAAAACCACAAAATTATGGTTTGGTTTGGTTAAAGAAAAAAATTATCAGCTAAATATGGTTTGATTTGATTAAGGGCATTAACTACAATTAACCTCACAGAGAAAATCCAACATTAAAAACTCTTTCTGTTAAGAAATTTAGTTCTACGTCATTACATGACAGACCAGACCTTCCCACAGAGTAATAAAGTGATGGACAATATTGGAATTGCATATGCCTACCTGGATGGACATAAGGTGCAGTATTTTGTTAAGGACACGGAGGCGGTGAATGGCATATGAACTATTTGTGGGAAGTTGCTGCATCCGCCTCATTTCTTGATGGGCAGCAGTCTTTCTCTCTTCCTGCCTCATCTGTTTGAATTCAATGCTAACTTGGGCACTAGATTTGCTACAATCAAGCATATTTACATCATTGTGACCTACTGTGCAATCAAATGGATCCATTTCCTTCAAAACCTTGTAAATGGCAACAAAAACAAAGGACAGGAATCATGAGACGTATAACAGGAGCAAATAGGTAGCATAAAAGAAACAGAGATAGGCATTCAGAAGATCAAAGTACAGGTTTGAATTAGGTGAATTCATAATATAGTTTCCAAACCAACCAAACAAATTAGCAAAAGGGTTCATCTTATGACCGTCATCAAGATCAGTAAATGATCTCAACATAAGTGTCTTTGATCCAGAAGCATAAGGTAGCAAATGAAAAGATAAACATTAGGAGAACACAAATATAAAAGAAGTTGCCGTCAGGGAATCTCCAGAATAACAACCAACAAACAGCAGGTCAGCAGCCCTTACCCGAAATCTAAGCACATGAGCACGTCCCAATGACATATATAAGTATTAGATTCCTCAATGCCAAAACCTATGGACTTTAATTTCTGGCTTTCCGATATACTATTATACTCTTACTAGATTGCGTACCATGATAAAGCAAAATTGCGCACTAAAAATGCATAAAAACCGTAATATAAAAAACCTAATGGAAAAGCTAATGATTTCGATTTCTTATCTCGACACAAGTACTTACTGGCTAACCACCAAATGCACAGAAGAAGAACCCAAAAGTGAATAAAAGAATCATCAAAATCCATCAATCACTCAAATTGCAGTGCACGAAATCAATTTCATCTGCAACTAAATATAGCAAATAGAATGGCTATCATCAACGTATAGGTAGCGAGATTCGAATTAGTGGAACTGCTTATGAACAAATTCATGGACCAAACCATGGTGTAAATGAGATTACCGTCATACATCTAATATTTAAGCACTCGTAAAATCATGAAGACGAGAATCATGTTTCGGAATAAACTCCGGTAAGAAGTAAAAGCCTGGCAAGAAAAAACTCGTAAATATGTCAGCCGGCAGCAGATCTCAACTTGTTCGTGTTGATACCATAGCTAGTGTTGCAGGCTAAGGGCTTCTATAATAACGGGTTTGGAGTGATTGTTGCGTCGTTACGCGGAGCAGTAGAGTTAGCAACTTAGCAACGAGACGGGTCGGGAAGGGGATGGTTTGGTTTCCTCTCTAAACCCAAAATAGATATTCATCTCCGTTTCCATTCCTAATTTTTATTAACGGAGAATTTCGTCTTCGATTTCTACGGAGGTTAATCCCCTATCTCCGCCTCCATTCCCCCAACCAGATCCCCTATCCTTAATTTTTTAGGAACGTATAAATGGATAGCCATGGTTTAATCTAACATATAATATTTTAATTCATATTATCTATATAATCCATGATTTAATCAATAGGTTATAAAAAATAACTAATAATTTTTAATCCAATCCATCATAATTCACGATTTATACAAGTTAATCATAATTAGTGTTGGTTAATATATATATACAAACAAATCTATATTGACATTTACTATCACCACCCTTATCGTCACTCATTTCACCACCATTACTACCACCATTTCTACCACTGTCGCCGCCACAATTGTTTTCCTTCCTCTCTTTTTCCCCCTTTTCTTCAATTCACCACCATCACCTTCGGTATGATAAAATAATTATGTCAAACATCAAACATATTATAAAAGGACGATGATCACAATTATTTAGTATGTTTGTCTTCTTTATAAAAACTTCTAATAAAACACTATCTTAATTAGAGTAAGAAGATGAATTTTAAACAGTATTTTCTTCTTTAAAGAAAATGAATTTTTCCCTAATCTTTTTTAGAGGAATTTTAAATGCTTTTAATACATAATTTGATTAACATGAAGTCATAAACACAATGGGATATCAATGATAGTGTCACTACTTGACGATAAAGATTCTTTTCGACGTAAAAATTGTAGAATTGAATCCTCCCTTTTTCTCATACAGTATTAATTTTTGGATAATGAAGTTACAATTGCAAGATATGTTAACGAAAAGACATTTATACTATATAACAAGTTCTAATACTGGTTTTTAAAAAAGATTAATTAACCTAGTTCATTATATCTAATTAACAATTATCTACTATATAGTCCAAAATGAGTAGAACACTTCATTTCTAGCCTTCTTAATTAACTCTTCACGGGCTGAAAGATCTATACTACATGTCATGGGTGAAATCTGAGAAAAAAAAAACATTTCAAACTTAATTTAAAAGTAAATACATATGTAAATATATAACAACAATTGTTTAAATAATATTATAAACACATACCCATTTCCAATTCCTCAAGCACCTCTAGACATTCTTCAATTTCAATTAGTGTAGAGGATGATCTTAATCAATCGTGGCCACAAACTAGAGCTTCCACTATCTTTGGAGTTAAACAACTCCTAAAAGGATCAAGTATTCTACCACTGGTGGAAAACACACTCTCTAAAGCAATAGTAGAAATCTAAATAGGCAATATGTCACAAGCCATAATCGAGAGCACATGATATGTGCTAGCTTTAGACACCACCAATGCAAAATATCAAAGTTGAGTTTTTCTTCTTCGATGATATCATCCAAATACTGTTGTAACTCAAATTTTCTTTTTTTCTCTCCACATATTGCAAATAAAGTTGCCAATTTTCTTAGCTATCATTCATCACTTCCTCCACATTAGGAACGACATCTACGTTTATTGGTAGGGCTTGAGACAAAGAACTAGGATAACCACTGCCATGACCCAATGATAATGTGGATAAAGAATAATAATAATCAAATAGGCGTTTTAAAGTATCATACACTTTCTTCATTAACCTTACAACCTTTTCCTCATTTTTATCCTTATAAAACCTCTTGAAATGAAATTGCAAATACATCAATTTATAATGAGGATCCAAGACCACTAAAATAAACAACATAATATTCACCTTTTTCTAAATCACAATATTTCTCAAACTTTTGTTTTATAGCCAATGCCATTCCCCGAAATGTAGAATTTTGACTACAACACCATTTTATCAAGATCAACATAATAGTGTTCACCTATTTAAAGAAAATGTTAGAGGTTATATACTTAGACCCTAAAATCCGCTTTGTCACATGATAAAAATGCTCCAAATATTTATATAATGACTTCAAAACACCCCAGTCAAAATCCCTTAGCAAACCCAAATCTCCATCAAGAAAAAACATTGACTCAAGAGCTTTTTGATTTTCTATTGCAGCTTCTATCATCATGTATGTGGAGTTCCAACGAGTGGTAATATCTAAACACAATCCCTTCATTGATGCCACCTTTTCTCTTACAATATATTTTTTTTAAACCATTCTAAACGAGATAGAGAGCTCCTCATATACTTCACACAATCACGGATAGTGGCAATTTCACCATCTACCATATTAATTCCATCCTTTACCATCAAATTCAAAATATGTGCAAGGCATCTAACATGCAAAAAATCACCATTCAAAAGCAATGAATTTCTTCTATTGAGTGTCTCTTTCAAATGATTAATAGTTGCATCATTAGAGCTAGCATTATCCACATTCAATATACGCACTTTATCTAAACCCCAAGATAATAAACAATCATCAATAGCTTTTACAATATTTTCTCCATGATGATGGGTAGGGAGCACACAAAAATTGATAATTTTTTGTGTAACTTCCACTCTTTATCAATGAATTACACAGTTAAACACATATACCCAAGGTTCTGGACCGATGTCCACAAATCTGTGGTCAAGTACACTTGAGATGATGCTTGTTGAAGACCTGACTTTAAATTCTCCTTCTCATCTGTATAAATTTGGATGCAATCCCTAGTTACCGTTGCTCTTGAAACCATATGAAATCTAAGTTGCAAATGCTTACAAAATCTTCTAAAACCCTCCTTCTCAGCGAAACAAAAAAGGGCAACTCATCAACTATTATCATCCTTGCAAGCTCCTTACGACACAATTCTTGATCAAATCTCCAATTTTTCATATCAACATGCACATCATGATTCTCATAAGTAATATTCCCTCTACTATTCAATTCATTATATGGATATGATTGACATTTATCTAAGTGCCTAGTCAAGGTGCTTGTTCCATCGGTCTTTTTCCATTTATACTCTTGATTACAATACTTACATAGTACAGATATGATCAAAGTGGACTCATCTTGTTTGATTCATATAAAATGCTCCCAAACAAGTGACATAGTCTTATAAGATCGCTTTCCTTTGGAACTAACTGAACTCAATTCTTCAAACATTATAAATATCCTATTAAATGTAAATAAGAGGCATAAATAAATAACAGAGCCAAGAATAGATACTCATCAGTCCATATTATCAAATCCCATAAAAACAACCATGAAACAGCTAGCTAGCTAAAACATACCTCTATAATAGCAACATGAAAGTTTTCCTTTTTACTTACTAATATAGCTTCAGTCTCATTGAAAATAGCAGACACTGTACCTCCAAAAAAAATTAAAAATAGTTATTTCATACATCAATAGCACCATGGGAAAAGGAAAAAAGAAAAAAGAAAAAATACCCAGAGATAACATATTAGAAAATATACATTAATTATGCACGTAATTTGATTAGCTTTTTTTTAGGCAAAACTATCCACAATCTAAAAATAGAAATGAAAAGTTGTAACTAGTCTAAATTCGAAGGCATTGCTAATAGGAAGGATGTAGCGTGGCATAACACCATATTTTCAAATACTCGGATTCGAAGCTTTTAAAAAAAAGAAAGAAGAGAACCAATATTGCACATTTGGTATATAGAGACAAGTTATCTTCTTCTTTCTAATGAGTGAAGCTGTGAAGAACAATAAGTAAGAGCAAGTTTCCTTCTGAATTTAAAGAAGCGAGGGGTGTGTCTTAATTATGCGACCCTTTAAACTGACACTTACTCGCCAATTTGTTATTTTTATCGAAAAGTAATTCATTTGTTCGAAAAGGAAATTTTATGAGCAAAAAAAGAAAATAATTGTTTTAAAATGATAGTCCTTTTAAATTTATTTTTTATTTTCATTTGTATTTTTTTCCTTATATTTATTAAATGGTATGATATCTTCCGACCAAGAATTTAATTATAATCTTATAATTATAACCATTTAAATCTTCTAAAAATGAATGTATAGATTTATAAAAGAATTTTCTTCTATAAAGAGATGGAGAAATGACTAGTAGATATGTTTCTAAACAATCTGAATGAATATGGATACTATAGAGTGACGTTAATACTTGATGAATCATATAATACAGAACCAATAATAATTAATAATAATCATAATAATAAAAATAAAGCATCATCATCTATATGACATCGGATTGAACTATTATCTTTTTCCCCTGATTCTGCTTCAGGACCTAACGAGTAAAGAAAATGGAAAAGAAAAAAATGGAATAGAAAAATGGATTGAGGGGGGCAAGATATGCGCATCCCATGTAGCGACTCACGCAATTACAAAAAACAGAGCCACCACTGTATTGAACCCAACAATTAAAAAAAATATAGGGATGATAAGTCAGGATTAGGGAACGATAGTAGGTACCTAGAAGTGAAGAGATGATCTTCACAGCTTTCTGCTTGGCCTTATCATCATGCAAATCCACTTTCAAAATGATTTTCTGACACACCACACACACACAAAAAACATCAATAAATCAAGAAAATAAGTAATGATCCATAGATTCTCTCCTTTCATCATTTCATCATCCACCATGAGAAATGAAGATGATGAAACAATCATCTCTTGAAAACCCAATATAAAAGCACCTTTGGTATGGTATGTCTCTGGAAGACGAGGACAAAAGATATTTGGGGTATGGAAAAATACATAATCATAAGGGGTTTTCATACGATACGACACAGGGGTTAGAAGTTAGAGAGCAGCAACATTTCTTTACTTTGAATCTTGACTCGAGGCTAGACGATTGTTGCTATTAACAATGACTTGTTCGGCTGAGACACTGATCCATATGAAGGAAATGAGACAAGACAATTTCTTCTGCTATCAACGGGAGAAATGACATATAACAAACAAACAAACTTATCACTCATACAGTTTGTTAATTAAAGAAATCACATTGTTATAGTATCCTACACCCATTCAAAATTAAAGCCCGTTTCCAACTTAATATTCTAGATTCTGCCATTGGAGTCTCCCATGTTCTCTGAGCCTCTTCCTTATCCTTTGATTCGGATCCCATTAGTGAATGAGGCAACTCCTAATCTCCTGGTGGAACTCCTCTTATCCACATTACGCCTTGCTTTTCCTTTTTCTTCATCTTTTTTCTCCTATTTCTATATTATTTTGCTTCACACCCGAGTTGTTTGCATGCAATGATCATTGTCGCTATTTTTTAACTAGCTAGTGTTGTATACTAACAGGATATATAAGGATAGAGTACACATAGTAGCTCAAAAGCTCGAGTATCTTATGTATGGTGACAGCCTTAGATTCCAACTATAAGGTTGTTGCTCCCTTAGGATCAACATGTAGCTAGAATCTACTAGTAGTCGACCAAGGTCCCAGCCTCCAGCTACCCAGAGAGAGAGTGTGTGAAAAAAAATTGTAGAAATCTAGGACAAATACAGGAAGGAAGCAAAAAACTAAATGAAAGAATAGAATGGCAAAGGCAGAGGAAAAACCGGTGATGTTGGTGGCAGTGGATGATAGCGAACTGCCACTTCAAGCTTAAGCTAATCCACGCTAAACCTTCCCCTGCCACCGTTGTCGGACTCGTCAGATCTGGTATTTATATTTCATCCATCCATATATAGACACACACACACACACACCCTACCCCCTCTCCTATCCCCTTTCTTCTTTTTTCATCTCAATTTCCAGTTTCCATACTGATAAAAATTGAAGCAAATGTATCGTAAAATAAGAGAAAGAATAGAGAACATACCTACTTCGTAAGTTAACAAACCTCTGCAGCTATGACCGAATTTGAAGCGGTAAGGTAAAAATTGAACTAATTTATATTTTTTGATGTTGAAGACAGAGCAATTAGGATGGAGATCGACCGGTTAAAGAGAGAAATTAGGCTGAATTCATGGAAAAAATAAACTGACGAGAGGCGGAGAGAGAATAGGGTTGAGACAAAAATATATTCTAAACATAAATATTATCATGGCAATCCATAGCCAGTCATAATTAAACCCATAAAAACCCATATTTAAATAGTATATATATGGTTTCAACTCATAATAACCCATACAAAATAATAATCCAGTTCACTTATATTATAACTTAAGTTCATAGGTTGGATTATAACTTGCCATGACAAGCCCAACCCATTAAATAGGCCTACAATTTCCATCCCTGAAACCCATCACTCGCCCTCGAAACCCGAGTAGTTCAAAAATATAATTTTTTAGCAATAATAAATATGAAATATAAGTATATATAAGCATACAACATAATAAATAATTCCTATTTCAAACTAAAACCATACATTATATTACTATAGGAGCATCAAATTTACAACGTTGTATTAGCAAAAACCTACATATTAACTGTATTCCATAGTCAAAAGCTTGGATCAAAAGACCTATGGAATGATAATACATGATCCATTAGAACACACCTATGGATAAGACAATACATGTTCCATCAAAAACCTGGATCAAAACACCTATGGACAAGACATTAGATGATCCATCAAAAATCTGGATCAAAACACCTATGGGCAGGACATATGTCAATACGATCAAAAACTTGGATAAAAAAACCTATGGACAAAATATTATATGATCTATCAAAAACCTATATATGGTCATAGAGCATATATGGACAGGACACTACATGATGCTTCCAAGCACCTAACAAAACACAAACCACCAAATGTCCAAATCCAAAATAAGATCAAACAAACAACCACCAAATATTATCTTCTTCAAGCATTCAAAATCAAAATATTAGATTGTTTGATAAACATCAAGTCACAAGAAGCTACTTCCCCCAGTGTTGCTCATAGTGATGCATGATTCTGGATCCTACAAAACAATAAAATCATATAAATGTTAGATGTGGAGAATAAATTTTCACAATTTATGCAAATGTCATAACATATATCTATATTGCCTATCACCCTTGGGAGGTTTTATGGTGACGGGAAGATGAAGGTGGTAAATATTTTACTTCGTGTTGTGTTGTCCTGATAGAAAACATGTAAGACGAATTAACCTTTCAAACCATACTGAAGTTTTATTCGGTGCCTCCATTTACCACTTTTTGTGATTTAATTCCTTTAAAACCTGCGCATGTCAGTTGAAGTCTAGTTTTCTATATTGTTCTTGTCAAATAATGTGCTCACAGTTGCATCTCATGTGTATACTTGCATCATAATATTGAGCTATCTATATTTAATTAGGTAAGTTGCGTTATATATAGAAGTAAAATGAATAAGATGCCAAATAACCAACACATATCAATGAATAAATAAACCTTGTCTAGACTTATAAACTAAAAATTAAATAGATGAATTAAAGATAATAAAAATTGACTAATAATGACAAACCTATGGGTCATAACTAAGTACTGCATTAGTGTAACACAAAAACCAAATGCAAGTCAATAAATAATTAGAATCTAAACCTATGAACTAAGAATGCAGTAGCTAAATAAGAAAAATCAAGTCTGAAATCTAGATATATCATAACAAAGTTTAGAACATATATCAGAGGCAAAAATCAGAGCAGAGCAGAAACACATAGATAAAAAAAAGAGATAAAAAAACAAATAGATCAGGACAAAGATCATATATTCAGAGGTATAGATCAGAAGAGCAAAAACATACAGATCAGAATATTCAAACTAAAGATCAAAAATAGACAGACCAAATAGAGATCATAATAGAGCAAAATGAAGCCTGGATAGATCAAAACTGAGCAAAAAACTTAAATGCATAACAATAGATCAAGTATTAAAAAACTCAGCTATGACCTGATGTATTTTCATGCAAGTATTCAATATATTCTTTGGCTATACTCAAAAGCTCAATTACCTAATGCACTTATATGTAATTGTTGTACATTACTAGATAAGTTTGGAGGAAATTTTCTATCAAATATGAAAATTACCTTTATATCGGAATCATTATCAAAGCTTTGGCCATTTTTCTTCTTGAGAATCTAACAAAGATAAAGTAAATAGAAAAGTAAACAAACAATAAAATTTATACTGGAAAAATAGAAAACACTAAAAACATTACGCTTAAATATTATCATAATACCTTCAATTTTCTTCTATAGCCAATCTTGCACACACATCAAAGCCTCCAAGGTTTTAAAATGAAGTCTACTATGGTGAGTACTCACAATCCTCCCACTAGTACTAAATGTTGACTCCAAAGCGATGGTCATCACAAGAATATCTAAGACATCCTTAGCAACATCATGCAAAGTGGGATATTTGATCCTATTTATCTTCCACCAACATAAAATATCAAAATAAACCGTATTTCTTGGCAAGAGAGACTTCCCTAAGTAGACATCCAACTTTGATGTCACATCCTCTGTGGTAGCATTAGACTCCATAAACATCTCAAATTTATTAGCATAACTACCATGTCTAGGTTGTGGAGGCTTTAAAGAGGAACCTTGAACAACATGAGATCTTTTAGATCTTTTATTATACTATCCAATCATGTCATTCAATATCTGCTTCACTTCTTCTATATCCAATAAAGATAAATCATCATAGAAAAGAGGATAATAAAACTAAACCATCTTCATTTTATAACTTGGGTCTGAAATACTTCCAATTGCAAGTAGACGATTCATCTTATCCCAATACTTGTCAAACTTCAATTTCATATTAGCTGCCATTGTTTTCATGTTATTATTGAAAGACTTAAGCCATTCACCAATAGCCAACTTGATATCACACATAGTAAGGAAAAAAAGACTAATGGTGGGATACTTAGTTCCCGAAAATAATTGTGGCATCATAAAAAAACCTCCACCTTTGAAGCATTTTCCGTCACTTGTGCTCACTCTTCCTTGATGTGAACTCTTTGATAAAAAGGCTCACACTAATTTAAGTGAGGAAATACATCTTTGTATTCTATTGTAGTGTTAAGCATTGAATATGTAGAGTTCCATATGGTCTTGTGATTCAATTCTAATTTTCTAGTACTTGCAATTTTGAGTTGTCTAGCCGCCTCAACAAACTTCTCACCCCTCTTTAGAGTGGCCGATCAAAATTGAACACTACACCGAATCTTTTTAATTGCATCATTAATAAACTCCAACCCATCCCTCAACACCAAATGCGGAATATGCGCACAACAATGCATATGAAATAATTTTCCATCTAAAACATGTGATATTGGGGAAAGCTTTTCCAAAATATGTCCAATCATGGCATCATTGGAATTGCAATTATCAAGAGTTAAATTGGATAAGTTATGATCAATGTTCCAATCCAGCAAACAATCAACAAGCACATTTTCAAGAACCTCACTTGTATGCGGACATGTCATATATATAAACCTAGTAAAAAAGAAATAGTAACAAATAATAGCAACTTTATAGTAAGAGGATACTTGCTGAATTTTTTTCAAAACAAATCAAATTGAAATTCACCTAACAAGCATACTTTGCAATCTCCATGATTCACCAATGAAATGTGAAGTAATAGCCATAAATCCTCTTTTTTTGGTTAGAATATGTAAACATATCAGTTGTTAATGCAGTTTAACTTGTATTATCATTTAACAATCTCATTTTTTTTCTCTTTGAAACTCAAAAATACTTATGATATCACCCTTGATTGTATTATGAGAAACCACTTTGAACAACGACCGTAAGGAATGAGAGTATCTTCTAAAGCCCACATGATCAACCATTGACAATGGGTACTCATGTAATACAATCATATTTGCAAGCTCAGACCTCGAATGATCTTTGATCAAAATTGTATGTATTAAGCTTCATCAAACCATTGTTGGATTTTATCATATGCAAAAGAGACTGCTTGATAGACTTCTGCTTTTTATTCATGCATACTTTCATGTGATCAAGCAAGTGCTTCATGCCATTCTTACTCTCCCCTCTTAATGCCTTCTTACAATCATTGCAATTAGCCTTCCTTTTCCCTACAATTACTTTCTTCTCGAAATGATCCCACACAACATATTGTATTTTTCTTTTCTTCATACCACCCTCGTTAGTATTTTCCTCTTTGGAATTATATGTTTCCACATCCGCATCAACTTGAGTATTCTTATTTTGGGATAGAATTGCTTGACTTGCCAATGTTAGAATAGTTTGCATAGGGCTTTCTATCTCTTTATCTATGATGTGACTGTAATCCATTCTAAAAAAACAAAAGGTAACTAAAATCAAGCAAAAAATTCATTACTAACCTAATGATCAATGATCAATGACCAAAATATAAGTGTTGAAACAAAAAGAAATGCCAAAGAAGGCCATATTCTGCATAGCAAGGCATTATAGTAAGAAACAACTTGTCATCACATATATCCTCCAACATGAACCATAGAAAGATAAACTAAAACATAAAATTGACTAATGTATTACATGTTTGTAGTTCAAGTAACAATAGAGAAGAATCTAGGAAATTTTGATGGCCAATTATCCAAGTAAAGGGTTAGACTAAACCAGTTTGTGATAGGGAACATCACTCAAGTAATATATCTAATAAACACAAGCTAATGTACTTAATTCCTCTTCCCTTTTCTTTTTCTTTTGATAGGTAAAATGAGATTAATTTTAATTGGTTATTAGTAATTACACCATAAGGAAAGATACTAGTTGGCTTGTTCCATTCTCTAGCAGTAGATCCTAGCTTACCAAGTTTAAGCTAATTTATGCTAGGGAAAAACTATAGCTTATTGATGAGGAACAAACTTTTCTCAACATATAACAATGCATAGATGTGCCAGACTGCTAGTATATAACAATGCATAGAATTGAATAAACTTATGTCAACATCCAATACTTTATGTATATTAACCAACATATGGTAAATTCAAGCAAGACAACAAGTCGATCGTTCTCATTTGAAAGGAAGAAAAATATACGCATTCCACAAGTTAGAAAACACAAAGGAAAAGAATTTTGGCTTAGCAATTTGAACAATGAAGAATTACTCAATAAGACACTGATAAGAAGTAAGAGCACTCACTCGATGACTTAAAGCACAAACCCAGAGAGATGAGAAGGATTGAAGAAGGTCGGTGGAGGCCCAAAGGGTGAGACGACCAGTACTAAGGCACGACGGTGGATGGAAGGAATGACTATTGAAGCAAGGTCGGAAAAGGGTAAAGAAGCGGTGGACGACATTGGATGAAACACGAGAACCAGAGGAGATTGGAAAAGTACGTGTGTCGTCGCTGGTGGTCGCTAAAGAAGCTAAGGATTTAAGATCAGAAGTCGAAGGGCAGTCAACAGTGGCACTCACTCATCAATGTGAGTTGAGAGTGTCCCGGCTCCACCAACGCCCAACGGGTACTTGCAGACAATAGATAAAATGAGAAATGAAAATGGTGGTGTATGTTAGTGTGTGAGTTATGACTTGAACAAGAGCAAGAGTACGAGAGAGAAGAGAAATTGGTAGATACTCGTACATTGCACAATTTTCACTATCCTTTTTAAATTTTTAGGAAAGGAAAACTTGATATCTAATTTCAAAAGATAGAATAACATGTGGGAGGGTTCAAATTCAAATAAAAAATAGTGAAAGTAACTTTTAATTTTTAGAAATTGTACATGTACAATTTTTTTTGGATAAGATATAATTGGGAACGGTAGTGACAGTGCTATATAAACAAAAATTATATATATACATAATTCAGGGCAGGTTCAGGGATAGGGATAAAAACCGATCCCCGCCCCATCCTTATTTATATACTCGAAAAATTCCCTGAACCCAAACCCATCCCTAAAAATCCTCCCTGAACTGGAACTCGATTAGGAATCCTCGACTAGGCCCCAAACCCATGGGGATTTTTGCCATCCCCACAAAGCTACCTGTTATACTTCGTTTCTTCGGTTAACGGAAGTTAAAATTAATTAATTAATTCATCTCAAACAAATTTTATCAACCTCATTTAGATAAATTAGATTTAAAATTTATCTTCCTTCACTTCTCTTAATCTTTTTTTCTTATAAAATTTTAATTTTGAGAATAGTAAAGGTAAAAATATAAGTAAATTTAATCTCGTTTACTTCAATCCAAGTAGAATTTTTAAAATACTCATCTCAGTTTAATTATGTTCGATTAATATCATCCAAACAATATTTTCAAGCATTCACTTCAATTCACCTCCATTTTTTTCACCTAATTTATATTTTAGTATTTATCCTCACACTAATTTACCCTAATTCAAACAAACTATTATAGAAATGCTTAAAAGCTAAAGATGACAGAGGCAATGGTGGAATGAATGAAGCAAACAATGCCAGATTCCCCAAAATGTGGTGGAAATAACCTAAATGTGTGGGGAAATAGACATAAACATTTCATAAAATAATACCATTCACATTTGATATGAAGAGGTCATTTGGTATATCCATCCACTTTGGGTAATAGTTAGCTTCAATTGGGGTGAATCAAAATGAAAGTAAACATTAAAAATTAATCTAAGTTAAATTAAAAGACAACTTGAGTGATTATGTTGGTAGATATCATAGAGGAATGGTTCATTGTAATACTAAGCAAAAAATTTCTCTCACATTGGTGATGAAGAATATGACTAGATCTCTTGCTTCATCATCTTCCATTGAGGCTAGTGTGAATCAAATAGATAATAAGGTTAATGAAATGAACCAAAAATTTTGAATTTATTGAAAGATGATGGATTGTGGATGCTCACTACTATTCTAAACTCTATAAATCTTGTAAAACCAGAAATAGGGTTTGAAAGCCTAGTAAATGATGATGAAATATATAAGCGCAGTTGGAGAGTTATGCTTATTGAAAATTATAGAGTGAAAAAAGGCATGTCTTTAAACTATGTGGCTTCGATGATTATTTAAGGTAAAATAAGTGCTTAAGTAGTGGAAGAGCAATTGATAAGGGATGCCAAACTTTGGGAACATACTTTAATTTGTTGTGGTGTTAGCCTGATACCTTCCTTTAACTAGATGCAATAGTTTATGAAAAATCAATGGAGTTTTACCCCCTCTCTGCTTGAGATATCGATCCATGATCAAGGTTATTTTCTTTTTGAATGCAAATCTAATGTGGATGTTGTGCAAATATTACATAAAGTCGTACCAGACTTTTGGCAATCACTCATTGTTATTAAAGAGTTGCAATCATGATGTTGGTTTTAATGCTAATGATTAGTGTATTTTTTCCATTATAGATCCTATTCCCTTGACTACCATTACACATATGGTTGAAAGATACTCTTAGTAGTCTTGGAAGTTTCTTGGGGAAACTAGTATGTGCTAATTCAATTACTGTTTGTCGAGGATATATTTCATTCCGTCGACTACTTATTGAAATTTATATGAGTTCAGAAATACCTAAGGTAATCAATATTTTATTACATAGGATAAGAAATAGTGTTAAAAATTTGTATATGAATGGAAACCCAAATATTGTGTGATTTGTGATCTTTTGGGAGATGATAAAGCCTCTTGTCAAAAGGTGCAAATGCAAGTACTACTCTATGCCAGAAAATTGTTCCTTATAAACCTAACCCTTCCACTACTGTAGTCCAAATTATATATAACCCAGTTGTTGATAAAGGTAAGGGTATTGAGAAGATTGAGATGAATTTTGTTTTTGGAAGTAGGTTTAGTACTACATGACAAATTAAACTTGCTAGATATAGTGTTATAAAGGCATGAGATGTTGATAGGGGTAGAGTCGATCATCTGGGAAGTTCCAAATGAGTGTAGCAACGTGGAATGTCAGGGGCCTCAATAATAACCCTATGTAAAGTGAGATAGGCCACTTTATGAAAGTTTGGAAAGTAGGTTTGTTGGGTATTGTTGAAACTAAAGTAAGAAGGAACTCTATATAGATGGTTCGTTTGAAGCTAACTTTGAAATGGGATTGGGAAGGAAATTATGATCACCATGAAAATGGAAGGATTTGGAATTTGTAGGAACCTTCAAAGAATTCATGGGACAATAGTGGATGTGCCAATGCAGAAACATTTCTTTTGTACTTTTGTATATTCTTTTAATAATGGCTCTTAAAGGGAGGAGTTATGGACTTGATTCGCTAATTTGAATCTTTCTATTTCATCTCCTTGGTTCATGGCTGCTGATTTCAATATGGTTTTGTCTAATATTGAGTAGGGGATATCTCAATTTTATGGATTCTAGTGCTTTTGTCCAATGTTTGCAAATTTGTGGTAGTAGGGACATTGCTTTCATTGGTGAATTAGTTACATGGTGCAATCATCAAGAAGTCACTAATATAGTTGACTGCGAGTTAGATAGGATGTTAGGTAATTTAGATTGGGTTCAGGAGTTCCTTACTACACAAGTGCAATTTTATTTCAAGACCATGTTCTAATCATTCTATTAGGGTATTAAAGATATATCATAATATAAAGACGACGTTTATTCCTTTCAAATTCAATAATTATTGGGTGAACAACCTAGAATTATTATAATTAGTGTCTCAAACTTTGAATATTCGGATTTATGGGTCTGCTTTTTACAAATTTGTTATGAAGTTGAAAAGACTGAAGGTTGTTTTGAAGTAGTTTAATAAGATGCATTATGGACTTACAACTCAAAAAAGAACAAAGGCTTTACATGCCCGGGAGGAAGCAAAGAAATGTTTACAGGCTAACCCTTTAAATTAGGAACTTATCTCTCATGTGACAAACCTAGGTAGTTTTAGAGCTAGAGGGTGAAAGATGAAGAATAGTTCTATCAGCACAAGTCCCATGTTAATTTTGTTAATCTAGGAGATGCAAATACTAGGTTTTTCTTTGCTCATGTTACTGAAAGAAATAATAAGAAGATAATTAAACACTTATTTAATGATTGGGGCATTTCTCTGCATAGTAAAAATGAGAAAGCTGGAATTGACTGGCTTTTATCAAAAGTTACTTGACATTGCTATGATAAAGTATGTGCTTTAGATAAAAATTTATTTGATGAAAATAGACGTTATTTACTTACTAAGCCAATAGATGTGGAATTAAAATATATTATTTTGTCTATGAGGGATTTAAAGTGTATAGGTCTTTACAGTTTTGATGCATGCTTTTACAAGAGATGTTAGAGTATCGTGAGGCCTAAGATAGTACAAGCAGTGAAGGAATTTTGGGTTAGAGATAGACTTATAAAGGTGATAAATAATATTGGTATGACCTTAATTCCTAAGTTACATAATGCAAGTAAAGCCAATGACTTCAGAACTATAGCATGTTGTTTTCTATTATATAGTATTTTCTCAAAGGTTCTCACAAATAGGATACAAAGTGGTTTGCATGAGATTGTTGATGTGAACATGGCTGCTTGTATGAAAAGGAATGGCACTTTGTGATAATGTTCTTATGGCTTAAAAATTGGTAAAGAGTTATATTAGAAAACATATGAGTGATTGAATGATGCTTCAGGTTGATATACAAAAAGCATATAATTATGTTGAATGGATTTTCCTTAAGCAACTTATTGTTAGATACAGTTTTCCTAACTACTCTATCTCCTTGGTAATTGAATGTGTTACAACTATGAGCATTTTCCTAAGTATTAATGGCTATTTGATCAAACCTTTTCACAATAAGAGAGCGTAATACCCCATATTTTTATAACTTTAATTTAGAATATTTAGCCTTTTATTCAAAAACTTTAAATATTAATTTAATTATTTTTGCTAATATTTGACCCACAAATTTAGATAAATTATTTAATAAATTATTATAATTATGTTATCTTACCATTTTTATTTAAATCAACCCTAAATCGATAATTTTATTCGATTTATTTTTTCTTAATTAGATATCCTAAATTCGGATAAATTAATATTATCCTAAATCTAAATTTAACCTAATTCTAATTCTAACCCTAAATATATATTTTTTTCCTTTTTTTTTCTTTTTTTTTCTCCTTTCCCGGCCAACCCACATTCTAATCGCCACATTTTCTTTTTCTTCTATCCTTCCCCAAGCCTCGACCCCCCTCTTATTCTTTTCTCCTTCTCTTCCCTGGCCTGCACTGCCCGGCCCATCTTCCCTTCTTCTTTCTTCTTCTTCTTCCTTGCTTGTTCTGCCTCCCAAACATGCCCCTATCCACGCCCATCTACAACACATCCCCAACGTACACCAAACTTCTGCAACGCCCCTGTTTGTGCCATGCACCTTGTATGTTTCCCTTTTCCTTTTCAAGCCCAAATATCCCCTGCCCTTCTCCCTCATGTGTCCCATTTCCCTTCCATTTCTAGCTCTTGTGACCAACTCCCCCAGCTTGCACCAACCACCCTACACCTTTTGCAATCCGTCACCCTTGCCATCAGGCCCATCACCCACTCCCCTCCACCCTACCTGTCCTATCCATCACTCCAACTCCCTCACCTGCACCCATCCTTTTCCCCTATAGTTCTCGCATTCCCATCACACGCCTAAGCCCCTCTCCCCCATTAGTTCCTTTACCTTCACCCCAAACTTGTGCATATATATATATATATATATTCTCCTCCAATTTTTTCCCCAACAACCTCAAAACCTTCTCCTCTATCCTTCTTCTTCATCCTCCTCAACGTTAACATCCCCTCTACATCTTGCTCCGCCTGTGTCACACCACATCACCACTGCCTTCCTGCATTTCTTTTCCTCACCACCAACCAACCCTATCAACTGTTTCCTCTACCTTTCTTGCCCTCCTCCATACAACCGTGCCTCAAGACCAATCCCCAACCTTTATTTTCTTTACCATCACCACCAACATCCTCCTCCTTTGCCCTCTCCTCACCACTACCACCCTAGCAGAACCACCGTAACCTCCAACTAGTAGCCCCATCTCCTCCCTTCTCCTTCCCTTCTATCAGAATCACCACAGGCCACCAACCTCCTTTGGTCACTTCCTCCACACTAGCCCACACACCACTATGCATGATTCCCTTTGCAGCACCATCCTCTACACCACAACCCTCTTGCAACTACCTTGCAGCAACACCACCATTACCTCCCAGCAACCTCGCCAACCATCACCACCATCACCTAGCCACATTTGCCTCCTTCCCATCCCCCACCCATGCCCCCATTTCTTTCTCTTTGCAACCCCAACACCACTACCGAAGCCAACCCCCTCACCCTTCCCTACACAACCTTGCCACCACCAGTCATCACCCTTACTTGGCCAATCAAACTCCCAGCATTCGACCTACTACCTCCGTATAGCATCACCACCCATCACCTCCACCCAGCCCTTCGACCTTTGGCATTCATCCAAAGGACTCATGTTACATGAGTAGGATGAAACTCTACCTCATTTAATAATAATAATAATAATAATAATAATAATAATAATAATAATAACAATAATAATAATAATAATATGTTTACCCATTTTTCACTCAAGAGAAATTTGGTAATTTCCCTATTTAATAAATATTTTTAATAAAAATTATTATTGTATTGATTAAATATTAATTTGGTAATTTTGATATTATTTTTAGGTACAAAAATTTTATTAGCGGAGCCTAATAATTTTTAATAGGCTACCGATTAATTGTGCTTTTGTTAGAAATTGGGTAATCTTTATACTCTACTAAAATGCTCAAATATCACATGATAATACATTTAGGTTTCGATATATAAAATGTGTTAAATATGATCATTATATTGTAATTCTTAACATTAAGGTTTTTGATGTATAAATTTTATTAAGTATGTTAGTTACATTATAATTATCTTCCTAAAAGTGTTAGCATGAAATTTGGTGAAATGGGTCACGTTAACTTGTGTAAATTATTATGTGTACGAAAATATGTTTACGATAATATGTTAAAATGGGTTTCATATCAGGAGTAAATTATATATGTTATGTATGTCCATTATGGTAAGTTGAACATACTTAGACATATTTTTAGCATGATTATTATTATTATTGTGTGTCATAGGGGTAATTTGGTCATTTTAAGAATATCATGGTATTTATTTTGATAAGTATGCCTTGATGATTGATAAGTATGGAAGTCTGTGTTTTGAAGTTTTAAAAAAGTATGTGAAGGTTTTACATGCTACACCATGTGTAAGGATACATGTCATGATTGAGTATCTATATAAAGTTGTGGCTATGCATTTTTATGACGATAGAATGTATAGAAGTTGAGAAATTGTTCATTTTTGGGACTCGTAAGATTTTGGTGGAAAAATGAGTATTATAGTTATCTTAGGGGCATTTTGGTTAATATGGGTTAAAAATGAAATATTAGGTATTTTAATGTGATAAGTGATTTGAAATAAGTTAAGTATATTATGTGAAATGTTTGGAGTGAATATGAATCGTCTAACTCTAATAAATGAGAAAAGTGGTTTTAAGTATGAATAGTAACTCCAGGGGTAAAATTATTATCACATGTAGGAATTGTTTGAATTTGATCTTGATTTCTGGGTATGTTGGTTATATTGGTATTCTAGGAAATAAAAATCAAATTTGGGAGTTATATGGATCTATTAGAAATAATTATGATTAAATTATGTAATTAGGGTTTTGTGGTAAAATATGAATAGTAACTCTAAGGGTAGGCAATTATTGCATATATAAAATGTGGGATTTGGATCTTAATTTTTATATAAGATGTCAATAATAATATTTTGGGAATGTATATTAAATTTGGTGGTTATATGGATTTTATTGGAATAGTTATGATTAAATTGTAAAATTAGGGTTGTATGGTGAAGTTTGAATAGTAACCATAATGGTAGGCTAGTATCACATGTGCAAGAGGTTAGAGTCAAACCTCGATTCTTGGGTATGTTGTCAATAATAATATGTTACGCATGGGTATTGAATTTGGTGATAAAATAAGTATTGGGGGATGAGTTATGTTAAACTTATGAAATTAGGGTTTCATAAGGGATTATGATTTGTCCTTAGGAGGATATGATGGTACAGGGGCCTTGTATGTTTATGTATGTGGTTCTATGATGAAATTGAATTAAATAAGCAAGAATAAGATATTAATCATTTACGATGAAAGATTATATGAGTTGGGACTAGTAGTACCTTTCCGTTCCATTAGACGAGAATAATGGCCAAAAGCTTTATGCCCTGGGATTGTATATTTATGACACTGCTACATTAGTTAAGAATAGTGGCTAGGAGCATTTTCTTATTAGGTTGTATTTATGTTACCATTCTACAGGTTGAGGATGGTGGGATCCCTGAACTCAAATTAAATAAATAATTTGAATGATCGTAACCAATGATAATATACTAATCACTTAAAGTGAAATATCATATGAGTTGGGACCAGTTGTACCTGTCTGGTTCACCGGAAAGGAATAGTGCCCATGTGCATATT
Organism: Tamarix chinensis; assembly: GCA_030549775.1. Taxonomy (NCBI): domain Eukaryota; kingdom Viridiplantae; phylum Streptophyta; class Magnoliopsida; order Caryophyllales; family Tamaricaceae; genus Tamarix; species Tamarix chinensis. The sequence continues at coordinate 7,272,398 of CM060177.1, read as the reverse complement.
ACCTTGGGGTTGTATATTATTGAAACTATTCCACTAGTTGAAAATAGTGGCTAGGAGCTTTATGCTCTAGAGTTGTATATTATTGAAACCATTCCACCGGTTGTGAATAGCGGTTAGAAGTGTTTTTCCCTGGGGATGTATTTATGTTACCATTCCATTGATTTAAAATAGTGGCCCTGAACTCAATGTGAATCAATAAATGGAATGATTATTATTTTGAATCAAAATGATTATTAAATCGGTTATTAGTAACATTTTGTGTCTACCTTTGGTCGGTACTAGCCTATATGTATACCTTTGTTTCGGGAATAACCTATGTGCCTACCTATGGTCGGTAGTAGCCTTTGTATTTTCCTGTGTTTTGGTAGCAACCTTTGTGCCTACCCATGATGCTATGAGTTGTTATTGGTCTATGTGGATGAGTTTACCTATGTTATAAGATTTGTTGGTACTGATAATGAGCTTTGTGACCGTGGTTATGATTTGAGGATGATGTTGTTTCTAATTATATTGTAAAGAGAATCTCTTGGATGTTCCATTAGTAAATTTTAGTTAATTATAAATGAATGAACATGAGTAGTATATGACCTGGTTGGTATGTGGTTTTATGAACGATTATCATATTTCAATTAATGTATGTATAATTAAATATTTTATATCATGTATTTTTGTGATGCCTTTTATGTGTTTGATGCGGGCTTTTTATAATTGTTTTGTATAATGAGTTACTTAGTATCGTTGTACTGAAGTATTTCTTTTCATAATGAGTTACCACCCCCAAGTTCCATCGAAACACGCCCATCATCTTCGGCAAAAACAACCGAACCTTTTCCTTTTTCTCCACCACCCACCACCTTCATCAGCCTTAGTCGTTCCCTCTCCCTAACTATCAACCAAAATTTTTTCTCACTATACCTACCTTTAACCAAAATCACCACAACATACCACCTACCTTAGGCACTAACCACCGAACCATACCCCCACCTTCGGTTAGAATCAACTCAGTTCACCACCCTCCATACATCCATTTCCACAACATCCCACCACCCTCCTTTAGCCTCTTCGACCATTTCAAACCCCTTAGCAATGACACACACTGGCATTGTTCCCTTATTTTGTTTGACACTTCCCACCAACCCCTCCTTTTGTTGCGCAACTCTCAAACAAAGCTATTATCTTAGTTTAATTTGGTTTTTCCTCCCTTATTTCACTCTTCCTTGCCATAAATCTTCCTTAATTATATCATTAAGTTATAATGGTGTTTTGTTGATTGTTTCTTAGGATTTATAGGAAGCTTTAGAGGATATGAGATAAGATACATGCTTAGAGCCCATTGTCTTTTTCTACAAGGATACTAGTCATAATTTAGGGTTTCATGTTAAATACCCTATATGTTTTTGTGTATTTTTTTGTGGTTGTGCTTATGTTGTTAATTTCCTTATGATCAATATTATGATGTGGTAATATGATAATATATGTTGAAAGGTGAGAAGTAGAGAAGCATGCATTATTGTTATTGTAATACCTCGAAATTTAGCTAATCCTAATTCCAGGTAATTAATAATATAACCTAATTCTAATATCAAAAATTTTATATTTTACCTTATCCTAATCTCTATTTTGGATTTTTAATACTTTAACATAATCCTAACTTTGTAAAGATGTTAAATAAATTATACCCATACCCTAACCTTAAATTATTTTAACCTAATCCTAATACTAAACTTAAACTTATATTTTTCTCTTCCTTATTTTCCTTATTCTTTTTCTTCCCTATTCTCTTTTCTTTCCACACCCGATTTCTTTTTTCTTCTCTTGTTTCTTTTTCCTCTTATGTGTAATACCTTCCCTATCCTAACCAAATCCTACTTCCATGCTACCATTCCATTACTTGCACACCACCCTCACCCTCATCATCACCCATCAACTCCTTTTTTCTATGTGATAGGTTACGTAAAAATTCTGCTCGATCACCTCACCTTTCCTTTCTCCCTCTTTGCATGTAGGTAGAAACATGTACCACTACCAACATAACTCTCCTTCCCATGTTTACCCTCCTCTATGGCATAGCCAAAATAGCCATAAAAACCCACCACCAATGAGCAAAACTAAAGCCCCTCTACCACCTCTAGTAACCCTTGTCATTCCCTAACCTCTAGTAATAACCAAACTCACCACAACATACCACCATGCATGGGCCAAACCAATCATACCTTCTTCTTTTGGTCATTATCACTACATCTCCCCCCATTTCAATTTTTCCTTGGCTGAAGCAACAACAAACACAACCCACACCCACCATTTGATCATTAGCACCACAACTCCCCATCTCCTTTCCCTTAGTTGTAGTAATAACAACCGAACACCACCCATCACCTTTGGAAACATATCCACCATAACCATCCAATTCCTCTTTTCCTTTCCAACTAAAACTAGCCCCTTACCTGTAGCAAACCCAGACATTCCCTACCTTCTCCATTTGGTAAAATCCACCACAACATACCCCCTCCATTTGGCACTAGCGATTGCGGCTCACCTCCCCCTTTTGTCTATTCCCACTGGTGCCACCTCCTTTTCAGTTTCACCACCCCTAGCAATGGTAGGATATGTCATTGCTAGCCCCTTTCTTTGGCAAATGCCAACCAAACCCCCTCCTTATTGCATGAGTTTTGGCTGAGACTTCCTTCGAGCCTTGGTTCTATCTTTCCCCTATTATTTCACTCTCATTTAACTTGTATTTTCCTTAACTATATCATTATGTGCTAATGAGGTTTTGATAATTATTTCTTAGGTGATTGACTGGAATTTCTAGAGGAGGCGGGATAAAATAAGTGTGCTTAGAGATCGTAGTCTTTTCGTAAGGATACTTGTCATAGTCTAGGATTTTTGGTTGCTAAGTGTTAGGTAAGATTTTTTGTTATACCATGTTGTTGTTACCATGCGATTAAACTTATGATTTTTAATGCTATGACATAATATTTGATATTGTATGATGGAAAAATAAGTAAGTTATGAATTTTGTCATATCATTACAATAATATTCTATGTGGAAACCCTCAATGTGATTATGGTTGTAATATAAGTTAATAAGGTATGATAAATTGGGAAATTTGTATAAAAAAGACCATGTTATTGTTACCATGTGATTAAATCTATGATTTTTAATGCTATGATATGAGATCTGATATTGTATGATGGAAAAATAAGTAAGTTATGAATTTTGTGGTATTGTTACAATAATATTCTATGTGGAAATCCTCAATGTGATTAGGGCTGTAATATGGGTTAATAAGGTATAATCAGTGGGGAAATTCGTATAAAAAGGTATATGGTGATAAATTGAGGATTTGGAGATAATTACCAAAATATATAAGATCTACATAAAATAAGGGACTTTGTTATTGATAAGGGAATTTTGGTCAATATTGGTTTAATAAAGGAATCATGGTATTTTAATGTGTTATATTATCTAAAATATGTTAAGGAATTAATATAAAGTGTTTAGATTAATTGTAAATTGCCTAAGCTTAATAAAGTATGAATATGGCTTGGTTTGAGAATAGTAACCCTAAAACGGGATGGTTATCATCACATGTGTGAAATGGTAGAGTTAGACCATGAATTTTGGATATGTTTTTATTATTGATGTTTTGGGAATGTGTATTGAATCTGGTAATTTTATGAGCCCTACAAGAAAAGTTATGGCGTACTTATAAAATTAGAGTTTATAAGCCTAAAAATAGTGACTTTTGATATAGGGTTATTATCGTATGTGTAAAACCTTAAAGTTAGGATTTGAAATTAAAGTATAGTTATAATAACAATATTTTATGAATAATAAATAAGTTTGATGGATAAAATAGTAATAGAAGAGGAGTTATGAATAAAATGTGAAATTAAGGTTTTTGGGGAATATAAGGGTTTAACCCTAGAAAATGACTTTAGGATCTTTGTGATGTGATTTACCTACTTTAAATGTGTTCTATACCTTTAAAATCAATTATGAATAAGACATTAATTATTTAAAGTAAAAGATCACATGAGTTGGGGCGAAGTGTTTTATGGGTTTGTTCCACCAGACGATAATAGTGGCTCAAAAGAATTTTTCCCTAAAAGGTGCATCAATTTGTTCTACCGGATTAAAAATAGTGGAGCCCTAAACTCAACTTGAATGGTAATATAATTTGAGATAAGTAACTTAATGGATAAGATATTAATGATTTAAATTAGAAGAACACTTGACAAAGGAGTTGGGTTCGTTCCACTAAACGATAATGGTGGCTCAAGTATTTTGTTCCTGAGAGGTGCTTTAGACCATTTCACTAGTTTAAGAATAGTGGATTAGGAGCATCTTGCCCAAAGAGGTGTTAGTTTCATTCCATCAAACTATAATAGTGACTCAGGTATGTTGTTTCTAATAGGTGCTTTATATCATTATGTCGGTTTAAGAATAGCGGGGTCCCTGAGATCAATATAAATAAAAGAGTAAATTTTTTTTATATCTAATAAATATGCCTAGATTAGTACATACCTGGTGATATTTTTATATCTAATAAATATGCCTAGATTATTTTCTACTGCGAATGTATGCATTTAACCATAACCCAGATTGAAAAATATTATCACCTTCCTCAGTACATAGCGTATTGTCCATCATTTTCATGGGTGTTGCTCATTCCCATGAGCAAACGACCTTGATTCTTTTATGCAGGATGTTGAGGACTCTCTAGATGATTTTTTTGTCTATGATACGTTGTGTAGGGTAGTGTGATGTTTTTTATCAAGGCTTTTGGTGTAGAGTCATGTTCTTTAGGGAATAGTTTTATTCGAATACCATTTTGGTCTCTTGGCTCCATGGTATCTCTTTTGCCAGCATTTTGATATTGCACTCGGAGTTAAACTCAAAACTCATATTTAAGTTTATAAAGCTACCCTTGTTTCTATTTACTCTATTTTACTTTGAAGGGTGTTAGCTTTATAATTGATGTGAGGATGGTATGATAAGCTAGAATTACTTCGATTACAATGGTAATGCCTGGTATTCTTTTTATAAGCTTCTTTTGTAAAAAAAATTATAGTAAAAATTTAGGGTGTTATAGTCATAATTATTTATATTAAGGATATAAACAGGGCGGGTTCGGGGCGACTATACACATACCTGTATCCATACCCGATAAGAAAAACTGTATCTGAATCCGTACTCGTACCTAAATCCGTATCCACTAACACATCCATATTTGTATCCATTAGATATCCGTTACCCAATGAATTATCCGTTTACCTGTTAATGGATATTATCCAGCGTATAAATCCATTACCCGACGGATAAATCCATTTAAAGTTAAACCAAATGACAATTTTAACCTTTATTTATACCATATTTATTTTAAAATTAAGGATAAAAGGGCAATTATATATTGGGTAAACGGGTACGGATATGGACACGTTTACGAGTACGGGTATGGAACCTAGCATATATTTTTTTTTCATCCTCCATATCCGTATCTTTATCCGTTTATCAATATCTATATAAGTATCCGTCGGATAAAATCCGTTGGGTTTCTGATAAAATCTGCCTCGTTTACATCCATAGTTTATATATTGAAAATCCTAAGAGAATTGGTATGATATATAGTATTGCATTTTGGGTTGAAGTATGATAAGTGAAAAATAAGAGTATTTAGGATGTATAGTGATAAATAAAGAATTTGGAAATAGTGATTCTGAAAATATAAGAATTTTGTGAAATAAGGACATTTAGTTATCCTTAAAGACATTTTGGTCAAAATGGGTCTAACATAAAAATTTGGGTATTTTAATATGTTAGTTGCTTTAAAATATTCTAATACTGTCCCGTGAAATGTTCAAAATAATTAGGAATGGTCTAAGTTCAATAAAATGAGAAAACAACTTAAATTGACAATAGTATCCCTAAAAAGGCAATGTTATTATTGCACATACAAAATGGTAGAGTTAGACTACGATTTTTTATATGTTGTTAAATTTGGCATTTTAGGAATGTATATTGAATTTGACGATTTTATGAGCCTTAGGGGAAAAATTATGACTTATTTGTGAAATTGGGATTTTGTAAGCATTTTGAACAATAACTTTTGAGGTAAGTCTTTTATCGCATGTGTAAGACTTTGGAGTTATACCGTTATTTTTTGGTATGTCAACAATAATAATAATAATAATTATTTGAGGAAGATATAATAAATTTGGTGGATAAAAGAGCAATGGAGAATAAGATATACCTAAAATGTGAAATTAGGGTTTCTTTGGAAGCATATGGAGCTAAATCCTTGGGAACGACATTAAATACTTACCACTTTCAAACAACAATTCCCTTTTAAGTACTACTAGATTAGTTAGGTTTTCTCTATATTTCCAATCGCATACTTTATTATAGCTTTGTATAAATGTCTCCATATTATGTCACGAAAAATTTTGGGTTTTAATTTATGTTAGATTTAGAATACTTCTATGCATAGATCTAGTTATTTGTCAAGAAAATACACCAATGTAAGCAAACTTGTTTTATGAAGGTAAAATTTGCTTATTTGGTAGTTTTTTTTAGTATCTGCATACATATTTTTGGTTTTAATGGTAATTTATATTTTTTCCCTATATATTTGGTTGATATGCTTCCTCATTGTCCTGATTTAAAGGTATGATTTATTATTTTAATTTATTTACAATTTTTGAAGACTAAATATACACATATTATATATTAATTTGGGTATTTGTTTTCATGTGTTTGTAGTTGCCTGTACAAATGTGGATCTGATGTGTGGTTGAAATGCTTCAAAAATCTTAATTTTAAGAATTATAGTTAAATAAGGTTTTATTAGGAAAATTAATTAAATAAAAATAAAATTAATTAGGGCAAATAAAGAAGAAATTTATAGGTATTTTAATTAGGAGAAATTTTGGTATTTTAGCTAATTAAGGATTTTATTTTGGAAATTAATTAAATTAATTATTTTATTTAAAATAAGAGGGAATAAATATTTCCAAAGTAATAGGAATTTTATAAATAATTTAATTGGAAAATTTTAGGGTGTTTTTGCTAATTAAAATATAATTTATGAAAAATCTTTTAAAAATCCTAAATTAGCCTAAAAAGGGATTTAAATATTATTATTTTAAAATATTCCAAATATCCTAATTAATTTAATTAACCCAACCCACCATTTTTTATTTTTCACTTTTTCCTTTTTCCTTTTCTTTCTTCCTTTCTTCCTTTCTTTTTCTTTCTTCTTCTTTTCTTTTTCTTCCTCCCCTCCCCCGACCTGGGCCAGCCCAGCGGCCCAAGTCCCTTTCCCTTCCTTCTCCTTCCCGGGGCCCATTCTTCCTTTTCTTTCTTTTATTCTTCTTTCGGCAGCTCAGGCGCTGCGCTTTATCTCTTTTTCCCCCTAAACGCCGCGTTTCATTTAAAATTTCCCACTCACCGCGCCAACCAACCGAACTCCTTCCTTTTTCTTTCTTTTCTTTCTTGCCCGGACCGTCGGTCCAACCCCCCTTTCTTCCTTCTTTCTTCTTCTTCTTCCCGTCGTCGACCTGTAACTCCACCACCCACCTCCGAGATTAACGCCGCCGGTTATGCCCATTTTGACCGGCCGTTTTCTTTCCTCTCTCTTCCCCTGATTCGACGACCACTTCTACCCAACCCACCTCCCTTTTCTTCCGCGCCTACCCTTCTTTTTCCTGCGCATACCCTTGCCACGATTTTGAATTCCACCGGCTAACCGTTGCCGTTGGTGACCCTAAACTTACCTGCATTACTCCCTCACCGACCCACAGAACCCTACCCTCTCTTCTAAAATCTATAAATACCCCCAATAATGAGCCCTGTATCGAAATTTGGATCTTTACCCAGAGAAACCCTCGCGTGCGCCATCGCCACTTTAGACGCTTCGTCCGCCACCGTCGGCCAACTTCGCCGCCCACTCTTCCCACCTAACTCTTCCCTGCACCTCCCTCTAACTAACTGAACCACCCACATCCCTCGATTTGCCCTGCACAAGTCACCCCGACTGTGCAAAGTTTGCTTCCCAATCAGCCCTCTCTTCCACCTCCGCCGCCCTTCGAACCACCATTAGCCACCTCCTCTGCCGTAGCCACCACCCACTACACCTCCCAATTTATTCTGTAGACCCTCCTCTACCTTTCCCTACCCTTCTTTTCCCCTTCCTCACTCTCCTCCTCTCTTTCTCTTCTTCTTCCCCATTCGGCCACTACCGTGCGCCGCCACCTTTATTCTACTCCTCTCCACCTAGGCAACTCTAAACACCCTAACCCCCACCTCCATTCTACCTCTCCTTTTCCCAACATCCAACTTTTCCCCTTTTCTTCCCTTTTTCCGGCCACTGTCGCCACCGCCGTGCACCACCGCCAGCGCCACCTGTCACCACCAGTCTAAGGTTGAACCCCAAACCCTTTCAACCCTTTTTCCCTATTTAATTAATTTTATTTTATTTTATTTTAAATTTAGCTTATTATTCAAATATTATTATTATTATTATTATTATGTATTAATATTATTATTACTATTAAGTTCAACATCATTAGTATTATTATTTCTTATTAGGGCTGACCCTATTTGGCTAAGTAAATTATTAGTATTAGTATTAGTATTATTATGAGTTTTATTTTATTTATTAATGTTATTATTATTATTATTACTATTTCAAAATTATTATTATTACTTCATTATTATTATTACAACTATTTTACTAATAGTGTTACTATTATTATTGTTATGCGATTATTAATAGTAGTAGTAGTAGTAGTACTACTACTACTACTACCTACTACTACTACTACTACTACTAATACTACTACTACTACTACTACTATAAGTAATATGTATTATTATTATTATTATCACTAATGGTACTTTTACTATTTCGAAGTAGGGTCGAAAACCCTAATTTACGTTACTCTCGGTTTAGGTTATTTTATCATTACTATTACTATTACTATTACTATTACTATTATTATTATTATCATCATCATCATCATCATCATCATCATCATCATCATCATCATCATCATCATCATCATCATCATCATCATTATTATTATTATTATTATTATTATTATTATTATTATTATTATTATTATTATTATTTTGTAATTTCAATTATGATTTCATTACTATTATTATTACTATTTTTATTAATAATGTTCTAATGATATTATTAGCATTATTTTGGTGAAGGGTTGAAGCCCTTATCTCACCATCCGTTTATATTAATATTATTATTAGTATTTTTAGTATTAGTATTACCATTATGATTATTATTATTTTTCAATATTATTATGGTTTTTATCATTTATATTATTTCTATTTTTATTATTATTATTTTTCGCATTATTGTTATTATCATTATTACTATTTTGGTAAAGGGGCCAAAGCCCTTATTTCATTTTGTTTTCGAGTTATGCCCTTTTTATTATTATTGTTATTATTATTATTATTATGGGTATTATTACTATTGTTATTATTATCATTTTTATTATTATTATTATTAGTATTAGTATTTTTAGTATGATCATTGTTTCTATTATTATTATTATTCTTATTAATATTATCATTGTTATTATTTTTAGTATCTTTGCTATTATTATTTTGGTATCATTATTATTATTATTAGGGTAAAGTCTTCAACCTTATATTATCAACTTTTATAATATTACTATTATTTCTTATATCTTTAGCAAGATAGTAATTAGTTAATGTCATTTTTATTATTAATATTTTATTTATTTTATCAAAAACCTAGTATTATAATAAATTAGTATGTAATAGTATTTTTGGTAGGAGGGAATCTAATTTTAGTTTTTCCTTCATATAGGTGAGACCAGTCAAAGCCTTAAGGAGACATAGGAGTATACTCCAAGATCAGTGTCGTTTTAGGTAAGGGTGTTACTAAGGCTTTAGGTGTGTTGATGTGCATTATATACTTTGTATGTTTTGCATGTATGGTATAGCGTGGAGTTGAAGTGTATTCATGTGTTGTTATATGGCATGTGTATTATATACATGTGATGAAATATTGTGGTATGTGATGATTGGTTTGTGACCTTTTAGACATGCATGTGAGGATATATAAAAGTGGTATTGTGTGGGAAAAAGGTTGAAAATGGAAAATGGGAAATAAGTTGACCACGGGGGAGTAAGTTAACCAAAAAGAAATGAGTTGACCAAGGGATGTGAGTTGACCTAAAAATGTTAATAATCCATCAGTAGAAGAAGAATAGAGGGTGAAAGTAAAATGAAGGAATGAGGGAGTCTATGGTTTTGCATGAGAGAATCTAGGGTTTCGTATGGGAGAATTTATGGTGCTGCATGGGAGAATCTAATCTAGGGTTTTATATGGATGGACTTAGGGTTTTGTATGGCAGATTTTATGGTGTTGCATGGGAGAATCTAAACTAGGGTTTTGTATGGATGGACTTAAGGTTTTGCATGGTAGATTTTATGGTGTTGCATGGGAGAATCTAAACTAGGGTTTGATATGAATGGACTTAGGGTTTTGCATGGCAGATTCTATGGTGTTGTATGGAAGAATCTAATCTAGGGTTTTATATGGATTGAATCTAGGGTTTGGTATGGATGAATCTTGGGTTTTACATAGATGGATCTAGGGTTTGCATGGTTGAACCTAGGGTTTCATGTAGGAGCTTAGGGTTTGCATGAAAAGTTTGAAAGGTTGCATGGGAGTGAAATTTATGTATGGAACGTTGATTTGGGATGTGAGGAAGGTAATGTAAGTGTTGTTTGGATATTTGAACACTTTGGATGGAAAATAGTACGTGGAGTAATACAAGGGTATGTAGGAGATTGAGCTAGGGTTTGGTGTGGACAATTAGGGTTTAGTGTGGTTACTAGGGTTTTTGTGGTAGCACATATACTTGGTGATTAAAGTATAATGATGAGGGTGGAATCTATGAGTTGTGATGTATGGAGTGTTAAAAACGATTTGGATTGTGTGAGGTGGAGTAGGATGGGCTACTTAGGCCTAAATTAGGGCTTTTGGGGAAAAACCCTAGAGTAAGGAAATAAGTGGACTTGGAGGTGTGTAGTAGCAGGCTCATTCCCACAAGTAGTAGGCCCTTCTGACTTTGTGCAGGTGGGCAAGACATCAGGCGGAGCTGAGTGTTGAGCATATATTTGGCTCCAAGTTTGAGAGTAGTGTGGCCGGAATCACTCTTCCTGTGATTTTACCTCCTTCTGTTATTTCTTCTGTATCAGGTTTACCCTCTTATGATTTATTACTTGTATTGCGTATTTTAAATGAACATTTTATCAGTTGTAAGCTTATTTCTCTTTTGGATATGAATTACAATTCTTTACGCGTACTCTGATCTTTGGTGTTATGATCTTTCTAGTTCTTTCATGAACTCTTGGTTTAAGTTTGATGTTAATCTTTTCTTAACCTTAGCACTTGGCATTGAAACGGTCGGAGAGAACCGGTTTGGCACTAAGTGTGGCGGTAACATCCCCAGAATTCACAGCTTTTCAATTTTAAATTCTTCCGTTTAAAAAAAAATTAGTGAATTTTGGGGTGTTACAGTGGTTCTTCCATAACCCAAGGTATAATTTACAGATTTTGTTTCTCTTTTAATTTTATGAAGATTTTCATTCACAAATACGGTATACTCTCTTCTATTTTATTTCTCTTTTTTGAGATAGATTTGGTTTCTCTTTTAGCTTAAAAAATATAGTATATTAATCAATTGTTTTGTTTTTCTGTTTATGATATCTAGGTAGGAAAACATACGACATATTGGGTATGTAGTCTAGTTGTGTGAAGTGGCGAGGCCTAACGTTTTGTAAGGTATAATAGTAAGGTTTCGAATAAATTTTATCAGAAATGCCTTCATTTTCATGTAAATATGTCATGGAAAATTTCAGCTTTTGATGTTATGTAAGATCTAGCATGTATCTACTGTAGATCTAGTTTTATGTGAAGAAAATACATCGATGAAAGCAAGATTGTCTTATCGAGGTAAGATTTGCTTATTTAATAGATTTTCTAAAATATTTGCATACATATTTTTTATGTTAATCAAAATATGTATTTTTTCCCTTTAGATCTGATTGCTATGCTTACTTGTTGTCTTCTTTTTAAGGTATGATTTTTTTACTTTATCAAAAAATTCTATATATAATATACATATATTTTATATTAATTTCGTGATTTGTTTCCATATGTCTTCATCTGCTTGTATAAACATGGAGCATGATACATGTTTCTTCCAGAACCTAAAGTATAATTTTCAGATTTCATTTCTCTTTTAGTGTTCTTAAGATTTTATTTCACAAATATGATATACTAATCAATTTTTTTGTTTCTCTTTTTTTTTTGAGATCTAGGTATAAGAATGTAAGATATATTATGTATTTAGTCTACTTGTTTGAAGTGGTGTGGCATAAAGTTTTTTGAGGTATAATAGTAAGGTTTTGTTTTTCTTTTATTAAATATGGTTTTAATAGTATGATATAATATTTATTTTTTTATTCTTGGTAAGATATGCTAATTTAAATGCTTTATTTTGAAAAATTGACATAGTATTTGTGTTTTTTCCATCTAGATTTGGTTGCATAATTATCAGTTTCCATACTTTGAATACTAATTTAAATATTTTTTTATAAACAATCTTATACACACACACACACACACATTCGTGTCGTTTTTTGTTTTTATGTGTCTATCCATGGAATATACAAATGTCGAGCTTAATGCATGATTCTTAAACCTGAGATATAATTTTTTTGATTTCTTAACTTGATTGCTTGTCTTATGATTTGCTTTCATTAAGATTGTTTACTAATGATTTTTTTTTCCGGATCTAGGTACGAAAACATACTTACTCGAGGCATAATAATTTTTGAGGTATAACAGTAAGATATACTATTTTGTTGCAATGCCTTACAGATGTTTGCTAATGGTTGAGCTTAAGTTATAAAAATTATATTTTATAATTATATTATTAATTTGATTTTCAACTTCTACTAACTTGATTTGAAATGGTGATATAAGTTTTGAAAGATTTACTAGGTTTGTAGTTAGTAGTGGTTGAATTATGACAAATTGAAATTATACATTTTAAACCTAGTGACCCTAGGTCCATAATTTTCTTAACTTTAAAATGCTATGATATTAATTGTAGTTTGTTTGCATGTATGATATGATTAAATTTCATGTTGTTCTTCCTTCTATGTTTTTAGTGTTTGATATAAATGTTTAAGCATATATCTAACATGATTCAATTTTGTTCTTAGTATTTATAAATATAACTAAGAACCAAAAGATAAAACAAACACACTTTTATTTACTCATATGGTAAATATGGTAATAAAAAGTATTTGTAATACCCCAAAAATCCTAATTTAGAAATTATGGCAAAATAATGATTTATTAGAAAAAATTAAGAAAATAAATTACTTTATTAAATAAAGAGGAAATTAATTGAGGAAAATAAGGAGAAAATAATAAATAAATTATTTAGAAAATTTTAGACATTTTACTAATTAAAATGGAAGTTAAGGAAAATTGATCCAAAATAGCCCAATTAATCTAAAAAAGGAATTTAATTATTATTCTTAAAATAATTATTATTAAAATTAAATATCTAAATTAAACATATAAACAAATAAAGACCAAATACCCCCAACCCAACTATTTTATCATTTTTCCATTTCCCCTTTTTCCTTTTCTCCTTTCTTTTCCTTTTTCTTTCTTCCTCCTTTACATTTCTTCCATCTCCCCCCCGGTTTGGGCCAGCCCGTCGGCCTAGATCTCCTTTCCTCCCTGGCCCATCTCGCGCGTCAGCCTTCTCCTTGCCCCCAACCGGCCGGTCCTTTTCTTTTTCTTTTCTTTTCTCCCCCTAGGCCGACCGGTCCAGTCGTCCCCTCTTCTTCCCCGACCTGCACCCCCGACCTGCAATTCAACCCTGCAACCTTGAATCTGGCCGGCAGCCACCAGCCCAGCGCCGACCGTCCTTCCCTGCCCTTCCCATCATTTTCTTTCCCTTTTTTGACCCCAACAAGCCCCATCTCTCCCCTCCCCGCGTGCCATCTCATTTCCCTTCTTCTCCCGACCCGACCTAACCTGTAATTGGCAGGGCTGCACGCCTGCCACCACCGGCCGGTGGTCCTGTCACACCTGCCCCGTTTGTCCTCTTCCCCTTCGTCATTTTCCCCTTCAATTATCCTATAAATACCCCCATTAGCAGCCTAGTTCAAGCTTCTTTTCCCGCAGCCCAGAAACTCCGTCCCTCGCCGCCGCCCAATCAGTTGCATATTTCGCCGCCGGCGGTGACCGCCGCAACAAACACCGCCCACCGAGACCATCCCTGCACCCTCCTCTACGAAACCAGACCATCACCACCCCTTGCCTCGCCTTGCACGTGCCGCCCCAACCGTGCAAAGTCGCCACCCCAAACAACCATCTCCAGCCTTCGCCGCCTCTTGCGTCGCCAATCCAGCCGCCACCAGCACCTCCTCCACCCTCCAAAATGTCCATTAGACCTCCCTCTACCTTCCCATACCTTCATCTTCCCCTGCCTCCCTCTCCTTCTACCTTCTCCATTTTTCCACCACCTCCCACCACCTTCGGCCGCCGCGCCAACCACCGTGCGCCGCCACTCCCATCCACGCCACCACTGTCACTCCACCCCTCTTCACCTGCTGCATCTTCCTCCACCTCAAACACCCCTCCACTTCCCCTCTCTTAGCCTACATACCCATCTTTCCCTCTCTTCCTCCTCCACCACCACCGCCGTCGCCGCTACGCGCCGCCGCCAGTTCCACCACTAACCTGAGGTGGTGCTCCAACTCCCCTAGCCCCTAAATTATTTTCTATAAGTGTTAATAATTTTATTTAAAATTTCTAGTATTATCCTCAATATTAATATTATTATTATTCCTATTATTATTAGTGTTTTATTATCATGGTTATTATTATTATTATGTATCCTCCTTATTTCCTAACCTAATTTCAGAAAATACTTATAACTAGGTCAAACTATTTAAAAGGCTACAACTTTAGCATTTAAAATGGTTATCATTATTAATTATTATTATTATTATTATTATCATTATTTCTATTACTACTACTAATACTATTATCATTATTATTATTACTAACAACTTTAGTGTTAATATAGTTATCTCTATTGTTGTTGTTATTATTATTATTATTATTATTATTATTATTATTATTATTATTATTATTATTATTATTACTATTATTACTATTACTTAACCTAACTCTATGATTTTCCTAACCAATAATAATATTATCATTAATAATGGTCTACCACTTTAGGGTTATTATGATTAAGACTTTTCCTCATTATTATTATTATTATTATTATTATTATTATTATTATTATTATTACTAACCTCACTATTATTCTTGCTATTATTACTAATGCTAGCTATGGCTTATTATCATTATCTTTACTATTATGGTAAACATTTAAACCCTTATATTACTATTACCATTTTTACTATCATTACTATTACTATTATTATTATTAGTATTATTATTATTAGTATTATTATTTCTATTATTGTGAACAAAACATTTGAACCCTTATATTATTATTATTCAAAATATAACTTTTATCATTATTATCTTTAGGAATATTTGTACTTCGTTGGTATTGTAATTATTATATTATCATTTTAACCCTAACACTATTATTAGACTTAGCCTTAAAAATGCTAGGGTTTCTATCACTATAAGCATTAGCATTACTATTATTACTATTAGTAGTATCACTATTTTGCTATAATTATTATTAGTACTATTATTAGAAGGATAAAGCTAATAGGTTTAATAATATAAGTGTAGCAATAAATATTAAAATAAACATATTTTGACTAGTAATATGTAGTAGACTATTTTTAAGATAAAAATCCTAGTTTTCGTATAATACTCTCTTTAATAACAATAATCCTAATCTTAAACTAGAGTAAGGGATGATGGTACTTTTGATGGAAACTAATACTTAGTATTTTCCCTTTTATAGGTGATCCTGACCAAAATCCTAAGGAGTTATAGGAGCGTGCTCCAAGCCCGGCGTCGCTTTAGGTAAGGACGAAGCTATGGCCCTTGTGTGATGTGTGACCTGTATGTTTTGAATGTTGTATATACCATGCTATGTCGTGTGTTATATGATTGTGGATAACTTGTCTTATGTGTAGCGCAGCTTGGAGATTGAGGTATGTTTGTATGTGTTTCCTATGACATGAGCATGACATGTATATGTATGATGTTTATGATGTGATATGATATGGCCCTCTAGGACATGCATGTTATGATAAATAATAATATGAGTTGGGAATATAAGGATGACAAAAAATAAATGGGAAGTGAGTTCACTAAGGGGGATATGAGGTTAACCTAAGTACCTCATGATCCATGAGAGAAAATTAAGAGGAAGGAATGACCAAAATAAATGAGAGATGGGAACCATGCATGGGAGTCTTAAAATTTGCATGGTGACTTGGGGTGTTTGCATGGGATGGCTAAATCTTGCATGGGGGTGAATCTTACGTGAGAAAAGTTGAATTAGGGTGTAAATAAGAGAATGGGAGAGTTGTGGAGTGATTGGAGACTTGGGATGGAAAATAGTACGTAGGTTGGTGCAAGGGTATATAAGGGACCCGATTAGGGTTTTTGGGGAGAAAGTGGAAATATGGGAAGTACAAAAGTAAGAATGATTAAGGAAGGGTGGAGTATGGGTTAAGAGTGAGAATTCATTTATATAAGAGATGATTATGGGTTTCCATGTGAAAGAAGAGACTTTGGGATGAAAAGAGAGGTTACTTGTGGAAGAAGTAAGGTACTAGGGTTGATGTGTCCAACTAGGGTTTTGCCGGTCACATGCGAGATCGAGGAGTAAAGTGATATGCCTTGGGATTTGACCTAATAAGGGTGAGATGTGGGGTGAGGAACAAGTAATGGTAAGGTAAGTAAGAAGAAGTTGGGCCACATAGGTCCAACTAGGGTTTCCAAGGGGAAAACCCTAGAGGTTGAGAATAGGCGAGATCGAAGTCATAGGGTGTTGGGCTTAACCTACACTCTCAGGAGTTGGTCTTTCGTTAGGTGTGAGCATAAGGGGGAAAGAATGTCGGGGTGTGATAAGGGGTGCAGGAGTCCCAAAATATGGGACGGGCCCTCTTGAGAGAAAAGCAGTAGAACATCGATGACATGCATGTCAAGGGTGGAATGTTATCTAATAAGACACAGATAAGACACTAATCATGTAAAGTGAAAGATTGTTGAGCCGAGCCCAGACCGGTCCACCGGCAAATAATAGTGGTCAGGAGCGTTCTGCCCTGAGTGTATACTTTCCGGTCCACCGGCTATAATAGTGGGGGATTTTGTGCTCGACAAACCAAAGCAAGTAAGTCAAACAATGGGAAATACACTAAGTACTTACAGCGAAACACCATGTGAGTCAGGGCCAGACCGGTCCACCGGCAAATAATAGTGGTCAGGAGCGTTCTTCCCTGAGTGTATGCTTTTCAGTCCACCGGCTATAAAAGTGGGGTTCTCATACTCACATGGATTATTAAAGAATATGTGTGGAATGGACATATTATTGATGAGAATAAAGAATAAGTCACCGGGAAAGTAACCAGGCCTTATCATGTGTGTTATCGTATGTTGCCTATGTGCTTATCCTTGTATCATGTGTTCTATGTGTTGGCCTTATCTCGTATGTTACCTTACTTAGTACGTAGTATACTGATCACCCGTTTCATGGGTGTTGCTTATTCCCATGAGCAGAAGTCCCCTATGAACTTGTGCAGGTAGGAGAGGATGTCTTCGATGCCTACGATACCTACGAGGCATCGGGTGGAGAAGAGTGTTGAGCCTAACCTGACCTGGGGATCGAGAGCGATTCGGCCGGACTCTGTTGCTGTCATCGGATTTCGTATTTCCATATTTAGTTATGTTCTGTACTATGCCTTATGTTTTGAAAAACTTACTCTTTGGTTTGTGATCCTAAGTTGCACTCTGATTTCTGTATGACTTATGTTATACTAATGATTCGTGTTTATTGTTAACTTTATTTAGCCTTAGCACTTAGTACCGGAACGGTAGGAGTGTACCGGTCTGGTACTAAGTGTGGCGGTAACGCCCCCGAGTTTATGGTTTTATCTTTCGCTTTCGCTAAACCTTTTTATTTAAACGAAATTTTTCAGTAGTAAATTTGGGGGTGTTACAGTATTATTCTAGTATTTTTAATATATTTTATATAAATGAATTCATGAATATGGTTTCTGACTTAAACTATTGAAAGATAAACAGAAAATGGCATAGCATTTAGCTATAGTGAAACAACATAATTAATTGAACTACCTACTGATGAATTGTTATCTCTTGTTCTTTTTCATGATATTGTTGTTGATTTCTTCAATTTCTTCATAGTTATATATGAATTCTACTTTTAATTGGCTATGGAATAACTAAACTAAAGGTTTAATAGTTAGTTAATTAAAAACACAAACATTATTGAAAACATACACATTATTAAATGTTAATATATATTTTAGTTTTATAAAATTATTATTATTAGTTTATAAATGAAGTACTTTATATTTTTTGTATATATTTATCCTTGGTGTGGTCCATATTAAATTAGATATAAAATTTGGCCACAACGTTTAAATTACATGTTGATATATTAGTAATTAAGCCCAATCTTAATCTCTCTATTTAATTCTTGATGGTAGAATTAGAATTAAAGAAGTATGGATGCAAGTATGTGTGTGCCATGTAATAAGGAATTAAGGGAGATAATAAATTAATTATTTAATTTATTTATATCTCCAAATTCTATTTTTGAAGTGAGGAGGGAAAAGGTAAAAGTTGGTTATAGTAACCAACTCACAATTTCCCACTAATGCACATGAGATTAAGAGGCACAATAGTATCATGCACATTTATTTTCTCTACGAAAAAATTGAAAAATTTCTTCTCCATAATTTTATTCAATTTCTCTATGAAACCAAAGACAAAGAAAAAAACTAAAGAATGTCCTTATTTACATTTCTCTTAAGAAGCATTCACCATCCGATTTTAGGAAAGATGGAGTGGACCTGCAAAATTTGATTATGGTGATCACAAATTGTGAATATGATGTAATTAATCCTATCAATGGATGGAGATACATTTCAAAAGATTATTAACAAGTATTATATAGTTGAATTCCGTATATTGAATGATTGTAATGTGTATTAGGGTTTCACACATTTGTCTTTGGATTGTGTATGAATTTTATGTATTAATATTGATTATAATTCATGCCATAAATTATATCTTTCATTAAAAACTTAGTGTTAAAAATAATAACTTATCTATTACCTCTCTTTTAAATTGGTATGTTGAACCCTTCTATAATTGTGTATGATAAAATATCAAAATGGAGGTAGAAATTACAGAGCTATGTGTTAAGCATTCGATTCTCAAATGATGTGGAAAAGTGTTGAACATAACTTTGAGGTGGAAATTTTTTTTAAATTCTGATTTGATTGTACCAACTGTTGTCATATAAAGTTTATAATTTATTTATTTGTCAAAAAAGGGGGAAGTTTGAAAGTATGTTTGAAAAGTTGATCCATTTCTATGTCCGGTTTTGTCACATTTACTATATGCGTAAAATGTGACAATTGAACTTTTATTGTATGTTTAAAATGTGTTAATAGTTGGTGTCAGGGAAATGGTCAAAAAGATTGTCTAGTATTTTTAATGCTGCTGGTATGCCAGAAATTCAACTTTTATCATATGTATATGTAAGCTGATGTTGGAAGAAATTGGGGCTACATCAATAATACAAATAATTTTGACTAAATTTTGTTTTTGTTCTTCATTTAAACGTGATGTGGTAACCTAAAAAATTAGAGTATACTCATTGGTTCTCCAATATAAATAACTTTGACTAAATTTTGGATTTGTTCTTTCTTCAAACCTTACGTGCTTACCTAAAATATTAGAGTACATTCATTAGTCCTCTAACTGATATCCACATTTCTTTATTAAATGCATGTATGATAGGGGATTATGGTGTTAATATATGGACTTGGTCCAACTATTTAAGAAATATTAGTTCATTCTATAGGATGATAATAATAATAAATATGGCGTTAATATAGGGGATTATGGTGTCAATATACGGAATTGGACCTACTATTTGAGAAATATCAATTCATTATATAGGATACTAATAATAAATATGTAACCATCCTTGCACGTAATTAAGTAGACCACTAAATATCATATATATGGGTTTATTAATATAAATCTTAGTACTAGAGCCTCAAGTCAATTTAGTAATACATTAAGAAAAATCGAAATGGAATTGGTTTACCATATATAAAATTCAAATTGATTTGGAGCCTTTCATTGGTATTTTTTTGGGGGTTTCATTTCTTTCTATCATACTTATGTTTAATTTTAAATAATTAAAGAATTCAACTAATTCACCCTTTTTTTAGAAATTCTTAAAAATATTCTCACTAAATGGGCTATGTGTTACTATTGCATTGTTATCACAAAAAAAGGTAGTTTCTTTTACTTTTAAATTTGTGATGTGAAGTTTAAGATCCTAACCCTTATCAGTATGTCACTTTTGTTTCATAAGATGTTTCTTTTGTCATATTTTTTATTATAACATTGATTTGGTGATGGTTATAAACAACTAAACATTATAGTTAAAAAAAAAACTTCTAATCCAACAATATGCAGTAGAAGTAGACCTAAAATTGAAATAATAATACTTATTACATAGAAAATTAAAGCATCAAAATTCCTATGTTAAAATTAGCTAAATTAAAATTATAATCAATATTTTGGACAACCAACCCTATGTACGATCTTAATAGGTTGAATACTCCTTACATATTCTTTCTTAATACTAAGCTAGTAGAAGAATACACCTTATTACATATATTTAAATACCTGATAACTTTCATATCATACTTTTTCCTTTTTCACATTGACTCTAGCCTTCTTCTCTTGACACACTGATGAGGAAAGATCCCCATTAAGCCTTCCCTTCCTGAACTCTGAGATTGTATTTTCCAAATCATATGTTGAAGACTTGGTTGGAGTAGTCGCCTCATTCATTTGAGATTCCACCTTCATGTATCACAAAAAAAATGATATTAGTTAATGGAATATTCAAGTCATTAGTCATGTAGTAATTTTCATTCCGATAGTCATTGCATGAATAATACCTACCCCTCTATTGTTTTATCTAATTTGGAAAGTATATCTGACTCCTAACATATTCCAAAAACTAGTTTAATTTAAAATATTTTAAAGTCACAAATATAATGGGTAAATACAAAACAAATAGTTTAATTGATGCTTAAAACAAAACCTAGTTGCTGGAGCAATTGGGATAATTATACTTGCAAATCAAACCTTCATCCATAGTTATTTTAATAACTGAGTATGCCCCCATTTAAGGATCCATTACTTGGACCAGGAAAAGGGCTTTTAGGTTGATATTTTTTTTCCAAATCAATAGGCAGATGATGATTATCTCATTTTCCTGCATTGTAAGATTGAAAGTCATAAGAATAAATACTATTCACAGTTGTTGAATATTAATATTTGAAGCATTACCTCGTTGTCCTCTGTAAGTTGTAATGTTGATTTCCTATCAATTGTGTTCAGTCTCTATCCCAAAGCAGTAGTGGAATGTTTCTTGTTCCATCAACAACCTTAATTTGTAGTCTGCACCTTAGATTTCCTTTAGTATCATACTTGTTGCACTTCTAGCAAATGAATTTGTGTCCTAAAAATTTGAATTTATTTAAACATTTTCTTCATGCAATATAAACCACTCCCCAATAGTTTCTATCCCTACAACCCTCACATTGATCCATAATTTTCCTAGCTGAAATTTTTTGGTTATATTGTGAACATAAAAAATTAAATATTTTTTTTATTAACAGAGGACCTCATTTTCTTATAGTTACTCAATTGTATAGAATATTTCTTTTCCAATTGAAAGCTTTTATGTTATTGTTTGTGGAGTTGAAAGTGCTTTTGCCTTAGAAATAGTAACAGCTTTGGATTGTCCTTCAGGTAATCTACCAAAAAAGTCTATTAGTAGTTTTTTTTGGTTGGCAGTAAATGTATTTTATTTAAAATAGGTAAGTAATTATAACCTAAAATAAAAAATACCCATTGACAAAGTCTTTGATCTCTTGCATTTTGATGTCAACTATGATTTTAGTCACATTCCCTGTATTTGATACCTTGATTTGATCTAGAATAACATCAATAATAATGATAGATTTCTCACATTAGAATCATGCTAAAATTCAACTAACTTTCTATAAAAATACAATAATAGTACCTCCAAATACCTTGACTATATAGAATTAGAGAACTACTATAACTAGATTAGGATTTGTGATTCTAAAGAAATCACCAAACTCTATTGTGTAGTATCACCAAAGTGTGCCATGTACTCTATTTTCCCTATAAAATTGTAATTATGTTAGATATTTATTGTAATGGTTGTTGTATAGTAATTTAAATATGTCATCTATATTTTTACATATGATCTTCATGGACTGTAATATTCCATAAAAATTCATAGGAATAAATAATAAAATAATAAATAAAACAAAACATAAGTATATATAACAATAACAATAATATGAGATTTAAAATTTATTATCTAGCTTAATTTTGAGATATTATTTTAATTATCTAGCCTAAAATAAATTATAGATAAATTATAATATTTTTTTAATTATTTATATAATTACCAATAAATTTTCCAAAAACCCAACCTAAAAATTCCACAACTTTCTTCTTTTTTCCTTTTTCCTTTTTCTTTTCTCTTTTTATCCTTTTCTATTTCTTCCTTCTTTTTTCCCCTTCTTCCTCCCCACCTGAGCTATACTATAGCTAGCCCAAACGGTGTTGTCTCCCTCTCTTTCCCTTTCCCCCCTGAGTGGCCCAATCCCCTCCTCTCTCTTCCTTCTTCTTTCCCTTGGGCGACAACCCAAGACCCTCCTTTTCTTCTTTTCCCCCTTTCTCCCTCCTTTCTTTCCTCTTTCCCCCTTTTCTCCCTATCTCCTACCTCTCGCTTGTGCATCACATGAACCTTATTCCATTTTCCCCCTTCATGCCTACAACCCAGCAACCTTCCCCCTCCCTCTTTCCTTTCTCGGCCATGCAGCGCATGCGCATCAGCATGTGCTTGTAGTGGTCCCCCTTGTTGCATGACCCCTACCCAATTCCTCTACACCTGCATGACCCTTTGCACCTAGACCCCTTGAGTTGTCTTGTCCTGCCACCATCGTGCCACCATGTGACCGGTCACCTTCTCACCTTCCCCCTTTGTCCTCATTCTCCCCCTCCATAACCTATAAATACCTCCAAAAGCTTCCCCTTTCCTCTCTTCTCCCTTGTCAAACCTGCACCCACACCCTCCCCTATTCCAGCTTAAAGCCGCCGCCACCGTCATAGCCAGGCGACACCACTCTCAGACTCCTCCCCTCTTCCTTCCCTACAACCCCTTGAGCCTATTGAGCTCCCTATTCTCCTTTCTTTTCCTCCCTGACACTACAAAGTGTAGGCCATGCCTCCCCAACGCCACCCTACACCACCTTGTACCACCACCACTAACCCACTTTTCACCTCCACACCACTATTGCACCTCAGCCCCCTACACAAGTGCCTAACCTATGCAGCCAACCCATTCCACATTCTTTTCCCCTCTATCTCCCCTCTTTTTCCCCTCCCTCCTCTCGGCTATGCCACCACCAACTGCCAGCCTAGTTGCCACAACTTACCTCTCCCCTACTAGCCTACATGGTACCAACACCACTCTCAACTCCCAAGAGGCTAACCCCTACTCATTTTTCCAACAAAAACCAATCTCTAACCTTATGTCACCGCTGGGCTACCACCGTGACCGCTACTGTGTCGCCACTCCACTTCTCTTACCTATTCTAGCCACCACCACTTCCCTTCCTCCATTTTAACTTCCATTAAATTAGATGATTTATTATTATTATTATTATTATTATTATTATTATTATTATTATTACTTTATTTAGAGAAAAAAAGAAAGAAAAGGAAGAAAAAGGATAAGATAGCCTAAGTTCGGATATTTTTATTTTTAGGTACTGTTTCAGTGATCATGGAAGAGGAAGCACATGTTATTCTTGCTTAAAGACTAGAGCCATTTTGGTAAGGATACAGTCATAGCTAGGTCCTTGTTTTTATGTAACTTTATTATGTGTTAAGTGAATACCTGCACGAAAATGTTACATGTTCTAAGGTTGTTGGTGTATCTTGACTTTCAAGGACCTAATGTAAGAATATGAGTGCACATGATTGTGTTAGTTCATGTGTTGATGTGTAATTCTATTGTGTGGTACTGCATTTTTTTTAAAGTTGAGAAGTTATTGTAAGCCATGAGGCTTAGGTAGGGTTTTGGAGACCTAGGGGCATTTTGGTTAATATTGTAGAAAAATTGCATAAGGGCAAACCTTAGGGAAAAAACTATCCAAATATCATTTGGAAGGTGTTAAATAATAACTATGGTAATTATAAAAGTGGATTAGGGCAAATATTGCATGGATAGGGTTGACCATACATGGGGTGAGTCAAACCTAATATGGCCTATGTCTAGAGGCGACTAAGTGCGGGATGGTTGCTAAGGCTGGATGTGGGGGAGATGATGACTTTGTTAGGATCTTGGCAACAAATGGGGGAGTCCTTGTATGATAAGGAATGAGAGATTAATAAGTAGGTGGAGCTAGAGTTTTTGTAGTACAAAACCCTAGGGGTAGGTCATTATCACTTGAAGGAAATGAGAGGGATTGGGTTGTACCTCTAAACGATAATGTTAAACATGCTATTTGGGGTTGCGTACTAAATATGATGGCTAGGTGGGATAAGTGGAAGCAGATACAACTAATACGGGGAAATTAGGGTTTCGAGAGGAGTCTATTGGGGAGGTTGTTATCACATGTGCAAAATGAAGGAGTTAGGCTAGCAATATATGCTTGATTATGGAAATTTAGGGTTAAAGAAGCAGTAAAGAAAGGGCTAGGTCAAATGGGGGAAAATTAGGGTTTTGAGGAGAAACCCTAGGGGCCAATGGTTATCATATATGAGGAATAGGGGAAATGGGCTATGACTCATGAAAAAAGGGGGTTCCTAATGACAAGTTTGGATTGTTAGATGAATTAGGAACTCAAAGGAACAATAGGGGGATGGAGATTAGGGACTATGGCCTCTAAGGAGAAAGGGTAATCCTGAGGTGGTAGTAGGGTAGAAGTCATTCCTGAGTGGTGCATGATTGTGGTATCTGAAATAAATAAGACATGAATAAAACACTAATCACTTAAAGTGGAAGATTAGAGTCGGGGCTGGTTGTACCTTATTTACCAGTCAATCGGTGAGAATAGTGGCTAAAAGCGTGCTGCCTTAGGTGGTGGACACAAGTAACAAAACCCTTGGACAATAATATCCTATGGAAAGACTCTAATTACTTATAGTGGAACACCATGTGGGTTGGGACCGGTTGTACCTTATTTATTGGTCCACAAGTGAGAATAGTAGCCAAGAGCATGCTGCTCTTGGTTTGTATCGTACAATAGGTCCATTGGTGAGAATAGTGGCCAAGACCGTGCTATCCTAGGTTTGCATTGTATTTACTGGTCCACCGGCGAGAATAGTGGGATTCCTGAACTCACATGGATATCATTTAAGAGATGACTAATTATGGCACAAATATTTTGAGTCCAGATAATAATGAATGAACTGCTATAACCTACTTATGCGCCTTTTATATCTTATTGTGGTATCATTAAGTGATTTATTTCTGCTTGACTATATTATTACCTTACTTAGTATGTAGCTTACTAATTACACCTATTATGGGTGATTCTCATTCCCACAAGCAGTGTCTATTCCTGAGCCTGTGTAGGTGACCGAGGATGCTCTAAATGAATTTGCTGCTTATGATGATATGATCGGGGTAGAGTGATGTAGGAGTAATCCAGGGTTTGGGCCTAGAGAGAGTGACATCCGGTTGTTATCATTCCAGCTTACTAGTTTTAATGTTTTATTTCCATTGAACAATGTTTATGTGTTCAATATTTCCTTGGTAACAAATATTTAACCTCATTGTGCTATGAAATTATTTCCTTGCTATGTTTATCAAGGTTGCACCTGTTTCTACTTTTTCTTGTAGTTGGTATAAGGATGGCCTAGGGCTAGACTTATACCAATTACGGAGGTAACACCCCCTCTTTTGGTCTATGTTTTTATGTTTAAAATGAAAATTGTCAATGTTGATTTTTAGGGTTGTTATAAGAACAAAGTAACTAGTCACATGCCTAAATACTTCCTTCTCTCTCACTAAATGTATAGTTATGACTCTTCCAATGATATCTATAATATGGATAAATGTTAATTTGTTGAGTATTATGTATTTGAAAGTTGTTGTGTTAGAATTTTTTGTATTTTATGTGAGGGTTATTCTTCCTAACGTGACTAATTATTGAAATGGTGTAAACTTGAATAATTGGACTGAGAATGCTTTTATCTCTGATTGCATATCATAGTGTGTGAAATTTTTTAAGTAAATGACATACTTGAAATATGTAGTTTTTAATCTTAGCTGATTGTTTACAACTATAAAGTTTTTCACTTGATATAATCGACTTTCCTTCAATATTGCCTTGTATTGTCAAATATAATATTTAATGATAGCTGCATGAACCCTTTGGCCCTATAATTGTTAAAAATATGATGTCATATTGATATAAAATAGATGAATAATAGAAAATTAAAGATATGTGCATCGATAACTCACTTCTTTGTCATGAAATATACACTAAAGGCTGAATGCTTCATTCTTGTTGCCATAAGAAGGCTTTTCATGGACTCTTATCAACCTAACCTTCATAGTCCATGTATTCTTTGAGGGATGTATGTCATTCAGAATGTTCCAAATTGCCATTTTTTTTCTTACTCGATAATGTAGAAATACAAATATTAGTAATGAAGTTATATTAAATTACATTTGACGTAGTAAAAAAAATGGCATAAAGGAAATATATAATTATTACAAAATATAATGATTACTAATAATTATTGGTGATATCCTATTTGTTTTCATACTGCAAAAATGATAATGAAACTAAAACAACAAAATTTTATTAAAAATATATATTTAACCCCTATTAAACTTGAATGATGGACATTGCTAAAGACTATCAATTAAAGAACTTTTGTATGTGAAAAGTGAATATTGTAGCTCAAGCAAATGTGAGATATTTATAGACTTAGTCGAGTTGTTTGTGGGGATTTAAATTTTGGATTGATGATGACATGGCTAGAAATTTAATGTTAGATTACAATATTGGATTGATGACTTGGTGAATTACAACTTCAAAATGTTGGGAAGAAGTGAATAGACAGGATAATACCTTAATGGACATATGGACCGATAAAGACATTTTTAAACACTAATGACTTGTTGACACATGGAAAATTTTGGTGCATGTCAAGTGCATTAGGTGGGAAAGGATCTGAGAAATTTGGCTCAATCAATTTCTTCACCACCCACCAACGCATTAACACCACCACACCAGCATAGAAGTTGCCACCGTTGGTCACTAGTTTTGATTTTGAAGTTCACTCCATCTCCAGTGCAGTAACTTTGATTTTGAATCTGGTTATTTCACCACCATTTCTCCATTCATTCATGTATTTTGTTGCTCTTTGTAAGTTTTTTTTCCTATCTATTTCAGATATTCTTCAATCATCATATTTCAGAACATGTGTATTGTTGTTTTTAGGGTTTATGATTATGGATGTTTGACTGTTTGCTTTCAACTTGTTTCGTGGTTTTTAATTTCTAGCAAAAACAATGGATTGCTGTGTTTGATTTCAATGTGTTTATTAAGCATTCTTCTTTAGGTAATTTGTTATTAAATTGTGTAGATTTACTGATTTGGTAATCTGTATGGGTTTATTGCTAGGTTGTTGCTACCTGCTAGCTTATTAATTTGTTTAGTTCTAGGCTATTGCTAGCATTATTCTTCGGCCCTTTAACTTGTGCACAAACACAAGTCAGAATTATGGGGCTGCTAAACACATGTTTGGGCATGACTGATAGCTAATTAGTTTGAATCATAATTAGCTTATTATTGAGAAAAACCC
Source organism: Tamarix chinensis (assembly GCA_030549775.1). Taxonomy (NCBI): domain Eukaryota; kingdom Viridiplantae; phylum Streptophyta; class Magnoliopsida; order Caryophyllales; family Tamaricaceae; genus Tamarix; species Tamarix chinensis. The sequence goes on along the minus strand of CM060177.1, from coordinate 7,244,154 downwards.
ACTTAAGAACAATGATACAAGTAAACTAATAAAGTTCTCATTTAGGAAAATAATATGTTAAACTGGTTTAAGATGAAATTGAAGGAATAATGGGGTGGTGGTGTTTTATAATTGCCCATCACTGTAGAGAAACATTGTTGAAGCAACATCTTTGTCTTTTAGTTTCTACCAAAAATCCCAATTAGAAAAAGGAAAATAAAATAACATGGAATAAACAATACAATTTACAAATTACCAAACATAGCAAATCTACATGAGGTTTGTTTAGACGTACTTATGCAAAAACATCTTTAGAATTAAATTATCTCTTATGGTCATTGCATAATATACCATGAGCAAAAAATATTTTTTTATTAAATTAACTAGCAGCTTTGAATTAGATGGATTCAATGACATTCTTGGAATCAAAACCATATGACCCAAATTGAAGCATAAAAGAATCTCGGCCTCAACACATGATTACCATGTCTAGTTATAATTAACCTCACACCATTGCATAATCCTACTAAATGATCTATATTCTACAATAACATAATAGGAATACCAACTTGTTAAAACAAACCAAATGCCAACCTTTTCACATATAATTATATGTTGGAAAAGAACTAGCTCCTACCTCATGCTTTATGCTGGAAAAGAACTAGCTCCTAAACTAAAGAAAATTAGATTGGTATTAGAACTACAGAATATGTAGATATGGTAATTTTTGAAAATAATGACTTCCAATATCACTTACTCTATCTATCAGATGTACTCTATTAGTCCTCAATAGACGCAATTAGGTGGGTAAATTTTTGTTTTAAATTTTCACAATGAAGAAAAACTCATTTTTATCTCCTATGTAACTTATCTTTATATACATTAGGCATCCCATTCCTATCTAGGAACATTGTGATCTTGCATGCTAATTTACTAAGTTTATGATTATAAGTACTCTTCCAATCTAAGTATAATTATATCCTTATAGTAATTGTATAAATAATGAACTGAATGTTGTTCTTGTTGTTATGTGAATTGATTGACAACTTATCTCAATCGTAAATTTGCAATCAGAAAACAAATTTCAAAACAATAAGATTAACAAACAACATTATGTATCCTAGGCTTGTTAAGGGAGAAAAGTTAAACTAGCATTACTTCTAGTTAGCTAGGTAGTTATGTGTGCATGATGATGTTTGGAGAGTTAGGCGTGGGATACCACCAAGTGCATAATAGGGAGATTTTATAGATTTTTTGAAAATTTTAGAGCTGGGCTTATTTTATAGATTTTAAGGTTTTATTTTTATATTTTCTATTTATGGAATTTTAATTCTTGCAATTTAACTTTTGTAATTTTAAGTTTCACAATATTTAAAGGATTTTTTTTAATCACAAAGTAGTGATGATAAATTTGTGCATTGTCAGCCACTTATTCATGAGATTATACACCTACTTTAAAATTGGTAGTGGTCAAAACTTACTATAGTCAAGTCTTCTCCACCACTACAACTGTTGGAATATTTACAATAGTCTCCCCATTATATTATAATTTTGGTAGGTAGAGATATTTTAATAGTTGAAGCCTAAAGCTTCTTATCCAATGAGTAGTTTAATGATTGAAGCTTGAAGCTTCCCATTCAGTTATTAGTATAATGGATGAAACATGAAGTTTTCCATTTAATATAAGTAATTTAATGGTAGAGGCTAAATGCTTCCTGTGTCATAGACTTGAATATTGTAACACCCCCATTTTTACTACTAAAAATTTTCGTTTTGTTGAAGCGTTAGTTACAAAACTAATAGGTGTTACCGCCACACTTAGTATAAGTCAGGCATCCTCTACCATTCTTATACTAAGTGCTAAGGATAAAATATTATTTTAGTTAAATAACATTTATAACAAAGGTAGGATAGAAATTTCATTACAAATTACATTATCCTGATAAATACAAAAAGATCAGACAAAGAGTTGCAATATAACAAAGGGAAATAGCGGGGGACTTAAGAGTCCACAAAATATTCGGATCAAAAGAAGTCAGGACGAACACTGAATAGTTCTAACTCTCAACTCTCTATTTGAAATTGTCAGACCTTACCATCAAAGTAGTCCTGCAAGATAAAGAATGTCTGTTGAATAGGCAGGGGACCATGAAACGAAACCCGTCAGTACTATGGTACTGAATAACTCTTTATACCAAACTAATGTGAAAAACTAGCATGGAACACATGCAAGGCATACAACCAACATGTAAAAGACATTTAAGTATCCATATGATAATTGATATACGGTAATTATTTAGACATTCAAATTCCATCAAAGTCAAATACTACTCATTTTCATTTATCTAAAACAACTGAAAGCTTACCAAATTAACATACTAGAGGTGCTCTCAGAAGTAATAATTAGAACCCAAACTCCAGCATAGCAATTATAACCTTCACAGCATGACTCATATCTCAGCATAAATCCCAAACCAAATTTATAACATCATAGGTATATTACAAGTAAGCTATAACAAAATCCACAACATCACATGCATACTTACGAGTACAATATAATAAAATACATACCATCACATATGTACTTATAGATACAGGATAATAAAATTCGTAACCTCACAGGTACACTTACAGGTATAGTATGATAAAATCCATAACATTACAGGTATACTTACAGATATGATATAATAAGATCTGTAACATCAAAGGTACACTCACAGACATGATACCAACACATGTAGGTACAAAGGATACTATCGAAATGACGGGTAGGCACGAAGGCTATTACCGAAACCATAGGTAGGCACAAAGGCTACTACCAAAACCACGGGTAGGTATGAAGACTACTACCAAAACTACAAGTAGGCACGAATGCTACTATCAAAACCACAGGTAGGCATGAAGGCTACTACTAAAACCAATCTAATATTCGATAATGATCAATCCAATCAAATCATATCATTTCTATTTTTATTTACTCGAGGGGGGATACAACAATAATCCAGAGACATAAAATTACACCGGTCATACTCGTGCACAAGGCATCATGGTACCCTCCAACCATCCAATCCAGAGGCATAATATTAATCAAGTCATACTAATGCACGAGGCACACAGTACCCTCCTCCCCTCAGACACCTAATCCTTAAGTATCAATACCCTCTATAGGGCTCGTATGTCACCTATAGAGTAGACTAGGGCCTTATTGAGGCACAACAGGCACACCAAAAACCCAAATAAATCGAGGAATCCTACCTCGTCTCGTCTCTAGGGTAGCTACCCTTAGAGAGACTATTCTCAAACTCAATGTCTTCCACTTTATGTATTAGTATTTTTATAAGGTAATCACAGATAAAACATATTGTATATTTATTCTCATTTCCATATTTATTCATTTTTTCTTTATTTCCAATTATCCAAGTCAAACCTAAGGTCAATGGTCCAAAATAAGGTTAAAGTCAACACTAAGGTCAACTTATTAAAAATCTAAGGCCATCCTATGTCCAATTTTTTCTATTTGGACACATTCGATTGAAATGACCAAAATGCCTCTAAGGCCAATAATTATTAGATTATGAACCATTTAAACAATAAATCCATTTTATTTACTAATTTGTCATAAAAAGGCTAAAAAAAATAATTTAATTATTTATTATGCAATTTAAACTATCAGCTATGTCAAAAGACCATTTTACCCTTACACATATTTCTGCATACAAAACCCTATTATACACTTTTAAACCATCCAAAACACAAGATCACATAATCAACAACAGATAATACATAATAGGCAAAATTTTCAGGATAAATATCATAATACACAAAATGACTAAATTGCCTCTAGGGCACACATCCATAATAGTTGTACCATAATTATATCTCAGCTTGCTCAACTTATTATTTTATACATAATTAGCATACAAAATATTTTTTTTGTTATTATAATTATTTTAATCATACTTTTATACCCGTAATATTTTACATCGGATAACATGGTCATTTCATTGGTTTTTCATAATAATAATAATTAACACATAATTATATCAAAATAAATCATACTTAACATATTTCATATACCAAAAATCCTAATGTGCTATCACGTAATATTTATCATTTTATTAGAATATAACAGTTACCTGAATTCCAACAACACATAAAATTAGCGGTATCCATTAAAAAATATTAGGTTTTGCTAATCAACTTTCGTACCTAAAAATAATACTGTAATTACAGAATTAATATCTATCAGATAAAATAATTATTATAATATAAAATATTTTTTTTTCTAAAATTACCAAAGTACCCTTACATTTAATATGGGTATCAAATATTCATACATCAAAATAATTCACTCACGCTGCACATACAGCATGAGCTTGCACTAGGGAAAAACAAGGGGGTTGCTGGGCGAGAGGGTTGACCAGGTGAGGCAAGGGGAGGATAGGGGGGTAGTGGGCGGTGGAGACTGGTGGCTAGCCGACGACGGTGGTTGGTGGTGACAATGTGGCTACGCTGGATAGCTCGTGGTGATGGTGGGATGGTGGTTAGTTGGTTAGATTAGGAAGTGCAGGGGCTGTGAAGTGGTGGAGGGCTGGAGTTGTGGTTGCTGGTGGTCATAGAAGAAGGAGAAGGAAGAGGTGGAAGGGGCTACTTAACAGGGGTTGGTTGGGTGTTGCATTGGGGCTGCTAGTTGTTGTGGGGGTGTTGGGGACAGTTAGAGGTAGCCGCGATGGTGGAGGGGAGATGGGTGATGCTTGGTAGCTGCTGGGTGCTGCGCTAGATAGGAGTGGTGGTAGGCTCAATGGGGATGGGGAATCAAACAAAAACAAAGATAGGGAAGGGGTAGTGGAGGGCTGCGGTTGTTAGAATGGTTACATTGGATGGGAGCGTAGGGCAGGACGAAGGGGAGTAGAGGTTGCAGGGTGGTGGCCGGTTGGATTAGTTGGTGTAGTGGTGCTGCAGGGTTGGTAGGGGAGTGTTTGGTTGGAAAGAAAACCAAACAAAAAGAGAGAGGGGAGGAGGATGAGAAGTGGGGGTTGTTTGGTTAATAGTGTATGTGTGTGTATGTATATCATGTAGGAGAGATGGGTTTGGCTTGGGGAATTACTGGAAAGAATAGGGGGCTGGGTTGGAGTGTGCGTGAATGTGTAGTGTGTATATGTATGTATAAATGCATAGGGTGGAGGTGAGGTGATGGGTTGAGTGAAGTAAGGAATGAGGGAGATAGGGAGAGTAGATGGTAGAGTAGAAAAATAGTTTTATTTTTATTTTAGGTTTATTTCGGGTAAATTAGGGTATCGTATCGAAAGATAATTCAGGAAAAATAACCGGGATTGGGATGGGTTTAATAGAACGGAAAAAATAAAATAATCGGGAATAAATTTTAGTAATTTATTTATGGTTACAGATTAAGATTATTAATAAAATAATTAGGCTAAGATTTATGGGTATAAACTAGGATTAAATTTAATAGTTCAGTTTCTATCAACTTTTTAGCCTAATTATTTTTATATCTACATCGACGTAATAATACGAATAATAATATCACGTTAAATACTAAACCTCCTAAAATAATAACTATAATTAATCGCACGTAATTATTAATTTTTAATTAGGGTTTCTAAAAATGGGGTATTACAAATACAATCCAGAAGATCAATTTATCTGATTGAATAGCCATTGCACATTCTATTTTATGGATAAATTATTTTATAAGCTTATAATTGACAAGAATGTATATGTGTATGTGGCATGATAAATTTATTAAAGGGTTTCCTGATTTAACAATCGAATAACAAAATTATGCATGCTATCATACCTAAGTTCCTGAAGAACTTACTATGGTATATGAATATTTGATGGTATTATTACCATCAAGATCGGCTAGAAGTAATCCCAAGATTAATATAAAATATACGCTTTTGGTATATGTGAAAAACCAAAATGTATCACTAACCAAAAGTTAGTAGGCCATAAAATATTATCTTTATGGCATGAGAAAGGTGATCACATTAGTGTACCAATGATAGGAAAGATCATTGAATATTGTATGAGCACCCACATATAATTCTAAAGATTCATTTTTCAATTGGTGAGCTCATATAAATGAAATATTATTCTTAGCAAATTTATAGTCATGATAATGTAAGAAAACACAAAATCTCCTATGTACTTGATAGAATTTAAATTGATACATGTGGACCATTTTAAATTTACTATGGTATATAATGATGCATCAATATAAGGTCACATGTCATATTTTTTAACAAGTAATATTGCATTAGCAAAAAAGTGAATAATCATCCAATTGAGGTAAAAATGCAATCAATGCCTTAAGATGGAAGCAAAATGACTTGGTAGAGTCACTAATTATGCATTTGATTCGTAGACCCTTGTTAGTGAGGTCTATAAGCGATATGCCAATATACATGCAATGATTTTTGGTATGTACCAATCACATATCATATTAACCCTTAAGTTAAGTTAATTGAGATTATTGGATGAGTCTTATGTATGCTTATAATCCCCCATGAATATGAAATTAAGCCACAAAGGCTATAAATGTTTTTTCCTCAGCCTCAAGGGGAAAGAAGAGGAGATTGAGATTATAAAGCAAGCAAGCACTTAGAAGATGTCTTCCATGAGATATGGACCCAATGAAAAATTAAAGTACACTTAATTATGCTTATTCTTGCTAGATGTAGCCTAGCTACAATGCGCGTTTGTTATGGCCAATAAATGACTAAAGTTCCAACTCACATAGAAGTCCTTGTGGTGAATTCGAATAAGTTAATGACAAGTGTGTTACAAATACGCTAGAAGTATATGATATGGGTCCAAAGACCTAAACCATTGAAAGAGGAGTTATAATCCTTTAAAATGATAGAAAACTTGCCATGTTGAATTGGCATATCCATATGGATAGAATATAAGAATAGATTCTACTGGTAAATGAAATATCCATTAATTGTCCTTACACCAATGTAAGGTGATATGAGGTAGACATTAGTGATGTATTTACCTAAACACTTGCAGCTGATAATGAATAAAAGCGATAATTATTATCCATTTATTATGGAATGCCACTGAATAAATTATTAGTAAATTAGAATAGTCAAATATATCCACTTAATAAGCGTGATTTGTATGGACAAGAAGTCCAACATTTGAAGGTTAGACCAATTGGCTATAAGTAGATATTTTAAAAGAAATTATTTAAAAATCAATCTAGTAACACATGTATTTGTACAAAAGCTAGGATTTTGTCCCTGATAGGTTTTTATTAGTAAAGTTTTCAAATGTAAATACTATTAAAGTGTGCTTATACATGCAAACATAACCATATGTAATATGAAATATGAAGGAGACATACTAATTGAAGGAATAAAAATATACTCTTTTCCTTAGCCATGGTTTTATCCCATTGGGTTTTTATAGTAAGGTTTTTAAGGAGGCATTATTTTAGAGATATATTCTTAAGGGAGATTATTATAAATATCAGAAGATGTACATCCAAGGAGGAGTGTTATAAATATTCTATTTACATATTATGGATGTACAATTTATGAATGTATATTGTATTAAATCATAGGTTTAATACTCTCATTAATACCATAAGTTGTAGTTCCTTCTCCATTATGATTCCACCACCAACTCTATGTATCCTCCACCTCCTTTCATATTCCCTAACTTTTTCTTATGATAGATATAATAAGTGTTGGTATTATATATATGAGATATTATGAATTGTAAATGTAAGAAGGGATCCATACACATGAATGAGAATAAGAAGTCACATTCTCTCTTCCTATCTATATTGTTATATTATCTCTCTTTAAATTTATCAATATTACAATAGCCTAAGCATGCTCAACCTATCATATTAGACATACATGACACACATAATTTATTTTTGGCCTCAAACCCATTTTAACATGTTTTTATAGAGATAATTTTTTACACAAGTTAACATGCTCCATTTTACTTAATATCATGCTAACATTATTAGGTAGATAATTACAGTGTAGCATGCTTAATACAATTTATGCATCAAAATCCTAATGTGTTATCATATGGCATCTAACATTTTAGTAGAGTATATGGATTATAATGTAGCAAACATGTTTAACATAGTTTAGACATCAAAATCCTAATGTGCTATCATGTGATATCTAACATTTTAGTGAAGTATAAGGATTACCTAACTTTTAGCAAAAGCATAAAATATAAGTAAATTATGAAAAATTATTAGGCTCCACAAATCAACCTCTTTATCCAAAAAAAGTTGAACCAACATTAATCATATTGATATCTAACCCATAGAATATACATTTTTATTAAAATATTTATCAAAGTAGGATTACCAAAATACCCTCAAATTGCAAGAGGAGGAAAAATGGCCAAACTCACATTGCATGGAGTGACGAGCATGAGCCCATACAAGAGGGAAGGGGGGGTCGGTGGTGGTCTTGGCTACTGGAGGTAGTAGTCGAGGGTGGTGTTATGAGGTGAAGGAGATAGAATGGTGGTTGGGCCATAACTTAAGGGCTTTGACAGTAATGATTGTTGCTGGCTTGGCTGGACAGGTTTGGAAGGAAGGAGTTGTAGAGCTAGCACGAGGGAGGATGACAGGGTGGTAGTGTCGTAGCACCCCCATTTTTAATAATTTAAAATTTTTATTTAAATATTTAGGTGTGAAAACTAAAATAATAAAAACAAATAGTGTTATCGTCACAATTGGTTTAAGTTTGGTTTCCTCTATCATTCTTATACCAAGTGCTAAGGCTAAAATCATTACTTCGCTTAAATTAATAACACAGTTACAATATTCAAATTAGAGAGTACAAGCATATTGACATCATTCTAAAAATAAGTAACATCAGATGTTTGAAAAATTAAAGAAAGAAATTATAGAAGCATACAAGAGTCCAAATACACTTAGAATCAAAAACACTAAAAGGACACCGAATAATCCTATTCTGAACCCAAAATACTAGCCTGCGATTGAACTCGTAAGATAACCTGCAAACCACTACCCATTGAGTAGGTAAGGGCCCATGAAATGAACCCTTCAGTATAATGTTACTAATAACACATCATATAGAACTAATATAAAAAACCAGCACATACAAGGTATACAATAAAGTATGGTACAAGACATTTAAATATACATAGGAGGATTGAAATATGATAATCATTTAGATAACCAAATACCACCAGGGAAATATACAACTCATACTCGTTCATCTGAAACAAACTAAAACTTACCAAATGAACATCTAAGGGATGCTATTTGAAGTATAATTAGAACCAACATCACACAAACCATAACAATAGCAATGATCATATATTTCATTATCAACACCAATAAATCCCATAATATAGGAAGACTCACAGGCAGAAGACCAATAAAATTCTAAAACATTATAGGTAGGCATGAAGGCTACTACCGAACCATTAGTAGGCATGAAGGCTATTATCTAAACATAGGTAGGCACAAAGGCTATTACTAAACATAATAGGCATGAATGCTACTATTGACCAATCCAATAATATAATAATAATTATTTATATTTTTATTTACTCAAGGGGAGATCATATCAACCTGGATAAACTAAGGTACTTTGGTCATATTAGTGTCTAAGGTAACATAGTATCCTACAGACTATGAACGTAATAACACAAATGTACCCTAGTCGTACTAGTATATAAAGGTAACATAGTACCCTACCGATAAGTACATCTAATCTATAAGTATGCATACTATCTATAAGTTTGTAGAGCTAAATATAGTAAGATCTATGACCTATTTAGGGCACTAAGGCACATTAGCAAAAAAACCAAAATTAATCGTGGGTTAAAATACATCTTTAGGTAGCAACCCCTAAAGATTTACTATTCCTGATATTGAAGTCTTTCACTTTAAATATTAGTATTTTATTAAGGTGACCATGAATTCAAATCAATCACATATATATGGTTTCCATACTTAACCATTTGTACTCATTTTCCATCTATTTGATATAACCATAAATAAGATCATCACCAAGGTCAATCATAGAAATATACTAAGGTCATCCTAGGCTCAATTATTCACATTTGGATACTTTTGGCTGAAAATGACCAAAATGCCCCTGAGATAAAAATTACCACGTTAGTATCCTTTTAAAATACTAAATCCATTTTGTTTATTAACTTATAATAAAAAGTCTAAAACATAATAATTAAATTATTTATCATGTAAATAAATTATCATATATGCCAAATAACCATTTAAACCATAATCATGATTCTACACATAAAACCCTAGCATTCACTTTTATTTCATCCAAAATCATATATCTTATGCTCAATGATATATATAATATACATTAGACATGCTTGTCGGGATAAATATCATAAGATACATACAGTAACCAATTTGTCCCTAGGGCACTCCACTAATAATAATAATACTACAATTATCTTTAAGCATGATCAACCTATCTTTTTACACGTACATGACACACACACACACACACACTATCCTCATCATATAGACCTTTTTAGCATACTTTCATACACATGAAATATTACGTAAGATAACATACTCAGTTTTTTTTTGGATTTTCATGCTAATAATAATAAATGCATAATTATAATGTAACAAATCATATTTAAAATATTTTATATACAAAAACCCTAATGTGATATCGCTCAATATCTATCATTTAAGTAGAGTATAAGAGTTACCTATTTTCAATAAAGTATAAATTATCGGTGTCCTACCAAAATTATAAGACCCCATTAATCAAACTTTTATACCTAAAAATAATACCACAATTACTGTATTCATATTTAATGAATAAATAATCATTATAATATTAAAATATTTATTATTCAAAAATACCAAAATAAGCTTATTAAAAATGGGTTCAAAATTTTTAAAAGCAAAACTTCCTCACACTGCCATACAACACGAGTTTGGGGTGCATGAGGGGGGTATGCATTGGGTGGTGGAGATGGTTGTTGGAAGAGGCTACTGGCTTGGGTGTAGGTGATGACCAAGTGTGTACAGTGGTGGATGGAGGCAGCGATAAAGCTGGGAAGATTGACGTGCGGTGATGGGGTGGTTGGTGAAACCAAACAAGCCAATATAGAGAGAAGCGTCCTGGATGGTTGTGGCCACGGTAGAAGGTTGAGGCAGGTGATGTAGGAGGTTGGAGGCTACGAAGGATGGTGGTGTTGGATGGGAGGTTGGGATGGTAATGGGTCCCGAACTCGACCCAAATCTGCAAGACCCACCTCGTTTTTAGTAGGTTTGGGCCCATGATTTTTGGACCCAATGGGTCTGGGTCGGGTCTGAATCCATATATACCTAAATGAGTTTGGGTATGGATCTAGTAGTTTTAGACCCAAACTGGACCTGCTAGACTCATTTAGTGTGTGAGTGTGTGTGTGTATCTATATATATATATATATTTGCGAGCGTGTGTGTGTAGGGATAGTAATGGATCTCGGGCCCAATCCAGACCTACTAGACCCACTTCATTTTTAGTGGGTCTAAGCCCATGATTTTTGGACCCAATGGATATGGGTCGGGTATGTATCCATATGTATCTAAATGGGTATAGGTATGGGTCCAGTAGTTATAGACCCGACCTGACCTGCTAGACATGTGTGTGTGTGTGTATGGGTGCATGCATGCGTGTGTGTATATACACATATATAAATATATACTAATATTATATTTTTCATCATTGTCATAATCTTTTTTTGAGCTCCTTATTTATTTTTTAAAATTTTATTTTAGTATATTTACTTAATAAGCAATATGTATAATATTGTATTCTAAAAGCATTATAACGCCATTTGAAAAATTAATGTAACTATTTTAAAATGTTATTTTTTCTCTCAAAGGATTTTTTTAACAAAAAAATACATATTAAGCTATATAAAGCATAAATGTATTTGTATTTATATAGATTATTAATTATTTAAAAAAATAGTTAGGCCCATTTAGGACCCGTTTAATTGCTAGACTCGATGTATCTAGGTTTGGGTCTAGTTAAATAAATGGGCCCAAATCTGGGTCTAGTTGGACTCAACTCAGACTAGACCCATTGCCATCCCTACTGGGAGGCGACTTCTGTAAAGGGAGATGGAGGCTAGGAGAAGGTTGTGAAGGGTGGCGCCGAAGTGAAGGCGGAAGGCTACAGAATAAATGGTTAGTGATAGGTAGAGAGAAATAATGATTTTAGCCAGTGGGTTTGGGGATGCTATGTTAGAATCAATCAAAGAGAGGGGAAAGTGGTTCCGGACACAAGGGAGGAGAAGGAAGGATTTAGGGTGGTTGGGGTTGGTTGCAAACGAGGTGGTTGGATGATGGTGGAGGCTAGTAGTTGTGGTGCATGGGGGTGGTAGTGGTGGTGATGGTGCTGGAAGAAGGGATGAATGGTGATTGACTACACAATTGTAGGGGGTAAGGGGTGGAGGTGTATACGCTAATAGATGTGGATGTTTTGGATGAAAATGGAGGGAAGCAGAGCCTACGAGATTGGTTGCATGATGGGATGTAGGGGAGGGTTGTTGGTGGCGGTCGAGTGCATGTGTGGTGCTAAGACGAGGAGGGTTAAGGTGCAGAAGGAGGGACACATGTGAGGGATGATGGTGGTAACATGAATTAGTGATGGTTGGCATGCTAGCTAGAGGGATGGTTGAGGAGAGGAAGAAGGAGTGATTTGTTGAGAAAAACCACACGAAACAAAATTGAGAGGGAGGGTGAAATGGGGATGTGTTTCAAATAAGGAGAAATGAGAGTGAAGTAGTGTAGTGGTGTGTATGAATGTATGTATATGTAGACGATTGGGAAGAATGGTGAAATGATGGTGATTGGGTAGTGGGTTCGACAAAGAGGTAAGGTGAGGGTGAGAGGTTGCAACACAGTGGATTCGAAAGAGAGGGGGTATGGGAAGTTGAGTAAGGTAAGGAGGGAGACTGGGTGAGTATTTTAGGGAAGGAGGAAGTTGCACGGTAGGGGTTACATGAGGGGGAGAGGGTTAGTAGGGATAAGATAGAAATTAATTTATTTAGTTTTAGGTTTAGTTTGGGTAGGTTAGGGTATTGGATAGAAAAAAATACATTAGTAAAAATAATTTGGTTTTGGATAGATTTAATAAGAAGGAAAAAGGTAAAATAATCTAGGAAAATATTTAAGCAATTATTCGAATTATGAGTTAGAGGTTATTAATAAAATAATTAGGCCAAGGTTTAAGGGTTAGGTTTTTGAATAAAAGGCTAAACACCCGAAAGAAAATGTTACAAAATTTTAGGATGTTACAAGTGCTAGTGAGACAAGGCATGTAGGAAATGAATGGTGGCTAGGTTGAGGATGTTGCGAAGAAGGGTGGTTGCAATAGAGGAGGGATGTATGGTTGGAGGTATGGTTATGCATGAAATTAGGGCATGGTTGGGAAGGGGAGGTCATGAGAGAGGGAGGATGAGGGTGTCCTAATAGAGTGGTGGAAATGGGGCTAGAAAGATGATGAATTATGGGAAGAAGTTGGTGATGGGGCTACGTGAGGAGGTCAGATAATAAGGGAGGGGCAGTGTGAAGGGTTGATGCAAGGGGGATGGAAGGGTGATGCTACTAGGTAAGGGTAACAATGGTGGCTAATGATGGGTTGTAGTTGATGCAAGGAGGCTAAAGCAAAGAAGGTGAGGACGGGAAATGGGATTACTAGCACAAGGAAGTGAGGGTGGTGTTGGGCTAGGTTGGTGACGATGAAGGTGATGGTGGGGAATGGCAAGGGTGTATAGTGGTGTTGGGGATGGTGTTACATTAGTGATAAGAGGTAGAGAGATAAGGAAGCTACAAAGGAATGGTAGGAGTTGAGTTGAGATAATAGGTGTAATACCCTGGATTTTTAAAACCGGAGTTAAAATATTTAACCTTTAATTGAGAAAATTTAATATTAAATTTTATCTATTTATTTATTTATTTATTTTGGGACTCTTGAGTTACAAAGTAGATGGAATTATTTAATAAATAAAATATGATTATTTTTATCATTTTACCTTACTCTTTTATTTAAACAAATCTCAAACCCATGTTTTTTTACCAAAAGTATATATTAAATAAATACCTAAATTTGAGATAAATTATTTTATATTTCTTTTCAAAAACTAATTTTATCATAATCCCTAATCCTAATTCTAAAACTATTTTTTTCTATTTTTTTCTTTTTCTTCTTTTTTCTCCTTCTTTCTTTTCCTCCCTCCCTTCTCCTTTGGGTCGGCCCAATTCCCTCCCCTTCTCCTACTGGGCCAGCATGTGCCCACATTCTTCCCCCATTTCCTTTTCCTTTTCCTTTCTTTCCCCCTCTTCTGCCTTGGGCCAGCCTACCTTTCTTCCCCTGTCCTTTCTTTCTCCAGTGCGGGCTGGCTCGCTCTCCCCCTTTTCTCCTTCTTTTTCCTGCAACCCTCTTTCCCCTTTCTCCTTCCCTTGTATCCTTTCTCCCAAACCAAACACCTCCTTACCCCCTCGTCTGCCTTTCCCCTTACGCCATGCACCCTGCCTATGCCACCACCGACCATTCCCGCACCACCTTCTCCCCATTACTGTCCTTTTTTCATTTCTAGCCCAAACACTCTAGTCCCCTCCTTCCTCTGCAAATCTCCCCCCTTATTTTACCCCTGTCACCCTACTATGCCTGGCAGGTGACAGCAACCATCTCCCACCCCCTCTAGCACCACCTACTCTGCTCCCCCTTCCTCTCTTCTCTTCTTTTTCTTCTTCTTCTTCTCCTCCTCTCTACCTCACTTCCCCTTCAAGCCCTCTCTCTCTCTCTCAACTGACCTCTCTTCTCTTATCTCTCCTTTCTTCCTCCTCTAATTTTCCTCATTCCTTTGTCTGCAGCCACCACTTGCGCTTCCACAACTAAACTAGCCTCTATCGTCAGCTACCACCCCTTCTTTTTTCCTTCCTTCCTTCCTTTCTCCTCCTCTTCTACCTTCCTATCTCTCATTTTTCTCCCTGCGCTAATTCTTACTGACCACCCTGCCTTGCCCATTCTTCCTATAGCGGCCTCCTCCTCCATCGTAGATGTTGTTAACTCCTTCGCCACCTATCCTCCCTACATGACCAAGTAGCAATCATCCCAACCTCCCCCATAGCCCTGCCTCTTTTCCCTCCTCTCCCCTTTAATGCACCACCCTACAACCCCACCCTTCGACCACCTTCCTTCTCCCTCCCTTTCCTCCTTCACCGCAGCTCTTCTCGGCTGCCTTCTGCCAGCCATCCACCCCCTACACCATCACCCGCAACCACCACACACCCACCGCACCAACCTCCCCCTTCTCTTCCTATTATTATCCTTTTCTTCCTCTCCCTCCCTACTCGTCTCTGCAGCCCACGCCGCCACTCCCGCCGTCTGCGAGCCACCTGCACCACACCCCCAACACCCAACCACCTCCCCCCTCACCCTGGCACCCAACAACCACCACCCATACGTCTCCACCACCTCCCTCAACCCCTTTACCCTCCCCCTCCCCCTTTATTCCTCCCCTTCATCCAAAATGCATGGCTCACCCTGAATGGCAGCGTGAGTTATGCCATGTACTTCTTGGTATATTTTAGCCCATTTTAAGTTATAAGACCATTTATTAATGTTATATTTATTAAATATTTTTAATAAAAATCATTCTTTTATTTATCTAGTATTAATATGTTATGTGTGACATTATTTTTAGGTACAATTTCTACTAAGCGGAGCTTAAGTATTTTAAACTAGGGATACTGGTTAAGGTTGGTTTGGTTGAGAATAAGGTAACCGTTATACTCACTAAAATGTGTGGATTGTCATATAATAGCACATTAAAATTTTTGGGTGTGAATTATGTAAAAATGTGGTGTTACTTTCCAATTCCACGATTATTATGTTGCCTTACTTATGGTGTGATATGTATGAAATGGGTGACTAAGAAAATGGAGATAATGTTAATGATAAGTGTTACGTGCATACATATGCTAGGCTAAAAGAGTATGCTCACCTATAATGGAATAGAACTAATGGGAGCCTAGGGGCAATTTGGTCTTTTGGACACCTCCAGATGTTTAAACCTAAGTGGGGTGCCTAATGTGTTAGGAATGTTGTTAAGAGTGGAGATAGGGGTTTGGTGGATTATAAATGTATGTGATGGTGGGAATATTAATATTTTAGGGTCAAGGGGTATTTTGGTAAATTTTAAGGTATGCCGACAATAATTATAATAAATGTGATGGTTAAGAAATAATTGGTACTAATAATAATAATAATAAGGATTTTGTGGTATTGGTAGTACATGGATGGGTATGAATATTAGTATTTGATGGCCTAAGGGCATTTTAGTAATTTGGTATGTGCAATGGAAGTCAAATTAATAAGCATGCATGATAAATGGTAGAGGGGGTACTATGTATGGAAATAAGGGTGTTGAGGTGTTAACAATACATGTTTGGGTATAAATGGTGAAATATATAGAAGAGGGATATTTTGGTAATTGGTAAAGGTACTAATAAATGTTCATGCTAAGTGTTAAAGGGTGATTATGTGTGGGGATAAGGTTTGGTGGTGCTAGTACTTCATGTTTAGGTATAAATGGTTATGGAATAGGGGTATTTTGGTAATTTTGGAGGTGTAAGGGTGAAGGTACTAATAAATGTACATGCTAAGTATTAAAGGGTGATTATGTGTGGAGATAAGGTTTGGTGGGACTAGTATTTCACATTTGGGTATAAAGGGTGGTAATATATATAGTAGGGGTACTTTGGTAATTTTGGAGGTGCAAGGGTTATTATACTAGTAAGTGCTCGTTTGGTATGATAATAATAGAGGTAGAAAAATTATCCTCATATTTTATATATCTCATATAATCTATTTAAAATTAAATATTATTATTCTAATGAATACCCATTTTAGATCTTAATTTGATCTAATATGGGTATTTTATTAAAAATATATTTATTATTATTAAATATTTAATACAAAAGACAAAAAAATAGGGAAATTTTTTTCCCATCCTATTACCCCATACCAAACAAGAGTTAAATGTACATGCTAAAAGTCAAAGGGTGACTATGTGTGGAAGTAAGGATATGGTTAAAGCTTGGTTTTCCTATGATTTATGTGCTTATGGGTATAATGATATGTGTTATGTATTTATGTGTGAATGTGAACTAAATTTCTGTGTAGTGTGGCCTGCTTTGCAAGGAGATAAGGTATTTTGTGTATGATTTATGATATGTATATTTATGGGTGATATGATTTGTTATTTACGACATACTCTTATGTATGGTTGTTATGGTATGGCATACATGCTTAGAGGCCTTAGGTGGTTTTGAGAGGTTGTGGGGATCTAAAAGAAACATAGAGGGTGGAGTGAGTAAGAAGAAGTGGGGGAAAAGCCCAAGTACATTGTGACAAATGGGACATAAAATAAAGGAAGATAATAATGAAATGAATGGTTAGAGTAAAATCTTGCGTGGGAAGTGTAAGTCTTTCCTGGGATGGTTAGTATTTGCATGGGGGAAAAGTTTATGTGGGAAAAGTTAGTATAAGGTTTAAAAATAGGGAGGAAAGAGTATTTTGGGTGATTGGAGTCTTTGGAGAAAAGATAGTACGTGGGTTGGTGGAAGTGTGCATTGGAGCCTAACTAGGGTTTTTGGGGGAAAACCCCTAAGTGTAGGAGTATTATGAGAGGGTTTAAAGAGCTTGGTTGTATTTTAGGTTGTGATTAGGAGTGATTCTTATGAAGGGTGTGAGTCAAGTGGAGAGGAGGGTGGAGTTTGTGTGTGAAGGGAATGTGGAAAAGAAAAGAGAAATATTAAGGTTTTTGGGTGACCAACGAGGGTTTTTTTATAACAGGTGGAAGTTGGAGAGTAGGGTTGTGATGTTTGGAGTAGGTTGAGTGGAATGATGGTGTTGGAATCAAAGGGGAGTATAGGTTATATAGGAAATAAAGAGGTTAGGGCCACATAAGCCAAAATTAGGGTTTTAAGGGAAAACCCTAGTAGGTGATGGTGAGTCTAGGTGGAGAAATGGAAAAGTGGGCCTTGACCTACACGTGTGGGGGTTTATGGATTCATGGTGAGCAGAGGGAAGGTGAGAAAGAGGTCTTGCAGTCTTAGACCCAAGTTATAGGATAGGGTTGTTCAGGGAATCTAGGGTGGAAGAGTGAGAATGGGAAGTCCATTAGAGGCATACATGTCTAGTGGGGAATTACTCATTGAATAAGACACGAATAAAATACTAACCATTTAAAGTGAAAGACTATTGAGGCGGGTCCAAACCGATCTACTGACGAAAATAGTGGCCAAGTGCATTTGGCCACTGCGAAATAATCCACCGACAAATAATAGTGGCCAGGTACATTCTGCCCTGGAGTGTATCCCGATCTACCGGCTATAATAGTGGAGGATTATAAGCTCAATAAAGTAAACCTTGGATGATAACAAACCATGAAAAAAATACTAATCACTTATAGTGGAACACCATGTGAGTTGGGACCAGACCGATCCACCAACAAATAATAGTGGTTAGGAGGATTTTGCCTTGGAGATCAATTCACCGACGAATAATAGTGGCTAGGAGCGTTCTGCTCTAAAGTGTATTCCGATCCATCGGCTATAACAGTGGGGTTCCTATACTCACATGGATATAAAATAAACCAAACCTTGGATGAAAATAAATCATGAGGAAGACACTAATCACTTATAGTGGAACAGCATACGAGTCGGGGTTAGACCGATCCACCGGCGAGAATAGTGGCTAGGAGTATTTTGCCTTGGAGACCAATCCACCAGCAAATAATAGTGGACAAGAGTGCTCTATCTTGGAGTGTATTTCCGATCCACCGGCTATAATAGTGGGGTTTCCGTACTTATGTGGATATAATACAAAAGATGTGTAAAGACAGATCTAATGGCTATTTAATACACTAATGACTTGAACACGATAATGATGAATGAACGAACTAATATGTCTTATGAATGCGTGTAGCTATTCGAGTGATTATGGTATTTCATATGATATATGTGCACCGCCATGATTACGTGTTCAATGTATTGCATCTGATGTGTTATATGCGAGCCTTATTTGTTAGTCTTGTATAAAGGGTTACTTAGTAAGGGATTCCTTTCTTGGGCCCCTACTTATTCAATGGGTAGTATCCTTTATAGGTTAGATTGTATGCTACCTTTGGGATTTATCTTCGGGATTGAGAGCATAGGGTTATCTAGGGCCGCTAATCCGTGTTTCAAACTGGAAAGTATTTATGTATCTTTCATGAAATGATTTGTATTTCTTTTTTGCTAATAGTTTCTTTATAACCACGATTAATGGGTTTTCCTTGGAAGGAGAGTTAACCTTCCCAACTATTGCGCTACTCTGATTTGTAAAATATTTCTTGGAATTTAATTAAAGTATGCTTTCTATCCTTAGCACTTAGTAGCGGATTGGTGGAAGGAAACTTGTCCAGTACTAAGTGTGGCGATAACACCCCAAAATTTATTGTACTTACTTTCACATAAAACTTGTAAAAAATAAAAATTTTCAATAGTGAATTTTGAAGGTGTTACAATAGGTGATGAAGGAGGCGGTTTAAATGGGGAAAGCTACACCAACAGAGGTTGATGGAGAGGCAATGATGGTGGTTGTGGTTGTTGATTGATAAGGGAGTTGGGGATGGTTGGGTGACATGTTGGTTCATATGAGAACTAGAAGTAGGGGTGGGAGAATGAAGAAGGAGGAAGAGAAGAGTTGGTTGGGGTGGTTTTGATGGGAATACCTAATGAAAAATGGAGAGGAGTATATATATACATATAGACATATGCATGCAAGCTGGAGGTGAGGTTTTAGGGACATGGTTTAAATAACTGGTTGTGGCATGGTGCTAGAGCATGGCTGGTGTAGAGCATGCTTGGATGTGTAGGGTACATGCTGGTGCAATGTTGTACGTGCAAAGGTAGGGGTTGTAGGGTACAAGAGTTGAGAAGGGAAAAGGAAGGCCATGGGTAATAGGGGTGCATGGTCTAAAGGGAAAAAACTAGGGCATGCTGATCAAGATAGGGGAGGATAAGAAAGGGAAAAGGAAAAAGAAAAAGAAAAGGAAAAGGAAAAGGAAAAAGGAAAAAAGAAAATAAATTTAGGATTATAATTATAATTAAATTTAAATTTAGGATTAAGGGATTAGGGTACTCGATTAGGAAAAATAAACCAAAAACAAAATTATTGGTATAGGGTGGCTTTAGTAAAAAAGAAAAATATATAAATAATTAGGATAAAGTTATTTAAGAATTTATCTGGGTTACGAATCAAGGGTTAACTAAAATAATTAAGTTAATGTTTAAGGGTTAGGTTTTGAATAAAATTCTAAATGCCCAAAAACAAATGTTACAAAATTTTGGGGTGTTACATGTATGGTAACAATAAATAATGAATGGTCCCTTTGTTATTTATCGAGGGTCATTAGTGTAATACCATGAATTATATTTAATCTTAGTCCCAAATAACTAATATCTTAACCTAATTATAATATCTAGAATTTGATATTTCTACCTTATCCTAATTTCCTAATCCTAAATATTAACTTAATCATAATATTTATTCTAGGTTATTAATATTTTTAACCTAAACCTAAGCCCAAATGGTTGATAATTAATTTTATCCTAGTACCCTAATATAAATTAATTTAACCTAATTCTAAGCCTAACTCCAAACCTATTTCCCCTTTCTCCTTCTCCTTTTTTTCCCTTTACTTTCCTCGTGCCTAGTTTCTTTTTTTCTTCTCCTCCCTCTTCTTCCTACATGAATCACTTCCCCGACCAAATCCCCTCTGCCATGCTTCCATAACCCTACCATCATCATCAACCATCACCTCCCACCTTTGACGCTGATAAGTCTGTTGAAAAATTTACCCGACCATATGCCTCACCTCTCTTCTCCTCCCTCTACTAGTGCATACAACTATGTATATGTGCATATGTGTTCCATGTACAACCTTTTTAATGCCCTAATCATCTCCTTTCCTCCCTCCATTTCTGTAGAAGCGTGGTGGCAACTGCAAAGCCTTTTTTATTCCCTTCCTCATCCTAGTTATCACCACAAACGCTAAAACAAACCAACAATGCCACCCTCCCAATGCTCCTTCCTCCCTTGCACCGATTACCCTTGTTGTTCCTCCCCCATTTGCACCGGCCATCACCACTGAAACCACCCCTCACCTCCGGCCTCCACTTGCGTTACTTCCCTTTGAGAAAAGTCCACTATTGTTGTTCCCCTGCCCTTATCAATGGTAGCTAGGGTCGTTGCAACCCTATTTGCTTTAGCATTAGTTGTTTTTCCCCCTCCCCTTGTTGTAAAAAGTTCCATTGATGCACCTTTGAGCCTTATAATTAAGTTGTTGCTCAATTATTTTACACTATGTTCCCTTATCCTTTCCTTGTTCATATTCCTAAGTTATAATTGTGCTTTATCATTGTTTCTTAGGCAATTTGCTGGATGTATTGAAGAAGGCTTGATAAGATATGCATGTAGAGACCGTTAGCCTTTTTGGTAAGGATACAAGTTATAGTTAAGGTTTCATGCTAAATGTTATATATGATTTTTTGTATTGTCTTATTGTTATTATTATGTTGTTAATGTTATGATATGGTAATGTGGACCATATGATGGAAAGTAAGTAAAACTGAGTAAACATGCATTTCTATGATATTATTGTAATGATCCTTATATTGTAAGCCCTAAGTGAATTAGTATGATATATATTGTGGTAACATGGATGTGAATAAGTATGATAATAGGGAAATTAGTATATTTAAGATGTAAGGTGACGTAATAAATTGAGGATTTGAAAATAATGATATCAGACATATAAGGTTTTTATAAAATAGGGGAGTTTGGCTATCCTTAAAGGCATTTTGGTCAATATATGTTTAACATGGAAATTTTGGTATTTTAATTTGTTAGATGGTTTAAAATATGCTAACAATATCATGTGAAATGTTTGGAGTAATTATGAATGACATAAGTCCAAATAAATTGATAAAATGGCTTACATTGGGAATAATGACCTTAAAGGCAGGGTTATTATTGCATGCATAAGACACTTTAGTTAGACCATGACTTTTGGGTATGTTGTTAATATTAAAATTTTAGGAATATATCAAAATTTGTGATTATGTGAATCTTATGTAATAAGTTATACATAACTTGTGAAATTAGGATTTCGTAGGGGTTGTGAATATTAACTCTTGAGCTTGGGTTGTATCACATATGTAAGATGTTAGAGTTAGACCTTGATTTTTAATTATGTTGATAGTAATCATATTTGAATTATATGTACTAAAATTGGTGGATAAATGATGAATATGGAAGAAGTTATACTGATAATGTGAAATTAGGATTCTTAGGAAAATTATGGGCCTATTCCTTAAGGATAGCCTTGATAACTATGTCTTTGTACTTTAAGTGTTTCAATTATGTGTTTATCATATCTACATGATTCCTACATGATGATATAACCAGTTATAAATAATATATTAATCATTTAAAGAGAAAGATTTTATGTGTTAGGATCAATCGCACTTATCCATTCCATCAGATGAAAATAATGGCCATGAGTGTTTTGCTCTTAGGTTGTATATTATTGATAATGTTCCACTGGTTGATAATTGTGGGATCTCTTAACTTAAAATAAAATAGATCATTAGAATGATCATAGTCATTGATAAGATATCAAGTGTATTTTGATCCAAAAGATCAAACTATTTAGTGGTCTATAGACCCAAGCACTAATTTTATTTTTGACTTCTAATTAAGCAATTTTAATTATTGTTATTTAGTTTATACATTTTTTATTTTTGCAATATTTAAAGCACTTGTTCTAATCATAGATTAGTGACGATGGGTTTGTGTAAATTTGCTAACTATTTATTCATAAGACTATATGCCTACTCCAAATCAGGTCTCCTCCTCTAGCGTAGTAGATGGAATATTTACAATGGTCTCCTTATTATATTTTAATTTTGTTAGGTAGATGTATTTGATGGTTTAAGCCTAAAGATTCCCATTCATTTATTAGTTTTATGGCTAAAATGTGAAGTTTTCCATATGATATAGAATATCAATTTATCTAATTGAAATGTCATTTTACATTCTATTTTAAGGATGAAGTATTTTATAAGCTTATAATGTACACATGTATGTAGCATATTAAACCGATTAAAGGGTTTTCTGAAGAAATAAGTGGGTAGTAAAATTATATATGATATTATAGCTAAGTTCTCTTAGAACTTAATATAGTCTATGAGTATTTGATGACATTGTTATCATCAAGATTGGCTAGAAGTAAGTCTAATATAAATGCACAACATATGTATTTGGTATATGTAAAAAATCAAAATGTATCACTAGCCAGAAGTTAGTAGACCATAATTTTTTTTTGTGGGATGAGAAATAAAATCACATTAATGCATCAATGATAGATAAGATTATTGAAACTTACACAAACACCCATTTAAAATCATGAATATTCTTTTAATTGATGGTCTCATATTAAAGCTATATTACTCTTAACAAATTTACAATTAAGTTGTTCTAATGCAAAATAATAAATAAATAATGCAAAATCTTCCATGTCCTTGATTGAACTCAAATGGACATTGTGGAGTAAATAAATATGCCATAGTATATAATGATGCATAAATGTAAGGTTACATGTTATATTTTGCAACTAATATTGTTGCATTAGCACAAGAATGAATAGTTATTCAATTGGGATAAAAATGCAATCAATGCTTCAAGTTGGAAGCAGAATGGTCTGGTAGATTTATTAATGATGCATTTGATTTGTAGACTATTGTTAGTAAAGTTTAAAATGTGCCAATATGCATGAAAAGATCTTTCATACGTACCAATCACCCATCACATTATCCCTTAAGCCATATCAATTGAAATAAACCTAATGCTTATTTTGAAAATATTGGATGAGCCTTATGTATACCTACACTCTCCTATGGATATGAAATTAAGCAACGAAGAAGGTAAGGAATGTTTGTTTCCTTAGCTTTACGGGGAGAGGAGAGGAGATTGATATTATAAAGCAAGCCAACACTTAGAATACGTATTCCTTGAGATATGATCTTCAAGAAAATTAAAGTACACTTGATGATGCTTATACTTTCTTGATGTAGCTTAACTACAATTTGCATTTATTATGGCAAAAAAAATTATGAAAGTTATATATGCTTTATCTAAAGTTCCAATTCACATAGAAGTCCTTGTAGGGACTTCAAATAAGTTATAATATTTCAAATAAGTATGATATAAATAAACTAGAAGTGAGTTAACATGCCTATATGGATATAGTTTGATAATAAATTCCACCAACAAATAAAATATCCATAAATTATTCTTACACTAGTGTAATATAGTTTGAGGTAGACATTATTTATGTCTTTATATAAATGGTTGCAATTGATAATGGATAGAATTAAGAAATATTATTGATTCATTATGGAACATCATTGCATAAATGATTGATGATTTAAATAGTCAAATATATCCAATTAATGAGCGTGATTTATATGAATGAGAAGTCCAACATTTAAAGTTGTCATATCAATTGACTATAAGGTAAAGTTTGTATAGAAATAATTTAAAAGTCCACTTGTCGATACATGTCTTTGTACGAAAGTTATTTATTTATTATTATTATTTTTATCATGATAGGGTTTTTACTACAAAATTCTAAATGTAAGTACTATCAAAGTTTCCTTGTACATACAAAAGTAATCATACATAACATGGCATATGAAGGAGCTATACTAAGTGTGAGGGATAAAAACTCTACTATTATCCTTAACCATGATTTTGTCCCATTGGATTTTCTTGACAAAGTTTTTAGTAAAACAATATTTTAAAAATATAATATTTAATGAAAGTATTATAAATATCAGAAAGTTTTCATTCAATAGAGAGTAATATAAATATTCTATTTACATATTGTTGATGTATGCATATTGTATTAAATCTATAGATGACAATCGGATAGGACGGGTCGGGTTATTTGTAGGTAGGATCGAGTCATTTTAGGTCACCTTATTTGAGCTGGGTTGGATTCAGGTTCGGGTCGTTGCAAATCCGAGTTATATCGGGTTAATTTATCTGATCGGATCGGGTTTGGGTTGAGATAGTTTGGTTTCGAGTTTGATCGGTTTTGAGATTATTTTGGGTTAGGTTATCTGGTTGGGTTTAGGGATGTAAATGAGGCGGATTTTATCTAAAATCCAATAGGCTTCATCCGTCGAATACTTAAATGCATGTGGATAAATGGATATGAATGATGGAAAAAATAACAGTCAGGTTCGATACGGATACGAGTATGAGATATCCGTACTCGTACCCTTACCTGTATCCATATCCATACCCATTTGCCAAATATATAATAATCTTTTTACCCTTACTTTTAAAATAAATATAGTATAAATTAAGGTTAAAATTGTCATTTGATTTAACTCTAAATGGGTTTATCTGTCTGGTAATGGATTTATCCGCTAGATAATATACGTTAACGGGTAAACGAATTATCTATCGGATAGCAGATATCCAGTGGATATGGATATAAATGTGTTAGTAGATACCCGTTCGGGGTATGGGTACAAATTTGGGTACGAAATTTTTATCTAGTAGGAATATAGGCATATCCGGCCTAAATCCAACTCCATTTACATCCCTATCAAATTAAGTTTAAGTCGACCAAGCTCGTATTTGGGTGATTTTTTGTTTGAGTTAATTCGACGGGTTATGTTTGAGTTAATTTAATGAGATATTTTTAGGTTTTGATGTATCGGATTAAGTTCGAGTCGAGTTAATCGTAGATCGAATCACTTTGGATTTAGGACAAATTGGACATTGACCACAAAAATTAATCTAACTCATTAACTTTGTAGGCAAAGTTTAAGTTTAACTTTATGAAAGTATGTGATTAATAATATGTTATTAATTGTTATTTGTTTATTATTATGACTTTTTAATGTTGTATTTTTAAGCGAAAAAATTGGTAAAATTAGAATACCATTGGTGAATAAGTAATTTCATGATAAAAATAAGAAAAAAGGTAAATTTTAAATAATAATATAATTTTAAAATATTTAAATAAATAATAAGATATATATATATATATTTATTTATTATTATCATAATCGGTTAATATCAAATTTGGTTTTGTCAAGTTGGATCGAGTTAATAGTGGGTCGGGTTCATAGTGAGTAGGGTTGATAACGGGTTGGGGTTGGGTTCCTTATATTCGGGTCAGCGTTAGGTTGAGTTAGTTTCAGGTCGAGTGGATGAATTTTTAGAATTATATCGAATCGGGTCAAACGGATCAGATCAACTTTTGTCATCTCTAATTAAATCATAAGTTTAATACTCCCATAATTTCCATAAGTTGTAATAATTTTTTTTCTATTATGATTATAACCCCTAAACTCTATGTATCCTCCACTCCCTTTCATATTATCTAACACATTCTCATATTAATGTAATAAGTATGAATACTATATATATAAGATACAATGAATTGTATATATAAGAAGAAGTCATATGTATGAACGAATAAAAGATTTTATCATCTCTTCCCTCCATCTTTTGTTATTATCTATATTTGAGTTTCTCATTATCATAACAATAAGCTCATTTTCTATATTATCTACTATATTATTATTATTATTATTATTTTATGAGAAGACCTTACTATCTTTTATTAAATATTTAAACTATTTTATATTTTTACTCTTATACCCTCATTAATCATACTCATCTATTATATCCCTACAATTATTAATATTAATTATTAATAATAACTATTAATACTTATTATTCACAATTATTAATTATTAATATTATTATGGATAAATATTAATTATTAATAATTAATATGAATAATTAATAATTAATGAGTATACATTGAATATTGATTATTCATAATTAATATTCATTATCTAATTCATAATTTATAATAATTAATATTAATATATAATAATTATTTATTTTCATAATTATTATTTATTAATAACTAATTGTCATAATTAATAAATATTAATATTCATAATTAATATTATATATATTTAATAAAGAAAGACCATTTAGGCATAAACTTTTATTTTAAACAAAAAGTCATTTTTGATTAGTTAATACTTATTCTTTGTTTTTACCCCTATTTTTTTTCTCTTTCTTCTTTTATGCATTATTTGCTATATTATTTTCAATTAATAGTGTAATTATGATATTAGAAATATATTTATTTTCTCTTAAAATAGTGTACAAATTACTAAAAAACTTTTTTATAAAACAGAGGGAATAATAACTAATATTAATAATTAATAATATTCATAATTAATAATAATAATTATTTAATATTCATGATTATTATTTTTATTAATTCATATTAATAATTAATAATAATGAATATCAATCATTAATAATAATAATTATAAATTATTAAAAAGTTATTAATATTAATTATGAATAATTAGATAATGAATATATATTATTAATGAATATTAATAATTAAAATCAATAATTACTACTGGTAATAAGATTAATCAATTAATATTAATATGAATTATCAATAATGATTAGTTATTAATAGTACTAATATTAATTATTATTATTATATTGAATTATTCTTCTTCTTATTAATTATTATATCTTATCTAAATTAAATATGTAAATTAATATAAATATTAGAAAAATATATCTTATTAAAGTAAAAAATATTTAAATTTTTTTAACACATATCAATTTATTTTATATTAAATTACTTATCCATAATAACTACTTATTTTAAAAATTATCATATAAAATTATTTTTGATAAATAACTTCAAACAAACTAAAAACGATCAGAATGAAATGTATTTTTTTTTAATCAAGAAAATGAAAAACGGGTTAACAAACGCCGTCATTAATTTCTCTTGTTCATTTCCACATCTCTTTATAGCGAGGTCAGGCAGCCAGAAGATCTTACACAGAGAGAGGAAGAGGAGGACGCCAAGAAATCGATCTGAATTTTGTTCTTCTGCTTCCTTCTCTCTCCATAATCGTCGCCGCTCAGTCAGCAGATTCTTCACCGGCGACAATAACCATGAACGGGAAGGCGAATGTTTCAAAAGAGCTCAATGCCAAGCACCGAAAGGTTGGTTATTGGTTCTGTCTTCTTGAATCTCCTTGGATTGATCAATTTTCTGATATTTTTGTAGCTTTGTTTTCATTAAATTGTTATTTTAGTGATCTGCTTGCTATCGACTTGATGGGGGGGGGTTTCTAATTTTAATTAATCAGCCGATAATTGAATGTCATTTCTCCATATATATATAGGGTGTTATTTTTCTTGAATCTTAGTTTTCGGGAAAGGGAGGTAGCAGCCTTGATCTGTTATTTTTCATAGGGTGTTATCTTATTGATTCTTGAATCTTAGTTTTCGGGAAAGGGAGGCGGTTCTTTGCGCTGTATACTCGGTATTCTAATAATATTTGTGATATTTGGGCGTATTAGCCAATGAATGAATTGTCGGGGGCAGCGCCCCCGTGTTCATTCTGCCGAATTAATTTTTTGTGGAGTGCATATGTTGGTTATGTAAGATTGGTTTATGTAGTATGGTATGTATCGTCCTTTTTTCATTCGGGACTGTTGTCTAGTGGCAGTCCATGTTTATCCAGAGCTTATGATTTCGGCCTTTTATTGCATCTTTTGTATTCATTTAATGAAGGCAGGGATTTATATGGATTGAAGATAGTTCATCATAGAACTTCCAGAGCTTCATTTAGTGCGTTCTGCCCCTAGTGCAGCAAAATGATTTCTTTTAAAATTCCATGTGTATAAGAATCAAGGAAATGCAAATACATATGAGCTATTTGTGTTTATGTTGGCCGAGATTGATTGTTCTTTGGTGATAAAGAAGTTGCAATGAGCATGCATTGCTTGTAGCTAGGGCTGTTAATGAACCGAGCCAAGCCGAACCGGGATAAGCTTGGGCTCGGCTCATTTACTAAACGAGCCTAAAAAGAAAGTTTGAGCTTGATTTGTTTATAAACGAGCCAAGCTTTTAACGAGTCGAGCCGAACTTTTAACGAGCCAACTCCCGAGCTTTGGTGGTAAACGAGCCGAGCTCTCGAGCTTTTGCACTGTAAACGAGCTCGAACCCAAATTTATTATGCTCAAGCTTGATTTGTTTAATAATCGAGCCGAGCTCAAGCCTAATTTTTAAGCTCATTTAATAAGCGAGCTGAGTCAAGCCGTTAACGAGCCAAGCCCAAAAAGTTCGCGAGCTGGCTTGGTTTGTCAACAGCCCTACTTGTAGCTGGTACCAATTACACTCTTTTAAGAGAATCCTCACCTACCTATCCTTCCTTAAAAACCTAAACTGATAGTACGTATTTTCTTTAATCATGATGCTGATACTCACTGGTTTGATGGAAGCCTCGTATGTCCTTTCACAAGGTCATAAAATGAGATATGCTCTTCTATTACTCCTTGTTATTCAACATTGACATGCTATGCTCTGCCGCTATTTTTTTTAACCTTGTTCTATTACAATGCTTCCCATTTTATGTGCAGATTTTAGAAGGGCTAATGAAGTTACCAGAAAATAGAGAATGCGCTGACTGCAAAGCCAAGTAGGAGTCTTGTATTATGCTTTGAAATTAATGTCAGTTCCTTTAATTATCACGGTATCCTTCTTTCTTTTGTGGTAAATTGACAAAATGGTATGGTTGACTTACAGGGGCCCTAGATGGGCGAGTGTGAATCTAGGAATTTTTATATGCATGCAGTGTTCAGGGATCCACAGAAGTCTTGGCGTGCATATCTCAAAGGTATATCTTACTATTTTCTGCATTGCCACACAGAGTCATTAATTTTATTCAAGTTTATGCATGCAGCTTATCATGCTGCAAGTGTATATTACATGTGGGGAGAGAGAAGAGAGCAGGTGAAGCCAGTGTGGCTGAAGGGTTTGCTCCTAGGTGCTTGGTTCAGGGTTCAGTGCTTCTGGTCCTTCTGTCCCCTCTTAGGCATGGAAAATATCTCTGGCGCACCTCCAGGCAAGCGGCATGTATCTTTTGTACAAGGCGCAGATATTCCTTAAGCCTTGTTCTCCCACTCTAGTTTTCCTTTCTTTTCCCGTAGCCTAAAATAGTTACTTCACGTTGACATCCGGATCCATGATTTATTATATATATATATATTAGTTAACCATTCTTCAAAGATAAGAAAATAGTAAAAAGGTAGAGAAGCATATATATTTTAAGTTAGCCACTCTTCAAAGATGAAAAAATAGGAGAGAGGAAGAAAAACATGGAAGTTTGTTGTCATTTTGCTCTACCTCCATTCATTCTCCATCTCCTTCATCAGAGTCCTTCTATCTCCCTCGTGCCTCTCTCTCTCTCCCTCTTTTCATACTGTTAAGCTATTGGGGCATTGTCGTTGCTGCTGACAGAGGCCTGTGTCTGCTGGATGCTGCAGGCTGCCGCATTGTGCACAGCTTGCTTCAGCATAGTATGGCTCTGCTTTTTGATGTTGCTGCGTGCCCAGGGCCCTATTGCCTTGTGTTACCTTGTGTCTCATAGTATGAGCTAATCATATGTTTGCTGGGGAAAATAGTGTGAGTAAGACAAGAAATAGAAATTTGGGGTAATTTTCTCCTTATAATCTGAATTTAACATTGCTAGCTAAAAGTGTTGTATATCATGAAGGGAGCATCAGTAGTTCTTGCTACATATCGTTTTTACTAAATACAAGATGTGGAATTTACTATTTGATTGGGAGATTTACTCACGGATTTTACTATGTTTAAAACTTTGGAATTTAAGCATCTTATTTCTCATTCCCTCTTGTCACTTCCTCTTGAATTTAAGTGATTCAATGGAGTAATGTCTGTGGAGGCTGTACATGATGGAATAGGCTCATTTTTTTGACTCCATGTTACCTTGTGATTGGTGTTGGTTTCTATACGTTTATACTCCTCTAATGCCTTGCTGGAAAATGTGGTTAATGCTATGACATTTGCCGACTTCATGTTTCTGAATGCTTTTACTTGTTTTGGAATTTGCTTATGTTTTTCATTGAAGTAATGCTACTGAGATCAAATCTTGGTGTCCTTTGATGTGAGTCATTCCTTGGAAGACCTTAGGCAGGGACGGCTGCAGTATGTGCCCAAATGTTGTTAGTAACATGTATAAGATATATTACCCTCTGAATGCATATCATGATCCTATAGCTGGTAAGCTTACTCTATGTGACCATGCCCTTCTGCATTTTTTAATTTAAAGAACTGCCGTATGCTTTCCTCTTTGAAGATCATGTTGATTGTTGAATATGAGTCATAAGTTAAGATCAAATCCTCTGGGCTCCACTAGCAATTGCATTCTGTCGATTTGTTACCTTATTTATTCTCTTGGGCTCCGAGAGAGGGAGGGAAAGGAGGGGGGGGGGAACTAATAGTTAATCTGATGGTAATCCTAATTAAATGATTTAGGTGAGGTCAGCTACTCTGGACACATGGCTTCCGGAGCAGGTTGCTTTCATCCAATGTAAGCTTTGAGTTCCGGTGGGCTTCTAAGATCCTCCATTTCATTTACTTTTAAGTATACTAGCTGAAAGACTACATTATATTTTCTCCCAATCTCCTTGTACAGCAATGGGAAATGCAAGGTCAAACAGTTACTGGGAGGCGGAGTTGCCACCAAACTATGATAGAGTTGGCATTGAAAACTTCATTCGTGCAAAGTAAGAGCTTCTCTTCCTGGAAGTTTCTTGCCTCATTGGTTCTTCCCAAAATTTACTATTGTTTAACCGACTAAAGGTGCCATTGTCAGGTATGAGGAAAAGAGATGGATTGCGAAGGATGAGAAACCAAAATCACCTTCTAGAAGATGTCAGGAAGATAAGCTAACCCTGCATCATCCTAGACCAGAGGAGATCAATGGTTATGTGTCTGTAAACAAATCCGCTGGTGCTTCAGAGAGCAGACATATCCAAATATCTAGTTCAAGGGAGACTGTCGCAACTAAAAAAATAACTATTCCTGTGCCTCCTAAAGGGCCTGAGCAGGTAATCCATCGCCTGAGAGGTGTTCCTGGTCAAATAACTTTTTTCATCTACATCTTAGTGTTGGGAATGCGTATCTTATCTGATTTGCTTTTATATTTCTCTTTCAGCCCTTCTCCTGGCCTTATTTTCTTGATTCTATCACATGTTTTTTGACAATAGTTGCAAGGGATCCTAGCTCTTATGATCTGTGTTTTGGTGGAATATTATAGTTTGCCGAGGACCATTTGATGCACCTTCTGTTGTCACAACTGCTGAAGCAAGTTTGGATAAGCTATTATGCTGTAATGCATTGCATGTCACAGTTTGGTTTTCAACTGTTGAAACATATGATTGTCTGAATAGAGTCACTGAAGGAATTTCTTCTTTATTTTGCAGTTGCTTTGATTTGTGACACTCAGATATTGAGAGGATATTTTGTCTAATATGGATTATATGAAGATTAATGAAGGAATCTCTTCTTTATTTTGCAGTTGCTTTGATTTGTGACCCTTAGATATTGAGAGGATATTTGTTCTAATATGGATTATATGAAGATTACTGGATCCATCTGTACTTTACACAAATCCCAAATTCTCTTTATTCATCCTTGTGAGAAATCGCCAAAATATGGCTTCTCTGATACCAACCAGCTAACCTTGGTACCTTTATGTGACTGAGAGAATTAAGAGAGATGGAAATTGATTGTTTAGAAATCAATGTTCTCTAACTATTGAATTGTTTATTTATTTCTCAATCTTGGTTATTTCTAATAAGTTTTGGATTAATTGCCACTTTTTACTTCCTTGCCCTATCCTCTTAGGCTACTTTGGTGTTGGTGAGTTTACACCTGGAAACCCTGGTGATTCAATTTATCTCTGCTGTAATATTGGTCATATTCTGAGCCTTCTTTGAACTTAAATCTGAAAGATTTTGAAAGGACACATAGTTTCACTTAATACCTTGTAAGCGTTGATCCTTATGTCAGCAAGTAAGAGAGCAACTCATTGGGGATGGAGGATGGACTGGAAGTACAGATGGATGAATATGATCTTGAGAGATAACTGAAAGGAGAGATCAGAAAATTTTAGAAGCTCAGAATCTGACTAATTGTCTGTTTCATGGTGATCATCTGCTTTCTTGGTTCCTGATTCCCAGCCTTGTTCTTCTTCTGGTCTTCACCACATCCCATATCTATGGATTTAAACCAGATTTCTTTATTTATTATTATCCTTGCTGCTTCAGTATCTTTTGTCTGTCGCATTTAACATCCGTGGTTTATAATTTTTTAGCTTCAGGTCCCTTATGTATTGCTTATTGTCAGGCTTCTACTGTTCTGAGGCCTCAACATGATGTCCAAAAATCTGAAGCATCTGTGACTCAAGCAGAACCGGCAAAACAAGCAATTGAGCCATCTGCTAAAGTTGATTTTGCTAATGATCTGTTCAACATGCTTTCAGTGGATAATCCAAATGAAAGCTCCTCTGACGCTGTTAACAATGATGATAATGCATGGGCAGGATTCCAATGTATGTGTTGCACTTCATATGTCTGTTTGCTTTCTTTTTCTGGGCTGTTAAGTTGTTTGTTCTTTCTGTTCACATAGCTGGTGGTCTTCTTGAATCATTATGGATATATGTTGAGTCAGCAACTAACTTTGAATTGCAATTGGCAGCTGCTGAACTGCCATCAACATCTGAAAAATCTGATTCAACAAAATCTGTTGAAAGTAATGGGCTATCAACTACTGGACTTGGAGATCTTTTTGGTGGTTCATCTCCACTCACATCAGCAGCGCCACAAAAACAACAGAAAGATGTAAAATCTGACATTATGGGTCTCTTTGAGAAGGTTTGTTGGTTCTACTTGAACACCCCACCCCCAAAAATAGCAGAATAAAAAGAAAGAAAGAAAAATGTCTGCTGTTCCTTCTTTTGCTGAGATTGTGCACTAGGTTCAAAGTTTTCCTGTTGCCTTATGAACGTTTCTGTGAGATCCTATAGTTGATTTAGCCTTTATCTTGAGACAGCTTATTTGTTATATAATTTATGTTGGATCATCATTCATCTCTTTGGCATTACCGAGAAAGATCAAGTTGTTTATGCGTTTGGTTTTTGATTACATTTAAACTAGCCAGTGCGATAATTTTCTGTATTTCATTGCTTCAAAAGAGCTCCTGGTCCTCTTTTATTCTGCATTTGTTGCGCAAGCTGGATTTGATGCGGCTGTATGCTCTTCCTCCTATCATCATCTGATGTTGCATTTTGGTAGTGGCTATCTGTAGCTCATGTGCATTTTAGCTGTGCTATTTTATTTTTCTCCTGAGTTGCAAGTTTCGTAGAGTGAACGATTCCTACTAGCATTACAAATTTTAAACAAATCTAAGACTAATTATTTTTGAGATATTTTAATGGCTTGAACATAGTCCAAATATGGACCTGCTCTATGACTTGTCTAACGGCCAAATACACCATTTGATGTCATTGGCCTGTATGATGTGCAGTCAAACATGGTGTCCCCATTTGCCGTTCATCAACAGCAAATTGCTATGCTGGCACAGCAGCAATCTTTTTTGATGGCTGCTGCGGCTCAGACCAATAATGGTGCATCAAAGCTCCCTCTCCAACAACCACCTGGGATAAATGGCAGCATTGCACCAATTCAGAACTGGCCAAACATTGGTTACCAAGTTCCGGGGACGACAATGCCATTAGTAGGCCAGAATGACTTGCAAAAATTTATACAGGTGACATTTATATGAATCACGCTTTATGCTTGATGGTTGTTGACTTGTGCATCTTGAAGAGAAGTGAAATGAAAAAGGATTCTCTATTTCTGACGTGCAACACATTTCAATGCAGGCTGGAAATTACCAGATGACGCAAAACGTGGGAAACCCAAATTTTTCAGCATCCAGGTATTAAAGTGCAAAATGTTGTCTATTTTTTATGGATACTCTTGGTGTCTTGCAAATTGCTGTTTACGTTTACAGTCTAGTCATTGAAATGTGATTTGTCTAATTGTCTGTAGTAGGACTCTTGCTGTTGAATTATGAAGAATTTGTTCCCCTTCAATTGGCATATACTGTATAGGAAACTGGGATCTGGTAGCAGAAGGCTCCATGTTGTAAGGGACGTCATTATTTGTGCTGAAAACATTGTGTTGTTTCAAATTTTATGCAGTAGTGTGTATTCTATGGGCTTGCCGATGCCTGTAAATGGTACGACAACTGCTGAAACTATCAACCATCCTGCAGTTTCAACAGTTTCTTCTGAACCTGCAAAGCAGTCTGCAAAGGACTATGATTTCTCATCATTAACGCAAGGGTTCTTCAAAAAAGGCTGAGTATCTGGAGTGAAGTAACTGTTGTTGATCCTATACCCAGTTTGCAAGAGATGCAGTCAGAAGGCATGTTCACTATCGGCCCCTGTAAACTACAAAGTAGGAGCAGTTCTTTTGGCATTTGAGAGGTGGCTTTATTTGTATGATTGAATCTGTATTTTTTGTGAAACGCTTCGCTTATAGTTCAGGAAGTGAAATAATTTGTATCTAATGATTGCCATCTGGAATTTATTTATTAAAGTGGTGCTGCGTTTCATGTCGGTCTCATCATCTTCGATAATTTTCCCTTTCGTAGCGATTGAATACTGTGTGAATCATTTAAGATGATATTACTCAGAGCCTGTCCGCCAACACCCTAGTACAGCAGATTAAAGGTGCCGATCAAAGCGAAAATACTGAGGAAGTATAGAGCGAGCGAGGGAGATGTGATAGATGATGAGATAATGGATGATATAGCCCGGGATTCGAGGTCCTGGCGCTTCCGCATCCCATCGATTCCTTTCCTCACTATCCCCTCCCTACTCTAGTGTAACGGATAACCTCTTGTAAGAATAATGACATAGCCTAACAGCATAGTTGACTCACCATTTCTAACCAACAATTTTCAACACAAAAATACCAACAATAACAATAAGGATAATAAAGGAAAATGTTGACTTTGAAATACTTAACCAGGGCCTCCTTTAGGTTGTGCCTTTTTTCACACAAATATACTTGATTAAGAGCCTGTCATTACCCTCTTGAACATTCACCTTACCCTCAAGGTGGAAATCAAAAATCTTCCCAACAATTAGGTTAAAGTCCTCATGTGGAACTTTGAAATCTAGCAAGTTTTTCCATTTGATTAGCACCTCAAATTTGTCTTGCTTGTTGTGCTAGACATTCAAAAGAGATTTAGGTTCCGTCTTCCATTCAAGGTTAGCAATAAGTACTTGAGTAATTAGTTATGTTTGGTGTCTAGTTCCCACAACTATCCTAAGCATCGGGACATGAAACACTGGCTGAATAAGAGTAGACTTGAGTAATTTGAAATCATAAGCCATTGATCCCACCTTAGCAACCGCCTAATAAGACCCAAAGTACCTTGGAGAGAGATTCTCATTTAGGTGACTATTGAGGGAATGATGACTATATGTTTTAAGCTTAACAAACACCCAACTTCCCATTTCAAATTCCAAATCTTACCTCTTTTTATCATTCTAGAACTTCATCTTCTTTAGCACACACAACAAGTTTGCTTTAACTCATCTAATATTACATCCACGTCCTTCTAATCCTAGTCTACTACTGCTACTAGTGAGCTACCAACCTCATACCTCAGTAGGGGAGGATGACCTCTGTCATACACTGCCACGATAGGGGTACTTTGAGCTGCGTTGTGAAATGATGTATTATACCAAAATTGAGCATAGGGCACCCATTTTAATCATTCATTGGGCTTTTCACTAATGAAATAACATTGATATATTGCTAAGCTACAGTTAAGTGTCTCAATTTGGTTATCCGTTTGAGGATGGTATGTAGAATTGAATTAGAAGACAATGCCTTAGGTCTTAAATAATTCCTTCCACAAGTGTTATATGTCGATATTTTGGGTAACCTAAGTTATTTAGAATTGGTATTGATAGATGTTAATTTTCCGTTGTTTGGTGATTTATCTCATCTTTGTAAAGTTTTAAAATCCTAATTATATTTTTGAAATGGTTTGTTTATGACTCATTTTCCTTTCTTATGATTTTATGTCTCATAAGACTTCCAGACACCATTAGCCTCCAAACTCTTTTGAGACTCATGTTTTATATGAATATTTGCTATACTCACATTTTTTTAGGCTCTTAAGGTTTTTAAAATTTCAAACCAAGTTGTTGACCAAAAAAAAATAATTACTATTCTGATAGGTCTTAATTGTGTGTTTTGAGCCTAATAACCCTTTTTTGGTTTTTAAAAAATTATGAAAATTTTAGGGTCATCTTATTTTATTATTCTTTAGCTAAATACGATACAAAAATATTCCATTATTATTCATACCATTTTTGGATTTATTAAGATACTTTTGGATCGTAAAAGTTAGCAAATCACACTTGCCTTCCTCAAATCTTATCTTAATCTATTGAGAATTAATACTAACCTTTAATTATTTTTTTAGTTTGGATGAGTAACTCTTCTTTTTTTTTTCCTTGATTTTTTTGTCCCTTGGTTGTAGTAGCAAAATTGGTTTTTTATTCCTTAAGCACATAGTTACCCTTTTACCCTTAGCTAGTTTGTCTTCGTTCCTCTAATCCACTCATTTATTTTGTGTGTGTCTCAAGGAGAACCACTCCTTATATCCCTATCCATGTGAAGCTACCCTTATGTGCTATTTCTCTTGATATATTTATTAAATATCTTTCTAAGCATTAATCATTAAGTTGTTTACCTAACTTAACTAAGTCTTCAACACTTAGAACCTTTGAGTCATCTTTATTTTCCTTTCTCCCACACCACCAACTTTGTGGACTCTGTGACCCTTCTCCTCCACTATTGAAGCTTGAATACTTACCACCATTTGAGGATAAGTCTTTTACCCATTCTCTTTCACTCTTTTCTCCCTTAATCCTTTCTCCTTTGTTATAATTTTCATGAGCTTGTTTTTCTAATCTCTTCTATGATCGTACTAGGTTTAATCTTGTTCATTTCTTAGTGTTTGAGCTTAGAGGATTAAAGGTAAACCTCCCAAACCCTAAATGAATACAATCTATATATGTTATGTGTTTTGTTTAAAGAGTAAGCATGCTTTTGGTTGTTGTGTTTTATGGTAAAGTGTTGGAAGTGTTGATTGGGTTTCATTATGCACTTTGGCCATATGGAATTAGTAACTGATTTGGGTCTCTTTGATTAAGAGTAATTATATCATGTTAATCTTTAGCATTATTAGGATGTTTTGATATATAATTTGTTATGTTGGGATATGCTTAATATGATTTATTTTTATTACAAAACTTATGCCATAGATGGTATTGTGGTTTTTGGTCTTTTAACCTCATTTTGTGATATTAGATGTTTTGAGTTAATTTGAGGATATCATGATAACCATTATAATTTTTAGATAAATATAGACACGTAATATACTTGATTTGAGTACGATTTGATGAGTTAAGTGTTGGTTGAAGATTTTGAAGGTTTATGTGTTCTTCATTGTGTTCTTTATGTTCTTGAGGACATTCAAGTTTTATTGAGCTAATGAATCTCTAATTATCCTAAGTAGGGTTCAATTCGAGATTAATCATGTTTTGGATTACTTAAACATAAAAATGACACCTTTACCCTCACAAGGCTTTTAATATGATTTATAGTTAAAGGTTGATCATTGAATTTCACCCTCATAAATAGTAATTGAGTGTGAATGGTAAATTTTGATAAATATTATTTTTTATAATAAAATATATTTTTTTTGTTTTTGGATTTAAATTTTTAGTATAAAATGACATTTTCCATTATCTATGAAAAATGTTTCCCCTAAAAAAGCTTTTATTTGACCTATTTTGATGTTATGAGTTATTTTCCACAATCGATTTGGTCTTTTATGGCCTCAAATATGATTCTTTGCATCTTAAAGTAATTTTAGGATTTTAAACTAAAATTTTTTTACTCAGAGGAATATTATTTTACCTTTCTTCGCTTGTAAGACTCTTGGTTTGATGTTTTGGTTATGTATTGGGTTTTAATGGTTTGGCTCATATGCTTTTATAAATGGTTTCGTGTTTTGGATTCATTTTGATGAACTCCTTAGCCTTATACGATTTTGATTGTTAAGTGTTTGATTTGTTTTAGGACTTCATGCCTTAGTTTGATTTTAGATCCTTAGGATTCTTTTAAGTTATTTTGATACCCGATGAGATGTGACTCATCTGATGTGGTTTTATGCTGTAAAGGTTATGGTTGGATGCCTGACCTTAGCCTTGTATGGTTAGATATTGTGTGGTGGAGGTTATGACAAGATGCCTAACCTTAGCCTTTTATGGCTAGTTATTTGTGATCCTAAGTGGTCAAATTTGATTGAGGACTTGTTTGGTTTTTATGTATGAACCTTTGTATTCTTTGGTGAATAATATGTTATTCTTGAATAAGCCACTAATTATCAAAGTGGAAGACATCAAAATTGAAATTTTGTGTTCTCTAGGGGTAGCTACCATAGAGATGGGTTTGAAACCTCAATTTGTGGTTTGAGATATGTTAGATGTTATCACTAGAAACATCAATGGGTACCCTTGGGATATTTGTATAGCCCTAATCTACTATTTTTAGTCCACAAAATACTTAGTAGGTAAGCGTACTTGAGGATTAGGTAACCTAGGCATGGAGGGTGTTGTGTTGCCTATTGAGAGCCAATATGATCGGTGTATCTTATACAACCCCGGGTTACATCGAAGGGAGGATAATAGTATTATGTGGATTTATGACTGTTGTATCTTATGTATCTCTAGATTACATTAATATGATTGATGTATCTAGTGCATCTCCAAGTTATACATGTTTAGATCTCCCTCGAGTAATGATTGAATCTAATTTATGTGTATGGTTTGGTTTGCATTATGTGCACCATCTCTGGCTATTCTCTTGGTTAGACATTCCATGTAATGGTTGGTTGGGAATGATTGGGACATTTCTTTTTTGGATTATGATTTTCATTCTATTGGGAAGGGAGAGCACTAGTATGACCCGTATATCTTTTAAATATCTGGGTCACAAGGTTGAAGGGTATTGTGTTGCATCATTGCACTATCTTTAGCTATCAAATGGTTATTGGAAATGGCTTGATGTTATTGCATGTGAATTACTAGTTATGTATTAAGTTTACATCTTATGTGTTATATGTTTGTTGATCATACTATTTGCTCTGGATTATGTGTTTACTCAATACTTTTATACCGAATAGATTATTTTTCAGTGATTGTGGTGCAAGTGTTATGATCGCTCTCGGAGCTTTGGGATGAAGTTAGAGAGAGCAGGGCTTTAAGTATTTTGTTCCTTGTTGGGACTTTCTAGTTTTTTGTTCTAGTTGGCATGAGTCTATTTTTTAACCTTAAATTAAACGTTTGTAATCTTTGAAGATTTTCATCGTTCATTGTGTTTTATATTTCTTGTTATTTAATATTTTCACGCCTAGACTTGCATTAGCCATGTGTTAGGTGAATGCACATACCTCTTTTCATAATATATGTGGTTGTAACATACTTCATTTTTTCACTTTTGCTTCCACATTGTACTTTAAAAAAAAATAAAGTTGAGGAATAATGAGTATATTACATAAAGCGACTAATGGAAACCTTGTTTTGATCGGATACAATTAAGTAAGGAACTCCATGTATCCTAGTGATTTCCTTCACAAAAACAACTATAAAGTGGGTGGTAAAAAGATGTTTCAATTAGATAAAGTGATCATACTTGGTAAGATGATCCATCACCACCAATATGTAATTAAACCCATCATAATTAGGTAAGATGATCCATCACCACCAATATGTAATTAAACCCATCATACTGGTCCTCCAAAAGGACCTATTGCTCTAACAAAAATTTTAGACTTTTTTTATCTGTTATAACGATGATTTTCTCCCCAATAAGTAATGACATCCTATATGCATTGCTAGCATAATTAACATAAATTGCATTTCATATACTAAATTTAGGCACACAAGATAGCCTAAAATTTGATTGAAAAAATCTATGCGTTGTCTATTATACATTAATATTACATTTGTTATGGGAAAAACTAGTCCATTAGTTCACCATTCAACTGATTTTGGCCTACCAATTAGATGGTTAAGCTGGACTTTTACTACAATCAGTAAAGTGGTGTTTCTGCCTAAGGCACTAGTTGATTGGTGTTGATCAATTGGTCAATTATTTTATTTGTATCTCATCATATACAATTGGCTAGTTTATTTGTATCTCATAATTCTTTTTGTTGGAACAATCAACTAGTGAGGGTAATCGGTCCATTGGTACACTAGTTGGTTGGTCACCTTCATACCAGCCAACTGGTTTCCCCTTATTTTGATTTTGGTATTCCATTTGAGTCTTAAACCAATCAACTAGTACTAGTTTTGTAGGACCGGTCAACTAGTTTGATGATTATGTGATATTCTAGGCATTTTGATTTTATAGTTCTTACTTAGCCTTTGACATTTAAATCATGACCTTCACCTTTAATAATTACATATATGGTTGTAGCTTGAAAGTATTGTTGGATAATTTTGATGTCATCTTAGAAACACTCAATTTGGTAGCTTGGATGCCTTGGATTGTGTTTATTATTTTCACTCAGTTCTTATTTCTTTCTTTATCCGGTTGTGGTTGGTAGGGGTATGTGCATATTTATAAAGGGTAAAATTAATACTATTGCAGTCAACATAAAAATGGTGCTTGATTTAGGTTGGTGTTGTATTCTTGTACAATTCTCTTGGCCCTTCATATGTTCATAACTTAGGTGCATGTGGTATTCTAATTTATGTTATCCCTCACAACAAATACACTCATTAGTGGGTGTAGTATCCTCTAATAAAGCCCTTTGATGTATTTTAACCATGTGTGATGTGTGTGTGTGTTATTCTACCATGACTTTTATTTATTGTGGAGAAATGGGTGCAATCACTTGAGTATATTAATAATTAGAAATTATGTGGTGACTAAATAAAATGATAATAATACATCTTACTTTATATGAGTTAATTTGTATTATTATCCTTTTTTCAATTCACATGTATGTTTTATAATATGTTACCATATGACCTCAACGTGAAGCCTAGGCCTTTACCATGTTTTAGGTACTTTGTTTTACAAGCATTTCATTTTACTAATACTACTTTTGTGTCTTTAGTTTACTATGATAACCCGGCTTATGTTTCGATAAGTAGAGAAAAATTTATAGAGTTATGATTCTTAGCTAGAGTGCATTAAGGACAATATTATGGGGTGGTAGTTGGTCATTGCTTTGGGATTGAGATTTACTTTGTTCATTTAGTAGAGAGTTAGGCTAACCAATATAGATAGATTTTTTCTAATGCATTGAAACGTTTTTTTCTTTATAGTTATTTAAATTCTTGACTTTGAACCCTGTATTTTAGATTTTGTATATGTATTCCTTCCATCATATCTATGTCATCATTATATTATATCTACTATTATTAGTTGTAGTGCATTTTCTTACTTGTTTTATTTCATTTTACCTTGTATTGAGCATGTGTTAGTGATGATTACATCCCTTCCATGTTTGATGTGACAGTGAAATCCTTAGTTTTATTTTCAAATTATTCCACATTGTCTTCAAAATAAATAGAAATTTATACGTAAAATTTGAGGGTTTTACATTATGACCCTTATGGTTGTTGACCAAGGGTGGAAAGATATAGCATGATGTTTGAAATGCCCCGAAAATTCCTAATTCTAAATATTAAATTTAAATGAGGTTTTATTATAAAATTTAATTATGTATATTATTTTATTTAAAATAAAAGGAAATTAATTAGGAAAAATCAAGAATAAATTTATAAGTATGTTAATTAAGAGAAATTGGGTATTTTAGCTAATTAAGGATTTGTATTTTAGAAATTAACTAAATAAATTATTTTATTTAAAATAATGAGGATAAAATAGTTTAAAATTAATATTAATTTTATAAATAATTTAATGGAAGAAAATTAGGGTGTTTTGCTAATTAAAATGGAATTTATGGAAAATATTTTAAATATCCTAATTTAGCCTAAAAAGGGATTTAAATATTATTATTTTTAAATATCCTAAATATTTAGATTAATTTAATTGGGCCTAACCTATTTTATTTCTCCTTTCCTTTTTCCCTTTTTCTTTTTCTTTCTTCCTTTTTCCTTTTCTTTTTCTTTCTTTTTCTTTTTCCTATTCTCCTCACCGAACTGGGCCAGCTTGCGGCCCAGTTCCCCTTTTTCTTTTCTTCTTCTTCTTCTTCGGCGCGGCCCAGCCCGCGCGGCGCCCTTCGTCGCCCTTCCAACGCTGCGTTTTGGCTCCGTTTCCTCCGAAGCTCGTCGTTCCATTAAAGGCACACTCGACCGCGCGCGAACCGGCCCGGTTCTTCCCCTTTTCTTTTCTTTCCCGGCCGACCCGACCGCCTCCCTCTCTTCTTCCTTCTTCCTCCTTCCTCCTCCGTCGCTGCGACGCAAGCTTCGACCCCGTCAATGGCTTCTCCGGCTACGGTGATTAATACCGTCCGTTTCTTGCCTCATTGTCTTCCTCTTAACTCCAGAAATAAACTTTCATAATTATTCGACGTTAAATCTTGCCCGTTTCCTCTCCCCAACCTCGCGAACTGTCGAATCAACCCAAACGTTGGCCGACCGTTTTCCGCCGCCGGCTGCACAAATTCTCGCACCCCATAACTTCTTTCCGACCCCCAAAACCATATTATACCATCTACAATCTATAAATAGCTGGATTGTATGAGATTTTGGAGTTTCTTCTTCCCCGAAACCCTCGGCCCGAGCTGCCTCCACCCAAACTTTAGACGCCGTTTCCTCCGCCGATAGCCAACTTCAACGCCACCGCCACATGCTAAATTATTTCCTGCAACGTCCTCTAATTAACTAAACTATTCTAACCTCTCGATTCTTCTTACACGAGCCTCCATAGCTGTGCCAAGTTGGATGCTCGTTTTCGCCGGAATTTTGACCCCGAAGCCTTAAACCGCCTTCCACCGCCGTGCGCCGCCACCTTTGGCTGCACCACCACCATCATTTTGTCCCTCTCCTCTTGGGCAACAATAAACACCTCTTATACCACCTCAATTCTCCCTATCTTTTTCCCAACATCCATCTTTCCCTCTTTTCTTCTGTTTTTCCGGCCACCGCCGCTGCCGCCGTGAACCACCGCCGGTGCCGCCCATCCCCACCAGTTTAAGGTTGAACCCTAGACCCTCTCAACCATTTTCCATATTAGTATATGCCTTGATTTAATTTATTTCAATTATTTGCATATAATTACCATTATTATTATTCTTAATATTTATATTCTTAATATGTTTTATTATTTGATGAGATATTTTATGCTGAATTGTACTTGCAGGGTGGAGAGTGATAATAAAATAATTATTATTGATAGTTTCGAATTTTAAGTTATTAATTGAATTATTATAGGATTATTATCATTCTTCTTCTTATTACTAATATTATAATCATTGGAATATTTGTTATTATCATTTTATTAATTATTCTGGAAAATCTTAGGCCCTAATTTTGTATTAACATTCGCACTTATTTATCTTAGTATTATTATTGTTCTTATAACTATTGATAACAATATTGTTATTATCTTTATTATTTTAATGTTATTATATATGCTATTAATTTTATTATTAATATTAAATAAGTGGTAGGTCATTAGTTATAAGTAGGGTTGAAAACCCCACTTTAAATTTTAAAGCTTATTATTATTATTATTATTATTATTATTATTATTATTTATTATTATTCTCATTGATATTAGTTTTATTATCTTTGATATTATTATATTAGTATCATTATTATCATTAGGGTGAAATATTTAATCCTATATTACCAAGGTTA
This sequence comes from Tamarix chinensis, assembly GCA_030549775.1. NCBI lineage: Eukaryota > Viridiplantae > Streptophyta > Magnoliopsida > Caryophyllales > Tamaricaceae > Tamarix > Tamarix chinensis. The sequence continues at coordinate 7,199,160 of CM060177.1, read as the reverse complement.
TAATATCTCTATTATTTTTTTATGTCTTTAGCAAAGTTAGAATTTTGTTAAGGTTATTTTATTCATATGTTATTATTTGGTCTAAGCCCTAAGGAGGCGTAGGAACGTGCTCCAAGACCGGTGTCGTTTCAGGTAAGGGGTGCTAAGGCCTTTTATGTGCTAATGTGCATTATATGCCTCGCATGCCTTGTGATGTGATATGACATGTATTTTATGTAACTATTATGTAATTGTTATAAATGCAGCATGTAAGGAAGTTGAGGTGTGTTTTGTTAAAAGATTGTGGCATGAGAATGATATGTATAAATATGTTGTTAGTACGATGTGGCGTGGCCCAAGACATGCATGAAAAGGGTTTCAAAATCATGATGGGGAGTAATTGCATGGTGTTAGGGTTTCTGCATAATTGCATGGTGTTAGGGTTTCTGCATAATTGCATGGTTTTAGGGTTTCTATATAATTTCATGGTATGAGGGTTTATACATAATTGCATGGTGTTAGGGTTTCTGTATGAAGTTGCATGGGGTGAGGATGTTTGCGTGGAGTTGCATGATGACTAGGGTTTTGCATGAGAATTTCGGGTTGTCATGGAAATATGTTTTACGTGGAGTTAGGGTGCATGGGAGTGTGATTATGTGGAGGTAGGGTTTTGCATGAGAGTTAGGGTTTGTATGGGAGAGTGGTTTACGTGGAGTTAGGGTTTTCATGGGAAAGTGGTCATGTGGAGCTAGGGATATGTACGAGAACTAGGGTTGGTATAGAGATAATCATGTGTGTCTGGGCAAAAATCTTTGAATAAAATATTTAAGATATTAATCACTTAAAGCGAAATATTATTGAGCCGGGTCCAACCGATCCACCGGTTAGGAATAGTGGTTAGGGTTATTACCCTATATGAGACCGGTCCACCGGCAAATAATAGTGGTGTGGACTTTGTCCCGCAAGTGTCCGGTCCACCGGCGAATAATAGTGGGGGACTCGAGCTCAATAAAAACGAACCCGAGATTGTTAAAGACACTTAAAAGATATTAATTACTTACAGTGGAACCCCATGTGAGCAGGAACCAGACCGGTCCACCGGCAAATAATAGTGGTGTGGACATTGTCCCGCAAGTGACCGGTCCACCGGCAAATAATAGTGGTGTGGACATTGTCCCGCAAGTGACCGACCCACCGGCTAAAATAGTGGAGTGTTCCTGTGATTACATGGATTTGATAAAAGGCATAGTGTGAATCGAATTCCGATAAAAGATTAATTAAGTAATTAATCTGGACTATGATTGGGCCTTTATGTATGTACCTGAATGATTGGTCAATATGATGATATGATGATGGTCTTTATGATCTTTTATTCTTATGCATGATTTTATGTGCTTATGTTTCGGCCTTAGTGCTCGGTTACCTTACTCAGTACGTAGCGTACTGATCACCCTTTTCATGGGTGCTGCTCATTCCCACGAGTAGTATGCCCTTCTGGTTTGTGCAGGTGGGCGAGACATCAGTCGGGGCTGAGTGTTGAGCATGTTTGGCTCAAGTTCGAGAGATTTGTGGCCGTATTTCAGTCTTTATGTAATTTTTATTTCCTACTATTATTTCTTTGTATTGGAGTATTTATCCTCTTTGATTTCGCACTCTGATTTCTATTTTATTACGTTTATAACGTTTATGCGTACTCTGATTTTAAGGCATGATCTTTCGAGTTCTTTTATGAACTGTTGATTTGAATTTAATGTAAATCTTTTCCTTAGCCTTAGCACTTGGTACTGGAACGGTCGGAGAGAACTGGTCTGGTACTAAGTGTGGCGGTAACACTTCCAGAATTCACAGGTTTTCAGTGCTTCTAATTTAATTGCTTCCGCTTTTAAGAAAAAAAAATTTAGTGAATTTTGGGGTGTTACAATGTTAGATTTTGGGGTAGCTTGTAAGGTATAGAAGATGTGGAATGTGGGAGAATGAAGTAGGGTGGTGTAAGAGTGTGTAAGAGAGTGGTCAAGATATGAAGGATGTGATTACGGGTAGAGGTTTGGTTCAATGAGTAAGGACAACCAAGATCAACTTAAGAGGGCTATGAGTATTAGATTTCATGGTAAAGAAATAATTAGAATGATTTAGGTAAGGTTAAAAATCCAATACATAGGTAAAAAATGGATTTAAAAAAAAATAATTATAAAAAATTATGGAAAATTAGGGAAATATGCGGAATTAATTTGGAAACCCATATATATATTAGACATGAAAATTTATTTAATGTCAAACTTAAATAATAAAAATAATAATGGTGATAATTACCTAGCTCTAATTGACCGGGTAAGGCTAGTTGTTAACCGTTGGTGCCCTAAACGAATGGGTCTAGAAATTTGTTGGCTAGTTGACCAAAGGGTTAGTCTGATTACCCATTGGATGGCTTGATTGAAAACAAAGAGTTTGAAGGGTGGATAGGTAAAAATGAAAGGGTTAAGGTTTTGGGTAAGGTGATTAAGCAATGATTAAGGATTAAGGAAGGATCTAAGAGATTAATTTCCCATAAATTAGGGTTAGACAAATTTTAGGATATTACACTTAATGTGTATTTAAGTTGTTGTTTTTTTTAACATTTTAAGGGTCTTTAAATGCCTTAAATTAATTTAAAATAGATGCAATTTGAAATTTTTATTGATAATTTTTATAAAGGACGTAATTAGTTGTTTTAAAAATAATGATTCTTAGTTTAGCTAAATTTGTTGACTAATTTAAGTAATTAGTTGATTGATTTGCAAACAAGGAGCATGTGTGTTTGGTTTTAATTATCACGTTGACCGATTTCTCTAGGTGGTTGATCAAAAGTGCTAGTTCGTTGACTAGATGTTTTCATTGGTTGACAGTTTATCCTACATATAGCCCTATCTCGATTGGTTTTTAATTTTCAAAAGGCATCATATGAGTTTGTTGTTTAGGTATTTTTACATATTCTTAATGGGCATGGGATTTATGATTTCTCCCAAAAAAATTATAGTTTTTGGGGTGTATTTTATATTTATTAATTTTCAATCTCTTACAAGATTCAAAGAAGGGTTTGTTTTCTTAAAAATAATTTTCAAGGAGACAAGAAGTGGTTTTGGTAGCTAAGGTTTCTTTCTTTTTTCTTCTTACTTAGTTGATATAATATTACATGTTAAAATGCATTTTTACATGTTAAGAAGGTATGTATTTTTAGAGTTATATGAGTATGCTCAGTGCTGTTGACGAGTCAAATTTAGCTGCATGCCCCACAACTCTAGCTTTGCTCATTTAGATTATTTTTTCAAGCCTAATCTCGGCTCAAGTTCAAAATGAGCCAAATGAGTCTAACTTGAGTTAAGGAGATGACTCGACTCACCTCGTTAAACATTTTTTTTAAAAAAAATTAACAAACCAAAGATTATCATGATTCAATTTGTGGCTCAGCCCATTTAACTATTTAGCTTGTTTAACTATAACTAGTGGTCAAAATAAACATAAATCCATTAATGTAAACAAAAAATTCCAAGATTTTAAAGATTGTCTTATGCATCATGATAGAAGGAAGCAAGGGTAAAATTTGAAGATAATTATTTACCCTACAATATGGATTTAATTGGAAATATTATTAAATCAGGAGTCCAACGCATCTTTTAGATCTCAAATCCGAGTTTTCTACACAAAATTATGATAGTTTTACCATATGTGTTTTAAGCTGATTTTTTACACACTAATGGATAAAGTGTCGTAATTAGCATTATGGATGCCATTATTTTTTCATATTTATTAGCTAGGTTGTTATTGTCTTATTTGATAATTATGTTAGGATATTAGTTATTCAATTTATTTCCTTAATCGTTAAGAAATTAGATAGTATTTATCTTTTATCTTATGATATATCTTATCTTTTTAAGATTTTGTTAGGATTTAATTATTATTATCATAGGAAATTACTATTTATATGAATAGTAATTTAATTATTGTTTATGATATTTAGATTTATTTTATCTTATTATTAAGGAGGTTATATGAGGAGGTGGATATTATTCTATAAATATCGCATATAAACTCATTATTTGAGGAGGATAGTTGAATTGAGTTATTAAATCGAGTTTTCTCTCATCGAAATCCTGTGTGAGTTTCTTTGTTCTATGTTTACGTTATCTGTATGATTTGTAAAATAGATTTATCTCTATATTATATGTGTGAGTGAAAATTTAGAAACCCTCTATACCTTTCTTGTGTGGGTTTGTATAGAGTTATTTAGTGAAGTTTGCTGCGTGTTTCTTTATTAGAGATCCTTTGAGAGTTGTCTCTGTGAGGCTTTCAAAGCTAGTTTGAAGAATTATTTTGTGTGATCCTTCATCCATATCCTCAATCTAGAATTCATCCTTATTTTATCATTATAAAACTATATAAAGGTGGGGAACTTTGAAATCACTTGTTCCGCTACACATCATCCATGTTTGGTTTGCTTACTAAATAGACATGTTCCTCAATATAAAAATGTATTCATCATAATATCATAAAACCTGCAATAAATCCATATAGAATTATGAATCTGTATCAAAAATGTTGTCCTAATGATAATTCTCATACCCAAAACATTAAGATCCATCCACACAAAATATATAAATCATAAATAAAATACAAAAAAAAATCACCTTTAGAACAATTCACATACATTAGAAATGAAATATAAGCTAATCATAGACTTATAATCTTACACCAACTCCCGGTCTAACATTTTCACCAACACAAAAATAAGCTTAGAACTTCTAGTCCAAACTCTAAATAAGCCAGCAACATTTGTCAACCTTCAAAACTTGCCAACAAAAGATAAAGATAATTAGATAATTAATTAAATATTTGAAATCAAGAAATTAAAAAACAAATATATATAACTGCTAATACAATGCAAAAAATCCCTCTAACATTAGCATAATAAACAATCATTGATTCACTGCCAATGAATAATATATACAAAAAAGATACATCATGTTACAATGAGAAAGTTTTGTCCTAAATTAATATCAAATAGGAAAAGCAATATATTATAATATGCAATTGAGAAATTTAATTAAATATCAAAACATAACACGCCATGGAAGATCTATGATTTCACGCTTGAAATATATGTGGTAATATGTTTTTATTGAGAAAGCTAACAATAAAACATTATGATTAGAGTTCAATCCACGAAGTATCAAATAAATTCAATGATAATAATATTTTAAGAACATAAATAGAGGATGACCCTTCCTCTTTGTCATAATCCACTATAAACTTCTCCAAGCTATTTGTGTACCCTCAAACATAGTCATCATATATGACTCCCAAAGTATCTCAAAAAAAGCTCAATATTCTTCTCAACTTCATCATGACGAAAAATATTAGGGAATATATATTTGGCCAAATGAATCTTGCATCTAGGGTTTAAAATAGCTGTAATAACCATCAATAAGTTACACTCACCCTAATATTTATCGAAAATTTTCTTTCATGATTAATGTCATCCTTTGAATAAATGTCTCAAATGAGCATGCTTTCTCATCCAAAATAGCTTTAATCTGCCATACCTCAAAAAGATATAAATTTGTTGTTAGATGCTCACTTCTTGATACTATGTCACCTCACTAAAAAGTTTAAGAAATTCACACACTAATTAGGCTTGTCTCTATTATTCATTGAAAGGTGGCCATTTATATGATGGATCCTACTATGCATATCTATAAAATACCTTTAACTCTAATGCATCATACAACATAGCATATACAAAATTATAATGGGTGCAAACATCAATAATCAACTTCTTTGTAGGCAATTTCAAAAATTCGGCAATCTCACTAGATTTTGTCAAACTAATTTATGAATCAGATAAATATTTCACACTTGTGTGAACATTAGTAATGACACTACTAACCTCTTTATATATATATTAAACTAAAAAGTTAATGATGTGATCACAACATCGAGCATGGAAGATTTTAGCGGCAAACAATTGCTTTTGTTTGAAGCTAAAGTTATCTTTCAACAACTTGAGACAAACATCATTAGCTGAACAATTATCACCATTAATAATGTTCAATTTATCCTCAATTCCCTAATCTACTAAACACCTATATAAAGCATTGTATATATTTAATATACTACCATGAGGATTTAAGTGAAAAAAATTAATAACATGCTTTTGGAGATTCCAATCATTATCTATTAAGTGAGCAATTATAACCATATACTGAAATTTTTTGGGCATCAGATTGTTGTTATGGTAATTCTATTAGCATCATTCATAATTTTCATGACTTTCTTCTTTTCAAATTTATACACACTAAAACAAGAATTTCTAGCAGTATGACAAGTGATTTGTTAATATTTATCAAAGATGGTACAAATAAATTCATTAAACCCCCAAGTGCTCCATCATATTAAATGGATATTCATGCATGAGTATCATATGAGCAGCTTTTTCAATCACCCTTTCGTGAGCAGCTACAATTTATACATATAAATGCTAGTATGTTCATATAGCCACCTAACAAGTATATAATCTTACATATTGTCACTATGAGAAAACTATAATGAGGCATGTACCATATAAATCATACTTGATAAAATCACATATATAAATTATAGCAATTAAAGTAGAGTTAAAGAACAATCTCATGAAACAATGAAAATTAATATGATATCTAAAACCATAATCTATAGTTTCAATCTATTCTCCAACAATAAATATTTATCTAGTCATAATAAATAAATTAATTAAACAAAAATATATATTAGAAATAGAGAAAGAAATAAGTAAATCTGCAGTTGGCATTGCTTCTCTCTCTTCTTTTTCTTTTCTTTTCTTTTGTGGATGCTCTTCCTTCTACCTTCTCTCTTTCTTCTTCTCTCTTCTATTTTTTTTCTACACACATCAGACTCTCTCTACTCCCTTCCCTCTGCACTGTGCCAGCTTTCTTTCTTCTCTCTCTCTCTCTCTCTTTCTTTTAGTCTGGTTCAATCTCTCACTACCGCACGCCTCTCTTCCCTCTTTTTATAATTTTTTCTTTTATTGGGCCTTGTTTGCCCGATCACCCATTCTACCGTTGGTCTAAAAGACCCAAACCTTTTTATTTATTTATTTATTTTACCTACAAAATAACATTAGAATAATTAATACATAATCTTATACTTTAAACATATTCATTTTATATCAATTTAGTTCAAATAATTAAATATATGAGATTATTATCACTTAAGTACAAAATTATAGTTACGCTCATATATTGTTCAAATAAAAGACCAAAAAATAATATTAAAAGAGTATAAAATATGTAAAAATATGTAATCATCAATACCCCTATACTCAGCTTCTTGCTTATTCTCAAGCAAGACATGATTCGAACCGAAAAAAATAAATAAAAAAAGATAAAACTAACTAGCCACTTTCGTAGGTCTTATGATTGCACTTCGTATGTGCAACAAGCCCTTATAAACCCCTAGATTACCCTTAGTTTTGTAGATGATATACCCACAAAATCACACAATTCAAATAAAAGAGATAAAAACACACATAAAAATCTTAACTAATGTTGTCTCAGAATCTTATACTCTCATAACACCAAGATTATCAATCAACTAAGATTTAGCATTGGGAGATTTAAAGAATTAATTTCAACGTATAGTTCACACATACACATGCCAGATATGGATAGAGCAATAATATGGATACAAATTTACCACGCCTTAGTCATATCAAAATCCATCCTCACTATAGATATCCTCTATTTTATCTCTCATATTAATGGCTACAAATGTATAAAACACTCAGATACATAAGATAAGATGATAAAATAACAAGCAAATCACATGTATCAACAAAAAAGACTCATATTTTTATGGATAAAACCTCGTGAAAGATATCAAACGCCTGCCAAATGGACTGGACCATATGCTTCATTCTTGTGACTAATCTCCATTAGATCAAGGGTTTTCCATCTCAAGAATCAAATGGGACTTACTCATAGGTTGTAACTGGTTTAAGGTATAGAGGGGTATGAAGTATTCTAAGATTGTGGTGCTAAAAAGGCCAAAAACTAGTAGAACTCTAATAATTAGATGAAATATAAACATCAACTCCACGTCAATGATGATCAATAATAAACATCTCAACCTTAGTGCCAAATTAGAACAATGAGATAATAAAAAAATTATAACATAACTAGAACTTTCTCAAAATCATATCTATATCTCCCTCTCTTCCTTATGTCGTATCACTTTCTTATTTTTCCTTTTTTTTATTTCTCATTTTCATTTATTTTTTGACACAAAAAAACCAATGACAACGCATCATATATATATATTCTATCTCCAACACCAATCATAACCATATCATTTCTCAACATAAATACATATATTTCTTCCGTATACTATCATATACCCAACCACTCTATGTCCATAATATAACAAATTGATCCCTTTCCACTAGCTCTAGGAAAGGGTAAAGATAAGGCCTAAGGATTATTTAATGTGGATAATAAAGAAAAATATATTGTCAATGCATATGCTCAAAGGGGCTACTACGAGGTGTACATCCTGTGTACACAAATTAGGACTCAAGCTATTTAGTCATATGGTGGAAAATCCTATATTATCTTTATCAATTTCTCAATCAGAGCTTGTTTTGAGTATAAGCTTCAACTAGCACAAAATTAAGTTCTAGTAATTACTAAAATCCATTACAAGAGCTATGGTAAGTAATTTGATCAAAGTAATTAAATATACATGAGGTTTGCAAATAAAATTTGAAGCCAAGACAAGTAGATAATTTCATGTGAGTTCACTTAGAAAAGAAGGAATATATAGCTCAAAAGCTCATAATGAGACGTGATGAATCTCAAAATATCATATCAGTGGTTAGAAAATCATACATCTTCTTGCTCCATTCACATCTATACATGTAGATATATGTTCCCTATATCAAAATTAATACAAATAAACTTCACTCACTATATCTCAATTTTATAATTGTCTTTTAGTTAGATTTCAAATATAGCTCATCATTAACTAGTTAAGGACTCCTGAGACTCTAAACACAAAAAAACACATATAAATATATGCATGAATATATACCCCCACACTTAAATTACACATTGTCCTCAATGTGTATACAACTAAAGGAACATATAATTTTAAGTATGGAGAGATAAAATAAATAAATGGTAGAAGACTCCCTTATCACATTAGGTCACCTCCTACGTAGTGCTTGTTTTTACTTCTTCAGCCTAATGTGATCTTGGTTTACCCAATCAACGTGAGTGCTACTTGTAATTGCACCTCTTCAACATTATGCTCCGTGAATGCCTTATAATAGGGTTTAAGCTTGTAACTGTTAACCTTTAATTCATTTATCGTCTTCTCACTTCTGATTTGTATGACACCATGAGGGAAAACATGAGTAATAATAAAAGGACCAACCCATTTATAACGCAACTTACATGGGAATAAGCAAAGCCGAGAATGATAGAGTAACACTTTTTAGCCCACAACAAATGAATTTCCACGAATCATGTTATCATGAAAAGTTTTTCTCTTCTCTTTGTATACCATAATCCCTTATCTCTTTAAGCTTGTGAATTTGTAGCTTCCTATGCGTTCCAATGAAATCTATACTCATGTTCAAGTTCTTCATAGCCCACCATGTCTTTTATTCAAGCTCCACAAGTAGATGACATGCTTTTCCATAAACAAGACGGAAGGGAGGCATGCCTATGGATGTTTTTTAGGCAATCTTATAAGCTCACAAAGCATCATCCAACCTTTGGCTCCAATCCTTTCTATTTGGGATATTTCTCAATTAGAGATTACTACCTTCCTGCTAGTTTGAGGGTAATAAGGTGTAAAAACTTTATGTGTAACCCCATACTTGCGTAGAAAAGCTTAGATTATCCTATTGTAAAAGTGTGATCTTCCATCACTAATGATAATTCTAGGCATAAAAAACTTGGAAAAGATGTGAGATTGGAGGAAACCTCAACTACATGAGAATCATTAGTACGGGTGGAAATTTCTTCCATCCATTTCGACACATAATCTATAGCAAGAAGAATACAGATAATTCCTTAGAAGATAGAAATGAATCCATAAAATCAATGCCCTACACATCAAAAATCTCTACAACTATAATAGAGGTTAAGGGAATTTTATCTTTAGGACCAATGTTACCTGATATTTGGCACCTATCACATCTCATGCAATAAGTGTTAGCATCTCTAAATAGTTTAAGCTAATAAAAATCAGTTCAAGAACCTTTAAGGTGGTCTTTTTTACACCAAAGTTTCCTCCACAATACAAAGTATGATAGTGTGATAAAATATGTTCAAAATTGGAATCAGTCACACATCTCCTCATTATACCATCCATAGTTTTAAAAACCGGACCGGTCATCGAACCGGTATCATAACTGGTTCACTGGTTTAGTGGTCGAACCGGTGGTTTGAACTAGTCGAACCAGTGGTATATTTTAAGTCAAAAAATATGAAATACATAGAAAACTAAACTATACATGAATTTGTCCGGCTCCCAACCGGTTCTAAGACCGGTTTTCACTGGTCCGACCGGTTTTTGACCGGTTTTCACTTGTTCCGAAATCTTAAAAACCGGCACATGACATCTGACCGGTGACCTGACCGGTTCGCCGGTTCACCGGTCGGACCGGCTGGTCCGGTCCGGTTTTTAATACTAGGATACCATCATTACCAAATTTCCACAAATAAGGGTCATCCCAAACATATTGGTATGCTTACTTTCTAATCTTAGTTCTCACAGAGTGTGGCATGTCAATAGGTAGCTTATGAGTTACAAGATAGTTCACAATATTAGCAAACCATGGTGTATTTATCTGTATCCTGAAGAGCTACTCATCCAATAAATTCTCAATCAACGATATGGGTTCACCATCTTGAATCATGTGGCTCAAATGATCGGCTACAACATTCTCCCTTCCTTTCTTGTCCTTAATCTCCACATTAAACTCTTGTAGCAAGAGAACCCATCTTATCAAATGGGGCTTTACTTCCTTTTTAGACAATAAATACTTCAATGGTGCATGGCTTGTAAAAAGAATAACTCTAGTTTGAAGTAAATATGATCTAATTTTTTAAGAGCAAATACCATTGCTAATGGTTATTTTTCGGTAATGGAGTAATTCAACTGAGCGTCCTTAATATTTATTGAAGCGTAATAGATGACGTATGAATTTGCATCCTTTCGTTGTCCCAAGGCTACACCAATCGCATAGTGAGAGGCATCACATGTGATCTCAAATGGTAAAAACCAATATGGAGGTAGCATTACTAGGGCTTTCATGAGGAGCTTTTTGAGTTTATCAAATGCTTTTTGACACTCCTTACTCTAGTCAAAAGACACATCCTTCTAAAAAGGTGTGTCAATGGTCATGCATTGCTAAAGAATTTCTTTATAAACCGTCGATAGAAATCTACATATCCAAGAAAATAATGCACCTCTCTCACACAAGTAGGAGAGGGTAACTAACGCACAACATCTATCTTATCTTTATCAACCGCTAGCCTTCTAGATGAAACAATATAACCAAGTACGATTCCTTGTGTCACCAAAAAATGACACTTTTTCCCAATTAAGTACAAGGTTATTTTCTTTGCATAATTTCAAAATTAAAAGCCATATTGTTAAGGTAAGAATCAAAAGTATCACCAAAGAAACTAAAAATATTCATAAAAACCTCAATAATCTTCTCAATGTAATTAGAGAAAATATTAACTATACATCTTTGGAATGTTCTCGGGGCATTGCATAGGCCAAAGGGCATACACATCGATAAGAAAGTGTGCCAAATGAGCATGTAAAGGTTGTATTCTCTTAATCCTTCTTTGCTATGTGAATTTGGTTGTAACCGGAGTACCCATCAAGGAAGTAATAATAGGAATGACTAGCCATTCTCTTGAGCATTTAGTCAATAAATGGTAATGGAAAATGACATTTACTTATTATGGCATTCAACTTCCTACATTAAATGCATACCCAATGTCCAATCACTATCCTTTGTGGGACAAGCTCATTCTCCTCGTTCTTCACTATAGTGACCCCCAACTTTTTAGGTACCAACTGAATAGACGCCACCCATTTAGAATATGAGATTGGGTAGATGAATCCACAATCTAAAATATTGATGATTTCCTTCTTTACTACTTCCATTATAGGAGGATTAAGCCTGCATTAAGGTTCTCTAGTTAGCTTAGCTCCTCTTCAAGAAGTATGTGGTGAACACACACAGTAGGACTTACCCCTTTGATGTCTGCTAATGTTCATCCAATGGATATTTTGGGAGCTCTAAGGAATTCCAATAGATTTTTTTTCTCATTTGTTTACTTTGAAGATTTGATCACTGGAAGTGTCTCACTATCTCCTAAGTATACATACTTCAAATGATTCGGTAATAGCTTAAGCTCTAATGTAGGGGCCTGAATCACAGTATAGGCTTGTTAGTGTCTAAAAGAATCAAAAAGGTAGGGGATCCATACCGATATAGAGGGTTTTCCTCCATGTGTGCCACGGTATGCCAAAGATGTGGGAAAAGGATCATCTCTATATCTTCCAAAGAATTATCCTCCCTTTTTCATCTAGTCCTTAGCTTTTCATAATAGTGGTTGCCAATGGATCATCCTCATATTCCTCAAAGTAATCCTATGCCAAAATATCAATGGTGTCAATAGTATAACATGAATGGTCATCCATGGGGTACCTCATGGCCTTGAAGATGTTAAAGCTTATAAATTCTCGATCAAAATCTATAGTGAGAGAAATAATATAAATGTCTATCTTTGTGCGAGCGGTTCTCATGAAGGGTCTTCTTAAGACAACGAAATTAGACTCGATCTACTTTTATCCATATCCAAACCATAAAATCATATCGAAAATATAAGTTTACCAACCGGCATAAGGAAATCTTCTACAAGCCGCTTGGGGAATGCATCAGAATGATCAACAAGTTGAATGATAACATTATCTTTCTTAAGCTCTCCCACACCTAAAGATGCATAAATAGAATATGTCATGACACATGGAACAATGAAGCTTCCAGAATCTTTACATTTTGGTGGTAACTTCCTTTTTATGACAATAAACAATTGCTCACTCATCCTAAACACTTCCTTCTCTCGCAATCTCTTTCTTGTGGTACATAAATCCTTTAAGAATTTTGCGTATTGGGGCACTTAATTAATAGCTTCTAGGAGTGGGATGTTGATTTGCACCTTCTTGAACGTATCCAATATAGCTTAATCACTTTTATCCTTCTTTAATTTGGATAGCCTTCTAGGAAAATGAGAAGCAAAAATAGGGTTAGTAATAGCAAAATTTGAAATGGTAGTGGATTTACCATTCGAAGAACTCTTGGATTTTTACTGAATAGTGGGTTGGCTAACCAATTGTCTATTTTTGCTATTATTCTCTTTCTTTTGCATGATCTCTCCTTATTTTTTTGTGGGATATTCTTCCAACTACTCTAAATTCTCCTTAAACCTGTTTGGAGCACTCTCCTATTTTTTGTCACTCCTTGTTACCACTTTATTAGCTGATTCAAAGTTTTCCTTTGGATTGAGTATGGTAATACTAGGTAGTTTCCCTAGATCATGTAATTAGTTAATCTTAGTGACCACTTCTCTCATTTGACACTCTATATTTAATACTCTCTTATCCATGTTCAATTGGCTATGTATGAGTTGATTTTGTCCATTTGTCAGCAACTTGAACATCTTGTCATATTTTTCAATGGTTAGAGCTTGAGTTTGAGAGGATCCTCCTTATGGTTTTGGATAAAAACCAAGTGCCACTTAGTTGAAACCTGGAGGATTAAGAACATTATTATTATCTTTTCAATGAAAATTAGGATGGTTGTGCATGCCTGGATGGTAAGTATTTTAAAATTTGATGGTATTTGCTTATTCATGATCCTCTCTTCCAATCATTTGTGAGCCTTTATCACTAAGATGTCATATCGCTAAACATACTCCACATATAGTAATAGCTTTGTTAGCTGTGGCAATCTGTGAAAAAAGAGAGTAGTGAATTGGTTAAGTCTATCATCAAATTGACCTCATTTACTCTTGTACGGGTGAAGAGGTCATCATATTGTTGTATGGTAGAGGCTCAATTTTTCAATAAATCTTGAGCTAAAGTGGGATCCTTATCCATGAAAGAGCCACCACTAGCTACATCTAACATGTTCTTCTTGAGTGGAGTGAATCCCTCATAAAAGCATTGTAGCAAGTTCACTTCTTTTATCCCATGTTGTGGGCATTGTGATAGAAAGGCCTTGTGCCTATTGTAGTGAGCATGAAATGTTTCATTAAGCTTTTGGTGGATCCCGATGATCCTTTTCCTCAACACCGTGACACGTGAAGTAGGAAAATACTTGTCCAAGAATGCACTAGCTAAAGTATCCTAAGACTAGATCTGCCCTATAAGTAGGTCATAAAGCCAATCCTTAGCACCATCTACCAAGGATAATGGAAATGCCTTAACCTTCAAAATTGAAGATATTCCTCCTTAGGGAACATGGAGACACTCACAAACTAAAACTCCTTCAGAAAATTATTGAGATCTTCACTAGGGAGCCCATGGAAAGTGAGAAGTTGGTGAAGTAGGCTATACTTGAGATAAAAATCTTTTTCATTTCCAACCATAGGCTCAAGATAGCTAATACATGTAGAGACCACTTTTGCTATATTGTGGCCTTGTGGGCTGCCAACTCCCATAAACTCCTATTGGTTGCCATGTGAGTGAAGTAGATAGACTCTTCTGTTGGTGATGTGTTGCTATTTGAAGCCTCTTCTTCTAAGTCTGAAGATGATGAATAACCAAAAAGCTTGTCTTCAACTTTTGGTGATGAAGGAGGACTAAGCATCTTTAACTTTCTAATTGCTCAAATGAATTTTTCTAATTCAAGATTCACTAATAAAAGGTATCTTTGTAGTTTTCCTCTTATATGCATTCACCAAAGAGTACCTAAAATAAGAAAAACACCATAAACAAGTAAACCACACTAAATATAAATAAAATACAAAAGGAAAAAAAAATAATGACTCAATAAAAACACACAAGACACTCAAAAAAATACTAGCAAAATAAAGGGAAAGTTATCAATCCCTGGTAATGGTGCCAAAAATTGGTGTAGTCGTAGCCGACATATAATTTAAACCCTCTTGTTATCAATTGTAGTATTGGAAGAAAAGGATATCATTCTATACTAGATATTGAGAGGGCTCAAATTTATTTAACTAGCTCACAAATAATAAAATGAAAGTTCTAAATCACATAAAAAAATAATAAGAAAAACACAATTGTTGGGGTTTTCAAATAGAAAATAATTAAAAATGAATATAATAAAATAATAAAAATAGATGAATGTGCTAAGGAAATCGAAATACTTTACTAGACTAGCTTGAAATATAATAATAATATCTAATTCATCTTTAAATCACAAGAAGCTAAAAAGTAGGTCTATACACCTTATACTACTTCCTTGAAATAATTAATACAATAAAGTACTAATATTAAATTCTATTAAATGCTAGCAATATATTCACAACAATCAGCTCCTATATTTAATTAAATTTAAAGCATTAAGTACAAATGGAAGGATGACAGTCTAACTATCCAAACTAGTACATCAAGCTTATCTAGTTGTATTCCTCTCCTTTGATCCATATGTATCTAAACCTTCTACTTCTCTAATTATAATGACAAAAATATTAGGTGAATTGTTATCTAACCTAACTATAATTTATACATATAAATTCTAGCATGTTTATATAGCCACCTAGTAAGCATATAATACTACATACTGTTACTATAAGGAAACTAAAACAGGGCATATACCATATAAATCATACTTGACAAAATCATATATATAAACGACAACAATTAAAGTAAAGTCAAAGAACAATATCATAAAACAAAGAAAATTAATATTATATCTCAAACCATAATTTAGGGTTTTAATATATTCTCCAACAATAAATATTTATCCAGTCATAATAAATAAATTAATTATACAAAAATATATATTAAAAATAGAGAAAGAAATAACCAAAATTAAATATGGATGAAAATTAGCAATTTATTTAAATGAAAAATTGTTAAATTTCATATGAAATAAACTCTTCTAGATCTCTTTTTTATTTTTCTCTCTCTCGGTTGGTGTCGATTCTCTTTCTCTCTCCTTTGGCACGCCTTTCTTTATGTGTTATGGTGCATCAGACCTATCCTTTCTCTTCTTTATTTTTTTTCCTACAGTTGGTGCTGATTCTCTCTCTTCTTTTTCTTTTCTTTTGTGATCGACAATCCTTATACCTTCTCTCTTCTGTATTTTTTTCTATGCATGTCAAACGCTCTCTACGTCGCAATGCTTTTCTCTCTCTCTTTCTTATCTCCAGGTTCCTTCTCTCACTATTGCACGCCTCTCTTCCCTCCTTTTTTAATTTTTTTATTCTATTTAGCCTCATTTTCCCCGTCACCCATTCTACCGTTGGTCCTTTGGGCCTTTGGTCCAAACGACCCAAACCTTTTTTATTTATTTTGTTTGTTTTACCCACAAAATAACATTAGATGAATTAATAAATAATATTATACATTAAACCCATTCATTTTATATCAATTTAGCATAAATAATTAAATATATGGGATTATTATCACTTAAGCACAAAATTATAATTATCCTCATATATTGTTCAAATAAAAGACCAAAAACTAGGATTAAAGGATATAAACTATGTAAAAATATGTACTCATCAATTGTTAGCTACTAACCAAGTATTTTCTTGAGTTCTTCAGCAACAAAAATACCTTCTAAACATTTCCAACATTCCAACCTAACATATATATGATAAATCACCAATAATCAATACATTGTTCATTATTGAGATTTTTTGTTTTTTTTACAAAAATTCTAAATAACAATCAAAATTATTAAATACATAAATTAAATAATATTCCAAAAAATTTCATACTTAGTATTAAACTGAGAAACATATAGAAAAATCAAGGACAAAAAAGGGCTTCATCGATTCTTCAATGAGCTTCTACTTAACATCAAATTCTTTCCAGTCTTTGGCAATGGAAAAATAAACTAATTGATGGACTATTGTTCTTTTAAAAAAAAATACCACCATTTTTTAAGTAATCTAATAAGAAGAGTACTTTTATCTTCTTCTTGTTTTCACTTTTATCATACTCCAAAGAGAGTTTAAGTACATCAAATAATCACACTACCGTAATTCATAATTATGGTGAATCAATTATATGTCTAAGACTAAAAGTGGTAGAATCAAAAGCAACTTCCCAAATCTAATTCATAAAGCTAACCACGAGTTCCCATTACACTTGTAATACCCCCATAATTCATTACTGAAAAATTTGTCTATTAAAAGAATCAACGGAAGCAAGTAAAATAAAACTTGTGAATTTCGGGGATATCACCGCCATCATCAATACAAGCCTGGCCCCTAGCCAGTCTTGTACTAAGTACAAGGCTAAAGAAAAATTACCATTCATCATTAAGCAAAATTAAATCAAGAATACATAAAAGCATTGAAACATCCATAATACGGAAATTAGAGTACGCCTAAAAGAATTTAAAATCCAATAGTACATAATTAAATTTTCTCAAAAGGGATAAAAGCTACAGTGCGAAAAAAATAAGTCTGAATAAACAGATACAAGATAAAGGAACATTAAAAAGGAAATTCATCCACATTGCTATCGGTCCCCAAGCCAATTCCAAGCTCAACTCTCAGCCCCGTCCAATGTCTCGTAAGCATCAAAGACATCGAAAATAGAATCACCTACCTGCACAAACTCAGCAGGGACCTCTGCTCATGGAAATGAGTAGCACCCATGAAATGGGTGGTCAGTACACTACGTATTGACTAAGTTAACCATGCATCTAAGGCCAAGCATACAAAGACATATAATACAAGCATGATCATATAAACAACATACAACCAATACAGATAAATAAAGGTCAAGCTATAGTCCGGATAAACTGATTCTTTAATTCTCTGATCAATACTCATTTCACACCATGCTTATTATAATTCCATGTGAATGTGGGAATCCCACTATTATAGTCAGTGGATCGAAAACATACAGGGCAGAACGCACCCGACCACTATTATATGTCGGTAGATTAGTCTCCAGGGCAAGACGCTCCTGGCCACTATTATGTCGGTGGATCAGTCTGACTCCGACTCTCATGGTGTTCCACTGTAAGTACTTAATGTCTTTTACATGTCTTATCATAACTTAGAGTTTGGCTTATTAAGATCGGGATTCCCCACCATTATAGTCGGTGGATCGGAAACACACAGGGCAGAATGCACCTGACCACTATTATATATCGTTGGATCGATCTCTAGGGCACCTCAGCATCTGGCCACTATTATTCCGGTGGATCGGTCTGGGCCTGGCTTAATAATCTTCCACTTTAAATGATTAGTGTCTTACTGTATCTTATTCAGTAAGTTTTCACCCAAGATATACATGTCACAATCCATCTACTCTTATCCTCCCAAAAGGACTCGTCCCATACCTTGAGACTTCTAAACCTCCTAACACACCCCAACATCATTTCCTTCTTCCACTTACTCACACCTTAAGCCCCACTCCTAAGTGTGGGGGTCAAGGCCCACTACCTTACGCCATCCAAGTTCGCTCCCTATCTTCCCCTAAGGTTTTCTCTTGAAACCCTAATTTGGGCCTATGTGGTCCATCATTCTCTGCCTCACACAACTAAGGCTGCTTTACCACCCCACACATCACCTTACTTAGATTCAACCCCTATCATTTCACTTTACTTTCCCAAATAGACGTGTGACCACAAAACCCTAGTTGGCCACGCCAAACCCTAGCACCTTTTGTAATACCCAAAAATTTGCTTAACCTAATCCTGTGTCATTAGCCCTAATATGATTCTAATCCCAAGAAATTTTATTATTATCCTTAACTAAATTTCTTAATCCTGAAACTTTAACTAAAACTAAAACCTTGATTCGGATAAACCAAAATTCGTAAATCAAAACCGAAACCGGCTAAAATTTTTGCTAATCTAAATTATTTGGCTAATCCCAAAATTCCTAATCTAATCTTAATTCCTCAACCTTTCTCTCTTTTCCTTTTCTTTTCTTCCTTTTTCTTTTCTTTTCTATTCTTTCTTCTCCTACGCCGATTTTATGGCATGAGAAGTTTTGCTTCTTTTGCACATCTCTCCATTTGCCTCCCTCATGCTCCTCTCACCATCACCCTGACAACCTTGCCACTCCCTCATGCCTCTCTCCTCCTCCTCCTCCTTCTTCTTCTACTCTCCCTGCTACTGCTCTGTTTTTGCAGACCATCACCTTGCCGGCCTGCCACCTTCTTCTTCCTTCTTCTCCTGCCTTCTCTTCCCGTGCACATTTTCTTCTTTATCATCATCTCCCTCGTGCCTCTTCCTGACTCCTATCCCTCTCAACCATCACCATCCCCCTATCCTTTTCTTTCTTCTTTATTCTTCTTCTTGGCATAACCGTCGTCGTCGTCGTCACCTTACCATTTTTCTCCTCCAAGGCATGCCACCTTACTGGTATAAATACCCCTCCAACCCTCCATTTTATTATTATCCATTAGCTCCTCAACCTTCTTCTGTTCTTCCTTCTCCTTTCTCCTTCTTCTTACTCCTTCTTCCCTATTTTGGCGTTTGAAACACCAAATCCACCACCGAGCACCACCTAAGCCACCACTAGCTGTCCTTTGGTCAGGGACCGACCACCAAGGTTTCCCCAACCTTTCCCCTCTATTGCAGACCGCCACCTCTTTTTCCTTCTCCTTCCCCTCGGTTGTTATAGAGTTTCAGAGTGCACGACCATGAAGCTCGGATACCCTAATGCACAGCCGTGCAAATCTTGCACCATCCGGTCGTATGTTTTATTTCCTCTCGGCCCAATGCTACACAACCGTGCAATTCCTCCACCGCCTGGCCGTACGTCTTTTCTTCCTCCAACCTGTTGTGCACTATTACTACATGACCGTGCAACTCCTACACTATCTCACCATGTAACTTCCCATTTTAGCCGTGCAACTCTATTTTTACCCCAACTCTTGTCCAAACACCACCAAAATTTAATCATAGCTCCACCACACATTCTTCTACACTTCCATATAATTCAAGTTTCCATTTAACTCTATTAAATTCCATTTTTACCTTCTCTACCATAATCTCCCTCTTAATTTTTAACCTCCAATCCTAATCATATTTTGTCTTATTTTCATAGGTAATTTTTTGGTGCTCTCGAAGGAGGTGTAAGATTGACGTGCATAGAATCCAGTGTCCTTGTCGGTAAGGATACATGTCATAGCTACAGATTTATATGATACTTGTATCTTTGTATATGCTTTTGTGTTGAGTATGTTATATTGAATAATTTAATTATGGAAATGCTATGGAATGATAATCTTGAGAATAATGTATTTATGTAAGTACATGCTTGGGTAGAATATTGGATACAAGATACCGATGGGAAACTAAGGATATGCACTTCGGCCAATGATTGAAAATGTATATGTTTTGGGTTTTATAAAGGCTTTGGGAGAATATAATTATCTTGATTACCCTGAGGGTATTATAGTCGTTTGAGGATAATTACATGGTCATACTTATGTGTTAAATTTTATTTCTTGAGTTTGGCACGATAATATGCAATCAACTTTGAATAAGATATTAATCATGTAAGGTGAAAGATCACTTGGGTCGGGTCGAGGTGTTTATATGGCTTCGTTCCACCGGATAATAATAGTGGCTTGGGTGTGTTGTCCCTGAGAGGTACTCTAGTCTGTTCTACCGGATTAAGAATAGTGGGGCCCTATACTCAATGTGAATGAAAATAAAATTAAGAAATAAAGTATAAATGAAAATATACTAATCATTTAAAGTGAGAGACTACGTGAGTCAGGACCGAGGTGTTGAGTCCATTCCACCGAATAATAATAGTGGCTCAGGTGTGTTGTCCCCGAGAGGTGCTTTAAAGCATTCCACCAGTTTAATAAATAGTGGCTCGGGAGTATTTTACTTTGAGAGGTGTTGGCTTCGTTCCACTGGATAATAATAGTAGCTCGGGTGTGTTGTCCCCGAGAGGTGTTTCATACCGTTCCACTGGTTTAAGAATAGTGGAGTCCCTAAACTCAACGTAAATAAAATATTAGAATATGATATATCTAATGAAAGACTTGGAATCAGTAGTTATCTGGCTTTCTTCTATTTGCTCATGTATGAATTGCTTATAGGAATTCTTGTGTTATGTGTAACCCTGCTTGACTGTACCGTTACCTTGCTCAGTACGTAGCGTACTAATCATCCATTTCATAGGTGTTGTTCAATCCAAAGAGTAGACCCTCTCTATTTTGCAAGTGATTGATGGTTATTAGCTTGATGTGCTTGCCTTGGGTGAGCGCTAAATGAATTAGTAAAGGGTATGGTTATTTCGGATATCTCTATCACTTTAGACTCTTAGTCCTCTAATTTCACTATTTATTTCCTTCTTGTTATTTTGTATCATATATCGCAATGGAATCAAGTGTTTTCCACACCTAATTTATTGGTATAAGGTTACTTTTGCCTTGCACCTAACATAGACTGGGAATAGGGAGTGTCTCTTCTATGTTGGATATGGCATGACTACCCTAAATTTTATGTTTTGGCTTCCATTGTTAACTCTTTAAAACAAAATTGTTAAGTTCCGAATTTTGGGGGTGTTACACCTTTCTTTCCCATATGTCACCCCTCCATTTCTCACCTACCATCCTTGCTTTCCCATAATACCCATACTTACCCTACACATGATATTTTCCACTCTCCTTCCATACTCCACTCACCCTCAATTATTTTTACTTTCACAACCACCTCCAATTATAGTTTTCCTCCCAAACCCTAGTCAAGTCTCCTATATACCCTTATACCAACCTACGTACTATTTTTCAACCAAATCCTCCAATCACCTAAGCAACTCTTCCCTTACCTTACTTACACCCCAAGATAACTTTTTCCATGTAAAGATCATCCCCATGTAGACTCCATCCACCCTATGAAAACCCTAGAAATTCCCATACAACCTCCTTCCATCCCATGCAAACCCTAGAAACTCCCATGCAAACCCTAGAGATCCCCATGTAAAGTTCACCCAACTCTTTTATTTTGTTCATAATTTCCTTTATTTTCCCCCTCATGGATCATGAGATAATTAGTTCAATCCCATATCCCCTTGGTTAACTAATTTCCCCACTTCTTCCATTTTCATCCTTTCACCCTATATCAATGTATCAAACATCCTAGCATGCATGTGCTAGAGGGTCACAGCATACAACATCATAAGCACAACACACATATATATTGTACACATGCCATAAGGAAACCACATAAGCATACCTCAACTCCAAGCTGCACTACATGTAAAACAGTTATAATAATCATAAGATACACAACATAACATAGTACATGACATACAAGGTACATAACACACACATAGAGGGCCTTAGCTACATCTTTACCTAACACAACGCCGGTCTTGGAGTATGCTCCTACGCCTCCTTTGGGTTTTGACTGGGTTCACCTATAAGAGGGAAAAATTAAGGGTTAACTTCTCTCCTACTAAAATTACTATTATTTCCTACCTTATCCTAATATTAGGGTTACTATTATTAATAGAAGATTTACAAATAAAAATAGGGTTTTTATTCTCAAGGTAGCTAACTATGTTATTACTAGTCAAAATAGGTTCATGTTAAGGTATTTATAGTCATATTTGTATTATTAAAGATAATAGCTTTAATATTACTAATAATAGTAATAACAATAGTTGTAGCAATAACAATAATAATAATAATGATAATAATAATAATAATAATAATAATAATAATAGTTCTAATCTTAAGAATAATACTTGAAAGTGGTCCTACTAATCGCAATAATAGCAACCTTAGTGATAATAAGGTCAAGGTTAATAATAGTGATAGTGATAGCAATAATAATAATAATAATAATAATCAAAATAATGATACTATAAGGGTTCAAATATTTACAATAATAATAGTAATAATATACCAAAGTTAGTATTAATAATAATGATAATAAAAATAATAATGATATTAATGATAATAAAAATAATGATAATCATAATAATAAACAAAATAGGTTTCGACCCCTTTTTTAATAATAATATCAATATTCCGAAGTTATATTTAATAATAATGATAAAAGTAGTAGTAGTAGTAGTAGTAGTAGTAGTAGTAGTAGTAGTAGTAATAACAACAACAAAAAATAGTAGTAATATTATTATTATTATTATTATTATTATTATTATTAAGAATAATAATATTAATACAAATAAAGAGGTAATATTAGCATAAATAGGGTTTTAAGGGTTGGGGTACCACCTAGGGTTGGTGGTGACCAAGCGACACTGGCGGTGGAGGGAGAAGAAGGAGTGGAAAGTTGATCATTTAGGATAGGAGAAGGGGAATGAGAGGTGGATTGAGGTGGTGGAGGATGCCCTAGGTTAAGAGAGCTAGAATGGTGGTGGTAGCGCAACAAAAGGGGCAGCGCAGGCGGCGGTGGTGTGGTGGCCAAAGGTTGTGGAGAGGAAGGACGGGAGAAGGAGAGGGAGGCAAGGGAAAAGAAAGGTAGGGGAGGTAGAGGAGGCTTTGCTGGTGGTTTTGGGGGATAGAGGGAGTGGTGGTTGCAGCAAAAACGGCTGCGGATGGGTGAGATGAAGTTGGTCGAATAACCAACTTTACATGGCCAAGGGTGGCTCGTGCAGGGACAATTGAGGGTGGTGAGTGGTGTATTTTGATGGAGGGTGGTGCAGGGAGTATTTTGGGAGGTGGTTTGGGTGGCAGCGCTGGGCGACGGCGACGGGGTGGATGGCTGAACAAGCGGCAGCGCACAAAGAGAGAAAATTTCTGGGTAGAGAAGAAAGGTCAAATGGGGGCGGTTGAAGGGTATTTATAGGCCATTAAGGGGGGAAATGACAAAAGGGGAAGATGATGGAAAGCGTGGCAGGTTATAGGCAGGGGCGCACGATCGGTGCAGGTCTACCAGCTCGTGGAAGGAGAGAGGAAGGGGGAGAGAGGCATGTGTGAGTAGAGAGAGAGAGCGTGATTGGGTGGAGAAGGGGGAGGGATCGATAGGGAAGAGAGAAAAGGTGGCAGGCCAACGTGTGACGTTGCAAAGGCCACGTACCTACACGGAGAAGAGGAGAATTCGAGGGATCGGGGAAAAAGGAAGGTCGGGGGAGAAAGGAAGAAAAAATGGGGGCAGATCGGTTGGTCTAAGGG
This sequence comes from Tamarix chinensis, assembly GCA_030549775.1. Lineage (NCBI taxonomy): Eukaryota > Viridiplantae > Streptophyta > Magnoliopsida > Caryophyllales > Tamaricaceae > Tamarix > Tamarix chinensis. The sequence goes on along the minus strand of CM060177.1, from coordinate 7,174,797 downwards.
AAAAGAAAGAAAAGAAAAGGAGGGAGCTAGACCAGGCAGCTGGTAAAGGAAAAGAAAAAGGGCGGAGGGCCTTGGGCCGCACGGGGGAAGAAAGAAGTCTGGGCCGTGAGCGGAGGGCTGGTCCAAATCGGGGAGGAAGGAGAAAAAAGAGAAAAGGAGAAAGGAGAGGAAGGAAAAAAAGAAGAAAAGAAGGCGAAAAAAGAAAAAGGGAAAAAGAAAAAATAGGTGGGTTGGGGGTATTTAGAATATTTTGATATTTTTGAATATTTAAAATAATAATATTTTAATAAAATAATAAATAAATTCCCCATATAGATTAATTTTGGATTTTTGAAAGATTTTTCCTTAATTCCATTTTAATTAGCAAAACACCCTAATTTTTCCCAATTAAATTATTTATCATTTTCCTCTTGATTTTGCCTTAATTAATTCCTCTTATTTTAATAAAATAATTTATTTAATTAATTTTTCTAATAAATTCTTATTTTGTTATAATTCTCTAAATTAGGATTTTTGGATATTTCAACACTACTTAATTTTAGCAACTGCTGGTAGCTGATTTGTCCATGAGCCATTACCAAACATATTACTGACCATGCCTAGCTCTTCAAACTTCAGCAATAAAACATGACTGATTCTCCAAGCTTCAACAAATCAACAATGCATACAATATAATTACCAAACAAAAGGAAAAAAAATTTACCAAATTGACTACAGAACATAATTAAAGCCGTAAATTACTTAAAGCATAACTAATATTATACAAAGAGGAAGAGCTGCTAATAATTGACAACAATATACACTGCAAATCAACTAATTTTCCTTAAATAAACCAGTAATATGGCCAATTGAAAGAAAAATAAGAAAGAAAAATAAATAAAAAACAACAAATGAAAATAGAGCAACAAATTATATAATAATGGAAGAATTACCTTCAAGATATGCCGTAGCCTCACAACCTCAGTGCAACACAACCCGTGTAAAATATTAGCGTAGCACCGAGCCACCAAGCACTGGTGGATAGCCAGATTTGAACACATGCACACTACACACACACACACACTGTTATCAGAATGGAATAAGAAGAGTAAAGACAATTCATGATACATGTTTGTAACACCCCAAAAATTCATAACCCTTGTTCTTGGGTGTTTGGTCTTTTTATTCAAAACTAACCCTTAAACCTTAATCTAATTATTTTACTAAATAACCTTTGACGTGTAACCCAAATAATTTATTAAATATTTTTCCCAAATTATTTTACCTTTTTTCATTTTGTTAAACCTATCATAAACCTTTTTTTCTGATATATTTTCTACTCGATACCCTAAACTATCCAAATAAAACCTAAAACTAAAATAAAATATTTCTACTCGACTCTACCATTTTACCCCCTGAGTTACCCCTTATGTGCCCTATTTTTTCTTCCCTGACCACTCTCCCTGTATTCTCTTTACCTCATGCAACACACCCATACCCCTCACCTATCAAACCATCCCCCGACCACCCTTATCACCCTACCATTATCTGTCGAGCCATGCCCCATCACCATCACCTCCCTCATCGAATAACTCATTCTTCATGTGTGTATATATATAAATACAAACATACACCCATGCACCTCTCTCTCTCTCTCTTGTTCGAGCCTAACCTGCCCTTCATCGACCCTGATCGGTTTCACCCTCCAACCACCATCACAACCAAACACAACCTCATAGCTTCCCTTGCTCCCTTTTCTCGGCTGCATTTGGTTTCACCACCACAATAGCCCTCGCATCTCCCCCTACTCCCCCTCTATGCTCCACTTGGCTTCACCATCACAACATCACAACCCTCTCCATCGATGCCTCGCTTCCTCGATTTTCCATCCCTTCCTACCCGTGCATTACCATTTACCACTAGCCCTTTTCCCTTTGTGTCGCCTCTGCACCCTCACCATCCACAACCACCCGGCCATCACATACACCATCCTCTGCCATATCCCGTGCCTTGATTATTCATTACCAAATCCAACCGTGTGCCACAACCCACCTCCCTTCATGTGTCACCCCCTTTACACCATCAACCACGACCATCACTGCCACCCTTCTTCTTCTTCTTCCTGCCCCTCCATTTTTGTATGCCACCAGCATGCCCACTAACCTCCTCCCTTCTCCTCTCCTCATCACTACCATCCCAGTAAAACCACCACTTTCCTCCTCCTCATCCTCTTCTTCTTCTTCCCTATCACAACTTGTTTTCTTTCTCTTCCTCCACTGTGACAATTTTCATCATTCCCTACCCCAAGTTGTGGCTGCTTCTTCCATAGCATTCCTATGGGCAATGGAAAAAACTATTGTTGCACCCCCCATTCCTTTGACACCCTTTCCCGTATAAACTCTAGCCCCTATACCACCTCCCAACTGAGCCATCCTCCACACCAGTGCACCTCACCACGTCACACCAATGCCACCTCAAACACCCTCCATTTGGTCCTCCCCATCTACACCACCACCATCACCTTATAATAACACCACCACTAACACCTTCCACCATCTAAACCAGCACTAACCATCACCACTATTTCCACCACCCCTATCTTACCCCTCCTCCTCAGCCAAACCAAACAATCTCTACACCCACTTTATCCCCCTTATTCATGCATGCAGTGTGAGAAATTTTCTTTAAAAGTTTTGTTACTTATTTTACATGTAAGGGTATTTTGGAAATTTTAAAAAATAAATATTTTAGTATTATAATTATTATTTTATATGTTAAATATTAATTTGATAATTATGGTATTATATTTATGTATGAAAGTTTGATTAATGGGACCTTGTTGTATTTAGTAGGATACCGTTAATTTGCATTTTTGCTTAAATTTAGGTAACTTTTATAATTTACTAAAATGGTAAATTTAGCATGATAGTACATTAAGATTTTAATGTATAACCTATGTTAAGTATGTTTCTATATGGTAGCTTTTATAATCTCCTAAAATGTTAGACATCGCATGATAGCACATTATATTTTTTTTATCTAAAATATGTTAAGCATGATTCATTATATTGTAATTATATGTTATTTATTATATCATGAAAATTGGTAAAATAGTATGCTATCATATGTAAAATAATTTGGATGAAGAATGGATGAAAATAGTATGATTATGTATGGCATGTACGTGAAAAAATAATAGTTGAGCATGCTTAGATATATTTATAGAATAATAATTATAGATGTGTGCCCTATGGGTAATTTGGTCATTTTATGTGTGTTATGATATTTATCCTAACAAGCATATCTAATGTGTATTATAGGTTATTGAGCATGAGAATATGTGATTATGGATGTATTAGATATGCATGCTAAGGTTTTATATGCAAAATCTTGAATAAGGGCAAAATAGTCATTTGACTTATCTGATAATTTAACTACATAATAAACTATTTTAATTATTATTTTTACCCTTTTTACAGTAATTTAATGAATGAAATGGATTTATTAATTAAAGAAGATCTTAATGTATTAATTTCATCTCAGGGGCATTTTGGTTATTTTTAGCCTAATATGCCCAAGTGTGAATAATTGATCCTAGGATGGCCTTAATATGTTTTTATGATTAACCTTGGTAATGATCTTGTTTATGGTTGTCTCAAAATAATTAAAAATGAGTAAAATAATTAAGTAAGGAAATTTAATATATGTGATTTATATGTGATTTTGTAGTCACCTTAATAAAATACTATTACTTAAAATGAAAGATCTTGAGATTGGGAATAGTGGCTCTTTATAAGTCACTGCCCTAAAAAACGTGGTTTAACCCACTATTGATTCTGGATTTTTATTGGTGTCCATTAGTGCCCCAATTCATATATCTTACTATATTTAGTTATGCATACTGATAGGATGTATGAAAAACTTATGGATTAGGTATCCTTGTCGGTAGGGTAAAATATGTGTTACTGTGAATAGCATATCTTCACATCCTTGGATGGATAGTCGATAGGATAATATATTGTCTTGATGTGGTGGTATGACTGGAGTACCTTAGTATCTCCAAGTTGATTGATATCCCCTCAAATGAATAAAAATGGAAATGTTTGATGGCTTATTGGATTATTGGATATGGATTGGCCGGTAGCAACCTTTGTGCCTATCTATGGTTCGGTAGTAGCCTTTGTGCCTACATATGGTTCGGTAAAAGCCTTCATGACTAACTGTGTTTCGATAGAAGTCGTCGTGCCTACTTGATATGCTATGGATTATTATTGGTCTGTGCTTGTAAGCCTACCTATATTATGAGATTTATTAGCATTAAAAATGAGATATGTGATACGTCGTTATTCCCTTGATTTGGGTTGTTGTTGTTCCTAATTATGCTTCAAAGAGCATCTCGATTGGTAAGTTTTAATTTGTTCTAAATGAACGAGTATAAATAGTATATAGCCTTGGTGGTATATGGTATATAAATGATCATCGTATATCAATTCTTCTATGTATATTAAATGTCTTGTATCATGTTTTGATGTAGGCCTTGTATGTGTTTCATATCGATTATTCATTTGATTTAGTCTAAAAGATTGCTCAGTACCGTTATACTGAAGGCTTCCTTTCTTAAGTCCATACCTATTAAATGGATAGTGGTCTTTGAAGGTCAGCTTTCGAATTTAGTTGAAAGTTAGTAGTTTGTATTGAGCACTTAGGACTATCTGGTTTCTTTTTAGTATATTTGATAACGGTTTTACTTGGACACTTTTATCCTCATGTTCTTTCTCTCTTTTGGAATTTTGTAATCGCTGATGTCACTTTTATTTAGTATAATGCTTATCTATTTGTCCCCTCTATTCTGTTTCCTGTAATCATGTTCTTAATTTAAGCGAAGTAATGATTTTAGCCTTATCACTTGGTATGAGAATGGTAGAGGAAACCATATACCCTTCATTTTTACTATTTTAGCTTCAATGGTTAACTGTTTAAAATAAAATTTTCAAGTCTTAAAAATCAAGGTGCTACAATGTTGCAACAACAACACAAGGATTCAAGGAGTCAACTAATACCATGGTACAAGAATGGAAGAAGAAGAAGAATATGAGTAGTGTGACACAAACAGACATAGACAATGTAACAACGGTATTAGAATGGAAGAAGAGAGAGAAGACACAATAATGGACCGAAAAAGAAAAAAGAAGAAGAAGAAGAAGAAGAAGAAGAAGAACACGAGAACTATAGGAGGAGAAATCGCAAGGTACTAGGTTCTAACATTCTGTGCAACGAAGGAAGAGGCATGAGTTTTGAGAGACAATGACGACGAGAGAGAAAGAAAAATTAGGGCTTTGTCGCAAGTATAATGGAACCGGAATACATAATTTATGTATCTTTGTTTTAATCTAATAAACCAATAGCCAAAAAGAGGTGGATCAAAGAACCCATGTAAGGTGAGGTGTTAGGCTCCAACACAATGGTTAGGGAAAAATCTAATAAAAATACATTTAATTTTTATTACTTATATTCTAAATGAATTGATCTATAAAATCAAGCCGATTAATGATCTCACAAGCCAAGCTACTCAATCAAGTTGGTTTGTGAGCTCATGAGTTGAGACTAAATAGATTTGAGTTTAATTTATTTAATAAAAAAGTTTTAAATTAAAATTTATATTTAAATAATCAAGTTAAACAAATTAGCCGAATTGAAATTTAGTGTGTTGAATCGGTTTGTCCAAGACCCTAGTACCAATACTCTTTCCGTAAACAAAATTTCATTCTTCACCGCATAAAGTGAAGAAGGAAAATAAGCCGACGTCGTTTTAATTTTCCGTGTCGCGCTTCTATTTTGAGTTGTGCGGACGGATTGCGGTGGTCAACTGAGCGCATTTTCGGCAACAGAAAAACCCTAGAAAATATCCTTCCAGAAGCTCCTCTTACAAAAATCCGAACAGGTCGCTCCAAGTTCATCGTTTCCCCTTCTTATTTCCCGAAGATCAATTATTTCATTATACGTCGCGAATTCTTATTTTGACTTATGCTCCAATTCCTTAGCAGTTAGCTCAATTATCGAGTTTAATTGACGGTTTTGACGGATGGAGTATATGGAACAATTCTGCTTAAGAAAGGTTAGCTGCTTGAATCAAGTATTGCGCAATTATAATTATTTTTCTGCTAATATTACTTGTGTATAGGTTCATTTAGGCGAAATGTTCATGAATTTGTTGTAAAAATATGATTGGATTGAGTTTCTTGTTTAGTATTTTTTATGAATGATTTTAATATTTGATTCAACGATTGAATAACTTGAATTTTGCAATTAAATGAGTGACGAATGGTTTACTAGAGCTCGATATTGGTTGATTTGCTTATCGGCGACGAATTTCTAGTTCACGGGAGGGGAAAAAAATCATATTTTTTTGTCTTTTTATCCTTCTTTTTCTGATTGCCTTATAGTCGGAACACACCATCTCCATCCTCCATATATATGTTTTTGTTCCTTTTACTATTCTAGGTCCAATTTCTTGAGCTTTGGCCCCCGAAATGCCAAGGCGAAGAATAGGACAGGTAGCCTTTTCGTTTTCTTTTGGTTTTTTGGCGGCCGTCGGAATCCATAGGAATTCGAGATCTATTTACTACTTGAACCATTTGGCATCATGGAGTCTTAATTTGCAATGGTCTCCTTCTACTCTAAGGCAACTATATAGCTGATTTTGCCCTTTTTTCCTGGTGAAATCAGTTAAAGAAGAGGGACGCCGCATCTGAGGATCTCATCAGCGAATTGCCGGATCAGGTGCTTGTATCCATTTTGTCCCGCTTGCCACTTGACGAAGCAGCCAGAACGAGTGTTCTTTCACATAGATGGAAAAATCTTTGGAAGTTGATGGTCTTTTCAACTTTGACACTTGATAGTTCTGATATTGATCGGATTAGTGAATTGCCGATGGATCGGATAAGTCAATTGTCAGATGATGTGCTTATTTCTATTCTATCACGCTTACCGCTTGATGAAGCAGCCAGGACTGGGATTCTGTCTCGTAGATGGAAAGATCTTTGGCGATCAATGATGAATTGGAGTTTGGCACTTAAAAGCTACGGTGTTGATTGACAACAAAGACATGTCTTTGCAAGTAGAAAGAGAAATTGTGTCGAACTCAATACATCAACTAGTTGTAATTCGATGGACATGGAAGTATTAATTGTTTCCAGTTTTCCCAGTGGCTATAATGATGAGGTTACTTGTAAACTAGTCCTGCTATGTCATGACATGAACTATGTAGCAAATTGTGGAATGTACAGTAGTTCACATGAATTATATCATATATGTATCAGTGACCATTATCAGCAGGTTACTTCTAAACTTGTCCTGCGGTGCAATACCTAACCTGGACTATGTAGCAGATTGCGGAATGTATAGTATTTCATATTCTCGTTAGCAATTTTTGATATTGTAAATCTGTTGAATAAATTATTCAGGATGTAGTTTGTGTTGCGTTCTGCTATCAGATTTTTCTTGGCACTGGGATCGCCCTATATTTGTTACATTTATGTCCAAGCCGGGATTGGGGTAACTTCTTATATCCCTGTCCCTACAGTCTTGGTGAAATTTTTTAACGGACCTTTCTTATGGAAGCCAAAGGCAGAAAGACTGAAGATGATCAAAATCATTTTGATCTTCTATGGATGCTTACACTCTGAGAGTGGGAGGTTCATTTAGTGCCTTAATAACTAGCCGGAGCATTTCCTGTGCGCAGAATCCTACTGCAGGATTCTTGATTCTTCAAAGACTTTACCCAGCAGAAGCATTCAGGTGATCTAGAACCCTATATTTCGGGTTTGTTGGTGGGAATGATTTATGTTATTAACTGCAGCTAATGATTTATGCTGCTATTTTTAGGTATTACATCTGCTGTCAATAAAATCAGAAGGCAGGGGTAAGTTCGGAAGAAGTTATACGATGATTTATGATGTCAGTTTAGCCGCTGGTAAGTTTGAGTGAATGGAAGGGGAACATTATTAGCACCCTGATGTATGTGCAGATGATGGAAATAACCGGGGAGTGAATATAGCATATGAGTTGGGCCATAGATGTAAGAGTGAGGCATTGACACATCGAATTGATGGGAATACTTTATGGAACTCTGACATGAATTCTCCAAGAGATCACACATTTCATATGCTGTGTTGTGACTGTTGTCGGTGGGAGCAAGTCACACATCAGTGCATGCCTTAGTATTGTTGCCTGGGCAGTTTGTACTAGTTATGGTGGCCTGCATTTTCTTCCTTGCAGGGAGCATGAATCATAAACCAAAGCCCTGACTCCAGTCTCCAATTAACATTGATAGGGCTCTTGGTATTTAATAAGGCAAGTGGAGATTCGTGTTTTCCGATTGAGATCAAATCAGATTCTAGAAATGCAATTGATTGGTGTTGGAACACTGCAGCGGAACCTGACAATTGATTTCACTCGAATTATTCGATCTAAAACCCGATCTTAACCTAATAAGTTAAATCTAATCTCAATCTAAAAATTCAAAATAGCCCGAATCAATTTGAATCCAACTCGAATTTAGTTAATCGTGACACATATCTTAAATAAAACAAATCGAAATAATCCAATTCGAAAAGAATCTAATCCATATCCGGATAGGAATCTAATAATAGTCCGATCTGAACTTACTTGACCCAAAATGACCTAACTCAATCCCAACCTATATCTAAATATAATTCTAAACTTGATTGAAACTAAAGTCAAATTTGATCTATAAAGGTAATATTTTATTTCATATAAATTAATACATAAACACCAATAAATTATCTTATTAATAAAATTTTATGCAAACAAAAATATGTAACCCATATAACAATAAATGAAACAATATTAGTAAGCCTATATTCTACTTATTATATTTTAATATCATATAAGCATCGATCATATCAGATCATAGAAATAATTATAATCATTATAAGCATACAAATTATAATTGTAAATATAATAATAGTAGTAATAGTAAAAAAAAATCTACTAATAATAAGGATTATTATATTTCTAAAGAAAATAACAACAATAATTAAGTATAATAGCAACAATAATTATTATAAGTAACATGATAAATATAATTATTATAAGAATCATTGTATTTATGTATATCATAATACTTATAATTGTATATATAACAATAACTATAATACTAATAATGGAATTAATAATAATAATAATACTAATAATCACATTTTTATAATAACAGTTTGTTATATCATTACATATATTATGATATAAAAAAAATACTATAATAAGCATAATAATAATAATAACAAATTACAAAATTTAATTTATTATTTTTATTGAATTGATAACAATTAATGTCAATATAAATTCTAAATTAAATTAACTTGGCCCAAATTCGATACACCTAAAGTCTATAGATCCAAATCGAACCCAAATCTAAAAAAATTTAATATAGTAGACTCGAACGTGATCTAATATTTTCTTGATCCGAAATAACCCAACCCAATACAGACCTAACTCGAAGGATACTCAAATATGAATCCAAACCAAACCTAATTGCATGCCAACCTAATTTTAACCGGATCTAAATTGACCCGATCTGAACCCGACCCATATAACCCATTTGGACTCCTAAGCGGAGTCATGGTCCCTTTATTTCAGATTGAAGAAGTCCATTTGGCTAGATTTAAAATTTAAACACAGATACAGAGATTCAAATGCATCGATGATTGTTTAGCAAAGCATGACCTCCAACATAACGAAGCACTTACCAATATTCGAATGCATGACTGATTGTTTAGCAAAGTGGCGCCTCCAAAGTAACGGAGCACTTATTGCTTGGCTATGAGGAAGGTTGGGCGGAGTATGTCACCAATGTCGTGCACGGATTTTTCAGTCTCCTTTAGATGGATGTGTTGCATGTGGGTGTTTCAAAGTCTACTGAGGTAGGGGTTTTGTTCTATGGTTGTTGTCCTTGTTTTGGACCTTCTGGCAAGTAATGATTTGGTCATGTAACCTAGGTGGGATATGTAATGATGGCGTGTGGTAAGTTGCCTCTGTTTTGTAATGCTAGGATCATCTTGTAATTGGTATGTCAAAGGGCAGCACTAGCCAATAGTTAGGTGTACAATGCAGGATGAAAATGTTAGTTGGGTGTATTGTGATAGACCAATCATCAAATTCACATATGTTAGAAAAGGAAGGAAGGCTAAACCAGGGAGGGTCGGGGCTGAATAATGAGGGAGGGGCATATTTTTACTGTAATTTTACTGTTTTATCTCTGCCCTTTTTGGTCTTTTACGGGTCTGTTAGACGGTTAGGGCAGGTGTCGCGTCATTACAGTATATTCGGTTGCAGGGAGAGGGTTGGGCAGGGATATATATAGGGGATATAGAGACCTCGAGGAGGGGTGTTGGGGGAAAAACTCTGTAAGGGAGGAGTCAGGACCTCGAATTCCTGGCAGTTTGGCTCTTATTAATCCGACTATTTTTTTCTTAAGTCTGTTTGTGTTTGTGTTCCTTGCAACCATAGTGAACTGAGTGCATTGAGAAAATATTATAATTTAGAGAATTTCAGGGAGTTCTATCAGTTTGGTATCAGAGCGAGGCTCGAGACTGAGGGATGGCCTAGAATAAGGTGGAGGCAATTGAGGAGAGGATGGGCTTGCTTGAGGAGAAAATGGAGCTGGTACAGGAAGAATGGAAAAAGGAGGTAGATGTTATTAAGGGAGATACAGGGAAGATACCTCAAATGGAGAAAATCATGATCGAAGTGTTGAGCCGGCTGGATCAGTTGATGAACCAAGGAGGCCGCACATCATTTTCTAGGGTCCTGGGAGGGCAGAGGATAGAAGACGGGGCGGAGGATTCACCATGGGGAGCAGGGTCACATATGGTGGTGGAAGGGCAGCGAATGGAGCATCGACCGACCAGGCAGCTGGAGTTCCCTCTTTTCAATGGAACGGACCTGGAAGGATGGCTATTCCGGGCGGAAATGTACTTTAATATCAACCAGCTCACTGAAGTAGAGCGTCTGGAAGCCATAGCCGTGGCTATGGAGGGTAGAGCACTGGCGTGGTTTCAATATGTAGAGGAGAGGAAGGGATTCACCACCTGGAAGGGATTTAGGGAAGCCTTCTTAATTCGATTCCGCCCAAAACATGAGGGATCTCTGTGTGAAAAAATTCTGGCCATTCGACAGCAGGGGACGATCGAGGAGTACTTGGAGCTATTCGAGCTGCTTGATGCACCGTTGCAGGGAAGAATGCCGGAGGAAGTGCTGGAAAGTACTTTCCTCAATAGACTAAAACCGGTGGTGAGGGCTGAGGTGAGGTTATTGAGGCCCTCTGGATTGTCCGAAATAATGGAGGCAGCCCAATTGGTAAAAGAGAAGAATCGGATCATCAGGAGCCCAGGAGGGTTGGGGTCGAAATTAATGGGCCAAAATCAAGCCTTGGCTAGCCCACGACAAACTCCAACTCCTAGCTCAGCTGGACCGATTTCCCCAAAAACCAACGCTGGAACTGTCTGGACCAAATCGTGGGGAGGGGGGAGTTCGAACACCCCACACCAGGCTGCTGAGTCACAAGGAAGCTGACGAAGCTCGGGATTTCGTAGGTTATCAGATGCTGAATATCTCCACAGAAGGGAGAATGGGCTATGTTACCGGTGTGATGAAAAATTCGGGCCGGGTCATGTCTGCAAGAACCGAATGTTGCAGGTCCTGCTCGTGGATGATTCGTGGGGGCGACAAGGGAGAGGAGGAACCAGAGGAGGAATGCAAGGAAAAAACAGAGGCAGTAGAGGGGGTTGTTGAGCTATCCATGAATTCTGTGGTGGGGTTTACTTCGCCCAGAACCATGAAGTTAAAAGAAAAAATAGAGGAGAGGTAGTGGTAGTCTTGATAGATTGCGGTGCCACCCACAATTTTGTGGCCAACGATTTGGTGGATCGACTTTAGATACCAGTCACTACCACCACCTCCTATGGAGTGCTGATGGGTACCGGGAACTCGGTGCAGACCCAAGGCATTTGCAAAGGAGTGTTGTTGACCCTGCAGGAGGTAGACATAGTTGAGGACTTTCTACCCTTAAACTTGGGGAGTGCAGATGTGATACTGGGTATGCAATGGCTGGAAAGGTTGGGCGAAATGCAGGTGGACTGGAGAAACCTGAAGATGAGGTTTATGCTGGGTAAGACTCGGGTCACACTTGAAGGGGATGTTGAGCTGAGTAAGGAGCAGGTTTCACTTAAGTCCCTGATCCGAACCGTGATAAAGGGAGGGCAAGGGGTTTTGGTAGAGTGTTGCGCATTAAATCCTGATTATGGCAGCTCCCTACCCGTAGAAATTCCTCCCCGGCTTGAAGGGATAGTGCAGCAATTTCATGAGGTAACTAAGGAACCCCAGGGCCTTCCCCCTCAATGGAAGCTGGACCACCAAATTCCCCTGCTACCAAGCACTAAACCAGTGAGTGTCAGGCCTTACAGATACCTGCAGGTGCAGAAGGATGAAATTGAAAGGCTAGTGGGGGAGATGTTAGCAGTAGGGATCATTCAACCCAGTCACAGTCCCTTCTCGAGCCCAGTACTGTTAGTTAAAAAAAAAAAGGATGGGAGCTGGCGGTTCTATGTGGACTATAGGGCGTTGAATAAAGTCACGGTTCCGGACAAATTCCCTATTCCGGTGATTGATGAGCTTCTAGATGAATTGAATGGGGTCGTGGTGTTCTCGAAATTGGATTTAAAGTCTGGATATCATCAGATTCGGGTGAGCCCAGCTGATATCCCGAAGACTGCATTCCGCACACACAAAGGACACTATGAATTTCTAGTAATGCCGTTTGGGCTTACCAACACCCCAACCACTTTCCAGGCCTTGATGAATGAGGTATTTAAACCTCTCCTTCGAAGGTGTGTGCTGGTATTTTTTGACGACATACTGGTGTATAGCCCAACCATGGAGGAGCATCTTCGACATCTCACATGGGTCTTTGAGGTACTGCGTGCCAATTCTTTAGCGGTAAACATGAAAAAATGTATGTTTGGGAAATCAGAATTAGAATACCTGGGGCATATTATATCTAGTAAGGGGGTGGCTGCCGATCCTTCCAAGGTAAAGTGCATGAAAGGTTGGCCAGTACCAAAAACGTTGAAAGAATTAAGGGGATTTTTGGGACTCACCGGCTATTATCGGAGGTTTATGAGACACTATGGGCATATAGCATCCCCCCTCACAACCCAATTAAAAAAGGATAACTTCAGGTGGAATGAGGAAGCGCAGGGGGATTTTGAGAGATTGAAACAAGCCATGCTTACTGTACCGGTTTTGGGGCTGCCAGACTTTAAAGAACCGTTTGTGATGGAGAAAGACGCTTCAGGTGTGGGAGCAGGGGAAGTACTAATGTAGAAGCAGCATCCCATAGAATATTTCAGTCAAGCTTTGGGTCAACGCGCGCGAATGAAGTCAGTCTACGAGCGAGAATTGATGGCCATAGTGCTTGTCGTACAGCGGTGGCGACATTACCTGCTAGGACAGAGGTTTACTGTGAGGACAGACCAGAAAAGTCTGAAGCACTTAATGGAACAATGGGTCATTCCAGAGGAACACTTAAAGTGGGTTGCGAGGCTGTGGAGTTATCAATTCAACATTGAATACAAATCGGGCTGCGAAAACAAAGTTGTTGATGCTTTATCAAGAAGAGGGGCAGACCTTGTTTTTTCCGCTCTTACAACAATGTGGACTAATAACATGAGCTCTCTTCAATCCGACATTGCTGCTGACCCCGTATTGGGACCAATGATCGAAAGAATCCAACAGGGAGACCCAAAATGTGGTGGATACAGCCTAGTTCGAGGGAAGTTGATGTATCATAACAGGCTAGTGATACCTGCACAATCCCCCTTGAAGTGCCAACTACTGGCTGAGTTCCACGGAGGAATAGGGGGACACTCAGGGGTGCTCCGAACCTTTCACAGGCTAGCACGGGAGGTGTATTGGCCAGGAATGAGGAAGGATGTGCAGGAGTACGTGGCAGGTTGCGGGGTGTGTCAGCAGAATAAAAACCAAGTCTTACGTCTGGTCGGGCTGCTGCAACCCTTACCTATACCCCAGCAAGTCTGGGAAGATATCTCGCTGGATTTTATCGAGGGACTTCCGAGTTCGGATGGTTTTGATTGTATCATGGTAGTAGTAGATCGTCTAACAAAGTACGCGCATTTTATTCCATTGAAGAATCCTTTCAATGAGCAAGCGGTGGCAGCTACCTTTGTTAAGGAGATCACACGCCTACATGGGGTGCCCAAATCCATAATCTCGGACAGGGACAAGATATTTGTGAGTAATTTCTGGAAGGAGCTATTTAAATTGCAAGGCTCCTCACTGAAGTTTAGCTCAGCTTATCACCCGCAGACCGACGGGCAAACAGAAGTGGTGAATAGGAGTGTGGAGACGTACTTGCGTTGTTTTGCAGGACACAAACCCAAGAAATGGGCCCGGTGGATTCCTTGGGCAGAATTTTGGTATAATACCTCTTTCCACTCAGCCATCCAAACGACACCCTTCACCGCTTTATATGGAAGAGACCCTCCTCCCATTCTGCGTTATGAGGAAGGGAGTACACCGTTTGCTGCGGTGGATCAGGACTTAAGGGAGCGGGATGCCGTTCTAGAAGAACTAAAATATCACCTCCGGCGTGCACAAACCAGAATGAAGCAGCAAACAGATAAAGGGCGTCATGAGCAGACCTATGCAATAGGCAATTGGGTGTTTGTAAAACTCAAACCATACCGACATAGATCATTGGCCAAGAGGCTGAATGAGAAGCTTGCACCACGATATTTTGGTCCGTACCAGGTAGAAGCTAGAGTGGGGGAGACTGCCTATCGACTCAAGTTACCAGATTCAACAGCCATTCACCTAGTTTTTCATGTAGCAATGCTCAAGCCCGCAGTTGGGGATAGCATCCACACTCAGCCTTTCACCCCGGTCCTCTCTGCTGACATGGAATGGAAGGTGGAACCTGAGGCTGTTCGCAGCTTACGCGACAACCAGCAGAGTGCTTTGGAAGTCCTAGTTAAGTGGAAAGGTCTGCCAGAGTTTGAGACATCTTGGGAAGAATTTGAGGTCCTGAACCAACAGTTTCCAGCTTTTCACCTTGAGGACAAGGTGAAATTCCAGGGGGGAAGTATTGATAGACCAATCATCAAATTCACATATGTTAGAAAAGGAAGGAAGGCTAAACCAGGGAGGGTCGGGGCTGAATAATGAGGGAGGGGCATATTTTTACTGTAATTTTACTGTTTTATCTCTGCCCTTTTTGGTCTTTTACGGGTCTGTTAGACGGTTAGGGCAGGTGTCGCGTCATTACAGTATATTCGGTTGCAGGGAGAGGGTTGGGCAGGGATATATATAGGGGATATAGAGGCCTCGAGGAGGGGTGTTGGGGGAAAAACTCTGTAAGGGAGGAGTCAGGACCTCGAATTCCTGGCAGTTTGGCTCTTATTAATTCGACTATATTTTTCTTAAGCCTGTTTGCGTTTGTGTTCCTTGCAACCATACTGAACTGAGTGCATTGAGAAAATATTATAATTTCGAGAATTTCAGGGAGTTCTATCATATTGACTCTATGATTTACTCTTTTAAGTTGATTTTGCTTAGCAAAGAATTTTTAGCTGGGGAAGTGGTAGAATTCTTATGTGTCAATGATAATCTTACTTATGCAGTAAAAATGATAAATAATAATAATAAATTAAAAAAATAAAACCCTGTGATCGGACTCTGAAGGAGCAACACTAACTTTTTACCTATTAGCTAAGAAATAGTTTCTATTTTGACTTCTGATAATCCAGCAAAATTAAGAAACGTGAAGAACTGAAGGGAAAAGATTACAAAGTTTGATTTGTCAGGTGAGGTTAAGTGAGAGATGTTATCACTTGTCTCCGTTGGTTGGAAGTACCTTGAAGGCTGAAAGCAAGAGACCATCCTAACTTGTGGAGATTCAGATCTTGGAGAACTTCAGACTGCAGTTAAATCAAAGACATCCGTCTATGAGACTAGCACATTAGGCAGATTTCCGCTCACCACTAGTAGACAGCACATTTGCGGCGAACCATGACAAATATAACGTAGGCATAATAATCTCTTTCAGCACTAATACATAGTAAGTAATCTGGGGGTAAAAAATTATAGGGACAAAAAGAATGGTGTTAATCTCATGTGCCTCTGAGCATGTAAGACAAACATATATCTCGTGTAACCTACTCAGACTTGCAGCCGGTTTTAAAACAAAATTTCCCTTGAATGTATGTATGATTTAAGTTGTCATCCTTTGCAAGATCAGCTCAAACCTATTCGAAAAATCTAACATGAATAATATTATTCTAGGAGAAAGATACGCATTCGTATTTGTATTTTTTGAGTTTGAAACGCAAGACCAATATAGATCTTGTCACTTTACATATTACCAATTCTACTTTTTGAAACCATACTTCATTTAAGCTTATAAAAGGTATAAGCTTTCCTTCTCAAGAAAAATATAGACATTTAGCATTTTCTCTTATTTCATAGAACGGAGATTGTTCCAACTACTGTATAACCAATTTTGATTAGCATCGAGCCTCAGATAGATCATTGCTCAGAAAGGACGGCATGGGGTCTGCCATAGCAATATATTCATGTCTCAGGTAACCCGAATGAGAAGAACCACCATGATGAAGATGCATGTCATTACAAGCATAACTAGCCATGTCAAACATGAAGTCTTAGAGCTCTCTGAATAGACTTTCATTGCCCGGGAAGTTGCATGGCCAGTGCTCGCAAGGCTATGTTCGACTGCCTTCTCTGTAGAATCTAGGATCTGCACCCAAAGAAGACCACACTAAGCATGAACATCAAGAAACAGAACGTGGAAACACTATCATTTAAATCGCACAAGAGACCTGCATACAGAGGTTAATCTGATGTTGCTAACATTATCTGGCCAGAGATAGAGTAAGGACCTACTTTTTCAGTATTTTGTACAGATCGACTCATCAACAGACTACTCTCTTTGAGTTGCCTGGCCAGCCCAACCATTTCATCAGTCAATTCTTCTTGAAGCTCTCTGTTTAAAAAAGAAAAATGAAGGAAAGAGATCAGAAATAAGTTAAGGGACACTATATGCACGAGTATCAAACCATTTAACAATGTTTCAAAGCCCAAAGACATAAACCTCTAAAAAAATTAAAGTGAAAGTAATTAAGTATAAACATGACAACGGAGATATCACTAATATGGCTAATGAGAGATCAGGAAGAGTATCAGGCATGCACTTATGGATATGTCAGATAAGCGTACTCGGAAGGAACCATGCCCAGATCCACTCTGAAATCACCTTAATACGTCATATTGATCCAGTAAACAGTACCTTCTTCAGAGCAAATGAAATTCTTTGGCTAGCTAGAAAAGCGGCATAAACAAAGAAAATCAAACAGCAGAGTTTGACAGGAATGAAGCTCAGGTTCAATGATAGGTATTTATCAAAATAACAATAAATTGTTTATGATTTGAGGATATGCATCCATGCAATGCAATGATGTACAATTTAATAAGGAGAATTTTACTGACAAGCCTCTCCTACCCTCAAAATCAACTGAGCAAGTAAAAGCATCTTTAGTAGCAACGTTTCTGAGCCAACACTTCTTGGACAAATAAAAGCCAACCACACAGCAAAACAAAAACAGGAAGCTTTTTCACTATAGTGACTATACTAAAGCGTGATAGTATTTGTTTTAATCTAAGAACCTATTTTGTTGGTACATATGTTGACTTTGATAAAAACTAAAATCGCCACACTATTTCCCAATAAAGGACAGGCCAATGGCTTAATTTTATGCCAATAAAGAATTTACAGGCTAATTTCCATTTCACAACCCAACTCTGCTCTGCACCCTACTTTGCACCCACTGTGTACATTTTATGATAACAATCATACGTGGTTCCAAATCCAACATGTTGAGCATCATCGTACTCACAACAGGTTGATCTATAAGACCGAATGCCTGCATGCGTTTAAAGGGGAGAAAATCTAACTTTTACATGGATATTTACCTGTGTTTTTCAATACGTGTTCGTGCCGCAACGTCTAATTTAATAGGCATTGATGAATGAGAAGCAACATTATCATGTTGTCCAATATCAGTATGTGAGCTTGGACTGCACAAAGAATGTTTTCAGTAAACAATAAAAATTTCCCATGAGGCACAATGTGCAACAATGGTGCTACAGCAACAACTATTTTACTCACACAGATCTCTTTCTCAATCTTGGAGGAGAAACAAGACTCTTTTCCTCAGCCCCTTGAGAGATTTCGTCAAATGATTTCTCGGCAAATGGCTCTTGCCTTTCTTGCATATCCTGCCAACAATAATAACCATCAAAATAAAAGAGCGCCAATAAAGTCCTGATATAGCAAGGGACACAGACAAAGATTGGTATAACTAGTTCAAAAGTTAGCTTAAAACTACTTCAACAAGCTTCTCAACACACAGCTTTTCAGCTCAAGAAAACTTGTGTGCCAAACAACAATACAAGCTTTCCACTTTCCAGCCCAAAAGAACTAGAGTACCAAACAATTCTTGGTCAGGAAAGGGATTTTTTTGCTTTCTTTTTCTTCTTTTGGGTCAAATAAGCTAAAAGGTAGCTGATATTATCTTTTAAACATACTTATAAACTTGCAGTCCAGTGTATGTAAAAAGATGTAGATGTATACATAAGAAGATAGTATTTGAATTTCTACAATAAGGAGGAACAAATGGTTTCATGTAACAAATAAATAAAACAAACATGGTTGCTAATGAAAAGGTAGTTGTCGAGATCATGCTGTTGTACTCGCAAAGGTTTACCTACACGGGGGAAATAGGCAGATTTGTGAAAAGGAAATTCATTTGTTAACAATTATCGACTGGTCAAAGAGAATGAGGAAACTTTCAAATGAGCACCACTTTGGCTTTAGAAGTGCCAGAGATATGACCAAAGACTAGACCTATGAGTTGTGAATAGGGTTGTTTTTTTAGGTAAACAAATCAAACTCGAACCTTATTTTTAGACTCATTTAATAAACGAGCTGCGATCGAGCCATGGTAGCTTTGGTTCGTTTGCTCATGAGCAAGTTCGCATTTGGTTCGAGCTCGACTTATTTGTTATATCGTTTATAGACTCATTCGTAGGTCTATATATAACTTTATTTATACGTTTGTTTATAAGTTTGTATATAGAATTTGAAAAGCTTATACATAATTTATTCAATAAATAAGCCAAATAGTTAAATGAGTTGTTAATCAAGCCGGATACCTAAACAAGTTGATTTCGTTTATTTGACTTTCAAATGAGACAAGCAACAAATTGATTAATGTTCTGATTTGGTTCATTTACGTCAAACAAGCTGAACTGAATAGCTTGCAGACCTTTTCCAGCCGGGTTCGTTTTGAACTTGAGTTGAACTTGGGGTTCGTTTTGAACTTGAGTTGAACTTGAGCCTTAAAATATTAAACAAGCTAAGCTCGAGCTGAGGAAAGTTTAGCACAATTTGGGTTGTCAACCATTGTACTTGTGAACATATGCATCACAAAAATACTAAAGGCACCTTAAAGAATACAAGTTGTATGTAGCAAATTTAGAATAGGGTGTGTAAAATCGGATATCCGTATCCACTGGATTAGATTACCAAATATATCCGATTATACTAATATTTATAATAGGTACATATATTTGGGACAATATAATATACTATATTATACAGTATAATCCACTAAAAATATAACATAATGTGCTCTAATACATATTAATACAGTCCAATATACTTTCATATATTTGAATACAGTATAATATTTTCATAATAAAACTGAATATGCTCCAAATATAGTATAATATATTCAAAAAATAGATATTAGACCGGTTCAGATAATCCAGTAAAATACCAAACCAAATATCTGCCTTAATTGCAATTGGATTTTCTCGAATCAGATTTTTTAATTTCGGATCGGGTTTTCGGCTCCCTGATTTTTTACATGGCCCTTATAATTGTGTTATTAACCAAATAAAGTGTTCAACAAAGTTATCTTAAGCTCAAATAAAAGATGCTTGGAGTATTTAATCTTGTTTCTGTATAAATGATGTTCTATAATTTTAAAAATTATAATATCAATTAGGGAAATCTCTGGAACTTTCCCTCGTTTCTTAATTCGTGTGCATATCTCCAATCATCTTTTATTTTGAATCGGGAGGAGTATAGTCTTTTTCTTTACGAAAACTAGCTGAACTATCCCGAGGTTGCTGGACTATTTCTTGGCAAAGTCAACCTCTTCCCCCCATCTAGGGCTAGCATAAGACATTTGATACTCCATTATCATATTACTACAAAAGGGGCATATGTTAGCACCAAGATAGTAAAGCTCCAAAACAATCTATGTATCTGATGCTTAAATGCACTTACCACTGGAGCAGCTAATTTGGAAGCAATGCATTCAATTTTCTCTGAATAATCATTGACCATAGCTTTTGAGATTCTACAAGTAAAATCCAAATGCAAAGTCAGGCTGGAATTCACTAATTTATGAAATTACCTGGGTGCAGTACATAAATATAAAACCTAATATGGAACAGAGTGCGATGAAAAGGATGTTTTTTGTATGCTGAAAGTCATTTCAACCTCTCATAGCCAGCAAAAAGGTCAGAGTAGGTGAAGGTAGAGCATGTGAACCTGGGTAAGCCATCCGGGGTCATCTCTTCAGCTACTTGTTCCAGTAATTCCCGCATAGTAGTGACATACTGCAGAAACATCATTCATGCAGATCATATACATAGACAAGCATAAAAGCCAAGTAAGCATAAAAGCCAAGTTGAACTCCATGAAATTATAGGAGACAGACCACCCTGAACACTTAGCCTAGTCATGAGGCTGATAATAAATTATTGGAGTAAGTATAAATGCATAGAGTAATATGACACCAAGTGTGTACATGTATTAACTTGGCCTGGTTTTGTTGTTGAGGTGCAGCAACAAGTAACCTCCTTAAGTTTATCTCCGTTTTACTGATTGCCATTGTCAGGTCCCTAGTGCTGAAACAAAGGCAAACCAACAAGAGATCAATAGCGTCAAAGACAACAAGAAGGAAAGTGAAAAAAAAAATTAAGCACCACTTACCCCCGACCCCCACACCCTAATGCACACAAATATACACATCTATCACAAAAAAAAAAAAAAAAAAAAAAAAAAAAAAAAAAAGAGGAAGAGGGGGAGGAGGAGAGATGTTTCAGGCTGAAGAAAAAGATATTTACTGCCACAATTAGTCACCAAGTGCTTATTTGGCATGGGGTAATAAGAATGAAAAAGATCCCCTCGTATTTTGCGTCTCTTTTATAGTGTATTTGGAAATGACACAAGGCAATACCCATTTTATTCCAAACAAAGGCCTAAAATGGGAATTATTTCAAATATGTTGTCTTCCATTTCAAATAAATTATATAAGAGACACAAAGTATGAGAGTATCTTCTCCACCCTTATTGACTCCATACCAAACAAATACCTAATTGTTATATTTTCCCATCGAGAATATAATATTATATGTTAAAATAGACAAGCCTAAGAAAGCATAGATCAGATCAAAAACTAAATCAATTACTCTTCACGTATCTTTGCATAGGTTAAGCTTCGACCCAATGAAGCAAACAAAAGCCATTTCCTTGTTCAATTTAATATTTATGACTTGTTTAATGAGTCTAAACCTCAAACAAAGCCTTATCATAGTCAATCACTCAAGAAGTTAAGCAACAACACAACTGAGTATGAAATAATACTTTTTCTGTGTTAACAAAATAAGACCGTCCTCCTTTTAAGAACCTAAAGTTTCTTCGAACTTAAAGCCTATTTTCAACTACATTCAATTACTCCAAAGAAAAAACTAAGTTTTCTTTCAAACCTATAGGAAAAGAAACCAAGGATTGATGTGAATTTCCCATACCAATTCTACAGAATAAATTATTACTTAACCAAGATAGGTATAAATATAATCATGTTCATGTCTCCAAAATTGTCTACAAAAAATAGTAAACCAAAATAAATCACTAATAGGGCTGAAACTAGATTTTTTTTCCACAATGTCTATAATTAACACAATATATGAGCATTGTACATAGATAAATTATTCAATTAACAATTAAAAAAAATATATCAGCCTATTGATTCATTCACTATTCTAAAAAAAATGTAACTATTTTGCAATTGTCACAATATATGAGCATTGTACATAGATAAATTATTCAATTAACAATTTTATTAAAAAAAAATGAGCCTATTGATTCATTCACTATTCTAAAAAAATGTAACTATTTTGCAATTGTCACTTTTCAATTTGAAATATTAGAAATCTAATTTTTCTTCAAAGTTGACATCTAATTAACAATTAGTTTAGACATTGTATCAAGTAAAAAATTCAAGTTATCGTCGATATAAGTAAATAACCAAATTAGGGATTGGGAAGTT
Organism: Tamarix chinensis; assembly: GCA_030549775.1. Lineage (NCBI taxonomy): Eukaryota > Viridiplantae > Streptophyta > Magnoliopsida > Caryophyllales > Tamaricaceae > Tamarix > Tamarix chinensis. The sequence continues at coordinate 7,152,304 of CM060177.1, read as the reverse complement.
TGAGATTCACCAAATGACAAACTGTAATTAATTAAAAGTTTTAGAAGATGAAATGATTTTGAATCAAACATGTTACCAGATTCACATGTAGCTTCTAGCAAACAAATAAAAACACTGAATGTATCAAGCCCAAAAACATTCATATATGATCAATAAGTTCGCACAGAAGCGAGAGCACAGCCAAATTAACGCAAATATACTAGAAAGAAAGGTCGAGGAAATCCACGAAAATATATCAAGTTATAAGAATTGCATTAGCAGATTAGATTTCAAATTATAGGGCATCTAGGAATAGGGTAAGATAATGGAAATTGAAGGACGACAACAACATTGGGAATAAATGAGGGAATTCGATTATTTATTCACGTTTCTTTGCTTAGTACGTAGTGGGAATTACTAGGGAATAACTTAAGAATAAAAAATTCTACTGTTTGGTATGTGGGTTTGGAATTGGGAATAAGGTAAGCAATTTATTCGAATTTCCTTCTTTAAACTTGTAATGTTTCTAGCCATATATATAAATAATCAATTATAACTAATTACTTAATACTCTCATTCTTGAACTGCTGGAGTCTACACCCAACAAACTCTTTCCACATTACTTATCACCAGAAAATCTGAACTCGTTTTAAAACACAGGATCGCTCAGCAGAAAATTCCTCTGCATGCTATTTCAAGCATTTTACGTATTTGCTTCCTGGTTCTTCTAGGTATACTGATTTTATAACATTACACAGAATCTACTAAAGCATGCAATCTTTTTCTCTCCGTTCTATAAACCATTATAGCATGTTCTAGCTGATGAGGTAATACTGGGTCTAACTGCTTTAAATATCATGTCTGAATATCTGCTCATGCAGTGTTATGTTGGGCTATGCTATGTCAATAATAGACCTACTTGTCAGGTACTCAACTAAATTAAAACCCGTGTATATGAATAAAATGGAAGTTATAAAATGGAGTTTAATCATGATGCAAAAGTGAGATGGAAGACAGATGCCCTCCATGTGAATAAAAGAGCAGTGCATTAAAGCAGAGAATGAGATATAATCCAATTAAAATTTATGATGTATGTAAGACATGATACGATATTGGAAACATAACATACAATAAGAATGTTTCGTACTGCCATTCCGGTAAGAAAACTGAATGGAGATTAAATATATCGCCAGTCAAATATATTATACAAGCATATTATGCTTATTCTTTATCATGGCTGTATCTATTTCCAAATATGGCTTATAGATGAGGACCAATGTCAGCCAATAACATGAGATTTGGGAATGATTAGAGAATTTTAAGAGATGCAGAAGGAAGGTGAGATGACGACTAGATAACTAACTAAAGCACCAACTCAAGTGTGATGCTTTATTGTCGTGCTGATCACAAATGACAAATCACTGATTATGCTGATGATTCATCCACCTCTCCCACTCCATCTCTCATTAAATTACTAGTGACGATGAACTGTAAAACTTGAGGCGGATAAATGTGTGCGTTATGGATGATCACTGTTTACAAATCAGAAAAACAAAAGCGCTGAAAACAAAGTAAAAGACAAAACCAATTGAAAACAAAATTCAAGACAATAAAAGTTGAAAACTATATCAAAAAGCTTTAATCAAACAAACAAAGCATAGAATTGCAGAAATTTACCTGAACTGAGAAACAGAAAATGATGTAGGCAGTAGTGCTAGCAGGGAGGAAAAGAAGGATAAGAGAGACAAACAGGCTACAGTCAAGCAGTACCTAAACAAATGGCACTTTTCAATTGTCACTTTCAGGCGGATCACTGGAGATAGAAGGCATCCAATTTCTACTTCGAATCCTCATTTATTCTCATTGCTGCTATGCATACATGGATTAGTCTCTAACATTCCTTGTTCTTCATTACTTGGTGGAAAAAAGCAAAAATAAATATAGAATCAATTAAAAAACATAAAATACCAAAGCAATAGCGATGATGCCAAAGCAAGAACTGCATTCCGAGGAGAGGAAGAATAATAAGCAAAGTAGAAATTTTAATTTCATTTCCACGCAAACAACATGAAAAGAAGAAAAAAAAAACACAATGGATGAAGAAAGAATCTATGAGGACCATCGTCAATGCAGTAAGAATAATAATAAAGACCGAAGAAAAGGGGGCATTTCAATTGAGAACTATTTTCACTAGTGCTCTTCTCCCCCTGAAATGGGCGTTGTTGTAATAGGAGGTTCCTTCAAAGAAGGTGACATCCATAAACATCTTTTTCAAAACTGGATCAAAATATTTGTAACCTCTTTGATTAGTAGAATAGCCTAAAAAGATACATTTATGAGCTTTGGAATTGAGTTTTGAATGCTTCGTATCATGATTATGAACAAAGGTAACACTTTTACAAAAAAAAAATTAAGAGAATTTCTATTATTAGCCGAGAATTTGAAAAAAAAATGGTGAAAAATTGAATGAGTGTTTTGAAATTTAAAACCCAAATAGGAATTTTATTAATCAAATAAGTGACAGTTAAAACTGCTTCTCCCCAAATATGCTTGGAAACATACAATTAAATAGTGGTCACACTATAGCATAGCGTCACTATTTAACAATTTTTGGGTCGGCCGCGACGCGAAATTACCGATACACTATAATTTTAAAATTCCACATTTATCAGCCAATAAATCAATATCGCCAATAAATCAGAAAATATCACCGATAAATCGGCAATTTATTAAGAATTCTTAAATCTACTAAAAAAGCATGCATGATAAATAAATAAAAAATTATTCATTTACTATATATATATTGGACCAAGTTACTATTAAATTATAATAAAGTATTACTATTTATTATATTCACATTTACTATTAAATAACATGTCTTTTTTCATTCTAAGGTAAATTTAGGGTTATTACGAAAATTTAGCATATAATGACTAGCTTTAATACTTCTAATATAATATAAAACACTAGTTTAATGAATATTCATATTCAAATAATCAATAAATAATAATTAGAGTATATGGTGAAATAAAAATAAAAATTCACACCGCGATAACTGCGACACATAATTTATCGTTCGCAGACCGCGACCGCGAGTGCGACCGCGATTTAATTGCCTGCTCGGAAACCTTAATTTGAAAACTTAAAGCCCTAGCAACTTCTAGGATATGTCTATTTTCTCTTAGCTGATCCATTGTGTTGAGGTGTATTATTACACGAACTTCAGTAAACAATGCCTTTTTTAGTCAAATGATTCTCTTGCATTATTGCTTCAAAAAAATTTAATTTGAGTTGAAACTAAGTTTGGACCATGCTATTGAAATTTTTTAACACAGCCTCAGCATTAGATTTCTTTTTTAAAAGGATGTGACCCTAGTATGATCATCGATAAAAGTAATAAACCAACGTTTTCCAAAAATAGTAGTCACTTTAGAAGGACCCAAATATCATTGTGAACCAAGGTGACAGGATTTGATTCCTTATAATTTTGAGATGGAAAAACAACAACACTTGAAAACAAAACAATTTTTATCCATAAATAGTTTGGGGAATATATAGTTTAAATATTGAAAGCTAGGATGTCCTACCTATAATGCCATAATATAATTACATTATCTTTAGACATAGAAACATATCCAAAACATGGTAGGTCATGTTGTCTAAAGTCTAATCCTTTGCAGAAAAGGTAGAGTCCGCCATCCCGTTTAGCAGCTCCAATCATCTTCCCTGAGGTCAAATCCTGGAATTCACCGCAATAAGACCAAAAATAAATTTGATAATTATGTTCAAGGGTTAGTTTACTAACAACCAGAATATTGTATGATAGGTTAGGATAGTGCAAAACATCTTTAAGGTGCAAAGAAGGAGAAATAAGCACAATCCCTTTTCCAGCAATACTCGTAAGAGAAGTATCTGCAATTTTAACCTTTTGGTTCCCTGCACAAGGTATATATGAAGAAAAGAATTGTGGAAGGTTGGTCATATGATCAATGGCTCCTAAATCCAATATCTAAGAGACATTAGATTTGGTGCAAGCAATGGCTGTAGAGAATAGATTACCCGACTGAGCTGTGGAACAAGATGGGTAAGAATTTCCTAAGGATTGATATTGAAACATTTAATACTTGTGCTCTATATGTTCCTTTGTGAAAGAATGAGATTCTAAGGATGAATTTTGTTCTGGATCTGACTTGCTCGCTTGGATTGCATGAACATCTCCCTTGACTTGTTATCTCTACCAGATTTTTTTTTTCCAGCCTGCTGGTTGCCCATGCAACTTCTACCAAGTTTCTCAAGTATGCTAGGTCACACCTCAAGGCCTCAACTTTCCTCCTTATCTATCCCCTTCTAAGTTTGAACTTCAGGCCACCAAAACCAATGCCTCAGTTTCTATTTTTGTCTCACTAATGCTCTTCAACATCACTTGCCATCATGTTTTTTCTCTGTGCACTTCTAAAAAACTTCACGTAAAGTAAGCAAGGGCTTCCACCCTAAGATTCGTCCTCAAACCTCATCAAGTTCCTTATTCAAACAAGCCGAAAAAATAAATATCAGGCTTCTTTCTATCCTTTTTTTTTATATGTATACCAAAAGCTATCTTACAGCCATTCTCATTCCTCTTCTTCAAGCAGATCTAGCTAGTGGCAAACAACCATCATTTCATTATTATAGGTTGTCGCTCCGCGTTCACCTGGTTGCATCTTCCACATTTTGGTATTCAAATCAAACAGTTGTGAGTGATTGTCCAGACCTGAATGGGTTTCCAAACTACTTACCATACATCACAAGTTGTTGGCAGGAACATGAACGATTTTCCAATCATTGGATTCATAGAATTGATCAACCAAGCGGTAACCATCAAATTTTTAGAACGCCACTTTTTGTAAGTTAGATCATTAGTGGCTGGTGGCTGAAGTTCTCCATTCAAATAGCCACATTCTCTTTGTTGTCGATCACCAACCACATTGATTGAGACCACTCAAGGTAACTTTTTTCCATTAAATTTGCAAATGCTGATTTGAAGTGAATTATTGAAAAGAGGACCAACAGTTGGCTAGATACCCTGTGGAGGCATCCCATCACTAGCAGTATCAAAAGAAAATGAGCATGCGTCAGACATGGCTGTCTTAAGGCTCTCATACCATGTAAATTAAAGGCAAAAAGTAGAATATAATATAGGAAAAGGAAGAAGTTAGCTGTCTTTTTCCACTTAAAACCAGAGAGTACATCCCCTTTTAAATAGTTAACATGATAAAGAAAGATAAAAAGATATAGGAGAGAATATCTCTAGAATCCTTATAATCAGGGACTGACTAACCATCCCAAATAATCAGGGATTGACTAACAATTTATCTCCCTTGATTCTCTATTATATTAATTCAAATCTAGTCAAATAATATGTCTCCTAAATTAATTCAAATATATTCAACAAGATCTTAAATCCTCTATTTGATCTCCCAATTTATCGACACTTATTCCTAGTTAACTCTTATCTTTTCCTAGCCCCTCTTAGTATCTTGTTAAGTGATCAAGGTTTTGGAATAATGTGTTTAGTATTAGTTATTTTTTGCGAAGAGACTTGTGTAGCCTTTGGTGGGGATACACATTTCTAGCCTAGGAATTTTGGTGATATGTATGTTTTGTATTTCCATGATAGCATGCTCTATTTTACCAAAAATTATGATTTCAATATTCAAGATTATATATGTCTCATCTTGTGATGTGGTTGATTTTATTTTATTTTATGAGATTTTATGTAAGTATCTTGTTAGATCATGCTAGGTTTTGTTTTTAAGTTTACAAGCATGATGATTTATGTTAATGTTCTTAAAAAGTATGTTGTTGAGTGTTAAATTTCATAAGTTTAAGCATTTTTGGAGAAATATCTTGTGAAGGCTTGATTGTGGGCATTTTGGGCCTTAATGGGTTTTGACCCTTTGGTTTCTATGGGATTGTTGGGTGATATTAATTTATATGGACTGCATCTTTGGGTGTTTTATTATGTATAGAAGATTATGTGTGAAAAAGGTGAGAGTTAGGTGAATGTTGAAATTCAGGTGAATTATGTTATTTTTAGCCATAAGGGTTTCTTGGTCATTTTAGTGAGTTTTTATGGAATATATGTATAACATTATAACTGTAGGGATTTTGACATACTGTTTGATATATAAAGTGTTTGGGTTAAGTTATGCTAATATGAAGTTTTGAGGTGTTTAGGTGATATAGGGATATTTTGGTCATTTTGGTTTAAATAAGAAAGTTTGATGATCTATAAGTGTTAATGGGTTTAGAGTATGATAAGTGTGATATGTGAAGAGATTAGGCCAATTATTAGTAGCATAGGTATGTTTTGATGAGGAAATGACACAATTTGGGCCAAGTGTCCAAAAGGGTAACATCAATATTTTATTTGTAAAATGACGAAGTTTAATCCTTAATTTTTGGGTATGGTGTAATAGCCCATTCATAACAAACCTCAATTATAAAATTTGTACTTACATATATTTATTTATAGTAATTATTGTAGGGTATTATATGTTGAATGTGTTATTATCATGTGTAGTAATATGAGGAAATATGTTATAATTTAATTCGATTAAAGTTGGGTAGAATTCTCAGGTGATTGGTCTTTTAACCTTTTACCTTAACCACAACAATTGTTTTTAACCCAAGTTTGTTTTGAATCGTGGAAACCCCTCCCTAGCCAACCAGTTTGGTCCTTCAATTTGGTTAACAAACTAGATTTGCAACTATGCCTAAACCAACACACTAGCCTAACCCATCACTCAACCCCCGCCGCAATTTATTTTTTCATGCAATACTCTCCATGCCCCGACTTTATATCATCCCTCACCTCCAACTCCCTCACGCTACCTCTCTTACATTTTACACGCATTTCCCCCTATAAGTCTCCTTCCTTTCTCCTTTTTCTAAGTTTGATCTCACTCGGCAGAACCCAGCTCTTCCTTTCTTCTTCTTCTTCTTGGTTTGCCTTGGTTACCCTGCATTCTTTAAGTTTTTCACCCCACCTGGGGATGTAAATGGTTTGGGTTCAAGACAGGGACTCTTACCTAATACCCGATAAGTATTTTATACCCAAATTTATATCCATACCTAAGAGGATATTCGTATCCATTTCTGACTGGCATCCGTTACCTGTTTAAATAACCCAATGGATATTACCCAACGGATAAATATGTTACCTGTTTAAATTCGTACTCAAATATTTACACATATCAACATTCCAAACCTCTCATACACCAAAATCTGATTTTCAAAATCAACCACATACAATACAATTAACCACTCTAGCTCATTAATACAGCATATATTTACATAATTCAACCACCAATTTAGCTTATCATATGCTAATTCATAGAATCAAATCAAAATTTAGAAGTTAGGGTTTGAATAATTTACACCAAACAAAATTTTGTGAATCAGAGCATGTAAGGATTATTAGAGCTTCACTGGAGGTCAAGGAATGTTCGCTGGTGGCAGACGTCCTTGGAGGTGGTCGATGGTAGCGTCGTGGTGGCGTGGCGGAGATGGCACTTGAGCAAGGTTGAGCAACCCACCTCCCCTGCTTGTCATACTACCGTTCCTTCAACCTTGCCTGCGTGTTGCCGTTTTCCATTGGTGGAATTGCAATGATGAGGTGGTGACTAGAGATCGACGAAGGAGAAATAGCATGAAGGGGAAAGGAGGTCGGTAGGGTCTGGTTTGGTTTCCACACAGTGAAAAATAAAAGAGGAAGAGAGCAAAGAGAAAAAAAGGTGGGGGTTAGTCAATTAGTTTGGTTTTTTCTATACTAATATGAACAATTATTACTATTTTGAATCGAAAATAATCCTATTTGTTGTCGCACTACAAACCTGAACAATTTTATTTTTATTTTTTTTTTATCGAAAATAATCTAATATAATTTAGATCTAATGGATTATTAGGGTCATAATGTTGTTACTCTTATAACCTTAAGAAACATAATAATTTGTTATATAAATTAAAGGTAAAAAAGTAATTTTATATTGGATAAATGGAGACATATATGGAATTATGGATATGGAGGCAGGTACAAATATGGACACCTATTACCCATATCCATCCCCATACCTGACGGATTTTTTCCTTCTTCCCCATATCCATTTATATGTCCATCGGGTTTTGGATAAAACCCACCCCATTTATATCTCTAAACTCAACACCACCTACATGAACCACCCAACGTTGCTTCCCTTTACCTATGTGAAGCCCTAGCATTGATCCCCTCCCAGCTGCATGCAAGCCAAATGTTTCTCATCCCTTAGATGCGTTAAGTCTTCATGCAGATTCCCCCACAGCACCTCAAACCACACACGATAAAGATCCACCGATGTGCTACCCCTCACATTGTGCCTGCTTGTCAGAATGAATCGACAACGTTCCCAACCCTTGTGCAATATCAAGCCCTCACATATCTCCCCCTTTGTAGCATGAGAAGCTAGCATTGGAGCCCTTGCTGACATGAGTCATACATGTGAGTCCCCTGGCAACGCTTAAGTAGTTCTTGTTCGGTTTTGATTAATTGTTGATGATGCTTTGTTGTTTGTAAGCATTAGATTATAATATAATTTTTATATGAAACTATATTAATCTAAATGACAACATATCATGTGTGAAATTCATCCTAAAAATGCCCCCAAAAAATCAAGGAATTATTAGATTAAACAAAAACTAACTATATCATAAAAAATGAGCCAAAACCCGATCATTTTATCAAAACATCAATTTTTGATATATTTGCTTAGTTCAGGGAAAACAATTATAACATTTTATATACATTTCCTTTTTACAAATTGAAAGCTACGATGGAAAGTAGACGCATATATTTTTCAGAACCTTATTTATACAAATCATTCAGCCAATTAATACATAATTTTTTAATAAGTTACCCCAATTTTGCAGGTCCTAAACCACCATACTTCATGATTTCCTTAATCAACTATATGTCAAACCTTTCAAGAAAAAACTTAAACCAATTTTAGTAGATAAAACAACTCATATGAAATCTATATATGAAACTCCAACCATATATGACCTCATATGATCTATGTTACAAAAATAAAATGATTAGCATGCCAAACAAGCATAAATCACCATATTTCATAGAAATGCATGCCATTATAACAATAACTATGCTTTAACAGAAGCAAACTAAATTTTACCTTATATGAGAAGTTAAGTAAAGATACCAACCGAGAAAACATGACAAAACATAATATTACAATATAAAGAATCATAAATGGGGGGGGGGAAGTAAAGAGAGATTAGATTTCACCAACTAAGGTTGTTGATGATGATGGAGAACTTCCAAGGTAGTCTTCAATGGAAAACTGGTTTGAATAATTGAATAAAAAGTAGGGGGAATTTCAAATAAGAGAAGAAAAGAAGATGGGTTGTTGATGGCCTTACCTCTCACACAACACACACACATGACATTTGCTAAGTTAACTTGTAAGATTTGTGCACCTAAAGTTATGATTGTTGTGTGGACAACTATGTGCACATAGTTGGTGGCATATAAAAGGTTATACTCCATAACAAGGAAACATGAAGGAGGTAAGTGTTGTGGCATGCAAGGATGGAGACTAAGGGACGTGTATGACACATGGTGAAGGATGGTTGGTTGAGTGATGTGTTGTGAAAGTGATGGGGGATATTTCAAGCATAACAATCAACTAGGGGAAAGTGTATTAGGGGAAAGCGCCACAAAATCATAGAGGCCAAATAGAATAAGAAAGTGGTGTGGCATAAGTGAAAAAAGACGGGGAGACCATAGGTTATTTTATAACATATATTTAGAAGATAAGAAAATATGTTAACTAAGAATATGATTAAGTAATATTCAATTAAGATTACATGAGCTCATGAAAAATGAAACCATAGGATTGTACCAAGCTAGATCACGGATTTACATTAGATCTTGGTAGATGGCTTAGATTAAGTTTTGCAAAGTTTACAAAAAATTGAAATAGAAAAGGACAAGTTTCAATAAATAGTTATGCTAGAAAATGGTGAATAATAATATAATAATTCAAATCAAGATACAATATTTTTAATTCATTTTTTACCCAAAGACATATTGATCCCTAAATTTCATAATTTTCTAATAAGCAGTAGGCTAATTCGGGGCTTAAAATGTGAATAAACATATAATAAAATGTGAATGGTACTTTTCTTTATACTATTCGATTATCGTTTTATACAAAACACAGCAAGGAAACACAAAAAAACACGAGAAATTCAAATATGGAGAGTTTGGAATGATTTAAAAGTGTGACGAAATGCAAAACCAAAAAAAAAGTCAATGAAGCAAGAATGAAACATTTCTAAAATGTGACTAGGGTATTCAAATCTTAAAAGGATGTAATAAAAGTTGTGAAAATCATATCTTTATTTGAAATCAAAAAGATCTTGAAATAATATGATTTTTTAAGGTTTGGGGTATTACATAGCCGCTCTTAATGGTACCTATACCATCAAATACTCATAGATCATAATAAGTTCATAACGAACTTAGCTACATTATGATGCACAATTTTGGCATCTGATCATTTTAGGAAACCTTTTAATGAGTGTGTTCTGCCACATACATGTGTACATCAGTTCTTGTCAATTGTAGAGTCATAAAATATTTCATCCTTAAAATAGAATATATCCAGTGGCATTTCAATCGTATAGATCAATCATCTAAATTGTATTCAAGTTTATGAAATGGGAAGCCTTTATGTTACTCATTAAATGAAGAGTATCAAGCTTCAACCATAAAACTATCTATCGAATGGAAAGTTTCAGACTTCAACCATTAATTTCCACTACCCTTCAAAAGTTCAGCATAGTGCAAGATATTATTATAAACACTCTAGCCACTAGCCCACTACAGTGTCAAAGCATAATCACTCATGGTAGGTTTTAACCACTAATAATGACAAAGTAGGTATATAATCTCATAATTAACTCGTTGGCAAATTCCACATGATGCCAATTTGACTACTTCATAATTAGTAATATTAAACAAATTAGATTTTAAAGAATATAAATTACACGAATTAAATTGTTGAAATTAAGTTGCATAAATAAAATACATAAGTATAAAGTGCATAAATAAAATAAGTGCATAGGTCATTATGACCATTAAATGATTTGATCCTCACGATCAAACTACACTTGAGGAAATCACTATTAATAAATCCCTCAATACTCTTGATCGATATAACATAAGTCTTAAAAGACTAAAACTTATTTGATCTCCTTGATCAAATTACACATAAGGTATTCATCACCTTTTAATCATTTGATCATCTTGATCGAATTGTGCAAATATCCTTTCGTACTTTGGGTATGTGGAAAGACATTCAACTTCTTCAGGTGGGCCCCTATTAATGGAGGTTTTGCATATAATGATGGGGAATGAGGTCTTCAAATGGTCACTTTGATTTTACGTATTTTCCTTATATATATCCACTTCAAATAGTCATCTAGTGATAGGCATATAACGATGGATAATTAAAATGCCAAACCATCAACTTTAATTGTTGCAGAGGCATGTCCTACAGGCCTTCCACATTGTCCTACACTTTGGGGAAAATCTAATGAAGTCGTTGGACCCATTAGAAAAGGCTTGATTGGAAAATTGGATCAAAGGAGTATATGGGCTTAATTAGACCATAAGAGGACATGGAGATTATTTTGAAGAGTTTGATGATGCCATGTGCCATGCACATGAGGGGTAATATTTTTAACACCATAAGGATGGTACTAATATGTCCTAATTAGTCATTATTAAATTAGTTTACTTAAGGATTAAGAATCTTGTTAGAACATTAGGTAAGATTAGATATAGTTCTATCCTTTCAAGAGTTCGATTTATCTTTTTGTGTTTGCATTCAGTGTGGCATGAATTTAACAAGATTTTTTGTGCTCTATCTTTTTAACTTTACCTTATCTTATGAGTGTAATATTTATCTTGAACCAAGTAGTAAACCCTTCTTGTAATCAAGTTGGTTTTCTTAAGTTGAAAGTTGAATATTCAATTAAATTTCAAGAGTTCTTCTCTACATTTGTCAAATCTATGTGAGTGACACATCGAGAAATCCTCTATATTCCTTTGTGGGCTAATATAGAGATGTATCTCAAATTTATATAAATAACTCCATCACCATAGCCATATCGAAGCCATACATATACATACATTCACATAAAATAATAAAATGTTATCATCTTCTACCTTTGATACCCTAACCTATTACAATATCCAACAGCACCTGAATTAACCATGATTTTCAGCCCATGGTCACACTAATTATATAATTAAACCCCACATAGAATTTTTCATAATTACCACACGAATTCAATCTTTAAAATCCTAAAAAACTAAACCCTAATTCACGTTTTCCATAAATTTCTTTCTGCTTTTTTACTTGGTTTTCTTGTAGTTTGTTTCCAATTAATCTACTTTGGATGTGTGTGTGTTCCCTACGCATCATTAATATTTTAATGGACCTTACTAGATCATATTATAATCATTGACAGGGAAGCTTTGTGATTTTACTATCAATTACCTCCAACATCCATCTTATATCGGACAAGAGGTCATTATAGGTACAATAAAATTAAAATACATATTATATATAATTTAAATTGATAAGAATATCAATTAGCATAAGAATGAATCAATAATCAACTAAATATAAATATAAATAATTAAGCGAAAGTTTTACATATGGCTATGGGCGATGAGACCGCCAAACCATCACCTAAAATTAGTTATTTTCTTTCAATTATTTAAATTGATAGTTTAGAATATCAATCAAGGAAAATATATAATTGTGAGCCTAATCACAATTACAGGTAAAAATATCACACATGGATGTGTGCATGTGTAACTATGAATTTTAAAGCATCAATTCATAGATTACCATAAATCTAGCCATGGTTAACATATATAGTAGTTATCACTTATCACCCATCTTGTAGATGGTGCATTCAATTGTAATAAGCCTAGTGCCCGAATAGGATGGACTATCTCATGATAGTTCCCTATTCCATTATTTGGCGTTTAAGTAAATAATCACACCAAACAAAAGGAGTAGAAAATTCCAAAACCACATAAGAAACCTTAGCCAACTTCCATGAAATTAATAAACAAAAATTTGAGACCAAAATTCATTGCACATTTGAAACAAGATTATATATATGTTGGTTGTGAATCCAAGAAATTGAAGATGAAATTAATATCAAAGATGATATTTCCAGCCTTACTCCATGACATCGAAACAAAAAATTCCATAACTGCGAACTCACATCCACAACAATAATATGAAATTACCTTGATCAAAAGCTATCATGCTGATAACGTGTAATAATACTAATAATATCAAATGAAGAAAGAACATATAGAGAGAATACTTTCATTCATGTGTATTAGTTATCATACATCTCAATACACCTATAAATATATATAACTCCATGTCGTAATGGGAAAGGGAGTTGAAAAATACGAAAGGTAGTGAAAGAGACAAAGAGTTTAGGGATTGCAACCATAATGAGGAAGAGGTTCAATCGATGAGTCTAGTGGGGTGCTAAACATATGACTTAAAGTTATACAAGTATATGAGATATATATCCATTGCATGTAAATATGATATTTACAACAATATTTTAATAAATAATCATTTCTATCATATATTTATTCCTTAGCAACTTATTTGTAAGAGTATTTTATATAGCTTGAGAAAGTTGTTATAGCTCTATTAGGTCGACTCTTAATCTTACTTCATTTCAAAAAAATTAATATAAGTATTTTAAAAAAAATTGTTCAGCTCACCCTCTCCCAGCTTGTGTATGGTGTCAAAAAAGTATAAAACTATTGTGAAAAATCTATACTCCATCTAAAACTACTTTGCAACTTTAGCTTGTTGTTGAACATTTCCCTTCCATTGTGAACCCAACCATGTTATTGACCCCTCCACCATATAATAAAGCGGTTCAAACCAACAATAATTCATAAGTCAATAAGAGCTAACAAAAGTTGACCCAACCTAAGATAACTGATAGAAACCACCTTGTTTCGTCCGAAAATCTATTTGGAACAACCAAAAAAATTATGGATTTAAAATCCATCTAACCCAACCTAATATCTGACTGATACCCGATATGACCCAAGTAATTATAAATCTAAACCTATCTTACCCAACCAAGCATCCGACTAATACCCAATATAATTTTAAAAGTTATAAACTTGAAATAGACCCGACCCAATCAGATGTTTATCCTAAATCCAACATAACCTAAAAACAATAAAACCCAACTAGAGATTTTTAATAAAATCATAAATTTTTAATATTTGCTTCTTCTATTTATGAGTAAAAGATAAAAACACACATAGTTCACTAAACATATCCTTATGATCTAAAGTAGTAAGCTTGCCTCATATTGGTAGTTCAAGTTAGCAGTTCTACTATCAAAAGAGATAACACATAAATAAAAGCCTAAGGACTTTTTCTCATTAACTTAATTTTGCTAACGTGATTTGATTTGAAGTTAAATGAAATTTTTAATAAATTATTATTGCTCTTGTACTATGATTAATGTCATAATTAATAATTTTTTGCTAGTATTACCACCATTCTTATAAATTCTGGATATAGGTTGAAAAGAATATGCCCTAAAAATACTTATGCATCAAGAATAACTTACACGTAAGGATAGCAATGGGTATCAAACCCGACCCAGACCGACCTCGTTTTTAGCGAGTCTGGATCTATGATTGTTTGACCCAACAAGTTTGGATTGCTTTTGGATCCATATATATCTAAACAAGTCTAGGTTAGGTCCAGTAGTCCCATATCCAAACCCGACCCGCTAGATTCATTTAGTATATGTATGTGTGTGTGCGCATGTGTGTGTGTGTGTATACACATAATAATTGATGTTTGTCATCATTGTCATAATATTATTTGAGCTCATTTTTATTTATTTTTCAATTTTATTTCTATTTATTTACTTTATAAGCAATATATATAATATTTTAAGTATTTAAACACCATTTGAAAAGGTAAATTAACTATTTTAAAATTTTTATCTTTTCACTATATAAAACATAAATGTATTTGTATATGCATAAATTATTCATTTTTTAAAATAAAAAAACAACTGGGCCCATTTAGGACATGTTTAAGACCTAATTACCTGCTAGAAACGGTGGGTTAGGGTCTAACCGTCTAGGTCTAGGTCTAAAATTTTAAGACCCAACAAATCTGAATCAAGTCTAGGTCTAAACTTTTAAGACCCAACAAGTCTAAATCGAATATGGGTCTAGCTATTAGAAACGGGCATGGCTCCAGTTGGACCAAACTCAGAACCAACTCATTGTCATCCCTACTTGCACGTGTATCAACATTATTCTAAAGAATGATTTATTCTCACTCAGTGCAGAGGAACCCTAGTGCTCCCCACGCCCTTCATGGCTAGAATGAAGAGAATTGTACGGCCAACCAAATTACCATCACAAGCGACTTCGCTTGTCGTTACCGAATCCCCTCCAATGTCTACGTCTACAATGCAAGAACATAGTGAGCAAGTTGTCTCAGTTGATCAATAACCCATCCTTCATGGATTTAAAAATCTAGCAAAACCTAGTACTCCATCTTCCCCCAATTATATAAATTCGGCCTTGCCCAATGCAAATACTAAAGTGTTGGCTCCTACGAAGAAGGATTAGCATATTGTGAATGATTATCTTGACAAGATAAGATGATTCTTAATTGAAAACCTGGCCACATGATTCCCTTAGCATACACACCTCCTACGATACATTAGGGTAAAAATCTATCAAAACCTACTACTCCATCTTCCCCCAATTATATAAACTCGGCCTTGCCCTATGCAAATACTAAAGTGTTGGCTCCTATGAAGAAGGATTAGCATGTTGTGAATGATTATCTTGACACGATAAGATGATTATTAATTGAAGACACGGCCACATGATTCCCTTAGCATACACACCTCCTATGATACACTAGGGTATGATTATGGCATAGATTTAAAAGGTCAAATTTTAAAAGGCACCACAATAATGGAAAAATTCGATTGCTGGTGTAGTCTTAGAAGACGCACCATCATACTCATAGATGCAATCATATGTACACATAAATTGGAGTCACATGAAGAGGCCTAAGACTCTACTAAATGAGGAGGGATCATTTTTGTATCAATTTGCAACCAAGGAAGCCCACCACATCATCTTGTCTACTTCACACTAATCCTTTATGAATATACCTCTCATATTGAAAGAATGGCAACTAGAGTTCAAATTTCACTCACAAGACTTACGGTTTATGCACATATGGTTGAAGCTTCCTGGTTTACAATTTGGATTTTAGTCACACAACTCTCTTGGTAGAATATGTAGTTACATTCAAAGAATCTGTAGTCACACTCAAAGAATTTGTAGTTACAATTCGAAGGCTGCTTGGCATTGACAAAATCACCGCCTCAAAAGAATGCATCTCTTTTGTAAGAGCATAAGTGGGAATTGATATTCAAAGGAATCTTCCTGATTTCATCATAATAAAAATTCCAAATGGTGATAATTTTTAACAAAATATAGAATACTATTGGAAACCTCAATCTTTACATGTTCAACCATAATTTTAGACATATTGCTACTCATTGTCCCACCTTCAACACTCAAAGACAACCACTGAAAAAAGAGAAGGTTTGGAGGTGGTGAAAGACAATAGTCTAGTGGTGGAAGAACCAGAAGGACTAGCCACTGAACGTGAAACATTACAGGTTGTTCAACATGCAAGACTACCTGAAAGCCATAATCATTGCTTGCTAGAGTTATCTGGAGCAGTCAAGATCTTCAAGCATACCAGTAGGCATGACTAAAACAAGAGATGAGGAAAACACCAATCCATATCCTTAGATGAAAGTAATTTGTGCTAAGGTGTAGGATGAAAGTTATTATCCATCCATTGACATTCATTTGCAATGAATATAGGTTATTGTAATGTAAGGGGGGTGAATGACACCCCCCCCCCAAAAAAAGGCACTCTTTTTGGCTTAGAAAGAATAATTTGTCAATAATTGATCTAGTAGAAACTAAGGCCATATCAAATAAGATTCCCACTATCATTAATAAATTCCCTAGCGGTTGGCATTGGGTGAATAATTATGGAAGTCATCATTATGGGTGAGTTTGGATAGGATGGGATGCAAAATTCTAGAACCTTGATATGCTATCTCAATGCTCTCAAGGTAATTTTTCCTCATCTATTTCTATACCACACCATGTATCTTTTAACTTAAGTATCATTTATGGGTTGAATTTCGTCCAAGGAAGAAAGGAACTTTGGCAATGGCCCACCAGCTACAATACACATATGAAACTTTGTTTGCTAATGGGAGACTTTAATGCCGCCTTCCAACCTACCTTCCACCCTTCAAAAAATTCCAAGGTGATACAGTAAATACTCAAGATATAGAAGACTTTGAATGCTGTGCGAATCAGCTTCATTTTTTATACACTGGAGCCTTCTATACGTGGAGTAACAAAAACAATGGGAACTAGAGAATATATTGCATACTAGACAGACTTATGGGTGACCCTCATTGGTTGGATACATACCCACATTCCTCAGTTAAATTTCAACCACCGCTGATTTCTATCACTCGGTCATGAATTCCAGTATTGACACTCCAATTAATTTCAATCCTAAACATTTCAGAGTAACTTATGGACACTTGATAAGGAGTTTCTAACTTTGGTAAAAAATATATGGTCCCACAGATAGCATGGCTCCCCCATTCTGGTTGTAATGAGTAGGCTTAAGGAACTAAAAAAGCCTTCGCAATAACTAAATATTAGAAAATTTGGTTCCATCAGTGAAAGAGTGAATTAGGCCAAAGCTAACCTAATTCAAATTCAGCCAGAATTGATCACTAATCCTCTGAATGGTACACTAAATGAGCATAAGGATGCAAACAGGTCGGGTTCTAAGCAGGTATTCCCATACCCGTACCCGATAAACATTTTATATTTGAATCTGTATCCATACCCGAATGAAGTTAGTTAATATATCCATATCCGTCGGGTATCATTTACACGTCTAAAGTACCTAATAAATATTACCCAATAGACAAATCTGCTATCTGTTTAAATTTTTAGTTAATTATTTACAAATACCAACATTCCAAACAAACTTTAATACACCAAAATCCAATTTTCACAAATCAACCGCGTACAATAATATTAATAACCCCAACTCACTCATACAGCATATATATGCATAATTCAACAGCCAATTTTGCTTATCATAGGCTAATTCACATAATCAAATCAAAATTTATAAGTTAGGGTTGAATAATTTATACCTAACGAAATGCTGCAAACAGGAGTGGGTAAGGACTGTTGGAGCTTCGTTGGAGGTCAAGGGCTATTCTCCGGTGGCATAAGTCACCAGGTGTGGCCGGTGGTGGTGTCGTGATGGTGTGGTGGAGATGGCACTGGAGCAGGGTCAAGCAACCCACTTCTCTCCCCTGCGCTCGTGCTGCTCGTCCGACCGCCGCTGCTGTGGCGTTTCCCGCTTGCTGCCTTCGTCCAATGGTGGAACTGTAGTGGTGAGGTGGTGCGGTGGCGGTTGGAGATCGACGAAGGAGAAAGAGTTAGGATGGGGCAAGGAGGTCGGGGGGTTTGGTCTGGTTTTCACGCACAGAAAGGAAGAGATAGAAGAAAACGGTGGACGGGTTTGGTTTTTTCACGACTTTTTTTTATTGAAAATAGTCCTATTTATCATCGAAATACTAGTCCGAACAATTTTTTTATATCAAAGATAATCTAATGTAACCTTAAAAAATATATTATTATATTATATAAGTAAAGAGTAAAAAAGTAATTATGTATTAGATAAATAGATGTAGGTGTAGGTATAGATATAGATATAGAGTCAGATACATATGTGGAGATTAGTTGTCCATATCTATACTCGAATCCGATAGATTTTTTTCCTATTTTACCATATTCGTTTATATATCTATCGAGCTTCGAATAAATTATATCCCATTTACATCTCTAATAGGACAAAACTAAAAGCATCAAGCTTAATTTTTACATTTATAAAAATATAAGGAGAACTTCTTTAGATAAAAAGCAATAAGTACCTTACTCACTTTAAGAGATAATAGTACTAGATATTTATATGCCATGACGAAGATCCGATGCCAAGCAAACCACTTTGTGGGTATTAGAGATGGCTTCGCTGCTCTCCATCATGATCCTTCATTGATCAATTTTATTATTGTTGTATTCTTTTAAGATTTACTCTAGATAGAGGTTTAAAGCTCGGGTTGGACTAAGATGTAATTAATAGAGGGCCTAAACTCACTAATTTATGGTGGCACCAACTTATTTTCCCAATCACCAAAGATGAAGTTTAAGAAGCTATTTTCTAATTACATAATGGCAAATCACCATGTCCACACATATTTAACCCCAATTTTTTTAAATCAACGTGGGTTCTTATGGGAGGTGATATTCGGAGATTAGTTATAGGTTTTTTTCCTAGCCTAGTCTAAATGTGACAGCCTTGAATGCATTCTAAAAATCCCTTATGCTGGTAAACCGGGTAATTTTAGACCCATTGCATGTGTTAATGTGTTTTTATTTTATATAAAATAGTTATCAAATCCTCACCAATCGATTAAAACTCATCATGCACTTCATTATAGAAGACACGATGAGGATTCATCAAGAGGAAAACAATTAATGAAAACATCCTATTGGCAATTGAGTTGGACAATGATTTCAACCAAAAACACCTTGCCCCACATTGCTTAATAAAGGCTGACATGAAGAAGGCATATGACTCAATTAGGATTTCTTAGAGAGCATGGTGTCTGCTTTATGCTTTCCTCCCTTCTTTATTTCTCTTATCATGACGTATGTCAACATGGATAGTTGTTCTTTGAATTTCAATGGCTCATTCCAAAAACCATTCAAAGTCAAGAAAGGTGTGAGGCGGAGAGATCCTCTTTCTCCTTGTTTATTTGTGATTGTTATGAAATATCTACAATGAGTTTTTATTATGAGGGTGAAGCATCCCTAACTTCAGTGCCCACCTAAAGTGTAGTAAGATCAATTTGGTAATTTTAATGTTCATTGATGATATAATACTCTTTTGTCCAGTAGATGAGGCTTCTATCATGACCCTTATGCATATCCTTAACCAATTATTTACCTTATTGGATTTAAAATTAAATGCTAATAAAAGCATTATTTATTATGAAGGCAAGGTACAATCAACAACCAAGTAGTTTATCTCTACTACCCTACATATGCCAAAAGGGAAACTACTTGTAAAATACCTTGGGGTGCCTTTGCTTGGATCTACTTTTCTTAAGCAACATTACTCTCCCCTATTGAAGAGTATTACATGAAAAATTCACTAATGATAGAATCATTTTCTTTCTTCAAGGAGATTACAGCTAATAAATTCAATTATATTTGGGATTCAATCATATTGGAGTATGATGTTCATTCTTCCACAAAAGGTTATATGTGAGATAAATATTATATGCAGAGATTTTCTACGGACCGATATTGAAGGTTATAGGAAAATTCCTATTGCGTGGAATACTATTTGTAAACCCAAGTAATAAGGTGGTTTTGGAATCCTAAATTTGTATTGGTGGCACCTAGCTGGTAAGCAACTTTCGCATGTTCTACCTCACAAAGATGTATGATGGATAAAATGAAGCCATGCATACTACATTAAAGACATATATGTCTAGCAAGAAAATGTTCCATATACTTCTTCCTTGTCTTTCAAGAAGACCATTGAGGTTCACTTCGTAATCTAGTCAGTTTTTTTAAATGACCAAAGGCGGGTAACATGCTTACGTTGAGGATAACTTAACATTTCAAAAAACTATCACCAAATCTAAAAAGCCCTAAGGTACGATTTTATTCAATTTTGTGGAATTACATGAACATTCCTCATCACAAATTTAGTTTTTAGATGGCCATGTATGAGAAGTTATTCACCCATGACAACATGCAACATGTGGGATTTGGAAACAGTGCAACATGTGATATTTGTCAACAAAACGATGAAACATTAAAGTGTATACTCTTTGAATGTAACTATGTAAAAAATAAGTTTGGTATTCCCTGGGTTCCAATTCGATATGTTATCAGCAAAGCTCATAATAAAATCAAGTCTACAAGTGTTTATCAACTGGAGTTGGGGACCCAAAGATTCATAAACGGGTTTTCATAACTTTATTTGCTTCATTGGTAGAACTTATATGTCAACGTGTTTTCACAACTTAAAATTAGAGATTTTCTCAATGAATCTAAATCCACTTCTCATATCAAGAAAATGTATGTACTAGAGATGGCTACATATGTTGAATTCTTTCATCGATGTAAATCATATAGGGAATTAGTTGGTTTAGTTGATTCATTGGCTTGATGGAGACCCGTGTACTTCATATCATTTACGTATATATAAATCCCATTACTTGTAAAATAAATTATTCCAAAAAAGGCGCATGGAGTAACACACTCAATAATGAAAGACATCATATAACACATGGTGCCTTACCCTCAATTAAGTATTAATGGACTAATATTAATTAATACACCTTAACCATGATTTTCTCTATTCAATAGCAACAAAACAATCACCAGCCCGAGTTGCAACAATATGCATCTTTTGGATGGGAAAACATTATGTAATTTCATTATCATAACAGAAAACAAACAAGATATCCATAACAATAGGGTTGAGCCAGACAACCAATAGAGTTGCATTAGAAAATAATATGAATTAATATAATTCATCACACAACAAGAAGTGAAAAATATTAATAATATTAACAATTGAAGATAGATCAAAACCTCTACTAGTAACATATGAGAAATCATAAGTGTTGAAGTTCTATTCTTGTTATGGAATTCTAAAATTTTCCTCCATAAATTTTAACACTACGATAATAACATAACACCAAGTAATAAGCACAAGTTTAGTTAGGAGGTTAACCAATGCATTAGTAAAGAGGAAGAAAGAAGACAATCAATGATTCTCGGGCATAACTTTATTTAAGCAATACCTACAGGAGGTAGAAGTAGATCTAAGCAAGTGCTTTAACATAACGACATAAGTCAATTAGAACTTTTATTATGCCCTTCATGTAGAATCACAACATATAAGACAATGGCTTTGTTCATATCAATGAACAGCACAAGATCAAAATAATAACTCTGATTTCTAAATTAATATTGGAAGAAATCATAATGGACTCAAAGGCTTCATAACGATACTCCTATGGCCAAAATCCAGAACAATAGGATAATATAACATGAGCCAGTCAAAATGTCATTCACTGCCACACCGCCCCCAGCAACCATATGTATGGTAATGATTGAAACTAGACAGTTAGAGAAGAAGCAATACCTATTTAGCACTGGGTTGAGGAACAATGAGGGAAATGGACGATGAGGAAGCACAAGGATGATGGAGCTATGTGGTGTGGAGCACATGTCGATTCAGGTGGTGATGTATGCCCATGGAGTCGAGTGGTGAAGGCTTTAGGCAGTGAAGCTAGGAGAGAGGGAGAGGAGAGCAGGTTGTCTAGGTTTATGACTCTATAAGGGCCGAACAGAAAGAGAATTGGTTATGGCTTTATACAATTCCAATTTATTTAAGCTCCATATGAAATTTTGAAAGATAAAATTTTCTTGAATTAGATTTATTTTCTTAGAAAATTATTCTAAATATTTTTAGCATCATAATTTAGATATTTTCTGCCTAAGTATGAGGTTCAAATTATTTAAATAAAAAGTATGATATTAATTTATAATGATAATAATAATAATAACAATAATAATAATAATAATAATAATAATAATAATGTTATTTTAAATAGTAAATATTTTTTTAAATTAGATTTATTTTTTCAATAAATTATAAGCATATTTAACGATTTAAAGGTAAACAACCTAAATTTCATTTTGTAACAAAAATCATAATAAATATTTTTGACTAAGTTATAACTTTTCTAGTCATTAACCAGATTGTCTTAAAGCTTAATTTTGGTGTGATCTAATTTTACAATTATGTTTACCAAGCTACAAGTAAAATTATTGAAATTTTATTTCATAACCAAATCATCTTAATATATTAAGTTATAATTTTTATAGCCATGAACCAAACTGTAAAATTTTGGTATGATCAATCTTTTGTTAACAATTTAATCATATCCATTTAATTGTATATTATATAATATAATCTTTATGGAGGTAATATATTCCTTAGGTTCATGATCATATTGCAAGCACTAGAACCTGAACTTATGAGGTTGAATAGGGATAAATTTGGATCGATATCCCAAAAATTTGTTGAGTTAAGGGAGGAGGTGTCTTCTTTACAAAAGCAATATTTGTGCAATCCTATTAATCACGGATGTAGGACTGACGTAAAATTGTTAGAGCATCGATATTATCATTTGCTACACTGTGAAGAGCAATTTCTTAGGCAAAAGGCATGCATGCAATGGCTACATTGTGGTGACTCTAATCACAAGATTTTTTATGCTCAAATCAAAGAGTGTTAGAAAAGTCTATTATTTTTTTACTTGATGGAGATGACAAGGAGTGAAGGGGTGCAAAATAAGTTCAAGATACATTCCTTGATTATTATCAATAGTTGTTAGGAACTGACATTCCTTCAACAGGTTCTCTTAATGTTTCTACCGTGGATTGTTCTTTATCAAGAAATCAACAACTGATGTTGAATGCTCCAGTTACTAAAGATGAAGTTAAGGTTGTTATTTTTTCTATTAGAGACATTAAGGCTTCTGGTATAGATGGGTTTATTGTAGCATTTTTTTAAAGCAAGCTGGGATATTATAGGAGAAGAGTTGATTTTGGCGGTTAGAGAATTTTGTTATGCTGAATTTATGCCCAAAAAAGTGAATGTTACTGCTTTATCTTTGATTTCAAAGAAACCAAATGGTAAAAGAGTATTAGAGTTTTGGCCTTGTTGTACTGTGCTCTATAAGGTTATCTCAAAGGTCCTTAAACATCGAATGTAAGGCATTATGGCTTCCATAATTGATCCATCACATAATGCATTTATCAAAGGTGGGAGTATTGGTGGAAATGTTCTTCTTGCTCGTGAGTTAGTAAGAAAATATAAAGTCAGAGGTATTTCCCCTAGATGAAAATAAGGTTTATGATAAGGTCAATTAGTCTTTTCTTCAAAAGTTGCTTTTGCTTTATGGTCTTCCATATCAGTTTGTTCGGTTGTTAACGGCTTGCATATCTCCTGTTTCCTTCCTTGTAATGGTGTTTTAACAAGACCTTTCAAAGCTAATAGAGGACTGAGACAAGGTGATCCTCTCTCTCCCTACCTTTTTGTGCTAATTATGGGTTATTTGACTAGATGCCTTAGGATGTTGTGGGCTAACCTTGCTTTTAGGGGTTATCCAAGGCGTAAAGCCTTGAAGATTATTAATTTATGATTTGCATATGACATTCTCTTATTCACTCATGGATATGTTGATAGTGTGAGATGCAAGATGGATGTGTGTGCCTATTTCTCTGGACTTTCAAGGTTGGGGTTGAGTCCACAAAAGTGCATAATTTATTTTAGTAGTTTTGAGGTAGGTGTTAGAAATGATATCATCAATTTGCTAGGTTTCCAAGAGGATGCTTTTTCCAATTATATATCTTGGCTTACCTCTTAGGATTACATGTTCAATGTTGCAACCTATGTTGGAGAAACTTACAGCCATATTAAGATAGTGAAGTATGATTTATCTCTCTTATGCTGGTCGCGTACATCTTATTAGATTCGTGTTATTTAGTATTCAACTTTAGTTTAGTCAGGTCATCCTTCTTTCTAAGAAGGTGGTCCATAAATTTGTGTACATCTGTCGGAATTTTTTCAGGCTTTAAAGTGGGTACAAGGAGAAAAGCTTTGATATATTGGGACCAACTTTGTTTTCCTAAGGATAAGGAGGTCTTAGAATGCTGAATCTTGGAGTGTGGAATGTGTGTGCTTTAGGTAAGTTTCTATGGCATATTGCTAGTAAAAACGACTCAGTGTAGGTCAAATGGATACATTCATTTTATCTAAAACAGACTTATAGATGGGAGTATAATTCTACTACTTATACATATTGGTTGTTTCAGAAGATCCTTCATATCAGACCTACTTTATTTAATTTTGTTCAGCAATGCATGGCTAGTGGGTTTCTTGAATAAAGTATTAAAGTTGTGTATGAAGCCACGATATTGAAGCAAGACAAGCATAGATGGGTAAGGTTGGTTTGGCATTCACTAAATATTCCAAGACATAGTTTTATCATGTGGTTAGCCATACAGGATAGATTGCTTACAAAGGCTTGTTTGTTGGATAATGGCCTTCTTGTTGAGGTTTTTTATGTGTTTTATTAGCACCATCTTGAGGATCGAGATCACTTATTTATTAAATGTCATTTACTAGTACCATTTGGAGGAGGATTATAACTGCTACAGGAAGAAGAGATAATTTAGTGAATTGGCAGTAGGAGATTCATACATTGATTTCTCGTTCGAGGCAGTGTAGTTCCAAGAAGATTGTGTTGGGTGCTCTCTTTGTGTTATATGTTACAAATGTGTGAAATGATAGAAATTTGTGGATTTTTTAGAATTTTAGTAGAGATGCTTCCACTTTATGTAAGGTTATTATCCTTTCTATTACTAAAAGATTATCCCACACTTGTTGTAAATGTCGATTTGAAGTATGGACTAGTTTGCTTGATAGCATAGTGTGTTGAGCTTGTTTGATGCACATTTAAACAATATATTTATACTTATAAAAAAAATTTATATTATATCCACTCGTAATCACATTTATTGCATAAAAATAATCAAATTATGAGCATCACACATCCGATTGTGATCACTACGTGACACATACATTATGGATGGATGTATGTAAAATATATGTGTATATAAGTGATCACGTGTGTGTGTTGGTATATTAATTGGTTCCATCATTCATGAATTATCAATATAATATATATTTTTTTAGCATTTATATGAAATAATCTGTAAAATCATTGACAACTTTAGCTTTTACAACAACATAATTTATCCTTTCACTCACAACATGATCCAAAAAGCAATAAATATAAGAGGCACAACCAAATCAAACATGGCTGAAAGGTTATAGATCGCTAACTAAAGTGATATTGCGTCTTGTATTCAATTTGGGAACTTGACATATTATGAATGTGACCTTTAGTTGATAAAGATGGTTTATAGGCAACATAATCCATTTTATCAAGTGTTATATCACGCTTGTAATGTTAGGAAAAAGATTACAGGTAAATATATGATATGTAGGTAATATAATTATTATTAATATGTTCATGTTGATGAGGATTCCAAAAGAAAAACTCATGAATATGATAAATCTTCGTCGAATTTAACCCGATACCAAAATGAAGTGAGTAAAACGTTAAGCAATTTGGGATAATGGGAATTGAGGCTAAGAGAGGAGAGACGAAAAACAATGGGTTCATAAAGTTCATTCACTAAATTGAGCAAACTTGCATGTCTGAACACGAAAAAGAGAGATCTATATATATATATATATGAGATATTACAACATTATGATATACCAAATACAAAGTGGATAACTTCAAACCTAAACAATGACAATTAGTAAGAAACATTATAATACATAGCCCAAATAAATAGAGGAGGATAACTAAATATGTGAGCCTAAAAAAAAAGTTAGAATTATCAATCAATTCAACTACTTAATAATACACTATAATGTCTGAACTATAAACTAATTATTATAATATTAGGCTAAGCGATTATAGAACATACGTAATGGACTAGAAGTAATATCCAACACACTTCGAGCAATTAAGTCCATCAAATGCTTGATTAAGTCTTAAGCCCATGACTTTTTGTGACTTATCTAGAAACATCAACTTCAAACTAATATAATATAACCATAATTTATAATATTTATTCAAAATATAATTATTATTGTTCATCATAATACTAATTATAATACTTAAAATATTTGGATCAATTTAGTGAATGTATAAGAAAATAGAGATTGCATCATGTATCTTAGGTAAAATTCAATCAAATAAGAGAAAAAAAATCTATAAGTTCCATTTCATGCATATATTAATTAAACTTTACAGCCTTATACACTATACATTAGTGGCTATAGCTTACAATATTCTTACCTACAGTATCATAGGAAAGTAGGGAATATCTATAATAAGAATGCTATTTTGCTCATTATAAAAATTGAAGATCAATAATTTATATGTTGAGAGTAAGAAGTTAATATTAGTTGATCATTTGTCAATGATAATTACTCCATCTAATTTTTTCTAATTAGATTTGATGTGATATAATCAAGATTAAAAAAATTAATGTGGTGTTGTTATTGTTATTGTTATTGTTACTGTTTTTATTATTATTATATTACTATTACCATGTATTTACTTACTATTATTATTGTTATCATTATTAAAAAAATCTCACTAATTTTGTACTATCGTTGCTACTACCACCACTATTAATTGATTATCAATGGTCAGTGTGTAATACCCCTAAAATTTAATACTAAAAAATTTCGTTTTAATAAAAAGGTTTAACACAAGTAGAGCAACAAAACTGTAAATTTTGGAGATATTACCGCTACACTTAGTACCGTACCGGTTCACTCCTATCGTTCCAGTACTAAGTGCTAAGGCTGAACAGGATTAGCACCAAATACAAGTCATTAATTAAAAATGAGAATTCATAAAAGGACTCATTCATAACCATACAGAAATCAAAGTACGGTTTAAGAATTATAACCCAAGGAATAAGTAACTAAAGTTTTTCCAAAAACATAAAATACCGTACGATATGACATAACTGGAATAAAAAGACACATGGTAAAATAAAAGGAAAGATAGAGTCCGGCCAGGTCGCTCTCGATCCCTAGGCCAAGTCTAGGCTCAACTCTCAGCCTCATCCGATGCCTCGTAAGTGTCGTAGGCATCGAATACGTCATCTCCTACCTGCACAAACTCAGATGGGCCTTCTGCTCGTGGAAATGAGCAGCACCCATGAAACGGATGGTCAGTACGCTACGTACTGAGTAAGGTAATCATGCACTAAAGCCAATACATAAGAGCACATAATACTATCATGATAACAACATACAATCTCTCGGATAAATAAGGCTAAGCTGCAGTTTGGATGAACTGATTATTTAATCTCTGAATAGTACTCACATCGTACCATACTTTTTATAGATCCATGCAAGTACGGGAACCCCACTATTATAGCCGGTGGATGGGTCACTTACAGGGCATAAGCCACAGAACACACTTGACCACTATTATATACCGGTGGATCAGTCTCTAGGGCAAAATGCTCCTGACCACTATTATGCCTGTGGATTGGTCTGACCCCGACTCTCATGGTATTCCACTGTAAGTACTTAGTGTCTTTTATGTATCTTATCAAACTTAGGGTTTGATTTATTGAGCTCGGGATCCCCCACTATTATAGCCGGTGGATCGGTCACTTATATGGTAGAACACACCTAACCACTATTATATGTCGGTGGATTAGTCTCCATGGAACCCCGACACCTGGCCACTATTATGTTGGTGGATCGATTTGGGCTCGACTCATTAATCTTTCACTTTACGTGATTAGTGTTTTACCGTATCTTATTCAACAAATTTCACCCTAGACATGCATGACTAACTCCATCTACACTTATCCTCCCAAGAGGGCTTGTCCCGTATCTTGAGACTTCTACACCTCCTAACTCGCCTCGGCATTCTTCCCTTATTCCACTTACTCACACCGGGAGCCCAACTCCTAAGTGTGTGGGTCAAAGCCCACTACCTTATACCCCCCAAGTCCACTCACTGCCTTACCCTAGGGTTTTTTCTAAAAACCCTAATTTGGGCCTATGTGGCCCATCCTTCTTTGCCTCACACAACCCAAACTATTTTAACACCCCACACGTCACAACCCTTAGATTCAACCCTCACTTCATACCTCATTCATCATCATTTATTTTTATTATTATTTTTTCTTTTTCCACCTTCTCAAATTAGGGTTTCCTCCCAAACATTGGCTCGATCTCCTATGCACCCTTATACTATACCACGTATTATTTTTCACCCAAAGCCTCCAGTCACCCAAACAACTCTTCCATTACCTTCTTCACACTCCAAGGCAACTTTTCATACGTAAAGTTCACCCCAATATGAATTCTAGCCATCTCATGCAAACCCTCAATGTTTTTCTTGCAAAACCCTAAAATTTCCATGCAAACCTTAGTTTCCCCCATGCAAACCCTACACTCTCCCACTCTTTTATTTTATTTAAAGTTTCATTTTATTCATCCACTCATGGATCATGGGTTATTTAGGTCATTCATACCTACGTTAGCCAACTTACTTCTCCTTGGTTATTTTACTTTCCCATTTTTCCTTTTTCATCCTTCCATCCCACATTACCACATTAAATATCCTAGCATGCATGTCCTAAAGTGCTATATCACAACTTACAGCATATACATATTAACATATGCCATAAGAAAGTACATGAGCATACCTCCATTTGAAGCTGCGCTACACATAAAACTGTTAAAATAATAGCACAAGATACACAACATATCATTATACGTGGCATCCAAGGCATGTAAGACACATAGTATACATAAGGCCTTAGCTATACCCTTACCTAGCACGCACCGGTCTTGGAGTACGATCCTACGCCTCCTTAGAGTTTTGACGGGTTTCACTTATAAGAGGAAAAAGCTAAGGATTAGTTTCCCTCCTACCAAAAATACTATTATTTTCTATTTTATTCTAAGATTAGGGTTACTATTATTAAAGGGACCTTTACAAATGAAAAATAGGGTTTTTATCCAAAAGTTAGCCTATTAGATTTTTATTAGTCAAAATAGGTTTTTGTTAACATTTATAGCCATATTTATATTATTAAATCTAATAGTTTTATTTCTTCTAATAATAATACTAACACTAGTTATAGCAAAATTAGCGATATTAATAATAATAGTAATACTAATACTCTTAGTAATAGAAACCCTGGTATTTTTAAGGCTAAGGATAATAATAGGATTAGGGATAAAATAATAATATAATAATAGTAATACTAACAAAATACTAATATTACTTAGGATAATAATAATAATAATAGTAATATTTGAAATAATGATAATATAAGGGTTTGAATATTTTTACCATAATAATAGTAGCAATAATAATAATAATAATAATAATCGAAAGAATAGTAAAATAGGGTTTCAACCCCTTAATAGTAATAGTAATAATAATATTTTGGGGATAATAATAAGCATGATAAATAATAGTAATTATGAATAATAACAATAATAATGATGATGATGATGATGATAATACATGCATACATACATACTAATAATAATATAATGCAATTAAAATGAATAAGACTTGCATAATTAGGGTTTAAGGGTTGAGAGGGTTTATGGTACCACCTTAGGTTGGTGGTGATCGGCGGCGGCGGAGAAAGAGGGAAAAGATGGAATTAGTTAAGTGTTGGGAATAGGAGAGGGGAAGTGAGGGTGGAAGTTGGGGTGGTAGAGGTTGCCCAAGTTGAGAGGGTTGGAATGGGGGTTGGTGGCGCGACCAAAGGCGGCGATGCTGTGGTGGCCGAAGGTGGTGGAAAGGGAGGAAGGGGAAAAGGAGGGGAGGGAAAGGTAGAGGGAGGCCTGCAGGAGATTTTGGGAGGTGTAAGAGGTGGGGATTGCAGCGGAGTGGTGGCGAATGGTGGTGCGAAGGGCAGCGGGGGGTGGAGATGAGGTAGATTGGGAAGGGTACTTTGCACGTCGGGGTGGTTAGTGCAAGGCAAATAAAGGGGGGAGGGTGGCATAGTTTGGTAGAGGGTGATGCAATGGCAATTCTATGGGTGGCTCAAGTGGTGGCGATGGGCGACAATGACGACATCTAATTGGGCGGCGACACAAGGGTTGGGATTTTCTGGGCTGAGAAAGAAAATCCGACTCCGACTGCTTAAAGGGTATATATATAGATCGATTGGAGGGGAAAACGACAGAGGGAAGCGGGAAAACAGGGGTAAGTGGCATGGGCGCACTGGTCGACAACGGTAGGCCGAGGCAGGTCTACCATTGTAGGCCATGGTTGACGGGGAGAAGGGATGGGCACACACAGGAGAGGGGATGGTCGGCTAGGTTGAAATGACAGGCAAGTTAGCGGGGAAAAGAGGGGATGAATAGTTGGTCAAACGGGTGTGGTCGGCGGTGGAAATCACGGTGTCGATCGGGGAGTTGTAGGTGCGCATCGGGGAAGAAGAAGAAGAAGAAGAAGAAGGGGGGTTGGACCAATGGTCTAGAAGAAAAGAAAGAAAGAAAGGAAAAAGGAGAATCAGACCGGCCGAGGAAAAAGAAGAAAGATGGGTGGCGCGGGCTTGGGCCGCTCAGGAGGAAGGAGGGGGACTGGGTCGAAGGCTGGCTAGCCCAGGTCGGGGGAAGGGAAAAAAGAAAAGAAGAAGGAAGAGGAAAAGAAGAAAAAGGAAAAAAGGAAGAAGAGAGGGAAAAAAAAGGAAACAGAAAAATAGGTGGGTTGGGGTTAATTAAAATATTTTGGGTATTTTGGGATATTTAAAAATATTAATATTAAAATAATAATTAAATTCTCTTTTTAGGTTAATTTATGGTTTTTAAAAGATTTTTCCTAAATTCCATTTTAATTAGCAAAACACTCAAATTTTTCCTAATTAAATTATTTATTATTTTCTTCTTAATTTGCCTTAATTAATTCCCTCTTATTTTAAAATAATTTATTTAATTAATTTCCCTAATAAATCCTTATTTTGCCATAATTTCCTAAATTAGGGTTTTGGGGTATTTCACAGTATAAGTCCATATTATGCAAAGATAGTATGACATATGTATATAATATAAAATTAGAATTGTACTTGAACTCGATATAATCCAGTTTATAATGGAGATGAATTGCAAGTTATAACTTAAATTAAAAAGAGAGAGTAAATAATTCAATTGAAAATACTTTAAATTGAAAATGTAGATGATAAATTCACAACACCTTTAAAGATAAAATAATGGAAAAAATCTAATGCTATAAGTTTGATATAATCAAACTTAAAGAATAAAATAAACTAAAATGGCCAAGCTTCAAATCATAATTAGGCTTGATATATATTAAAATGAGAAAAATGGTACAAAGATGACCCAACATCTGAAATAATTCAAATATAATCCTAACTAGATCTGAAACGTAAAATAATTTGAACTCGTCCCACCCTCAAACTAAACGTAATATGAGTCTGCTCATTCTCACTTAGACTCAATTTGGTATAATAGAATGACTTGAGATTATTTGACTTTGAAGCTGTCATATTCAAACCCGATTCAATAAAATGAACCAAGTTTATCTGAAACCAAGACACCCTAATCACTGTATGACTCAAACCGAATCATATTCGACCCACCTGATTGCCGATCATTCTCATTATTGATTTTGCCTTAGAGGATATAATTATCAAGTCATCAGAAGAAAAAAAAATAGAGGAAACGAAACATAACACATCTAGTTGGCAGAATTGGATTTATAGGAAAAAAACAAAGAAATGTTATTTTCTTACTTGAAAAGCCCACACAGTATGACTCAATAATGATACATGATGGTTTCTCTCACATATTTAAGTCATAATAATTTACTAATCTCGATTCTTGATCACCTATAAAAGGGGTTTAGTGGTTATGACAGATGATTTGATCACTCCCCTAAGGTAGACGTGATTATGCTTGTGGAAACTTCTCAAGAACATTGATATGATATGGTATGTTAGTTTACACATCATGATTCTTATCTTGTAGTTCAATAAAATGGTAGCATGAAACAAATCAAGCACTCATATTTAGATACCACAACTTCTACATCTTTTATTCTATCCCTTTTATAAGATATGACGTATGGTCTTCAAAAATAGCACATGGTCTTCACTACATCAACAAACTTCAAAGTAGGACAATAATGTTGGGAATAATAACCCCCTCAATAGTTGTAGTCAACCATTCCAACGAAAAGAAAAGGTTGAATCATTGAAACACTAAGAAATTTTAATCCTTAGATCACCAATACAGTTGCAATAAAATGGGAGGAAAGAATTGGAGAGTTTTTTTATTAAGTATGAAGATAGGAAGAAAATTAGAAGCCTGCACACATATTTACAAGTGGTTAAGTGAGGGTCTTTTATTTCCTTCCTCATTCTTGGTCAAAACACTCAACTATGATTGGCTGATTCACTTAATACATTTTTATACCTAACATCAATCATGGTCAAAACAAGTGTACAAGTTATAACATAATGATTGATCTTATTAGTAAACCATTGTCAACTTATAAGTTGTTATGTTGATAAGTATCAAATCTCTTATATTAAGAGATTTTCTAACTGCTCCCTATCATCCATTTTTCCTTTATGTATTTTCTTGTGATCTTATCCACTATGTTGTCCTAACCAACTGATTCCATCAATAGGTCTCTAGTTGACACCTTTAGCTGATGTTTAGCTAACATCCATTTGCCAACACCCCTTGTGTAATACCCTAAACTTTTTCTAAACCTAATTCCATATCATTAACACCTTAATTTGATTCTAATCTCAAGACTTTTTTTATTTTAGCCTTATCCAAATTCCTTAATCCCAAAATCTTTAATCCAGATAAATTATAGTTGGTAATCTGATCTTAATTTTGGTAAATTTGTATCACTAATCCTACTTATTTTAGGTAATAAAAAATTTATTTAATACTAACCCCAACCTTTTTATCGTTTTCTTTTTCTCTCTTCTTTTTCCTTATTCCTTTCTCCTACCTCCATCCTATGCCGTAATACTTGACTTATTTCTTCTTACCCCTTCAACACACAACCATCACTCTCATGTTCCCTCTATTGTTGCCATGATCATCACAACCATCCCCTTCCTCGTGCAGCTACAACCATCAACATCCCTTGTTGCTGCTGCTACATTCTAATGCATGCCCCTGCCATTTTTCAGTCAACACACAACCATCACTCTCAATCATCCTCTCCTATCTCCTTGTTGAATTTTGCTCCACCTCCTACAACCACTGTCGACCATCACCGTATGCTATCATCACTCTCTGCCACCCCTACATCCATCTCGTTCACACGCCACCATGCACACCCATATATTTATACTCCTATCATCTCTCCTTTTCCCTCATTTTGTTAGCCATTTATTACCCAAATTGTGTCTAGCAACCCACTGCCACATGCTACCCTTTCTTTCTTTCTTCTTCTTTTTCTCCTTCGGATTCTGCCCTATTTTCTGACGCACATCACCCCCATCACCACCGTGCACCACCACAACCACCAAGCACTGTCCAAAGCTTGGTGGATCAACCACCAGGACCACCCCATCATTCTCTTCGTCGTCATTTTCTCCTCTTCTTTCCTCGCGTTTGTTGCGTTTTTTCGAGGCACACAACTCACACACCATCTCCTACACAACCTTGTACCTCTATTTTTCCTTATCGCATGCTTGTGCAGACTAGCATGGTTTGCTCATACATCCTTGCATGGTTTATGCGCCGCCTTCACACCCCCATGCGCATATGTTATTTATTTCCTAGGTAATTCGTTGCCCGAGCATGGTCATGCCTCTTTGCATAGGCTGCCTATGTGGATCTCAGCTCACGGCCTGGTTGTGCATCGTTTTCCACATGACTATACAACCTCCCCTTTTAGCCTTACACTCTCCTTTTCACACCTAAATGCCACTCAAATTTTATCATAGTACCAACATACATTCCACCACGCTTCCACGCAACTTAAGCTTCCCTTTAACTTTGGTTATTTCCATTTTTACCCTCATTTACCTTAACTTTTCCTTGATTATAATCTTCGAGCCTAATCGTGTATTATCTTATTTTTCGTAGGTGTTTTTCTAACTATCTTGATGGAGGAGGTATAAGATTTACATATCTTTACTGATAAGGATACCTATCGTGGCTAGGGTTTTATGTGCATGTGTCTATTTATGTGCTTTTATTTAACATGTGATATGATTGATGTTATTCTATGATATGATATCTCAAGTAATGAGATTTTAGAAGTATGATTTTGGTATAATGCTGGATATGGTATCTATGCAAGTAATTGAGGATTTATGTTCCAAATGGATATTGGAGATTTATATGTATTGGTATTGAGATTTATCAGGCATTAGGATAATATGAGCATTTGAACTAGCTAAGGGCATTATGGTCATTTGAGGATATTTATGTCGTCATAACTATATTATTAAATTTTATATCTTGTATACCTATATGAGTCCCACATGATAATCATGAATACATAATCAACTCTAATAAGATACTAATCATTTAAAGTGAAAAATCACATGAGTCAGGTCGAAGTATTTATATGGGTCTGTTCCACCAGATAATAATAGTGGTTCAAGTGTCTTGTTCTTAAGAGGTGCATCGATCATTTCCATTGGATTAAGAATAGTGGGGCCACATTGTAACACCCCAAAATTTACACAATTTTTTTAAAAGCAATACTCATAAATTAAAACCATAAATTCTGGGGATGTTACCGCCACACTTAGTACCATACCAGTTTATTTCTACCGTTTCAGTACCAAGTGCTAAGGCTAAGAAAACATTATCAGTAATACCATACAAATTCAAATTTATGAAAACAGAAATTAGAGTACACGTAAGTCTTATATAATTCGAAATACCGGCTATTGTTTTTCCAGATAATAACTAAACAACCTTAGTAAAATTGTTTCGACAATTCAAACATAATAAAAGATAACATGAATCATAAATTTAAAAAGGACAACAGCCACGTCACTCTAAAGATTGATCCAGCTCAGCTATCACTCTGCCCCTCCTGATGTCCCGTAGATATCGATAGCATCAAAGTAAATATCTCCTACCTGGAACAGGTCAGACGGGCCTTCTGCTCGTGGGAATGAGCAGCACCCATGAAACGGGTGATCAGTACGCTTCGTACTGAGTAAGGTAACCGAATACTAAGGCCGACATATAACACATTAATTCGTGCAGGATAATGATCACATACAATTACAACCCACACATATGATACATAGAAGCATAAAGTGAAATCATTTATAATCAATAGGTCCATACGTAAGGCCCAAAAAGGTCCGGATTAATCATTTAATCTTTCTTTTATCAAAAGTCAATTCACACCATGCCTTTTATCAATCCATGCGAAAACAGGAACACCCCACTATTGTAACCAGTGGGCCGGACACACATAGGGTAAAACCCTAACCACTATTCTTGACCGGTGGATCGATCTGGTTCCTGCTCGCATCATATCCATGCGAAGATAGGAACACCCCACTATTATAACCGGTAGGCCAGACACACAAAGGGTAAAACCCTAACCACTATTCCTGACTGGTGGATCGGTCTGGTTCCTCCTCGCATGGTGTTTCGCTGTAAGTAATTTATGTCTTTTAAGAGCTTTAACAATTCTGGTTTGTATTTATTGAGCTCGAGTCACCCCACTATTATTGCCGGTGGGCCGGTCACACATAGGACCTCATGTCCTAACCACTATTATTACCGGTGGATCGGTCACATATAGGGTAAAACCCTAACCACTATTCCTGACCGGTGGATCGGTCTGGACCCGGCTCAATAATCTTCCACTTTAAAAGATTAATGTCTTAAGTATTTTATTCAAAAACATGTGACATTCACAAACATTTTCCCAGACATGCGTGACTAAATCCATGAAAAACCTAACTCCCATGCAAACCCTATCTCCACGTAAACCACATTTCCATGCAAATCTTAGGTCCCATGCAAACCTTAACTACACATGACCCACACTTCCATGCAAACCCTAGCTCCCATGCAAACCCAATCTCCACGTACTACGTTCCATGCAAACCCTAACTCCACATACCACACATGTGCAAACCCTAACTTCACATATACCACCCTTCCATGAAAACCCTAATTCATATGCAAACCCTAATTCCACTTAGACATGCTACCATGAAGGTCCCAACCTCAGGTTAACTTATGCAAACCCTAACATCATACCAATTCATGCAACCCAACACCATGTCATTTCATGCAACCCTAACATCATGCCATTTCATGCAAACCCTAACATCATACCATTTCATGCAAACCCCAACTCCTTGCCATCCCATGCAAACCCTAACTCCCTATCATTCAATGCAAACCCTAGCACCACGCCATTTTATGCAAAACCCTAACACATGTCTCAAGTCATATCATACATTAATGACATAAACATATGCATAATTCTCATGCCACAATATATTCGCAACAACATACTTCCATTCCACAATCATGCCACATGCGCAATAATTAGTAATAACGAACATAAAATACATGGCATATCAAACACATAGTGCATGCAAACACATAAATGGCCTTAGTAGACCCTTACCTAAAACGTCACCGGTCTTGGTGCATGCTCTTATTCAACTTGAGGGATTTGATTGGGTTCGCCTATTATATCAAAACATACTATGATTAGACCTTCTTATATAATTATAACTTATTTCGAGGTTTGGTTTTAGGATGACATTTTACTATTTAATAATTAACTATAGGAATTAATATAACTAATTCACTTATTTTCTTTTGAAAAGGTGATAAACTAAGGGTTTCTACCCTTCTCCCAAAATAGATTTAATAATATCATAACTATGATGGTGATAATAATAACAATAATAAGAATAATAGTAATATAAATAAAGTATAATAATATTAATGATACTTTTTATAAATAGAATATTAGATATTAATGATATCAAAATTATTAAAATTAAAAGTTGGATTTCTAACCATCCCACAATGATAAAAATAATACTATTCAGAATTTTGATAATAAAATTAATAATGTATATATACTTATATTATAGTTTAATAAAGGTAATAATGATAATATAATTAAAATAATGTTGAAAAATGTTAATAATGTTAATAAAATTAATAAATGCGAGGCCTAATTAAAATTTAAGGCCTCTGTTCTTCCAGTAATAATCATAGTATCAACCAAATAATTATACTAATAATAATATTATTATTATTAATATTATTAATAATAACATCAATTATGTAAAAATCCAAGTAAATAGGTAAATGCCGAGATAATTACTGTATCTTACTCAATAATACTCCCAGACCTGTAACCAAAATTTAGAAATTAGAATACAGTCAATATTACTACTACTAATAATTATAATAATAATAATTAAAGTTGAATTAATACTAAAATTTTGGCTAAAATTAGAATAATAATAAATAATTCGAAACTAAGTATTTAAAATGTCTATGGCATCACCTTGAGTTGGACGATGTAGGTGGAACCGGCGGTGGTTCCCGGAGGTGGCCGGAAAATGGGTCTAAGGGGGTTAAAAATTAGGAAAATAGGTAATGGAGAGGAAGAAAATTAAAATAATTATATGGGGCTGTAGAGGATAATTATTAGGAGTTAATAGTTGGTTTAATAGGTGTTAGAAGTGGCGGATGTGGTGATGGACGGTGGTTCACTGTCTCGGGGTCAAGATTCTTGTCGAATCAACTAGCCAACTTTGGATGATTATAGAAACTTGTACAAGATGAATTGAAGGTTTTGGTTAGTTTAGTTAATTAGAGGGTATTTTAGGGAAGAGATTGACAGCAAGAAGAGGCGTTGAAGTTGGCCGGAGGAGGAGAAATAGTCGTCTAAAGTTGCGGTGGCGCACCGATGGTATTTAGGGTTTTCGGGAAAAGAAAGCTCGATTTCGAGCCATACGAGGGGTATTTATAATAGTGGAGGGTAGGCTCGAGTTGTGGAGGTTACCAGAAGATCAATTACGGTGATAAGATGGGTTAGTTTCGTTGTTGGTCGGGCGGCAAAATTTCAAAAATTTTCCCGACCTTCGAGAGGGAAATAGGGGCAAACGTGGAGAAGAAATGGAGTTTGGAACAATTCAAATGAACGGGCATGTCGAGAGGAAGAAAACGAGCGGGAGAAGAGTCGGTCACGCCACGTGTGGCCAGCGGCGCCATTTTCGGGGAAGGAGGGAGGTGGGTGGTTATGGCGTCGGGCGGGAGGAGGAAGAAGAAGATGGGGGAGGCTGGCCGGCCGGTTCGCGGGGGAGAAAAGAAGGAAAAAGGGGGAGACCGGGCGGTTCGACGCAAAGGTAAAAATGTCATAAATGAAACGACAAGTTTTGATGTAAAAAGGATTGAAGAACGGCGTCTCGTTCTGCCGCGCAACGGTAATAAAGAATGAAGCAAGACGCAGCGTTCAAGAGAAATAAGAAGTGAAACACGGCGTGGAGAGAGGGGGGGGCGGCGACGACGCGCGGGCTGGGCCGCGCCGAAGAGAAAGGAAAGAAAAATAAGAATTAGGCCGCGCAACAGGCCCAATTCGGCGAAGAAGAAGAAAAAGAAAGAAAAGGAAAGAAAAAGGAAAAGAAAGAAAAGAAAAGGAAAAAGGGAAAAAGGAAAAGAGAAAAAAATTTAGGTTGGGTTAAATTAAATAAATCTGAATATTTATGATATTTAAAATTAATAATATTTAAATAAAATAAATTTTAAATCCCTTTTTAGGCTAAAATAGGCTTTTTAAAGGATTTTTCCAAAATTCCATTTTAATATAATAATCACTCAAATTTTATTTAATTTAATTATTTATAAAATTAAAATTAATTTGAAATTATTTTATCTTTCTTAATTTGAATAAAATAAATTATTTAAATAAATTTCTAAATTAAAATCTTTAATTAGATAATATGCCCAAATTTCCTTTACCTAACATATTTATAAAATTTCTTGTTAATTTGCCCTACTAAATTTCCTTTTATTTTAGTAAAAATAATTTACTAAATTAAATTTTCAAATAAAACCTTATTTAAATATAATCTTTAAAATTAGAAAATTTCGGGGTATTTCACACATAATTAACGTGAATAAATAAACAATTAAGAGATAAAGTATTAATGGAAAGATACTAATCATTTAAAGTGAAAGACTATGTGAGCCAGAATCGAGGGGTTGAGTCCGTTCCACCGGATAGTAACAGTGGCTTAGGTGTGTTGTCCCTGTGAGGTGCTTCAGATCGTTCCACTGGTTTAAAAATAGTCGTTCATGAGCATTTTTGCTCTGAGAGGTATTATGTCTGTTCTACTGAATAATAATAGTGGCTCAGGTGTTTTGTCCCTAAGAGGTGTTTCAGACCGTTTCACTGGTTTAATAATAATAGGGCCCCTAAACTCAATGTAAATAAAAGATTATAATAAGATATATTTATATAGTGATACTTGAAATTAGTATCTACCTGGCATTGTTTATATTATCGCACATATGCTTACTTTCTGATATAAATTCATGCATTATGTGTCATTTTGCTTTGATTGTACTGTTACCTTACTCATTACATAGCATACTGATCATCTGTTTCATAGGTGCTACTCATTCCCCAGGGTAGACGACCCAGATATCTCTGTGTAGGTTAAGGCTGACCCTTTGGACGAGTTTGCAGCCTTTGATGAGTTATATGTGGATGAGTGACTTTGGCATCAAGGTTATGGACGTAGATTCGTGTTATCCAAATATTTGTTCTAATCAGATATCTTTTTAGACTCTTAGATCTGTAGTATCTCTTTTGTATTTTGGATTATTATACTCACATTAAATCTCCAAACTTTTATCTATGTCTATAAGATTTCCTTCAACTTCTATCTATCACGTTTTACATTTTTA
This sequence comes from Tamarix chinensis, assembly GCA_030549775.1. NCBI lineage: Eukaryota > Viridiplantae > Streptophyta > Magnoliopsida > Caryophyllales > Tamaricaceae > Tamarix > Tamarix chinensis. The sequence goes on along the minus strand of CM060177.1, from coordinate 7,111,403 downwards.
TTTGTTTTACCTTGTGACTGATATAAGGATGGTATGGTGAGCTAAACTTATGTCAATAATGATGATAACACCTAGCTATTTGATTATATGCTTTCGTTTAAAATGAAAATTTTTAATAGTAAAAGCTAGGGTGTTATAAGTTAGTATCAGAACTTTAGTTTTGATTACCATGTTTTGTTTTTAAAATTCGATTTTCAAACAATCCCTTGTCTGACTTTAATGGATTATTTCACATTTCAGAGAAGCCCAATTTTTATTTTTTTTTGAAAACCCAGATTAGCTTATAAGGAATTGAGGACGGTTAGCCTAGGTGGCCTATGAAATTTGACTATGTGCATTATGTGTTAGTAAGCTAGAAAGGTTTTATCTTAACACGTTTTCTATCTTACAATAGCTAGTTATGGCACTTAACAGCTGCATGGGTCGTCTGGAGGAGAATTTTGAGGCTATCATCGAGTTTGTTAGACTTCTGCCTCAGCCACCACCTCCATCTCTGCATTACCCATATGAGAGTATCAGAGAAGATTGGCTTAGAAGGGCTATAGGATATCATCCACTACTCTACATTGGTGACAAGGATTCGATTATCTTGAAGGATGGATTTGGGATATGGGCAGGACGTACGAGGCATTTGATTGCCCACCTGCTCAGAAGGCGGGCATTGTTGCTTTCTTTTTTTAGGGAATTGTCGACATCTGATGGGGTAGGTAGTTGTACGTAGGGAGGATCATTGATGTCCTGGGAGGAATTCAAGACAATGATTCAGACTAAGTTTTATCCATAGAGCATTGAGAAGGACAAACTAAAGGAGTTCATGCAGCTTACTTAGAGAGGCATGACAATGAGGCAGTATCATGCCTAGTTTACATAGCTTTTGATGTTTGCACCAGGGATAGCAACTAGCGAGTCTACGGTTGTCTATCGGTTTAAGCAGGGGCTCCATTTGAGCGTCCGTAGGATAATAGGTGTCATGACTTTCTAGGACTTAGCCACGTTGTACGAACGGGCGTGTGTCACCGCTACTATGGTATAAGAGCATGCTTCTATTCTAGGTAAGAGGAAGCCTGAGACATAGGGATCTAGGAGTTAGATTCAGTTCCTGGGTAATAGACCTCCGAGTTATTAGCCTAGGGGTCAAACTGGTGGGTAGAGCAAACCTGTTGGGCTAACAAGATGCTTCATGGGTCGTTTCTACAGCTAGGATCATCTAAGGTGATACTTTTGGGGCATTCCTATTTAGTGTTGGATGTGTGGTCAGTTAGGCCACCTGTCTTTTAAGTGTCAGCATCAATAGGGTTAGTTTCAGCAGTGGGGACCGCTTGCACCTCATCAGCAGGCATATCAACAGCGGACTTATCAGCAACCACAATAGCAGTTTTAGTAGAGAGGAATTGCCTCTTCCAGTGGAAAGCCTAGAGAGATTCATAGGAGACCATAGGGGCCTCGCCCTTTCCCTCAGAAGATAGGAGGACATACTTAGGGTTCAGGAGGGTATCGTGGAGGATACCAAGGAGGAATGTGAAGCGGGTGCCTGAATGTCATCAGCCAAGCAGAAGTTGATCAGTAGTTAGATGTTGTCACTGGTACATTTTCCATCTAATTGTTATCAGCATTTGTGTTGTTTCATTCAGGGCCATCTCTGTCTTTTGTGACTATTGCTTTTGTCGTTAGACCAACCTTATCTCCATCTTATTTTATATCTGCCCATGCGCTGTGTTCGTTGGTGTAGAGGCATTACCCTATGTTTTTGTGCGAAGTTCAGGAGCTGAACAAGGATGTATCAGCATTAGAAGATATCTTGATGTTTAAAGAGTTTCCTAAAGTGTTTCCGGAGGAGATACCCGTTATGTCGCTGGTACATGAGATAGATTTCACCATTGAGTTCGTACTAGGGGCTAAGCCAGTTTCAAAAGCACCCTATGAGATGACACCGATAGAGTTATGGGAGTTAAAGTCTCAGCTAGAGGATTTAGTGGAACACGGGTACATTCATCCAAGTGTATTTGCATGGGGAGCATAAGTTTTTTTTTGTGAAGAAAAAGGACAAGAGCCTTCGTATGTGCATAGATTACCGAGGTTTGAACCAGTTGACGATAAATAACCATTATCCGCTTACGATGATCAACGACTTGTTTGACCAACTTCAGGGTGCTTCGATCTTTTTGTAGATCAACTTGAGGTCATGTTATCATCAGCTATGCATCGCCGAAGCAAACATCATGAAAACGACCTTTAGAACACGGTATGGGAACTACAAGTTCACAATGATGCCTTTTGGGTTCACCAACGTGCCTACCATATTTATGAATTCGATAACAAGGATTTTTCGGTCGTTTCTTGATCAGTTTGTGGTAGTCTTCATTGACGACATTTTGATATATACTCGGAGTAGGGAGGATCATGAACAACATCTTTGTTAGATTTTGTCACTCCTTAGAGAGCATAAGTTGTATGTTAAACTTTTTAAGTTAGAGTTTTGGCTTTAGGAGGTTGCATTCTTGGATCATATGGTGTCAGCAAGAGGAGTCATCGTGGATCCGTTGAAGATTTTGGTAGCCACTAAGTGGAAGGCACCCACTAGCGTTCCCGAGGTTTGTAGTTTACTAGGCTTGGTCGGGTACTACAGGCGTTTTGTGCAGGACTTCTCGAAGGTATCTCGTCCCTTGATGAACCTTTTGAAGAAGAATACCAAATTTCAGTGGGATGATGCACGTGAGGGCGCATTTCAGGAGTTGAAGTAATAATTGACTAGGGTACCAATTTTGACTCTACCTTCGGGTACAAACGGATTTGAGGTCTATACTAACATGTCAAAGCATAGATTGGGTTGTGTTTTGATATAGCATGATAAGGTATTGGCTTACACTTCTTGTCACTTGAAGCAATACAAGCAAAACTACCAGATGCATGATTTAGAGTTGGCAGTTTTCATTTTTGCGTTGAAGTTTTGGAGGCATTATCTATATAAGACTCAATGCAAATTCTACATTGACTATAAGAGCCTTATGTATATATTCACTCAGAAGGAGTTGAATATGAGGCAGAGGAGATGGCTAGAGTTAGTTAATGACTATCATATAGAGTTAATCTATCACAAGGGTAAGGCCAACGTCGTTGTAGATGCCTTGAGTAGGAAGACATCACACTCTTTGAGTTTTGTTGTGGTGTCTAGTCGGTTTTTGGAGGAGCTCAGTGAGATGAGGATAGAGATGATCTAACATGCTGATTTAGAGGTTTGGATATGTGCATTGACAATTACGTCGATGATTTTTTATGAGATTCGAGTAAGAGAACCTGGGGATGTTAAGCTTGAAAGGATTTAGCAACAACTATGGGATGGATGAGCTAAGGATTTTCAGATCCATGAGGATGGTAGCTTTGGCTACAGAGGTCGTTGGTGTGTACCTTAAAGTTGCACTAATCTAAAGTACCAAAATTTAGAGAAATGTCACTATACTCCGTATACTTTCCACCCAAGAGGGAATAAGTTGTACAAAGACCCCAAGAGGATCTATTAGTGGCCTCACATGAAGCAAGAGGTAGCAGAGTTCGTGTCAAGATGTATAACCTGCCAGAAGGTCAAGATCGAGCACCAGAGAGCTATAGGGTTGGTTAAGCCTTTAAATGTTCTGAAGTGGAAATGGGACTCCATCTTGATGATTTTTGTGAATGGGCTACCGAGGACTCGCAGTGGGTGCGACATGATCTGAGTTATTGTTGATAGATTGACTAAGTCAGTCAGTAGTTTTTGTTCCGATAAAGTCGACTTGGAGTATGGATTAACTTATAAGGTTTGTGTTGAGTAGATATGGTACATCTACCGACATAGTCTTTAATCAATATTTGAGATTCCTTTTGCACTTATGGGAAAAGTTGCAGGAGGCTATGAGAACGAGATTGAGAATGTGTACTACCTTCCATCTAGGTACAGATGGGTAGACCGAGAGGACGATTTAAACTCTAGAGGATATGCTACGAGCTTGCATGTTGGACTTCCGAGGTAGTTAAGAAGATCGTCTATATTTGGTTGAGTTCTTATACAACAACAATTATCATGCTATCATAAGGATGACACCCTTTGAATCATTGTATGGATATAAATGTTGAACACCCCTGTGTTGGAGCAACATCAACGATACTGTTATACTTGGACTGGAGATGATTGAGAAGATGACTCAGTTGGTTCAGGATGGGATGAGAGTAGCTCAGAGTCATCAGAAGAGCTACGCAAATCAGAGACGTCGCAACAATGGTTTCAAACTAGGAGACAGAGTTCTGTTGAGAGTTTCACCTACCAAAGGCATGTACAGATTTAGTTAGAAGGGTAAGCTGAGCTCGAGGTACATTGGCCCATATAATATTCTTGATAGGGTTGGTGAGGTTGCATACCATTTAGCACTTTCGCCAGAATTAGCTTGGGTTCATAACTTCTTTCACATTTCTCAACTAAAGAAGTATGTTGCAGACAAGTCCCATGTGATCATACCAGATGAGAACGAGCTCGACGATTCTTTGTCCTACAAGGAGAGACCTTTGTAGATTCCTAACACTAAGTTACTATAGGCCCATATGAGTTTAGTACCACTCGTGAAGATCCTTTGAAGCCTCTATGAAGTAGAAGAAGTGTCTTGGGAGACCAAAAAGGACATGCACGAATCATATTCCGAGATTTTTAGTTTAAGTGTACTATATTTTAGGTTTCTCTCTCTTTTAAAGGGGTAGTAACCGAAAGCATAGTTCAACTCTTTATTTCTCTTCTTCCCTAACATTGACTTTTTTATTTCGGGGATAAAGTCTCTTTTAAAGGGATAGTGATGTAATACCATGAAAATTTTCTAAACTTAATCCCATATCATTAACACTTTAATTCGATTCTAATCTCGAAAAAAATTTATTTTAGTCATATCTAAATTTCTTAATCCTAAAATCTTAATCTAATCTAAAATTTTGACCCAAATAAATTATATTTTATAACACAATCTTAATTTCAGTAAATTTATATCACGACTCTTATCTATTTTAGCTAATAAAAAATTGATCTAATACTAACCCCAACCTTTTTTACCTTTTCATTTTCTTTCTCCTTTCTCCTTTTTCCTTTCTCATGCCTCCTTCCTACGCCATAATATTTGACTTATTTCTTCTTACTCCTTGAACATACAACCATCACTCTTATGTTCCCCTTGCTGCTGCCATGATCATCACAACCAACCCCCTTCCTTGTGCAGCTACAACCATCACCGTACCTTATTGCTGCTACTACCTTCTAATGCATACCCTGCCATTTTTCAATCAACACGCAATCATCCTCTCCCGTCTCCTTGTTGAATTTTGCTCCACCCCCTACTACCACTGTCAACCATCACCATCTGCTGTCCTCACCTCTGCCTCCCCTACATCCATCCCGTTCACACGCCATCATGCACACCCATATATATACTCCTCTCATCTCTCTTTCTCCATCATTTTATTGGCCATTTGTTGCCCAAATTATGTCAAACAACCCACTACCCAGAGCCACCTTTTCTTTCTTTCTTCTTCTCTGGTTGCTACCGTTTTTTCTGATGCATGCCGCCCCCATCACCACCGTGCAGCACCATAGCCGCCAAGCACTGCCCAAAGCTTAGTGGATTAACCACTAAGACCACCTCACCACTCCCCCTCATCATTGCCGACCGTTACCGTTGACTACCGCCATTTTTTCCTCTTCTTTCCTCGCATTTGTCTCCTTATTTTGAGGTGCACAGTCCTTTGCACACCTCTATTTTTCCTTATCTCATGCCTGTACAAACCGGTACAATTTGCTCGTGCACCCTCGCACGGTTCGCCACATCCTCTGCACGCCCATGCACACTTGTTTGTTATGTTCTAGGTAATTCGTTGTCCGAGCATAACCGTGCCTCTTCACATAACCTACCCGTGCAGGATCTCAGCCCACGGCATAGGTGTGTACCGTCTACCGCACAACTATGCAACCTCCCCTTTTCGGCCATGCACCCTCTTTTTCACAACCAACCTTACCCAAATGCTACCAAAATTACTCCATAGGACCACCATACATTCCACCACACTTTCACGCAACTCCAGCTTCATTTTGACTCTGGTTATTTTCATTTTTTACCCTCATTTACCTTAACTTTTCCCTTGATATAATTTTTTAAACTAATCGTGCATTATCTTATTTTTCATAGGTTTTTTTTTCCAACAATTTCGAAAGGTATAGAATTTATGTGCATAAAGCCTGTTATTTTTGTTGGTAAGGATACATGTCGTAGCTAGATCTTTATGTATATGTGTCTGTGTATGTGCTTTTATTTGACACGTGATATGATTAATGTTATTTTATGATATGATATCTTAAGTAATGAGATTTTGGAAGTATGCTTTTGGTATAATGTTGGATATGATATCTATGCAAGTAATTGAGGATTTATGTTCTAAATGGATATCAGAGATTTATATGTATTGGTATTGAGATTTATCATGCATTAGGATAATATGAGCATTTTAACTACTTAAGCGTATTATGGTCATTTGAGGATAATTATGTGGTCATAACTATATTATTTAATTTTATTTCTTGTATACTTATATGAGCCATGCATGATAATATTGAATACACAATCAACTCTAATAAGATACTAATCATTTAAGTTAAAAATCACGTGAGTAGGGCCAAGGTGTTTATACGGGTTTGCTCTACCGAATAATAATATTGGCTTAGGTGTCTTGTCCCTGACAGGTGCATCAACCCGTTCCACATGATAAAGAGTAGTAGGGCCCCACACTCAACGTGAATAAATATACAATTGAGAGATAAAATATTAATGGAAAGATACTAATCATTTAAAGTGAAAGACTACATGAACCAAGATCGAGGGGTTGAGTCTGTTCCATCGGATAGTAATAGTAGATTAGGTGTGTTGGCCCTGAGAGGTGTTTTAGACCGTTCCATCGATTTAAGAATATTGACTCATAAGTATTTTTGCTCTAAGAGGTTTTGAGTCTATTCCACCAAATAATAATAGTGGCTCAAGTGTTTTGTCCCTGAGAGGTGTTTTAGACTGTTCCACTGGTTTAAAAATAGTGGGATCCCTTAACTCAACATAAATAAAAGATTAGAATATGGTATATTTATATAGCGATACTTGAAATCAGTATCTATCTAGTACTATTTATATTATTGCACATATGCTTACTTTCTGATGTAAGTTCATGTATTATGTGTAATCTTACTTTGACTGTACTGTTACCTTACTCAGTATATAATGTACTGATCATTCGTTTTATTGGTGCTACTCCTTCCCACGAGTAGACGATGCATATGTCTTTGTATAGAATAGATCGAGGCTATCCCTTTGGACGAGTTTGCAGCCTTTGATGAATTATATGTGGAGGAGTGACTTTGGTATCAGGGTTACGGGCGTAGAGTCAGGTTATCAAGACGTTTGTTTTAACTAGATACCTTTTTAGACTCTTAGATCTATGTTATCCCTTTTGTATTTTAGATTATTGTTCTCAGAGTAAATCTCCAAACTTTTATCTATGTTTATGAAAGTTCTTTAACTTCTATCTATCATGTTTTACATTTTTATTTGTTTTACCTTATGATTGATATAAAGATGGTATGGTAAATTAGACCTATGTTAATTATGACGGTAATACCCAACAATTTGATTATACGCTTTCACTTAAAATGAAAGTTTTTCAGTAGTAAAAATCGGGGTGTTATACCGGGTTTTCGCTCTTTTGCTGATGTCCCTAGCTAACCCCCCAATCGACACCCTTTTTGTTGAGGAATCCAACAAATAAAACCACTCACAACTTCAACATTATCTAAATTCAACCAATCCTTGAGTTCAATCAACAATTTACAAAAATATGAACAAGATGTATAGTTGAACACTATATATGATTTCCTTTTTCTTTCAACAATCCTAATTACTTTCTAGTTTTTATCATTATTAATATTGGCTTGGCACTTCATCATCTTCTGAGTTAACTAAAGCGTTGGGAAGGCTTACTCAGAGTATGATACACCTTTCAACTACATTAACACATAGTTGCTTTTCATTCTGACAAAGGAAATACTTACTATCGACAACATGGTCTAAGATATAGATAAATTATTTCAATTAATGCAGCTAATTAGCTAGTTGGAATCTAATATCTTGTAAATATTCAATTGTCATGAACATTGACCATACATACACACATACACACACCCCACGACATGATTAATGGCATGCTATTTTCCTGATTAATATGGAATCAAATCATTAACTTTTTAAATCATGGTCATAGGGCCACATACTCCAAAGTATTGACCAAGACCAAGTAGCAATAATACATCAAGTCTTGATTTCTAGTAAAACTAACAAATAAATCATGTTACCGATTTCAAGTCCAGGGACAAGTACTGAATAGGATAACACCACACCAAAATAAAAGTAGGAATAGATTTTGCATAAAAATAATACAAGCTACTTGCTCATGATCTTTGCTCCCGTATAAAAGCAGCATAAGGTAAGGGGATGTGGAACAACCAATTATTCAGAATCCAACCTAAAGAATCATGAATTAGGTGATGCTTACTCATCATTTTGTTCATCTCCCTCTAAAGTTTGTTTAAAATTCATGCACAAGAGACAAAGACATGCACTAAGTAGAGAAACTCAAAATTATTTCAGATAGTATCCCATCCAAAACAGTGCCCGACATCCAATCCAACAAATCAAAGAGTCAATATTTGCTATCTAAATTGTTATTCACTAATATAAAAGGCTAATAAGTGCATATGAGAAAGTTTCCTACATACTCTTCTCTCACATCACATTTAGAATTAGAGTAGCATGTATATTATAAGTGTATACTTTATTTGTTTCAATCAAAGGTGAGAAGTACTTACATGCTCTTTTCCTATTTCTCATTGCGGTGATAGATTGTAAACCAAATTGCGTTGAGTATAGAGCAACATGATTGGATCCACGCTTCATAGGTGCATATGACATTATTATTTTCTATTTCCATGGCAAAAGCAATGAGCACTCCACATTATTTTGAGATCTAAATCTGCAAATCAATGCTCGCTTCATCAGCAATCGTCCAGCCAGCAAACTTTGTGATTTCATAAGGATTCAAGCCCTTGGTTTCCTTTTTGACTCTCTTGAGTCAATCCTTGCATCAACATGAGATATTGAAGGTGACCATTTGAAGCTCTTTTATGGCGGAAGTGACTAGTTATACCAGAAGGCTATGGTGGACATCACAAGCATAATATCAAAAAATAGAGAGAACGTCAATCTAGAATAGTGTCATCGTTACTCTTTCAGATGTTACAGAAATATCTATAAAGAAAGCAACAATCACCAAAAAAGATGACAAGTTTTTTGGTCTTTCTCCAGAAGTCGGAGTGCTAGGAAGGACTTTACTAACCATAATTTCAAAACCCTGCAAAACCGGGAGTTGCAATTCCTGTAGTTGGGGTGAAAACAATAACAATTATAGAACATCTCTTCTTTCAGCACCATAAACCCTGTATTTTCTCTCCAAATGGAATTCATCAGAAAGATAGCTCATTAGGGATGGATATTGGCACCTTCGACTGCACTGGATGAGCAACCAGACGAAATGAGATACAGTTCGCAGGAAGTAGGCACCAGGGCAACATTAGTTCTCCCTGATTCTTTATTCCAGTACAGTTGTTTTCTTGTATTTTCCTGCTTTATTATAGGAGCAATTTGACAAATATATTGAAAACATTGAAAGTTAATAGTTATCATGTTAAAGAAATGCTTGGCCCTATAATGATAATATAATAAATAAAAAATTGAGCGTGTAGAATTCAGACATTGTATCAGAATTCAGCTCAGTAGCCTCAGTTCATAATTGATGTTACATTTTAACGTAGCAAATCTTGTACTATAATATCAACAAGAAACACTTCCACATAGTAATCTTTTTCATTATTCAAGAAGTTACCGTGAGAAATACAAGACTCAACCAATCTGGTTTACATTGGGAATAGCAGCTGATCCAATGGCTTAACTGACATGGTCTTACAATTAGAAACTAATTCAGTATCATTAACTTCTTCCATTTTCCTTCAACCAACATCTCAAGCAACAAACACTAAAAAAGAAACACTCTAAGACAGAGTGGTAATCCCTGAGATGAGCAAAAATAATGTATATGACCAGTCACATGGTTAATACATGTAGCAGGAACCCAGAACTTATCAGTTCTCTGTACAGAATTTATGTATTTTCTCCTTTTCATATTCAATCATTAAGAGTAATAGGTAACAACTACAATGTCGCACCGGTAATGCTTTATTCTCTAAATCATGAAGGACCAGCAATTTTTTAAACCAATACATAAGAGAATGTCTAGCAGGCCAGGAAGCAAAATGGGTCACAAGACCCAAATCAATTAAATGGTAGAATCCGTATTGTCATTGCAGGCACAGTAATGGATGGAATGGACACCCATCCACAGATGATATGACAACTCAATGCGTGTGACACAAAGAAAGGTTAAGGTAATTAATACAATAACAACAAATATAAAGTAACCTTCGGCAGCTGAGCCACAATGGCATCCAAAATAAATGAACAGCCAGGATGACCATTTCTTTGGTGGAACATCCAGCAACAGTGATAACACAGATGCAAATTTCTGTTTTCTCATCTTCCTCGAGGATTTACTAGTTGAGAGAATACAGTATTGGTTGCAGCATCTTCAGCATCATCATCAGTTCCTGTCACACACCTTTCATTCATGCTCACACTGTTGTCAAATTGTTCTAAAGTAGTCAACTGTATCGCAGGGATATGATTTGTGCTGTTATCATCAGGTTCAGTAAGAGCAGAAGATGTCTCTTCCAGTTGAAGGGCATATTCAAGGTTCCACAATACGTCTCCCATAGAAGGTCTGTCAACACCATGCTCTGCCAAGCACTTCTCTGCAGTTTCCCCGAACTTCTTCAGAGCAGCAGGGTTAACCTTCCCCGCAAGGTGCTGGTCCATAATTTGATCTAGCATTCCCTTCTTTTGCCAGCTCATGGCCCATTCTGCAATGTTGACTTGCTCACGTGGAAGCACAGGATTCAAAGCTGGTCTAGTGCAGAGAACTTCCATTAAAACCACCCCAAAAGAGTACACGTCTGATTTTTCTGTTAGCCGTTGCCTTCTGAAGTACTCAGGATCAAGGTATCCAAAACTACCCTTAACAGCAGTGCTGACGTGTGTCTGATCCAGGGCTGGTCCTGTCTTAGAAAGGCCAAAATCTGCAACCTTTGCAACAAAACTCTCATCCAAGAGAATGTTGGTTGTCTTAACATCTCTGTGGATGATGCTCTGAGTTGCACCAGTGTGCAGATAATGAAGTCCCCTTGCAGCACCAATGCAAATCTCAAGTCGTTGTTTCCATGATAGGGGTGGTAGGTCAGTGCCATAAAGATGGCTCCTAAGGGGACCGTTTGCCATGTATTCATAAACCAATATCATCTCCGAACGTTCATCACAATACCCAATAAGAGAGACAAGGTGGCGATGGCGTAGCTTGGATAACATTTCAATCTCAGTCCGAAATTCAGACAAACCCTGTTCAGACCTCGGATTTCCTCTCTTCACAGCAACTTTGGTCCCATCTTCCAGGGTACCTTTGTAAACCCTTCCAAAACCACCAACACCAAGAAGCAAGCTCTCATCAAACTTGTTAGTTGCGTCCATGATCTCTTGGAATGAGAAGAATCGCCCCAGATTGGAGGAAGCCAGTGAAATGCAGCTAGCCGTTCCACTCTTTTGAGACACAGTAGATATCTTGGTCATGGTTAGAGAGTTTCCATACAGGGGCAAAGGCAACCATGGCTGGGCTTGTTGAGCCGCCCTTGACTTATGAGAAATGCAATAGTAGACCAGGCCTACTATAATGAGAGCTGCTGCAGAAACCCCAACAGAACCAATGATGATCCAATTAGTGGCCTTGCTTGAAGATGAAGTTGGAAGTAGACTTTCAACTGAGACCGACCCGTCCAGAATTCTAGCTTCATTGCTGATTTTCATTATCTCCAGGCCATTCATAATTGCATCCTTAAAATCGATCATTATATCAGGACCAACACTGACAGTCAAAATCCCAGAATCAGATGAAGAATTGGTAACAAAATCTTTGTAGTAAGGCACACCAAGGTCACCCGTCTGGGATGAAAGATCTACACTTGCCCAGGCAGTATCAGAATTGATATACAAATTGAAGAGAAGAGTGTCTGGGGACTCGCTCACAATATCGCAAAGATGCACCCGCACTAAATAAGTGAAGCCTGGGTCAATGTTGAAGACCCAGGTGATGTTGAAGTTCACGTCAGCTACATTTGCATTGCCCATGCTTTCAGCAGTGGCATAGACCCAATTTGGTGCTATCTCAGGAGTGACTGTAGGCGGATAAGTCAAGCTTCCAGGGCTAGCAGAAACATTCATAGCAGAGTTGTTCACATGAAGATATTTCATGTCATTCTCCCAAGTTCTACCAAGTGTATCATTTTGAGCAGTGAGCAACGGACCTCCCATATTTAGACGGTAAACAGTCTCAAGAGCACGTTCGGATAACCCGGTGAAAGGGGAAGATCGTACAGCCAGTGCCCGGTCAGGGAACAACCCATCTGGGATCGAGACAAATTCAATTGCATTAACAAATGCAACCGAATTATTTGCAGGAATGAAGTTGAGGGTCAAGGAATCTGAGGTTACATTGATCGCATATTCCCTAAACAAATGAGCACCACTATAGTTCTTGAACGTGAAGTTGCTCAGGAGCACAAAATTCTCTGTGTGTACAGTAAATGATACAGATTTCAAATCATGGCCAGAATTGGAAACTGGAAAAATGTACAGACGAATCCAGTGCCGGCCTTGTTTTCGGACATTGAATTTATAACTAGCAGTACCGTTAAACACACGGGCGGATTCGTAAAGTGGGGCAGGAACACTAGAGTTGGAGGAAACATTAAGAGAAGTAGCTTGGCTTTTTAATACAACAGAGGATTGCCCTGAATCAGGCACAAATGTCTGACCTTGAAAGGTCACATTTTTTGAAGAGCCGCAGACAATCAGATAGTTATCGGGTGGTGTGAAGGAAGCATTATAGGTAGGAACAATAACAAGAGCTACAACCAATGCAAGTAAATTGCCAAGCACCATCTTCCCCATTGCTAAATAAAACAATCATAGAAGGACCCCCCCGAAACGACAACTTCACAGGAACCCCAATCTAATCCAGACAAGCCATTAAACGCCTTCAACCTTGCAAACCTAGATACCCTCATAAACCAGGTTTGAATAGAGACATTTCCTCGAACATAAGCAATACATTCGTTCCAATTCCCACCCCAAGGATCAGGCGAAGCAGAATTTGAGAGAATAATAGCGTAGATGTACGGATATGGGGAGAAGGATGAGAGTGTAGTAAAACATAAGCAGAAGACAAAGATCAGAGTTCAGAACAATGATTGCATTCTTACCTCTTTTGGGGAGAGCAACGAGGGAGAAGTGGGAAGTTTTGATTCTCAGCGTGGGAGAAAGGAGTAAAGTAATCCCAGTTGAGGCCACACCATGAACAATCAACTACTATCAAGTAAAAGTGAGCAAGTGAGCAATTTGTGAGCAAGAGGAAAAACAACCCTTTCCAGGCTGTTAGATTAGGCTGTCATTATCAGAGAGACAGGACCCACACAAGGAAAAAGATGTGAAACTACGAACATATTAAATCTTCTAAAGAAAAATCACATCAAACCTTACACGTAACACAGCTGTTCTTGGAAGAATTGGGCGTCAATAAATAATTGCTATATTAAGGTAACTAAAAGACCATGCATTGCAGTGCAGATGCAGAGCTTTGAATCCGACCTTGACATTCCTACAATCCAGTACTATTACTGTTTTAAAAAGTTACTATTAGTTGTAATGTAGTTGTATTTTATCTTTAAGCCCACAATCCTGGCTCCGAGGGAATTGTGGCCTTGGTGGTGGGGTCTATATGCAGGGGGGTCAGTCGCATTGTGGGACCCTTTCTACGCGGCTTTATATCTACGGGTGGGAACATAAAATGAACATAACTGGCGGTGTTTATTCCCGCGCCGCTGATGATGGCCGAAGACTATTGTCGCCATGGACAATGGTGTTACGTGCTTACCCAGTCAGACTAAATATGCGTTGCGGATTTATTTCTTCATTTGAGTAGTGTCTTTTTTTCATCATGTGCAACGGCATTATGTTTAGCGGAATCATGCGGTATACTAGTATTCTTTTATTTTTATTTTTGGAAAGGAATTACAACAAATGCTTACATCAATATTGACTTGTAGTGTGAGCCACCTAGGGAGGGCAATGGGTCAGGTCTGGACCGGGTCCAGCCATACTTAGACCCGGATTCGTTTATATTATCTAGACTCAGATCCGATTCAGACCCGTCGGATCTTAAAAGTTCAGATCTAGATCCAGATCCATCGGATCTAGCGGGTAAATGAGTCCTAAATGGGTCCGGTTATTTTTTTTAAAAATAATTAATAATCTATGCTAATACAAATACATTTATGTTTTATATAACTTAAAATGTATTTTTTTGTTAAAAAAAATCATCTAAGTGAAAAAATAAATATATTAAAATAATTATATTAACTTTTCAAATGTTTTTTTAATGCTTTTAGTAGGGATGTAAATGGGGCGGGTATACTCATATCCGTATCCGTATTCGATGAGAAAATCTGTACCCGTACCCGAATCCGTATCCGTACCCGCATCCATATCTGCTAATATATCCATATCTGTATCCGTTAGATATCCGTTACTCGACGGATTATCCGTTTACCCGTTAATGGATATTATTTGATAGATAAATCCACCACTCGACAGATAAACCCATTTAGAGTTAAGTTAAATGATAATTCTAACTTTAATTTATACTATATTCATTTTAAAATCAAGGGTAAAAAGGTAATTATATATCGGGTAAACGGGTACGGATATGGATACGGGTATGGTTACGGGTATGGGTATGGATATGCTATACCCGTATCCATACTCGAACCCAACGGATATATTTTTTTCCATCATCCATATCTATATCCATATTCGTTTATTCATATCTGTTGGACAAAATCCGTCGGGTTTCGGGTAAAATCCGCCCCGTTTATATCCCTAACTTTTAGAATACAATGTTATACATATTATTTATAAAGTAAGTATACAAAAATAAAATTAAAAAAAATGAATAAGGAGCTTATATAAGATTAAGACAATAATGACAAACATAATATTAGTATATATTTATATATGTATACATACACACACATGTATATTAAACGGGTCTAGCGGGTCGGGTCTGGGTCTAGAACTGGACCCAGACCCAGACCCTTTAAGATATATGTGGACCCAGACCCGATCCAGACCCATCGGGTCCAAAAATCATGGACTCAGACCCGCTAAAAATGAGGCGGGTCTAGCGGGTCTGGGTCGGGTCCGAGACCCATTGCCATCCCTAGAGCCACCTATACACTCAAACAAAATGCGATCCTGAATACCAAGTGGGGGATAATTGAAGACCTGGATACCAAACTCTATGAGTCATAGAGGCAAGTTCATCAGTAACTCCATTTATTTTTCTGAAACCATAGGATACTTAGTAAAAATTGAAACTACTATTTAGCCATTTGCAAGCATGGATTAAGCTTGCATGGGGATGATGGTTTGTAGTTTGTCCATTAACCAAGTGAACAACTGCTGCGAAATCATAACTAAAAAGGAGATCATGCACACCCCTATCGTCGACTTCCTTATAACTTTCTAATTATGATTTAAATGTCTGCAAATCATTATTAGGATTCTTATCACCATTGATTCTAATATTATTCGACTTGAATCAGTTTTGGGGATAGATTTGCCAAAAAGTAGCTGTCTAACCTCATTCCTTTTTGTCTTCTTCTTCCCTACTTTTCTCCTATGCTAATGGTAAAATTTTCCATGCGATTTGTTGCAGAATCATCTGAAAAGTTGCCTGACCTATTCCTATTTCCTTTTAGTCATTTTTTCAACAATTCTTGAGAAATGGAGTTGACGTGGGGCATCAAGAAACTTGTCGATGCAGCATCCCTATTTTTATTATTTAAAAAAAATTATTTTAATAGAAGCCTAATAATAAAATAATGAATAGCATTATTATACTTAGCATAAATTCAGTCTCTACTATATTTCTTATCCTTAGTACAAAAACTAAAACATTTCAACAAACTAACACAAAGAGCGGAAATAAAGACTTCATATAAATAAATAAATAAGTTATGGATAGCACAACTTTAAGCATAAATATTGCATATAATTCTAAATATGTATATCTGGTTTATTATAATTCACATGCTTAATATACATAATAAATCATAATATATTTTTTACAAGCATGCTAGAAAAATAACATGAAATATGTAAAAAGATGCCCCTAGGCTACGTAAAGCTTAAATCATGCAAAACTAACACTAAACATGCTTAAATACTAACATAGTATGTATCAAAATTTAAGTAAAATATACAATAAACACAATAAGATGAATAACATAGTATGTCAATGTTTTGGTTGGACCATTATGCTCTCATCAAGTTTTACAAAAAATTAAATGCATCAAATAACATGCTTGCACCTATTATCACATCTACAAAATCACATATTTAGCTAAAACAAATTACATACATGACATTAATATATAAATATAGTTTCATACAATAATTTGGAACTCAGAAATCATATATATTCATATTTCATGCTCTTTCACATATTATACATAAAAGTCACAATTTTCATAACAAATAAAATATAGCATGATACTAAGCTTAAAAATCCAAACATGATCTCACAGTATATTCTACCGTCTAAAGAGTGAGTTAGAACAACCTATATCTAAGCTTAAGCAAAAGGAAATAAAATGCCTATTCTAAGGTAAGATTCAAGCCCTTATTATATTTTCGTCAAAATACAAAAATAAATGAGCAAACATGTAATTGTAACACCCTCATTTTTAGCATTTAAATTTTTATTTTAAAAGAGTTAATTGTGGAGTCTAAAACATTAAAAATGAAGGGTGCTACAATTACAATTAGTATATGTCCAATTTTCTATATTATTATTACACAAAGTAATACGACTAAAATGTTACTTTACTTATATTATGAATAACAATCATACGAATAGGTAAAGGGCTATACTATAGAATCACACTATTTTGATATAAGAAAATATCAGATAAATGCTACAACCATCAAAGAATACAAAAAGGGATATAAGAGTCCAAATAGTATCTGGATAAAAAGACGTCAGAGAAAAAATTGGGTAGTCCTAACTCTAAACTGCAAATAATAGCCATTGGGCAGAACCATCAAAGTAATCCTACAAAGTCACAATTACCCATTGAATATGTCAGGGATAGGGCTGTAAATGAGCTGAGCCAGTTCGGTATTCGACTCGGCTCGGCTCGTTAAAAGCTCGGTTCGGCTCATTCGTTTAGTTAAACGAGCCTAAAAGTGAGGTTCGGGCTTGGCTCGTTTAATAAACGAACCGAGCCTGAACTCGAAAAAGCTCGGCTCGGCTCGTTCGTTTAGTTAAACGAGCCGAGCTCAAACATCATTTTAGGCTCGTTTAATTAAATGAGTCGAACCCAAGCCTAGGGGTATTTGGCTCGGCTCGTTTACAGCCCTAGTCGTGAACCAGAACACAAAACCCATCAGTACGATACTACTAGACAATTCATTATGCAACACTAAATATGTAAAAGTCACAAGGAGCACATAAGAGGTGTCACAAGGAAAACATCACATAAACACATCAAAACATACGTGTAATAACAAAATATAATTGATCATACCATAACATAAACATCACTATATCCATATGATCATCAAGTCAATGCTCATAATTAAGGTACAACTTTGTCATTAAACTAACTACTGCTAAAGGAATCCCAAAAAGGGAACACAAACCATACTAATTGTTTTTTTTAATTAATCACATCATATCTCATAAACATTAGGGTAATACTAAGGCACCTATCAACTAACTATACTGATAAATACCAAATACCATAAGTAGGGCATGAAAGTAACTACCCAGCCAAAAATATAATTCATATCAAAGGCCAGTGAGTGATATTACTTCCTTATTATTTACTTTATTTAAGGGGATATCATATTACTTAGAGATACTAAGGTACTTCGGTTATATTGGCACACAAAAGTTGTAACACTCCCATTTTTTACTAAAAAAATTATTTTAAAACGGTGCAGTAGCAAAAAATATTAAACACACTTGGAAAAAACGAGGTGCTACAGTCGTACCTAACACAAGATAAATGTCAGTCACCCATCCCATATTAGATACAAGGATAAAAATTCAGACCAACCAAATTAAAGTAGAGTGTGCAACATCAAGTGACATAAATATTTAAAGAAAACGTTCACACCATATGACCTTGACAGTCTTCAACATAGTAAAATACAAGGAAAGTGATTAACTAAAAATACAATACTATTATGGTAGAAAAAAAGTTAGGGCGCGACCACCAAACCATAATCCATCATAGACCACCGAAAAACCTATAGATACCCACATTCTCAAGCCCCAAACCTAATATGAGGTAGGCCCACCACTGGTTATTCCCGAAAACCTTCATGTGACCCTCTACTCATGGAAATGAGCAGGTGATCAAGCAAAAGAGCACATCAATACGCTGCGTACTGAGTAAGTCAAGTTATATCCTCAACAGAAGTCATAAGCATACACGATTCTATCATATCATAGAAATCATACTTAATATGTGTCATGTTAATGCCATATAATTAAGTGTATCTACTCTATCATGATCAGTTATTTCATCAAGAATTACTATCGTGCACAATTCAGGCAATTCAGGATGCATCATGCTTGTTTTCATAGTACAGTATCATAGATAGTCACACATATGCACTAAGTAGGTTATTTAAATGAATACTACGTTTTATTTTTCTATTTTGCTCAACCAATTAGTTTCTTCCTTTACAATCCTTATTTCTTTTTCTGTTCCTTTTCTTTTATCTTCTAATTCTACTATATCCTTTTTTTTTTATTATCATCCAAATACTTATTATATTTCTTATCCACATATTTATACAAGTTATCATCCAATCATTCATTAAAATCATTATCCAATTATTCATTCAAATTATTATCCAAGTATTCATTCCAATTACCATCCAATTATCCATTCCAACTTTTTATCATTATTATCATCATCGAGAGATGGACTGTACATCACCCCGTAGTCTCACATACTATAGAAGCATATCCAAACTAAAGGACATAAAGTTCAAGCCAAAGTCAACCACAATGGACATAATTTATGGCCAGAGCCAACCACATAGATAACCATATCCTTTAGTATTGATACCCTATAGTACATCATCAGTGTCTATAATAGGTTAGACACCAGGATCTACTAAAATCCAGCCCGAAGGCACCAATAAACTCCTAAAGATACAATAACCCGCGACAGCTAAATAAGGATCGGGTAACCTAGACCTATACATGGCTCAATTGTCTTTTACTTTATGTGATCAATATATTTTTCTTCAGGTTACTTGATCACATAAGACCCATACAATAAGTAAGCATGACACTCGTTTATTTCTTCTATATTAATCATTCCCATTCCCAACCATGCGTGGGATTCTCATTGATGCTTGTTCAATATTAACCATATTCATTATATTATTCCATCTAAAACACATTCCGTATTTCATCAACCTTTTCTCAATACCGTCACGTTTTATTTGTGGTTTACCCGTCAAGGCTTTTACAAAGTATGTCATGAATCATGGTCCATTTAATCTATACATTAGGCCATTAATCCATGGTAACATATGTATTTTATCCATTAAATAGTCATATAACAGTCCCATGCATAATCTCAAAGCATATCCAAGCCAAGAAAAATAAAATCACCCAAACCAGCCAAACCAGTCGACTAGTCTGGCCCAACCAACCGATTGGTTTGACTCAACCAAACCATGCTTTCCTCAAATCGGCTGATAGGTTTGGGCAAACCAATCGACTATTCATAGATCAGTTGATCGCATCTACCCAACCAGCCAATGGGTTCAAGTAGAGAGTAAGGTCAGTGTCTTTGTAGATCTACCAATTGATGGGTTAGGTCGACCACCGAACAATTCTAGGAATCAGTCGATTGTTTAGACCTAATTAGTCGATCAGTTTATCCTCTAAAAGCACAAAATAGATATTTTCATGCTAATCATGCTTGCAATTTATTATCATACCAAATTGAAACATGTTCTAACATCATATAACAAATTTCTAGCTTACCATAGTTGCATATTTCATCATTAATTATCCCAACCTAATTTTTCCTTATAAATTGATGCTTTTCTCTCAAAATGCACAGTCTAACCATTCAATACCAATTCTAAAAAGCTATATACCCATAACAACATATAACATCAAACTTTAAGGGTTCCATAGCATGAAAGCTTAATCACAAAAAAAAATAGAAATAAGAATGACTTACTTGCTGTAGGCAAAACTTTCTTCAACTAAGAAAACTCAACTTACAGAAATCTCCAGCTTTTAAAACCTTCAGAACAACAATTTTAACTCATAAATCATTGAATAATTTTCTAAATTTGAACTTGAAATAAAAAGGAAAAAATGGGCATACCACACCTGATGGAAAAAAAAGGAAGATTATGCCAAACCACTCAACTTTCTCCTAAGTCTAATTCTTTATCGCTTAACAATAAAAACAAAGATGTAGCTAGAGAAAGGATCAAAATAGCAAAAGAATTTGAATGTAAGGCTTTAAGCGGAGAGGAAGAAGGTGAATACTAGAGAGATAAAGTACTTTAGAGGCTGAAAGAAAGGTGAACAAAATGGGTGATTAGGGCTATTTATAGCTAACAAATTGATACAAATCACAAGTGTCGTCAAGAATAGATCTAAAACCCTAATTCTTATCATTAAAATTTGAGCTGAACAGACAGGTTTCGTCCAAGATATGTTGACCTATACTCCAAAGCTTAAATGATGATTCTAGAGAAGTATAAGTAGATTAGTCCATAATGTAAAATACAAGAGGAGAAATGGAAGGTCAGCATGGAAGGAATCTCCCAACTAAGTAAAATTGAGTTTGAAATCAAAGCAATGATCTCAAGAGTGTGCAGGGGAGAGAGTTGAAAGAAGACAAAGTTGAGGTCATCTCCCCCCGGTTAATTGTCTTAATTAACTTCCCACATCAATCTGAGACAATATTTTGGGCCAAATACATCATAAAAAAGGTTAAGAATCTTTTAGGAATAATTTAAAATGGGTTATCAAGGTACCATTTTAGTATAAGAAATCTTTCTAAAAAATTAAGTTTAAAAAATGTACTCAATTTGATAAATTAGTCGATTGGTTGTACCAGTCGACGGTTCTATAGACCAATCAATCAATTCTTAGCTAGTCAATCGGTTTGGTCAAGTAAAAACCATTTAACTAAAACTACGAATCGGTCGATCGGTCCACGTGAAAACTCGTTCAATTTAGTTTTCCAACCTCATTTCAAATCCAACCTTACCTCAAACCCAATCATAGTCCCAAATCAAAATCAAACATCAACAAATGGCATAATTTCTCATTCAACATATTTATAGAAAGGTGGGGTATTACAAAGGTAGAAAAATATCCTACCAACTATGAACCTAAGGGCACTAAGATACCCTAGTTAGAATGACACATGAAGAAAGTTCAATACCCTATTGGTAAGGATACCTAATCCACAAGTATGCATACTCTCTAAGTTTGAAGAGCTTAGTAAGATATAAGTCATAATTAGGGCAGTAAAAACCCAGCAAATCCAAACCATATTAAGGACTAAACCTCATATTTAGGGTAACTACCCTTAAAGAGCCATTATTTACTATCTCAAGGTCTTTCACTTTAAATATTAATATATTAACATGGTAATCATAAAATATTACATAAAGGCAAAATAGTTTCAATTCCATACTTAAACATTTTTTCTTTATTTTAAAATATTTAAGTGAACCCCAAGGTCAATGGTCCAAGCCAAAGTCAAAGTTAACATTAAGGTTAACTTAAGAATCCACTAAGGCTTTCATATGTTTAATTATCAAGCACTTTGACACAAAAAATTATAAATAAACAAAATTCCCTTGAAGGTCCCACTTTAATCCCAAATATTATTAGAATTAAATGAAGTTCATGAAATAGCTAAATAACAACAAAATAAACACTACAACATAAAATTATAATCCCAAAAAAAAATTAGAAGTAAAGAAAATTATCATTTTACCCCTAAAGCACACTTAAGGCCATTCATAAAACCACAATCATGCATATCTAGCATTAAATATTTCACATGTTTTTCATACTAAACGTAATAAGACACATACTAAGTATATATGATGGAAACTCATATATTTCATATGAAATGACTAAATTACCCTAGAGCATACAGAACTCCAATCACTTATAACCGTACCTAAACATGCTCAGTTCTCAACCTATTACATATCAAACTTTAGGTAAATCATGCAATAAAATTTTTGGAAATATGAAAATTTCAAGAAAATGAGTCAGCAATGACCACCATGCCCTTAGCGTACTCCTTTATGCAAATCATGCATAAATATCTTGTAATATTCATCCCTACTCCAACATATTAGTGAGTGAGTGAGTGTGTGTGTGTATTAAAAATATATAAATCTATTATGCTCTTACACATTATCTCATGACTAGCATACTTGAAGCAAAATACACACTATCATGGTACTTGCATTTATTCCATTAAATCACAAGCAATCATAAATCACAATCTACGTAATTGAAACCTCAAATATATTAACATTTAATTTCCATGCATATAGTATACATTTATGGGTTACCTCTTTTTCTAGTAAAAATAGCAAAAATAAGAAGAAGAAACACCACTGGCCTTAGACCCCAACTATTATTCCTTCTCCTTGAGAATATGGAACCCCAAAAAATATTTAGAAACTATTATGATAAAATAAAAAGACAACAATTATAATAAAAATTCAAAATAAAATAGGGTTGTATTTAAGATATGGGTAACGCAAATTTAGAGAATAATAAGGATGGATAACTCTTCAAAATTTTCCCCAATTATACACCCTTATTCTTAAGAAAAATATAAGAGGGCTAACTAAAATATTAGAGGAAGGAAATCAAACAATGAAATGAAAAAAAAATATAAGTGGATTTTGGTTCTAACAACGAGAAGAACAAGAAGTGTCCTTCAATGCTTAAGAAAAACATAAAGAAGAAGGGAGGAGAGAGGAGAGATGAGAAAGAGAAAAGTAATAAAGATTGAATGCAAGGAGAACAAACCAAATAAATGGCATCAGGAGAGGTGATAGGTCATCTGTTCTACTCAGGAGAGAGATGAGAAGAGTTGACCAAGACCTTGATTCATTCACACTGCCAATAAGGTCTAAAAGTGATAAAGAAAACACCTTAACAATTCTAATAACAATACTAAGGCTAATCATGAAGGGCTAAAGAGAGGGGAAAAAAGGAGATTCTATTGCGATTTTGGGAAGAGAGAAGGTTGGAAGTTAAAATATGAAATAAAAGTGTTTAAATGAAACAAATATCTATTAA
This sequence comes from Tamarix chinensis, assembly GCA_030549775.1. NCBI lineage: Eukaryota > Viridiplantae > Streptophyta > Magnoliopsida > Caryophyllales > Tamaricaceae > Tamarix > Tamarix chinensis. The sequence continues at coordinate 7,087,691 of CM060177.1, read as the reverse complement.
GGGATGATAGAGAACTAAGGCCTTAAAGTTGCTAACTACTAAAAACATGATTTTATGCGAGAATAATGTAATGATACACGGTTTAGGTAAAAATAGGGTGTTGGGTGGCATGAATTAGATAGGTAGAATGTATATGATGGGTAAACCATGATAACAGTTAATGAAAACTAGGATGATAAGTGTGTTAGAAAGAGATTGATTAAGGTTAAGTGTATAAGTGTTTATGTCATAGAGACTTGAGTTTTGGACCTTTAACCAAAACTTTGGTTGAATGAAAGCTACTAAGCCCAAAAATAATATTTGGTTTACTTAGAATGATAATTGTGATTCAATTTATTGTTACGGGATTAATTACATTAAATTTCATGCAATTAGATGGTAAGAAACTCTTATAATGAGAATTTAATGAAAAAGTTAGCAAATGGGTCCTAGTAACCATAAAAAATTATAGGGAGGTACAAAATAATTTTAAAATTATAAATACATATAAATATTTTTTATTAGAGTTGATATGATGCTCGATAGTTAGAAAATGAGTAAAAATGGCAAAAACGAATAAGTCGTGTAAATTTTTTTATGCAAGTGCACTAAATATACAGCTGAAATTTCAAAATTGGTATAGATGGATTTGGTTCAAAATTGATATGTATGGATTTGGAATAAATTTAAAATAATAAATGCATAAAAATATTTATTCTCGGTGTTTTTTGACCCTCAATGGATAGAAAAAGAGCTAAAATCAGTTAATGGCACAAGTAGATTTTTCCGCAATTTAGTGATTCGATCAAAACAAAAGATTTTCTGGTGAATGGATGAAATGAATGAAATAAAAAGCAAAAAATAAAATAAAATTAACATATAAAAATTTTATAATGATAAAATAAGTGAAAACGAATTAATAAGAAGAATTACGAAAAATGTAAGATTTGCATAAATATTTATTTGGTTGTAAAAACTAGACAATTGGTTTTTGGATATTAGTTGATTGGTTGTTCAATGTAATATTTTATTCCTTAATGGTTTCTCTCTTGATTTCTATTATCATTCAATTGGTTGCAAATATATTCCACTGATCAAAACAAGCTAACTAATTTATGATAGTGGGTGACTGACATCTTGGGGGAAATTTTTCTTTCTCACTAGATTTGTTTAACCATTTAATTAGTTCTCAAACTTATTGACTAGTTATTCATGCAAGGTAACTAGTTTATTAATACCAGTTAACTGGTCTCCAGTAATATTTATAGCTTTCAAAAATAATAATATTTTTCTTCAAGGGAATTAGGCACCGATCAATTTGTTTTGAGAAGCCAGTTAATTGGTTGTGTTGGAAAGTTAAAATTATGCCTATTAGACTGTCATTTTGTTCATTAAATGCATACTAACAAATTATATTTATTAAGCACCTATAATGGAGAGTTTGAATTAAATTTAGCACTAACTTTTCACCAGTCATTAATTTCATTCAACTACTTTGTATTATTGAAACTAAATTTGTCAAGCAATTCAACACTTTCCCAATTTCATATCTTAGTTTTTCTTAAGAAATATTTAGTGCTAAGTTGAAAACATCAGAACTAGTTGCTATTCACTTTCACATATGTAAACACTAACTATATTATTTCCTTATAATAGTTCTTCATTTTCAATCTTGTAAATTATGAGGAAAATCTTGTAATCAACCACAACACTCACTCAAACTCATTTGGAGGTTGTGTGGTATTTAATATTCTTATTATTGCGAGAAGAATCTAGAGATATAAACAGGTAAATATTGTAAATATTCTATAGAAAGATTATTGAGTTAGTATACTCATAAACTAAAATAAAGATCATCAATATAAACACACGTGAGGTTAAAAATCCAGAAAAGGAAAGACCTTTTTGGTAGTGGATGTAGAGTAACCTATATTGGGTTATCTTAAAATATTATAAATTCTATGTGAAATTTCATTTGTTCAATTTTGATCCAAAACTCCTATTCACTCCTCTCTAGGGTGTTTTTTCATGAACTACTATCCCTTATGCTCCAAGGGGTTGCAAATGTTATTAAAGCCACCACCAATGATCTAGGGGTCATAAAACCCTAAAGAAATGTTTGGTAGATCCTACCACGTCGTATCTTTTTCCTATGGGAGGGGATCCATAAACCCCTAAGAAAAGGAAGCATGAACCATTATTCAAAGTAATAGTAGTATGAATAAACCGATATGAAGCTCCTGGATCTTTGACATGGATTTTATCATTCTAATATAGGAGCCAAATGCCTCATCTAAAACATTTAGCTTCCACGCGAACATTCCTAGGAAAATGCAACTTGAAAATAACATTTTTATGCCTTATCATCACTTATTTTAGTTTCTACCAACATACATAGGACTAGGCATCATTACCTAAAAATTATATAAAAAATGATTGCAAAAATGATGGTTGTCTACACCTTTCACATCCTAAAGGCTAAAGCTAAAATTGGCAACACTCATATAAACTAGATAAGGTGTCTGGGGGAGAGGTCCTACCCCCAATATATTGAAAAATTACCTACCTTTTTGCCTTTCAAAGGGACTTTAACCAATTCACTCTTAGAGGAAGAATAAGCCTTCATGTTTCCATGGATATTATGGATGTCCCTAGCCAAATCTGTGGCATTATTCCTGATATCACCTAAGGGGACATGAGGTCGGCTCTCATTATAAGGAAGTTTATGTCTAGATTTAAATTTAGATTGAATGGACTGAACATTCACCTTAAAGAATAATACATATTTAATTGGAAATAATTTTTTTTATCACCATACCATGATCCATCATCATTGCATGGCTCCCGTTAGGGTTGGTATAGGGGTTATCATATGGCAACATTGTGGTAGTAATAAGGAAAGAGTTTATTGTTTCTTTCTTAGATGCATTTGACTCATTAATTAAATTTTCCAAAAAATTTGGCTCATAATGATACAAAATTTAAGGAGTAAGAATATGTTCTCTGCCTTCGAGAGGGAATGAATTAAACAAATGTTAATTTTTTAGGTTTGTGATGCGGATTAGGGTTAATCCTACTGTTACTCCTCTAGGGCTACCATTTTTATTTTTTTTCCCACCACTAGCATCCATAATCCATATGATTTAGCATCATTATTTGATGTTGCCATATCCACTAGCATTTCGGTTGCTGATGGGGAATCTTTTGCCTCCCTAGCTAACACCTCTTGGTTATTTAGACATGTATCATGGAGATGCTCAAATTGTCCATAATGATAACATGTCATGTGGATCCCCCTCATACTTGATAGAGAAAAGAGTAGTCCCAAAGTAAATTTTTGGCAAAAAAGGTTTCATCAAATCAATCATGATGGTAAGGCAAACAAATTTCCCTCGTGACATGGCAGAAGTTTGCCGGTTAAGTTTGTTAAATTTTCCAATAAAGTTGTCTATTTCCCTTGTTCTCCTCATTCTAATAATATTCAATGGGAATATCAAACATGCGAACCCATGATAATGTTGAAGTTTGGAATGTTGTTAAATCTTGAAAGTTAAGGGACCACCTTCTTACGACTACGTACCTTTGGAAGATAATACATGCCCCCTAGTTAGGAAATATTCATAGTCTAATTTTTCCCCTAAAGATTAATGATGAAGAATCCTTTCCCAAGGTCAACTAATTCATCTGTCCCTTTAAGAGACCATAAATCTCTTATTTTATGGCTAAAGGTCTCGTAGCAAAGTGATCGCCCTAAGAGATTGAGAATCAAACTCTGACCTTATTGGTGCCTCATATTCTGTTTCTCATCCTCCATTAATCTAAATTGCATCCACCGAAAGACCTCCATAACATGATCATCTTAGTAGTCCTCCTCATCTTGGTATTTGATCTCCCCCTAATCCAAATCATCCATCTTAAAGTAAGCAACCCTCATTATCTGATTAGTCACAATTTTATTGAACGAGAAACCCACGTATTAGAATAAACAATGTTGTTCACCACTTATCGCATAGTCGTTCACTAGGTTTTATTCCATAAAGGTGTCATCTAACATGGTGCTCTAGTTGTCATCCTTGGATTTGGGCTTTATGATGTTCCACCTCTAGATTCACTAGGTTGAGATAGGCTAATCGTTGGAATTTCTTGTGTTGAAAGGTAGGCAATGGTGCAATCATGGACAATATAATGCTAAAATTAATGAGAATGGTAGTGGAGCCAATTATAGTACTTCCTTCATCCTTTTTTGTGTGTGTGTGACATTTCTATTATAAAGGTTTTAAAAAAGTTTTATTTCCAATATCTTTGTTAATAAAGAAATTTAAATATGCCAAATTCATTAAATTTTCATTACTTATAACTTATTGTGGAATGTTAGTTAAATTAGAAAAAGTTCACTACAGGAACATAATTATAAATTAATAATATATTGATCATTTTTGTAAAACTAATAATTTTCATACCATTAAAAAAACATAGAAGAAAGAGAGAAATACAAAATTTAGTTGCGAACGATTTTCTGGCCCCAACAATTGGACATTATATAGTATCTTCCAAGTTATTAGTTGTTATTTTAACTACTAAGATATAGGTAGTTGCTTCTATATTTTGTTCTTTATTTATATAAGGGATTCTATTGGTACTATTTTTTTTTTGTTCTTTGTTTATATCCGTTCATAACTTAATACAACACAGGGAGAATTAGAAATGAAAATCTAAGTTATCTAAACATCAATCTTAGTTATTAGATTTAAGATATACATATAGTTATTGCTTTTAATTTTATGTATAACCAAAAAATAAACATACAAAAATATGGGCAAAATTGTTTAAAGCCAATTAAAAAGGTTCCAGAGTTATATCAATAAAAATTTATATAAAGACAAGCAACATAAAATGTGTGTGTGTGTATTATAAGTTTTATTTTCATTTAAAAAGTATTTTGAAAAATTGGTGTAGAACTATGTTACCTTTAACAACTAGGCCAATATTTTGATACTGCTTTAATTCACTCAATATAACATATTACTTATCGCATTTTTTGTTAGGATACATGCAAATGTTTGCAAGTCTGCATGTTGACATTTATAAGTGTAGATCAAGTAATAAGTTATTGAACACTATTAATTAGAAAATTAATCCCGCATGTATGTGATTTGTAAAAAATGCTAAATGATGATAAGATGAATAATAATGAAGTGTTCTTTTCTCCTATCTTCCCTTGTTCCAAGACACAACATCTTCCAAAAAAATTTCACAAAGTAAATTAAAATTAAAAGAATATGTTAAACTCTATGTGTGTATGTGTGTAAGAGATAGATAGATAGATAGATAGAGAGAGAGAGACTCAATAGAAAGTAATTCATTTTATATTCAAAATAATGGATTATTTAGCAAATTTATTTCCTATAAGTATGCCAGAATTTTCTATTAGTAATAAATGGTATTAAAACACCTTGCCCAAACTTCACATAAATATAGTTGTACTTATAATACTAGTTAATTGAGCATTAGAGTGCAATCGAATTAAATATCTAAACTAATTCTAGCAAGGCTCTTCATTATAGCTATTTGAGTTGGCTGGTAGCTACATGTTGTGCATGTAATGCACTTATGGATTGCTTTTCTTTTTCTTTTGTCAAAGATAAAGGGAAGAAAAAGAAGCAATTGCATGTGACATCTATTTTACAATGCTACTAATATGATTATTTCTCAAACCAATGCTATTAGGATCAAGGGATGATAGCTCAAAGAACAAAGATCACCCCACTAACTTTTGGACACACTCATCCCTTCAACTTGTTCTCCTAGTTCCTTATTGAGCTGGTTCACTATATAGAGTAGGGATGGTCTTTTTTTCTCAACTACATAACATTTTCCTCCCTCTTCTTCTCTTCTTTGTTTCTATCTCTACAAATTCTGAGCCTTGTACTCATTTTGAGGGAGTAACCAGTAATGCAATCTCTCATTTTTTTCTCTCTCATCTCTCCTCTAAGATTTTTCCTTGACACTCCTTGATTACTTAATATTTCCTCTCAGTTTATAAAACACTAACGACAGGCCCCGTATATAGAAACCCTAAAAAAAGTTATGCCTCCAATCCAACCTTTAGACACACTTGATCCTAGTATTAGTAACTCTTTAAGAACGGATAATCTTGTAACTGTTTCTCGGCTTCAAGGTATAAATATTGAACTTTGAGCATCCATTTAGGAAATGGTCTCAGACATGTTAGTTCTGTTAGCACATACCCTCACTTGGCTTCTAAATCAACACCATCATTATAATCATAAAACACCCCAATTTCACAACCCATAAGAGACTATGGTAGAAGTTTTAATCCAAGCCTTATACCTTCTAGAATGAGAACAAATAACCAAGTTGCATAGTGTATTCATCCAAGATGAGGAAGCCAAATCAATGGAAGATGCATGATAAAAGAAAATTAGAGAGGAGAGATAGTGAATATCTTTAAGCTCTACTAGGTAGGATACGAGTGAAATACTTTCAAGTTGAAGAAGGGATCATGATAGCTAATAGAGTAATAGATATGATGAATAATATCCGGTATATGAGGTGCGACGGATGGCTAGAGATTCTATCAACAACAAAGATGATAACCGGTGGACCAATAGAGACAAAGATGTTTTTATTAGCAGGTTAATAGACTAAAAAGTGCAATAAGATTTAGAAGTTAAGAGGAAGAAGAAGAATGGTGCAGATGGTTATAATTGGCAAATACCCTTCACTAGAGGCATATCTAAAGTGCTAACACATAGAATAAGAATTATAACTTTCGAATCATTTAATGTATTTTCAAATCTAAAAGATCACTCAAATGTGTTTAGAAGGATATACCATGTCTATCTTTAAGCTTTCCTAGATAAGATAGGAGATAAATATATTCAAGTCAAATAAGGGAGCAAGATTTTTGATGAAGCAATAAAGATGATGAAGAATATCCTTTATATGAGGTTCGACAGATGGCTAGATATTCCACCAGCAACAAAGATGATAACCGTTGAACTAATAGAGATAAAGATGATTCTATTAGTAGCAGCGGTGTTCACAAATTGGTCTATATTAGAATTTTGGGCTAGGCCAATAAGTTATTATGGGTTTTGGTTCAATATTATATTGGTATTTCTATCTTTAGTCCAATACCAAATCAGTATTCCTATCTCTAGTCTAGGTTTAGATCCCAAAGGTAAAAATATTGATCCTTAACCAATTCTGGTATTGATTGATCCTGTCTTTGGGTTCAATCCAAAATCTCACTAACAATTTATCTAAAGAATACATATTTTTAATATATATAAATATATATTTTACTAATCACAGTCTTAATCAGTCTTGGACCGATAATTTCTGTTCGGTCCTAGTCAATTTCTCAATCCTAGCTTAAAAAAAAATCGGTCCGGTTATAAACCTGTGCACACCCTTAGTCAGCAGGTTAATAGAACAAAAAGGGAAAGAAGCTTTAGAATCCAAGGGGAAGAAGAATAATAGGAGTGATGGTTATAATTGGCAAACACCCTTTACAAGGGACATATTTGAAATGCCAACATAGAGAATAAGAGTTCCAACTTTCAAATCATCCGGTGGTTTTTTAGATGCAGAAGGCCACTTGAATTTGCTTAGGAATATAATGTTATTAGCTAAAGCACAAGAAGAAAACTTATGTAAGGAAATACTATGAACTTTGAAGGGATCGACATTGAGTTAGTTTGGCAAACTCAAGGCTGAATCAATAAACCCTTTTTCTCAATATGTGATGAGTTTTATCGAATAATCTAAGTGGTCTTTTGGATATTTATGGGATTATTTTAGAGGCTAGTAGAGTCTATCCAGTCTTTTTTGAATAGATTTGACAAGTATGTTTGACATATAAACGATTTGGACAACTACATTGCTATATCTTCTCTACTCAAAGGCTTGTTTAGTGAAGATCTAGTTGAAAATCTATACCTGACCAAGTATAACTCCTACATCTCCTTGAGAAAAGATGTATAAGACATGATAAAAATAAAGGAAATGACTAAGGTGATGTGGTCACTGGCCAAAAAAGCAAATACTTCCTCAATCTTAAGTCATAGGCTAGAAAAGGGGATGTACATGCAAGAATAAAGTCATGTGATGTTGACGTTGTCAGCACAACCAATTGCACGACGACTGCCAATGGTGAGATTTGACAAATATACACCTGTAGTGGATAGCTGGAGCACATGTAAAATGTTGAAAATGGTCAAAAAATGTTTCCAAAACCATTTCCCATATGTGTGGACATGAATCACATGAACCTTAACAAATTGTGTACATATCATGAATAGTGTGGGTATAACCCCCATAAGTGTAAGACCTTAAAAGATGTAGTTGAAGATCTAGTTCACAAAGGTTATTTGAAACAACATGCACAAATGCCTATGGTAAGATAATATACGGGGATGGCTCAATACTTACCTCAACCGTCTCAAGCTAAAGGACCCCAACAAATAGTACACACTATTACTAGAGGAGATTCCTTAGTTGGGGTAATCAATATAGCTTTTAAAGCATATGTTAGATGGTTTAACTTCCATAAGATGACCAAGAAGTTGAGAATATACAATTGAGAAGTTGGCTTCGTATCAAGGGATGGTGGGCTAAGAAAAGTTGAAAATAACAATGATCCCTTGGTAATTGAAGTACAAATTGCTAATTGTGTAATGAACTATGTTCTTGTGGATAAGGGTAGCTTAGTAGATGTTTCATTTGAAGAAGCTTATACACAACTAGATATGCTAGAGAAAATATTGTTAGAAAAAATGACATCCTTAGTGGAATTCTCAAGCAATATCATAAAATGCAGAGGGATGATGGATCTTGCTATGATGGTTAACCAACCAGGAATAATGAAAAGTGTACGAGCAAGTTTTGTTATAGTTGCTTTCTTGTCAGCATATAACATGATATTAGGTTGCATAACCTTTAAAAAAAATCTAGAAAGCCATCTTTATAGTTGGATTGATAATAAGATTCATGGTAAATAGAGGATATGGGAAGAGTAAGGCAATCAGGGAGTGGCCACACAGGGCTATGCTATTGAAGTAAAGGGCACCAGGAGGAAATTAGATGTCAAGAATTCATAGGAAAGTTTTGTATTAGATGACATAATTATACCTGGAGAAAATATAAAGTTGGATACATAGGATAAAGAAGTGCAACTATGAGATGTAAATCATGAAGTAATTATAGTCAAAAAAATTAGTGAAGTTGATAGGAAAGAGTCATGAGCCTTTCTCACAAATAATCAGGATGTCTTTACCTAAAAAATATCTGATTTAGAATGAATCCCCTAGAAATAATCGAGCATCACCAAGACATAAAGGAGGGAATTAAGCTAGTGACACAAAAAAAAGAGAGCCTTTGCATTAGAAAAATATAAGGCGGTTAGAGAATAGGTGGATAAGTTACCTTTTTAAGGCTTCATTTGGGAAGTGAAATATTCTAATTGGATAGCCAATCCAGTCATGGTGAAGAATTCTAATGGAAAGTGAATAAAATGTTAAGGTTTATGGATGCCTTTTCTATATATCATCAAATCAAACTTGTTGACACAAACTAAGAGAAAATGACTTTTATAATAGATGATGATTTTTACTATTATAAAGTTGTCACTTGGAATGAATAATGTAGTAGTGGCCTTTCAAAGGCTAGTAAATATAATTTTTTAGGGGCATTCTGGAAAGTAAATAGAGGCTTATGTGAACGATATGATCTTGAAAATCCATAAAATAGAAACCCACATAGGAGAACTCAATTCCATTTTTGAGACCCTAAGGAGATACCAAATGAAATTAAATCTTGTTAAGTTTGTGATCATAGTTAACTTTGGTAAAATTATGGGCTTCATGGTGTCATAGAGGGATATTGATATAAATTATAAGAAATTTGTTTCCAGCCTAAATATACAGCCTCCATCGGAAAAAAGAGATATCTAATAGCTGATATGAAAATTAATTATTTTACATAGATTCCTATCTAGAGGAGCTGACAAGAGCTTGCTATTTTTTAAGCTTCTGCAATCAAAAGATAATTTTCAATGAAGAAAGGATAGTAAAAAAATCATTTGATGATTTGAAGGCCCACTTATCAAGATTTTCAACCTTAACTATTTCGTCGGAAGGGGAATAACTATTCTTATATTTTATCATGCCAAAATCGGCTTCCTCCTCTGCTCTAGTTAGAGAAGATGCTGAGACAGGAACACAAATACCCATTTATTACTCTAGTGAGGTACTTATTATCACAAAAAAACTAATATTCTAATTGGGAAAAATAACTTCTTCTTTGCTAATTGTTTTGAGGAAGTTGAAGCCTTATTTTGATGCCCATTCTATTATAGTTTTAACGAACATTTTTCTTAGAACCATTTTGCATAAACTAGATAATTGAAGGAGAATGATGGTGTAGGTTTCCAAGTTGAGCATATATGATATCTAGTACAATCATAGGCCTATAATTAAAGGGCATGCCTTAAATACTTTCATATTTGAATGTTCATTTGAGAATAAGAATCGTCCATTGTTGAATTTATAGGAGCAAGGGGAATGGGCGATATATGTCAACAAAGCATCTAATAGTTTAGACTCTAGGGTTAGGTTAGCATTGATCGATCCAAATGACATAGATGTTGAATATGCACTAAGATTTGGCTTTGTTGCCACAAATAACGAAGTAGAATATGAAGGTATGCTATCTTGGCAGAATAATGCATGACCTACTGATAAAAAAAGGTTAAGCTTCATGGTGACTCAACATTGGTCGTTAAGCAGTACAATAAATGTTATAACGTTTGAGATCTTAACATAGAGAAATATTTGGGGAATATGATTAAAATAATAAAATTAGGGAATTTAATGTAGAAAATTATACTGAGAGTACTAACTTTGTTATGCAGGTTTGGAGTACCATGATAAGTTAATATGGACAATGGTAGTTTCTTTGATAACTATAAATATAGAAATTTTTATGAAAATTAGGGCACTGACTATAGATTTACTTTGGTATATCATCGATATGTAAGTTGAATCTATTTTTTTTAACAATATTTATTCCAAAGAAGGGAAGTCTCATCGGGGCCATTTTAGTATAATTATCAAGCTACGTATAGGAATAAGAAAATATTGGGATCATTGATACGTTGGCTAAATAGAACATAACATGGGTGGACAAGGTTCCTACAATATTATGGATTGTTAGAACAATAGTAAAGACTGTGATAGGAGTAGCTCGTTTTAGCCTTGCTTTCGGAGTTAAGGGAGTTATTCTGACGAAGAAAGATACTAGGTTATATAGGATCATTTAGTAATATCCTAAATAAAGTGAAGAATCTTTAAAGATAGATAAGGACTTGTTGGAGGAGCATAGAGATTTAGTCCAAATATGACTTACAAATTATTATCGACAATAAGCAACCAAAAATTACAATAAGAAAGTTAAGCTCACTAGTCTAAAAATAGGAGTCTGGGCATCATAGAAGGCTAAATGTCAAGGTAATGACCATCGAGTAAGTTGACAACTAAATGGGAAGGTCCATATCAAGTTAAGAAGAAAGTTTGGTCAACAACCTTTATTTGGCTGATAAGTATGGAAAATACAAAATCAATACCTAGAATGCAAAATCACTAGAAATATTATTTATAAAATCACTAGAAATTTGTTTGAAGGATAACATTGTTACATTTCTATTCATTTACTAGGTTAATTACTTTTTTTAACACTAATATTAAAAAAATAAATTTGTGTCTCCTATTTGTTTGGAAATGGTAATTTTTTCTGCAATAAATATGTTCATTAAACAATGTGCGCATATATACTTCAAACACGTTACTCATCTAATAAGAGTCTGCGGACAAAGCAAATATTATAATCCTTCACATAAAGTGCTCTTCGCATTTATACTGTAAGCTCTCTCATAAAGAAGCCATCGTCAAGTTTTTTTTCCTGGAAGCTTTTAGCAAGGTCATCAAGCATTAAAGACGAGCATGCTTATTGATATGATAGTACACTAAAAGGCTTTCACTCGTTAATTTCGAGGATCAACATGTAATCCCTCCAATATGATATTGAGAAATGAAGGAAAATACAACTAGTGAATTACGCTAAGCCTAAAGCTCAATACATAATCTCCCAAAGAGGCCAGAATTGAAGACAAGGATACCTAGTGGTGACTGAAAAGACAAAATTAATTTCATTCACTCAACCTTAGGGGCATACCTGGTGAAGATTAAAGAGAAATATTTTGTATTATGCACTAAGCCAAAACTCTTAAGATGCATCCTTGGTCAAGATACCAAGGCTATATAGTCAAAAGACATATGTGACTACTTTTTAGCTTAGATAAGACAAAACTCCCATGGTGCATTCTTCAATCGAGGTGTTGACCCCACTGAGACCATGCCGAGAGGTTTGGTCGGTCTATTTGGTCTAATAAACCAATGACAATTAGATCATACCTTATTTATGTTTGCTACCACCAAAATATGATAAAAATTCAAAGTGCGTGCCATAGGGATCTTTATATTTCTTTTTTTATCTTAAATATTTCACGAAGGTGGTATTCCTATTATAGGTAATTTGGCCTTAGTATTCTTATATTATGGTTTTGGTCTTCCTAAAGTGACATATTATATCTGCTCAAATAAGAACAAGAATAGATGAGAAGAAAAAATTAGTACGAAGAAAGGGAAAATATTGGGCGATATATCATGAGGATTTATACAAAAAAAAACTAAGCATATTCACAATTTGTTAGGCCTTTAAGAAATTTCTTCATATTTATTGATGCTTTAAATCTCTTCAAACCCTTCAGGAATAGGAATACTCTCCAAGTATTTAACCTAGTATAACTATCTATCGGCTTTACACAATCGATCATGCTCAACCAATACTTTAAACTAACCATATACAACAAAGGCACTATAGTCATACCACTGTGATTGAATTTGTTTATTATAATGAGAAAATTCTTCACTTTCTAGATACTTATCCACAACTTCACTAACATGTTTTAGCTTGGTGCCGGTAATTGCTTTGCTTATATGATCGTTCATGCCTTTTTCTTGTGTTTCAATCACTTGTTTGGCGTTAGAGAGTTGTTCCTAAAGAATCTTTATTTCTTCGATCTTTATCTAATATTTCTGTATGCAACCAATCAATCTTGTGTAGCATTAATAATTTTTTTATCTTTTTCATTAACTTTTAGTTAATTGGAAAACTAATGGACCTTCTTAGCATCCACAACCCATTTATTTTTCTTAGCGGTGAATCTATTGATTATTACAATCTCTTTGTGGATATCATACTCCAAGTGGATATTCTTTTATTTCAGTAGATCCATTTCAAACTTTGATGTTTATTTCACCCTTTTTAAATGATCCTCTAAGCCAGCGACATGACCCTAGAAAAAATCTACATCAAGGATAGAAGAATTCAGCTAGCTCTTTTCAATCTTGAATTTAGAGATTTTAGCTTGAAGGGATTCCTTATTATTTATCTAGGTTGAATGGTATTTCTTAAGATTTTATATTCACTATATATCCACCTAAATCATTTGGCAATCCAAAAGAAATGATCAAAAAATTGTCTTCTCATGAGCAATTATTGCATGCGAAAAATATAAGTTTAAAAAGAATAAAATCATTGCTGTAATTGGATAGATGTAAAATAAGAATCTAATACACACCTAAAAATTTAAGTTTATTTTAGCCCTCAACATAGTGGCTACCATTAGACATTCCACAATCTTTCTGTATTTGCTAAATATCACAACCTTAGCTACCTTGAGACTAGCGGAATCATCAAGATGACAGTTTAAGAATGAATAATCTTTAGGATAGGATAAGGAAGATCCATCTTCATCTAATACGAATTTGTTCCCTTATTAAAGAACAAATTTTCTATGAGGTAGAGTATATAATTTAAGAACCCTTCTATTAGGACCCTTCAATATGTCAGCAACTAGGGGAGGATGGTTGTTGTTTGATGGTTGGGTATTCCTTGCTTCAACTTAATGAGAAATCATAGTGCTTTATTCCATAGGAACCTCAGCCTAATTTGATACCCTCTCTACGTCATTGTTGTTCCTATTAAGAACAATTGTTTCTTTATTAGGAGGTATAATGGGGGCCATTATAGGTTCTCTCAAAAAAGGATTTAGCAACCCTTTACCTTTTTCTAATGGTAATGAATGAGAGGAATATGAGGATTACTTTATTGAGATAGAGGCCAATAAACTTAAACTAAGGGCAAGAGGGGTATAAAAAGTTTTGACCGGCTAAGGAATGGATTTGGAAATATTCTTAGAAACTAGGATTTTTTGAACGATTTTCAAGGGACCTACTTTCTGAAGAATATACAAAAATGATAGATGAAACACGATAATTAAAATTAATAAATTCAACAACATCCTTAACCTTATTTAGCTTAATCTTTTTCTGTAACTTTTTAGGAACAAGCTTTGATGCCTTTTACTCTCCTAAATATATAATAAGGGAGAAACAATCTTAAAAAGCACATTATGAATTGTAAAAGACATAATTCATAGTGTGTGGCAAAATGACTTACTTTTCATTTGGATCCCTTAAAGAGAATTGATCTAGTTGGAGAATGCACATAGGGCTTTTTTTTATACCCTTTAGTCTTTTACTAAGCTAGGAGTAGGGTTATTGACAAACCAATCTAGCTTGGTTATACTCATTAAGGACTCGGCTTAGCTCATTTGTTTACCAAAATAAATCAAATCCAAGCCTTATTTTTAGGCTTATTTATTAAAGAAGCTAAAGGAGGTTTGGCTCATTTGTTCATAAGCTAGCTCAAATTCGGCTAGAGATAGGTTTAACGCATTTATAAGCTCGGTCCTTTCATTAGTAGAATGGCTTGTATAGAATTTACATAATAAATGAGCTAAATAGTTAAATGAGGCTTTAAAAAACCTGAATAACTAAGGCTTTGTTTGGTTCTACTTACAAAAAGTAGTTTATTACAGAAGTAATTATGAAAAGTCATTTTAGCTTAATAATAATGTTTGGTTTTACTTATGAAAAGCTATTATAGAAAAGTAATTACTAAAAATTACTTTTTAAAAGTTATTAATCAGAAGTAAGAAAAGGCTACTTCTAAAATCTACTTTTTCCAAAATGGTATGGTAGAGTTTAAAAAAATCATTTAAAAAGTATCTTCTCCCTTGTCCATTTGCATTGGAGCAACTATCTGTCGAAAATTGTCTCTACACCATCCATATATACATATATTTTTATTTTTAGTTTTTTTTCCTTCCTATAGTATACACTTTTTCCTGTGACGAATTCTTCAGCCAAATTTTCCAGCTTCGGTATATTATAGTCATAGATAGTATCAACAAATATGTCTACTATGGGAAGGAAAAAAATTAAAAATAAAAATATATGTATATATGAGTGTCGAAATATTATGGTATATGATTGCAGATGATATTTACTATACATATCATTTAGCTATCTGATTTTATAATATTTATTATGAATGTCATAATATTTATTACACAATATAACTTTTTATCATTATCACTATTTAAAGTTTAGATACTAGTGAATTTTATAAAATTTGGTTATTGATTGTTCATAATTTTTTAAATAATTTTATAATCTTTATCTTATAATTTTTAGTACTTTATAATATCTTTAAACTTTTTATATTTTTTATATGTTTCATATGATTTTTAATATTTAATTTTGCATAATTTATATAATAACTATTACCAAAAGACATATAGGAAGATAAAAATTGAAGATGGAAAATAAAAAGTAAATTTGTAGAAAAATAAAAACCAAACACTAATGAAGTACAATAAGTAGTTTTTTAATATTAATCACTTATACAACAAAAGTAAAAATAAACATATATTTTACTTGCCAAAGTACTTTTCGAAAAGTAGATTTATAAAAGTAGTTTTTAACTAAAAATAATTATTAAAAATAAGTAATATCAAACAGAGGCTAAATGAGTTGATTTGGTTTATTTAAATTTTAAATGAGATGAATGGGATTCACAAATCAAATCATAATAAACGAGATGGTTTGGTTCATTATTTCAAAAAACTGGTTAAACGAGTCGATCTGAGCCGGCTCATAAACCTTATAAACCTGAGCTCGATCCGGGCTTGTTTAGCTCATTTCAAACTTGAGTTGAATCCGAGCCTAAAAAATTAAGTGAGCTAAGCTCAAGTGAGAGGGTATTCGACTTGATTTGGCATGATAATAGCCCTAGATAGGAGTAACCATATGTTGTCGAGCTTTCTAAGCATTACACTCTATAAAAAAAGGAATATCCTTGTGAGATGCTATACAAGGTAAATCATTAAAGAAGTTAAATAGACAATAAGAAATTTTTTTACTTACCAATATCAGAGATCAAGCCTATCTTCTTTAGGATGATAGTATCACTAATGGCGTCATTGCTATTGACGATGTACTCTTCTCGTAAAAAAAGTATCAAATTTATTTACAGATACTTCTAACTATAGAGTGAAGGGAAGACTCTCCTAGACCTTAGAGTTCAATTGACCCCACTCTAGTAAATTCCACTTAGAATCACCAAAAATGAAGTACTAAAACTTCCACTTTTTCACGGAGGAGCGAGGCTCCTTAATGAATTTATTCCCCCTCATTTCATTGGATTAAAAGGTTAGAGATGAGGGATGACTCAAGAATTTAAAAAAAGTCCGGATGAGGTCTACAGTAATAAATGACATAAGTATAAAAAGCATATTATCATTCTCTAATCATTAGAAATGAACTATGCTATGATGAGGTGCCATATTTGAAGGAATCTCCTTATGAATGGATGTAAAGGAAAATGGATTTTAGATTGTAGAACTTCGACATAAAGATAAGTGCACCTGTCTGGTGGGTTATTAACCCTATTCGATAGAGACAATGTAATTAAAATAAGGAAAAAGGGAATGTAATATTTTGAGTGAAAATTTTCAATATACAAATCTATAATTTTATTGGAAAGGAGAGTATTTAATTCAAGTGAGGAAGTTTCATTCATAATGAGGGGCAAATAATAGTTGGAAGATAAAAAGATTAAGGGGTTCATGGTAGATGGGATTGTCAAGGATGAAGAAAATGTAACGGATCTGGCCAAAGTTATAGAGATGGATGGAGATTCGAAAGTAAAAGTAGATTTATATTTAGTATGAAATAATAGTCAAGTGCACGGGGTCAGAGTAGTAGTCAAGGTCGATCCCACAAGGATTGGTGAATGACCACTAGGATAATGATAGAAATTAACTATTTCTAGACTACGAGATGATATGAAATAATAAATTGTAAGCTAAAATAACTAAATAAGCTAAAAAGAAAGGAAAATAACACTCAAGTCACTCAAATAAATAGAAGAGCTAAGGTTCCGGTTCATCGCCCCAGATCCTCACATGTAATTGAAGATCACATCACAAAATAATTCAACAATCATAATCAATCATGCCAACAAGGATAGAAAGTGTTGTGCTTTATCAAGCCACAACCACCCTATTACATATCTATGGCCCTAACTATCTATAGCTTAGAGTCTAATAGAATGTAATGCATTAAAGTCTATAAAGTTTCCTCCTTTATTGTTGTAGAGGTCAAATCGATCGTCTCTCGACCTACAATTTAATCTTCCGTTGTGCTATTGGGTCTAATACTGGATTATCTCTCGATCTCACCGGTATTTCCCACACCGAAAATCAGAACCCGGCCGTGGTTCAAAAATCTGTCAATCAATCAATAACACAACACATACATTATGAATTGAATAAAAAAGGATGCAATAATTCAACACATTAGGATCGGGGGAAATTCCCCTTCACCTTAGCAAAAGATCTAGCCCATCAAATTCATAGAAAAAATATTAAAAACAATAAGAGATTCCATAGATAAAGAAAATATCATTAGATAATACCCTTGATGTTCACAAACTCTTACAAAAATTTAACTTCTTGAACCTCCGTCTCTAATTTACAAGAGAGTTCTTGATGAATTGGGAAAGAGGATAGAGAAGAGAGAAAAGAGAGGGAGTGGAGGCTGCCTCGAGATATTAGAATGAGAGTTTTTATATTACCACCTCGTGGATCGCTAGGATTTCGGTAAAGATGGGCTTCTCGTGTCAGCTTTGACAATGATGCGTATTTTGACCATAACTTTTTCATCATAACTCCGATTAAGCTGATTTTAGATGCGTTGTAAAGATATTAAAAAGATATAAAATTTTTATGCTGAATGATTCTCCAAATTCAGACCTTTTCTTGGTCTAAATTTCACTTCTTTTAGACCCATATACTTTAAATATGCATTCTTTCTTTCATTTTATTCCAGAATTTGCATTTTAGCTCTAAATCTCTTTCCACTTTAACTTTTGATCCTCTTTGCTCCTTTTTTCTCCTTTATTCTCCCTTTAAGGTTATCCTTCATGATATTTTTTTATTTCTTGAGACCCTGCAAATTTTCACAACACAAAGGCAGTAACAAGAACAAAAAGGGAGAATTTCGACTGAAATTAAAGGTAAAAACTCTTATAAACCTTAGGAATAAGATGTAAAAGTCACACTTATCAGGGATTTACTGGGATTGTAATCCCCCAAAATTTTAAAAGCTTATATTTTAATAAATAAATTTTATTTGGAATAAATTAGCCTTTAAATTTATTTAATTTAATTATTTTATGGGTTTTTGAGTAAATAAAATTGGGTATAAATATTTAATAAATTAAAATAAATATTTTGTTATTTTATTATACTCTTATTATTTAAACAAAATTTTAAACCCTAATTTTACAAAAACTATTCTTTTTAACCCTTACATTTTAATTATCTTAAATTAAAATATTAAATAAATTTGTTACCCAAAATTATTCCATTTTATCATTTAAATTATTTTGTTCTTTTTTCCTTTTTCTTTTTTCCTTTTTCCGCTTTTCCTTCTCCTTTTCTTCTTTTTCTCTTTTCTCTCTTTTCCTTTCTTTGGGCCGCCGCCGACCTGCTTCTCTCTCTCATCCCTGCGCGATTGGGTTTGGCCCATCTTCTTCCTCCTGCGCGTGAGCCCAGCCGCCCCTCCTCCTTTTCTTTTCTTTCTTCCTCGACTGGCCCACTCCTTTTTTTTTCCTTTGGCCGGTCTGCCCGTCTCACACGCCCATCACCCCCGCCCCCGACCCTTCTTTCTTCTTCCCTTCTTCTTCTTCCTTTTTCCCCGGCGATAATCCCGGCCATCCTCCACCATTTTTTCCGCCCAACCTGCAACTCCCTCTCCCCTGTTGACCTCCCCTGTCTCCCCCCTCTCCTTCTCGTCGTTTTCCTACCATACCGGTCCCACCACCCCTGTCTCCCTCTCCCTCTCCCTGCCGTCACCTTCCTCTCCCTCTCCCTGCAACTCCCATCCCCCTACCGCCTACCGCCACCCTCGAGATCCTTGTCTCCTCCCTTCTCTTCCTCTTCTATTTATTGCTCCTTCCCTACCCGTTCTACATTTTTCTTTCCCGAACTCCCCACGCTCCCCGACCCCCTCTTCTTTCCTTTCTTCTCCTCCCCTCTCTCTCCTTGTTTTTGTTTTGCCACCAATATTCGCCGCTTCCGCCGCCTCAACCACCACCTGCACCACCCCCTTCCACCCTCTACCTCACCCTCGAACCATCACAGTCCCCATCGAGCCACCCCGCAGCCCCATTCTTCCTCCTCTCTTCTTTTTCTCTCCCTTCCATCCCTTCTCGGCAACCACCCTGTGCAGCCCCGATCCGCCGCCTATGCTGCCACCTAAGCCACCAAAATAATCCCTGCAACCCCCTCTTCCACCCCCATCCTCCTTTGGTCGAAACAGTCTCCCAAAAGCCTTCATTTTCCCTCCCCATTTTCCTTCCTCACCAGCCTCCATCTCGACCTCCCTCCTCGGCCGCCACCTTCGCAGCCTTGTTGCCGCCGTTTCCACCGCCCTTAGCCACCTTCAACCCATCCCCGACCACCACCTACACCCCCTCTACACTTCTGCACCATTACCTTGCCCCAAATCCTTCCCCTTCATGTCCTTTTCTTAGCCCCAAACCACCAACCCGAAAATACCCATTTTCCCTATTTCCACCACCTTTGAGCCCCCTCCTTTTCATTTCTTTGCATGCAGCTCATGATGCATTAGCAGCATGAGTTTCTGCATTTCTTAATCTATTTGTTTAATAATTTTAAGGTATAATTATATTTTAAGTTAATTATTCTATTAATTGTTAAAGCCTTATATTTTGATTTCATGATTTCATAATTTCCAATGTAATAAGTCTTGAACTATTTTTAGGTATTGGTTTTGATAAATCAAGCTTGAACCTTTAATCGGAATATCGGTAAGGTTTGTTTCTATGGAAATCGAGGTAATCGTTAAATTCCACTTAAATGCATGGATTAACGTATGTTAGCACATTAGGCAGTTTTAATGTGTATTATGCTTGATATATGTTGTTTAGTATATTATATGTGGTTATTGTGTTGGTTGATAAAAGGAAGCATGATAGGTTATATGATATGTATGGAAATAATATTTAAGGTAATAATTTGGTTATTAAGGAAAATGTTAAGTATTATCCATACTGTTTTATGCTATTGTAATATTTAATACATGTTTAATATTTTGTGAGCCTTAGAGGATTTTATTAATGTACATTGTCCAAGAATATGGCCTAATATATATATGGGTGTTAATGAGTATTGTATTAACTATAAAAGTTGTGGATGATGTATTAATATTAATATTTTATGTAGTAATAATAATAATTTTATATAAGTGGTGTGCTAAGGGGTATAATGGTAAATTTTAGTAAAAGGGGTATTATGGTAATTTTGGAGGCAAGGGAAAAATAGTAAATTTGTTAATAAAAGGATAAAATGGTAATTTCAGAAGTAAGGGGGTTCAAATGGTAATTTTCGTAATTAAAGGGGCAAAATGGTAATTTTATAATTAAAGGGTAAAATAGTAATTTTGTGATTAACGAGAAGAATGGTAATTTGGAAATTAAAAGAGGTAAGATAGTAATTTCATAATTAAGGATAAATGAAAATTTTATAAGTAAAAGGGCGATATGGTAATTTTTGGGAGTTAAGGGGGGTAAAATGGTAAGTTTGAAGGTAAAGGGGTAAACGGTAATTTTGTAAATCAAAGGGGTAAAAGTAGAAATTGGAAATGAGTAAATTGGTAATTATAATAATTGAGAAGGGTAAAAATAATAATTTAAATAACTAAAGGATAATTTGATAATTTAATAATGGAGAAGGGTAAAATGGTAAATATGATAAATGTGAGGGGTAATTTGGTAATTTAACTGACTAGAGGGTATTTTGGTAATTTTAATAATGGAGTAGGGTAGTTTGGTAATCATGACAATTAAGAAGCGTAATTTGGTAATTTAAATGACCAAGGGGTAATTTGGTAAATTTGATGATGGAAAATGGTAGTTTGGTAATTATGATAATATAAAAGGGTGATTTGGTAATTTAACCAACCAAAGGATAATTTGGTAATTTTGACAATGAAGAAGGGTAGTTTGGTAATTGATAATAGAGGACGGTAATTGGGTAATTAACTAAATAAAGGGTTAATTTGGTAATTAGGATAAGGAGGAAGGGTAATTTGGTAATTTGACCAACTCTAGGATACTTTATTAATTATAATAAAGGAAAAAGGGCAAAGTGGTAATCTAACCAACTAAATGGAAAACATATTAAGTGTAATAATTATGAAGGGGGATTAGTGACCTAATAAGTATGAGAAATAATATAGTAACCTAAATCGAGTAAGGGTAACTTGGTGATTTTGTAACAAAGAGGGTAATATGGTAATTTATCAAACAAGGAAGGGATGACTTAGTGATGTTATAAGTAAGGGGAAAATGAGTAGTTTGTATCTAATATATCGTTGTGATTGTGGAATTCGTAATATGACTCTAATAACGCTGGTTAGCGAGGTGGGAGTATCTAATGATTAGTAAGTACCACAAGATCGAATTCTAATTCGAAATTAGATGAGATTAGGACGACCTCAATGAGTCTTCTGTGTTACCTTGGACAACCATTTGAATAAGAAATTTCTGATGATATCTGAACGGTTAAAAGTGGATAATTATCTAACTGTTGTGCTTTTGTGATCACCATTAATTAAGACACTAATACTTAAAGTGAAAGACCTCAAGATCGGGAATGGTGACTCTTTAGGGGTCGCAACCCTAAAGACGTGGTTTAGCCCACAATTATTTGGTATTTGCTAGTGTGCCTTTGTGCCCCAACCAGACCCTATATCTACTCTATCTAGCTCTAAGGACCTAGTTAGGGGGTATGCATACTTAAGGATTAGGTGTCCTTGTCGGTAGGGTACTGAGTTAGCTTTATGTACCAGTACGACCAAGGTACCTTTGCGTCCCTGGGTTACTAGTTGAAGGGTACTGAGTAGTTTTTATGCACCAGTGTGACCGGTGTACCTTTGTGTCCCGGGATCTCGATCTCCCTATCGAGGAAAAATAAATGGAATTGTTGTGCTGATTAAAAAGGAAAAAAATACTAATTGTTAAAGTGAAAGAGTAATGAGTCGGGCCTAGTTGAATTATGTTTACGAGTACCGATCCACCAGATATAATAGTGGCCCAGGATTTTTTTTTCCTGGATGATGTTCATGAGTATCGATCCACCAGATATAATGGTGGCCCGGGATGTTTTTACCCTGGATGATATATATAATTGTATTCCAATCCACCAGCCAGAATAGTGGGGGTCCCGAGCTCAATCAAATTTGATTTGGATGTGAATAAGTTATGGAAAAATACTAATCATTGAGATGATTGATTAATGATGGACCAATGGCCTTAAGGCTCGAAATATATCGATTATTCATTATGGCCTATTAAAATTTTATTGACTTATTAAGTATGCAAATGTACTAAAGTGAAGGTTACGTATACACTATTAATGTCTGATTGAATTGTTGGATGTGCGAATAAATGGATCTGAATATCATGTTTATAACTATGGTTATGTGTGAATGAAGTAGTATTTCATGTGTTACATTGCGTGCCTGTTTTTAAAGGGTTACTCAGTACCGTAGTACTGAAGGGTTCCCTTCGTGGGGCCCCTACCTATTCAATGGGCAGTACCCCTTGCAGGTCGTATTCAGGTGCTATTCAAGTGAGCTCTCGGGAAAGAGCGTAAGGTACTATCCGGTAAATTCTAGGGTTTTAATTTGTCTCTTTTAAATTCAATGTATTTGTCAATGTGTAACCACCGTTGTTGGATTTTACTCTCGTAAATTATTTACTGCGCTTCTCTGATTTATATACGCTTAAGTTTTTTGTAAAATTGGATTTTTCCTTTTTAGCCTTAGCACTTGGTACTGGAACGCTAGGAGTGAACCGGTCTGGTACTAAGTGTGGCGGTAATATCCCCTAAGTTCACAATTTATTAATTTGCTTCCGCTAATTTCCTTTTAACTAACGAAACTTTTCAGTAGTAAATTTTGGGGGTGTTACAGGGATAGTTGCAAGGATAGGTGGTTGGAGAATCGTGAACCCCACAAGTACGATTCTTGCTCGATAGCTTGTAGTGTCGCACGACTCCACTAATAGAAACTATGGGAGGAGTCATGATGATAAAGATGATAGTGGTGTAGACAATATCCTAATAGATGACGAAAACATAAAAATAAGAAATGAAAGAAGTTGGAAGATGTAAAGCGAGAATAAAGGGAAAACGAAGAAGATAATTGCACATAATGGAGGAGAATGGTAATTGCAAATAGTGAAGAAGAATTGAGTAAATATAAAGGGGAGTATATATATATATATATAATACCTCAAAATTTTAAAACCTATAATTTAATAAATAACCCTTATTTGGGATAATTTAAAATTTAAAATTATTTAATTTAATTATTTTTTGGATTCTTGAGTATATAAAAATGGATATGAATATTTAATAAACTAAAATAAATATTTTATTATTTTATCATATTCTTTTTATTTAAATAACTTTTTCAAACCAATATTTCACTAAAATGAACCTTTTTAAATTAATATATGTTAAATTCTAATAAATTAAATTATTAAATTAATTTATCTATAAAAAATATTAGATACCATTCTTTTAAAAATTATTTTATTTTATTTTATTTTCCCCTTTTTTCTTTTTTTTCCTTTCTACTTTTTCTTTCCTCCTTTTCCTTTTCTTCTTTTCCCCTTTGGGCCACCCGACCTGCGTTCCTCCTTCCTCCTTTATGCTTGGGCACCAACCCACTCCCTTTCTTCTCCTTCTCCTTTGCGACTAGCCCTAGCCCGTCTCCCTCCATCTTTTTCTTTTCCTTTCTCCCCCCAGTTGGGCCAGCCCAACTTTCTTTTTCTTCCCCCTTTCCCTTGCGCATGATAGCCGGCCTGCTTCTCCTTCTTTCCTTCCTCGCCCGACTGGCTTGCAACCCCTCCTCCTTTCTTCTTCTCTTCAGCCTCCTGCTTCGTCAATGAGGCCATGGCAGCTTGCAACTGCTACCTGCCCTCCCTTGCAACTTGCCATTTCAGCCTTGCTTTCTCTCCCACTCTCTCCCCTATCCTTTTCCTTCCATTTTTAGGCCATACATGCCCCTACAACCCTTCTCCACATGCCCTCCTTTTTCCTTTTTCTTCTTCCTACCACCCTGTGTGCCGACCCCTATAGCTTCCTAACCAACCATACCTGCCCTCTTTCACTCTTCCTTTTCTTCTCCTTATCTTCCTCATCTCTACCTATTTTTAACCTCCCTCAACCCCTCAACTCCCTACAAATCCCCATATCCTCTCCTATTTTGTGTTGCCACCTAACAACCATAGTTGCTGCTGCCCAATTTTTTCCTAGGGTTTTATCAATTCGTTCCTCCCAACAAGAATAGTGTCTAAAAGCATTTTTTCCTAGGTTTATACTAATATGTTCCAACAAACAAGAATAGTGGTCAGGAGCATTTTACCCTGATGTTGTATATTGTTGATACCATTCCACCGGTTGTGAACATTAGTATACCTAAACTCAATGTAAACAATAATATGGATTATAATTATATCAAATAAATAATATTGGATAAGATATTAATCACTTAAAGTGGAAGATAATATGAGTCAGGATTGAGGTGTCAAATCCATTCCACTGGGTTAATAAAGTGGCCACGAGTGTTCTTCCCTAGATGGTAATTCAGACTATTCCATTGGTTTAAGAATAGTATTTAGGAGAGTGTTTTAAGGTAAGGTGTTAAGTCCATTCCACCGACTCAAAAATCGTGGCCAGACATATTCTGTCTTGGGTGGTGTTTCAATTAGTTCCACTAGATTGAGAACACTAGTGTCCTGAACTCAACTTGAATAAAAAAAATAGATTATGATTATTTTTAATAGTTAGTTCTAGAATCAGTACTTATTTTGCATCATATTATGTCACTTTATATACATGCTTATTATTTAATGTGACCTTATGTACTCTATGTAACCCAACTACTATTGTACTATTTCCTTACTCGGTACACATTATATTTATCATACTTTTTATTGGTGTTTCTCATTCCCATGAGTAGATACTACCTTATTTTGTAGATGATCATTGATTACTACTGTTAATGTGCTCACCTTCAATAAGTGCTAGATCGAATTGGTATAGAGTATTATTATCTGGATATCTCTATTTTCTATGGAATCAAAAGATTTTCACACCTGATTCCTAAATATGATGTTACTTTTTTCTTGTACCCGATATAGACTATGTATAGAGAATGCTTGTTTTATGTTGGATTCAGTGTAACATCTATGCCTTTTGTATTTTATCTTCCACAATTAACTCTTTAAAACAAAAAAAAAATCCTAAAAATAGGGATGTAATATATGGTATCAAAGCTTTTGGTTGTTGATAATTGTGCTTGCTTTCATTTTAATTATTAACTATCAATCTAAGGACACTAAGGTGCCCATCTTATGTACAAGATTAGGTACAAAAGCTTGTATTAGGAGTTGGACTATGAGTGTGATTTTGGGGTGGGTCATAAATTAGGCTTCTTCAATTACTTTTTCATCATGTTTACTTGTATCCAAGACTAACTCATTTTATGTACACGTGTGTGTGTGTGTGTGTATATATATCTTTTCGTTACTTGTTTATGTTTTTTTTAATCTTTTCATCACTTTATTGTTTCTTTGTAAGCTCATATTGATTTGAAATCAGGTACTTTTTCCTAAAGGTGTTTGTGGATTAGATCTCTAATATTTCGGATATCCGATGATCGGATATTGGATACAAAATTGTGGATATTTGAAAGAACAAATATCTAAAAAAAAGAGTTTTAGATATCCAACACTTCAGATATTTGAAGCTTCGGAACAAATAACAAATAATCCTTAGTACATCCAAACCTTTTGAGTGGGCCACAATTAATAAATATTGGATAAAAAATTATTCAATCGAAAAATAAAAAATTAATCTAATATGATCAAATATGATCTAATAATTTGATTTGAGTATTAAATTATATTATATTATATTCAATTAGTAATTTTAAATTTTGGATAATAATTGAATATTTCATCGAAATAATAATTAAAAAGTATAAATTTTACTTACAATAAACACACATTTCAAATTATACACACATGAAAACATATATGATTATATAACACAAAATTTTATGAAAAATAAATAGTGTTTAGAGCGTGTGTATATAAAATTTATCGGATCATATATTATTTGTATTTATCGGATCAGATATCTAATTTATTTGATCTTTTATTTATTAGAGCAGATATTTGATTTATAGGTTATTTAATATTTAGGATTGGATCAATTCGGATATCAGATCGAATCATCATATATTAGATAATATAAACAATCCTACTTATCCCACATGATCACAAGATATAAGACTACTTTTAACTTGACATCTAACATAAATTAGGTATTGATAATGCCTTCTTGGTGTTGGATATGACAGTAACAACCTAAATTTCTTCTTTGACTTTTGAAAACCTTTCTAAGAAGTGAAAATTTTCTAGCCTGAAAATCGGGGTGTTATAAGCAGGTTTTGTTAGCCATAAAAACAAGGATTTAATCCTACTAGCATTGTTTCCTCTATTTTCCATGATATTGTATTTTTAATGTTTTCTTATTAAATTTAAGCTTATTTTTTCAATTTTTTAAATTATTTATGGTTTAGGGTTTACTTTTTTTTATATATACTTTAGTTTTTTTAGAATTATTTTAGTGCAGATTTTTCATATTTGTTTAGGTATTCGAGTTTAGGATTTATTCCAAGTATTTTAGGCTTTTAGATTTATTTTATTCTTATTTTTTAGGTTTTTATTTTATTTTATAAGTTTAGGGTTTGGGATTTATTCCATTTAGTTTATTTTTTTAATAAAATTGTTTAGGAATAAGGGTTAATTGCTGAAGGTTTATTTTTTCAAATTTTTTTCTAGGTTTGAAAATTTTTTGGGGGTTTACTGTTAAGGATATTTGGTTTGCTAGGTTTTTGGGTTCATGTTATAGTGTTTGTGGTTTATGGTTATTATTATGGGTTTACTATTTATGGTTTAAGGTTTAGGGTTTGGTGCAATTTAGTTTATTTTAATTGAAATCTTAGTTATTAGTTTGTATTAATCTAAAGGCTACCATTGGTTGTTAAATCGCATGTTAGGATATGAACTTGTGTTACATGAGAGTTAATACATTATTTTTCTGTTGAAATAATACACCAAAAAATCCTAAATTTAGACCTCATATATAATATAATCATGAGTTTATAAAAAAAGTAATATAGAACTTTAAGTGATGCAGGAGCATCTAATGATTCTCATATTCCTATTTATTCTCAAGGTAAGGAATAATTAGCTTTCTTAATATTGGAGTCAATCATATTAAATGTTCTTAATAATATGTCTATGCTTGGTATTGAAAACAATTCAAGATATTCTTGCAGGTATGTTACATATTTGCACGAAGAAGATGTTAACACACTTTAAGTGTACAAGCATTCACAGCATGCAAGACTATGGCATACTTTACAACAAGAAGATATGGTGATGATTATCATTAGTTAAATTAACTTGTTGTAAACCCTAAGTGTATTTTATGTAAGCTAGAGTTTGATGTAATTTAATGTATGTATCAAAGTTGATTGTATGGATTTGTAATGTTAGTCATTAGTATCATTTAGATGATGATATTATGATTAGGTTAGATGTTATATGCACTTAATTCAAGTGATTAAATGGGCTTGAATTAAGGGGGAACCCGGCTGATTAAGGCATGTATTCGAGCCTCCCTTCCCTATATATATATATATATATATATATATATATATATATATATATATATATATATCTTCTTTGTACACGTTGAAGGCATAATGAATAATGAAGAAATAATAGAATTTTTGATCTTAGAATCTATCCAGCTTTGCTGCGTGTATTATCCCTTCCAAGACTCATTCGATCAAGGAAAAACCTGGGGTTTAACCTTCATCATTCGAGCCTTTGAATGATTGATATCATTCAAAGCAACCAGAAACACTTTGTCACTTTTGTTCGAGTATAATCTACAACAAACGTGTTTTCCTCTTCGAGATTCAACTGGTTGGAATCATAACTCATGGAATGATCGATCCAACACTTCCCTCCACTTTGATTCACATCATTGAGATTACACATTTACACACAAGATGACCATCTATCTATTTTAGGTGTTAACATAACCCTGAGTTTCTAGACATAAGGGTCATCTGGTGTGTAATACTATAAATTCAAGATTATATGTTGCATTTTTGGAAACCTTGGTTTATATTATATATTAAGTCTAAACTTAAGATTATTTAGTAAATTGTCTCTTTTTCATTTTATAAGAAGCAAGTGGAAAATTTGAAGTTGTAGTAAATACTGCCAAAAAAATAGTATTTTTACTCAATTTATTTTTCCTTGATATGAAACTAAGAATAATGAAAATTAATTCCTCTTTCTTGTAAGGGTTGTGCCTTTTTGGTTTAATGGTATATGTGCTTGGGTACAATATAGTGTTAAGGGTTTGATAACCCCTAATAACATTACCCTTTATATATATGTATATATATATATATAAAGTTAAATTTTTCTCTCATACTTGATAATAAACCAAACAAAGTTAGTGTATCAAATTTCAGCCATTTACTCCTTAGTGTATATACATTAAAGCTTCTATAAAAAAAAAATAGAACCAACAAACAATAAATATTGAGGTTCCATGTTCCATAAAAATGCAGAACAATTTTATGTGTAAAATCTAGTCTACCTATTCTATAATAAACTTGTTGAAATTTGTCAAACAAAATGACAAGAGAGGGAGAAAAGAAATAAAGGGAAATAGGGAAATTATCGGTTAAAAATAGCTTTTTCCATGTGTCAAAATTGTATTTAAATTATAGTATTTTTAATTTGGTTTATTAAAAAAATAATTATACCAAAATGATTCACATTTGTTCCTATATAAATATACACCTATATTAGATACTTTTGGCTTAAAAAATTATCATGTAAAATATTTTATTTTTAAAGTAAAATATGTAAGGTATATATTGAATGTTTATAAAATTATTAACATGGATGTAAAATTAGGTTGGTCATTTAGTTGGTTCAACAACACCCTTTTTTAACAAAAAAAATGTTTTTAGAACCAATTTTGTGGAGCTGCATTCCTTCATTTCAAGGTTGGTGATGAATAAACTAAGAGCAATATCTATTATAGTGGTAGTTGTACTTAACAACTCAAAGATGACTTGTTATCATAGCTTCATATCCATGAAAGGAAGCTACCTTTCACATATTTGGGAGTGTCATTGGATGCTAAATATCTTAATAAACGCCATTATTAAGTCTTGATTGAGAACTTGGTAGGTTCATCTACTCGGTTATGCTGGATGGGTGCAACTTATTAAATACATACTCTTTATCCTATAAAACTATTAGAGCACGGCGTTACCCATTCATGTGAATATTATATTTGACATCAATCCCATTTGTAGGAAGTTTCTCTGGTTAGGAGCACATGAAAGCAATGCATTAGTTGCTTAGGACATAGTTTGCCTTCTCAAATCAAAGGGAGGTTTAGGTCTTATTCACCTTATATGGTGAAATAAAGCTAATATGTGCACACTCCTCTATCATTCAACTTCAAAGAAGGATATGCTATGGATTAAATGGATCCACACCTACTATCTCAAGGGAATGGATATATAGGAGGCAAGTGTTAAATCCTCATCTTCTTAGATGTTTAAGAAATTATGGGGACTCCAAAACACTTTTCATATGACACTTCAAATATGAATATGAACGCTTTTTATATGGCACGTATGAAATTCTTTTATTCTTTGACAGGCAATACACGACTGAATCCAAAATTTGTGGACACATAACATAAGCAATGATACCTCAAGAATAAGATGTTAGATTATATGATATATTATGTGAAATTGTGGTTGTCATTGTGAATAGTATTTGGTTTTTGTGCAATGTACAACGAAATAAATTCTTGTGGAAGTATTTTTTGTAAACCTACTATTGGTTTATAGCTATTTCATTTAATATTATGTGTCATATACTCATTTTTTTATTTTGCATATATTACTTCAAATAATTATATTTTCAAATTATGTTGATCACATTTAGCTTAAGAGCGGCGAAGTGTGCATCATTTTTGGCCACATAATGTTAATTATACATGCAAATTTAAAGGTAACCTGTAGTTTTATAGCAAACCCAGATAAGTTTTGACTAGCTACATTATATATGTGATATGTTTCCATTTTTCAATGAATGTAATCTTTTTCTTTCTCGGCCTGTGCGACATTATCTTTAACTCAATCGCTTGTATGTGTAGATAACAACATATTATTGAGAGTTAGGTTTTGATATAATGATATATAATTTTGTGGTAGACTAGTAATGTATTTACAGAAGCATGTTTATTTGCATATTTATAGTATGTGTGTTATTACCTTCCAACGCATGCTTTTCTTACTAGGAGATTTACAGCGTATGATTGTTTCCACTCTTATCTTCTAAAGAAAGAATATGCTCCTACATTAATTAGAGAGACTTTCATTTAAGTTTATTAGTATGTTAAAGAAATAATGTCATTTTGTTCATGTCATTAGTTCCAATATATTCTTCCTTTTGATTTATAGGGGCCGTAAAGGTAAGTATAAATCATCATATAGGTGGTGACACTATAAAGGTGTAACAATACTGAGAGAGGAGGAAGGGGATTCAAACTTAGGACCTCTAATACCCAGAAGCTGGTTTTTACTACTAGATCAAACCTCATCTGGTATTAGTTCCAATATCTCTATTATATAGTAATATTACCCCTAGGAGAGCTATTTTTGTTGAACTTTACTTTTTTATGTGTATCCCTTAAAAGTTTATTTTCATATTTCCTTTTAGCCTTAGTTGGTATAAGTGTGTTGATTCCTATTCTCATGACATTTACTCATGTTTTATGTAATACGTATGGACCTGTCAAAGTAACTATCAATAATATTTTTAAAAAAGTTGTGTACTAACTATTCAGATTAAACTAGAACTGAGTTTAAGATACTAAACATGTAAAGAAAAAAATAGAGTTACATCATAGTATAATACCACATGACCCAAGTATATTATATTAGTTGTCATCTATGGTTCTGCTTTAATTTCACTTTCCATTATAATATAGTATCATATTAGAAAATCCAGTGGACCCAAGCTAGTTTTTGGGTGTAATATCAAGTTATATATATATGAAAACGTATAATCCCTAAATGTCAAATTAGCTAGATTCATGTACTTAAGCCATTCTTCTTGATTTATCTCATATAAGGAGTCCTTATAGCAAGTCATACAAGTGAGGCATAAGGGTGAAAGGCCTATACCTTATTTGTATAAAGTTGAATAGCTATCTAATACACCCCTCTATAACCAATATCTCATGCATGGAGAAGACCGTAATAAATAGCCCAAAGCTCTGCCATCTGAACACCACCAAAACCAACATTTGCAAAGAAGCCAAAACACCATCTCCCTAAGTGATCTCTAGCAACACCTCTCACCGATAACTAACCCTGATTGCATAGTGCATTGCCATCCACATTAATTTTCACCATACCATGAAGGGGTGCCGACCATCCAATTTCACGATGAACATGATAATGACCCAACTCACATAAATCTTTCACCTTCTACCAAGTTTCATAGTCCTCTTTCGTTAACCAACCAACATAGTATGAAAGCGTTTGAGCATTTAAGTTTGTTCCACCAAAAAATAGTGTATTCTCGGTCTGCCAGAGCTTCCATATCACTACGGCAAACAACGATGCTTCAGGAGCTTGACTCTACTAGATTTGTTATTGTTGAGAGATGTTATTGCTCAACTAATCATGTAATGATAACCTAAATTTTTTTTTTTGGCTAATCTGGATTGTCGATAAATTATACCAAAAGCCTTTACTAGGTGTATAATCACGAAGAACATGGAGTAAAAACTCTTCACCGCGAGAACTACAAGGAACTTCTAAAGCTAGATATCTATTTTTTCTTTTCTGATTCGTCATTAAACAATCATGCATGACCAACCAAACAAATGTGCGTACCAACTGTTGCGCTTGTAGACACCAAACATTCTTCCATCGAGACGAGGCAGGACCAATCTCCTTCTGTTATATACAACATGCATATTTAACAAAAAACACATCATCGCTACTTTCTTTCCAAAAAGGAATGTCCTTTACGGTCCTAAGCTATATCCAGGTGCTGGCAATCTCGCCGGTGCACAACTAGAAAGCAGATGATGGAAACTAGTCTAATTCCTATCTCCCAAACTGAAATAATGGGACACTATCCTATCAATATCTTCTTGGCTCAAGTTTCCCCTGTCCTGGTTGATAAGTGGGTCATTCCCTCGTCCACCCGTCCAACCAAAAATGAGCATTCCTACCATCCAATGCGGACCACCGAACCCCTGTCCTTAAGATCTCAACATAATTGAATAAACAAGAATAAACGAGCCCAAAATATTGTTTTTCCTACAATTATTTAGAGAAACATGGAAACACCAATCAGCCAATATAATCGCCTTAAAAACACACACACGCGACGCGAGACAATAAATTTGACACAAGTCTCGTAAAAGACAATACCGAACGAGTCTCATATTTAATCAACTCAGCGTATCCACGACCTCAGTCTCTTATTTGCTAAATGATTGTGTAAATAGAAACTTCATTGGTGATAATTAAGCCGCACACTGCGCTGCTCCGACGAAGAAAAAAAATTAAGAATAATGAATGATCCCACAAGCCTGATGGTGCCGGAGTACGTGGATGGTTGATCGATTTATGTTCTGTTGTAGGACCTGAGGGTAGCACCGCAGAATGTGCAAACAACGGCTTTCCATGACTGCCAATAAAACGGGACGAAGCAAAACCTTGTGAAAGTCTTCATGTCGGCAACGCTCGCTCCACTGTGGCACCTCGAACAGATCCCCGCCGCGGGCCTGTAGCGCATCACCTCTCTCTTTTGGTCCATCAGAAAACAGAAGAACACCATACTGCTCCTGGCTTTTTGCTCGTCCTCCCTCTTCGCCCCCGGTCGGACGATGAATTCTTCTTAATGATATCCGTCTGTCTGTCTGCCTGTCTAGGTTTTACCGTTTTAGCATTTTTTATAGACACAGGCAGTCTGCCAAAATAAAAAAACTGTACACTAGTAGTACGAAGTAACATTAATACAACATCAATTACTCAGCACGGTACTAGCAAATCCTACAGTCTGTATATGCAAACCCAGTTTTTCCATTTGATGATGTCAGAAAGTGCATGCAGCAGGATGGAGAGAGTGGTTGGTTGGTCGTTGAAGTAAATTAAGGTTTGTTTAACTGTCATTTATGTACGTACGGGTCGAACTTTGGTGAAGAATCAATTATCGATATACGTACTAAGATTTCGGTCGGTAGGTTGTCTTCGTCCCATTTTTTTTTATATATTTTTAAAAATATATATAAATTTGTTTTATAATTTTAAAAAATAATTTATTCTATTTTTTTCTTCCACACCCACATACAACATGGTGTTCATAATCTGATATTAATATCTATTAGATTAAATATCTACTCTCAATCTATTGATAACTTAATTTTTAAATATCTAAAAAATATAATTATATCCGATGTTATTTAAATAATTTTAATAACTTTTATAATAAATTTTTAAAAGTAAAGATCCTCTATCCTTAATAAATGTCATATTTTATCTAAAAAAATATTAAAATATTATTATTAATGTACAAATTATAAAAATAAATAATCTTTAAAAACTTAACTTTATAAAAATATAATAATTTAATAAAATACTAGATATTTGTAACATTAAATAATCTACTTAAATAACAAATTAAATTAAATGTATTAAATATCGGAATAAAATTTTCAAACACCAAATTAAATTTTAGTATCCTGAATTTTTAAACATCTATATATATATAAAAACGGAGTTGTCTGGCAGACAATATACAGACAAATTTTCCCGCCTAAATTATATTCATTATTACTAATCATAAATTATTTTTGTCATATATTATTGCTAATTATTGTTATTGCTAATTAACAAGATGGAATAATTAATATATCTATTCATTAATATAATGCAACTATTCATTTCTTATGTGCATTAAATGCATATAACTATTCATTTGCCGCACATTTATCGAACAACTAATTTTAATAAAATATTAACCAAATATTTTCTTAATTAATTATCTAAACATATGTAGAAAACTATGCAACTGTTTATATCCTATGTGTAGTAAATACATATAACTAATTTTAATGAAGTATTAATTTTAAGTATTTTCTTAATTAATTACC
Organism: Tamarix chinensis; assembly: GCA_030549775.1. NCBI lineage: Eukaryota > Viridiplantae > Streptophyta > Magnoliopsida > Caryophyllales > Tamaricaceae > Tamarix > Tamarix chinensis. Next base: position 7,052,770 of record CM060177.1, on the reverse strand, counting down.
TAAATATATGCAGCCAACTATTCATCTCCTACGTATTAATTGAGTTGTCAAACTTTTCATCTTCTGCATATTAATAAATAAATAATATAAATAATTAATACACTATATAAAGTGCCATATATTATTGCTAATTAATAAGATGGAATAATTAATATAACTATTTATTAATATAATGCGACTATTCATCTCCTATGTGCATTCAATATATATAACTATTTATTTGGTGTACATATGTCGAATAACTAATTTTAATAAAGTATTAATTAAATATTTTCTAATCAAATATTTTCTTAATTAATTATCTGAACATATGTAGAAAACTATTCATTTCCTGTGTATTAATTGAGTTGTTGCACATTTGAAAACTATTCATTAATATAATACAACTATTCATCTCTTATGTGCATTAAATGCATATAACTATTTATTTGCTGTACATTTATCGAACAACTAATTTTAATAAAATATTAATCAAATACTTTCTTAATTAATTATCTAAACATATGCATAAAACTATTCAACTATTTATATCATATGTGTAAGAAATACATATAACTAATTTTAATGAAGTATTAATTAAGTATTTTCTTAATTAATCACCTAAACATATGCAACCAACTATTCATCTCCTACGTATTAATTGAGTTGTCAAACTCTTCATCTTCTACATATTAATAAATAAATAATATAAATAATTAATACACTATATAAAGTGTCATATATTATTGCTAATTAATAAGATGGAATAATTAATATAACTATTTATTAATATAATGCGACTATTCATCTCCTATGTGCATTCAATATATATAACTATTTATTTGGTGTACATATGTTGAACAATTAATTTTAATAAAGTATTAATTAAATATTTTCTAATCAAATATTTTCTTAATTAGTTATCTGAACATATATAGAAAATTATTCATTTTTTGTGTATTAATTAAATTGTTGGACTATTCTACATTTGAATATATAAATAATTAATACACCAAATAAAGTGCATATTCATTTGATTTACATGCATATGTCTATTGATACAATGTGAATATTCATCTCTTATGTACAACAAATGTATATAATTATTTATTTATTATATCTATGTCAAACAACTAATTTTAATAAAGTATTAATCAAATATTTTCTTAATTAATTACTTGAACATATGCAACCAACTATTCATTTTATGTGTATTAATTGAATTGTCAAACTATTCATATCCTACATATTAACATATAAATAATTGATAAATAATCAATACACCAGATGAAGTACATAAACCAGTCAAACAATACATATGCATCTGCTGCCATTAATATAATACAACTATTCTTATCCTACATGCAGCAAATGCATATAACTAAATTTAATGAAGTAGTAATCAAGTATTTTCTTAATTAATTACCAAAATATATGCAACCAAGTATTCATCTCCTGCGTATTAATTGAGTTTTCAAACTCTTCATCTACTACATATTAATAAATAAATAATATAAATAATTAATACATTATATAAAGTGCATAAACCAGTCAAACAACACATATGTATAGGTTCATATATATTTTTATTTGATGTCATATAACTATTCATCTGTTGCCATTATTATAATATAATTATTCATCTCCTGCGTATTAATTAAGTAATTATCTATAATTAAAACACCAAATGAAGTGGTTATATAAATTAATTACATATAACATTTCTATTTCTCACTTCCTCCCTTTATTAATTTTGATTTTGTCTCTAATTATATAATTAGAAGCCAGTTGAAAAATTAAAAAAAAACACTTCATAAGCTCAATAGGGAGTAAAGATAGAAGCATTCAAGTTTCAGAAATGGCTATCTACATATATCTAAACAAAATTCACCCATCAGAAGATCATTAGTGCATAATGGTGTAGTGAGTTAATCTAATATTTTCTAATTATTCTTTGTTTACTAGATGTCATAGGTAAGATTGTGAAAATAAAACTTGAAGGCATACGTGAGAACCAAAATAAGAATTTGACCGAGTTAATGGATATTTTGCTGGAGGACAATGAGTGAGTAGAAAGAAGAAATAATTTATCATATTATTGTTAACAGGTATAATAGTTGCATAAAAAATTAATTCCTTGCTTTCTAGGTGTGATTGTAAAAAAGAGAGGTTGGAATGTTGACTTTGGGATGATGAAGTTGGTCAACTTAATATTTTTTTTAAGAGTAATTATATGGAGCCAGTGGTTGTTTTATGTTTAAAGCAACTGATTTTAGCGGTATTTTTAATAGCAAATATTCACAACTAAATGTCATAAAAAAATTGCAACATCATTTGTTTGCAAAATTAATATTTTCCCTATGTTACAGGTACAGTGAAAGTACATAATACTTTTCATATCAGTAAACTACTAATTATTTTATACAATGATAATAAATAAAAGTCACGGTCAATCAAAATCCCATGTTAAATCACTATTGAAAAAACTAATATTTGGCCACGGTTTGTTTTACGTTATAGTGTCAAGAGTTACACATCGTAATAGACTAAAAATATTGATATGTGACAATGAAAGAAAAGAAAGTACATCCACAACAAATGTTGTCTTCAATTAATTGTTCCAAAATATCTAGCTACATTATGTATTTTCTTCTTCAGTTAATTGCTCCATATACTTCATATTTGTCATTTCTATATATAATGTATTACTTTATTATTTCATATTTCTCCCAATATCTTATCCTTTATATTAACTATGATTTCGTATAATAATTTTATTACTTCTTATAATATTTTTTATTCTTATTATTTTAAAATTTATTATTACAATGTCTAAAATTCTACCCGTACATCGCACGGGAAAATGTAACTAGTTATATACATATAACTCTCTTCCCACTCACTAATTGAGCGCTTTTGCAGGACTTTAGTTGGTCCACTTCCATAAATATTACAATTACTCGTACAGTATATCATAACTCGAATTGAATGTGTATGTAAATTTGTTAAGACATGTGCAGTCGAGGTTGTCCTGTCAACAGGAGAAAGTACCAGTCGCGTAAACCCTTATCCTTTTTCTACGGGTAGTCCGTAGTTACAACTTACAAGTTACAATCTATACCAAAAAAAGGCACGATTCAAACGGTTATATATATATATATATATATATTACATTAAATTCAACTACTAATTTATATCCGTACCCCTAAACCCTTATGTCATAAATAGAATCTAAATGTGTCTGATTTTTTTAATAAATAATATATATCTGTATTTACATTTTATATGGTTTAACATATATTTTTTGTTTAAAAAATTATTAGAGTGAACAGATAAATATTTTAAAATTATTGTCGTAACTTTTTAAATTATATTATAATACTTTTAGAATAAAATATTATACATGTTATTTATACAATAAGTATACAAAAATAAAATTTTAAAAATTCGATAAAAAATTCTAATAAAACTACGATAAAAATAATAAATATAATATTAATATTAATATATATATATATAATATTTATACATACATACATATATCTTATAAGAATCTAATAAATATTATCTAGATCTAAAACTATTTAATAAAAATCTAAATTTATTTAGACTTATATAGATACGCACCCAATTCAAATCTTTCAAATTAAAAATATATAGATACAAATCCGTTATAAATTAGACAAACTTAACGAATTTGGGTCCCATCAAAGACCTTTGAACATCCCTCGTTCGTATAGTGGAAAGCGGTAAAGAATAGGTGCCCAAGCTGGATGCCGATTTACGACGACCGTCCGCTCATCATCATGATTCAAAGTTCAAAATATGTGACCTGAGCTGAAGTGCTGCACTGATACAAAATATCTACATAAAGTGGTTTGATCGATATAAAATATCTAAAGGACCCGCCTTAGTAAATGTATAATTAAAAAAAATTATGATGCATGACTAAAAAAATAATTTTCGAAACAGGAGATGGGTCGAACAAAATTTTGTAAATCAATGTTGATGACTCATTACTTAAGCTTATTCGAAATTTTAAGATAAAGTAGATTTTGATGCTTTTTGATTCATTTAATACATTATATAATTTTTTTATAAAGTAATAATATATAAAATAATAATATGTTAGAATCTTTTTTGTCTCATATTATCTATTTATAAATGTATCTAATGTAATATTTCTATTTGATAATTTATATGAAATAATTTATAAATATAATTTTAGACGTATATTATCTATTTATTTATTATTTATATTTTAAAAGTATGGTATTGGTAGATATAATTGTACCAATTTATTCTTAATCTCATATACTATCCAACTAAATATTATCAATCAATAATATTTTTAACATTATTGATTAGCACATATTATTAATAACTTACATTAATAATAATATAATAATGATAATAATAAAATATTATTATATAAATATCAATAATTAATAATACTAATATATCAATTATTATGGATAATGATATAATTTAATATATTTAAAGTTATAATAATAATAATAAATTACGAATAATTAATATAAAATAATTTAAATTTTATTGATTATTAATATTAATATTAATTATTATTAACATAATAATGATAATTATTAATAAGAATATTTATTCATAAAAATTATCAAATTTATTGATATTATTCATTATGAATTTATTATTAATAATATTAATATTTGATTATAGTAATTAGTTATTATGATATAATGACAAATAATGGATAATAATGTATTAATTATTATTAGGAATAATATATTTAATAATAATTTTTATACTATTATCAATATCTTATTAATAATTAGTAATGAAAATTACATCAATAATTATTATTAATATTATTAATAATGGTTGTAGACAATAACATGTTGATAATCAATAGTAATTAATATTAATACTTATCCAAAAATAAAAATTAATAATATTATTATTAATATTTAATACTATCAATAATAAAAATATATTAGTCATTCATAATTAATGAGAATAATAATGATATGATTACTAATTAATAATAATTTTAAAATTATTAATATATTATTACTTACTAATTATTATTAGTATAAAAATAATAAATAATAAAATTTGATGTTAGCCAAATATATCTATTGATAAGTATAGCGGTTGCAAATAATATAGGGCACAATAAGTACCAAATTATCGTCCTACAAAGACTAATCAATAACTTAAAAATTCTAATAAAATAAATTAGGCCTAGGGTATCAAAATAAAATAAATAAATAATTATTAATTTAAACTAAGAATTTCAAAATATCTAAACTAAAATAAATAAAATCTAACGTATATCAAATTGATTAATAAAATTTACCAAGGAATTTGGATCCACCTCTATCCAATTATAATGACCAATTAATGAGTTATTCGATCTTTTTAATTATTAGTTATATGTTAATAGGAATAGTTAATTAATGCACTATCTTGAGTTACGTAGTTTTATTACTAATTATAAGTCTCACTATCTGTAGTCTAATGATTTAAATAACAGACAATGTTCTATGTTTAATTAATTATTTATCATTTTCTATTGTTGTAGAAATCATATAATTGTTCTCACAAGTTATTTAATTCATATTTATGCTATTTGACATCTTTTATCAACTTGTTAAATGTTAAATAAAGGTGACCAGTCTATTAATTAAGTGCAATATAAAACAGTAGCATATAACATATAGAGTGAGTGATCTATTAATTAAACAATCAATTAATGTATCACTATAGAGAATAGGGTTTCACCATATCCTTAATGAAATAAAATTACAACATGTTATTAATTAAAATAACAATCATCAAATTAAATAAAGAATGTATCTCAGACTATGAGGTTCATGTGCTCTTTTATGTTCTGTGCCCATGGTGGTCCATCGGTGAGCAAGGATGACGATTTCCCATAGTCCCTGTCGATGCAAATTCACTTTCCCTCTCCTCTACCTTTCATCGCTTAAATGTTAACAAGAAATGTGAAGCGGGCCTTAGTTAATGCTCAAAATCAAATAGGGGTAATGGTGGATAAAAGTGTTTCAGTGCCCCTAGTGGAACAAATTCGCAAATCAGTAATTCGTCAAAGTATTATATCTAAAGGCATAGTCGAGGCACCCATTGATGAAACTAAGATAGAAGCTATTGATTTAGCAACTATAAATAAGGTTGTCAACAAAGAAATGCTAGAAATCCTCAATCCCCATTCCACCCCAGTGGAACAATTCAATGTCGTTGATGAAGTATTTGATGAAAATAATAACCCCAAGACTGAGGGTCATGATGTCTAGAATTCATATCACAAGTTTGCGACTACAAGTGTAGACACTAATGACCTTGAAATTGAGCCTAGCTATAACATTCCTAATGTTTCTCCTCTACATAATCAAAATCCTGAAAGCTTAGATAAAGGAAATGGGGATAATGAAAATGATGACATTGACACAATGCAAGGTGGCAGTGATCCTCAATTCAAAAAGCCTTAGACTACCCTATTCCCCTTAAAATCAAGGGACAAATGTGAGGTTATTCCTGACCATAGAGAAAAGATGATTCATGATCCCTCTATGCTTGATATTATTGATGACACTTTGGATAATTGCTTTCTAGGCAGATTTGTGGAAAATTTGCCAAATGATCATGTCATCCAGATTATCAAAAAATAATGGAAAAGTAAGAGTCAATTCATTGATCTTGATACTAGTTGGATAAGTATTAAAGAACATATAGAAGAATAGAGTGCCTCATCAAGGAACGTGTCATGAATTGACTTACCCTCCTTACTTACCTTATACGATGATGGTAAATAGGAGAGATGATCCACTATGTTATTTTTCGCTTACCTCCTTACCTCCGATCTCCAAGTCAAACTCTTATAGTAGTAGGATCCATCGAATAATTCTAGGCTTAACATCTTGCTTAATAAAAAGATATCTCAAAGTAGCATGGTTAGTATACACAATAATTTTATTAAGCAACAAATAAGGGTGAAACTTATTAAAAGTAGATACCACGGTGAAATGCCCCGAAAATTCTAATTTTTAAAATTATAGTTAAATAAGGTTTTATTAGAAAAATTAATTAAATAATTTTTTTTTATTAAAATAAAAGGAAATTAATTAGGCCAAATCAAGAATAAATTTATGGGTATTTTAATTAGGAGAAATTTGGGTATTTTAGCTAATCAAGGATATTATTTTGGAAATTATTTTATTTAAAATAAGAAGGAGAAAATAGTTTCAAATTAATATTAATTTTATAAATAATTTAATTGAAGAAAATTAGGGTGTTTTGCTAATTAAAATGGAATTTATGAAAAATCTTTCAAAAATCCTAATTTAACCTAAAAAGGGATTTAAATATTAATTTATTTAAATATTATTATTTTTAAATATTCCAAATATTTTAATTAATTTAAATACCCAATCTAATTATTTTTCTCTTTTCCTTTTTCCCTTTTTTCCTTTTTATTTCTTCCTTTTTCTTTCTTTTTTTTTCTTCTTCTTTTCTTCCTTACCTTCTCCCCGATTAGGCCTGCTTCCCGTGGCCTAATCCTTCCTTTTCTCCTTTCCTTCGGCCAGCCCAGCCAGTGCGACTACCTCCTTCCTTCTCCCTTGTCGTGCCGCATTTTGCTTCTTTTTCCCCGTAGACGTGGCGTTTCATTTAAAAAAATTACCAGCGTCGCTTGCCAGTTCTTCCCCTTTTTTCCTTTCTTTCTTTTTCTTCTGGACCGCTAGTCTAGCCCCCCCCCCATCTTCTTCTTCCTTCTTCCCCGTCGATACTGCCAACCTGCAAATTCGCCGCCCCGCCCTGGTTTTGATCGGCCAGTTTTCCCCTCTCTTTCCCCACTGATCGGCCTATTATTTCGACCCAATCAACTCCCCTATTCTCGCGTGTTTTTCCCTCTCCCTAGCCTGCGCAACCCTTGCCCGAGATTTACTGCCACCGGCCAACCATCGCTGTTGGTGACCCTAACCCTACTAGCCATATTCCCTCGTCGTCCCACAGACCTCACCCTATCATTTAAACCCTATAAATACCCCCGGTTTGAGCTCTGTATCGAGCTTTGGTTGTTTACCCATAATTCCCCGACCTCAACACTACCGCCCCTTTAGACGTCGTTTCCGCCGCCTCCGGCCAACTTCGCTGCCCTCTCTGCCCACCCAAATCATCCTTGCGCCGCCCTATAACTAACTAAGCCTCTCTTATCCCTCGATTTTTCTTGCATAAGCCGCTCCGGTGTGCGAAGTCCCCTTCCCAATCAACCTATTTCTCCACCTCCGCCGCCCTTCGCATCGCCCTTAGCCACCTCTTCTACCGCTTTCGCCGCTCCTTTCACCTCTCATTCTGTACTGCAGACCACCCTCTCTTTCTCTCCTTCTTCCCCATTCGGCCACCACCGCCTCCACCGTGTGCCGCCACCTTTGGTTGTGTCGCCACCCTCATTCAACTCCTCTCCCTCTAGGCAGTCTTAAACACCCCAACCCCCACCTCCATTATGCCTCTCCTTTTCCCAGCATCCAACATTTCCCCTCTTCTTCTCTTTTTCCGGCCACCGCCGGTGCCACCCATCCTCACCAGTCTAAGGTTGAACCCTAGACCCTCTCAACCCTTTTCTCTATTTTTATAAGCCTTAATTTATTTTATTTCATTTATTTGAATATAAATACTATTATTATTAATAATATTTCCATTATAAATATGTATTATTATTAGTAGTAGTATTAATGTTTTTATTATTATTTATGTTGAGGGCCGAAGTCCTATTGTAATTTTTTATTTCGATTTTATCATTATTACTCTTATTATTTCTATTATTACTACTATCATTATTATTATTAATATGTGATTATTATTATTATTATTATTATTATTATTATTATTATTTCAAAATTGTTGTTGTTATTATTATTATTATTATTATTATTATTATTATTCCATTATTATTATTACAACTATTTTACCATTAGTGTTTCTTTTATTATTATTATTATTTTATTTTATTTTATTTTCAAGTGTTAGTATTATTATTCTATATAAAGCTAAAACCCTATTGTGCCTATTTTGAATTGTAGTAGTGGTATTATAAATATCAAGTCTTATTATTAGTAATATTATCATTATTTTTATCAATAGCATTTATTATTATTATTATTAGTGTTATTATTATTATTATTATTATTATTATTATTATTTAACAAGTTTATTATTTTTCAATGTAGGGTGGAAACCCTACTTCTTTTTATCTTCAAATATTATCCTTACTATTATTACCGTTATGGTTATTATTATTTTGTAATATTATTATGGTTTTTATCATTATTATTATTATTATTATTATTATTATTTCATCATTATTATTATTACTAAATTTGGTTATTTAGTTTACTAATATTATTATTAGTATTATTTTAGTAAAGGGGCCAAAGCCCTTATTTCACTATGTTTTTGAGTAGTGCCCTTTTTATTATTATTGTTACTATTTTTATTATTCTTATTAATATTAATATTGATATTATTTTTAGTATTTTATCAAAAGCCTAGTCTTAGAATAAGTTAGTAATTAATAGTATTTTTAGTAGGAAGGAATCTAATTCTAGTTTTTCCCTCATAATAGGTGAGACCAGTCAAAGCCCTAAAGAGGCGTAGGAGCGTGCTCCAAGACCGGTGTCGTTTTAGGTAAGGGTGTTACTAAGGCATTTTGTGTGTTTATATGCATTATGTGCTTCGCATGTTATGTATCCTATGTCTATCATTATTAATTATGTCGTATGTGGTATGATGTGGAGTTGAAGTATGTTTTCGTGTATTTGCATGACATGTGTATTACGTATATGTGATAAATGGTTTGTGACCCTTTAGACATGCATGTGAGGATGTTAATGTGGTTTGTGTGGGAGAAAGGATGAAAAAGGAGAATTGGGGGGGGAATAAGTTGACCAAGGGATGTGAGTTGACCTAAGTATTTTAATGATTCATGTTTGGAAGAATAAAATGGAAAATTTAGGGTTTTGTGTGAGATAATATAATTTATGGTTTTGTATGGAAGAATCTAATTTATGGTTTGTATGGGAGAATCTTATTTATAGTTTTATATGGGAGAATCTAATTTAAGGTTTTGTGTGGGAGAATCTTATTTATGGTTTTATATGGGAGAATCTTATTTATAGTTTTATATGGGAGAATCTAATTTAAGGTTTTGCGTGGGAGAATATAATCTATGGTTTTATATGGGAGAATCTAATTTATGATTTTATATGGGAGAATCTAATCTATGGTTTTGTATGGGAGAATCTAATCTATGGTGTTATATGGGAGACTCTAATTTATGGTTTTGTATGGGAGAATCTAATATATGGTGTTATATGGATGAATCTTTAGTTTTATATGGTTTGAATTTAGGGTTTGGTAAGAATGAATCTTTGGTTTTGTATGGATTAAATTAGGGTTTTGTATGGATGGATCTAGGATTTGTATGGTTGAATCTAGGGTTTCACGTGGGATTTCTAGGGTTTCGCATGAAAGATTCAAATGGTTGCATAGGATGTGTAACGTTTGCATGGGCATGAATTTTACGCAAGAAAAGTTGATTTGGGGTGTGAGGAAGGCAATGTAAGTGTTGTTTGGGTGTTTGAACACTTTGAATGAAAAATTAGTACGTGGAGAAATATAAGGGTACATAGGAGACCGAGCTAGAGTTGGTGTGGCTGCTTAGGGTTTTTGTGGTATCATGTGTACTTGGTAATTAAAGTGTTATTATGAGGATGGTATTTATGAGTTGTGGTGTGTGGAGTGTTAAAATGATTTGGGTTGTGTGAGATGGAGTAAGATGGGCCGCTGAGGCCTAAAATCGGATTTCGGGATAAAACCCTAGAGTGAGATGTGGAGTGGACTTGGAGGATAAGTGTAAAGGGAGTGGTTCATGCATGTCTAGGGTGGCAAATTTTTCGAATAAGATACTTAAGACATTAATCACTTAAAGTGAAAAATTGCTGAGCCGGGCCCAGACCGGTCCACTGGCGAATAATAGAGGTTAGGGCATGATGTTCTATGTGTTTCTGGTCCACCGACTATAATAGTGGTTAGGCTTTGTACCTGTGCGTTTTTGGTCCACCGGCTATAATAGTGGGGGATTCTGTACTCAACAAAACCGAACATATTTGTGCCAAGACACGGGAAAGACACTAAGTACTTATAGTGGAACACCGTGCGAGAAGGGGCCAGAACGGTCCACCAGAAAATAATAGTGGTTAGGAGCTTTATGCCCTATGCGTTTCCGGTCCACTGACTATAATAGTGGTCAGGAGATTTATACCTTGTGTGTTTCCGATCCACCAGCTATAATAGCAGGGTTCCCGTACTCGTATGGATTTGATAAAAATCATGGTGTGAAATGAGTTCTAATCAGAGATTAATTAAGTAATTAATCCGAACTACAAATGGGCCTTTATGTATCATTTTCGAATGATTGTATGATATTATATTATCATGATGGATTATGCTCTTTGGTTTCTTCTGCATTATTTGTATAATTTTGTGTGTTGGCCTTAGTGTACGGTTACCTTACTCGGTACGTAGCGTATTGATCACCCTTTTCATGGGTGCTGCTCATTTCCACGAGTAGTAGGCCCTTCTGACTTTGTGTAGGTGGGCGAGACATCCGGCGGGGCTGAGTGTTGAGCATGTTTGGCTCAAGGTTCGAGAGCGTTGTGGCTGTTTTCGCTCTTCTTGTTATTCTATCTCATCCTGTCATTTATTTTGGATCGGATTTATCCTTTTATGATTCATTACTTGTATCGAATATTTTAAATGAACCTTTTATCGGTTGTAAGCTTAATTCCCTTTTGGATATGAATTACAATTCTTTACGCGTACTCTGATCTTTGGTGTTATGATCTTTCTAAGTTCTTTCGTGAACTCTTGATTTAAGTTGAATATTAATCTTTTCTTAGCCTTAGCACTTGGTACTGAAACGGTCGGAGAGAACCGGTTTGGTATTAAGTGTGGTGGTAACATCCCCAAAATTCACAGGTTTTAAATTTTAAATTCTTCTGCTTAAAAAAAATTAGTGAATTTTGGGGTGTTATACACGAGTAGCAATTTTTTTTTCCAGTATTGGCATAATTCTTTTGTGCGAAATTCAAAGTTTTGCTAGCATAATAAATAGTGTAGAAAAGTTTGTCCCTACGTTGTCCCAAAACTACTCTTAAAGCCACATCTCCAGCATCACACATGATTTCAAAAGAAAGATTTCAATCAGAGCAACAATAATCGGAGCATTCACAAGTTTTTCTTTAAGGGTGTTAAAAGCCTTTAAGCACACATAAGAGAATTCAAATGTCAAATCTTTAGCCAATAGATCACATAGAGGTTTTGAAATTTATGAAGAGTCCTTAATAAACCTTCCATAGGAACCAACATGGCCAAGAAAACTACGAATGTCCTTAATACATTTTAAGGGAGGTAATTTTTTAATAATTTCAATTTTTGCTTTATCTACCTTTATCCTCTTACATGAAATATCATGCCCTAATACAATCCCTTCTTACACCATTAGATGTCATTTTTCCTAATTTAAACAAGATTGGTATCCTCACAAAGTCTTAGCATAAGTTGAGGGTTATCTAAACAAACATCGAAAGATGAGCCAAGTAGTGAAAAATTATTCATAAAAATTCCCATAAAATTCTCAACCATGTCATGAAATATAGCCATCATGTATCTTTGGAAAGTAGATGGAGCATTATAAAGGCCAAAAGGCATCCGCCTATATGCAAAAGGGCCATAAAGACAAGTAAAAGTGGTATTTTTTTGGTCATCATAATTTTAATAATTTTTATGAATATTATAATAATTATCATTATTACCATAATTAATAATAATAATTATTGTTATTACTATCATCTTTAAAAATATAATAATCATTATTATTATTATAAATAAAAATTAAAATTTTATTATTGTCATTATAATAATATGTATTATGATTATTATATCTACAATTATATTTTTATGTTTACAATAATAATAATAATATTTTCTATGATCTAACAGATCGATAATAATATGATACTAAAATAAAGTGAAAAAAATAAAGTATTACTAGTTTTATTTCATTTGTTGTTATATGTGTAATATATTATTATTATTATTATATAAAATTTTATTAATAAGATAGTCTATTGATATTTATGTAGCAATTTATATAAGATAAAATATTATTTTTGTGGATCGAATTTGACTTTAATTTATATTAAGTTTGAAATTAATTTATTTTAGTTTATATTATTCGAATAAAGATTATTATTAGATTGTCCAAATTTATATTAGTTTCGGATTAATTCAAATTATTTTAAAATTTTAAGCTGAGATCAAATTTAAATTAAATTTACCAAATCTAGATTTAGATCCGTATGATAATCCTTAATAACTTAAATTTTGGTCGATGCACTTCAAATTTATCATTTTTTTAGATCGATGAATTTAACGTACACGCTAATTATAACTTAGCCAAAATTCTGCGACGACGACAGTATTTTATTTTATTTTTAGATTTAAAACATAAATTATAAGGTTGCACTCACCTTTCTAAAATGAAAATATTATATGGACCAGACCAAAGTTACCGAACCAATCTCCCAACGTCCGAACAGCCTGAAAGTCCCCACACGACTACCTTCTTTCCGCCGCCGTCACCTCTCGGCCACCTTGAAGAAACTAAAAACGTCGCCCATCCCAGTTTTCCGAGCCACAAGGTTGCCCGCCCACCTTCCTTCCTTCCTGCCTTCCATCGTTTTCCTTTTTCTTTATCTTTTATCCACATAAATTTGATGTCTCCTATTTTATTTAAGGATCCCCCCCTATTTGGTTGATTTGATTTGTGTTTGTTAGAGTATTATATTTGGCCCTCGGATGCTGTAGTTTCGCGTATTCTGACTTGAAAAAATTACAATACTTTCGTGACCGTGGAGCAATGGAAGTGGACAATCTCTCCAAAGAATTGGATGTTGCCGTTAGAATCGTCCATTTGGCGTGTTCTCTCTGTCAGAAAGTGCAGGAGCGCCTGCTCTCTGCATCCGCTGAGATGGTCAAGTCCAAGGATGATGATTCACCTGTCACCATTGCTGGTAACTCTGTTCATAATTTGCCCGCTAATTTTTTATTTGGCGGGTGTGTTTTTTCTGGTACTGTAGTAATTGTCATCGTTGCTTTTTCTTGCCTGGCTTCATTTGGTTTTGGGTTCAATTCATTATGAGATGCTAACCGGTGCAGGATGGTAATAAAATCAGAAATGGTAGAGCATTCCTCAGGATCTTTTGGTTTTTACTCTTTTTGCTAGATTATGCTTTCTAGTTCTAGCATTTGGTGTTGTTCGCTTAATTTCCTCCATTTATTAAAATTAGTCTGCATCTTTGTGGACCATTTGTCATCTTTATACTTTCTTCAAGCCTAGAATGGAACAAGTGGCCTGAGGCTGAAACTCAGGTTGAACAACATCCTAAATATATATGAGATTAGCAACTGAGAAAGATGATTATAACACCAATGAGGTCTGGGTCTAGTTGTTGAAGATTGGGATCTCCTAGTTTCAAATTGCCCACGACTTATGTATCTATTGTACCCGACCACTATAATATTTTCTTGTGCTTACCAATCAGAACCTTATATTGTGTACCAAAGTACTTATCCCCTTTTCAAACCTAGGGCAAAAAAGCTTCAAACGCAATTGTCGTAATATTTGAATCCTTTATTTATGCTTCTTTTCATCTTTCAGACTTTGTATCTTTAGCTTGAAAATATGATCTTGATCATGGAAACAGGGTGTTTCTTTGAAGCAATTTAGTATCAACTGAGAGGCTGGGGCATTTTTTTTCAACTAAGGGGGAAAAATGTGTCCTTTGTGTTCACCAGAGATTGAACTTGTCCAAACATATAATCAAAACAGATTATCATTGAGAGTTTCCCTGTGACAAGGCCTAATAGCCAATATGAGGAATTCAAATGAAATGTGATTTCTGAAGAAACCCAAATGAATACAGTCAACTCAGATTATGATCCAGTAAATTATTTTGCACTTACAGAATGAAATATGATGTATTTTGGGTGACTTGAACCCTATTCAGATTTATGTAAGAAAATACTGTCTTGATGTGATTGTTGGGTGAGGTTCAAGGATGTAGACCTACATATTGCTACCCCAACTGATTCGTTGAGGTGTCATTGCAAGAAAGGAAGTAAAATTGTTTTCTTTTATGTGCTTCAATTACCAATGGAATATGGCTTTGTTCATTTATTTAATTTTTTTGCCAACAAGGATATGTGAATTTGATGACAGATTGCCGCTACTACATGAACAGATTACAGTGTTCAGGCTATTGTCAGCTGGATACTTTCTGAAAGCTTTGGCAACCAAAATTTGTCCATAGTTGCAGAAGAAGATGCTCAAACATTGGCAGAAGCAGACTCTTCTAGTTTATTGGAAGCAGTGGTTAGTACAGTGAACGAATGCTTGTTGGAAGCTCCTAGATATGGTCTTAAAAGTCCAGATAGTGCACTTAACCCTGCACAAGTACTTGAAGCCATTAGCCGATGCAGTTCTTCTGGAGGTCCTGCGGGAAGGCACTGGGTTCTTGACCCTGTAGATGGTACTCTTGGATTTGTCCGTGGTAATCAGTATGCTGTTGCATTAGCATTGATTGAACAAGGGAAGGTTGTCATTGGTGTTCTTGGATGTCCCAATTACCCGATGAAGAGAGAGTTATTGAATCGTCATCATCAGCTTACATCACAATTGTCTTCATTCTCTTTGGATTCATGGGAAAAAGGCTGTGTGATGTATGCAAAGAAAGGAACTGGAAAGGCATGGATGCAACCATTAGTTCATGGAGTACATATGCTCAAGTGGATGGAATCTGCAACGCTGATTCGGGTTTCTTCAATCCACGATCCAGTTCTGGCAACCTTCTGTGAATCTGTGGAAAAGATGACTACAAGTCATTCTTTTTCAGAGGGAGTGGCTCATACTGTGGGCCTTAGGTGAGTGATCCTTTTTAACTATGTTTTCTTGTCTCCAATTGTGTGAACGTTGAAATCAGGCCAATTTCTTTTGTGTCTGGTATAGGTGCAGTGAGAGGACAAACCACGTAACTTCCAATGGAAAATAAGATAAATCTATAACGTACTTTTTTGAGATATTCATTGGTTCTTTTTTTCTGCTCATTGTTTAGTGTGCTTTACTTTGTGTTTCTCAGTGCTCCCTGCATTTCAACCTTACCTTTTAATGGCTCAACATGTGTGAATGCATGTGGGTAGATTAAATGGTCCCGAGCTACATTTATGTATTAAAATATACACCTATATGTAATTATTGCCACTGATCATGAATATCAAAAATGCTTTCTTCTTCTGAGTTAGAACCTTAAAGCATAGTGCTACCCAATTAATTAACTCTGGCGACCTTCTCTGACGTAACTTTGTTATGCCAGGAATCAGCCTTTGCGGGTATATAGTATGGTGAAGTATGCAGCCATAGCTCGGGGAGATGCTGAAGTCTATATGAAATTTGCAAGAGTTGGCTATAAAGAGAAGATATGGGATCATGCCGCTGGGGTTCTGATTGTAGAAGAGGCCGGTGGCATGGTAACTGATGCTGGGGGGCGTCCTCTGGACTTTTCTAGGGGTGTATATTTAGAAGGATTAGACCGCGGTATAGTTGTTTCTTCGGGATCTGAATTGCATGCAAAAATCATAGGTGCTGTCTACGCTAGCTGGGAGTCCTCAAACCTCTAAAGATTCCATCATTTCTGCTGTTGTGCTGGTTATTGCATTCGATCTGTTTTTCTACATTAGGTACGTAATCGTAGCAGTCCTTTCTTTGGAAGAACGTGAACCTCTCAACGCTTGGTCTTTGGTTACAGTTAAAGAGCCAGTTAGGAAACCTTTATGACTGTTTCTCATGGACGTGACCGATGCATTCAATCACTTTTCTTGTTCGGTTCTTTTTTATCATATTTGCAGGAAGATGTGACGTGGTACTTGATTGTGGCGTTGTGGTGGTGGTGTCTGCATCCGAGCAAAGAATGTGACGAAGTCTTTACAGCTATTCTAGACGGTAATGGACGTGTTTTTTGAGAATCTGGTCTGTCTCCCATCTTTTGTTTTTTGTTATTCTTGCTGGACCGAAAGTAGTCCGCCTCATTCCACATCGGTCTTGCTAGAAGCATAAAGTTAGTACCGACCTCAAGGTTAAGGAGTTGTCTCGGTTGTGTAGTAGATGAAATTACCGGATCTATAGGAGCGGAATACTTTTTTTGTTAGAAATGTACTAGCTTTTCTTGTAAGCTTTTACCTGATCAGACTGCATCTTACATTTGATGTATGTGAAATGCAATCAATCAAATGACAGGAAGTTAGTATATGGTTCATATGATCTTTGGCATGCTTGACCTTTCCCTTCTTTTGGTGATAAACGAGCAATTTTTATTTCAGTTGTGGGTCATATAAATATTACGAAGAGCACAGACTGAGAATGCCACACAAGTTCTTTTTCTTTTTCTTATCTGTAACCTGAGAGAGAGTTATAGTATAGGCCCTATGGTCATTAACAAAGTTGCTAAAACTGAATATCGTTTTGCACATCCGCTCATAAGATACGGTTGATACCATATACGGGATGTGCCTTACACGTTATTGAATGTGTTTACCCCCATACGCGCGTCATCATATAGAGCCTGCACGGGTAGGGTTACCAACTGTACGTACATGTCCAGGTGAAAATGTATGTTAACAACCATCCAAAATTAGAACACAGTTGTTTCTTCTAGTGAAATGCTCTGTTCGAGCCCTCGTCAATTTATCCATTATCTTCCTCTTTTATTTTTAGGTGCAACTGTCTTGCAACGTTGGTTTGTATGTTGCAAACCAACTAGGCGTCCCAAATTCTTCTAGGGAAGTGAAGTTGGAGACTGTATCAATTGGATGGTTTGAATTGAACCTAATTTTGCACAATCCAAGATAGAGTCAAACCGAAAGTGAACCCGAAGCGGTTGTGTAGCAAACTTGATTTTAATTTGGTTTAAACACAACAATTGTATAGCAAATTTGATTTTAATTCGGTCTAAATCAAAGCCGGCCTGAATGATTCATTTGCCACCTTTTGCCTGATCAATTAATTGTGCGGATTGGATACATAGTTTTCTTCACATTAACATTTTCTCTTGCAATATTGTTGGATGTTGGGTGTAAAGTTTGCCCCAGGTTGGCATTTTGAGGGATTTTCCTAAGCTAAAAATATTTTACTCATGGAAATGCATCAAGATTACAGATTTGGCCAACCGCAACATGAAATTCTACTATTCCCCTTCCTGCAGTGATGCCACTGAACTATGATTTTCAGGATTTGTTCATCAATTAGTGACCCAAATTAATCTTCATCACCAAGAGAATGGTGATAAGTGAATGAAAATATTGAAGGTGAAAAAGTCAATATAATAAATAACAAAAAATCAATTTTCTTGGGTAGTGAGTGTATTCAACAACATTTTCTTTTAAAGTAAGATAGTCTCATTACTTAAAAATTAAATGTTTACAACCAACAACACAATCAATAGATCCTATGTAACATATATAACAACCGTTCATATTTGTCATGAAAGTGGGGGTGGAAAACCCTTCTTGCAATTGAGGTCACAATAGCATAAAATAAACTCCTTTTATCTCATTGTTTTCCTTAAAAAATCATAAGGTTCCTCTCAAGCCAAGTAGCTGCCACATATGCTCCAAATAAGGATGAAGTAATTGATTCTTCTTTTTTGGTTGCCTAGCTCTTGAGACCAAACCATGAGCCTCTTTATCTAAGCTAAACACTGCCTCTCAAAGGTTCGTTGTAGCATGAATTGTGTTCCATATCCAAAGAGACATGGGGCATTTCATAAAAGGATGATTCATTGTCTCAATGCTCCATAAAAAATACACCATATAGGGATGGCAATAGGGCGGGTCGGGGATAGGGACCCCATCCCCATCCACGAACCCGATAAGAAAAATAATCCCCGAATCTGATCCGATCCTTAATTTATTTCCCATCCCCGATTTATTTCCCGACCTTGAAACCCGACCCGATCCCCAAAATCCGACTTTATACCCAATTCCTGATCCTCAAGCCTTTTTTTATATTATACTTTTAATTATATATATATATATATATATATTAATTTTATAAAAATATATACAAAAATTATTCGGGACGGGTTCGGAGATGGAGACCCCAAACCCGTCCCTGCCAAAATCCTCGTTAAAAATCCCCGAACCTGAACCCAAACCCGATCCCCAAATTCTCTCCTCAAACCCGAACTCGAACGGGGAATCCCTGATGGGGCCTTGAATCCACGAAAAAAATTGTCATCCCTAATACCATACATCAATACTCATCCTTATGGCAGCAAACCACTACTATGTTGACAGCTTATTTTGCATGGCTAGCCATAATGGTATACGGTTCCTAAGGAGGAGAAGACTATGCCACACCAAACGTGCCCACCATGGCTTCAACTTTCTACCTTTCAACTCCTTATAAGTTGCTTGAATGGAATAATCATGAAACCTTGTACCCAACCAACTCTAAAGTAGAGGGTAAAACTTGTCTCAGAGCAAGAGCACTTGTCGAAACACTTATGACGTACATAACGAGGGTTTATATGTCCATAAATACTCCCTTTTTAGGTAAATGGCATGTAAACATTTAATCCATAAGGAGTCATTCTTAGTAAAAATATTCCACAACAATTTCCCCAACGCACAACTATTCTACAACTCTTGCTAGAAGAACTCGAATCCACCTTCATCCTTGGGAAAGCATATATGATCTCAGGTAATAATTACTCTCTTCCTCTCAGTAAACTTGCAAAAGCACAAAAAAATTCGACAAAGACCGATGAACT
This sequence comes from Tamarix chinensis, assembly GCA_030549775.1. NCBI lineage: Eukaryota > Viridiplantae > Streptophyta > Magnoliopsida > Caryophyllales > Tamaricaceae > Tamarix > Tamarix chinensis. The sequence goes on along the minus strand of CM060177.1, from coordinate 7,032,848 downwards.
TATGCAGAACTTTTGGTAACAAAATTACCTCATTGAAGTACACCTGTAAACTAAACATAATAGATTTGATGAGGTGAACATATGCAAAGACCACTGCCCATTGAATAGGAGGGACTTACGAAAGGAACCCTTCAGTACAACAATACTGAGCAACCCTTAATAATAAACCAAAATGAAAAAACCAGCATAGAACACATGCAAGACATCACAATAATATATGGTATAAAACATCGAGCTCTACATGCATCAATTGAAATACGATAACCAATAATATATGGTGTGGCATAGTATAACCAAGGCCATATACTATTCATACTCGTTCATTTGGAACTAACTAAAACTTATTAATGGCACATCCAAGATGTTCTCTTTGCGGTATAATTAGAAATAACATCAACCCAAAACCAAGATAATAAATCACATGTTCTATACCTCATTATCAATCCTGATAAATCTCATAACATAGATAGGTTTAGAAGGACAGATCAATAACAATATATAGTATCACATGTAGGCACAAAGGTTGCAACCAAAACATAGGTAGGCACGAAGGCTGCTACTAAATCACAGGTAAGCACAAAAGCTACTATCAAACCACAGATAGACACAAAGGTTGCTACCGAACCATAGGTAGACACAAATGCTCCTACCAAATCATAGGCATGCACAAAGGTTGCTACCGACCAATCTAATAATCCAATAACCCATCAATCATTTCCATTTTTATTTATTCAAGCAGAGATCAATCAACCTAGAGACACTAAAGTACTCCAATCATACCGGAGCACCAAGGCAGCACAATATCCTACTGAATATCAACCTAAGGATGCAAAGGTCCCCTAGTCGCACTGGTACATGAAGGCAACACACTACTCTACCAACAATGATACCTAATCCATAAGTATGTATATCTCTTATTAATGTGCAGAATAGTATAGAGTAAGATATAGGGCTTGGTTGGGGCATTAAGCCACACCAGCAAAAATCCATAATCCACTGTGGATTGAACCTCATCTTTAGGGTTTGTAGTGAAATAACATTAATAATCACTACAGAGCCACAATTCCTGATATTGAGATTTTTCACTTTAAGTATTAGTATTTTATCAAGGTTACCACAAAATCATATATAATCACATAGATCCAATTTTCATAATTAATTGTTTACTCAATTCCAATCATTACGAGACATATATTGTAACACCTCAAAATTTTAAAATCTAAAAGTTGATATTTAACCCTTTATTTATAACAATTTAATCTTAAATTCTTTATTTAATTATTTTATGGACCTTTGATTTATAAAAATAGATAGAATTATATAATAAATTAATACAAATATTTTTATAATTTTATCTTACTCTTTTTATTTACCAAAATTATTTTCTTAAATTAATAATTTAAAATTTTGATAAATTGATTTAATATTTTCTTCATTAGCCAAATTTATACCAATTTCTAATCCTAACACTAAAAATAATTTTCTTTTTCTTTTTCTCCATTTTTCTTTTTTTCTTCATTTTCCTTTTCTTTCTTTCTTTTCTTCCTCTTTCTTTGGGCCAACCCAACCCTTCTTCTCCTTTTCTTTTCTTTTCTTCTCCTGCCGGGCTGACCCTTCCCTTCTCCCTCTTGGGCCAGCCCAAGCCCTTCTCTTTTTTTTCTTTCCCTCATCTCCCCCTCTTCTTTTTTTTCTCCTCACCCACGCGGGCCAGCTTTCTTTCCCTCTTGGGCCCTCTTTCTTTCCTTTCCCTCCTGCTCGACCCATTTCCCTTTCTTCTTTCTTCTTCCCTTGCATCACCTCGAACCAAACAACCCCTCCCTTCCCCTAGCACATCTCCTTCGTCTTCTTCTCCCTATGCCCCTACATTGCCAGCCTGCAAGCCCCTCTGCTCGGCCAGACCTCCCTACACCTCCCTCCTCCCCTGCCTTCCCTTTCTTTGCCATTTGTGCCCCTACATTCCATTCCCCGCATGCTTCTCCCTTCCATTTTCGTCCACCCCTCCAGCCATGCCCCCTGCACGCTGCATGCCCCTCTCTCTCTCCCTCTCCTCCTCTTCTCCTTCTCTGGCCATTCTCTCCCCCGAGCTCACCCCTCCCTTCCCGATTCTCTCTTTTCTTTTCTCTCCCTTTTTCTCCCTTATTTTTTTGTTTTCCGCCCATCTCCGCCGTCTCCACCACCCAACAGGCCACCACACCTCCCTCTCTTACACCCTACCTCCTCCCTGCATCGCCCCAAGCAACCATCACACACCACCCTGCAACCTACTCCCTCCCTTTTCTCTCCTTCTTCCCCTCGACTCCCCTCTACACTTGCCACCTTCGCCACCTTTTCTTCCTACTTCTGTCACTGTTGCAGCCTCCCCTCATCCACCAGACATCACCTTAACCTCCCTCTACACCCCTTTACCCGAACCACCCTGCCTAACCCCTTATCTTCCTCTTCTCCCTCCCTTCTCTATACCTTCTTCCTGCAGCCGCTGCAACCGTCTCTACCGCCACACGTTGGCCTCCAACCACCACCCACATCCTGCCTCACCCTTGCACCCAACAACCAGCCCCAACACCTCTCCACCACCTCCCACAAGCCATTACCCGAGCCCCCCTCCTTCCTTCTTACTTACCCCTTAGCCAACCAAAAATCCTAAAGGAATGTGACTTAAGTTCAATATTAAAGTTTATATTTGTAGAAATTACAAAACACATGACCGATTAACCCCCTCCTCTAACAACATATATATTCACATGAATTTAGGAGTGTCAAGTGGATAATTGATAGTAATGAACCTAGGAGGCAATAAAAGCTTTAATCAACAACTTTCGACTTATATGAATACATAAGGATGACAACAATTCTTTTGAATTCCTAGCATAAGACCTGAATTAATTTCTTCCATGATATTTTATTCAAAGCCATACATTGCAACAAGCTTCCATGACTTGTTAAAGTATATTCTCAATAGTAAAGGGATAGCTAAAAACAAGATAGGAGGAGATGATGGAATTCATAAAAAAAAAATTAGCAGGATTAATAAAGGAAAGAACGCTCATAGTCATATAATTTTATGTAATTAAGTGATTCTAATCACTAGTTTAGTTTGGTAGAAGCACCAAAAATATCATGGTCTCAACTCGCAAGATAATGGAAATAGTTGCTTACCCAAATGATAGACTTTATAATATTTCTATACAAAATAGGCAATTAAGATAATGTAGACAATATATCACACATCGACATGAAATTATGTAGTCCTCCCAAATTAATATTAAGTATAGTATTTTTAGTTTATATTTACTTATAGAGTTGTGCACCAAGCACAAAATGAACTATTCTTTCACCTTTTACTAATACATACCATGTGTTTATTATAATACCCCGAATATAAGCAACTATTTTTGTATAATATTTAAAGGAAAATAAATTATAAAAATGAGTTTCAAAGAGGGAAACCAATCGATTGGTAAATTACCCGAGCCCCCTCCTTCCTTCTTCCTTACCCCTTTGTCTATGAATGGCTCATACTACATGGGTAGCATGAGTTGTGCCGTGTAATGTTGGTATGTTCTTATCTAATATTGAGGTATAATATAGTTTGGTAATATTATATATTTAATAAGTATTTTTTTAATAAAAATCATTCTTTTACTTATCTAATATTAATATTTCACTTGTGATATTATTTTAGGTATGAAATTTTACTAAACGGAGCTTAAGCATTTTAAACCGGGATACCGTTTAAGCTTGGTTTTTGCTGGAAATAAGGTAATCGTTATATCCTACTAAAATATATGGATTATTGTATGTTAGTAAATTAGGGTTTTTGGTATGTGGTTTATGTGAATATGATGTGTTACAAACAATCTCATGATTATTAATGTTATCTTGGAAAGTAGAAAGAAAACCGGGATTGATGTTGATAATGGGTGTTATGTGTATATACATGCTATGATAAGTGAGTATGGACATTTGTAGTGAAAATAATACTAATATGAGCCCCAGGGGCAATTTGGTCATTTGGACACATTATGATGTTTAAACCTAAATGAGATGTCTAATGTGTTATGAATGTTTCTAAGAGTGGAGATGGAAGTTTGGTGGATTATAAATGTATATGTTAGTAGCAGCATCAATATTTAATGGCCTAAGGGTATTTTGGTAATTTTAATATATGGTATTGATTATCTGAATGCAAATGCATTCTAAGTGTTGTATGAGGTTAGCAATGATAATGGAGGGTTTGTGGCATTGAAAATACACGTTTCATCATGAATAATGATATTTCATGACCTAAAGGCATTTTAGTAATTTGGCATGTCTAATAGGAATTAACTAAATAAATATGCATGGCAAGTGGTAATTGGTACTAAGAATGATAATAAGGGTTTTATGGTGTTATTAATGCATATGGGGTATGATTATTAATATTAAATGACCTAGGGGTATCTTGGTAATTTTGCATGTAAAATGGTGATTAGTTAATAAACAGGCATGATAAGTATAAATTGATGTTAAATATGATAATAGGGATCTATTATCTTAGTATCACTTATTTGAGCATAATATTTAATAAAATATGATCTAGGGGCATTTTAGTAATTTTGCATGCAAAATGGTGATTAGTTTAATAAACATGCATGGTAAGTATAAATTGATGTTAGATATGATAATAGGGGTCGATTATCTTAATATCACTTATTTGAGCATGATATTCAATAAAATATGGTTTAGGGGCATTTTGGTAATTTTGTATGTAATATGATGACTAGTCTAACAAACATGCATGGTAAGTATAAATTGATGTTAAACATGATAATACTGGTTTATTGTCTTAGTATCACTTATTTGAGTATGATATTCAATAAAATATGGTCTAGGGGTAAATTGGTAATTTTATATGTAAAATTGTGATTAGTCTAATAAACATGCATGGTTAGTATAAATTGATATTAAATATGATAATAAGGGTTTGTTACTTGAGTATCATTTATTTGAGCATGATATCCATTAAAATATGGTTTGGGGGCATTTTGGTAGTTTTTCATATAAAATGGTGGATGAGCATGCTCGCTAAGGATAAATTGATATTAAATATGATAATAGAGGCTATTGCCTTATTATCACCTGTTCAAGTATGATCGTGAATATTATAAGACCTAGGGGTATTTGGTAATTCGGGGAGTATCATAATGAATATGCATGGGTTATGGGTAACTTAGTAAATTGGAGTATGAGGTGTTGTTATTCTCATAAACATCAGGGAAGAGCATTACTTGTTGATTTAGCATGAGAATGGGTGTTGGTTGTTCTAGAAGTGCATGTTAGGGTTTTATGTGTAAAATGATCGTTTGGTGTGTTGGGTTACTTAACTTTGTAATCAATAGTATAATTATTGTGTGATACTCTTTTATGGCATGTTGATAAATAAAAATGAATTATGTGATGGAAGTGGATGGTAAAGAGGTAGCTTTAGCCTTAGGGGCATTTTGGTCATTTTGACCTAAGGTGCCTAAGTGTGAATATTGGAACCTAGGATGGCCTTAGTGGACTATTTATGTTGATACTAACAATAATTCTGATTTTGACTACTTCATAATAATGGAAACAAATAAAAATGGTTAAGTATGTGATTAATGTGTTTCTCATGGTCACCTTAATTTAAAATACTAATACATTGTAATACCCCAAAAATTTGCTTAGCCTAATCCCGCATCATTAGCGCCTTAATTTGATTCTAATCTTAATAAATCCTATATTAGCCTTAACCTATCCTTAATCATGAAACTTTAACCGTTTTCGAAACCTTAACTTTGATAAACCGTAATTCGTAAACAAAATCAAAACCCGCTAAAATTTTCACTAATCCTAATTACCTTTGAATAATCTAAAATCACCCTAAACTAATCCCCCAACCCTTCTATTTTTCCTTTTCTTTTCTTTCTTTCTTCTCCTCCTCCCGCCAACCTCAAGCTGCAACTTTTGATTTGGTTGCAACTTGCACCACCCGCTTACACCATCACCTATCACATTTATGCACCCTCATCCATCTCCATCACCTTTCTCCTTCTTCCATCTCCGCAGACTAGCACACCCCCATACACACCACCCTATCTCCCTACATCCTTCTTATCCTTTTCATCTTTACGCAACACCTCCATCAACCATCACCACCCTCAACTTACAGCTACTACCCTACCCTAACCATTCTCTACAACCATCACCATCACCTTGCAGCTGCATAATCACCATCATCACCATCTCTCGCCAGCCCCTTGTTCTTATCTTCATTCCCGACTCACACCACACATGCACACATGTATGTATGTATATATACATACATACATACATACATACATACATACATACATACATACCATACTCTCCTTCTTTCTCTTTGTTTGGCCTCCAACCTATCCTTTCTATGTTAAAAATCAATTACTCGAACTCCCCGACCTTCTTCTCTTCTTCTTTCTCCTTCCTCCTTCTTTCTCTGTTTTTGGCATTCGCACCACCATTTCCACCACCATGCACCACCTTGGCCACCACTCGCTGCCCTTTGGCCGATGGACCGACCACCAAGGTCTCCCCAACCTTCCCCCTCGTCGTCACCGGCCATCGTCGCCGACCACCGCCTCTTTTTCCTTCTTCTTTTACCTGTTCATTGTAGTATTCTAGAGTGTGCGGTCGTGCAACACTTAAAATCTCCTGCTACACAGCCGTGCAACTTTTGCACTGCCTGTTTTTGCATCATAATTCCTCTCGGCCTGGTGCTGCACAACCATACAGCTTTTACACCGCCTGGCCATGCAACTTCTATTTTGGCCGTGCATCCTTATTTTCACCCTCAAACCTTGTCCAAACACCACCAAAATTTAACCATAGCTCCACCACACATTCCTCTACACATCCATACATCTCAAGCTCCAATTTGCTATGGTTATATCTATTTTTACCCTCTTTACCCTGATTTCTCCTTCAATTTAACTCTTCGAGCCTAATCGTGAATTTTATTATTTTTGTAGGTGGTATTCTAGTAGCTTCGGAGGAGTAAGTCTAGGATTTGCATGCTTAGAGCCCGGTGTCCTAGTTCGTAAGGATACTATACGATGTTTAGGATTTTTTATGATTATTAACTTGATGTGCTTGCCTTGGGTGAGCGCTCAATGATTTGGTAAAGGGTATGGTTATCCGAATATCTCTATCTCTCTTTGGACTCTTAGTCCTCTGGGTTCACTATTTATTCTCTTATCTCTCTATTTCATATCCTATATCGTGGTGGAATCAAGTGCTTCCCACACTTGATTCCTAGGTATAAGGTTACTTTTGCCTTGCACCCGACATGGACTGGGCATAGGGAGTGTCTCTTCTATGTTGGATGCGGTGCGACATCCCTACATTTTGTGTTTTGGCTTCCGCTATTACCTCTTTTAAAATAAAATTTTTTAAGTTCCAAAATTTGGGGGTGTTACATACATAAAGTAAAAGACTTCAAGATTGGGAATGGTGGCTCTTTAGGGGTCGCTACCCTAAAGACGTAGTTTAACCCACGATTGTTCTGAATTTTGCTAGTGTGCCTTAGTGCCCCGGCTAGGCCCTACATCTTACTCTATTTATCTCTATAGACCTAATTAGGGGGTTTGCATACATATGGAGTAGGTGTCATTGTCGGTAGGGTATTGTGTGCTTTTGTATACCAGTGATATCAGGGTACCTTTGCGTCCCTGGGTTGATAGTCGGTAGGATATTGTGCTACTCCTATGCGCCGGTATGGCCGGGTGTACCTTTGTATCTCCGGGTTCGTGATCTCTCCCTCACGTAAATAAAATGGAATGATGTGATAATTAAATGGAAAGACACCAATCACTTATAGTGGACACCATATAGGTCGTGACTATGTGTAGTATATATACCTGTCCACTAGCTATAATAGTGGCTAAGAGTGTTCTGCCCTAAATTATATCATATGTACCGATCCATCGGTTATAATAGTGGTCAGGAGTATTTTACCTTAGATTATATCATATGTACTAGTCCACTGGTTATAATAATGGTCAAGAGCGCTCTGTCCGGTATTATATCATATGTATCGGTCCACCGGTTATAATAATGATTAAGAGTGTGCTTCCCTAGGTTGTATCATGTAGTTACTTGTCCACCGGTGAGAATAGTGGGGTCCCCAAACCTACGTGGATATAATTCGAGAGATAATTAATATTTAGACTAATGGCTTGAGTCCAAATAATAATAAAGGAACTATTATGACCTACTGATGTGATATGGTAGCAACCTTGGTGCCTACTAGGGTGGATTGAGTTTAGTATTGTATTGATGGGCCTGCCTTTGAGTTGAGTGAATGGTGTATGGTTGAGTATGTTATTGTCTCTCTAATTATACTACAAAGAGCATCGTTTGGATGCTCCCTTGGTAAGTCGTGTTATGTCTAAGTGAATGAGCCTTTGTGACATATAGTATTGATGTATGTAGCCATAATGATTATTGCATTTCAGTTTATATATGTGGAATTTCATGTTCATGTGTTTGATGTGTGGTAACTAATGTGTTGCATGCGGGCCCTATATATTAGTCTTGTATAAAGGGTTACTCAATAGTCAGTACCATAGTACTAAAGGGTTCCTTTCGTAGGCCCCTACTTATTCATTAGGTAGTGGCTTTTGCATATTAGCTCACAAGCGCTATCCAAAATTTACTCTTGGGTTAAGAGCGTAGGACTATCCGGGAAGATATCAGTGTTTTCCTTAAAACTCTTGTACTCCCTTTTACAATGATTTTATTCTGTAATCACTATTAGTGGATTGTATTTCTTGTAATCTAACTATTACGTTACTATTTTTATGATTGTAACAATGAATTGTGTAAAGTACGTTTTCAGCCTTAGCACTTGGTACCAGAACGGTGGAAGGAAATCAGTCTAGCACTAAGTGTAGCAGTAGTATCCCTAAAGTTTACCATATTTGCTTTCGCTTATAACTTTTATAAATGAAATTTTTCAGTAGTTAATTTTGGGAGTGTTACAACCATAAAGAATATCATTACCAATGTCATTCATAAAAATATACTAAGGCCATTCTAGGCTAAATTATTCACTTTTGAGTGCATTAGGCCGAAAATGACCAAAATACCCATGACGTCAAAATTACCACATTAACATACTCTTTAATTACTAAATCTATTTTATTTATAGGTTTTTCATGAAAATGCTAAAAAATTATAATTAAATTAATTTATCATGCAGTTAAGTTATAAGATAAGCCAAATAACCATTTTGCCTTTATTCAAGATTTTGCGTATAAAACCCTAACATGCATATCTAATACATCCATGATCACATAATCTCATGCTTAACAACATATAGTACATATTAGACATGCTTGTCATGGTAAAAATCCTAATACGCATAAAAGGACCAAATTACCCTTAGGGAATACATCCATGATTATTATTCCATAATTATATCTAAACATGCTTATCCTTATCATTTTCCACATACATTTTATACTTAATCATGAGAGATCATTTTGCCATAATTTTATACTTGAAATATTTAATATATGATAACATGCTATTTTTACTATTTTTAGGATATAATAACTAATACATAATTATAACATAACGACTCATACATAATATTTTTTGGACACAAAAATCCTAATATGCTATCATGCAAAATTTACCATTTTAGGAGAGTATAAAATTTACATATGGAAAACATACTTAACTTAGTTTATACATCAAAACCCTTAAATTCCTATCATGCGATGTATGTCATTTTAGTAGATTATAACAATTACCTAAATTCTAGCAAAAATATAAAAATAGTGGTACCCTATTAATTACTATATGATCCTGCCAATCAATATTTTTACCTAAAAATAATATCAAAATACCATATTAATATTTAATGAATAAAATAATACATATAATAATAAAAATATTTATTTTTCTAAATTTACCAAAATATCCTTACACCTAAATAATAGGTGCCAAGTATTTTTAAACCAAACTTCCTCACACTGCACATGCAGTTGATCAGGGGCACATGAGGGGTATTGGGCTAGTGTTTGCGAGGCGGGTGGTGTTGGTTCAGATGCTGGAAGGTAGTGGAGATGGCAGTGGCTCGATGGGCCGGTGGCTATAAGTAGGGTGGTGTAGGAAGGGCTAGAGTCGTGCGCAAGAGGGAGGGCAGGTCGTGTAACAAGTCATGATTGTGCACGCAAGATGGAGATGCACGGTTGGAGCATACTACTGGGGCACAACCATGTGATAGAAACAAAATGATTAGATCAGAAGGAAGAAAAGGATAAAGGAAGAAGAAGAAAATGAGAGGAAGAAAAGGGAATGGTTGACAATGGGTGGTGGCTAACGATGTGATGGATGTGAGGTGGTGGAGGTTGGGGCTCAGTCAATGTGGTGGAGGAAGGAGAGAAGGGAAGGCAATGGTAGAAATGGACAAAGAAGTTGGTGGATGGATACAGTGGGAGGTGCCAAAGTAGAGGGGAAAGCAACAGTAAAAACTGTTGTTGCCCAAGGGGTTGCTGCAAGAGAATGAAATGGGGGGGTTAGGTTAGGGATTGGGAAAAAAACTACAACACTAAAGGAGAGGAAGAAAAAATAAGGGTTGTAGGGGAGAAGAAGAAGAAGAGATCAAATGGCTAAATGATGGTGGAGGTTGTGGTGTAGGGTGGCAATGCAAGAAAATGGAGGGATGGTGGTGGAAATGGCGACACACGAAAGGAGGGCTAGTGCTAATGGTTTATACAAAACCAAACGAAGTTGAGAGAAGAGAGCATAGGGGACGGATGTGTTTGGTTCTGGTAATTTAAAGGAGGGTGTTGGTTGGCGAGGAGAGGAGAAGGGATGTTGGTTTTGGTGGTGATCAATTTTGGTGAAACCATAAAGCCGAGAAGGTAGGGAGAGAAGGAACCAAAAAGGGCTGAAAGGGGGAGCAAGTGGAAGGGTAGTGTTTGGTTCAAATGGTCGAGGGTGGTGCGGATGTATGAATTTATACATGCAAGGTGAGTGGTGTGAGCATAATGGTGATGGTGACAAGATATGGTTCAGTAGAGGGTGAGGGATGGTTTGACAAGTTAGGGGTATGGGTGTAGCGTAAGAAGGGGAGGGAGATAAGGAAAGTGGTCAAGATAGAAGAATAGGGGCGTGGAAAGGGGTAATTTTGGGGTAAAAATGGTAGGATAGGTTAGGAATAAAAATATTTAGTTTTGAGTTCAGTTTGGATAGATTAGGGTATCAGGTAGGAAAATAAAATAGGGAAAAATAATATGATTTAGGATAGATATAACAAAAAGAAAAGTGGTAAAATAATCAGAAAAAAATGTTTAGGAATTTATTTAGGTTACGAGTCAAAGGTTAAAAATGAATAATTAGGCCAAGGTTTAAGGTTTGGTTTTGAATAAAAAGGCTAACACTCGAAAACAAAAGTTACGAAATATTAAAGTGTTACACACAATCACTAAAATACCATACTCGGTCATTTATACACTATACTTGATCGCTAGAGCATCATACCTAATGCATAAAATGTTAAATAAATTGGGTCTTGCTAAGAGTTGATGATGGAACTAGGGATTAGCTCCAACAAAAGAGAAAATAGAAAAGATGATGAGATAGGAAAAAGGATTTGATATCCAAGTAACCCTTGAAATCAAATACTTACAATCACCACTTAATGTATCAACTCTTAAGATAAAAGATTGTAAGATTTTTGAAGATATAACAAACCATGCACTAAGTTTAATGAAGAATAGCACTCGACACTTAGTTTGCTGAATACTAAAAGGATGCCTTCTTTCATTCATCTTTACATACATATAAGAGTGTAAAAAGTTGAGAAAATTACAACCAACCCTTAGGTAACCATAAAGGTTTAACTTAACCAAATTCTACTATAATGTATGCTAACTATAGTAGGACTCAAACAATCAGCATGGGGGCTGATGTTTCGAGCCTCCCACAACCCTTTCCCCATGAAATAGTTGTTACATTAGGTTCATAAGCTAATAATTAGGACTTAGGAAACATAAATTACAAAAAAAGAAAGAAAGGAAAACTAGTACATTACTCTTGCTTATAATTAACTAAATGGAAAAATAACCCTTCCCCAAGACTCCCTTTGACCGGTTACTATGGATACTCTTTAGGCCATTAAATCTCCTTAATTAATTCTAATTAATGTCTTGGAAATCACCAAACGCAACCCCAAAAATCTGCCCTAAAAAAAGGAAGGGTTGCATGCTTTGAGTCTCGAAAATAGGTGCTCCATTTGGGGGATACTGGTTGGTTGTTTGGCTAAGATTTTCATGGCTTTTCAAGCCATATTCAAGCTATAACGAAGCTAAGAAAAGGTGGTGAGTTGATGGATTTTAATTGTCGTTGCATGGCTCCTTATAATCTAGCTCATATTTTAGTCCAAGTAAGGAGAGTTTTTGATTCTCCTAACTTAGAAAAATTTATAAATAGATTATTTTTATCACATGATGGGGATGCAAATACATCAATATCATATCATTTTGTACACCTTACTTGATCTACACAATACCCGGTCATTTATATATCATGCCTTGTCACCATAACATCATACCTAATCATTTATACACCATAATTGATTAGTTATACACCATAATTGATTACTAGAACATCATACCTGATTATTTATATACCAAGTCCAATCATTTATACACCATACTCGATTATTAAAATACTATACCCAATTATTTACACATCATATCCAATCACTAAAATACCATACCCAATCATTTATAAAACATACCTAATCACTAGAGCACTATACTAAATCATTTATGCACCACACTTGATCATTAGAATACCATAAATGATCACTAAAATTCCATACTTGATCACCAGAACATCATACTTGATCATTTATACACCACATATGGTCATTGAATCATCTTACCTAATTATTTATATACCATGCTCGATCACTATAACATTATATCTGATCATTGATACCATAGTATTAAAAATCAAACCGGACTGGCCGATTGAACCAATAAACCTACGAACCGGTGATAAAGCAGAACTAAATGGGAAGTAAAACTAGTTTTGCAAAAAAACCCGGTGTGTTTGGTAAAAATTGGCTGGTTTATTAAAAAACCAGGGACTGCCGATTTTTTAGTAAACTAGTCTTGTTTTGTTAGTATACTCCAAAATTACTTTTTTCCCTCAAATTAAATTTTTAGTGCTCTATATGTTGAGGGGTAATTTTTTCTTTTTAACTAATTTTCTCCCAACCATAAACAAACCAAACAACCCATTTTTCACTTTGTCGGTTCATCCTATTTGCTCGTTGGTCTTCTTCTTCACACTGGTCTACCGTCTACTACTCTGCTCCTCTCTTCCGTCAAGCTGGAGGCTGGAGCAACCGAGCAGGTCTTCATCGACAATTCTCCGCCCCGCTGGCCGATGCTGAGGAGACCTGTCGTCTTCATCCCGCCGTCATCTTCAACCTGGGCGCAAAGAGTACAACGCGGAGGAGGTTGTCCAGAACTTCGCAATTCATACCAATCCCTTGCCTCAATTTTCCTTCAATCTCAGGTAATTAGTTTGCTGCTAATCTGCTATATTTTTTTGATTAATTCTTATTTCAATTTTAGTTATGTATTGTTATGAATTATTTGGCAGATCTTTGTAAAGAAAAACAATCTTGCCAGAGTTTGTTGCTAATCCCTTGCCTTAGTTTTCCTTTAATCTCAGGTAATTAGCTTGCTTCTAATTTGCTTTAGTTTTTGGATGATTTCTTATTTCAATTTTAGTTATGTATTGTTATGAATTATTTGGAAGATGTTTGTCAAGAAGAAGTGAAGAACAATCCTGCTATAGTTTGTTGCTAATTTCTTGCCTCAATTTTCCTTCAATCTCATGTAACTTATGATTCTTTTCTACTAATATTTATATCTGCTAATCTACTAACAAAAGATTGGATTATTTTGCTGTAATAGCTTTGATAATTTCTTATGTGGATTGTCAATTTATATTACCTTGATTCTGTTACTTGAAATTCTGAGTCTTTGTCCAATATGAAATTTTAGCTATTGTTCTAAAATTCTAGTTGTTATAATTCTGTTATTGATTCTCAAGTCTCAACATATTGAATTTCTGAAGTTGATTTGAAATTTCTAAAATTCTAGTAGCTGAGTAAAAATTTCTGAAGTATAATTCTATTGTTGATTCTGTTATTAATTCTATTCATATTGTATTTCTGTTATTGATATGGAATTCTAGTACCTGAGTATAAATTTTCGAAGTTTGGTCTGTATAATTTATGTTATTAATTCTTAACATATTGAATTTCTATTATTGATATGAAATATCTATTATTTTCTTTCTGCTGAAATTATGGCTGTATTTTGGTCTGCTGAAATATCTGAGAATAGATGTTGTGTAATTTATAATTCATGTTATGTAGAAAAGTTTGATGGGTATATTTTAATTCCTTGTTAATGTTTAGGATTCAAATCTTTGATGAGTATATCTAAATGTAGGGGATTGGAGCCATGTTTAAGGTTGATTATAGGGTTACCTATTTTGCATTTGCTACTGTTAATGTGCCTCTTAAGTTGGGTTTTTGATATTTAGTTTGTAACTTATGATAATATGCTCACCTAATTTTGCATTTGTTGTTGTTAATGCGTCTTTTTTAAGTTTGTAACTCATAATTTATTCTTAATGCCTTAGAGATGTCTGCAGTGGTAAGAATTCCAGCTCTATGCCAAATTATTCTCAAAGTAATTCTAGAGGAAAGAAGGATCCGGCATAGGGTCATTGTAGGGAGGTTGAGGATGCTAATAAGTGAAAAAAATTACAATGCTTATATTGTTCTAAACTTCTTTCTGGGGGTCGAATCCAACGTGTTAAACAACATTTAGCTAGTGTAAAAGGTCAAGTAGAGATATGTAAAAAAGTTCCTCTTGAAGTTGGTTTTGAGATAAATGAAATTATTGAAGAGTTTGCTAGAAAAAAAAAAGAAGAAAGGCACAAGAGCTTTTAGCCAAAGATAACCTGTATTGTTCAATGGACTTTCCTTCACACTGAGAACCATATTTGATACCTCCTCCTACGGTAACTAGTAGTTTCAAATCAGGAGAGAAGTTGAGGGTTTTAGACAAGGGAAAACAAAAGACTTTAGGGCATCATTTCATGCCAAGAACAACTGCAGGTACACAACCAACACGCAAAAGTGTGTTACAAAGCAAAGATGCTGTTGAGAAAGTTGACATTCTCATTTATAAGTGGATGGTTGATTCATGTATCCCATAAAATGCTAAAAATTCTAATTATGATCAACCTGTTATTGATGGTATAACTCACATTGGTCCTGGTTATAAGGGGCCAAATATTCATGCTCTTCGCAGTTACTTGTTGATGAAAAATGTTGAAGAGGTGAATAATTATGTTGAGACTTTTCATTCTCATTGGAAAGAAACTGGTTGTACTATTATGGCAGATGGGTGGACAGACCAACATAATCGAATTTTAATTAAATTCTTAGTTTATTGTCCACAAGTTCATGTGTTTTTAAAGTCTGTTGATGCTTCTGGTGCTTCAAAAGCTGCTAAACTATTGCATAAGTTATTTAGAGATATTATTATCTACGTTGGTGCTGAAAATGTTGTACATATGGTGACTGATAATGATGCAAATTATGTTGTTGCTGGAAGGCTGTTAGAATATGAGTTTAAGTCACTTTATTGGTCTCATTGTGCTGCACATTGTGTTAATTTGATGCTTAAAGATATGGATAAGTTAGATGAGGTGGAAGATATTGTCAAGCATGCCTAAAAAATAACTAAGTATATCTATAATCATTGTTATGCATTGCATTTGATGAGGAAGTTCACAGAAGGAAGAGAGATCATTCATCCAACTCCTACTCGGTTGGCTACTAATTTTATTGCTTTGTAAAGCATTTTGACACATAAGAATGCTCTTAGGGCGATGGTTGTGTCTAGGGAGTGAACCTCTTGTACTTATGCTAAAGATAGGGAGGGTAAGAAATTTGTGGAGAATGTGTTGGATACCACATTTTGGAAGGAGTGTGTTATAATTGTGCAACTTACCGAACCTCTTGTATGTGTTTTGCGATTGGTGGATAGTGGAGAGAAACCATGTATAGGTTATTTGTATCAAGCATTTCACAAGGCTAGAGATATGGTTGCTAGATTTCATAGGAGAAAGAAAATTGTTGAGCCTTATCTTCAAATTATTTCTTCTCATTGGGATAAGCAACTCTTAAGGAACTTACATGTAGCTGGTTATTGGTTTAATCCTTATTTCCAGTACTCATATGAAATTTCTCAACATCAAAGTACCGTGTCTTCTGTTATTGATGTCATTGAGAGATATGCAAATGGAAATTTCACATTGAGGTCATAATTAACGAGGGAGATGAGTTCTTTTAGAAAAGCAGAAGGTGATTTTGGAAGATGGTCTACTATACAAGATCATTGTATTTTTGCTCCAGGTATGATTTTGTTACTTATTTCAAGGTATTATCAAAATTTTATATCTATTTACATTTTTTTAGTTTGCTCGGTAAATTATTATATTGATTTTGTAGATGAATGGTGGGCATTATATGGATGTGGTGCTTCAAATCTACAAAAGCTTGCCATTCGTGTTTTAAGCCAGACTTGTAGTGCTTCTGGTTGTGAAAGAAATTGGAGCATATTTGAGCATATCTATTCGAAGAAAAGGAATATACTTGAGCACCAAATACTCCATGATTTAGTCTTTGTGCACTCTAACTTGATATTGCAACAAATGTATGAATTTAATTTGTTGTTGTCTTACTATTGTAAATCATATCTAAAGTTATTTATTTTATATGATAATATTACCAAGCTTATCTAATTTTTTTGTGTGTAGAAATCGATTTAAGACAAGTTATGACCCAATTAATTTTGAAGAGTTTGATGCAATAGGCTATTAGATTCTTATGGATGAGCCATCTAACTTGAATAAAGAAGAGCTTGTGTTGCTTAGAAATGAATTAACTTCTGTCACTATTCAAGACAATCCTAGTGAGCGTATGAAGCTCATACCTTTTTATTGCTTATATAAATTGATATAATAATTTAAGTAATTATTCTTATTTCATTTTTGTAGACATATTGGATGAGATTAATGGAAATGAAGATGATAAAGTTGATGGGGAGAGTGGAGATGATGATGATGAAGATAATCACATGCATGAAAAATGTCATTCCTATATTTTCTAACGTTGGAGATGATATGAATAATCTATAGGATTGGATGAGTAGCTCTTTGATCGAACTATTTAATTTATCTAATTGAATTGTAACTTCTAAACTAATGTGTTTTATTTTAAGTTATTTATGAATATCTAAGAGACCTGATGTTGGATTATGTTATTTTGTAATTGTATTTGATATTTAGGAGACTTTTAATATGGAATTATGTTATTTTATGATCTTATATGAATATGTAATGATCACTTTATGATGAAATATATTATTTGGTGATTCATGATATCTAATATTAAGTGTTAAATACTCAAACTATATTTTTAAACAAATATGGATAGATTTGACTTTAATTGAGTGAACCAATTGAACTACTGGTTTGACTAATTTGGACAACTGGTATGACCACTAAACCAGTGAATGAGTAACCCGACCGGTTCGATGACCGGCCTAGTTTTTAAAACTATGATTGATACACCATACCCTATCATTAAAACACCATACCTGATCATTTATCGTAATACTCATAAATTAGTAGTGGATAGTGGATGCTTAAAGAGATTGATCATAATACCTATATTAATAAGGTATATCTTATTTTTGGGAAGTTTATCCTTAAATAATTCCATAATTAAGCATGCTTTACTTTAAATAATTTAAGGGTGGGTGACCTCCTAGAAATTTTTTTAGGACGTGTGTGAGTTGATAAAAAACACGCTAAAAAATATTTCTATTGATCTATTGGTCCACTCATCAATCCTTAAAGCGGTGTATGTACCTACCCGTGGCTAGTGTGAGGTTATGGTGTTACAAATTGTATAAAAGCAAAACAACGAATACAAACTAAACTTTGATGACTCTATCAGTTGTCTAGCAGGATGTTTCTTAGAATAAACTTTAATTAAACAGTTAGTGGTTGAAGTGCAATAAAAACGTTACATTCTTGAGTGGGGATGTATGTAATACCGGTTAAATTAATGATGAATAGTGGAAGCTTAAAAGGATTGATAAGATTATCTATATGAATAAGGCATACATTATTTTTGCTTCCTTAGAGAAATTCATAGTTAAGCATGCCTGACTTGGAACTATTTAAAGATGGATGACCTCTTGGAAAGTTTTTGAGAATATGTATGAGTTGATAAAAAGCACGCTTAAAAGGTCTCATGTTAATATTTGAGGCCAGTCATAAAATTTGAAAGCACTCTACATAACTATCAACGACTAGTGTGAGGTTGCGATGTTACGTTTATACACCATACCTCATCCCAAGAAAGGAAATTTTTATTTAACAAACACACCTGATCACAAGGTGTGTGTCATATGCATCTCAACAAATTTCAATAAACAAATAACAAGGAATTTGGTCTCCTACTAACATGCCTAATAGTTAGGCATTTTATGAGATAACACACCTAATCATGTTAGTCCTACACATCTCACTAAAATTTAAAAACTAGAGAGTAAGGAATTTGGTCCACTACTAAAACACCTAATAATTATCCATTTTATTAGGATAACACACCTTTGCATTAAGTGTTTATCCTAGTTATCTCCCCCAATGTAAAAAACTAGAGAGCAAGCAATTTGGTGATCTTTTAACATGCCACGTCATATGGTGTAATTGGTACATTCATCATAATCCCAACTTAAGTTTTTTCTTGAACCATCACATTTAATCAATATAGTTTACAATAATAAAATACCCATAAACTTGAAACAATCCTTAGCATATAACATATATAACTTCAACAACTACACATTAACTCGATGCATTCATTAAATCTATTCACGCATGTATCAAATCCCTAGCTTAATCTAATCTACCTAAAATATTTGCTAACATATTAAATAAGAACAAAAGTTTAGAATAAATTAAGTTTACAATGCATTAGAAATCAAAATAGATGTCATGTTACCATTCTACATCCATCACTAATGTCATGCTCTCTTTGATGATATTGAAGTAGAATTGGGAAGTCACGTCATTTGTGTTAATTGAGACTGATTAACTTTGTGATCTTTAGTGATCCTCTTTCTCTCCTTTTTCATCCTCGAGTTTGCATTCCCCTTCCCCTTCCTCTTCCTCTTCCTCTTCCATTAGGTTGTGTTTCTTGTTGTTATCTTCTTTCTCACACTCCTCTAATTCTTCATCATCTTTTTGAAGACCATTCTCACCCATAGATACAACTTCATTCAAGGATCTTTGTGAAGCCACATCAGAGGTTGTTTCAGTTGTGCACTTAATCTTTCTAATCACCAATTTCATAGCCTTGAACTATTTATGATAATATATATATATATATATATATATATATATATATATATATAATCAAGTATAAATTACATCATAAAAAAAAGAACATAGTATATGACCAACCAAAAAGAAGACGGCTTATCAATTTTTGTATTATGACCAAACAAGGTCGATATTAAATGTTTGAATCTTGAAATTTCATGATAATGAGAATGGTGCAATAAGTTGGCAAGTGATCCTTTGGTACCAATCCATATAGTTTGCCTCCATCTCCCAAGAATCCAGTCATTCATCAGAAAATATTGTGCTAACATCTTCACAGTTATTCTATTATTTGATGTAGGGTGCATGGAATTCATACCAATTTATTCCATGTCCACTACACCCATCCATCCTATGAACTTCATCACTTAATTGGTTTGGTAATGTAGGAACCGGTTGGGCCCTACCAAATTATCTCAATATGCGGTTAGGAAAATATAATTCTACAAAGGCATTGCAAATGATTGGACTATGCTTTGTCCATAATGTTTGGTTTGCTAAGATGGATGGTTCAAACTGCTCATATACATTAACATAAGGCCCCCAAATCACCTATTCATTATACATTCAAATTACAACATATTCATCTTAGCAATCACTAGAGACACTAAACTCGGTTATTGAATCTAAACATCCTCTATAAAAGCCCATGGACCTACGAGGAATTTTGTAGAAGTTTTTTGTACCTACCCATCTACAAAACTAATCAAATATCACAAGCCTTGTTTAAGAAATACTAAAAAATAATGTATTAAATCCAAGTAATTACCTTTACACTAAGGGTCTTCATGCTTCCACACCCCATTTATGATGTCAATACTATTGTCAGGCAACCGTTGATGATGAACTACTTCTTGAGCGTACGAAATTGTAGGAACTCATGTGGAGGTTCTCTCCTATGACCAAATCTATAAGGCAACAATTAGTTGAAAGAACACGCTATATGAATTGAAAAACATAGCATATGATATAAGTCTATCATTAGTAAGTATAAAGTTTCCAATCAATTGACATGAAAGTAGTACATTATTTGCTATTCCCAAACATAGTCTCTTTCAAATAAAAGAAATATAACTCTTTTATTCAACAATATTTATCACATTATACCAAATGCGGGTTAAATACTCCACGTTCAACACATAAACATTTTAACTATATATATATATATATATCTTTTATAAATGTAATAGAATTGACATTTACAAATTCAACTGAAATTAGCACCGCCATTATTCATAATTCTAAACATACATGTATTACATAAAGCATAAACTTAAAAACAAAAGATATTTTAGCACAATCTTAGTACACAAAATATAAACTAAACTTAGATCTAAATGTTAGCACAATGACATATGTCAAACAAAAATAAGAGTGAGATATATATTATACATAAAAATTGTTTTAGATTTCACAACAAACTACATATACCAAAAAAAATTAAGAATAAAATACATAGAATAATATAATCATATATAATGTAGCACAATCCAACACATATTGCAATTATTAAGAGAAAAAAAGGTAAAGAAACAAACTAACCTTGAAGATATGAAATTTGAGATCTAGATTGATAGAGGTCTGAATTAGAACATACAAGGAGAAAAGCAGGGCCAAATGGAGATCCAATTACAACAAAGAGGGAAAAAATGAGGAGAAGAGGCAAAGAATGGAAGAGAGAGTTTGAAGGGGTAGAGTAATGGCAAATGGTGCAGATGAGAAGAGGAAGGAAGACAAAGAATAGGTGAGGGTATGGGTAGGGTTATGCCGACATGAGGGAAATGACCAATTTTTGGGTCTAATCAAACACGTTCAACGATCGAGTCGTGTTCTGACTAGTTAATTCTTATTATTTTTTAAAAAAGAGATGCCAGTCTTTAATTAAATACATCCAACGATTAAGTATTTACTGATTGAAATTTAAATATAAATAAGGTCGTCGGGATAAAAAAAAAAGCTTGATAATTAGACAATTACTGACTAAAATATAAACATAAATAATTTTTTTTCTTTAATGAATCACACTTAATTATTAGGCATGTTTACTTTGAACATTTTTTTTAAAGAAAAGAATCATCTTAACGGAAATGGGCCATTTTGGTGTATTTTCAAACAACTAGGATATTTTGTTGTTTTATGAGCCCAAATAAATTACTTTGGTATTTGGTTCTTACAAAGACATATTATACATATGCCCCAAAGCTAGTCAACATTTAATTAGAATCTTAGTGAAAATAGAAAGCAATATAAAACCCATTTAATAGAAAAAATTATAAAAGTCGATATATAAATACATATCTCTTCCCGATTTAATGTCTCTATGAGATTTGGTAATTTATATTATAGACTCGTACACTTTACAAGGTGTACCCAGTTAAACACGGTGGTAATTTATGTAATTATAGCTAATTAAATAAAAGTATTATACTTGTTTAGCTCAACCTTCTCATCTTCCCTTCCCCGTTGCTCGGTACCAGTCGCCCCATGTTGCCTCTACTATCAAATTAATTAAATATTAAACTAGTGATTTGTCACTGTAATAATCAATTTAATATGTGTGTGCGTGTGTGTAGGTATATATTCATCAAGCTTTGATATTGAATTAACAAAGGGATTTAGTCATATTCTCTGGCGGAAGAAGCATGCTAAAAAAAGTGACTATTCACTCGTCTTCTTCCTTCGTTTGATACGGCTCCTCTTCAATTGGGATTCATCAATTTTAGACAATTATCTGGTAAAGAAAACTGAGAGAGAGAGAGAGAGAGAGAGAATTGTTCGGAAATGAATGTGTCTAGTAATGAGAAAAAGATGTGCCTTAAGTCATCGTCGGCAGGCAGAAAGTCATTACAATCAATGGAAGAGATATAGACGCTGACAAAGGAGAGGGTGAAAAAGGAAAGATAGTGAGCTCGCAAATGGGGCTATGTATAACAGTAAGCTTGCAAATGAATATTGAATTTGTTTGTGCTAACTACATACTTAAATAGTTGGTGAACATGTATCAAATATGTGATAACCCATATACTTAAATAATTTATAACCATGCATCAAATATATAAGGAATACATACTTTAAATAGTAGCTAAATATGTATAAAATATATGATGAACCGATATCGATAAAATATGTGATGAACTTATACTTAAATAATTATCCAATATGTTTTAAATATGTGATGAACCTAAGCTTAAATAGTTATTGGACATGCATTAAATATATGATGAATCTATATTTAAATGATTGATGAACATGTATTTTATATGTGATGGATTTATCTAGTAAGGAAAAAAAAATATTTCTTCTGTCGTTGACACAAGTTAAAAGGAGATTAGCATTGAAGTTATAAAAAGACATAGAGTAGCAAAGGAGAGGAACCTTTTTCTTATAAATTATGGAAATGTCATCATGACAAATTGCACCTAGAATATAAGAGTTGATGAAATTTTGTATGCAAATGAAGAAAAGCATTCCTAAAAACATTAAATTTGACAAATAAGGTCTCAATTAGTTATACCACCGGTTTAAAAAACAGTCAATAAATAATATTAACACACTTGTTACAAAAGGTAAAAAAGTAAAAGGATAATGTTGAAATTTTAGTAGTGATTGTTTGTCTCTCGGTCTCTCAAATGACATATATTAATAATAACGAAATATAGTAACCTTATAGAAAAAAGCCATAATAATAATAAAAATGGAATACTTAAGGCTTGTTCTCTTTAATTATCTTATTTTTATAACTTATAAGATCATATCATATTGGTATCAATAAAATTATATTAGATTAATATAATAATAAATAATTTTAATTTTAATTTAATAATATAAAAAATAATGATACGATTATTAAGACTAATAATAACAATTTATTTATTTATTATTAAAATAAATAATAATAATAATAAATTTAATGATAGTAACAAATTTAGTAATATAAATAATATTATTAATAATATTCATAATTGATAAAAACTACAAATAATTTAATAATATAATATAATAATAATTAGTAATGATATGATGAATAATATTAGTATTAATTTTGAAATAGAATATAAAAAAAATTATTAATAATTAATAACAACACTATTAATAATAATTAAAAATAATAGTAAGTCATTTAACAACGTAACTAAAATGGTTAATACAAATATTATTATTAATTCACTAATAATAATAAAAATAATTATTGATTATTAATAATCATAATATTAATTATTAATTATTAGTAGAAGGAATAATTCATTTAATAATAATAAATAATAATATGTAGATTAATTTCAGTATATATATATATATATATATATATAATATTAAGGCTAATTTAATAACATTAATAAAAATCTTATTAATAGTAAAATAATAATAAGAAAGCAGACATAATCATATTTAATTTAATAATATAGATAATAATAATAGTAATTATATTAATTTTATAGTAATATTATTATTAATAACCAATAATTCATAAAAATGATATTAAAAGTAACAATTAATTTACAAGATAAACAATCATAATAATTAATAATAAAATATTAATATTAATTTAATACTTATAGTTGAAAATTACTAAGAAAAATATATATAATTAGCATACTATTAATTAATTAATACTATAAATAATCAATAATAATATTACTATTAATTTAATTAAATAATAATTCATCATGATTTATATTCATATTCATATTTGATAATAATAATTGTATCGAATTGAATACTATGAATAATATTATAAATGAAAACAATTAATAATATAATAATTTTTAAAATCACTATTAATATAATTACACTCATTGTAATAATCAATATAAATAATACTAATCAATAATAGTAATAATAATGAATGATATTGTTATTAATTTAATAAGATTTTAAAAAGTTCATAAAATAATTAGTACTGATAATATTTATTAATTTAATTTAATTAATATTGTGATTTCTAATAATAATAATAATCACAATTAAAAGTATAACAAAATTATATCATATCAACACTAATAAAATTATATCACATCAGTTCTGATTAAAGTAAGGCGCCCCGAGGAGAAAGGGACCTTACGGCAAGATATTTTATGTTGGATGCAATGGCAACTTGTGGGCATTTTCAATGTCCCACATTGGAAGTGAATAAGTTTTTAGTTCACTTTATATATCCCTCATTCAGTTTTTTGCCTATTTAAATGTTATTTTCATGAGTTTAAAACAGACCGAAAATCATTTTTTTATTGTTTTCGAAGGAGAGCACCGTCGGCCACTTCGAAACCCTAACCCTAATTGAGAAAACCCTACTGATCTGGCATTGTATGTTTGCAAGTTCCATTCTTCTATTCCGAGTGCACGGAATCGAAGAACGTTGTGTGAACCTTGGGGGTGATTCGACGTTGAAGGGATCTGCACCATTGTCCGGTCGAAAATCACTTCAGGGCAGTGATTCTATCACGGCACAACTCTTAATCTCGGTTTGGCTTAATTTATTTTCCTTAATTGCTGCGATTATCGTTAATTATATTCATACATTTTACACTAATAGTTCGGCGACCAACATTGAGATTTGATTCAACAAGAGACACGAGTGCTGGTGGCATTAATATTGACATAAATATAAAATAAAGTTGAAGCACTGTTTTCCTCACATCATTATTTATCGACCAGGAATTTATTTCATTATTTAGTTACCTTCTCCTTCATTCATTTTATATTTAATAAAAGTATCCCGCTCCATTAGCAGCAGCAGCACCACGCAGGGGGGAACATGCGTACATGGTTATGATTCATTGTAATTGGATGAAGATTTTCAGCAGGAATGATTTGTTACTTGAATTACAGGGGTATACTGTATGTAGTGTACCTACAGGTCCGCGTCAGCTACTCGACAAAATGCTAAAATATTAAGCTTTTAAATATGCTCGTCCAGAATATTCTATTAGTATACCTTAACATCCCATCGATTTTTCCCTAAAAAAAACTCATCGATTTCAAACACGATAAGATAAAAGAAAAGGGGGGCGACGTCCACGTGAAGGTGAAATTATGTCGAAGGATTGAAATTGATATTGGAGATAATTTTAGAAATTAAATTAGACTAATTGATAAATCGATTAAATTCTATATATTGACTTATTGAATATCAGACATTTACAATTAATAAAAATTTATTAAAAAATAATTAACGGATTAATTAAAAATAATCAATTAAATCAATTAAAAATCTGTTGCATTTATTTATAATTTAATTATTATTTTTTAATTTATTATACCATCGATCTAATTATTAAATTAATTATAATATTAATTTAATGATTGATTTGACTTTTAAAATTATATATAAATATATACATATATATATACAAAGTAGGACAATCTTCCTCGTAATTAATTGACACAATTGGAAAGCATTCATACATTTGTAAGCATTGATCGTAACAATACTAAACATTTCTCATAGATCGAGATTCATGATTAGTAAGTAAGTACTACCTCATTTTATTTTGTTTTTATTTTTTGTTTTTTTTCTCACAGACGGATGCAGATGTGCACCACGAGGTGAAACGTGCTATGTTGCATAATTTTAGGGCTTTCTGATGCTGAATTTTAAAATCCGTCTTGCCACTCCACTCTCTTATTTTACTTAAAAGTTCCACATGATCCATGACATTTAGTCTCTGTTCGGAAAAGATTTTTTTATCTCAATTCGTATCTTTTTAACAGTAATTTTTCATTTCTTTATTCATACATGTTTTATAATTTTTTTTTATAGTTAACACTAACAGCTAATAATAAATTAACAGCTCTTAATTACTAAGATTAGTGTGAGTTATTTTATCCTCAAAAAATAGGCCTCAAGTTATTTGATCCTTAATGCCCTTGAGGATGGGTGTGTTTCATTCTTAGAAAATAAAAGATGATATAATCTATTGATTGAAGTTGGAATAATTCAAACGTTAATTTTCAATTCTTCTTTTTTTTTTCCAGTATTGTACACTTTTACCATAATTTATCCTTGTTCCTACTAATTCTCTATTAATCAAAGAAAAGATAAGTCTCTTTTTCAGGATGATACACCATGGGTGTGTTGACACCAAAATATTTAATTACAGTCAACTCAAATTTATGGTCAACTTAATAATATTTCTAAAATTATTTGAGATATGCTGATTGAAATAAAATATTTTAAACTATTACATTTAGTTCATATTTTATTAGATTGGGCCAAATGAATAAAGGAGGTTGCATTTAATTAAATATGGGCCAAATTGAGAGTACTAGAAAACAAAAAAACCCCATGCAGACGTCCAAGTATCCAAACCCCATCCCCACTCGACCACCTCCAAACCCCATTCCCACCCGACCACCTGCATTCGCACCCAACCCCATTCCCACTCGACCACCTGCATACGCACCCAACCCCATTCCCATTCGACCGCCCGCATTCGCACCCAACCATTTCGATGGTACCAACCGTCTATCCCTAAGGTCGGAACATGGAAGAAGGGGCGATCCCACCCTGGCCCGAGGTGCTGAAAGGAAGGCACGGAGTGAAGAAACACTCAAAAAGGAAGGAAGACAGATCTTTACTGTATTCGTAGACAATCTTGCAAAAGGGATAAGGGCAGAGGAAGTTAAGGAGCTGTTTGAGGAGGCAGGGAGAGTAGAGGAAGTGTTCATCAGCAGGAAGGATAGGAAGGCCACAAACCTGCACTTTGGATTTATACGATATGGGAGTGAAAGGGAGGCAGTGGAGGCGGTGAGGAGGTTCAGCGAGATGAAGCTTAAAGGCATACGTCTGTTTGTTCGCAGGGCTTTGTTTGGGAAAGGAGAACGAAGACAGGGGCAGAGCCAAGGTAGAGGAGAGCAGCGCTTGGAAGGAAAAAGCCACATTCAGCAAAGAGGAGGCTGGCACGCTGCAGAAAGAGATGGAAGATCTTTTGCCATGGTAGTTAGGGGTGGGGAGCGCTGCATGCAGGGAGAAAAAAGAAGGGTTGTTCGTGTGCAAATAGAGGACGCCTCACGGGAATGGCTAGCAAGGAGTGTGGTGGTAGAATCGGCTCAACCGTTCATTGCAGACGTCGTCATTCCACAGATAATGCAAGACTGGCGCTTTGCTACGAAGGTACGTTCCTTGGGACGATTCAAGCTTTTAATAACTTTCGAAACTTTAGAAGATAGTGTTATGGCCTTGGAGGAGGATAGTCTACTGAGAGAGAACTTCCTGATCGTGAGGAGGTGGAGGGAGGACGATGCTTGTGTGCTGCGGAGAACATGGATAGAAATCCGTGGACTCCCTATGGCGGCGTGGAGGGAGGAAGTTCTGAGATCCGTTGCTGCCCCATGGGGTAGATGGGTCTGTTGGGAGGAAGAAGGGGACTTCGGCCTAGCCATGGAGACCACAAGGGTGCTGGTGGATACCGATCGAGTAGAGGAAGTACAGGAGGTGCTGGAAATACAAATGGAAAAGGCGAGAGTGGAGGTAGTGGCAAAAGAGATCGGGGAGGGGTATGTACCATGGCAGAGTAGGAGAAAAGTTTACGAGGAGGAGGGGCCGGAATCCTCGTCGACCGGAAGTGGTGATCGGAGATCAAGCCAGGCTTCCAAAGGGGAATCGAGCTACACACGTGACTTGGGGAAAGCAGCCATGCAGAGTGCTGTTAACGAAGGGGCAGAGGCGAAGGGGACTGTTGGAGGAGTGAATAGGGAAGCGGAAAGGTCGAGGGACAGGGTGGTAAGTGTTCGTTGGCCTCGAGAATGGATAGAAACGTGCAGTAGTTCCGAAGCTACGCCGGCTGGGTGTGAACACGTGGCTTCGAAGAGTCAGAACAGCAATCAGCGGAAGACATCACGCCGAACAGAATTAATAGCCTCCTGGAACAGTATGTAGGGGCGAGAGACGAACGGGTAAAGAAAATTGGGAAGAGGAAGGGAGAGGGAAAAAAGATAGATGGGGAGGAAGTCAAAGGGGGTGGTTCTGGGAGGTCTTTATTTCCCAAACAATGCGAGAGAAGCTATAATGGCCGGTTGGATATACGCCGAGAATGGGGAGAGAAGGAGTTAATAAATATTATAAAAACAAAGAAGATAGGGTATTTGGGAAAGGAGAGGGAGCAGAATTTGTTAGGTGAAATATTATTCCCGGAAGTATTGTTGGGAAATGGAGGAAATATGGAAGGAACTGAAGGAGGCGGTGGAGGGCTTGCAATAGAAGAACAAGTAAAAGTTGCAAGCATAGTCGATCTAGCCTTAACGGACAAAGTAAGTAATGAAAAGTCCAAAGGGAATTGGGTTTGGGCTCCTGGCGAGTATTCGGAGGAAACGGTATCGATAAAAACAGCCCTTGTTTCAATGGAGCACGACATTGAGGAAGAGAGGAGACTAGTAAAAAGATGGAGGGAAAAAGGTATAAGAGTGGATGGAGTAGAGGGTGAAGCATTAAGTGAGGCACCGTGCTTTATAGGCGAAGAAAAGAGGGGAGCAGGAGATTCGATAGAGACAATAGAAGAAGTTCCACCAGGGTTTGAAAGGATGGGAGATTCAGAAGTTATTAGTAGGTTAATGCAGGAGGAGGCGGGGGAGAGACAAGGCACAGAGGAAAGAAGATTAGGGGAGGCAGAGATAGAAGAGGCAAGACAGACTTGGCAACTCGGGAAATTGATTGGATTATCTTCTAAAGAGGAAGAGAAATGCGTGGATAAATTGGTGGGGTTGAGAAGAAGCCAGAGGAAGATACGAAAGAGGCAACTTTAAAGGAATGCCGGGAGTAAGGGTGAAGGAAGTGAGTCCCAATGATTATAATAAGTTGGAATATAAGGGGGATCGGGGCGCTAGGAAAGACTTCTAGCATCCAGAACTTGATTACAAAAGAAAGGCCATGGATCCTCGGGTTGGTGGAAACTAAGCATAGTACACTGAAGGATTCGTGGAAGAACAGGATTTGGAAAAGTGGGTCAATTGAATGGAGAGATTCAGTCGCGGTGGGGAGAAGCGGAGGACTAATCCTAGGTTGGGATACTCAGTTCTTTAGGGCTAGTAGGTCTAAGAGCGGAAGGAGGTGGATCATGGTGGAAGGAAGGTTGGGGCCTAAAAGGATGAACTGTGGGATAATCCTTGTTTATGGCTCTTCTGATCCTGGAGAAAGGAGAGAACTATGGGACGAGCTGAGGGAGGAGGGGCAGCTTTGCAACAGCCCGTTGATTGTTATGGGTGATTTTAATGAGGTAAGAAGCCAAGGTGAAAGAAAGGAGGGCGGGTGGATCAGCACAGTGTTCGTTTGTTTAATGAATGGATCGATAGGATGGGGCTTATTGAGATGAAGCCTACTAATATGAAGTTTTCTTGGGCACCGGCAAACTCGGCTAGCCTGTTGGATAGATTCCTAATCAACCCCTCTTGGGTGACTTTATTTTCGGGCCTCCAGTGTACCGGGTGGGTCGTTCACTCTCAGACCACAATCCGATTAGGCTGTTTGATAATTCATCAAGTTTTGGGCCGAGACCATTCCGTACTTGGGATATGTGGTTTACACACCCCAAGTTTAGAGGCTTCGTTATGGAGTTTTGGTCGAAGTTAGAAGGAAAGACATGTCAAAGCAGGCTAAAGGAGATGAAAGGCTTATTAAGAAAGTGGAATAAAGAGGTTTTTGGAGACGTGGAGTCTAGAATCAGGTGTCTCGAAGAAGAGGTGAAGAAGGTCAACGGGGTAGAATCGGATCAACCGAGCAGCGAAGAAAGCCTAGCAAGGAAAGCAGCGTTGCAATCACAACTGTGGAAGTGGCATAAACGGAAGGAAGCATATTGGATGCAAGTGGCTAGGGTTAGAGGGTTCAAAGAAGGGGACAGAAATACAAGATATTTTCATACGGTTGCTGCGGTGAGGAAGAAGAAAGCAACTATTAGTAGGCTAGTGGAGAAGGGCCAGGTGATCTTAGAACCGAAGGAGATCAAGGAAGTTATTACAGAGTATTTCAAAGAAATGTATAAAGAAGCAGATTTACCGGAAATAGGATCTCTGCTGATGGGTTTAACATGCTAACCAGGGAGGAAGGAGTAGAGTTGGAAGAGATGCCTAGCAGGGAGGATGTTAGAAGAGCAGTGTGGTCTTGTGACCCGGCGAAAGCACCGGGGTATGATGGTTACCATATGGGGTTTATCAGGAAGATGTGGGGAATTATTGGAGAGGAATTCACTAATTCAGTGATGGAGTTTTTCCAATCAAGCATTCTTCCAGTGGCTCTGAATACAACATTGATAACCTTGATCCCAAAAGTGGATGATGTGGAGGAAGTCAGCCAGTTTCGGCCTATAAGCTTGGTGGGGTGCATCTACAAGGTAATAGCAAAAATTCTTACCTTTAGGTTAAAACAGGTGGTGGATAAACTGGTCAGCGATTCGCAGTCAACATTCATAAGAGGAAGAAGTATAGTTGATGGTGCATTGATTGCCAATGAAGTTGTACAGTGGACAAAGGGACAGAGCAGTTCAAAGGGAATGATGATCAAGCTAGATTTTCAGAAGGCATATGACAGCGTGAAGTGGGATTTTATCGACAAAACAATGGAGATTATGGGTTTCGGCATCAAGTTCAGAGGATGGGTTAAGGAGTGTATATCCACGGCAAGAGTATCGATCCTTGTGAATGGGACCCCTTCTGCTCCGTTCCAGATGGGTAGGGGATTGAGACAAGGTGACCCCATTTCACCTTTTCTTTTTGTCTTGGTAGTGGAGGTGTTCAACCAACTCATTAAGAGAGGAGTGGAGAAAGGTCTGATAGAAGGGATCAGGGTGGGAAAGGATAATGTGGAGGTGACTCACCTTCAGTTTGCAGATGACACGATGATTTTCTGTGGAGCCTCGATCGATAGCATCAGGAACTGGAAGCGGCTAATTGATTGTTTCTATCTCCTATCAGGTCTTCAAGTAAACTTCAGCAAGACAATTCTTATAGGGTTGGGAGTGGAGAACGATCTTCAGAAGGAAGCTGCAGAGGTTATGGAGTGCAAAGTTGGATCCCTCCCTCTAAGCTACCTTGGCCTCCCTTTAGGAGCTTCTACAGGGAAGCTGGAAGTATGGAAACCGGTGATTGAGAAGATTAAGCAGAAGCTAGCAGGGTGGAAAGCGAGAGTGTTATCAAGAGCTGGACGGATAGTACTCATCAAAAGCGTATTGAATAGCCTCCCGTTGTATTATATGAGTTTGTTTAAGTTACCAGTGGGGGTTGCTAAGGAAATTATAAGAATCCAGAGAAGATTTTTTTGGAGTGGTAAAGGGGACAGAAAGGGATTACCATTAGTCAAATGGAGTCTGATCCAGAGGCCTAAGTCATTAGGAGGGCTAGGTGTGGGAGATTTAATCCTAAGGAACAATGCTCTTCTCTTTAAATGGTGGTGGAGGTTCTACTCTGTGGAAGGTGCGTCATGGAAGAGAATTATCTCCTCCATCCATTTGGGGGATAATGCAGGGACGTTTGAGATTACTACCTCAAGAAGAAAGTGGTCTCCATGGATTGATATTGTAGGAGCAGGGAAAGACTGCCCCACACTGAGATCGGGAATGAAGATCATCATAGGGGATGGACAGAGAGTCAGGTTTTGGCACGATGATTGGACAAGGGCAGGCCCTTTGAGGGATCTATTCCCAAGACTCTTCATAGTGTCCGAGCAGAAGGAGAAGAAGATAGCAGAGATGGGGAAATGGGATGGTTTGAGATGGGCATGGAACCTTCGATGGAGAAGACGACTGTTCGGATGGGAGGAGGACCAAGTGAAGCATCTGCAAGAGTTGATCGATCAGCACTATTTGAGGAAGGCAGAGCAGGATTCTGTAGGCTGGGAATACGAAGCTAATGGGATGTTCTCTGTAAGTTCGTATTGTCAGACTTATTACCAGCTTTCCGTAGGGAATGATGGGATACCTGAAGCGGTTAATCTTATGTGGAGTAGCATAGCACCTCCGAGATTTAGCCTCACTGCATGGTTTGCGGTTCAACAGAAGCTCAACACAAAAGAAAGACTGGCTAGAATGAGGATCATCGACTCAGGAGATATTCGGTGCCCTTTGTGCAACAATGAGCAAGAGACGGTCAATCACATGTTCTTACATTGCCCTGTGACAGGGAAAACGTGGTATGAGATATGTGAGTGGATAGGGTATCACTGGGTGATACCTAAGGCAGTTGAGGAAAACGCAGTAGCATGGTTGGGTTTCTCCAGCAAAGGATTGAGAGGGGAGATTTGGCGAGCGGCATTCTTTGCTATTC
Organism: Tamarix chinensis; assembly: GCA_030549775.1. Classification (NCBI taxonomy): domain Eukaryota; kingdom Viridiplantae; phylum Streptophyta; class Magnoliopsida; order Caryophyllales; family Tamaricaceae; genus Tamarix; species Tamarix chinensis. Next base: position 7,000,046 of record CM060177.1, on the reverse strand, counting down.
TGGGCACTATTTGGGAATTCAGGAATAAGAAAGTCTTCGACAAGGTAGATGTCTGTGACCGATGGATACTCATGCTAATAAAGATGAGAATTGGGTTCTGGATTAAGAATGGTAGGAGAGAGTTTCCCTATAGGTCGGAAGATGTGGTCCATAATATTCAGGCTCTGTTAAGTTAGGAGGATTTCTTATCTTGTACTCTTTTGTTGATCGCTGATCGTTGTGTAACAACAATTATCAAAAAAAAAAAACATGTCTAAGATGAAAATTAATAAAACTTGATTCTCAAGTCTACAAGTGAGTCCAATAAGTTCAAGCCCACTAGCTGAGAATCCTTCTCCTCCATAAATTGAGGGCTCATCTCCTCATTTGAGGGGCGGAAGTTAGAGATCAAGAGACAAGTGCTCCTAATCACTCTAAAGCCAAATATCAGAGATTGAAGAACCAATATCGTAAAGGTCAAGGTCAAAGCATTGAAGAACAAAGATCGAAGAGTTCACGATTGAAGCGTTAAAGAATATTAAAGTTGAGGACGTTGAAGCGTTCTTCGTTAGCAAGCCCTATTAGAGGAGATCAAGCATAACTAAAATATTCCCTCTTTACTGGATAAATTTAAAATTTCAGTAATAAGTTCGGATTAAGCTCGCCAAATTCAAGATGAGCCCCAAATGAATTGAGTTGAAAATTCAACAATACAAATTATAATGCTCACTAACGACGTTGTTGGCTGCTTTTAAGATCGAATAAGAGAATATTAAATCTTGTAACGAGTTTATACCGGTTTGTTCTCTTGTCACAAGTTTTTATTTTGTGTCGAAAGATTTTAGTCAACCTTTAATTACCTTATATATTGCAGGTCAATTGGTTTATTTTTACTTATAACAAATCTATGAAGATGCGTATAAATTATCAAGTAGATGCCGTGATTACCGTAGAAATAATGAAAAGGGGGAATTGACCTAGAAGCCGACTGTCACGACACTAGAACCCGGGCGGTTTGTATACTTGTATAGTTTAGTACGTTCTTTGTTAAAATCGCAGGAAATATAAGAACCAGCGAGCTATTTAACACCGATCACAGGTGTTGCATTTTGTCATGGATTACCAAAACTATCCTGCTTTAATTGGAAATATTATATAGCACCAATAGGGGCTTGATTATCCATTTAATGAGGGTATTTGTAGAACTTTTAAGTCAAAAAGGGTGCTCCACATCACTGTCAGGTAGTACTATATATCCAATGTGAGGGAACTGACCTAGAAGAAGTCTAGAACAGTATGCTAAGCACGGAATTTGTAATTGTAGCTTGTAGGTACTATTTCATGGGAAGGCAGTCAGTCGCTCCCTGCTCACGGCCGTCACTGGCACCTACAAAGGAAATAAGTTCTAGCTAGCAAGGACCATTTTCATATTATATTATATATATTATTATCGATTATTAAAGTAGAGTTTCAATTGCATCTAGCTCTCTATTATCCCTTTCAAGACTTCTGGTCATGATGCGAGCCTAAGTCGTGCCGCGGAAATATCTAGCTCTCTCTCTCTCTCTCTGAGCCTTTGAAAATTCTGGCCGTAGATTAGTTTTTTGGCATTTAGCTCCTCTATTGCTACAACAATCGATGCTAATTCTGCGTATTATATTCGTGCCTGCAGCAACCAAAGCACTAAGTAAGAATGCAGAAGTCTTCCAACCAACCAATTGGACTTTCACCGGTCACATTATTTTAAAGGAAGACCGTCCGCCCCTTTCGATCTTTCTGTATTTGAACCCGGACGGCCATTGGATTGATTTGTAAAAACTCTATGGTATTAAATTAATCTGTGAACCGACTCAATATATTTATATTTATATAATAAATAATATGGTATAATTTTTTATAATTGGTGGTAGGATACAAATTGGGATCTTAAACAAATAAAAGTCCACTACAGTTATTTATTTATTTGGTTTCTCATCCTTTTATACATAATTCGACAAAAAAAAAATTAATACAAATAGTTAACTAGAATAATTAACGGTCAGCAATAATGATTTCTGAAATTAAGGGAAAACAAACATCGAATAAAACAAAATTCGTTTCCTAACTTTCTCAGTAAAATGGAGACGTCAAAAGATGGAGACAGGAACATGCATTTGTTAGGCATAATTCTTTTCTAGTGAATGCATGACTACCATCGCAGTTCGTAAGTAACGTCTCTCGTGGCTGTAAAGGACTTTTACCCGAACTCACTGATTCATATGTAGTATCTGTGTGGATCGAAAGCAAGAAGAAGAGAAACATGGTTTATTTCGGTCCCTTTAAGTTTAGCTATTTTCTCCATTTTGGTATATGATTTCGACCATCTGCTCGAAAGTGGCTTAATAATAAACCATAGTTTGGTTCCTGATTGGCGCAAATTTTTTTTGATAATTGATGTTGCACAAAACGTCAACATAAGAATACAAGACAAGAAAAAACTCCTATCTTATCAGAGCCTGGACATTGTGAACCACTTCCTCCGATCTATAGGGAAACTCTCTCCTACCATTCTTAATCCAGAACCCAACTCTCATCTTTATTAGCATGAGCATTCATCGGTTACAGACTTCTACATTGTCGAAGACTTTCTTGTTTCTGAGCTCCCAAATAGTTTGGTTCCTGATTGGCGCAAATTATTGATAGTAGAAAAGAAGTAGTCGTTATTTGAATGTCATTAAACCGGTTTTCTCGTACTAATAATAAATTTGACAAAACTTATCGAACTAATCGGAAATAACAGAATGAAGGAGCTTTTTTTTTTCGGATAGTAAAGTAATATATATATATATATAATATATATATATATATATATATATATATATATATTTGAGTAGTTATTTGAAAGTTTCCCAAAAGTTGCGAGCACGCATAGTTTTTGAGTAAGCAGCTTATAAAATTGTAAACAAACTAAAGTGCTATAAAAAGATTACTAATCTGGACTCATCAATTATCATTTTGAATATAATTTCGTATAAACTAAAACAGGCCTCATTGAAATCAATGTATCATTTCTAGAATATATTTTTTTTTATGATTAGTAATGTATAAAAACACGAAAACAAACACACAAAAGTCACAAGAAACAAAAGAAAACCTCGTAACTCAACAAGGCTTATACATTGTAGACCACCTCCTCCGATCTATAAAGAAACTCATTTCTACCATTTTTAATCCAAAAGCTAATTCTCATCTTGATAAGTATAAGCATCCATCCACTGCAAACTTAAATCTTATCGAACACTCTTTTATTTCTGAATTTTCAAATGGTGCCCATAATAGCAAAAAAGGCGGCTTGCCAAATCTTTCCCCTCAGACCCTTACAGAATACTCCTAGGCTCCTAGCCATGCAATAGCGTTGTCTTCAACTGACTTGGGGGATCACCCGGTGGTAACCTATTCAGTCACAAATCTCATACCAAACCTTTCCTATCACAAAACAATGCAGAAAAAGGTGATTGATCGTCTCTTACTCCGAATTGCAAAAAGGACAAATGGCCTCACATATATCAATGATTTGCAATTTGGCCAGTCTTTCCTTTGTTGAATCGCGAACCGCGATGTGAGCTTAAACCTCAGGGGCGCTAATCTTCTCCACATTAGAATGGATGGGCTAGTGCTCAAATCATCCCCGGAGAAAGACTGATAGTACGCCTGACAGAATGATTTCACTAAGAAGACACCAGTACCATCATGCACCCAAATGACTGAGTCCTACTGATCTTTATTTAGACAAAACTGTTGAATTATTACCCACAACTGCTCCATTTGGGTCTCCTCCCACCCGAAAACTTGTCTCCTCCACCCGAGGTTCCAGACCCAATGAGATCCATCCCAACTTCCCATCCCTGCCACCTTCTTATCTTGCTGCTCTACTATACTAAATAGTCTAGGAAAAAGGTTCCTCAATGGTCGTTTTTCAGTCCAATCATCATGCTAAAACCTGACAATTTTACCATCCCCAATCACAATTTTCATGCCAAAACTAAGGATAGAATTTTCTCTCCCAGTTCTAACAATATACATCCACAGAGACCACCTAATCCTCGATGCCGGAATCTCTAGTGATCCAAAATGATCTCCCGAGTAAATTGAAGAGATAATTCTCTTCCATGAAGCCTCCTCTACTATAAAAAATCTCCATCGTCATTTGAAAAGCAGAGTGTTGTTCCTTAAGACTATATCCCCACGCCCAAACCTCCTAAGGATTTGTGCCTTTGAATCAAACTCCATTTAACTAGTGGTAACTTCTTCCTGTCCCCACTACCGCTCCAGAAAAAGCTTCTCTCAATACTTATGATTTCCTTCATGACCCCTTTTGAAATTTTAAACAAGCTCATGTAATACATTGATAGACTATTCAAAACACTTTTAGTTAAGACTAGTCTTCTAGCTCTTGAGAGAACTCTCGCCTTCCACCAAGATAATCTTTGCTTTAACTTGTCAATCACTGGTTTCCAGACCTCTATTTTTCCTATATTAGCCCCCAACGGTAGGCCTAGGTAACTAATATGTAAGGATCCCACCTTGCACTCCATTATTTCTGCAGCTTCTTTCTTGACATTCTCATCCACGCCCAGCCTGATAAGAACTGATTTGCTAAAGTTGACTCGAAGACCCGAAAGTAAGTAGAAACAATCAATTAAACTTCTCCAATTCCTGATATTACCAACTGATGCCCCACAAAAAACCACCGTATCATTCGCGGACTAAAGATAGGTAACTTCCAAGTTATCCCTACCTACTCTAATCCCTTGCAAAATACCTTTTTCCACACCTCGCCTAATGAGTTGATTAAATGCCTCAACTGCTAACACAAACAACAAAGGTGATATAGGGTCACCTTATCTCAACCCCCTACCCATCTTAAAAGGTGCTGAAGGAGAGCCATTCACAAGAATGGAAATACTTGTAGTTGAAATACTCTCATTAACCCATCATTTGAATCTGAGTCCAAAGCCCATAATACCCATAATGTTGTCTATAAATTCTCATCTGATGCTATCATACGTCTTATGAAAGTCCAGCTTGATCATTACACCCTTCAACCTATTCCGCCTCCTAGCCCACTGAACAATCTCATTAGCAACCAAACCTCCATCTAGAATGCTCCTCCCTCTAATAAAAGCTAACTGAGAATCACTCACCAGCTTATCAGCCACTTGTTTCAACTGTTAGGCGAGGATCTTCTCAATCACATTATAAATACAGCCTACTAAGCTGATAGGTCAAAATTGACTAACCTCCTCTGCATCAATCACTTTGGGAATCAAAGTGATCAATATGGTATTGAGAGTGATCGAAAGTTTTCTTGAGCGAAAAAACTCCAATACAGAATCAGTGAATTCCTCAACAATAATTTCCCACATCTTTCAGATAAACCCCAAGTGGTACCCATCATAACCTGGCGCTTTTGAAGGATCACAAGACCACACTACTTTTTGAACATCCTCCCGACCAGGAACCCCCTCTAATTCCAAACTTTCCTCCCTTGAGAGCCTATGGAACCCATCAGAAAAAAGATTAACATCCGGGAGATCTACGTGCTTATACTGATCTTTGAAATAATCAATAATTACCTTCTTAAGTTCTGACGATTCTACAACCACTTTACCCTTCTCTACTATCCTGTGAATGGTAGCTTTCTTCTTCCTCACTACGGCTACTGTGTGGAAGTAACTTGTATTTATGTCTCTATCTTTGAAACCTCAAACCATGGACACTTGTAACTAGTACCTTCTTTTCTTTTATGCCATTTCCATAGCTGAGACTGCAATGCAATCTTTAGCAACCTTTTCACTTACATCCATCCTTATTGACCATTTAGCAATTCAAATCCATAGTTGACTTCGAATCGATGTCCAATCTTTATTCCACTAGCATACTTCATAGTCTATGACCATTCCATTATTAGACACAAAATCACAATAAGACAAAATCGAAGCAACAGTTGGAAAAGGAAAACCACCCAACACAATCCTACTTCCTCAGCATATCTCTCTCACTTTAGTACTTCTACAAGCTACCTAGCTTCGACCAGCAATCAAACACAAAACCATGGAACTAGGGGTGCGAAAACCACATATCACAAGTCCTGGATGGTTTTGGCTCAAACCCATTCGACTTAACATTAGGTAAATAGGATTATGGTCCGAAAGCGATCTACCCGACGCCAAACAAGAGAGCCCCGAGAACACAGTCAACTAAGAAGTGCTGATTAAAAATCTATCCAATAAGGTAGCTGATCTCGCCTTGTGCCAAGAGAACTTCAAATTAGATGGTTTAAAATCAATCTCCAATACACTCTCTTACAATTGCCTTCTTCGGATCTTCCTCTGGCTTCTCCTCAACCCCACCAACTTTTCTACACATTTATCTTCCTCTTTAGATGATAACCCGCTACCCTTTCTGAATTGCCAAGTTTGTTTCGCCTCGTTTGTCTCCTCCTCCTCCATCCTTCTTTCTTCTGTTTTTGAATCCATCTTTTCCTCCGTCTGACTAGGTCTAAGAAGAGCTACAAAACCGCCCACCCCTTCAAAATTGGGTGGAATTATCTAAATTTTTTTATTATTAAGATCGGTATTGGAATTATCTGATTAATTTGTTTTTAAAAAATTATTAATAATTTAAGATTTAATTTATTTTTAAAATATATATATAGTATGTGTGTGTGTATATAAATATATATATTTTTTCCTTCTGTTTTTATTTTCTAAATTTTGAAAAAATAAGATTTTATATTTCTATCTATCTCTATTTTTACATTTTCTTTCATGTGCAACATCGCATCTAGTGCAGTGTTAGGATGGGAATTGTGGTCTCAGTGTAAATAACTTTTAATATTTTTTCAGCTCAATGTTTCAACTTTTACTGGCAGATTAATTTTTTTGTTGGTAAAAAAAAAAGTCAGCTAGAAAATTTAACTCAAATTGGACCTAAATAAGATACTAAAGTTTATAATGTTATTTTATAACGAAAGTGTCCTAAGTTAAGCTACAGCAGCAAAATCCACTCACAGACCCCGATAACACGTAAACGTATTGCTAATAATTATCGTCATGGGCAAATATTCAATTACCAAATTGTACGTACGTTACGTATAAGACGAGGGGAGGGAGGCAGAGAGAGAGAGAGAGAGAGACAAGTGTAAAGTGACTGCTACACTTTTACAACAGAGAACCGATGGCGGTGGAACCATGTAAGCCACTTTCAAAAAAATTCAAATATGGGAGCCTCGTTTCATACTGCTTTTCCGATTTTGAGAATATCCCGTCCCTTTGCTAATTGCTATATCTTATTCCTTGTATAATCTTTAATAGTACCCGCTACAACTATTATTATTCCTATCATTACATGCCGCTCCTTACTTTTCTCGCCTCTCTCTCTAGAGAGTAACGTCCGGCTCTAAAAGACTATAACATTGCCGCGTTCTCCTCATCAAATTTTGACGTGGGGGCCCGCCGTCCTGCCCCAGCCCCGACTTTTACCCGCTTTATTCGAGACAAAAACACGTCCCACGTAATTGATTTTTAATTCCCGAATGAATATGCTTCGCCATCTTTTTCTTCGTGAAAAGGGGTGGGGGGTGGGGGGGGCAGGGCGAGTCGCGTCGTAAATCGGCCAATTTTGGTTCGTCCGAAATTCGGTTCCAGTCGTTTCTATACTTTTAAATAATTCGAGCTCGAGTGTATATTATTTTTGGAGGATATTTTTTCGGTATTTAAAAATATATATATGGCAAAGAAAGGTGCGCCTTGGTGACAGTTTCTTTAACGACGTCAATAGCCATTTTTCTTCCTCGGCCTTTTTCCTGTAGCTTAAACTGTTTCACATCACTTGACGGGATCCGTGCATGCATGCAGTGACGGAGCGGGCGTCGAAAAATCTTTCGGGCCATTTCGAAGTTAGAGATACGTCCGCTTTCGGTTTGAAAAGAACGGGCGCTCGCTGCCGCCGGGTACCGCTACTGCCCAGTGAAGTATGGATTCCCGTTCCATCGTCTTTTTTGTTTTCTTTCCTTTTCGACGAAAATTCGTTGTCATAATTTAATTAATTTGATTTTTCAGGTGGCGGTGGTATTACTAACCTAACCTACTACTGTGTGTTCTCGCTCGCTCCATTTATGGAGCTTCATCATCACACTAATTTGACTTTCGTGGGACAGCGCATGTTGTTATGTACTCTAATGGAGTGTTACGTACTTCACAAAAAAGAAAAAAAAGAAAAAAAAAAGGGTCCTAAGCATGTAGATTTATTAAATAGTCCCTCTCAAGTTTCGCTTCATCGTAAAGCCGTTAGGCTCACGACACATAAACAACGCTAGGCTCCACCGTCGATTTCACTTAGGGCGAAGATAGTGTGGCCGCTTTTTTGCCACAATACTGCATAAATCATCATAGATGGCTGCATAAATTATCATAGATGGCTGCATAAACACGACTATTTGAATACGGGCATTCTGCAAAAAAGACGAAAGAAATAGATATTAATTAAAAAATATATATAATTATCTTTCGTAGCGCAAACGTAATAGATAAGGGTATAGATATCGGTTGTAACTTGAAATCGTCATTTTTTTTTCATAATTGATGCTTACACAAAGGTCAACACAAGAATACAAGACAAAATGAAGCCTCCTAACTCATCAGAGTCTGGACATTGTGAACCACTTCCTCCGACCTATAGGGAAACTCTCTCCTACCATTTTTAATCAAAAACCCAACTCTCATCTTTATAAGCATGAGCATTCATCGGCTGCAGACTTCAACTTTGTCAAACACTTTCCTGTTTCTAAATTTCTAAATAGTACCCAAAATAGCAAAGAATGCCGCTTGTCAAATCTCCCATCTCAAACCTTTGCTGGAAGCTCCTATCCAAGCTATAGCATTGTCTTCTACTGACTTAGGTGCTACCCAATAATACCCTATCCACTCGCAAATCGCATACCACGCCTTTCATGTCACAGAGCAGTGAATGAAAATGCGGTTGATCGTCTCCTGCTCGGTGTTGCACATAGGACATATATCATCTCCCGTATCGATGATACTCAATCTGGCTAACCTTTCTTTTGTGTTGAGTTTTTTTAAGACTATAGGTGATGGTTTCTAGGATGTGATTATCGTTTATACTTTAGTGTAATTTCTTTTAATTTTTATTTTTGATGTCTATGCCCTAGCATAATATTTTTTTTTTGTAATCTTCACTTTTTACCTAGTAGGTATTTTCTAATACACACCGAGACCTATTGCTCAAAGTACTTCTTTCCCAAAGCCTCCTATAATTGTTGTTCCCTCCACCTTCTTCTTTTTCATCGGCCACCTTCATCGCCATTGCTATCCATCGTTCTTATTCTTATATTTCCTCCGTCGTTTCCTTAAAAATTATGCATTTTTCGTCTTATTTCTTCATAAATGTTTTATTTATATTATCTATGTTTCTCCTCACACTCGCACAAACATACAGAATGTGAATGTGTTTCCTTAATTTTGTTATGCTATGTAGTTTATATGGCATTAAAAGTCCTTTGTCACTAATGTCATAGTTTTTAGCTTAATGTATTTATAGTGTCGTGTGTTGCTAGCTATATACTATATAAGTTTTATATACATTTGGTCACAGTATTATGATTGTAATTAATTTGCCAACAATCTTTCGGTGGACATAACTTTTGACTCAATAGTCGATTTTGGATTAAGTTTTTTTTTATTATTTGGGTATTTTCTGAGATCTACAAGTTGAAACCTTCATACAAAGTTTTGGAGCAAAAAAAAAACTATTTTGGCCTTTTAAATAAAGTTTTTATGTTTTGAGTTATAAAAACTATTTTTTGATAACTTGATAGTATAACATGAGTGTGTGTGCGTGATTTCATAAAAATAACATATTTTCTTATAAGAAAATAAGATTACATGAGTTAAATGTATTTATAATAAACTTGTATTATAGATGGATCAAACATCATGATAGTTGAATGTATTTATATGATTATTTTATTATTGTTGAATGGAATGTTATGACGGTGGAATATATTTATAAGATTCTTAAAGCAACATAGATGACTGATGTATGCCATGGTTGTAGGAATTGTAAAGTATTTGTGAATGACATATATTTGTGATCAATTTTTTTATATTAAAATGTATGCTTATTTATTTCTTTGATGATTTAATGCAAGTATGACATATGATGATCATGGTGAAGATTTAGGAAGGATGGAAAAGAAAATAGAGGAATAATTCAAATGAAAGAAGACATTTGTTACCTATATTGACATTTTTATTTCTCTTGTGTGCATACTCATGGCATGGATTTTGCTAATTCCACGAGAAATGAAGATGTTATGATAGATAATAATGACAAAAATTGGTTGATCAAACTCACTAGGAGATACATTGCTTGGGGGTGTTGGAGTGCACTGACCATAGCTCAAGCCCATCTAGCAAGGACATACAACAATGCTTGGCATGTCGTGGTTGTTGAGAGTCTTTAGCTAGTATTTAGCTAGAGTTTTATCATTATTTTTCTCTTTGTCTCTTAGATTTTATTTATTGTTATTGTTTTTATGCATCACCAAGATAATTAGTTAATAACTAATCCTAAGGATCAAGAGGCTAGTTATACGTACGCATGAGTGTGTGCATTATATAATAATGTAACCATCATTAATGAAAAGAAAACACCATGAATCCTATTCCTCATATTATTTGATCTATATACTACGATAATGATTATATAAGTAACATATGTGGAGGTAAGAGTTGGGCCATGTAACCCAATTCACTCTCACATGCCAAAAAGCCTAAAATGCCCAAGAAGATAGATTGAAGGCACCACCAAGTCACACTTAATTTGGTTTCCTTGATGGACAAGTAGATGTTAGAGCTAGTAAACTCTTGGGAAATATGAGTGAGGTTGTAAATGAGCCAAGTACGTTTGCTATTCAACTTGGCTCATTTTGCTTGCTTGAGACAAATGAGTTGAATTAGCTCGTTTAAATTTAAGCTTAAACAAGGCTTACAAATGGATTGGCTTGGCCCATTTGAGTAAAACATGACAAATTGGATCGTTTAAATTTAAGCTTGAATTTACTCATTTACAAGCTCATTTAGCTCGTTTCATTTAGAAAATATTTTTCACATGTGTCAATTTATTTTGGTTAAGAAACAATCTTGACTCAAGTTAGAATGAATCATTTAAGGACTCAAATAGCTCATTCTTTATACATACATACATACATACATACATACATACATATATAAAAGATGATTTACATAAAAGTTTTCATCATTAGTACATGACAAAAGATCAAAATCTCAAAATCGGCCAAGAACTTAAAAAATTCTAAATAAAACTAGCAAATTTAATGAGACTAGTCTAAAAGAAGAAGAAGAGGAAAGGAATCAGTTACCAAGTGGATTTGGATGATATAGTACAATAAAGTACATTGATTAACAAATTGAGAGGTGCTTATGAATAAATGTCTAGTGTATTCTAATGTTCTAAGCACACCATTAGAAACCCAATGAATAATATCATCTAATGAAATAATTGTGGAATAAAATCATCCAAAGTTAGATATACTTCCTAGTTTCTTTTCCTTCAAGTTCAAATTCAGACATGTTTGAAACTAAACAACGAGGCCTAAGCCAAACATTAAAGAACACTTTCATTTTAACGATTTTTTTTATGTCTCTTGCATATGTCCTTTTAAATATTACATAATGAAATTATAACTTTTTTAACAACTACATTCCATTAAGTTATTCCTTAGTTAATCATCTTTAAATCAGTTTATGGCACTATAATGTCATGAATACAGTTTGTGAAGTAAAAAAGAATAGTCACTTATGTTAAATGACCATAAAATATTATGGAAATGGAAATGCAATAGTTATAAATCATAGAAGAACATGTAAATACACCAGGACTTGTGAACCAATCAACTTAATTTTTTACGAATACGGTAAGATCCCATAGCAAAGACAAAACAACAAAAATTGAAAGATCGTAAAAAGGACACAACCAAGAATGACAATCCAACATAGCACCAAAAAATAAGATAACCTCAAAACAACCCACAACTATAGAATAAACCTTCCAATACGTTTTTAGCGAATTCAAAGAAAAACCTACCAAACTTTGGCAAAATCAAACACTACTCAAATTAAAAACAAAATATAATAGATTAAATTAAAGAACTAATAATTTTTTACCTAAAGTCAATGGAATAGACAACAGAAAATGTGTCTTCTGCTGGAGCATGCATAATCCGCCAACAAAAAAATATCATGGAATGAAGAAGAATAAAATGCAACCGAGAGAAAAGAAATGAAAATAGCTCAAAATTTAAAACAATTAAGAGAAATTATAAAAAAAAACCCTAAAATCACCTAACACCGGATGATGAAATGGATGAAAAGGAAGATAATGAACAAAATGGATGGCGGTGAGTTTGTGAAGTCAAATGGATGAAGGAATTCGGCGTAGATACATTGAATATTGACCATCAAAAGCTTGGTCATAGTTGTTATTGGGTGCATAGGAGTTGGGATCGAAGGGTTTAAGTTGAGAGTTGAGAGAGAAAGAGAGTAAAGGAGAGAGAAAAAGAGATAATCATGAGGGTATAAAAGAGGATTGTGTATGGGAGTGTGAAAGGGTGGTGTTTTTATTTTCCTTTTTTAACTGCAAGGAGGTTAGGTTTTAAGTTTTATTTAGGTGGTTTCATGTATCTTCACTAAACTTCTAAGTTTTATTAAGTTACATAAACCCAAATACATACTATAATAGTAACATATTATTAACTTTATAGACAAGTTGGCTTGTGATCCTACATTGGCTTGAGTTCAACTTGTTGAATAAATGAACCTAAAAATATTAATCAGGCTTGACCTTTTTGGGTAAATGCACGAGTTGAACCGACTTAATTCACTTACAACCCTAATCACATCCATACAAGTGGGAGTCACCTCTCCATGACTCTCAACTGTCAACTAGTCACCACAACAAACTAGGATAACAACCACTCCAATGGTAGCCTAACCCTCGTGGATATGGGAGAGCACCAATCCAATGCTAGAGCATACCGAATCGACCTAGAGTAGACTAGAAATTGGTTAATGATTAATTTTTTTTGAATTATAAATTAGGGCCCATACCATAATAATAAAATCGAGACTATTTAGGATCATAATTTATAAATATTATATATATTTAAAATATGTATTTTTTTTGGTACGGTGTTAAAGAGTTTTCGAATCGAATGGAATAGGACTAGACTCAATTATGAACCAGTTTTTTTTACTTTTGGATCGATATCGAGATCAAATACTAATATAAGTGGTCCAATCTTAGAACGAAACCCGAAATAATTAGTTGGTTCAATCAAAATTTTCCATCCTAATCAAATGATGAAAACCCCTATGTACCTACAAATTTGGGTAACCTGATAGCTAACAACATCTATTAATGGGGGGAATCGCTAGTTTTCCAAACAACACATCAATTCATTGAAATCCTTTAGTTATCAATCATCAAGCGTTGCATACTAAGCATCTTTCTCTATTGCCCTCAAGCAATCAAGCTCTCAATTTTGGATCTCCTAGGCACCCTTACTCCTATTTTCACCTAAAGATGTTGGTCCTTCCACCATTAATACCCAAACTACACCAATAGTCCAATGTCTAAGCCACTCTAAACTTCCATGGCTTTTCCATTTTTGTTACTCTTTCTCAATTTCTACATTGCTAATGTGAGTATCGGAGTGCCCTTATGTTGTCATCAAGTTGGTGCCCCTTGAACAATGTAAGTGTTAGTTCCATCTTTCTTATAAGTTGATCAATAATGCCCCACCCAATCACAATCAATTGTTCGATTGAAGATTTTTGAAGTCGACAATATAGTGTTTGCTTATAAGTCTAGCTAGTTTCATAAATTAGAAAAATATAAATTAATTTAAAATTTAAAAATATTAATAAATTTTTAATAGCATATAATATTTTTAAAAAATTATTTTATCGAAATACTTGCCAAAAACTATAATAAGGTCCTTAAACCATAAAAAAAATGTTGAAGCCTTTAAATTAGCAAAACAAAAATCTAAGTCTTTAAATTATTAAAAAAATTTTAATACCCTTAAATCCTTAAAATTTCAAAGTTAAAGATCCTTAAGCTCACTTTTTTTAGAAGTTAACAAAACTAATATTGATACTCTTATCACACCATTCATTAAAAGAAATGGAGCAATTAATATGTAGAAGTTAAGAGATAAATTATAAGGGTATATGAAAATTATTTTTATAAAATATCATTATTTTTTATTAAAAAATTACTTTAAAAAATATTTTAAATTAGAATATTTCTTCTATTTTCAAAGGCAAATTATATCAGTTATATATATATATATATATTATTCATGCAAGGCCCTATAGTGAAGGACAGAGAGAGAGAGAAATTTGAAATTTATAATGTGAAAGAATATCCTTACATCGTTTCAATATCATTTAAAATAGGATAGTGATTAATGAGATTATAAATGTTATAAGTTACTTTATTATCTACGGGGCTACCTTATATTTTTTGAACTCATGAGTAACTTATCTTTTTATAAAATAATAATAATAATTTGATGGATAGTTTACTGTCCAACTAGTGAGAAACTTAAAACATATCATAATCATAAGTTGCTTTTTATTTTTCCTTTTTTTTGCTGCTCTTAACTAGATTTTATTTTAATTTCTATTGATGTAAGTACATTTTATTTATACCTTTTCAACTAATTTATTATCTCTTTACGACAAATAATATATTAGAAATTTAATTAGATGTTATATGCTATAATTTAAATAAAAGTTAGCTTATTTGATTTAAACAAATATTATTTTACCAAAATGTATTATTTATTTGGACACCAAGCTTAAACTTAATTTTTTTAGTTTAAAAATTCATTTTTGATACTTTCATTATAACAGGTTTTAATCCAAACTCCAAACTCTAACCTCTATTACTATAAGTAAATATTACCAATTCCTATATAAATAATTAATATTATTCGCTAGTCAAATTAGCTCATATAATCTAGTAATATAACATGTTGATTGTTATGAGCTATCTACTAATCGTTAAATAAGGTCATACACTAATTCTTATTCAACAACTAAGTCTAAGGGTACGCTTGAGCGAACGAAAGGTATTCGTCGTGAGTTGCTAACTTGTTGTGGTTGACTATTTTAAATTATTCAAAATGTAAAGTAACTAGTATAATATTTTTTTTAAAAAAAAAATTACGAATGAAAAATAATAGTTACAAATTAAAATGTTAAATCAAACATACTTTAATTTTTGAGCTTTTTTAATTTATGCACCTATGGTCACCTCACCGGAAAGAAAAAAAAAAGTAATTTACCTGAGGTACCAAAAAATCCCCCAATACGTAAAGGCTAATCCTAATGGTGCACTTAAATCACATCATTAAGAATAAATAAAAACAATAAAAACAGGGTTATGCGCATAAGCGTAGTGGAGGAGAATAGCCGAACCGTACTAGTCAAATGTGAGGGGAAAAAAACAATGTCGGTGATGAGAATCCACCATTTGCGCCCGAGGAATTCCGTATTCCATGCATTGACTTTTATGACTCCCTATATTTATTTCTTTATTGCCGTAGTTTATTAGCACTGGCAAATTTTCTTTAATACTTCATCCAATTAATAATAAGTATCGAAAAAATAAAGAGAAAAACAAAAACTTTCCTCTACTCTCTCTTTAATTAATTAATCAATTCTCTAATAAGTTCGACTGGGTGACAAAAATAAAAAAAAAAACCTTATAATCCGAGGACCTGTAAGTTGTAACTCTGTAAATTGTAACGCCCCGTTGGAAAACTCCGGCCGGTCTACTTGTCAGTTTATTTATAAATGCACAATCACTTGCTGATCTACTTCCCTCTCCTCTCACCCCTTCGCCTCCCCCTCAAATTAATAAATCCTTTCCTGCACACCCCCCCACAACTCCATTCCCCCTAAATACTACTGCTGCGATTGGTACTACTGTACCTTGCCAATTTTTTGTTCGCATCACATCACACCTCACCACTAGGTGGTATCTCCTTTTCTGTTAGGCACTGCATGACGACGAATCCATACGCGTCTTCGGTTCTCTGTAAATAGATTTACTGTCTACCTCTCTGACTATCCGAAACCACTCCGTTTTATCTCTTGCTTTTTAGGGCCTGCAAGTTGATCCGATTGCGGGAAAGCTGGCTCGCAGTGAGGGAGGTGAGGTGGTGGATTTATAGGAGAAAGAGACGGATACAGTAACGCAACTCGCCGATTTGTTTTTACTTCTTGGATTCATTGCCGTTCTATGCTGATCCCTGGAAAAGCCTCTCTCGAATTCCTCGTTCGATTGATCTATCGCTCTCCCGCTTTCTGAACAAGCCGATCGATTGACTGACTTCTACACTGAGTGGCTGGCAACACAACCGGCAACAATCGTCAAGGAAATTTAGAAAAGAAAACTCTGATCTCAGCTCACTGTAAGATTTCTCCAGGGTAATGTCACTCCACATTATTCCCATTGATTTCTATAGAGTAAATGCATTTTTGCTAGCCCGAGAAACTGAGAAAGGCCGGAAAAAAAAAACGTTTACAGTTTTTTTCCACCATTTGCTATGTATTCAAACTAATTGTTTTTGGACATTGTTCGGATTTTTTCTTATTTATTTGAAGGAATTGGATAATAACTTCGGCTTTTTACTTGCGATTATCATCTCGTCGTTGTTTCTTCACTGCAATTATCAGAACTACAATATATAATAATTTTTATAAAAACAAATTGTTTGATTTCACCGAATAAATTGAATAATTTAACTGATCTGTAATTTGTAAAGTAGGCTGACGGTAGAGTCAATGATATTCCTCCATTCAAAAATTTTGAATTCAAACTCCGGACAACCTGTGTTATACATTTTAATGCTAAAGTGATGAATTCTGCCTTCAATAGCTTCAAAGTGAAAAGATGGTATTCTATTCTTAAATTTTTGTTCGTTCTTTCTGCTTTGGTTCTAAGCAAACAGTTCATTAGATTTTTTTTTTTTCCTTTCCTATCCCTTTTCAAAAATTTACTTTATGAAAACATTCACTCTCTCTGATGCTTTTCTCCGAAATACTTGCAGGTCGACATCCTTCAACAAAAAGATTCAAATTCAGCTAATATTCTGTAAATTGATGCCAAAGATGGGGAAAGGAAATAGGGATTGGACACAGATCTACTCAATCTACGGCATGGACGAATGGCAAACCCTCATCTTCCTCCTCATCCATGCTCTTTTCTTCTCTCTCCTCTCCATCCTATTCCTCATTTACTTCTCCCCAATCTGTACCTTCTTAGACTCCCTCTCTCTCTTCTCGACCCTTCCTCCCGGTTCGGCTCGTTTCACGGCCGGTTTCATCGGCTCCGTCACCGCTCTCTCCGCCGTATGTCTCTTCTTTGCCGCCGCCAACTTCTTCTACTCCTCCGGTCCCCTCCGTTGGGAGATGTCTCAGCGTATGGTCAGTGCAATAAACGACTGGTCAAACGTCAAGACGGCTCTCGACGTCGGCTGTGGTCGAGGAATACTGCTCAATGCCGTCGCGATGCAGCTTAAAAAAGAAGGCAGTTCCGGTCGGGTCGTCGGTTTAGATCAGAAGAAATCAATCACGATGTCCACGTTACGGACGGCTGGGATCGAAGGTGTTCAGGAGTATGTCACGTGTAGGGAAGGCGATGTGAGGAGGCTGCCGTTCAGCGATGATTACTTTGATGTGGTGGTTTCTGCTGTGTTTTTACATACGGTCGGGAAGGAGTTTGGACAGAAGACGGCGGCGGCTGCGGCGGAGAGAGTGAGGGTGATTGGGGAGGTAGTGAGGGTGTTGAAGCCCGGTGGAGTGGGAGTTGTGTGGGACCTTGTGCACGTGCCGGAGTACGTGAGGAAATTACAGGAACTGCGGATGGAGGATATTCGGGTTTCGGAGCGGGTTACGGCGTTTATGATGAGTAGTCACATTGTGTCGTTTAGGAAACCAAGTCAGCAGGTCGTGGGTCCTGGTGAAGTCCGGCTCGACTGGAGGTGTCATAATATGTGTTGAGCAATTATTCAATTTGGCTCGACCTGTTATTCGGGGCTAAGTTAAGGCCCCTGCACCCAGATCGTAATATATATGGATCAACAAATCTGAAACTAATGTGATATATATATATAAATATAAATAGGGATAGATAAATAGGATGTCCAGAGATGATGCGAAATGGTCATTACAATTATAGCTAGGTAGTGAGTTGATGTGAGACCATATCATGTGTATGTCTTTTCGGTTTTATCAAAGTTTTGATGAATTTTTTATATAACTTGGTGAGGCGAAGCCAAAAACCATACCTTTTTTATATTCTCCTATACTACTATGTATGTATGATGTAATTAGAGAAACGTGGTTATGATGGATCGTAGATCATGCTTGCTTAGTTTCGTTTGTTGACCTTCGTTATGATACTGCCGGCTCAAATCTTACTACATCTAATTCATATATTATGTAGAAGAAATTGATATTTTAGGATTTTCATATAAAATATTGATTTTATTTATTTATTTTTTCCAATTTTTTAGAGATAGTTAAAAGCTATCATTATAGGACTTCCTAGTTGCTAACACTGTTTCTTCATATAAAATATTGATTTTATTTTATTTTTCCAAAAGTTTGCAGATAGTTAAAAGCTATCATTATAGTACTACCTAGTTGTTAACACTGTTTCCTCATATAAAATATTGATTTTATTTTGTTTTTTAAATTTTTTGGAGATAGTTAAAAGCTGTCATTATGGTACTTCCTAGTTGCTAACACTGTTTTTGGGATGGGATGTATCACTTATGAAAAGGAGATGAAACCTAATGTAAATTTCATGTTAACGAAGTTTAAAGTGGAAATTGGAGACATCTAGAAGCCCTTCTTAGGTGCTAATACGAACCAACAAAGATTCGAACTCGTCTTTAATGATAATGCAAGTTGTGGTTGCAATAAATAAAATTTTAGGCTTGTTCTGGTTCTTACCATTGAAGCGAAATAAGCATTATTATAAATTGATGATGCCACTATCAATTACATAGAAATGAAAATTTAAATGTCACTCCAAGGGCCTTCGTATGGGAAAAAAATGCATTGAGAAGCTCCGTGAGGCGTTGAGGATATTGTTTGCCACTTTCGTATCCTTGCAAAATTTATAACTTATCGTGGTGACTCTTTTTGTAACAAGGCATTACTATTGCAGTCAAATGTATCTTTTACAGCAATAGCTCCTTGTAAATGTTGCATTACTGACATTCCTATAATAATAAAGGGGTTGTCGTCGTAAATTATTTAATACAACAAAGTTGTCATAAATGTCGTTGTTAGAAATTAAAAACCAATCTAAGAAAAATATACAAAATTTTGTGACGGTAAATCATTATAAAAGTTAAATTAGTCAACATTAATAATATAGGAGTTGTCATCGTAAATAATTTCATACATTGAACAAGTTGTTATAAATGTCCTCGTCAGAAATTACAAACCAACCTAAAAAAAAAGATATATAATTTTATAATGGTAAATCATCACAAAAGCTAAATTAGTCAATAGCATGGGTGTCCAGTTTTTCCTCAACAAATTCTTGCATAAATAATAGAAAGGATAATTAAATTTGACTTATTACTATGATATGTCATTGTAATATACCAAGTATCATCGTAAATTTTATTTGTGTGTAAATTATATCAACCACACCATCATCAACCCTCAAAGGATGAATAGAACTAATATACATTTTTTTTATTGATGCTAGTTTGTGATGTGCTTCTTGATGTTCATGGACTTATTGAAATATCCAAAGAGGAGCTTGTGCACTACCTTTCATCATTGGCCTTGAGGAGTAACTTTTCACCAATTATTGCTTTACTTTTGTAAAAGAAAATGTTTGTCTAAATCAAGATCTTGTTGGAATAAGTTGTTTTTCTTTTAGACTAGTTTTTAGCTTAAAAAGTGGTGGCATATGGTTTCAATTGATATGCTATATATACTTTGATGTTCTAAAGTTCACTCCAGATGTGAATTTGTTTAGTGCACTAGCTCTCTTTATTTATGACTATGTTTGTCCGTGAGAATATTTTGTAACTACACATTCCTCTCTTTCAAGGAGATGGAATTGCTCTTTAGCATCATTTGTCATTTAGTATTTCTATCACATATTAAATTATTTTGTTTCTAGCTCATTACGTTTTAAACTAAGAATCTTTTTTATTTGCACTTCTGAGCAGTTGTATATGAAGCATGAGAGAAATCACATTGTATCCTACCCTATATCTAAAGGTAGTAATTCCCCACTTAAAATTTCCAAGAATAAGATGAAGTTTGATCTAAGGATATCATTACTTGTTGGGTTTCATGGTTCCTTGATATGGGAAATGTCTTGAGGACCAATGCCTATACACAAGTAGAGTGTGTTAGTTGGCAAGAGTGGATTAGTTGGCTAGAACGGGTCACTCAACCCTTAAGTGGGTCGGTTAGGTAAAGTGTGTCAACCAAACAAAGTGTGTTAGTCAACAAAAACCAACTAATAAGAAGAACTCATCTACAGGAATTGCCTTGAAAGACTAAGGAAAGCTACTCATTTTAAGTCAACTTGATATAATGGCCCAGGCTTAGGGGAAGACGTGACTAGAGCAAAGATGAAAAGTAAGAGAGCACTCAGAAAATTCTTTAATTCACTAGACTTGGTATCAAGCATGACAACCTATGGAATGATAGGGTCATTTCATAGGGATAATCATTAGGGGATAATTTATAAACTTCTTCTAACTTTGATTGATATTAGATTGAAACTTTTACTAGGCTTATCAACTAATGATGTAACTACTGCCCCATTTTTAGGAGTTAAAAATTTTGTTTAAGGAGTTAATTGTGAAAGCTAAAACAATAAAAACGTAGGGTGTTACAGCCACACTTGATACAAGTCTAATTTTTTCTACCATTCTCATGCCAAGTGTTAAAGCTAAAATCATTACTCTGCTTAAATTAATAACACAACTATAAGAATCATATTAGAAAGAACAAGCAATAGATCAATTATTCTAAATAAAACAAATGATGGTAGTTACAAAACTCAAATGAGAGGAAAATATAGGAGAACATAGGACTCTAAAAACAACCCGATCAAAGATACCAAAAAGGACACCGGATAGTCCTAACTCTCAATGTAACACCCCTAAATTTACAAACAAAAAAATTTCGTTAAAAAAGTTAATTGCATACGCTAAGACACTAAATCATGGGGTGTTACTGCCACACTTAATACAAGTCTGGTTTCCTCTACTGTTTTTTTACCAAGTGCTAAGGCTAAAAGCATTACTCCACTTAAATCAATAACACATTTATAGATAGGAGTAGCAAGAGGCTTAAAATATTTTAACATCATTTCAAATAGAGCCAACTATCAATAGCTACAAAATGTTGGTGAAGGAAAATATATAAAGACATAAAAAATACAGAATCTTGCACTCTCAACCCAAATAATAGCCTTCAACTGATCTTGCAAGCTAACCTGCAAAGATCACTGCCCATGGAATAAGTAGGGGCCTATGAAAAGGAACCATTCAGTACAACGATACTAAATAACCCATTATAAAGAACTAATATGAAAGGTTTGCATGGAATGCATAATAGAAATCACAACAATACATGAACACTTAATTATACATACAATAATTGAGATACGATAATCGTTCATATAACTACATAACATCAAGGTTATATAATACTAATGCTCGTTCATCTGAAATAAATTAAAACTTATCAATGGAACATCTATCTTTGCAGTATAATTAGAAATAACTTCATTCTCAAATCATAACCATGGTCTCAAACATCATTATCAGTATCAACAACCCTCATAACATAGGTAGACTCACCAGCACAAAACAATAACAACTCGTGGCATCACAGGTAGGCACAAATACTGCTACTGAGCCACAGGTAAGCAAAATTGTTGCTACCGAATTATAGGTAGGCACAAACGCTACTATTACCAAACCAAATATAGGTACAAAGACTACTACCAACTAATTTAATAATCATTTTGAATCAAATAATAATTATTTCTCTTTTTTTAATTACTCAAGGGAAGATCATGTTAAACCAAAGACACTAAGGTATTGAGGTCATACTGGCACACAAAGGTAGCACAATATCCTACTGACTATCAACCTAAGGATGCAAAAGTACCCTGATCACACTATTACACAAAGGTAGCACACTACCTTACCGATAAGGTGATGCAGGAGCATCTCGTAATAATATTTCACTAATTGATTTTTCTAAGTTATGGGATCACAAAATACTCTTAACTTGGATGAAATTAATTAGCTGAATATGAGAAACAAGTGAATGGTGGAGTAGGTGAAGAAAGTCAGCCAAGTCAAATCAATAAGCCAAGTCAAATCAGTCAGCCAAGGCAAGTTAGTCAGCCAAGTCAAATCAGTCAACCAAGAAAGCATGGGAGATGATTGATTAGGTATGGGGGATGATTGAGTGACTTGTACTTTTATTTATTACCTACTTTTCAACATGTAAGGGGCTCCATGCTGTGGTATGGCTTTCAAAATACCACACATAGGTTGATCTCATTTTAGTTCTCATCCAACTAGTTGTTAGGTTGTATTAGATAACTAAATAGTAAAGAAAGATTGGAATGTAACAAGGTAGGTAAAGGGGGATGGGTATAATGGACTTTTTGTAACCCTGGCTGCCACTATAAATATGGGTAGCCTCAACTCAATGAGAACACTACCCCCTTGAATTATATATCAGATTTTCGAGCTCCCCTAAGCCCCCACTATAAAGTTGAGTGAAAACTTTGTTTTGAGTAAAAAATCTCGTAACTTTTATCTCAAGTGTTGAAACCTTGAGTGGTAGTTGTGAGTGTTTGGTCTTTAGTTACCTTAGATCAAATATTCTCATACTTCTCATTTCTTTTCTCTATTTTAACTTTCGGTGGTCAATTATCCCATAGGCCACCATCTTCCATTAAGCATGTGCCAAATTGTTTAGCATATGCATCATAAGGAAACCTAATCCATAAGTATGCATACCCTCTATTAGGTTTGTTAAGCTAAATAAAGTAAGATATATGGTCTGGCTGGGGCACTAAGGCACACCGGCAAAATCCATAAACAATCATGGATTAAACCATGTCTTTAGGGTAAAGACCACTAAATAGACACTATTACCAATCTCGAAATCTTTCACTTAAAAGTATTACTATTTTTTAACGGTAACCACGAGATCACATATTAATCATATAGATCCAATTTTTCATACTTAACCATTTTTACTCATTTCCAAGCATTTGAGACAACCATAATCAAGGTCAATACCAACGTCAAAATTATAAATCTACTAAGACCATCCTAAGCTCAATTATTCACACTTAGGCACTTTAGGTCAAAAATAACCAAAATACCCCTAACACATTATCATCCATTCCCATTACAGATTCCATTTTATTTATCAACTTGTCATAAAAAGTATAACATACTTAATTAAATTATTTATCATGTAATTAAATTATCAAATATGCCAAATAACCATTTTACCCTTATACACAATTTTACACGCAAAACCCTAACATGCATTTCTAAATATCAAAACACATATTCTCATGTTTAACAACAAATAATACATATAATGCAGGGTTATTATAATAATCATCATGGTGTACTCAAAAATACTAAAATACCCCTAGGCCTTATACTAGTAATAATCTTGCTGAAACATATATTTCTAAAACATCAAAACACATATTTTCATGTTTAATAATAAATAATACATATCAAACATATTTATTAGAATAATCATCATGGTGCACTCAAAATTATCAAAATACCCCTATACCATATAATAGCAATAATCTTGCTCAAACATGTGTTTCTAAAATATCAAATCACGTACCACCATACTTTAATAATAATTAGAACATATTAGGCATTCTAATTAAGATTAAATATTATGATATTATTAAGTGACCAAATTTCCCCTAGGACATATTGAAATGTCCCGAAAATTCTAATTTTAAAAATTATAGTTAAATAAGATTTTATTAGAAAAAATTATTAAATAAATTATTTTTATTAAAATAAAAGGGAATTAGTTAGGACAAATCAAGAAGAAATTTATAAGTATTTTAATCAGGAAGAAATTTGGATATTTTAGTTAATTAAGGATTTTATTTTAAAAATTAATTAATTAAATTATTTTATTTAAAATAAGAAGGAGGAAGTAGGTCCAAATTAATAGAAATTTTATAAATATTTTACTTGGAGAAAATTAGATTGATTTGTTAATTAAAATGTAATTTATGAAAAACCTTTCAAAAATCCTAAATTAGTCTAAAAAGGAGAATTAAATATTATTTTATTTAAATATTATTATTTTTAAATATCCTCAAATATTCTAATTAATTTAATTAACCCAATTCACTAATTTTCTTTTTCTCCTTTTCCTTTTTCCTTTTCTTTCTTTCTTTTCCTTCCTTTTTCTTTTATTTTCTTTCTTTTTCTTCTCTTTTCCTACTTTTTCCCCCTCAGTTGAGCCTGCCTACCTACAACCCAATACTTCTTTTCCTTTCTTCCTCTTTCGGCGCAGCCCAGGATCGGAATGCCACTCTTCATTCCTTTTTCCACCGAAACGCCGCGTTTCAATTAAATTCCCCTACTGCGCCGACTGGCCCGGTTCACTTTCTTTTTCTCCTCAGCTGCCCGATCTAGCCCCCACCTTTCTTAATTATTTCTTCTTTCTCCTCCCCCGATGTCGACGCAGGCATCTTCGTTGTGGACAACCTCCGAGAATCATGCCACCGGTGACGCCTGATTTGACCGCTAATTTACTCTCTCCCTCGCCGACTCAGCAACCCCATCGACCCAACTAACCCTCCCCTATTTCTCGCAAGATTTCCCTTTTCTCCCAGCCAGCTACTTACCCTGGCCGTTTTGAATTTCGCCAGCCAAGCGTTGCCGGCCGATGCCCTCTCCCACTACCCTATATTCCTAGCACTTCTCTGACTTCATCCACTTTATTTTCCCTATAAATACCCCCATAATCAGCAAGGGTTGAGCTTTTGATTATTACCCAGAATTTCCCAACCTTGCCACCGCCGCCACCTCAGACATTATTTCCACCGCCCTCTCTGTCTGCCCAACTCATCCTTGCACCGCCCTTCTCCCTCGATTCTTCCTGCACGAGCCACCTCGGCCGTGCAAATTTCCCTTATCAATCAACCTATTTTCTGCCCCTGCCACCCTTCGTGCCGCCGTCCGCCACCACTTCCACTGCTACCACCGCGGCTTACACCTCCTAATCTGTACTGCAAACCACCCTGTACCTTTCCCTACCTTTATTTTCCTTTTCCTCTCTTTTCTCCTCTCTTTCTCTTCTTCTTCCCCATTCAGCCACCACCACCACTACCATGCGCCACCACCTTTGGTTGCGCCACCACCCTTATTCTATTCCTCTCCTTCTAGGAAACCATAATCACCCTTATTTCCACCCTCATTCTCCCTATTTTATTCCCAGCCTTCAACTTTTCCTCTTTTCTTCTCTTTTTTCAGCCACCGCCGATGCCACCTGTCACCACCAGTTTAAGATTGAACCCTAAACCCTCTCAACCCTTATTCCCTATTTAATTTAAGCTTATTTTATTTTATTTCAATTTTAACCTATTATTCGATTATTATTATTATTATTATTATTATTATTATTATTAAGTTCAATATTATTAGTATTATTATTTTTATCAAGGCCAACCCTATTTGGCTTAGTAGATTATTAGTATTAGTATTATAAATATTATTAGTATTATTATGAGTTTTTATTTTATTTATTAATGTTATTATTATTATTATTACTATTTTGAAATTATTATTATTATTTTATTATCATCATTAGTATTACAACTATTTTACTATTAGTGTTGCTATTATTATATTATTGTCATGCGATTATTATTAGTAATATCATCATCATCATCATCATCATCATCATCATCATCATCATTATTATTATTATTATTATTATTATTTTCATTTTTAGTATTATTATTCTATATAGGACTGAAACCCTATTTTACCTATTTTGAATTGTAGTAGTAGCTTTATAAATATCAAATCTTATTATTATTAATATTATTAATAATTTTATCATTAGCATTTATTATTCTTATTAGTGTTATTATTATTATTTAATAAGTATTATTATTCAATGTAGGGTCGAAACCCTATTTCATTTTATTTTCAATTATTATCATTACTATTACTACCATTATTATTATTATTTTTGCAATATTATTATAGTTTTTATCATTATTATTATTACTATTTCATTATTATTATTATTACTAAATTTTTTTATTTATTTTACTAATGTTATTATTAGTATTGTTTTGGTAAAGGGGCCGAAGCCCTTATTTCACTTTATTTTTGAATAATGCCCTTTTTATTGTTATTGTTATTAATATTAACATTGATATTATTTTTAGTATCTTGCTATTATTATTTTAGCATCACTATTATTATTATTAGGATAAAGTCTTCAATCTTATATTATCAATCTTTATAATATTACTATTATTTCTTATATCTTTAGCAAAGTTAGTAATTAGTTAATGTCATTATTTTAATATGTATTATTTTATTAAAAACCTAGTATTAGAATAAATTAGTATATAATAGTATTTTTGGTAGGAGGGAATCTAATTCTAGTTTTCCCTCATATAGGTGAGACCAGTCAAAGCCTAAGGAGGCGTAGGAGCGTGTGCCAAGACCGATGTCGTTTTAGGTAAGGGTGTTACTAAGGCCTTATGTGTGTTGATGTGCATTATCTGCTTTGTATGTGTGGTATCTTATGCCTATCATTATAATTATTTCGTATGTGGTAAGATGTAGAGTTGAAGTATGATTCTGTGTTATTATATGGCATGTGTACTATGTGTATGTGATGAAATATTGTGGTATGTGATGATTGGTTTGTGACCCTTCAGACATGCATGTGAGGATGTATAAAAGTGGTATTGAAATGCCCCAAAATTATTTATTTCGTGAGATATAATTAAATGAGGATTTATAAGTAAATTAATTTATTTATTTATTTTATTTGGAATAGAAAAGATTTAATTAGGGCAAATTAAAAATATTTTGTAAATATTTTTATAAAGGAAAAATTGGGCTTTTGCTAATTAAAAAGGGATTTAAGAGAAATTTTTTTAAAAACCTTAAATTAATCTAAAAAGAAAATTTAATATTATTTTTAATTTAATATTTTATTCTAATTACCCAAATATTCTAATTAACTTATTTAACCCCAAACCACTTAAAATTCCTTTTTCCTTTTTCTTTCTTTTCCTTCTTTTCTTCTTTTCCTCTTTCTTTTTCCCGTTGGATTGGGCTTGGACCACGGCCCAACCCGTCCTACTTTCCTCCCTTCTCCCGCGGCCCAGCACTGCTGCATTCTTTCTGCTCCTTCCGACGCGGCGTTTTGTTCTTTAATTCCCTGAGACGTCGCGTTTCATTTAAAAGCCTTATAACCGCAGCCAAACCGACCCGATTTCCCCCTTTTTCTTCTTTTATTTCTTTCTCCCTCGACCGGCGACTCACCTCCTTCCTTCTTCCTCATTTCTCCTCCATTGTCGAACTTGCAACCTCCACCCCCCAAAAATGGCGCCGCAGGCCACACGTGTTGTGACCGGCCTTTCTCCCACCCATTCTCTTCCCCTTGATGCACACTCCAATTTGAACCACCCCACTTCCCTTTTCTCCCCCACGATTGCCCCATTTTCTCTCGCGAAGGTCGAGCACGATTTGAAATCGTGCTGACCGATCAACGGCATAACCACCCCATTTTCTCACCAGCTTTGATCCCCTGGTAACCTCTAGAACTCGAGCCTACCCTCTACCATTATAAATACCCCTCGTATGGCTCGATTTCGAGATTTTTTTCCCCGAAACTCTAAGTGTAAGTCTGTGCGCCACTGCAGCTTTAGATGCACCGTTCTCCACCATTAGCCAACCTCGCCACTGCCTCTTCCTCTCAAACTCTTCCCTGCAACGCACTCTAATTAATTAAACCATTCACAACCTTCGATTCTTCTCGCATGGTCCACCATAACCGTGAAAAGTTTACTAGTCCTCTCGCCAGAATTTTCCCCCGAAACCTTAAACCACCGTCCACCACCACATCTGCCACTTCTGCTGCCTTCTGAACCACCCAAAAACTCCTGTTAATTCTCCTCCACGGCTCCACCGACTCATAACCTTCCTTTCTTTTTTCTTCTTCACCTTCCCTCTTTTTCTTCATTTTTGCCCCCTTTAGATCACTTTTTTGGCCACCGCCGGTGCCACCCATCCCCGCCAACTCAAGGTGAAACCCTAGACCTTCTTAACCCTTCCTTTCGATTTATTGAAAATTATTCTGCTTTTATCCTAATTTTTAATGTTAATTCAATTTTAATTATTCTTATTATAAATATAATAATTATTAGTATTAGTTGTAACTTAATTGATAAATTTTGTTGGTAGGTTTGGGAGTATTCTTGAGTTAGATAAATTATTATTCTCGAATTTTAGTTATTTAATGGAATTATTACATGTTTACTATTATTATTAGTATAATTATTTATCTAATATTATAATTATTTAAAGGGGGGCCGAGACATTAAATTTTAATTAGGTCTTGCACAGGCTTGCATTTTATTTTTTTATATTTTTATATTAATTTTATTATTTTTATGGTTTATATTTAATAATTTAATATCTTATAAGTATATATATTATTAACACTATTATTATTATCATTGAACAGTAACTTTATTATTTGGGCAGGCTAAAAAGCCCACTTTATAACTTTAAGATTTATATTATTATCATTATTATTATTTTACTAATATTAGTATTATTAACAATATTTCATTTATTATTATTATTATTATAATAATAATAAAAATATAATAATAATTATTATTATTATTATTATTATTATTATTATCTTTACCAATATCATTTTGGGTGAAGGGTAGAAACCCTTATATCACCATTCATTTAAATTACAATAGTATCTTATTAATATGTTAGTATTAGTTTGTATGATCAATTATAGTATAATATTATTTTAATTAAAAACCAAATATTAAAAGTGAATAATAATAATATTTTAGGAGGGAGGACTAACCTTGTCATTTTTCCCTATAATGTGAACCCAGTCAAAACCCTCAAGTGGAATAGAAGCGTGCACAAGACCTGACTTTTTTAGTTAAGGGGTGCTAAGGCCATATGTGTAATATGTGATTTTATGCTATGCATGCCATGTGCTACGAATTATAGTGTATTTATGTGATATGTATAATGGTTGTTAATCGCATGCATGAATTGAAATGGTAATGGTTGAATAAATTTAGTGTGCAGTGAATAATGTATAATTATTTAATTGATTAAGATTGTATGATGGGCCAAACCTGCAGTATGGGTTTAGGGTTAAATAATTGTTGGGGAGTGTGGTGTTACCGTTTTAGGGTTTTGTAAAGTGTTATGGTGTGTTAATATTGCATGGATTGTTGGTTTTGATTATGGTATTGATGTGGCATGGTATTTAGGTTCGCATGTTATTGGGTTGCATGGAAGTGTGGTTTACATGGAATTAGGGTTTGCATGGGGGCTAGGGTTTGCATGTGTGATTTGATGGAAATTAGGGTTGCATGGGGTGTAGGTTGCATGTCATTATTTACTTATGGTTTATGGTTGGCTAGGTTGAGTGGAAGTCTAGTTGAGAAAACTTGGTGGAGTACCTAATTAAGGTAGGAGCCTGAATACAAGTCTTGAATGAAAATTAGATACTAAAATAAATACGTAAAGTGGAATATGTTGAAGCCGTGCCCCGAAGATCAATACCGGCATAATATGGCCAGTAGGTACTGCAGACCTACCATCCAGCTACTGCGGTAGCCTGTGACCGATCCACCAGCTAAAATAGTGGGGGATCCCGAGTTCAACAAACTAAACTATATGTGTTGTTAAGATGTGGGAAAATACTAATGACTTATAGTGGAACACCGTACGAGAAGGGGCCAGACCGATCCACCGGCATATAATAATGGTAGGGCATGTACCCTAAGTGATCGATCCACCGGCTATAATAGTGGCAAGGAGCCAAATTGCCTTGGAGACTGATCCACCGGAAAAAATAGTGGGGTTCCCATACTCGTATGGAATTGATAAAGAGTATGGTGTGAAAATAAATTCAATAAAGCTTGATGAAGTAAATAATTTGATTCGTATTGAACCCTGGCATTTCATCCAAGCATTTAGTTTGTACTATTCTGATTGAGTTTTTATGCCCTTATTATTGTGTAATGGTTGTGTAAAATATGTATGTTGGCCTTAGTACTCAGTTACCTTATTCAATACGTAGTGTACCGATCACCCGTTTCATGGGTGCTGCTTATTCCCACGAGCAGAAGGCCCGTCCAACTTATTGCAGGTAGGAGACCCTTATTTTGATGCTATCGATGTCTATGAGACATCGGGAGGGGTAGAGTGATGTTTGGGCTGGATCAGTTCCTGGAGCGGCGTGGCTGTTTTCCTTTGTTTAAAATTATGACTCGTGTTACTTTTATTATGTTTGAATTGCAGAAACAATTTTACTAATGTTGTTTAGTTATTATATGGGAAAACAATAGTTAGTATTTCAAATTATATAAGGTTTATGCGTACTCTGACTCTCGTTTTTATAAATTTGGATTATTAATGATGTTGTTGGTAATATTTTTCTTAGACTTAGTACTTGGTACCAGAATGGTAGGAGTGAACCGGTCTGGTACTAAGTGTGGCGGTAATATCCCTAAAAATTTACAGTTTTAATTTATAAGTATATTGTTCTTTTTTAAAAAAAATGTGTAAATTTTGGTGGTGTTACAGGTATTGTATGGAAAAAGATAAAGAAGTTGACCAAGGGGAGTAAGTTGACAAAAAGGGGATATGAGTTGACTTAAATATTTTAATGATCCATGAGAGGAAGAATAAAATGGGAAATTTAGGATTTCGTGTAGGAGAATCTAATCTATGTTTTGTCTGGGAGAATCTAATTTGTGGTGTTATAGGGAAGGATCTAATCTATGGTTTTGTATGGGAGAATTTCATCTATGGTGTTATATGGGAGAATCTAATCTATGGAGTTACATGAGAGAATCTAAACTAGGGTTTTATATGGATGGACTTAAGGTTTGGCATGGTAGATTTTATGGTGTTGCATGGGAGAGTCTCAACTAGGGTTTTGTATGGATGGACTTAGGGTTTTGCGTGGCAGATTCTATGGTGTTTTATGGATTGAATCTAGGATTTTGCATGGATAGATCTGGGTTTGCATATGTGAATCTAAGGTTTCACGTGGGATTTTAGGGTTTCGCATGAAAAATTCGAATGGTTGCATGTGGAGGTTAGCATCTGCATGGGAGTAAAGTCTACATATAAAAAGTTGATTTGGGGTGTGAGGAAGGTAATAGAAGTGTTGTTTGGGTGTTTGAACACTTTGGATGAAAAATAGTATGTGGAGCAATATAAGGGTAAGTAGGAGACTGAGCTAGGGTTTGTGTGGACAATAGGGGTTTGGTGTGGCTTCTTAGAGTTTTTGTGGTAACATGTGCATTTGGTGATTAAAGTGTAATTATGAGGATGAAATTTATGAGTTGTGGTGTGTAGAGTGTTAAAATGATTTAGGTTGTGTGAAGTGGAGTAAGATGGGCCACTGAGTCCTAAATTAGGGTTTATGGGGAAAAACCCTAGAGTAAGGAAATAAGTGAACTTGGAGGTGTGCAGTAGTGGTCCTTGACCCACATATTTTGGTGTTGGATTTCTGGTGTGATTTTGAGTATAGAAGAAAGGTTGTTGTGCAAGTTAGGAGTTGTAGGGTTCTCATGATATGATACGGGTCAGTTGGAGGATAAGTGTAAAGGGAGTGGTTCATGCATGTCTAGGGTGAAAAAGCTTCTGAATAAGACACCGTAATACATTAATCATTTAAAATGGAAGATTGTTGAGCCGGGCCTAGACCGATCCACTGACGAATAATAGTGTTAGGGCATGATATCCTATATGTGTTCGGTCCACCGGTAATAATAGTGGTTAGGCTTTGTACCTGTGCGTTTCCAGTCCACTGACTATAATAGTGGGGGATTTCGTGCTAAAAAAATCGAACATATTTGTGCTAAGACATGGAAAATACACTAAATACTTACAGTAGAACACCATAAGAGTAGGGGCTAGACTGTCCACCGGCAAATAATAATGGTCAGGAGCTTTATGCCCTATGTCTTTCTAGTTCACCGGCTATAATAGTGGTTGGGAGCTTTATGCCCTGTGTTTTCCGATCCACTGGCAATAATAGTGGTCAGGAGCTATGTGCCCTGTATGTATCCGATCCACCGGCTATAATAGTGGGGTTCCTGTACTTGCATGGATTTGATAAAAAGCATGGTGTTAATCGATTTCGATCAGAGATTAATTAAGTAATTAATCTGGATTATAAATGGGCTTTTATGTATCTACCCGAATGATTGTTTATATTATGTTACTATATGTTGGACTATATGCTTCTTTATTTCTTCTACATTATTTATGTGATTTTATGTGTTGGCCTTAGTGCACGGTTACCTTACTCAGTACGTAGCGTACTGATCACCCTTTTCATGGGTGCTACTCATTCCCATGAGCATAAGGCCCTTCTGACTTTGTGCAGGTGGGCGAGACATCAAGCGGGGCTGAGTGTTGAGCTTGTGGATGGCTCAAATTTCGAGAGTGTCATGACCGTATTTACTCTTTATGCGATTTATTCCTTCTGTATTTCTTTTGTATCTTATTTAACCTTTTATGATTTATTACTTTGTATTGAGTATTTCAATTAAACCTTTTATCGATTGTAAGATTATTCCCTCCGAAGAATTTTGATTTCGCAATCTGATTTCCATCTTATTATTGATTACAATTCTTTACGCATACTCTAATCTTTGGTGTTATGATCTTTCTAGTTCTTTCATGAACTCTTGGTTCAAGTTTAATGTTAATCTTTTCTTAGCCTTAGCACTTGGTACTGGAACGGTCGGAGTGAACTGGTCTGGTACTAAGTGTGGCTATAACAATCCCATAATTCACAAGTTTTAAATTTTAAATTCTTCCACTTTTTTTTATAAAAAAAGTAGTGAATTTTGAGCTGTTACACATATGATACTACTAATTATGCTACAAGTATATCTAAACATGTTTGACCTATCATTTTCACCTATTCATATCATACAAAGTCTTTTTTCGACCTTAGAACCATTTTAATCACATTTCCGTACATATAATATTTTACATAGGATGACATGCTTCCTTTTTATTTATTTATTTTCATGATAAAAATAATAAACACATAATTATATGTAACTAATCATGATTAAGATAATTTACATGTCAAAACTCTAATGTGCTATCATACGATATCCAAACATTTTAATAGTGTATAAAAGTTACCTGATTTCTAGAAGAAACACAATTTATCGGATAACTTACTAAAAATGCTTAGGCTCCGCTAATCAAACTTTTGTACTTAAAAATAATATCACAATTACCATATTAATATTTTATCAATAAAATAATATTTTTATTAAAAATATTTATTAAATAGAAAAATTACCAAAATGTTCTTATGTTAAAAATGGGGGTATAATTTTAAAGAAAACTCATGCTGCTCATGCAGCGTGAGTGGCTAAGGCAAAAGGGTCTCGGGGGGTTGGTTGTCTAGGTGGGGGTGATGGTCAGTGGTGGGTGTCAAGGGTGGTGTCAAGGCTGTGGTGGTGGTGTATTGGCGAGGCAAAACGAGGGGGCCGAGGCAGCAAAATGGAGGGTAAGTAGAAGAAGGAGGGTGGTGGTGGAGGTGTGTGTATGTGGTGGTGGCTACTAGGTGATGGTGCAAGAACTAGTGGTGGTTGTTACTAGAGGTGGTGATGAAGGATGGTAGCGAGTGCTGATGGTGCACGCTATACAGAGGAGGGCATGGTTGGATGGTGGGGTGGCTGTAGATCGGTTGTGTATGGAGGTTGTAGGGATGGTGGGCAGCAACAATGGTAGTTATTGGTATGATGGTTACAAGGTGTTAGAAGTAGTGGTTGTGTTGAAGTGGAAGGGAAGGCAAGGGAAAAAACTCTCGTTGCCTTGTTGTGGGAGAGGCAATTGGTGCTAAAAGGCAGGGATTGACATAAATTTTTGTATGTCGTAGGGTCAGGAGAAAGGAAGAGAGGTAGGTGACAGGATGTAGGGAGGCATAAGTGGAAGGTTAGTATGCATTCTGGGTAGAGGGACAATGCAAGAGTCAGGAATGGAAGAAAAGGGACGTGTGGAGGGGTAGATTTGGTTTTGTTAGAAGGGGAAAGGAGGACATAGGCATGAATGGCTGGGCCGATGTAGTGTTGGGGCACATTTGGGTGCGCAGGGGTGCATACAAAGAAGGAGAAGACAAGAAAGGAGGAGGTGGGATGGGTTGCTAAGGAGCGGGGAAGGAAGAAAAGGAGAGGAAGGGAATTGGGTTTTACAGAGATGGATAGGGAATATAAGGAGAAGAAGAAAAAAAAAATAGAAGGTAGACTAAATTGGGGAAGGAAAGAAGAAAAGAAAAGGTGGAAAGTAAACTGGGATGGTCGGGAAAGAAAAAGAAAGGAAAAGGGGGTTAGGTCAGGCGCGAAAAAAAATAAAATAAGGTAAGAGAAAAGTGGGCTAGTCCAGGGAAGGAAAAATAAATGAGAAGAAAAAGGAAAGAGATAAGAAAGAAAAAGGGAAAAGGGGAAAAAAGGAAAAGAAGAAAATGGAAAAAGAAAATAGATTTAGGGTTAGAAATAAAATTAAGTTAAATTTAGGTTTTTAGGATAATATTAATTTATTCAAATTTAAGGTATTTGATTAAGAAAAATAAATCAGGTAAAATTATCGGTTTAGGGTTGGTTTAGATAAAAAGGGTAAGATAAAATAATTATAATAATTTATTAAATAATTCATCTTGATTTGTGGATCATAGGTTAACAAAATTAATTAACTTTTTTTTGGATAAAAGGCTTAGCGTTCTAAATTAAGGTTATGAAAATTCAGGGTATTACACTCAATCCAAACTACTATCCTTCTACTGATCTTGCAAGCTTATCTGCAAGGGGCCACTACCCATTCAATAGGTAGAGGCTTACAAAATGGATTACATCAGTATGACAGTATGGTAACCCATTATACAAGATTAATATGAAAATCTTGTATCAAACACGTTAGATGCATCACATAAATACATGATATAAAGCATTGAAATATACATTAGATGATCAAAATACGATAATTAAATTAGATAAACAAATATCACCAAGTCACATAATGTTCATACCCGCTCATTTATAACATACTAAAAATTACCAACCAAACATCATAGGAATGCTCTCTGAGGTAATGATTAGAAACAATCCTCAATATAATAATCATAACCTCCACAATGTACATTATATCTCAATATCAAAACTAGTAATGTGCATAACACCAAAGGTAGGGTTCAAATGCACAATACCAATAAAAATCCACAAGAACATAGGTAGGGCTCAAAGACAACTACTGACCATAGGTAGGCATGAAGACTACTACTAAAATACAAGTGGACACAAAGGTTACTACCAACAAAATCCGATAATTATTTTGATATGAAAATAATAATTTCTATTTTTATTTACTTGATGGGAGATCATATCAATTCGAAGACACTAAGGTGCTCAGATCATACCGGCGTATCAAGTTAACATAGTATCCTACTAATTATCAACCTAAGGACACTAAGGTACCCTATTCGTACTGACATGCGCGGTAGCATAATACCCTATCGATAAGGACACCTAATCCATAAGTATGCATATCTTCTATAACTTCACAAAGCTAAATAGAACAAGATATAGGGCACGTCTAGGGCACTAAGGCACGCAAGAAAAAGTCCATAATCAACCTGAGGTTAAACCATGTCTTTAGGTTAGCTACCCTTAAGGAGCTATAATTTTTGATCTTGTAGTCTTTCACTTTCAGTATTAATATTTTCTCAAGACGATCACAAATACCACATAATACTAGACAATCAAATTTCATATTTAACCCTCACACTCATTTTTCACTTATTAAGGATAACCATAAACAAGGTCAATATGATAATATACTAAGGCCATATTAGGTTCAATTATTCACATCAGGTGCATTAGGTTAAAATGACCAAAATGCCCTTGATGCCATAATTTCGACAATATCATCTATTTTAAATACTAATTCCACTTTATTGGTTAATTTTTCATGAAAAGACTAAAAAAAAATAATTGAATTATTTATTATACAATTAAATTATAAGACACATCAAATGACCATTTTACCTTTACACGTGATAAAGCACGTAAAACCCTAATATGAGTATCCAATTCATCCAAAATCAAATATTCTTATACTCAATAACAAATAATACACCATCTGTATAAAAAAATTATTCTATCAATTTACATACTTTTTAAGAAACTAATAAAAGTAAACATAAAATTACACTTACACCCTTCATTAAAAAATAACAAAATATTTAATGCATACATAAAGAAAAGTGAGGGTAAACTTAGAAAGTAGGCTTTATTTTTTTAAAATGACTGTCTTTTTTATATAAATATTTAATTACAGAATAAATTCATTTTTTATATGGAGGGAATAAAAATTAGGTATGATTATCCAAATAAATATATTGATATTCTTACAAAGATCAAATTTTCCTTAGGAAACACAACAACAACAACAACAACAATAATAATGCTAAATATACACCTACACATACTTAAGCTAAAATGTCACAAGTTTATATGATACATAACTTATTCCTGACATTAAAACTATTTTCACTTACTTTCATACTCATAACACTTTATATAATCCAATGCACTCTATTTTACCAAATTTCATGTTAACATTGTTAGGCAAGTAATTATAATGTAATGAAGATACTTAATACAATTTATAAATCAAAATCTTAATATGCTATCTTATGATATCTCACATTTTAGTAGAGTATAGGGATTACTTGATTTCCAAAAAAAAAATCACAAATTAGGGGTAACCTACTATAATTATTAGGCTCCAAAAATCAACCTTTTGTAGCTAAAAATAATGCTACATTAATCATATTAATAACTAACTCATAAAATAATAATTTCTATTAAAATATTCATCAAGAAAAATTACTAAAATATCCTTAATTGTGAAAAGAGGAAAGATTTGCCAAACTCAAGTTATATGGGCAAAGTGAGCCTAATCATGTAAGAAGGGGATGGATGGACAAGGCTTCGGTGGTGTTGCAGGTTGTTGGAGGTGGTGTTGGGTAGATGGGCTTGAGATGAGACGAAGGACATAAGACGTAGTAAGGATGGTGGTGTTGAAGGAAAATAAGCCATATGTAGGGGAATTGATCACAGTTAGAGGATGGTGCAATGGTGGTCAAGATAAAGCTGGTGGAGGTCAGTGGCAGCATTGGATGATGTTGCAAGGATGAGAAAGAGGTAGGAAGATGGTGGCTAGTGATAGTTCCGATCTTAATGAGAGATGCATAGGTTAGGGTCGAGGCTATGCATATAAAAGGGGCTTTTTAGGTTATACAATAAGGGCACGAGTGTGTAGGAAAAAACATAAGCACGACTGAGGCATGTGATGAGGGTACAAGTTGTGCAAGGCTTGCACGATTGTGTGTGCATTGGTGCATAGCCGTGCAACACATATAGAAACAAAGCTAGGACTAGAGGAATAGGTAGGAGAAGAAAGAGAGGTGGGTCAAGAAATGGCAGAGGAGGAGGAGGAGGTTGTAAGGGGTGATGGTGGATAGTGAATGGTGGCGGCACTAGCTGCTTGGTGTAGGGCGTTGACATTGAATGAGAATAGATAGTTGGAGTTGGTGGTGGCATCATGTATTAAGGAGCATGAATAGGTCAAGGAACTAGTGTAAGGTAGAGGGAGAAAGAAGGAGATGAAGAAAAGGGGGAAAGTGGAGTGTATAAATATACATGCAAATGCTCGAGGGAAAATGGTTCGTACAGATATGTGAAGTATGAAGCATGAGAATTGGAGGGAGATAGGGGCATTTTTGGTGGAGGGGAAATGGCAAGAGAGATGGAGGCTTGCATGAGAAGGGGAGTTGGTAGAGGTTATGCAAGTGGTAAAGAGGCAAGGGGTATCATAACCGAGTAGGATTTAGTTAATTTTAGGTTTAGTTTAGTTAGGTTATGGTAAATAGTTAAGAGAATAAGTAAGGAAAGATGAACCTATGTAATATAGATTTAATAAAAAGAAAAATGAAGAAAATAATTAGGGAAAATTATTTAAGAATTTATTTAGATTATGAGTCAAATGTTAATAATAAAATAAGCAGGCTAAGGGTTAAGATTTAAATAAAAGGATAAACAATTGAAGTAAATGTTATGAAATTTTGGGGTGTTACAACCTAGGCTTGATGAGGTATAATATAAAATACCCTTATGTCAAACATTTAGATTAGGCTATAAGTTTTATTTTTCTTCCATTCTTCATACTTAATAAAAGCCTGAATTTCTTCCTCTTGAAAATTATCATTCTTTTGATTGTAATTTACTTCTATATTTTCATATAATTGTGGTATCGATTTACAAATAAAATCCTTGGAGTGTTTGATCATGGCTTCCTCACTCAGCTGGCAATGTGTTTTCCTATTAGGCTAGCTAACTAACTCAATTAGTCATACTCAACAACTATTATTTGAGATTGTGGTGGCGATCATGATAGCTAGTAAGTCGGGCATGGTGATATTGAATAACATAAAGACTAAGATAGAAGATCTTCTCTATGTAAAAGATTTGGTAGAGTAAATTGAAAAGTGAGGAATCATGCTTAAGAGCATGGAAGGAAAAGTAGGGGAGTGGAAGAATCTTGATAGAAGAGCTTGTGATTTCATCCTTCAATGGGTAGATGACAATGCTATTTATCATCTTGAGTAAGAAACCACGACATATGGGGCGTGGTCCAAATTTGATTCACTTTATGTGAATAAGACCATGGGAAGTAAGGAAAAACTCACAAGAAAGTTTTACAAATTAAAGTATGAAAATAGAGAGCCCATTTTTGCACACCATAATGAGTTCTAGAACATATTCATCCATTTGAAGAAAATGGGAATTGAGTTTGGGGATAGGGTTCAATATCTATTGATCATAGGTTCTTGACCATATAACTAAGAGAGTTTATGCATGTCTCTTGACACTTTTTCTTTGAGTGGAAATCTCACAATGACCTCTATTATTATATCACTTATTATTGAAGAGGCATGAAAAGGAAGCAACGTGGCATCATCATCAAAGTCTAAGAGAATACCTAAAAATTGAAGAATGATAAGTATTGTTTCTATTATTGGAAACTTGACCATGGGAATAAGATTTTTTAGGAGCTGATGAAAGGTACAAAGGGGAAAGGCAAGGTAATGAAAGGGACCACAATCATCACAAATGATTATGATGATCTATTTGTTATGTTACAATGTCAAAATACTTATAAAAGCACTTTTTGTATAGATGCCGACTAGGTGGTGGACACCTGTGTGTTCTACCACATCACCCCACATAAGGAGTACTTCTCCTCTTACACATCTAGATACTTTAATGAGGTGAAGATGGGTAATAATGACATCTTAAATATAATGAGTATAGGGAATATATGACTAGATACGTGCTTGGGTTTTACTTTACAATTCAAGGAAGTAAGACACATTTTGACCTAGGAATGAATATAATATTAGTTGGAAAGTTTGATGACAAAGGATTCATGAGCCAATTTGGAAGAGGCTCATGGAATTTGAGAAAGAGGTTAGTGATTGTGGCTAGAGGAACAAGTGTTTCTATCTATATCAAACTCAAGTAAAGTTATAATGATCTACTAAGGTGAAATCAGTGGAAGATGTATATGATATATGGCATCAGAGACTTAACTATAAAAGAAACAAAGGGATGAAGCTTCTCTGAAACCCAGGCACTCTGCCTAAGGTCTAAGGGGTTCAGACTAGTTGATGCACCCATTGTAATACCCCAAACTATACTACCCTAATTTTTGTGTAATTAATATATAATTCCACCCTTAACTTGTTAAGTATTTGCTCAACCCTTAAAACCTTCCTTTTTTCTATTCCCTTACCTCTCTAGTGCCCCCCTCTCCTTTCCAACCAAACTATATTTTCCTTTCATGGTTTGGTTATCATAACTAAGAACCCTATCCATAACTAAAAGCCCACTCAATCTCTGTCTAACCCATCATCACCTTCATTTAAATTTTTTTCATGTCAAATCTCCATATCTTGATTTCTGTTAACCTACTCTCTAACTCTACCTCATCCTAATCACCTAGACACCTTCTCATTTTCATGCAACAACCACTATACCCTTACACCCTATCACCTTCTATCATTTATTACAAACCCGAACCAAGCTCAATTATATACCTTTCACTCTAAGCCTTTTCATTGCCAACTCTCCCTTCATTCCCATATTCTTACTCTTGTTTTTGCATTTATTATTCATGATGCAACTACATTCTTTAGTTCCACCTCATACTGATCACCCCTATATGTGTTTGCCATTAATGCAAGGAACAACCTCTTATGCAACCACCCCACAATGTACCACCACCCCCAATGTTTTAAGCTAACAACATCACCCCTTCTTCTAAATTAGGTCCTCATGCTAGTAACCCCTT
This sequence comes from Tamarix chinensis, assembly GCA_030549775.1. Classification (NCBI taxonomy): domain Eukaryota; kingdom Viridiplantae; phylum Streptophyta; class Magnoliopsida; order Caryophyllales; family Tamaricaceae; genus Tamarix; species Tamarix chinensis. Next base: position 6,959,155 of record CM060177.1, on the reverse strand, counting down.
CTTTTCCCTTCCTTACTACATTTACTATGTGTGCCTAACTAATTGCTTTTCATGTCTTTTAGATGATCATGGGGTGGTTTTGGAGGATAGTGCGAGCCTAGTGTGGCTTTCATGGTAAAGATAGATATCCTAGAATAGGGACTTAGTATAATGTGTTATTTCTATGTAATAACATGTTAGTATATCTTGATTTTTAGAAAAGTTGTGTAGGGTTTTGTAATACCCCCAATCTAGATAAACCTAATCTCGAGTGATTATCATTGTAACCTAATTCTAATTTTTAAAAATTAATATTTCCACCTTACCCTAACTCTTTGACCCTAAATTTTGTTCTAATCCCGATTGATCGATAATTAAACTATCCTAATACCTTAACCTAAATTATATTAACATAATTATAATCCTAAAACCAAAATTATTATCTTACCCTTTTCCTTTTTCCACTTTTCCCATTTCTTTTTCTTCCTTCAGTAGACCCCTTTTTCCTTTCTCCTATATTTCTTCCTACATGAAACATTGTACTTAAAAAATGCCTGCTATGCCTCCATCACTTGCCAAAATGCTCCCTACACCCCCATCAGCACATTAACTCCCAGCTCCTTCGATCATGGGTTGGGGTTGAAAATCTTGGTCGGTCTCACCCTTTCTCCTTTCCCTTTGAGTGCATGTTTGTGTATATATATCACATAATAAATGCTCTCAACCACCACTTTCCTCCATTTCTTTTTGTGTAGAAACTCCACCACCAATCGCATCCTCACTTCCTTCATTTCCCTCCTCCTTGTCATCAACAAAGCAGCCTAAGAACGTCCCTTGGTGAAGTTCACCTTTAGTAGCCCAACAGAAGCAACTTTACCACCTTCGGTAGCATACGCTGAAATGCCACCCTCACTACCAGTGAAGTTCACCAAAGCTTCCCTCCATCCACTGGCCAAAACCATCCACTCCTCACCCCTCCATTTAGCAAAAGGCACAACAACCTTTCCTCCTAATTTCTTTCCACTTAGCTGCAACAACAACAACCGCACCACACCCACCACCATCGATCAAGACCATCGATCCCTTTCCCCTTAATGCCTCCTTTTCCACCACAACTCCATCCCTATCCACAACCATTCTCACCACATCCCACCTCTTGGATTTGACTAACCACACCGAAACAACCCCATAGTAATGACACACATTGTTGTTGCTTGTTTCCTTCTATTCAGCTTCCCACCATTGCTCCACTCCATCCTTTAGATCCTTTGGTTTTTTATCAAATCTTAGCAATGTAATATTGTGTTTTTTCCACTCCCTTTGTTTTGGGACTTGTTTTTATTCCTCCCCACTTGTTGCATAAAGATCTTCTAAAGCACTCATTTAGTTTATTTCAGTTTTCCTCCATCATTTTACACTCCATTACTTTAGATTTTCCCTAATTATGTTATTAAATTCTAATGGTGTTATATTATTGTTTCTTAGGTGATTTTCTAGAAGTTTAGGAGGAGGTGAGATAGGATAAGCATTCTTAGAGACTGGAGCCTTACTCTGTAAGGATACTTGCCATCGTCTAGAATTTTTGGTGCTAAGTATTATGTATGATTTTTTGTGATACGATGTTATTGTTATTATGTGATTAAATGTATGATTGTTAAGGCTATGATATGATATTGTGATATTATGAGATGGAAAAATAAGTAAGTTGAGGATTATACAATATCGTAACAATAATATTCTATGAGGAAAACCCTCGGTGTGATATATGGCTGCAATATGGGTTAATAAGGTATGAGAAGTGGGAAATGAGTATAATAAGGTATATAGTGATAAGTAGAGGATTTGAAAATAATGTTACCAAAATATATAAGACTTGCATAAGATAAGGGTTTTAGTTATCACTAAGGGTATTATGGTCAATATGGATTTAATATGGGAATTATGGTATTTTTTGTGTGTTATATTATTTAAAATATTCTATGGGAATTATGTGAAGTGTTTAGAGTAGTTATAAATGGCCTAAGCTTAAATAATTGAGGAAAATTCTTGATTTGGAAATAATAACCCTAAAACGGGAAGGTTATTATTACATGTGTGAAACGGTATAGTTAGAACACGAAATTAGGTTATGTCATTAATATTTGTGTTTTGGGAATGTATACTAAATCTGGTAATTGTATTAGCCCTATAGGAAAGTTATGGCATACTTGTCAAATTAGGATTTTATAAGCCTAAGGAATAATGACTTGAGAGATAGGGTTATTATCGCTTGTGAAAGAACTTAGAGTTAGGCCTTTAATTTCAGTTATATTTATAACAATGATATTTGAGGAAGATTTACTAAGTTTTGTGGAATAAAGAGTAATAGAAAAGGAGCTATGCCTAAAATGTAAAATTAGGGTATTTGAGAAATATAAGGGTCTTAACCCTAGAAAACGACCTTATGATCCTTAATGTGTTATAACTTCCTTAAATGTCCTTTTTTACGTATCAAATCAATCAAGAATAACACATTAATCATTTAAAGTGAAAGATCACATGAGTCGAGTCAAGGTGTTTTATGGGTCTGTTCCACAAGACGATAATAACGGTTCAAGTGTGTTATCCCTGAGAGGTGATTCAAATCATTACGCTAGTTTAAGAATAGTGGATCAGAACCATTTTGTGTTGAAAGGTGTTTTCTGGGCTCGTTCCACCTGACAATAATATTATCTTAGGAGCATTTTTCCTAATAGGTGCATTAGTCCATCCACTAGATTAAAAGTAATGGGGGCCTAAATTCAATGTGAATGATAATATGATTTGAGATAAGTAAGCTAATGGATAATATCCTAATGATTTAAAGTGGAAGAGTACGTAAGTCAAGGTTGAGATGTTGGGTTCATTCCACTGGACAATAATAAGGACTCGGGTGTGTTGTCCCTAAAAGGTGTTTTAGATCATTCCACGGTTTATAAATAGTGGCTCATAAGCATTTTACCTTGAGATGTATTGGGTCCATTTCACTAGACAATAAGCTCAAATATCTTGTCCTTGAGAGGCGCTTCAGACCGTTCCACCATTTTAAGAATAGTGGAGCTCCTAAATTCAAAATAAATAGAAGAATAGAAATTGTTATATCTAATAATGAGGTCAATTTTAGTAGCTACCTTATGGTATTTTATATTCTTCACGTGTGTACTTATTCTCTACTATGAATAAATATATCTCTGACTTGACATTATTGTTACCTTAATTAGTACATAGCGTATTAACCATCCTTTTTATGGGTATTTCTCATTCCCATGAACAAATGGTCCTAATGATTGTGTGCAAGTTGATGAAGACCCACAAGATAATTTTTCTGCTTATGATGCTCTATATGGGGTAGAGTGATGTTATGTATCAGGGCTTTGAGCATAGAGTTATGTTATCCGAAGGCTAGTTTTTACCCGGATACCTTTTTGGACTCTTAACTCCATGGCATCTCATTTGTTTGTATTTTGATATTCCCACGAGCAGATGGCCCTGATGACTGTGTGTAGATTGATGAGGACCCAAAAAATAATTTTGTTGCTTACGATCCTCTATATGGAGTAGAGTGATGTTATGTATCAGAGCTTTAGGCATAGAGTCATACTATTCAAAGGCTAGTTTTATCCGGATATCTTTTTGGACTCTTGGCTCCATGGTATCTCATTTGTCTATATTTTGATATTCTATTTAGAGTTAATATCTAAACTCATATCTACGTTCATAAAGTTTTTCTTATTTCTATTTACTTTTTATTACTTTTAATGATTATTATCTTATAATTGATATAAGGATGGTATGGTAAGCCATAATTATGCTAATTACGGTGGTAACACCCAGTATTTTGATTATTTGCTTCCATTGTAAAATGAATATTTTTATTAGTAAAATTTGGGGTGTTACATGTTTAATTTACTTTTCTGTATCATTATATAAAACCATGAATTTATGTATCTCCTTGATTTTATAAGATATTTCCCTATATGGTCTTTCTAGGCTTTATCATGAAATCTCAAGTATGTTGGTGTAGTATATTAACTTAATAAGTTCATACTTGAGGGGTAATAAATGTGATTAAGTATTATTGTTGTGGATATGTTGATGTTGAAAGTGTGGTGATTTTTGGGTTTTGTGGGGACTTTATATTAGTTCGGGCGATTCTCAACTTTAGGATCATTTGGTCAATTTGTGTGTTTTTGGGGTGTTATACCCACTACATCATCGATAACCTAAGATGAGGGAATTATGTTAAGGAAGCCCAACATCCAAGGTAAGGATAAATGAGATTGAGTCTTCCCAAATGTATGTGGTATGAATAGGGTGGATCATCATACCTTGTAACATTTATCGATGAATTTTCTAGGAAAATTTGGGTATATTCCATAAAGATGAAGGGTTAAGTGTTGGTCAACTTCAAGGCCTTCCATGTTAAGAGTAAGTGTGAGACTCGGAGAAAGTTTAAGTGCATTCGGATAGATAATAGAGGTGAATACCTTGACGCATTTGACGAATATTGTAATGCTCATCATATTCAACACGAGCAGAACTTTCCTAAAACCCCTTATCATAATGAGGTAGAGGAATAGATGAACCACACATTGATGGAGAGGGTAAGGTCCTTACTCTCAAAGCTTCTAAGGTCATTCTGAGGAGAAGTTTTATTGATAACAAGTTACCTCATCAACTCATCTCCATTAAGTCTTCTAAATGTTGATGTAGCCTATGTAGTATGTTTGGTCAGAATGTGGCCTAACAACCCCTAATATTTTTTTTCACGTGTTTATACACATTCTGTGGGACAAGAAGATAAAGTTGGACAAAAAAGTTCATCATTGTGTGTTCATTGGATATAGTTAAAAGAAGTTTGACTACAAATTGTATAATCTAGTAGCTAAAAATGTCATCCAAAGTATAAATATTATGTTCTTTGAGGACCAAATATCAAGGACTTCGTATAATGTAAGAGGTTAGAGCTCTACATTGATGACATAGTGGAATCTAGAGAAGATTTTGAGGTAACTGTCCCGACAAGAAAGGCTAACCCTAAAGGGGTAACTGAAGCATAATCTAAATCTAATGAACAGGTTTCAAGGTACCATATTGAGGCATAATCCAACTCTAGTGTAGAGATATCGAGGCACCATGTTGAGGTAGTAGGTCACGAAGATGTGAGCTGAAGCTGATATGGCTTGATAAGCACATAAAATTTGCATTATATTAAGTGTATTTCAAGCATGATTTTATGGGTTTTTGATGCATATTTCATGCTTGGATCAAGGAAAATTTTGTGTTTGTACTCTTATATATAGTTATTGGCTCAAAAATGAAATATTTGATAATCATTGGAAGGCACAACGAGATTTAAAATGCACAGTTCAAGAAGAAAATTGATGCACTTAGACCATGATACAATTTGAATACATAAACACTCAACAGACAAAAGTTGTAGGTCTATTCAAAATCTTTCCAAATCAAATTTAGTCACCTCATTATGAGGCCAGGAAAAAAAGTTACAGCCAAAATACCAAATATTATTTAAACAATCATAAAATAAGAATATAACTTCTACCACACCTGTGGTTCAGTTATCTATTTTACGAAGTCTCTTTATTTATTTCTAGATTTTTGAGACCAATATATATATATGCATTTTAGCTTAGGTTTAAAGGGATCTTTAGGTTTCTCTTATCCGCCAACCAATGGTGAGTTCAAGAGTTTAATTTTGAAGAAAAACTAAGGATGTATTGTATAATATTGGATTGCAAGTCTCTATTTTGAATTTTTCAATTGAGAGGTTTTTTAATTAATTCATCTCTTTAATTAATTTCTTCTTATAATTGATTTGTATATTTATTTGATATATTATCTTATTCCAATCATGTGTGAGTAGACTCCATGTTTAGGATTTGGAAAAGAATCCAACTTTTTGGTAATTGATAATAAATTAATGTATGTTCTTGGTAAAAGTTTGAATCTTCAAACTCAATTTATTGTGATTGAACTTTGTTGATTTGCTTTATCATCATATTAGCAATCATAGGTAACTAGTTAAATGACCAAAAAGTAAAAATTAATAACAGGCCTCAAGAAATTAAGCAGGGAGCTCGAACTACGAAAGTAGGCTAAATTCTTTGAGGATTCTATTGGATTGGTAAGAATCTTAATATGTTTAATTTAATCTTAATTCTAAAAAAGTAGCTTAATTAGTATTTATTAAGCATGTTATTTAGATATTAAAAGAGAATTTAGATTAATTTAAACTATTTCACCATTTTTATTTTAATCCAACAATGAGAGCTGAAATAATTCATCATTGAGCACTAAAGTTGTTATGAAAACCCAATCCTAGCCCTTCATTATATTGAATTCTACCCAATTAGCTACTTATTTTATTTCTATTATTTAATATTGCAATTTTATTCTTTGGTTTAGCTAGTCAAAAGCAAGAAATTTGGTAACTAATCCCTAATCCTTGTGGGATTGACTTTGATAGCTACAATGAATTCGTATGCTTATAGATTTTTTTTTTTATCACAGCCTCAATAGTCTAACACACATGAATCTCCATAAGAGGTGCAGAGGTCCATCAAAGGGGAAATATTAGCAAATAAGTACCTTGCTATAGATTATGTGTTACTCTCAAATGGTAGTAGCGATGCTCAAAAGGATAATTGGTTGGTTGTAATGAAGAAAGAAATAAGATCCCCTCATAAGAGCAATAATTTCAAGCTTGTGGACAGATTAAGAAAGGAAGGTCTTGAAGCACAAGTGGGACTTCAAGATTAAACATAAGGAAGGCAAAATTAATCCAAGGCTAGAGATAAGGGTTTCCTATGATAGGATTCTCTTTGGTGAAGAATATATCATCCATCTATGTAATTTTAAGAATAAATGTTACTCTAGATTTAGAGATGGATCAACTTGGTATGGAGACAATTTTCCTACATGGTGGCCTCAAAGATGATGTATACCTTACATGGAGTAATAAAAAAGGTTTGAGGTAAAAGGCAAAGAAGGTATAGTGTGCTAGCTAGCAAAGGCCTTTGATGGGCTGAAGCAAGCACTAAGATAGTGTTACATGAAGTTTGAGTCATTCATGGTTCAGTAGGGGTACAAAAAGACGACAACAAACCATTATGTGTTTGTGTAAAGGTTTGAGGGTGGTAATTTCATCCTTCCACTTTTGCACATGGATGACAAGCTGATTGTGGGCCAAGTTCTACCACATATTTCAAATTTGAAACAAGATTTTTCTAAGTCTTTCATAAGTAAAGACTTGGGGCATGCCAAATAGATCCTAGAAAAACACATCACACGTGATCGAGTTCTCCATCAAACATGACAACCTATGAACTAACATGATCAATTTATAAGGGTAATAATTAGGGGTAACTTGTAAACTTATTCTAACTCTGATTGATGTTAGGTAAAACTTATACTAGGCTTATCAACTAATGATATAGCTTCTATCAACCTAAGCTTGATGAGTGATGGTATAAAAGATTATCATGCTGACCATTTGGATTATAGCAAAAGCATCCATTTTTCTCTAATTCTTCATACTTGATAAAAAGTCTATACTTTTTCATCCCATAAATCTCCATTCCAATTTACTTTTACATTTCATTATAAATTGTGGTATTGATCTAAGGATTAAATCCTTGAAGTATTTGATATTGTCTTATGTAATCAGATAGTAGAGGAAGTATGTCATCTCATTTAAGGGAGTGCGTCATCCCATTAGACTAGTTAACTGACTTAGTGAATCACCCTCAACACTAGTAACAATGGATTGCCAGGTCTTATTTTGTTGTATGATCTCATGTGTTATATGGATTTCCTACTGAATAAATAATTAAAGACACGACTTTGTCAACACTCTTGGTAGAAGATGTTCAAAGCTGATGTAGTTTTAATATGTATCTATTTATTTGTAGTTAAACATACCTAGAATCTGAAATGTATTCATCCCAGTAACCTTTTTTTAATTGCTAGAACTTGTTAAGATTAATTGCACTTAATATTGTTGTTTTTAAAAAAATTTCTACTACGTCTGGTCGGCACATCAATCATACTAAGTCCATGTTTGGAGCTACTTATCAAAAATAGTTTTCCGTAATAATTATTTATTTTAGAAAAAAATTCCATAAATAACAACTTATAATAAGGAACTCCAAACAATCTCTAAATCATGAGCTTATTTCTCACACATTTTCCCCAAACTTACCCATTCCATTTATGCTCTCTGAGTTTACAGGAATCCTCGACTCCTATTTGGGTATCAAGCTTTACCAAGGTAGAAACATCATGTACACATGAAAATATATTCTCCTCTCCATTAAAGAGTCTGAAACCACATGCCCAATTACTTCGATCGATTTCCTCTTTGATATCGCCTATCTAGTCGATGATATTGGAAATCAAAGTAAATTTTACATATATCCATGGGATCAACAAGTGTGTAGGCCAAAGATTACAACGGGAGGCTTAGGTTCGGGTATATCATGAGGGATGGGGGTTAGGTGGAATTTGAACACCAGCGAGCAACGTCAAAGGCGACACCTCTACCACCGCACCACATGTTGTTCCTCATACTGTTGTCATTAACTAGAGAGACTAGTAGTGATAATATTAGAGCACTCCTTTTCACAAACCAATTTCAATACCATGAGTCGGGTATTGACTAGTATGTAACAATTTTATACATATAATTGAAATACTGCATCATACACTTTTGATAAGTTTTTTTATTATGATTATTATATATACGCTATTAATTTTTATTTTATTCCCCTCCCCCCGGTTGATTTCGTTGTCACTTGCTAGACAAACAAGTGACGCAAGTCCTAACCAGGAAAAAGGCATTGAAGGCATAGCATATGTGTACTCATATCATGTACATGGGTTCTGTGGGCCTGAGGAGGGAAAAAAATGGCGTGTCAGTAGTCAGTTATCATGAGAATTAGATTAGATAGATAATAGAACAAAGAAGGTGGTGGTGGTGGGTGGTGGGGTTTGTAGTCAGGAGACTCGGGACTCGAAGTCGTTATCCATGCTGCTTTGCTTTAGGAAGAGGGAAAGTGAGGCTAGTCACTAGTGGGGAAGTGAAGCCAAAGAAGGACTGACCGTCCGAGAAAGGGAAGAATTAAGAATATGTTGGTTGGGTTAGGGGTGTTTTTGGGGGGGGGGGGGGTTCAATTATCGTACTATAGATTTGGGAGAAACTTATAAATGACTATTTTTTATTTTATAATTTTATAAATTATAATTAGGTGTATGATGTTAAATTTATAATTTTATAAATTTTATTTAGGTATGCAGGATTATTTTTAATAATTTATAATTTATATGTATAAAAATAAGGCTATTTTTGTGATTTTTACTTTTTTTTTATAGACACAAGACTATTTTTATAATTTTATAATTTTTATTTCAATCCATGTGGTTATTTTTATAATTTTGTGTTATAAATTTATGCTGTAATTTTTTTTATAGATACGAAATTATTTTTGAACACGTGTCTATTATGTCATAAATTTAAAAAAATTATTGTGTCGAATCTAATTGTTTTGTAAATTTTAAAATTATGTGTATTATAAAGTTAAAGAAATAAATTATTAGGTCAAACTTAATTTATCACAATTTTCTAATTAATTAGCCACTTTTTTTTCTTAAGAGGAAAAAAATGATTTTAAACTCTAACTTCTTAATTATGAATTTATAATAATACAGTGCTATTTTTATTTTTATTTGAACTTACAGTTTATGATATAGTAATACAATATATTTTTTTTTACTTTGACATTCATGGTGAAACGATAAATAAAGTAAAAACAATTGCCTTCCAAACGTAAACTAGTGCTGCAATTATTTAGAATATATGTGCAGATTTTATTTGCCTCCAGTGTACGTAGTATCTGCACGAGCAAAATTGATCCCGAGCCATGAGTTTTGTGGAAGAATTTTTAACATCTCACCTGTCCACACAGACAGTACGTCGGAGCCATTATTATTTTCACAAACTGTACTTCATCCGCTGATCGAGGACGGAGGAGAGGGGCAGTTATTATTTTTGAAATTTACTTATGAGTACTTGATGGAGTCGAGTCGAGGGGAGGAGAGGAGTAGGGTGGCAGCTGGGGTCAAGAGTGGTCACTAGCAGGCGGGCAGTGTGGTGTGGCCACCCTGTCATGCGATGGTGATGGGTCATGGTGGGCGAGGACAGCTCCTTGATTTATGGCGGGTAATCTGTCATCGCGTCTCAATTTCACAGAGAAAGAAAAGGGATTTAAATTTTGTTTGCCTTCGGTGCGGAAATTTGGTCGCAAACAGACGGCATTTTTACGATTCTTGCGTCATCCAATCCGTCATACGGCGCACTGCGTGTGATTTCTGCCAGGTCAGCGAAGCTAAGAAAAAGGATCGGTGCTACTGCTCCGGTGCTCCATTCCTTCTTTTCACGGCATATTATTTCTCTAGCAAAAATTTTGGAGAAATTTCTTTGTATTCTATTTAGATAAAATTAATAGAATAAAAATTAAAATAGTCTTAAAATATTTAATTTTAAGGCTAACATATTATGTACATATAATTATATTAATAATAATATGTAATTATATGTACACCTAATTATACATAAATATACAAGTAATATTCTTTATATGTATATGTATATTAAGATATCAAAAAAAATGGACTAAATATCAAATAGATTGACTAACTTTAATTACTTTGATCCAAATGGACTACCAACTATTTTTCCCAAAAATTTTAGCTCATGTTCCACTACCTTACACTAAAATTAATATGTTATTAATTTTAAATTGTTTTTTTAGTGTAAAAAATTAATACATATTTTATTATTATTTTTTCATCATTATTATTTATTTATATTTTACCGAAGTACATCTTATTATTTTATATTTTAACATATTAATTTAATATCTACATCTTTAACCAACACTGGCCTCAAATTGTATCAATATTTAAGGTATATTTTACCACCATTTTTATAAATATTTTCAATGTTGTTCTTATTATATGTCATCAATTTTGTACATGATTTTCAACATAAATACACAGTTTATCTAAATTTTACCTTTTTTTCAACACAACTATATAAATTTATTAATTATTTTCACTATCACTTTCAATATCTTTTGCCGCTATCCACTTAAAGTTTCATCAATATTTAAGGGTCGTTTGGTATAATTACAGTTACTTCCACAGTAAATACAACTTTTAGGAAATTTAGATATAAGGAAGTAGTTCCCTGGAAGAAATATTTATTTGTATTTGTTATGTATATATACCTCCTGAGAAGTATGATGACTTCTTTAGTTGTTTTGTTTGGTTTATTTTCTTATTACTTAGGAAGTAGATATAAAATTACATTAATATCATTTATTAATAAATATCAATATTTATTTTTCTACTTATTTTTTTACATAAATAGAAACTTTATTTACCACTACAAAAATATAAATAATTATAATTGACAACAATAAAATATTAGAAAAATATCATCATATAATTGAAGTAGTGCCTGTATCAAAACTTATAGTAAAAAAATAATAAATGTAATGACATAAACTAGAATGATGAAATAATTCTAATACAATATTGAAAAAAATACTTATTGAATAATAATAATAATAAATGTGACAAGAATATTTTAAACATCCAGAATTAATAAACTAATAATATATGCCCTTTGATAATCCTCATCAATATTAAAGAAATTAAGGTAGTTGAGGATAATTAGGTAATTTATAACTTAGGAAGTATTATTTACTGAACACCACCCAAGGAAGTAGCTTCCTCAACATATGGGTAGTTTAGAATTACAGGGGAAGTAGTTCTTCCCTTTGACTTTTCACATCCCTTAAACCAAATAATAAGATATTTTATATTTTTAAGGAAGTTGTACTTCCTTCCTCTACTTACTTGATACCAATCAACCTCTTAATATATTTGTCACCGTCATTTTCTTAATTTTTTTATATTAACTTTTACATATCTTAAAAATACTCAAAATCTTTAGAAAAGTTAACAAATATTTGGTGGGTGACGAGAAGAAGAAAGAAGATGAAGATGATGATAAGCGAAGAGATGCGAGGACAAAGACGAAGAATTTTGTTCTAATTTTACTTGAGATATATAATCACATCTTATAATTTATCTTTTTATTTAATTTAAAAATTGTTCCTACAAAAAAAATTGCAATATTTTTGTTTTAATATTCCAAGAAAACCAGTTAACCGACATCTACCTAGTTGAGGTACACGAATATAAAAGATAAACTAAGACGAGAATGCTTAATTTAGTTGTAGATATTCAAACCATAGAGAAAGGGATCAACATTCTGTCGGTGGGATCTTGATCCATAACGAAGCTAAAGAGACGTTTGGAATAGCCACTTGACAGTTGACACTCATTAAATTATCTTCTACGTCTTCGTGATGTATGGTATTATTTTCTAGTTGATTGTCGGTCTGGTCGTGAAGATGCATGATGCTAAATACGACTAGTAGTATTAAACATTTATAGTCAAATCCGTCCCATTTGATTATGAATTAAGGGTTTTTCGTAGCGGGAGAAAAAGGTTAAAATTTGAGCAACCATTCAAGTGCGTGAGTTATATATTCTTTAAGGGTTTGTTCCGCTAGGGCGCTTTGCAAAATGATGGAATTCTTGAAGTAGTTTTACCTTTAAATCTCTTTTAACTTTAAATCCACTGTACGGATAACAATGAGGGATCCGATTGAAGCCCATATGGGCATAGCCCAACGATTGTGGCACGGATAGTTGGTGCAGGAAATTCTAGGTTCGAATCATAGCAGCCGCAGCGTGAAAATTTCAACATTTCAAAGTAGGGATAACTCCTTATGGACATAATGGAGGGGATCACTGTGTTCTCAATCGTTGGGTCACCGTGATTTACCTCATCCAACCAAAACTGTAGGGCTAGCAAGTTGGGAGTCCTGAAGGCGAAGGATTTCGCCTTTTGGTGCAAGAGGGATCCGATTGAAGAAGAATTTTTAAATTTTCGGATTTTATAATATCTTAAATGTTGCAAATTCTATGTTTCAAGTATCCAAATAAGGTATTAAACTAAGAAATATGTTTTAATAAAGTGAAATTATTCCTAAAACTATTTTACCCGTACGAGCCTTATATTCATTTCAGAGATATGCGGCGGGTTATTTCATCGGAACCTGTGAAGTGGAGCCGCACATCTTTTTCTTTATATATAAATCCTTAGCCTGTTACAAGTAATAGGTTGTAAAAATAAACACTTAAAAAATATTTTGTTGAACTAATTTTATATCCACTATTGTATTTATATAATATATAAAAAAATATAGAGAGAGAGTTTCTCCTACTAAAGATATAAAAGTTCTTGTTTGTATAATTATCGGCATGATGGTTAATCTTGAGCATCTTTTGTTTATTATCTATCATACTTTAATCGAGAATAGTATAAATTTCATTTTCAGATATGTTAACGTTTATTCCTTACGGATTTCAAGCACAATAGCATGTGTTTTCTTAGGAAAAACTAGAACTTTTTTATTTAACTTTTTTTTTTGCCAACATCCCTCAACTTTAAATTAGAACTTTGTATATCCTAACCTGTTGATCTAAAAAACATTTGTACGTTAAACACTCCTAAACTAAAAACTTTCTAAACCATTATTTAGTAAACTAGAATATGTCAAACATATTTGGCTTAATAAACTAGATAAAAAAAAGAGAAAGATAATCTACAAAATTTGTTCATAGGATTGACTTAACATCTCATTATTTTTCATTGAAAGATATGTATTCTTGACGAAAAGATGCATATTCTTAATAATATATATATAGTCGTGACTACAACAATGAGATTTGTATTTCTCACTATAAAATGTGCATTTAAACCTATATGTTGTACATTTGTTGATAATATATATATATATATATATATATATATATATATATATATATATATAGATTTGTATCTATAACAAATATATTTGTCCTTTATTGTTTCATAAATAAAATATATGTATTTATATTTGGAAGATGTTTATTTTCTTGAATAAGATGTGAGTATATTTATATTTGAAGATATGTACGTACTTGGTTGGATAATATGTAAATTGTTTTAAATAAAAGTTTAATAAATTTATAAAAATATCACATTGTCTACCATATTTGTAAGGGGGTATCTATTTTACCATAATAAATTTTCTGTATTATACCTTATGAAATGTGTATTTTTCTAACTCCCATCTATGCTAGAAATAATGTATTTTTATTTATTAATAAATACAATTTACAAAATTATCAGCGCCCAAAATAGGAGGTTTTCTAATACCGATAACAAGATGCGAATTGTGACTAAAAGGAGTAGAGACAAATAAGAGAAAAATAACTCAAGGTAGTTGAAGCTTTTTAAAAAAAATATATATATATATATATATATACCAAAATTCCTACGAGTAAGTTGAAATTCTCATAGCCCTCAACATAACAGGACCACAACTTGTAGCTATGCGGGCTCCATACATTGTGGTAAATAAGTCCTAATATTTAATGCAATTAATAAGTGCAATTCGGTCCAAGTTGAATGAGTGGTACAAGCATCAAGTCATTTGATAGAAGGGTATGGTTCAATCCATGTGACTTATATTGTTGTCAATATGTGAGTAGTTGTTAGGTTTGTTGGCCTATTATCTTCATCTTCAATTATGTAATTCAGTTTTGGTCCTCCTATCCGTCCAAAAAAACAACTGCAATAATTTTCTTATGTTTTTCCTCACTTAGGCTAGCTTCCATATTTCCAAGACTTAAGATCTTAATAAAGTTCACTATCAGTTGATCCGTATGTTTAGCTGTATAATTTTCTTGATGATGTTTCTAGCTAGCATGTTATTTTATCTTTTTATCAAGTACAATTATAAGGTTAATAAATGATAAATAAAAAAATGAGAACAAATGATGTTTGAGCTTAGCTTTGTTACCCTACAACAATAAAGAGAAGTTTTGAAAGAAATATGTCCTGGCCATTTAATTCACTCCTAGGAGTTCCAGTACATTAAGATTGATTCACTATTTCTTCCTAGAACAAATTTTGAGGCAACACAGGCCATTTAAAGAATAAATATTACCTCTTGGCTCTTGTTCAGATGGTAAAACGAAAACAAAATTTGAATTGATGGGCGGGTAAATATGCAATTTTGTGGGTCTTCTCTAGGTTTCATAATTCATATGCCTAGCTGTATTGCTCCTTATATTATGTATCATGGTAGGCTAACTTTTATAGACTGTATACCGACAAACCTTCCATCCTTATTATTTTATACTTTTTTTTATATATAAATATAAATTATTGTATCAATTTGTATATTTTTTTTAAAAAATAAGAAAAATAGTATTAAACTACACTTACACCATTTACTAAAAAGTAACAAATTATTTAATGTATAGATAATAAAATAATGGAGGTAAAAATAAAATTTAGGTTTGACTTTTTAAAATAACTTTCTTTTTTGCATAAAAATTTATTAATAAAATAGCTTTATGTTTTATATAAAAATTTCTTAATAAAATATCTTTGTGCAAAAATAATGCAAGATTGCTTTACCAAGCCCACAATAACATCGTCAATTTGCTTGCCCAAGAAACACCGCTTAAAATTTGGAAAATGGAAAGTCAAAGGAGAAAAAACATCACCGAAGCTTAGTTCCTTTTATAGCTATAAAATATTTCTAGTTAAAAATTGTAACCTAGTAGCACAGCCGGAGAATGGTGGGCTCTGGTACATAAGAGTTTTACTCATCTTTTTAATGGTGGACTTTATGCAGCTTCAACTTTTATATTCCCATTCTTAAATTTTGCTTAATCAGTTGAATCATCCAAACTTGAGTCCAGATTTTGTAGTGCTTATTAATGTATACGCAATTATGCAGCACAAGTTAAGAAGTGAATAGTGACAATTTGAGATACCTTCGAAAGTAAGTTTGGTCCCTTTAATGCGTCACACTTGGATTGAGGAACTATTTTCTCTTTTATATTGTGATCAAATTCAAATCCTACAAGAAAGGTTGCTTATACATCTAACTTTATTTGATTTTTTTATATAAAAATAATCATTTTGATCAAGAAAAAGTCAAATAAATTGAATATTTGGCCTGACAAATAAAAATATATCAAATTTATAAAAAAAAATATGTTTAATTAATGTAATATTATGAACATTAATTCTTTGTGACTATATATTATAAATAAATATTATTTATAATTTTAAATAATTATATAATTACTCTAGAAACTATAATTATTTGATGGCCATTATAATATAAAAAATTTTGGATTCCAAGCTCAACAATATATTTTAACATTCTTTTAAATTAATATACAACACCCTTATGAATATAGACATAAATATTATCTAACTTTTTATTTTTATTTTTAAATAATTTCTTATAAGAGCTTTCTGGATTGATTAACTAAAATACTTATACACAAATTGTATATTTATCCGATTCAATTGATATATCTGATCGATATTCAATCCGTATTTATGGTTATCTAAATTATCGAATATTCCATTAAATTAACCGGATCAAATATCCAGCTTGACTAATACAATTATCCATATTATAAACGTCCCTAACTATAAGTAGGAATAGGATGCAAACCACGAAGATCATCAGCAAACCCAAAAGCAAGGACAAACCCTGCTACATGAGATCCTCTAAGCTTAAAATTCAGTGTCTAAGCCTCATCCACCTAGTCACCCTTCAACCTTAGTAGTCTCGATGTGCAGTTGGAAATCAGAGGGTAATACAAAGTGACGAGCTAATACCTGGCTGAGTGAGCATTGATTACTTGTTCCGCTCGGCTCATCATGGGCCTAATCATAAGTAAGTGACATCCAGGTGTCGGAAACATAATTGGACCACATTTACGTGAGAGAACTCATAGTGAGCAACGTTAGCTTTGTGCAGTAGGTTCATCAGACAAAACACAAGCTTGGAAGGTCTTAACAAACACACGTATGGCCCAAAAACCTTTCATTTCCGGCAAAACACAAGTATGGCCTTTTTTCCTGTAAAAGGCAGTCCAAAGGGTACAACATAGAGATTTTTTTTCCATAATTACATTTGCTTATGCCCAAGAATATACCACGAAAACAACGCAACTTGCAACTACAAAATTTTCTTCTCAAACAGACCGTAATTACAGATTTACAAGTTGCAGCCTCATAGGAAATTGGATGCCTGAAATCCTCTAAACTCATAGCTCTTTTGAATCACTACAGATCAAACCCAGAAATATAAAATGGAAATTAAGAGAAAAAAAAATCAAAAGCTATGCTGGAATACAGTAAGAGGAACTCAAAACTGGTGGTAGGACGCAGACTAGATGTGGAGCTGGTGGGTTGCAGCTTATATTTGCCTGATCAAAATTTGGCAGCCCAAGATGAGGCGGACGAACATAACCAGCAACCAGCGGTACACATAAAATTGATATAACGATCCTTGAGCCTGGAAATGTATAAGCGAAAATCAGAAGATCCCAGAGGCATGAGATACATCGGAAAAGATAAAAACATCACGTTAAACAACATTGGCCTCTTATTTTTCAAAAGAACTCGAATACCTTGCTGGCTAGAAAGCAAAACATGCCCCTGTTTTCTCCCAGCAATCATCCAGTTCTCAGAATTTGCATCAACTTCATACAAGACCTCCTAAGAGAGAGAGAGAGAAGGGGGGGAGTATCAGTAGGTACCATACAGCATAAAAGGCTATATCATTGACACCCAGAGTACCACACAATGACAAAACCAAAAGAGAGAAAAAGATAACATTATCTCGAGACTTTAGGTATGAAGTCGGAAACTTCATACAACTCCAGTAGACACTTTCTGATGAAAGCATTTACATTCAGCAAGATTGTAATTGAAAGTTGAGGGTGAAACCAGAGCAATATTGGCCCTATATAGAAAAAGAAAAACATGGTAGCACCTTCCTCTCCCAATACCCTCAGTGTCTGATTATCAGCCTGTATATTATTAAGTTAAATTATATATTTAATAAACATACTTACTATTGTAAAAGCTTACAAAATTGGTCGTTATATATGTAATTGCACCAACTTTCCTTTCTCTGCTTCTATATGTGTGGTTGTTTTCAATGCAGGTCCATTTTAATTATCCTCTCACCAGGTCCCTTTTCCCAGAATCTGACAGTGGCAAGATACATGGTGGGTTGTAGTTCCTGTTGCTGTCCTATAACAGCTTACGATATTGTCTTACAACTATAGGCAGCTAAGTATGTAGTTTGTACCATCAAAAGTTTGTCCCTGGATTCTATGAGTCAAATTTAAAAACAAATAAACTGGTAAGGAAATTCAATGTTATTTGTTTTTTTTGGGGGGTGACAAGGAAGAATGCAAGGCTTCCATGTGTCCAGGCTTACTTATCAGCTAAGTCGGTTCACATCTTGGCTAGATACTGCTCTTCGCTTGAGAAACTCAGAAGCTTTCAAAATAAACAGGTAATGTGTCTCTTCAGGATTGAGGTGATGAACACACAAAGTTTGCCTACACTACATATGCATGCAATGGTGTAAAACAGATAGCAGAGTAAAAGAATGACTAACAGAACACAAACCATCTTCATAAACAAATAAATCAAAGCTGAATCTCATAGACCACTCACATCCTTTTCAGGAATCACATTTCCATCAAAATCCTTCAGCCTTTCAATCCTCCATTTTACAGTAACCAGTTGCCCAACCCTGAGGCTGTCTGATGGAAAGGGAAGAAAACCAAGAGCAAGGCAAGGATCCAAGACAGGCTGCTGCAAAACTAGAGCACTCTTAAAAATCAAGTCCTGGACAGTGCCGTCAATAGTAGCCGAATCCATTGAGACAGGCATGTGAGCTCCCGCGGTTCTATCACCGCTAACTTGGTATCTGATGTTTAAAATGCTTTCTTCACTTACTGCCTTAGTCTCAGCTGTCAAATGAAAACAATATTAAATGATTTCACAATACTAGCAGATATAGAAAAGTTGGCATCAATTCCTAGTTGCAACATTATAACCTATCTACCAGTAATTTTTTTGGTTCCACATGATACCTGTGTGGTGATATGGAACGTGTAAGTCTTCTTGAAAATTTTAGATAGTTTCAAAACATAATTGCCTCACCTCACGTAGGTGATAATATGTGGCACCTCATGAGTAGCGAGTTTGAAGTCTTAGTGCCATATGGGCACCTAATGCGTTTGAAAACCCTATTCAGAAAGAAGACACATATTGACTCTAGAAAAATGACTTTGCTAACACAAGCACAGGCCAACCCTGAATTCAGAAGATACATCCTTGGAAGAAAATGAAAGGCATTGATCACGAAGACCATACAAACCTCTCCTCCAACTAATTCACCTTCACAGAAGGATGGATATAAATATATATATGTATTGTACACTGAAATCAGGGCCAATACAAAGAGGGATAAAACACTTCAGAGTGTACCTCCAATGGTTGCACTCCCCAATGATATGCTGAATAGCACCCCAGCACTTGAAGAAGGTGATACAATAAGAGGAAAAAAGGCTGCAACTGGTCGCCCATCATTTTGACTAGAATGAAGGAATCCATCTTGAAGATCCAGCCAAACATCATTGATGAGCAATGTGGCCTTGACTTGGGAGTGTAAGGTCACCTGAATCACAATGAATATAAACTTTTAAGCTGACAGGCCAATTTGGAAGATAGGTCATATGAAACACAGTAAACAGACACATTCAAGAATCAAAACAGAGACTTCTTGCTTTGTGAATATCTTATTTTTTGCACCAAAAACAGCAGAGACTGATATGCCTATTCTAAGGTCCTGAAAAATAAATCCCTAAACAAATTGATGGCATAACATATTAAAAAAGTACGAAAAAAAGTCTGTCAACTTCAGTTTGTCAACCCCCTCCCCTGTCCACATTATCCTAAAGTCGGTAGGGGATTCAGAGATTGAACCCAAGAGGTAAAGCTCCTGACGCTTTTATCCAGACTCCAGGCATAAATTTAAGGAGATCTGGATGAAATAATGCTTTGAACACTCTCATGTGGCTCCAATCACAGAATTGACGAAGAAAGGTAGTTTTGAGTGGACTGAAGCGGCACAAAAGGCCTTTGAGAAGGTCAAATCTCTTCTTTGCAATGCTCCTATACTTGTGCTCCCAGATTTCAACAAAGTGTTTGAGGTCGAGTGTGATTCGAGTGGGATAGGGATAGGTGCTGTTTTGATACAAGAAAAGAAGCCCATGAGTTACTTTAGTGAGAAGTTGAATGGGGCAAAGATGAACTATTCCACTTATGATCGTGAGTTTTATGCCATAGTTAGAGCGCTTGATCGTTGGTCTCACTACCTTAGATCAAAACCATTCGTTCTTCATTCTGATCATGAGGCTCTAAAATTCATACATGGGCAGCAAAAGCTCAACAAGAGGCATGCTAAATGGGTGGAGTTTCTCCAATCATTTACTTTCAGTTCCAAGTACAAAGATGGCAAGAGTAATGTTGTGGCTGACGCATTGTCTCGTCGAAACTACTTGCTTTCCATGGTGGATGCTAAGATCTTGGGTTTTGAACAACTCAAGGAGTGTTACAAAGATGATCCCAACTTTGCTAGTGAGATGGGAGTTAGTGCCACTTTCAATGTGGGTGATTTATCTCCTTATTTCGACGATTCAAGTTTGAGGGCAAACTCTTTTGAAGAAATGGGGAATGATCCAAAGTCAACCTTGGCCCATGAACCCGTGGCACTTGTTTTGGAAGCCCTTGGTTTTTCCCCATTTGCTCACAAGTCGGAATCTGTTACATGCCTTACTTGGGCGTGTAATTAAAGCCTTATTCAGCAAAGACCAAGGAGGTAGAAGCCCAAGGAGAGCAGTGGTTATTTTGGTCTTGTTTAGTTTTATTTTCGTGTTTTTTTTATTGTAATAAATAATGTAGCAGCTAGTGTGTGTGGGCTGCTTAAAACCGTTGAAAGGAGTAGTTTAAGGGGAGTGTTATTAGCTCTTTCAAATGGGTATTTAATCCCATTAAGAAGAGAGGCAAAAGGTACGCTAGATTAAGGAATTGCTGTTGTTTCATTTCTATTCATTAAGAAGCATTTAATGCCTTAATGAGGGGAGTTAAAAGGGGGGCATCTCTTTAATTCTTAGCTGTTATAGTTGAACGATTTTGGGGCTATTATTCAGCCAAACCGTTAGCTTTCTTTTGCTGTATGATATTTCCTATAAATACAAGTTTGAAGAGAGGAATAATAATTCTTGATTATTCACAACATACCTTATGGTTTTCTCTTTGCTTTGAGTTTGTCTCAAGTTAAAGATTATTTCCTTATAGCTTTGAGTTTGTCTTGAGTTATAAGATTAGGGTGGGCTTTGAGTTTGTCTTGAGTTCTTGCCTAAGATCCCAGAACTTTGAGTGTGTTCTTAAGTTTTGGTTCACTTTCGTTATTTTATTGCTAATTACTTTCTGTCCAAATTTGAGTATTCATTCTTGAGACTAAAATTAACTTCGTGATCTAAGAGGGTGTTTTGAGAATTACATCAGGAACCAAGAAAAAAAAAACAATAAATAAATAAATAAAATCAAAGAGCGGAGACAAATGAGTTTGGTGTGTAGAACTTTCAATGTCTAATTACTCATAACCACCTATAAACTTTAATGTGTTTTTTCCATACCTAATTAATGCTGCTCCAAACTGAATTGCTATATTAAGGATGAGCTATTATAATCTTTTACCTATTCTCAATTTTTTTTTGGATCAATTTTTTCTTTATGGCAGGTGAACTAAAAATGGCTTTGTTCTGGGTCTGAACATGAAAAGTTGACAAACAAGCAAAAGATAGGACTTTTGGACACCAACAGCACACGAATTGAGTTGCATATGATGGAACTCACACAAACTGGTAATTGCTAACTACCGCCCAACAAACATCTAGCCACCATTGCGATTGTCTTTGTTCCCTTGCCAAGAAAGACAAACTTCGAAGGCATCATCAGATTATATCCTTTGTTCTTTCCTTTCTCTTTCAAAGGGAGAGGTTTAGGTGTTCTCAAGAGAGATGGGGCTTGAGGTGTGAAATTATACACATTGTTTGCAATGTTATGAAATCCATTTTCTTTTCCACCAAAAAAAAAAAAAGGATTTTATTCACTATAATCAATACTCATAAAATATGAACGGTGACAGAACTGAATACCTGCAAAAGCAGATTACCATCACTGCATTTATCAACAACACGAGTGCTTATGTCGAATGGGTCAGTAAAATGCACAGCTAGGGTCCTGGAATCAAAGTAAGAATCTTCAGAGAAGTTTTATATGTAAGCAGGTGACAAATCAAGAAAATGTGCAAAACCTATCAAATGATTGGTTGTGTGAGATTCCAAATTGAAGTTTCAAAGCAATTGTCCTCATCCCTTCTACAATGCTCTGCCTCCGGGACATTGCTGCCATATATATATATTTATATCAATAGGCAGAAACAGATAACTAAAAGAAACCTAAAGTTTGAAACATAGAGCATTCTGCCAGAGTCAATTTTCCCCACAGCCCCTCAATAGTCACAACAACCAACCTCGCCACACAAGTTACCTGTTGGTGAAAAATGAACATGGATGAAGGAGAAAATCCATACCTCTAGAAATCTCATCACTTATGGCACGAATTGGAATCCAGAGTACAGAAGTCAATTCACTCGCCCAATCTGGGATCTTTATTTTACCATCTTGTATGGTTAACCGCTTAACTTCGTCAGTTACAGGTGGTACACAAGCTTCTTCTGCATCAGTTTTATCTCCCGTTTCAGCTACAGTAGAAAGTGTACTTTCATATCTCTCAATCTCAATAAAATGTGACTCTTCAATTCTTAACCCAGGACCCGAATCGACATGCAGGAATCCTCCTTTAAGTGAGTAGTTAATTGGCTTTACAATTATTCCAAACCACTGAGGTTCATTAATTAACAGAGCTGATGAAATGGCAGGATCAAGATCAACCAGAGCTCTGGGTTTGGAAACCTACCATGTAAAAAAACTCAAATCAGGTTCTTAATAAATTATATGACTCACAGATCAAATATCACCTCTGCGTATATGTGCATAGATTGAAAAAAGGAAAATGAAATATGAAATAACAAGACAAATAGAAGGGAAATCATAAAAAGCCTTAATGGAAGGAACATTACCTTTAAGATAGGCCTAGTAGGCTTCTCATAACTCATAAAGTCATCACTGTCAGCTGGGGCACCTTTGGAAAAACTATGAGACCTAAATCTCAGGTGCCCAATCTGCCCAGTAAGCACACCCAGGACATATGATCCCGGATTTTGTGGGGGTAATGATAGTGTGATAGTATTGCGGCCAGGCTTTAATATGGTTGCTGCTGAGCTACTTGTAGCCTGAAAGGTGTTATAAAATGAGCATGCTATACAGTGCAATTTTTTAATCGCTTGACATTATTAAGATACATACCTTGGCACCTTCCTCAGCATTATGGGTTTCAGTAAGTGTAAGACTGAGAGATTCAAGGGTTATCTCATCAGGAAAGCCACTCCAAACAGTCACAGATAAAGTACCAGGATCTCCATCACATAATTCCAATGGTGGCCCAGCATTTCCAGAAAATGTAACTAAAGATGATACATCAAGAGGAACAGGATGCTTCATTTCACTGT
This sequence comes from Tamarix chinensis, assembly GCA_030549775.1. Classification (NCBI taxonomy): domain Eukaryota; kingdom Viridiplantae; phylum Streptophyta; class Magnoliopsida; order Caryophyllales; family Tamaricaceae; genus Tamarix; species Tamarix chinensis. Next base: position 6,935,423 of record CM060177.1, on the reverse strand, counting down.
GTGCAAGACGAACAACCTCTGTCTGGAAAGCTTGCCGCTCCTTGGTCAGGAATAGACTTTCATCTAGTGAAAGCAGTCTTACACAAGATTGTAGGTAACCAGCTTCATCATTGAGCATTTTCTGACATTCAGCTAAATTTGGTAGTACATCAGCCAACAGATCCTGCCATTCTTCACCAGCATACAAAGCACAAACCTTCTCATATGACTTCGCAGCTAGGTCAAAGTTCCCATGCTTAAGGCAGACAGCAGCAATTTCACCATCAAGGACAACTCCATGCCTTTTCCACCAGGAACGGTGGTAATTTCCAGCAGCTCCTTTTGTGAGTTCCAGATATTTTTTCTGAAATGTTAAAAAATGAACAGATAAAATTGAACAAAAGACACGACTATCTATAGAAACAAGGTAGAACACTGATTTCCAGGCATTACAAACTAGTATCAGGACCAACAGTCCGGACTCCAGAAGGTGCAAATTTAACACAATCCAAAACTGAGGATTGTACACAGTACACTGCATATAATGTAAAAGTGTTGAGGGAAGTGCTTAATGGTTACTAGCTTTTCCAGTTGGTTATGAAATTATTGCCATTCCACAAATGTGAAAGAAAAAAAATCTTATTCATACTCCAGAGTTTCATATGCTGCAGAAGTACTATTCAAAGAATACACATAAAATTGCCCAATTACAACTAGAAGAAGCCTTATTCTTTTTCTCTCCTCTCCTACTGTAAATACTAAGGTAGGAGGAGATATCCATCCATCACTCCATTCCAAGCATTCTTAGTTCCACTTCCTCCTGGTGCATCTATTCTCAATGAATTCATATATCCTCCTTAAAGTATATAATACCATCAAGTTGTTTGAAATTGAGCACAAACACCATCACTCATAAGAAAATTACCAATGGCACTTGAACTAAATAAAGAAAGTTGTCATATTAGCATTCATGAATAATGGTGAAATACCTCAAACTCCTCAACTGATGATAAAGATTTCCACAGGTCCGGGTTGGAAATTGTCTGACATAAAGCATGCTCTGCAGCAACATGAATTTCTGCAAGTCTCATAGGCCGATCGATTGAATTTTCAAATCCTGGCATAGAATTAGTTCGTGGCATATATCCTGCATGTGACTTGGATTGGGGAGGCAACCTCGGAGATACTTCAGAAGCAGGGCTGTGAAAACACACAAGGAAGTGGATTCAAGACAGAACTAGAAGCTGCAACAGCCCCAATGTTCTTTAACAAATGACCAGAACATGTCGTTTATAAAGTGAATAATTTCCACTCATTTCACCTGCTTTATTGTTATACATATATTTGAAAGAAGGAACAATAAGCATATGGGTTAATATTGAGAACTACAAAAGAGAAGGATCCTAGGATCACAAGCAAGGATTTTGATGCAGCTCCATATTTATATTTCCCCTTAGTTTGAAGAACATTAGTATGCAGCATCTATCCTCTATCAAATTTACCTACCTATCATTGATATTGAAACGACCGTCAAATATTTCAAACATATTTCCAGCTGAAAGTGAAGCCCTTCGCCTATTAGCCTCACGCAGAAGAACAGATGGTTCAAGAGGCAACAGTTTACTTTGAATACCAAAGTGCTTAACTTTTGGACTTTCTTGAAGAATCAACTGCACAGATTAGAAAGGAGGTCAACTAAGAAAATTTAACTGCAGCAGTTACAATTAATGATATAGCAATATATCAGGCTCAAATATCAAACTTAGTGACATAACCATCACAAAACTTTAATTTCCTTCATAGTTTGATGAATGACAAGTGACAACTCATTTTGAGCATATATTAAGCTTCATTTCTCTTGCCCCTCCTCCAAGAAGAATAAGGGCTACGGGCCATCCATATGGTGAACCAGCAAACTTGCCAAGTGAGAAAACCAACTATTCTTATTCAATCTAGCCGAACAATTGATAAGGACAAGACCTGACACCAAAGCAACATCCAATCCTTTTTTTATACACCACATGACAATCCAAAAACCCACAGAATGATAGAGAGAGAGTATCTTAAGATTTAACTCAAAGACCCTGCAACACAAAATGCCTTGACCCCCCATGGACCTATGGTTGAGACAACATAACAAACTTATGGGCAGCAGAAACAGAAAATTTTTGGGCTGCAACAGGAAGTTACTTCAAAGGCTTCAAGAGCTCAACAATGCACATGGAATCAAAAAATGTGGAGCCCCATTCTTTTTTGCAGACCCAACAAGTATAGATTACATCTGGTGCATATCAACTGAAATTTGGTAAAACTGAAAGCTACAAATTCTATTATTTATTTTACAACTGCTCAAAAGTACTTCCAAGGAAGTTCATAAGTCCTTTTGGTCTCCTCCCTTCTCTTTAAGATCATTTAAAAGACTAAAACTGCAATTAGAATTATCCATCCCGGATTTAGTAGGAACACATGTTCTAGAAAGTGGTAAAGCAACTAAAAAAATGTGGCACAGCAAGCAGCAGGCACTGTCTAGAGCCGGTTAAAGGTCACCAATAATTTATGATCTTCTGTAATAATGCTAGAAATAAATCCATAAAAAGAAGAGTGCAAAATTATTATATAATCAAAGACAATTTTTTACTTGAACTAGGGAAGAGGAATTATATCTATCTACATATATATATATATACGAAATTGGTATTAGGATGAGCCCAAAACCCTCCTTGGAATGTAAAACAGTTTGTTTACCACCATGACTTATGAGCCTCTCTGAGTATCACAGAAGGCATTATTGTTTTGTAAAAGACAAAAACCAGAATGTCATTTAAGACAAGAATTGCATTCAGCAGACCCTGGCCACATTTTTATCTCTAATATTGAAATTCAAATTAGCATCAAGTAGTTACGCTATCCAGTTCTTTTTGATTTATTACTTGTGGCTAAATCCTAAGTCCTAACTACTTCTGGTTCTTATGTACGAATAATAAGAGGCTGAATCCTTGCAATTTCTTTCTGAATGACCTCAATAAACCTGATCCAAAATATGATTGCTAGATCACTAGCTCATGGTTTAAAGAGTTTGAAACACAAAATCATTCTCAAAACAGCAATAACTATGGAGTTCATGATCTTTATGGATTGATTCGATCACATAAGTTAATTTGGTAAAAACGTAACAAATTTGGAACTTTTGGCTAACCAATGACAGAAAACTAGGGTGGGCAATATGAGGAGTCAGGTGATTAATTTATTCAATGAAAATAATCAAATAAGAAGAAGGAAAAACTAAGGATAGCATTTGCCAAATTCAACATAGAACTTATTGGTACCGTAAAGAAAATAACTTGCCTTTTCCTTTTGAAGCACCTCAGATGAAGCATCAGGAGGGATGGCAGGCCAAACTGCTGGTTTGGGCCATGGTAGCATACTCAATGATGCACTGCTTTGAAGAATGGCACTAAGTTAGAATGAGCATATATAGAATTCAAAGGAAAATCAGCCATGACCAACTGTGGGAGTACCTGTTTGAAGGACTCTTTTCAATATCTGTGCCATACCCGACCAAGTAAGCCAGTCTCATGAACTGCCATATAAATTCTCACAATTAAACAAGCAAGCATGAATATAATTCAAGTATGCTAAAGTTTTATCTCTATGGTAGCGGGTAACAGAATCACAAATCTGATAGGAATATGACAAATTGCTAGAATTCAAGAGAGAAATTTATTTGCTCTGTTTGCCAAGAATAAAACACACACAAGATATAGCATGGGTCACTAGCTTATAGATTGTATAGTATTGCATGTAAAAGTTTACCTTAACCCGGCAAAGTGAATAAAGATCACCTTGAACCCGATAGAACTCCTTTTCTACATCTGCTGCGACAAGTCCATCATTGTATTCAGAAGAAGTTGCATTGATCAGAGCCAAGCAAGCAGTAATTACCCAAACTTCACGCCTACAGAAGGGCAATATGCTCTGACAATATTCCACAAAGGCAGAGATTAGGAAACCCGAGTCTTTGACTTAAGTTACTGGACTCGAGTAAACAAATATGAGAGCTGAATCCTACCATAAATGGGTGCACAAAAGAAAAATTACCATAAATATAAATCATACCTCATGCAATGACAATGCCTTTGAGAAGCTTATTATAAATGAATAACCCCTAGCTGCAACCTCAAAGGGACGATTCAACTTAAAAAGAAGCTACAGAGTTCAAAACACAGTACTGTCAATAGATCAGCAAGAAGCAACAGCAGATAATTATGAAAATGTTGAGAGAGAAAAAGCACAGACAATAATTCCATATTGTACCACTAGCAATACAGCAGGAGAGAAGAAAATTTTACCCAAGATAAATTTGATACACCAAAATAAGAATGATTGACCAGCACAGAGGTAAAAATTCTACTCCGGAATCCAAATAAAAAGAAAGAAAACTGAATCTGGTTAACTCGCAGCCTTACTGAAGAAAGAAACCCAAAAAGAATGAAAAAGGAGTTAAAACCAAGCAAGAGGGCTTTCATTGTCTCTATTAAGAAGGTAGTCATGCCTGGTATCCCCTGCATCTAGATTCCAGGATGCGGAATTTGTAATATTGATATTATATCCCTCCTGGGGAAAACATAAATGATAGAATAATTTGCCATTAAATTTAATGATGAAATTCAAGGAGATGGAAATTATTAATCAAAACCTGAGGATTTGAGCACTAATCATACAACATGTAGTCAGGAAGGCAGGGGGGTGGTGAAATGCTTTACTTGCTTGATACTATGAACTATAGCCATCCACCATAATCTAGCAAAATGATAATTTGTCAGAATATAGTATATGCGGAAAACTTTTGAAAATGAACCTTGCCGGCATGTAATCAACAATTGGCTTGGTTTTTGATTGAGCAAATATGATATGAGGCCAATGGATTCACGAGGCAGATCACACTCAGTGAGCAACGTCATGGACTAGAATAGATGGTTTGGTTTGACTTTTGTGGAGAAGTTGAGGGAAATAGCATTCATTGATCTACTTCAGCAAATACATGATTTCAGTATTAAATAAGGCGCAAACAATATGATGTTTAAAATTTAACAAGTAGGACAACACGAGACCATAAGATGGTAAATCAGCCAGCAGAAAGGAAATTTGGTTAACAAACCAGGTTTGGACATTCTTTGACAAGGACTAAACACAGCCAACAATAAACAAAGATATAAAAAATACTTCTGGTTGCTTTGAACTGTCAGAAGAATGGATTAAGAACATATCAGCTAAATTTGAACTCCACTCACAAAAACTGAAGGGTGGACCTGTAATGAACAATGTAATGAACCTTCCTAGAGCACAGGTGAAGGTTACATACGCAAGAAAGAGAGGCAAGGGTAAGGAGGGAAACACTCTGTAATTCAGTTAACAACCAATGATGAGGTGGCATAGAATGAGCGGGGAGGGTAGCCTTAGACGGTTATAGCAGATACTGATATAAAAAGGGAAAAGGGGGACCGAGAAGGGGGGTAAGAAGAATCAGGATTGTAATAGGAGAGATTGAGCCTCTCGAATGCTCATACTATGTATCTGCTTGGCTATTGAATACTATCAGCTCGTATTATCTCTTTTTATTTTCTTCAATTCTAGTAATCAGGGGGTTGGGGAAGAATCATCGGGGTAGTGGGAAAAAAACTATCGATTCATACCAAATTGGTATCAGAGCATACCGATCAATGGCCCCTTCCGCGAACCAGAGAGTGGAGTCCCTAGAGGAACGGATGACTCTCTTAGAGGAATCCGTCTCTGAAAAAGTTTCAGCAATAGTGGAACGAGCGATGGGAGCGATGAGGCAAGCCTTGATGGAGCAGCTCGTGGAGGATCTCCAGAGGGCGGGAAAGAAACAGGGAGAAGAACTTCAGGCAGTGGCTAACAGACTGGAGGAGAGGATGATGGGCAACCGCGAAAACTATGAGGCCCCGCAGGCATGGATCAATGAGGGGATCAGAGGAGGGATTCCAGGAGAAGGGAGCAATGGGGGTGCAGGATCAGGGGGAGTTCCCGGGGACTGGGGAGCAAGTCGGGGATTTACAGGTGGAGGTGGGGGATGGCGATACCGTAAATTGGACATGCCCCCATTTGAAGGCAGTGATCCCGATGGGTGGATTCTGAGAGGAGAGAAGTATTTCTCCTTCTATCGCTTGAATGATGAGGAGAAGCTGGAGGCGGCGGTGGTGGCCATGGAGGGCGACGCATTAAGGTGGTACCAGTGGGAGAATAAACGCCGACCGATCAAATCATGGGTGGAACTGAAGGAGCTGGTGCTTCAACAATTCCGACCGGCAAACGCCGGCTTACTCCACGAGCAGTGGTTGGCGACAGCTCAAGTGTCGACGGTGGTGGAGTATCGACGGAAGTTCATCGAGACGGCGGCCCCCTTGAACGATATCCCGGAGAGTCTTTTATTGGGTCAATTTATCAATGGGCTGAAAGAGGAGATAAAGGCCGAGGTCCGGTTGTTGAACCCCCTCAACCTAGATCAGGCCATGGACTTGGCGATCCGGATCGAGGAGAGAAACCGAGTAAACGGGTGGAAGAAGAGTTATAACGGGCCAGCGAAATCTGGGCCTTATTCCATCTACAACCGAGCGCCCCTTTTTGGATTCCAAGGTAATGGGGGATCATCAAGCCACGCCCCATCCAGGAGTTGGGCCGCAAACCTTAGCGAAACCCAGTCTTCTGCCAGCAGCCCAAGGATCTCTGCCCCAGCGTCCAGAGCCATAGGCGAAGTCAAAAGGTTGACCGAGAAGGAGCTGCAAGAGAAGAGGGCCAAAGGGCTCTGTTACCGTTGCGATGATAAATGGAGTATCGGGCATAGGTGCCGGAAGAAGGAGCTGAGCGTACTGCTAGTGGACGAGGAGGATATGGAGGAAGATGAAGGGGATCCGGGGAACGGGGAGCTCTCGTTGCCGCCAGCGGAGGAGGTTCCAACTGAAGTTTCGTTGAATTCAGTCATTGGCCTGACTAACCCAAAGACGATGAAGCTGAAGGGAAGAATTGGGGGGCGTGAGGTAATAGTGATGATCGACCCCGGCGCAACCCACAATTTCATTGCCTTAGCCACCGCTAAGGAATTACAGATTCCTATCACGCCTTCGCAAGGATTTGGCGTATCTCTGGGTAACGGTGAGGCTGTAAAAGGGTCGGGTGTCTGCAAGGGAATACAATTGGAATTGGAGGGAGGGGTAAGAGTGATAGAGGATTTCTTGCCCCTCGGGCTGGGAAATTCAGAATTGATATTAGGCGTGCAGTGGCTGGAAAAACTGGGTTCGGTGGTGACCAATTGGAAGACACAAGAAATGTGTTTCCAACAGGGAGGGGAGGCTATCTGTTTGAAGGGGGACCCGTCCCTAACCAGAACCAGAATTTCCCTGAAGGCCATGATACGGACTCTGCGCAAGGAAGGGGGAGGGATTTGGTTAGAACTAAATCAAGTGGAAGGAGAACCGAAAACAGAGCCTACAATACCGGGGTTTTTGGAAGCCACTGTAGCGGAGTTCCAAGAGGTCTTTGCCAAACCAGAAGGGCTGCCTCCTCAGCGGGGGCATGAGCATTCGATAATACTCAAGGAAGGTAGCAACCCGGTTGGAGTGAGACCCTATCGATACCCTCAATTTCAGAAGGATGAAATTGAGAGACTTATCAGAGAAATGTTAGAGGCAGGCATAATCCAACCATCCACAAGTGCCTTCTCGAGCCCTGTATTGCTGGTCAGAAAGAAGAATGGGTCCTGGAGATTCTGTGTGGATTATAGGGCTCTAAATAAGGAAACGGTGCCAGACAAATATCCCATCCCAGTCATCGATGAGCTATTGGATGAATTGCATGGAGCTTCCATATTCACAAAGCTAGACTTGAAGGCTGGCTATCACCAAATTCGAGTTAGACCTGAGGATACTCATAAAACAGCCTTTAGGACCCACGAAGGGCACTATGAATTCCTGGTCATGCCATTTGGACTGACCAATGCACCGGCCACCTTTCAATCTCTCATGAACGATGTCTTTAGACCTTTCCTGAGACGGTTTGTTTGGGTGTTCTTCGATGATATCCTAATCTACAGCGCCACCCGGGCAGAACATGTGGATCATGTGAAGGCAGTATTGAACACCTTAAGGGAACACACATTGTTTGCTAACATCAAGAAGTGTGAATTTGGGAAGCAGGAGGTAGCCTACCTGGGACATGTGATCTCTAGTAAGGGGGTAGCCATGGACATGGACAAGGTGAAGGCTATAGTTGAGTGGCAGATCCCTAAGAGTCTGAGGGAACTAAGGGGATTCCTGGGACTCACGGGGTATTACAGGAAGTTTGTGGCTCGGTATGCTCAAATTGCACAACCCCTCACTGATCAACTTAAAAAAGACAGTTATGGGTGGACAGACCAAGCTACACGCGCCTTTGAAACCCTCAAGGCAGCAATGGTGACAGCCCCAGTGCTGGCAATGGGATTGGGGCGGTATTAATGCAGGACCACAAACCCATTGCTTATTTTAGCCGACTTCTGGGCCCCAGAAATCAGCTGAAATCTGTGTATGAAAAAGAACTAATGGCCATCTGCCTATCGATACAGAAATGGAAGCATTATTTGTTAGGCAGACATTTCTTAGTAAGGACTGACCAGCAGAGTCTAAGGTATATTATGCAGCAAAGGGAGATAGGGGCAAACTACCAGAAGTGGGTTAGTAAATTGCTGGGGTTTGATTTTGAAATACAATACAAGCTTGGGGTTGCTAACAGGGTAGCTGACGCCTTATCGCGCAAGACTGAAGGGGAAGTGGAGTGTGGAGCTCTTGTCACTACTCAAGGGGTTCAGTGGGAGACATTAACACAAGAGATAGCTGCTGACCCCATGCTCCAACAAATTAAAAGGGAGCTGGAGACCGGGGAGAAGCAGCATGTGGGGTTCCATGTAGTGGAGGGCAGATTGATGTACAAGGGACGTTATGTTATTCCTAAATCCTCCACTTCCATTCCTATGCTGCTGAGAGAATATCATGATTCCCCTGTTGGGGGTCATTCAGGAGATCTGAAAACCTATTTAAGAATGGCCTCAGATTGGTATTGGATGGGCATGAGAAAGGAGGTGGCTGCATATGTAAGGAACTGTACAACCTGCCAACAACAGAAAGCTTCAACCCAGAACCCTTCAGGTTTGCTTCAGCCCCTACCTCTACCTTCAATGGTTTGGGATGAGATAAGCATGGATTTTGTGGAAGGGTTACCCATGTCAAAAGGGGTAGACACTATCCTAGTGGTGGTTGATAGACTATCTAAGTATGCCCATTTTTTGGGGCTGAGACATCCCTTCAGTGCTTTGTCAGTAGCTGAATTATTTATTAAAGAAGTGGTGCGGCTCCATGGATTTCCTTCATCCATAGTGACAGACAGGGATAGAATTTTCATGAGCAAGTTCTGGACAGAGTTATTCCGTCTTCAAGGAACGGAGCTGAGACGAAGCACAGCCTACCATCCCCAAACGGATGGACAGACAGAAGTAGTGAACAAGGGTCTGGAAGCCTACTTAAGGTGCTTTGTTGCAGGACAACCCAGGACATGGTCAAAATGGCTTCATTGGGCTGAATTCTCCTATAACACTTCTCCTCACCTCTCCACCAAAATGTCACCTTTCAAAGTGTTATATGGAAGGGACCCTCCCCATGTTTTGAAGTTGGGCAGAGGACATACAGCAGTGGATAGTATAGAAGAGTATCTGCTGGAACGTGAGGCAATATTGGATGAATTGCGTCTGAACCTCCTTAAGACCCAACAGCGGATGAAGGCTACTGCAGATAGAAAGAGAAAAGAGGAATCCTTTGAAGTGGGAGATCAAGTGTATCTGAAATTGCAGCCGTATAGGCAACAGTCCTTGGCTAAACGCCCCTATGAAAAGCTGGCAGCCCGATTTTATGGCCCTTTTCAGGTTATTCAGAAAGTGGGGCAGGTGGCATACAAGATCAGTCTCCCGCCAACATCTAAAATACATCCTGTATTTCATGTGTCCCAGCTCCGCAGAGCCATTGGTGCCACTCATGCTTCTCCAACAATTCCAGCACAAATGTCCACAGACATGGAGCTAGTAGTCCAGCCAGAAGGACTTTTGGACATCCGCACGACTACCAGGGGGCAAACAGCTAAAAGGGAGGTATTAATCAAGTGGAAGGATCTTCCAGCATTCGAAGCCACTTGGGAAGATGCAGCAGTCATACAGGAGAGGTTTCCTGCTTTCCACCTTGAGGACAAGGTGAAACTTTGGGAGGGGGGTAATGTAATGAACAATGTAATGAACCTTCCTAGAGCACAGGTGAAGGTTACATACGCAAGAAAGAGAGGCAAGGGTAAGGAGGGAAACACTCTGTAATTCAGTTAACAACCAATGATGAGGTGGCATAGAATGAGCGGGGAGGGTAGCCTTAGACGGTTATAGCAGATACTGATATAAAAAGGGAAAAGGGGGACCAAGAAGGGGGGTAAGAAGAATCAGGATTGTAATAGGAGAGATTGAGCCTCTCGAATGCTCATACTATGTATCTGCTTGGCTATTGAATACTATCAGCTCGTATTATCTCTTTTTATTTTCTTCAATTCTAGTAATCAGGGGGTTGGGGAAGAATCATCGGGGTAGTGGGAAAAAAACTATCGATTCATACCAGGACCATTAATATTGCATACCTTTGCTTGACAGGCAAAGAGATACTGCCTGAACTCAAACTCTCTAAATGAATCATCTTGAACAATCTGTATCAGTGATTTGCTTTCTGGGTTGAGAACTGCAGCTTGATCATCCCCTTTGTCCATTCCGCCAAAGTCCCTTTGCTTTCCATGATTTTTGACTGCAACAAAAAGTTACAAATAAGGGTGATACGTACAAGTATACCAATAAATTTGGTCTCACACCTGTTTCTTCTCCATCTTCACTCGACTTGGTAAAGAGCTACAGAAGGGAAGATAATATAATAGGAGAAGAACGATAACGAGATATTCAGTGCAGACACCGAACTCATGCAGTAAGGCAAGTTCTCTAATCAGACCAAATAAAATGATAGCAGTGATACAGAGAAGAACATGAGGAAAAGAGGAACAGCAAAGAATCCTAATCAAAGATAATGTCAAATGAAAGTTGACACTGGCATAACTGATTGCAGCAAATTCATTCTGGAATCACTTCCACAAGACGACAAAATTAGGAGAATACATACAAAACAAACAAACAAACAAACAAACAAAAAAAGTAGAGGAGGATCAGTTCACCATATTATTTATGGTCTTCGTGTGAAATTGAGTATAAAATATTATGATTATTCTAAAAAATATTATAGTGCAAAAAAGAGGTGTGGCAGATGACCACATAAGTTAGTTTACACCACATCACAAATGATCAATAGAACATGAGCAGAACAAAACTTTCTGAACCATAAACAGCTGAAGCAAAACTACAAAGCAGCAAGTGCCAAAAGAATTCAATCTGTTACCAGCATTCTAACAAAACCATAAGGCTCTTTGCCATGGATTTGGTTTTAAATAGCCAGGCCTTACTCTGGATGGCATTTGCCAGATCCTGTGATCAAACAAGATATGATAATTGCTCAGACTCAATGCCCACCCTTGGCATGTGCCAACGGTGTGCCTCACCGGGCCTCTAGTTTTTCAGGGGCTCTAATTTATCATGTCACATAAGTATATTTCAATAATTAAAAAAAATTATATGTTAATTATAAAAATATATCTAAATTAGCTGTCTTATATTCCCACCCAGGGTCAATTCCAATCTTTGACTCATTATATTTGTGTATCTCTTTTTAGGCGCACTAATTTCCATTTATTCTTGACCCCCTATTTCTTTCATAAGTTCAGTGAATTCTTTTACGTTGTTCTTCCAATTTTTTTTTTATTTTTTATTTTTATTTTTTATAAATCCCTTATGTCTTCTATTTGGCTGAAGTTTACCTTGTTGATCTTTTAAGCCTTGTATTTTATACAATTATCTTTTGCAGCATCTCACAACAGTTGCTTCGTCATTTTCTGAGGTGGTTGTAGTTTAGCAATTAATAAAAGGTCCTTTTAGTTGCTAGATCCATAGATGGTTTGTTGGTTTTTAAAAGATGATATTTTTTTTAACATTTTTTTTTTGTTTAGGCTTGATTGTTTATAATTTTTTTATAGCTGCGAATAATATCAAATGCAATAGTTTTCTCTAGAATAAGAATGTTGCCTCCTATTATAGGCCTGGAACTCATCAGAGACTCACAGGATGGATGTAAAACTGAATGACGTGAATGATGATTTTGATGACTTCTTATTCAAAGTAGAAGGTCCTTCTATAAAAGAAAATCTCTAAATGTCTGTTTGGCAACCATATTATTTTCATCCTACTAATAATGCGACCCATCACTTTTGTAAAAGTTCAAAATTATCCTTACTTCTTATCCCAACTTACAATTTAGTATTAAATTTTTGGAAAAAGAAAAAGTTATTAAAGTATTTACATGAAAATGTTACTATAAGTCACTTTATATCATATTTATTTCATCACTTAATATACCAGACAGAGCTTTCGTATGGTAACCGAAAGATAATATAAAATAATTACTAAATTAACTAGATAACTATTACCTTAATAAAAGATAATATCATCCTACAATAAAGATGTGATATCCCACTTATTAACTAATAATAATCCAATAAGATCTTAACAACAACAACAACTACCCGATAAGTATCCCACTTCTGGCAGGGTCTGAGGAGGACTAGCTGTATGTGGGCTCACATCAAATAGTTGGGGGTAGTGAAGGACTGTATGAATAGACCCATGAAAATATAATTGTTTTCAAAAAACTGGTGAATGTGAATGTGAAAGGATGCAAAATAATAGTAAAGTAAAATACTATTGGTATACATAAGGATGAGAATCATTCAACATAGTAATAGCAATATGGCTATAAACAGAAATATAATACTCCGTCCCACAAAGATAGCCTTGTTATCCTTTTCGTCTATCCCAACATTATATTCTTGTTTCCTCAAGTTAATAGTTTATTTTCCTAATACGACCTTACTTAATTTGTTCAAAATAAATTAGACTCCAAATCCTCAACATTTTATTAAAGGCATAACAGGAAAAATAAATCTAAATTTTCATTTTCCCATTACATTAATTGCTATTACTTAAATTGTATGAAAACAAAAACCTATCTTTGTGGGATTGAGGGAGCAACAATACTAATAATCATAGATACTAACAATACACATTTAAAAGTCGGTATTGCGAACAAGCATAAGAGGCCAAGAGCAACTGCACCAAACAAGCAACCTGAGCAATACCACCTAAATGCGTCACATTCACATTCAGAAATGATAAACTAAGTAAACTAGGGGAAGAAAAAAAAGGAATGAGAATATAATAGTGATGGCTTAATGCAAGGGAGAAACGCGTCCAAGTCCCTTGGCAAAGAGAAAGGAACAGTCCTTAAATCCTTGCACGCCATAACTTTCTTTCCATGGGCATGTCCTCAGTCCTAAAACAGCAAAATTCTTCCCAATCACCTCACCCCAACTCTTCTAAGGTCTACCCAATCTTTTAAAGTCTCTTAAAATGCTCCTCGTCAGGCTTCATAATGATGTCAGAATGACATTGCTTTACGTACCCAAACCACTGTAGTCTCGCCTCTTGCAACTTATCCTCAACAGTGGACAGTGGACAGTGGTCAGTGGTCACCCCTCTACCTTATTAACTCATTATTGATCCTATGTATTCTATAAGATTGCACGCCCAATGTAACATCCTCACCTCTGTCACCGTCACCTTGCTCACCTGAGTTATTTTACCAGGCCAACATTATGCCCAACAATATCTTAACTATATTCTTAATAACAATATAACAATTGCCTAAAGATATGCCTTCCCTAGTAAGGCTGGCGACTTGACTAGCCCTGCAAGGCTGTTATGGACTATAATCAATAATGATTCTAGAGAAAAGATGTGAAGTGATTACACTTCTATATCATCAGAAAATATAAAGATATGATAGGTTTCGACTGTTTAATAAATGCTCTTTGAAAAATAATTCTTTCAACAATTAATAAAAGTTATGACTCAAAGAAATCAGTAACAAACTAAAGATACATTTTATGTGGCAATATTTTAATTCAAATAAATTCAATGAATTTCTTAATTATGACACTTACTTCCAAACATTATTTAACAGATAAATGAAAACCGATGAGATATTGGGATATATACGTCAATCATGATGCACCAAAAACCGTGAGCGATCAAGAACATTAAGTTATATTTTGATGAGCACATAACACCACAATAGGGGGGTAGCATAGGATCCCTAATTGTTCAGGAACAGCCCTGCTCGAAACCCTGAGTAAGGGAGGCATCAAACTCTCTTTGACCACCCAGACCAGGGCATAAATCACGGTAATTGCTAGTCCCTGCCCAGGGAAAAACCAACAGTATGATATTTCATGTTTGACTTTACAGGCCGCATTTGGGTAATTCAGTTGTCTCTAGGTAACCATGCAAGTTCCTCATCACCTTGATCTCTAAGAGAACCCCTCTCCCCTTCTAGATACATTAATCAAGGTTGTATGGTGTTGATCTTATACAGCAGACTAAAATAAGAGAAAGATTGAAATTTTCCATCCATCCCACATTTTTACAAATTATATTTTTTCCAAGCCATCCCAAATGCTTGAAAGGTTTCTACTTACAGGACAATAAAAGTTTCTACTTTCTTTAACTGTCCTTATTTATTAAGGAGTTTTACACATATCAATCAAGCTCCAATGAAGAAACCAAAAGGCCACAACTTTAAAACTAACGATCAGGCATTATAGTTAATGCTATCTGAGTATATCAGCAACTACCAAGGTCATTTCCGGTCAATCACCAAAGTCAATCATCTAAATTATGGCATTTGATCATTCCAGCTAAGAAGACAAAGTACTTAGCGTCTTAAATTACAGTCTAGAACATTCCATGCATACAGGAAGGGAGGAAAAAAGGATAGAAGGTGAAATGAAAAACAATTAATATGATTAGAACAATATAGAGAATACTTCAAACTAGCATAAATGTTCCACCATGAAGATACAGCATTTTTATGAAATGGATAAAACATGAAATGTACTGAACTAAAGGGCAACAACATTGGAGTTTGTACCTGTCTCTGAATAACAAAGTTCTAGCTCATCATACTCACGCAATGAATCTTCATGAAGATGAACCATTCCAAACATGAAAGCCAAGCTTTCCTAATGACATCAGAATAGAATTATAAAAGATGAAGATAAACAGGGAAAAAAAATAAATAACTCAAACGAAATCACATGAAACATAAATCTATTTTTATACTAAAGAGCAATGCCCTTCTGAGAATAGATTATTAATACATACAGCATTAAATTGAGACAGCTCATGTAGGCCATGGGATTAATTGAAACTGATTTCTAATGACAGAGAGAGAGAGAGAGAGAGAGAGAGAGAGAAAGTAAAAAAAAAGAAAGGTGACAAACATCCTTTCATAAACTTCTAAGCTCACTAAGGCAGTAAGATTCAGTAACCTTCAGGATAAAGAAGTTGCAGAAGTTCCAAACTGGCATATATCGTTGTTCACTCAGCTTTCTGATCTCATCCTCATAAAATTGAACACGTTTATCCAATGTGTTCCTGATGGACTCCATTATCTTAGACTCAAAATCCTCCCAAAAATTAGCTTCAGGTCCATATATGTCTAGTTTGCAACATCTGTCAGAAACATAAAATTAACTCCTGCTTGGCAACGTTTTATCAAATAATGCATGTTTGTAATAAACCCAAGACCCACCTTTCCCTTTTCTTTGAGCTAAATTCAACTTCCACTCTAGAGTATAACTTTTTTGCCATCTTGGTAGCTGGATCGTTGTTGGGGTGGGCGCGATTAACAAATACAATAAACCATTCGCGCTCATCATTTTGAGTGATCAATTTCAGCCGTGGTCTAAGGATAGTTTTGAACTCATCAAGATCCTGCATGAAAGAGCAAAAAGAAACCAGCGAACAACTAAATCAGCAAATAAAACAAGAAGCCTAAAGTTGGGTGCTCAAGTAATGATGCAGCCTGAGATGGACATTTCAGAATGGCAGAGAAAAATCTGATCCAGTAAGAACAATCAAAGTTTGGTCTGATTTCAAGAATCTAACACTTGGAATAGGGGCTTTAAAACAAGCCACAACATGTGTTCCCAAAATGTAAAGCATATGTATGGTAAAGTATCACATACAAGGTCTGATATCTAAAATCTTATTAATTCTTATATCAGAGACTGAAAGAAAAAACAAGGGTGAAGAAAAGGTACTATATTTGACACATAAATTACATAATAACCCTAAAAATTCATGTCCACAATACTAAAGACTGGGCCAAGAATAAAGTTTAAATCTAACATGCTTAGATACATTAAAAGTGCAGGCACCATATGAAGATTTTAATCCAAGTTGCGAAAACAAAAATAGAAAATACAATGTGAAACTGTGCCCATAACCTAGAATAAAATAAATAGGTAAAGCCACAAAGATTATCAGTACCTCGCAAGTAACAAGAACTACAGTAGCATATGGCTCCCGAAACCAAAACAATGACTGTTCCTGGGGGAACCTAGTACGAAGCCTTGAATCTGTAGTTAGTATATATTTAGCTGGCAGTTTCTCAATGAATACAGGGTTGCGAGTCTTGTTGTTTAAACAGACCACTTTAAAAGGCAACCGCTCTTCTAATCCATTCTTGACAATGGGCCACAAATCATTTACATCTTCAACTGTAGAACAGAAAGTCAGGACCATAGCAAGAATAATAGTGACAGGCTACACATTAGGGATCAATTTCTAGTGGCATAGCTTCATAACAAATTTGTATTACAACACCAGGAATCAATAAGAATTATGCTTTAATAGAAAAGGAGGAAAAAAAAGCATATTTTCAGGCATTAGTAGAGAGCATGCTAGAATATATTAAAGATGTTAAAAAATTAAAAGACGTGTTCCAAATAATATGCAAGAGGATCGCTGCCTTAGTTCCTTTAAAGACTTGTTTCACAGTGCTACATAAACTGTTTTCTCACAAAATTTGCTTGAAGGACACGTCCAGAAGTAAATATCAGATTCATAAGGTCATAAGGACATACAGCTCTCTTGTGCAATAACACATGCCATAAATACTAGTTCTTCTTTCCTGGATATGCCAAATAACAAATGACAGTGTTCATCTTATCATACCACTTGGATCAATAAAACCAAAACTAACTTGGTTCAGCCGAAGACCTAGCTTATTCTTTCTCCAAATAATGCTTGGTGAAATCACAACCCCCCCCCCAAAAATAAAAACAAAAACACACGCACAAAAAAAAAAAAAAAAAGAACCAACAACAAAGGTAGAAAGGATGCGGATACATAAAATAAAAAAATGATAACAGTATTCCATAATGTCGATCTTGAGTTCCTTCAGGTGTCATCTTGTTTGTCTCCAGAATCAGAAACAAGTAAGGCAATTCATCAATGCTCAAAAATAGCTACAGAAAGACGGGACCTTATTATTTACATGCCTGAATATGTAATATGCTAACAAAATCTATGATATCGTGGGAGAGAATAAAGAATAAAAGCCTGTAGCCAAAAGTAAATCATTCATTACAAGCGCATCAAAACAGAAGCTTTCCCTTGGTCAGGCCTGGCTCGGCCCATGGCCTCAATAATTTTAGGGCCCCAAAATTATATAACCACTTATATATTGTATGTGGAAAGTAAAAACAAATCTTCACTGATGATTAGCTGGCTGAGCCACGGAAATATACTCTGTTGGTTATGTGTTCACGTGTGTAAAGCCAGCTGAGGATTGCTTTTACTTTCCAAACAATCAGACCACCAGATTGCATTTAATAGGGGCCCATATCATGTGTTTCCGTCACCACTAAATCATATTTAACAGGGTCCCTAATTATGTATTTCATTGGGTTAGATTTAGATTTTGCTGATTTTGATTAGGGCCCCAAAGGGACTAAGGCCTTCCCTGCCCTCATCTTTCCACATGCTCCAAACAGCAAGGCTCACAAACCCAACAAACTTTCCATTGAAAAGTTAAAAAAAAAAAAAAAAAACCTCCGTTCCACAATGGAAAACTTGAAAAATTAGTATTAAACTTCATGATAAATAATTTACAATTGACTAAAATTTCTGCATTTGAACAATTTTATTGTTATGATTCGCATTAATATGATGGAAGGGGGTAAATTAGGAAATATAATAAAATATGTTAATTGGAACTTGAAAGATGACTGATATCATGAAATAAAAATGAAAAAATTAGGGGGACAGAGGGAGTATATCATAAAACGCCTTCCTTGAACTTAAAAAAGGTCTTTTTCAGGCTCAAAAGATGATGATAGTGTCTAGCTGCTGTAATATTATCTACAACTTGAGAGGTTTATAATCATGCAGCCTCACCTTTACTAGCTTGTAAGCTAGTAGCTCTCAACTCATTTTTCCATTAAAAAAATGGTACAACAAAAAAATAACAGGAGCAACAACAGTAACCACAACAGATAATCACAATAACAAACACAATAATAATCACATCAACAAAGAACATGGAAAGAGATAGAGGAGCACCCTATCCAATCTTAGGCTAAGATAATAGAAGATCTCCTACTCTCTCAGATGCCACAAGGCCCACAACTTCCCATCAAGGGCCATGCCTTCATAAAGATCTAAAGGGGTTAAATCCTGTCCAACCACCCCATCCCATGTCCAAATCCCCTGGCATTTTAACTTCAATATAGTTATATCCACCTTGTCACTTATTATTTCACTCTTGATTCTATCTCTTTAGATACGATTTTACATTCAATGAAGTATCCTCATCTCTGACAATATTTAAGGCACACCTTGGTAGTAAAGGTCTAAGGCAAAGGCACATTCCTAGGCGAAGTGAGTCATAAGTGAAGAATCACAGTTTTGCTTATCATCATTGTTGATTGCTACATTTAAATTCTTTTTCTTCTTTTAATTTTTTTGGTGAAGACTTTTGATCTCCAGATTTGATATGTTCTTTCCTATTAAATATTTTTCTTTCCAAAAAATGTTTGTTGGCTTCCCATAATCTCCCTTCCCTCTGTCATTTCCTTCCCAACCTAATATGTAATTGAAAAATATTTTGAATAAATTTAAAACACTGCTAACAATGGAAAAATAGGTGTGCACCTTAGCAACAAGTTGTGCCTTACTCATGTCGCCTCACCTAGGACAATAGAAGCACCTACCCCCAATCGCCTTACACCTTGGGCGCCTTCAAACAATGATCTCTGCTGCCATCAATTTACGAACTTGGACTTGCTTATTTAGCCAATATTCCACCATATATCATAGCAAATTGATAAAACTTTCACTTGAGTTTGAGTGCCACTTTCATATTGCTCAAGAATCCATATGCATTTCTCTATTTTAGTCATCCGTTGTTCATGCAATGTAAGACATCTTCATTAACGTCTTTATTATATTGTATGATGATCCAAGGTCTCCATAACTACCCTTATCTAATATAACATTGGTCCCGATAAAAATTTGATAATTTGAAACATCATTATCTCCTCTAAAGTCATGTCCCATATACTTTGTTCTAATCATACTCTCCTTGGAAACCCTCACATTTCTATCAATCCCTCAATATTATTAACTTGTATTTAACACTCTAGCCGCAAATGACATACATCGTGGCCCATCCCCCTAAATTTCCTTAGGAAGGTTGTATTGCTCCAAGTGTTAAACCTAATGAGATGTTAACTCAAAGTCATCCTTTTGTATGTCATAAACCAACTAAATAACCATAAGTGTGAAGGAACTTCCTGACTCAAGCATCAAAAATTAATGAAAACAACTCAACCAAGCCCAAATGCCATGTTACATCAGCAAAAGATCAATTTCCTATATGCATGTGGTGAAATTTTCCTTTCCTTTCTACTAATCACTGTCTATAGTTTTCCTAAAACCATCGTATCACTGTCAATAAATGAAGACCATCTCAAAAATCTCACCCTTTAGTTATTCTTGACAGAAGGTACTGCAATCTTGTGAAATCCAATAAAGATCTCATCCTTCTAATAAGCCCATATTTGTCACATTCTGATGCAGGGGCATGTTCTACAAATTCTACAAGCAATGGGTTAGCTTATTTTACATTAGAGCTCTTTAATTTAGCCTTACTGGAAGATTTGGGCCAAATTAACACACTTGGGAGGGATTTAATGGTTTTAAGCTATTTTTTAATGAACCACATGCATGACACATGGGGAAGGGCGTCCATAAGGCATAGAACCAACCATTATTAGTAGAAGATACATATTAGTTATTAGTCAGAAGATTTAGCTATATCTTGTTAGCTAAAGTTCTATCCTTTATGTTTTTGAGTGTGCCAGTTTTAGTTTAAATTTTTGGGTGATTTTTTTTTCTTTTAGTTTTAGGTTATCTTTTTATAGAGAATCAGATGTTAGGAGGTTCAAGTCATGCATTGAAATTTATCCATGAAAAACGTTGAAGATGGCTTACAATTTCAAGATCCAAGTTTAATTCTTTAATCGATACTCTACGTGTTCATTCTTGATTTGAGATTTCTATCTGATTCACAATTCAATTTTCTCTACTCAATTGAGTGACTTAGTTTGTGTTCAGTTTATCACATTCATATCCCATACAATCAATCACCACAAATTCATCTTCATCTTCAACCTCTTGAAACCCTAACCTTAACCCCCACCCATAACCATGATTCTTGTCACCTTAATAGCTGTCATTGACCCATGTTTTTCCTAAAATAATCAACCTTAAAAATTGTCATTAATAACCCTCTAAAAACCCCACCATAATCGTCCATAATCATTAACACATTCAACCCTAAAAATCCATTAGTTTAATCAGAACTCTAAACCTAATACCCTCTTCTTTACCCACAATTTCTCCACCATTAATTTTCCAATTAACCACGAAATAACCTGCCATAATTACCCTGATCATTAGCCATTAATCCACCTTTAAAACCCCTAACCAATCGAACTCCCGAACCCTCATAAAAATTGTGAAACCCTAACACCCCAACCAAAACCCTAACCTTCTAATTCATCCAAATCTTCTTCTTATTTTGATTCAATTCTTGTGTGGTTTGTGTAAATTACTTATTTTTTGTTATGTGTGCTTCCAAACCGCATCAAAAGCTATATGACATACACATGCTATTTAATTATATAAAAACTCGCTGTCCCATAACATAACAAGTCTAGATTCACCAAAAATTAAGGTGCTAAAATTCAGACTATACAAGGAATGTGAAACTCTGGCGAAGATGAATTGAGAAAATCAATGCAAATGTCTGATTAGGCTGCGCTAAAATTCAGATCACACAAGGAATGTGAGTACTACTAATGTATGGCAAAAAAAAAAAAGTAGTATAGAAATTCAGATCATACCAGAAATGTGAAAAACTGGCAAATATGAATTGAAAAAATCAACGCAAATGTCGGATTAGGCTACGCTAGACAGATAGACGCATGATGAATCGAGTGAAACATCATCTGAAGAAATGGACTCAAACAAGTGGGAAACAATCCGATAAACCTCCTTTTCCCCATTTTGTATTAGAATAAGCTAAGCTAAAGAGAACTCCCGCAAGACAGTTAGGCACGATTGCATCAATAACGCTTTTCTATATAGCAATCCGGCATCAGCTTATTCCGTACATATGTTCTCACACTACAATTGAAAAAAACGAAACACCAAGCATTGCGCATGAACTTATCGGTCGATAATGCATGAAAACCTAAGAAAATGAGTTATTGAACTAGTGAACATCAAGCTAAGATATAAGCATGCCAAGTATTCTCAATCAGACCACAGAGATGCAATCGCACGCATCAGTCTGGTACACAAATTCAACATGGAATTTCGTCATTGATCCCAGACTTGGTGCGCGCGTGTGACAGGTAGTGAAAGAGAGGGGGAGTACCGGCAATGATTATATGATCGCAGGAGCTTTTGACTGCTTCCAATTGAGCTAAGTAACTGGCCATGAATGATCTATGGGAACGATCATGTACAGATCACAGATTTGAATCAGTGAGCAGCTGAGGGCAGGAGGCGATGATGGGGCAAGCAATTCTTGTTGCCGATTTAGCCGTGCACAATGAGCAAATGAACTGAAAAGCGGAGCTAGATTATGTAGCGTTTTTTTTTGCTGCTTACTCTTCTACTCCGTCTCGTCTAGACTGGGTTTGTGTCGAACATGGTTAAATTATTAATCAGCCTCTACTAAACTATAATTTGTTCAAATTTTATAGTTTAATTTAGTTTGGTTAACAGTTAAAATACTTCAGTTAATGGTTAGGAAATCAAAAGTTTGAATAATTAATAGTTAACCTTTTTAATCTTAGCTAATCTTAATTGTGTGTATTGAATTATTGTAGAACTTGTGGTACCGTAGATAATTAAAATGATAATAATAGGCAGTTTGATAGTTAGATATATTTAATATTTTTTATATATTTTTTAAAATGACAATATATATCATTAATCGCATCAAACTAAACCGTAAAATTATAATTTGATTCAATTAAAGTCATTTCAAAATATAGTTTGGTATAATTAAAAAAAATAATTGCAAAATATAATTTAAATTTTTTATGATGTTAACCGCTATTAACTAAACCGTATATACTCCTATTATTTACTCTCATTATTCCCCTCGATTTAGTAAATTTTGTGAAGAAATTGTGTATAATGCTATTCAATGGAAAATTTGTTACTTGATAATTGAATATTGTTGTGTTATGCTATTTATCTAACTCCTTCCTCCCCTCCCCCCAAAAAAAATTAACAATGTAAATAAGATATATATAGCCAACTATTTCCTCACATAAACTTGTCTCAATATTAAACATATAGTTCTAACAAACATATTTAATATGACTCTTGGTATTTATGACTTCACTTTTCATAACAAATAGAGGGAGAGAAAAGGTTAGAGGCCCAATTTAAACGTTTCAAATATCTAAGCCTCTAAATTAGAAATTATGTAGAGCAACTAAAACTATGCAACATGCACGTGTGATTTTTAGGAAAGTAATCCAAATGGCTTACTAACTTTTCAAATTAAATAGTTATTTCCTAATTAATTAAACATTCAAAATCCATCATTGTCCACCAATGCCTTTCTAATGAAATTTTAATATTAGTTTAATAATCGATAATATTAATAATAATTAGTGCAATAATACCAAGAAATAATGATCATAATCTTAATTGATTGATAATATAAATAATAATCAACAATATAATTATTAACTTAATGATTAATAATTATATCAATATTTGATACCAATAATTAAAGGTTATAGTATACCTCAGTTGAATGTTTCATTATCTTTGAGTATTGAATTTGCATTAGGAACTATGATAGCAGGCAAGGTCATGGCTTTAGAAATCATAATTAGCTAGTGTCCTTAAGTTAGGAGTACAATGATATTAACACCAATGTAGGTGGTTGATGTCATTTATACCGTAAGCATAGTCACTTCTCTTCATATTGAGCAATGTCTTCATATTACCACTCAAGTTTGCATGTCTTCCCTTCTATTCCCATTGGATACATAAAATTGAAGAATGGCTTGAAAAGTATGGAGTTTTTTGTATTTCTATTTATTTATTTTAATGTAGAAGGTTTTTTAATTTTTCAATAATTGAAATTATTAGATATTGAAATTTGGAATTTGAGAGAATTCTTTAAGTATATATAAAGAAAATTGTGGCTCATCAAATTTCCTTATTCATGCCATTTTATAGGGCAATTCTAAATTCTTCGAGGTAGAGTATGTGTTTTCAACTTTCATTTTTGATCTTCTTTAACAAGTTTATCAATATCAATTCAAGCATTTAATTGTTTATTGTATATTCTAATTTTAAAAAATATTGTGACTTTTTTATATAAAATATGAATGAATGAAAAAAATTAATGCACACGTACTTTCCCCACACAATATGTCCTAATAATCTCTTAAAAGAAAGATTAGATTGCAATAAGAGCAAGCAATGCCAATGATACATGAATCCCCAGTCTTTTGATTTGTTAATGAGGAAATGTCATTATATAGGTGGTGAATAGAGATGAAGATGACATGGTGGAGGAAATTCTAGACAGCCTAGTGCTATGTTGTTGGGATAGATATCCGCCTGAAATTGGTTTGGATGCTAAAGCTTCAAGTGAACCAATTAGTTTGAATTTGATTTTCAAAATTGGAATCAATTTTTTTTTTATTTTTAGTTTAATCTTTTCAAGTTTTAGTTAAATTTTAATTATTAATTCTTATAAACATTAGTGACTACTTTTAGTGCATGACGGTGAAGAGTGAGAGTGGTGATGATTTTTAGAGTCTTATTTATTGCTAATGACTACTTTAATAGATTATAGTTGTATTAATTGTTTCATTTATGTGTTACACTCAATTGGTTTTGTTGAATTTATTAGACATTTTTATTTCCTTTTATCTTATTTAATAATAAATTTTGGTGTATTTTTTTATTTTAACTATCATTAGAAACTAGTATGAGTAGAATAATGATGTCTACTTATACTAGCTATGACAGTAATACTATCATTGTATCTTGCTTCTGCATAGATTTTTCCTTATTTTTCTAGTGGATTCATTCTAATACATGGAGGTGTTATAGTTTTTTGCACAAAAATTTGATTTGAAATTTTGAAAAAGCCTAGGATAGTCAAATAAACCTAGAGATCTAAAATATACACATAAAAGAAGAATATGAAGATAGTTTGGAGGTTAAAAGTGACTCACAGGTATTACAAAACATAACTCGGTAAGAAGGGATATGGAGTCCCAAACGAAACATTCTAAAAACACAGCTAGGATTTCAAAACTCAAGAAAGATATGATAAATGACCAAACTAAAGATATTTAATATCCACTAATGCCAATTCCGAATAAGTTAGGTTTCCCAAAATACCGGGGCATTACAATGAACATGCTAAATAATTCAACTTGTAAATATGTGTAATATAGCATGTATATAATAAAACACTTCCACTTCGTACTATTATTGCATGATGATCATTATCAACAAAGATTAATTTTATTCTGTCTTTAAGGTATCGGACTATACCGGTTATAAATAAAATAAAAGGTATATTTTTGCTAATTAGTTTAAGTTATACTATCAGTAAGTTTGAGTCTCGTACAAGTTCATTCAAATTTTGTCAATTTATTCAGGCTTTGATTTTATCATTTGGGCCCGGCACGAAAGTGCATTTTCTAATAATTATTATCCTCAATATTCAAATTGTCGGGACATAATTTCAGCACTAAATCGAGCCTCTAGGTATCTCTTCACAATTTGGTTTTGGCTTAATTTTATCAATTTATAAATATTGATCCGATTATAAATTTGGATCTTAATATTGATTGATTTATTAATTTCTTACGATGATTAATAGTCATAAAGGAGTTGCCTATAATAAGTGTTCCCATAAAGCAAGTTTATTAATTAAAGAAGGCGGAAAGGTAAGGGATTTTATTAAGGAACGAAGGTGTTAAAGTGGGGAGGAATACAATACTCGGCGCTAAAATTTTTTTTTATACCTTTACCTTTTACGCCAACCACCAATGAATAAGAGGAAGACATACACAGGTGGTCAATTGGGAATTTCGGAATTTCAACATTTAACTCCTATATTTTAATTTCTTTACGGAGATGAGCCTGTCGACAGGAGTTCAAACATTAAAGAGCATGACACCCAATAAAGAGGATCTTACCAAACATTTATGTCAATAGTTCCAAATACCGGGTTTCATTTATTTTCTGCTGCAAAAAAGATAAATAGAAACTCATTTAAGGAATCCATCAACTTTGACCTCTACACTAATGTTTTATTCTTAATCTATACCCCTTTGTATTGATAAAATTTATACCATGAATAAAATTGTATTGATTTGCATCACACGAATGCAAAACTAATATAAAGTATATTGTGACAAATGCTTTCATCTCCAACAACTATTTGTCAAACATAGTCTTAAGAAATTTAAACAAAATTAATAAGCTTATCTTTTAATCTTTTAAATAAGTTAAAAAACAAACCTCAATGGTTGAAGGATAAATAAGATAACATGTTATAAATTACTCAAACATATCCATAGAATGTAGATCAAAATGTGGGTTAATTATTAGTAATTATAGTTGAGACAATCTATTTATTTACGTATTGAGATAACTTTTTTGATGATATACAAAGAGAGTATGATGTACGAGATAGGAATCAAACATGGGATCTTCCACATAATACAATCAAAATTCGATCACACAAAAATTCCCATATAGCTCCTTAGTATAACATATTACCATTTGAAAGTCAAAACTTTGTTTTTATAGTCACACTCTTTTAAATATATTTGGTTGAATATATCATACTTTAACAACTATTTTTAAATAAGTTTTTTAATTTATAATATTTTTATTAAAATTATGTTCTAAATATAGTAAAATAACCGACCTAGATATACACAAAACCAATATGGGACAAAATAAGGCAACTTCATGCCAACCCACCATACCATATAATTAAAAATCATGCTAGTCAGTTTGACTAGTAAGCTAGTGAGCTAGTATCCTTATCATCTTAAGAAGTCTATTGGATTAGTTGCACAAGTTGACCTATGAAACCAATGCAAATAGAGTGATTTTCTTAGAAGCCGAGAATCAGTCGACTAGTAACCAAAACCGGTCAGGTTGATAAATATCTAATTTTACCCTTCACCTCTTTCTAATTTAAGGGTAATATCATAATTTTGATAAATCGTTACCACTTTCTTATCTTCTTTGTAACATATTCATCAAATTCGTAGCACGGTTATCTAAAGCCACCCATACTTAGCCATTCCTCATGAGGATTAACTCAGCAAAGCACATTATCTTCTTACTTACCAAGACTTGTAGAGGTGATGCCATGGGAAGAATGAAGAGAAGGAAGAAGAAGGCAAGTAAAGATGGCGATGAAGTGGATGAAGAATGAACATTCGGTTGTGTTAGTGAACTAACGATTTTAAGAAAGATATATGATTATGGTGGATTTTTAAAATTTAAAAATTGTTATACGACGAAGAAACAAATTGGAAAAAAAAGGTGTCGTAGAGAAGAATGTGTCGTGGAGTGGTATAAGGCAGCGGAAGAAGGAGATAAGGGGAATATATATATTTTTTTAATTTATTATTTTTCAGCCACCAAACTAGAGTGAAAAATATAACCATTACAATCCTTTCGGTCACCTAACTTTTTACGTGTAAAGTGATTGTATGTTTTAGAACAAACTACCGACATTATTAATATTAGTTTATAATTAACCTACTGATATTTTAATAAATTCTAGTAATAAGTAATAATAAATATTCACATTATTGCTAATAGACACTAAAAAAATATTAAGCTAAATGATATTTTGATTATATATATGTGTGTGTATTTTATTTTTAAATTGTGTAAGTTATTAATGCAACCACTTATTTAGCACTTGTTTGGATCTCCTTACAAAAAGTAATTATTTATGATAATTACTTATTTTGAAAAATTTTTAGACTAAAATATTTCTAAAATAATGATAATTACTTTTTATAAGGAGATCAAAACAAGTGCTTAATTAGTGAACTAGTAAATCAATGTCAAGACCGGTTTCACCGGTCCGGCTTTTAATACTGCACCCTACATAGTGGAAATGCCAACGAGCATGTTTCAAGATAAAGGTTGTTGGATGAGGCGCGCCAAAGCCTCAACGAGGTGAAAAACTGAGCATCAAATCCAACCATGGCCTGGCATATATCATCTACTCTAACTTCTCTTTCTTTCAATCACGAAGTCCAATTCAAGCCCTCATCCTCTTCTTCCATCCAACCATGTCTATCCTTCCCGACCTGTTTAACTTTCAAACATTGTCGCATTACCAAGGTCGACCGTCTGAGAATGCCAACTGGGCACCTCAAGTTTCGACACATATCATCACAATGCCAATCAGAGGTAGGTTGAATAACGTTCGACTTGATTCGAGCTAATTAAATTTTTTGTCTCATAACTTCTCGTGTCTAGCAAGTGAGCATCTGCTACGTGCCCGTAGACGGGATGAGTGGCTCAAAGCCTGAATCTGTTGAGTTTATTTACGGTTCGGGATGTTTTCGTGCTGAATTCTTCGTTATTTGTATGGCTTATGTAGATTGGGATGTCAATTTTGAAGTAGCCCAAGTGGTTATAGTTATTTTGCTGCTCTTGTGCTCCGGGAAGCGGAGGGGTCAAGGGTCTTGAATATTTCTTTTTCCCATGCCTTCATCACGTTATTTAATTAGCGGCTCTCGTGCGAGCTTCAAGCTAATATGAGGATAAAGTTTAGGGCGGCAATGTAGTTCATTCATGTAGCATATGACATGATCAGACCTTATATAAGCTTAATGCAGCTTAATTGATAGCGTTCAGAAGATAAAACTTAGTATTACAGCAGCGGCTGGAAACACGCGACATTGACTTGATGTTTCTATGCTGATATGGTAACAAAATTATTAGCTCTGGAACCCCTTCAAAACCTTAGGCACTTCCAGCATTTTATGATCACAATGGATGTGAGATTTATCTTATTCACGTGAAATGGAACATTTGTTTCGATATTAGCTCATCACCTCACCAGTTTACTCATCGAATGTTGTTACAGAAAATCTATATCGTCCGTCATTCGGCTAGAGTTTATGCCAAAAATAATTTTCTTCAACTTGTCGCATATGAATCTAAAGTTATTTATTTATTTTAATTATCCAGACCTGTTTTTCCTTGGAAATGAGCTGATACGTGGCAATTATAATTATAAGATAAAAACCTCTCCAATCTTGATTATTGATTAGATTATTCTTAATGCACATCATATTAGAGTTGGCCATTTTGATTATGCTTGTGCAGTATCAAACCAACGCCTATTATTTAATGTCTATTGCTCCAGAAATTACCTTCACTTTCTTTTGCCCCGTCTTGTTTTCTGATCTGTTCCTTTGTCTGCTGCTGCTTGCAGTAACTGCATCCACCTCTGGGATGGGGGTGGGGATATCTATGAAAAACTTTCTTAATTTTCCGTCACCATACCTTTGTCTTGCTATGTGATTTAACTGCTTCCATGTTGTTACAAAAATCTGATAAGAATGACTGTCAAGTATGTGTTATATGGTAATGTGAAATCATGAAATGAGATTCTCAGTTGTGCAGGAAATGAAAGACCAGCATGCTTTTGAAGCCTCTTCGTACATGGCGGTGCTGAAACATGGAATGATGAGACTTGGAACAGCCTTAGCTGGAATAGTTATAGGTGCTCAAATTTTATGCCCGTTGCCTCATATTGGTTTGGATGCATACATAATTCCTCCTGCAAAGGCAGTGCTTTACTCTCCGGACACAAAAGTTCCAAGGACCGGGGAGCTTGCTTTGCGAAGAGCTATTCCGGCAAACTCAAATATGAAAGCAATACAGGTGCTTTTTAATCATGGGATATCGATCTGTGATCGTGTATTACTCATCATTGGTGGATCAACTTACCTTTCTTTTCCCCCTAGGAATCTCTTGAGGACATCTCATACTTGCTCAGGATTCCTCAACGAAAACCATACGGAACAATGGAGGGAAATGTGAAGAAGGCTTTAAAGGTATGTTTTGTATTGTACCATATCCTTTATGCCATTAATAGAATCGTATTTTTTTTTCATGCCCAGCATCATTGCATTCTTTTATCGAAATAACCAACTTCTCTGTCAATTGGACCATGTTGGATTCTTCATACTGTTTGTCATCTTCAATGTGAAAATAAAAATAAAAATTACACTATCAGTTTCCATAAATGATTTTCTGTCCCAAATTCAATCCAGTGAAGATTTTGTTACCCTTTTAGTTACACATAATTTCCTCATTCACTTACTTTCCATACATGGGTCCTTGAGTAGATGTAAGCATACTGGATCTTTAGCTTGGAGTTCAAGGTTTGCAGGGTACTTTAAGCCTTGTATGTTCATTAATAACCAGAATAGATTTTATGGATTCAGACTTATGTTTGTTGTGCCATGTTATGACAATATCTCTCTTTTGTTGGCTGAATTTGTATGATGACAAGGGTGGTGTGATGTGTATCTAATACAAATGTTTACTGGATATTATGATCAGCATTTAGCTTTTTTCTATTTTATCCTTAGTATGCCTCATGTTTAGCTATAAGTTTGACCTCCTGCATCAGTTTATATAAGTCACTTTGACAACTTTATCTTTCCTTAACTTCAGATAGCAACTGATGAGAAACAATCTATATTTGCCAGTATACCAACAGAACTAAGGGAAAGAGGATCTGTGCTCTATGCATCCCTTGTTGATGGAAAGGTAACTTCACATAAGCAATTTTATTATTGATTTGAAAGCAGTATGTTCCGGTTCAATTTTTCATCATATGTGCAATCATGTTTGAGCCACCAATTGAAGATGTATGTGACATTATCATAATGGTAATGACGACATAAAAGAATCCATAGTAATTATCCAAAATAAAAAAACATAAAAGAAGCTATAATGTCTGGCATCTGATTACTTTTAGCATTTTAGGTATGCTTGCTGCATATCAAATTATTGTCCAGTCTTTGACAATCTCATTGAATCCCCTGCTATTACCTATTTGCATCACTAGGTTTCTCTATCACTATAACGGTATCTCTTTTCACAATTTCATGCTCTCCTTCACAGGGTGGCTTGCAAGCACTAATTGAAAGCATAAAGGATAAGGACCCAGACAAGGTATCATTACGCCTTGCGTCTTCACTGGATACTGTGGCAGAAATTGAGTTGCTACAGGTATTCATTGTCTCATACATAGCAGGGATACAGTTACATAGTCTTAGAACAGAAATTATTTTCCTTGTGCAGCATATGAATGCAGAACAATAGCTTGTTTCATTTGCCTGATAACCATTTGACTAACATGATTGCTTCTCTGTTACCTGATATTCTTGTGTTATTTTGATCACCCTTATATTCTTATATCACATCTAAGTCACAGACCTCTCAGATGTATTTCATTAAAACAGGCTCCAGGACTGTCATTTTTGTTGCCTGAGCAATACGTGAACTACCCAAGGTAAGTTTTTGTGAGACTTTTGGCTGGATTCAGTTGATGCTTACAGATTAGAATAACTCATCTTTACTCATTAAGTAAATTATTATGAGATATTTTGACACTTATCATTCTTTATAAAATAAAAAGAAAAAAAGAAAACCTTCTAATAGCCTTTTTTTCCCTCTCTTTTTGATCACCCTTTTTTCTTAATATTCATTCTACTCTTGCTTGCCAAGGTAGCTTCATTGCTTTTGCTCTTTTTGGAAGTCACATCTTAGTTCTACTGCTTTACTAATTTAACATATTTTTGATGCTTTCCATAAAGAAAAGCCAGAAATAGTATTAGATGGTTCCTTATCACTATGTTGCTGTGTTGATTCAGTAATATTATCCCAGTTTCACATTCCTCTTGTTGCAAGAGAAAATGAAGTGAGATGGATAAATGAACCAAGCGTTTCTGTTTCCCTTCCAATTATTTGTTTAGCTTTAACAAGGTTTGGTGCATTTTTCTGCAGCGAACATCATATTAATTCTCCTTTTTGCAGACTCATAGGCAGAGGAACTGTTGAATTTATCATTGAGAAGGGAGATGGTTCATCTTTTTCTCCACAGGCTGGTGGGGAAGCCAAAAAAACCGCTGCTATTCAGGTACGATCATTCTTCCTATTCTAGCCTTTGGGTTTTTCTATGAAATCTGCTGTGATTTTCCTTTTTCTCTTTAATGGATGCCTATGTCTGCATTGAAATTTGTTCACGTTGAATTATAAGCAACCAATTTGTGCATATCTATAAATGCACTGGATTCAGGTGGTTGTTTCTTTTCTTCTTTTATCCTTATGAATCACTGATCTGTTTGCTGATGCATGAACTCAGGTTGTTGTAGATGGATATTCAGCTCCTCTGACAACAGGGAATTTCACGAAACTGGTAAGGTACTTGAGAAACCATTTTGGCCTTGAATTGTTTTCTTCCATTCTCATCCTGCTCCTTCTGTCTGAAAAGTCCCCCTCTCTAGACATTTTAGTATCTCAAGTAGATAGCTTCCATTGTATATTTCGTTGTTAGGCCTATGGATATTTATCCACCTTAAGGTATGTTTGATGCACTTTGGTCGATAAACTTTATGGGTGTTTCCATGTGGTTCACTTACCTAAAATTATCCTTTAAAATGTGGTGTGGGTCTGTATAATTTTTTCATGTCAAATAGATAGCTTGTGGTTGATTCGTGTGGAATCAACTATAATGCTTACGAGGAGTCGTCTTGTGAGTTGTGACTACTTTGCAAGGTTCTCCCTTCAAAAGCAAAGAGGGCTTACTGCAAGGCTTCTATATTTCTTTACTTTAGATAAGATTCCATCAAATTCTACTTTATCAATCAATTTTAGAAGTCTGGGTTAGCCGTTGATTTATGCTTACTATCCTTGATCTCGGAAAAGCATGGATATATATATATATAACCAGGTGCTACAGTGATGATACCCGGGTTGCATTTAAATCGGTTAAACCTTTGGAAGGGCTTGCAATGCCTAGGAGTGTATTTCCTCACCAAACTTCGTCAACATTTTGATTGTTAGTATTGTTGTATGGTGGAGCCTATAAATCAAGATTCACGGTGTGCCGAAGCTTGTGAAGGATCCCTATGGAATTGTGCATGAAATTGGACTTGATTTGGAGGCATTCAAAAGTGTACAAGAGTTAGTAGTGTTGGTATACATGTTTGTATGATGTTTTGGAAAGAACGAGTGTAGAATGGATGAGTCATGTGTCAACACTATCCCTAGTGTGGATCAACTTAACTGTGTTGATCAACATGAATGTGTTGATGGACACACCTGTGTTGATGGACACACCTGTGTTGATGCCTCTGGAGGATTTTTGGCTGAATCAACATGGTGGTGAGGTGTTGGCCAACATGGCTGTATCCATCGACACAGGGGACCAGTGTTGGTCAACACGCTCATGTTAACGGTGTTTTTGTGACCACCTCAAAGTTGTTTATTTCCGTGCCTATACATATGATTTTGTGAATGCCATTTTTGGGTGTGGATTGTATGAGAACTGACCTAAGAAAGAGAGAACCATTGTTCTAGAGACCATGAAGGTGTTACGATACCGAAAGATGGGAGAGAGGTTTGAACTTAGGACCTCTGATACATAGGAACTAGCCTTTAACCATTACGTTGATGTTAGAACCTTGTAGGAAATGGAGTAAACTCTGTGGTATGCATCAACCTGGAATAAAAGGGGGCGCGGCGAGGGAGGAGAGAAGTCTGAAGTGTTGGAATACTTTTTTTCTGTTGACGATGGAGTGAGTTGCCCTTGTTCTTGCAAGAGGGGACTTGGAGTGTAAATCTCTCTCTCAGAAGCGTGTGAAGCGTGTTATCTGCTTATTTCTGAACAATATTATTTTAGCGTTTGTAAACAACTGAATGTTGAATATTGCAAAAGATTCTATATTTTTACTGAAATTTCTTCATCCAGTGGTTATCCTCTTGTGTTACTACGGCCTTCTTCTCTTTTGTCTTTGTGCTTGCTGGAAGAAGAAATATGGTAAATGTTTACTTGAACAAAGTTCTCTCCTACTCAAGTCTATTTCTTCGTTCAGGTAATTGATGGAGCATACGATGGTACAAAGCTTAACTGTACAAATCAGGCTGTTCTCTCCGACAACACTCTTGATAAGAGCCTTGGGTATAGTGTTCCCTTGGAAATAAAGCCATCTGGACAGTTTGAACCACTATACAGAACAACATTGAGCGTGCAGGCATGTACAGTAATGAATTTCTTGCTTCCCTTCATTTTGCCACGTTCTTGTGCATAACAACTTTTTTCCTCGTCTCTCTAATTGAAAGGACGGTGAGCTACCAGTTCTTCCGCTCTCTGTATATGGAGCAGTTGCTATGGCACATGGTGATGTTTCTGAGGAGTACTCGTCGCCTAATCAGTTTTTCTTCTATCTTTATGATAAGAGGAACGTAAGTATATTCTATTGGGTTCACACCGAGGTGTCCTTTAAAAAAATTGTCTATGTCGGCTATAGCATATATTGAAGAATACCTTTTGGCTTTATGTAGGCTGGCTTAGGAGGCTTGTCTTTTGATGAAGGTCAATTTTCTGTATTTGGGTATGGCTTTTGAACTAACCTTGTTTTCAGGATGTCGCCTACTTTTAAGATCTTGCTGGTGCTGGGTCAAATTCATGAGGAAGCTGAAAGTTCTTCCCATTTTTCTCAACAAATTCAAATATTGTGCAGGTACACAACTATTGGAAGAGAGATTTTGCCACAGATTAAGACAGGAGATATAATCAGATCTGCCAAGCTAGTTGAAGGACGTGACCGGCTCATTTTACCAGATGAAAGTTGAATCAACTTGTAGGCTTCGTGTTTATTTTACATGAGTTTCTTTTACACTATCCGTCTGATTTTTATTTTGCTTTTTGCCCCATTTCCCTACACGGGGTTTTCCTTTGCTTTTGACAGACTCGTTTGTAGTTGAGAAGCTTTCAATAATTATTCTTTCTATGGCCGTAAATGGACTAATTTCCACCATGATTATATATATATATATATATATATATGTTATTTGCAGTGTTGATAGTAGATAGTGTAAAAAAGTTTGTGTTCTTTGTATTCTATTCACGGGCAAATGAAGCCTGTAGATTGTTCCTTTGTTCATTTCTTCTTGTCTCTTACCCTTGTCTAGTGATGACCATTGTCCCCAGGAGTTCGGGGTGCCATCAGAAAATTCCCGATTGAGTTTGGGGAATAGTTTGGAAAGAAAGTGGGGATGGTTTTGGGTTTTAATCTTTGAATCCGTCCACATATATATATGTGTGTGAACAATGTATTTTCGGAGGCATATACGGATATGAAGCGTTGGAAAACTAGTTTGTGTACAAGAAAAACAAAAATGAAAAAAAATGCGAACAGAATGATCAAAAATCACGAGGCTTCCCGTTTCTTAAAATAACTTATTATGTCTTTTCATTTTTATTGTGGTTTATTTTCTAGGTTTATTTCTATTTTTTAATTGGTTTGACAATTCTATTAATTTATATGAAAGATTCTATTATGAGAGTTAAACATGTAGAGTTAAGAAAGTAAGTGGCAAAAAAGATGGTCTCAACCTAAGATTTCAGAGGGTTTATATAAGGATTAAAACACCAAGGAGAGTGTGAGGGTTTAGATCTAAAGGTCAAAGTTAAGATTTTTTTTTTTTTTTTTTTTGTGGTTCTAGATCTTGGATTAGATATAGAGAAATCTTAATTGAAAATGATTCTTAATTGAATATATTAATTAAGATGATAATTTTTGATAAATTTAGAGATGATAGAAAATATGAGCTTAAGTATCTTTTAATTCTTTATAATTATCTGAGAGTACAGTAACAAAAATATCGAATTTTAGCTTCCTTAATTTGGTTATACTATTATATTGTTCTTCCTGTTTTGGTTTCAAAATTCGTAATTTGTTATCCATAAATATTTTTATAGGGTACAAAAATAAAATATTATATTTTATGACAATATTTTTATTTTACTTTTTATTTATTTGTTTGTACGGGTGGACTTCTTTTATCTATTCTCGCAAGTTTTATTTTCATTTTCAAAATTTTAGACTCCTAGTTTCAAAGCCCTTGTCTATTCTAGCATGCATGATTCAGCCTTGGCTTGTCCAGCTCGAGAGCTTTCGCCATTGTCTCCACTCCAAAGTCGCCTTTTGTTGCCACATTTGATGTCCATTCTCATCCTTTACTACCGTGCTTTAATTTCACCCTCATTCTCCCCCTCCGCCACCCTACTTCGATCCTTGTATCTCACTAACTCATGCAATCATGATTTATGTGTGAGTGATTTAGATTCTTTTATTTTTCAAAATTAATGTCATTGTTTGTCTTTTGTTTTAGTTAATTAAATAATTTGGAGACTATTAAAGCACTGTTTGGTAACTTTGTATTTTTGAAATTATTTTCATATTATTACTTCAAGTAGTTTATTTTTTATATTATTTTGTGGTATTATTATTATTATATATATTATCTGCTATATATTATTATTTTATAGGTGAACGATGCTATCTTTTATTAAATATTTAAATTATTCAATAATTTAATCCTCATACCCTTATTAATTATACTCAGCAACTCCATTTTTACAATTATTAATATTAGTTACTACTTATTAGTATTAATAATTATTCATGAGTATTAATAATTAGTAATTATTAATAATGAATATTAGAAGTTTAATAATGAATATTAATTATTGATATTTATTATGAATTATTATTATTAACAATAAATAATTAATATTAATTAATATAAATTATTAATATGGATTAATAATTATTAATTAATATAAATAATGAATTCATAATAATAATTAATTATGAATAAATACTAATATTAATCATTAATAATTAATAATATTTATTTTAGTGCTTAATTATTATTAATTGATTAATACATCTTATGAAAATTCAATCTATAAACAAAAAAAAATATTATAAAAAAATATTTTATTAAAATAAATAATCTTTAAAATTATCTGTATGAATCAATTTATTTTATATCAGATAAATTATTAAATGCTAGTATTACTTTAATAATTTTTATACATAAATAATATGTATCTATTAAATATTACTATTATTTCAGTCATATCATTACTTCAGCGGATAAAAAATAAGTTTAGTGAAAATACTCTAAGGTTCTGTTTAATTTGAAGAAAGTTAAGTGAAAAAGAAAATTTAGAGGAAAGAAAATTGAAGGAAAGAAAATGAAAAAAAAAATAATTTTCTTTCCTTTGTTTGGTTGTTGGAGAAAATTTAGTGGAAAATTGAATTCTTGAAAAATATTTTTGGTGTTTGAAGAAAAGTTTACTATTATTATTTAATTTTTTTATATATTTATTAAAATTAAAATATTTTATTAATATATAAAAATTTTCATAAAGTTTATAATAAAATTATAAAATTTGTATAAACTCAATACTAATACCAAATTTTTTCAGAAAAAATTTAAAATATTACATGCAGAATGTGGAGTCCAAATCTTCACCTTAAAAATAAAATAAAATAAGTTTATCTGTTCAATGAGAAGCTGTTGGGATGTCATACGGTGATAGATGAGAAAATAGTGTAAGGATGAATATTTGATTAGAAGAAGATTCCGAGGCGCGATACGGCGATAGACGAGAAAGTAGAAAGACATTCGACACAAACATAATACGGAGGCTAGATCAATCTTTGTCCGAAGATTGCATATCCTTAATTCATGGGGAAAAAAAAACTTTGACGGGTCAATTAATTGCGTAGAGTAGCGAAGGTCAGAGGCAACACTATCGGCGGAGGAATATGGCGAGTAGTTATGTTACAGTGGCGTTGCATGGAGACGGGGACAGGAAGAAACGCAAAAACGTGATTTTTTAAAAATCTAGGAAATGGAAACGGTAAGAAACGTAAAAAAAATTATATATATATTAAAATAAATTAGATCTACTAAAATTAAGAGAAAAAAATAAAAAAATTCCTAAAATTGTTATCTATATTAGTTAATTTTAATAATTAATAATTTTATTTTAATAAAAAAATTAATTAAATAGTATTTTTAATACAAAAATTAATTAAATAATTTTAATATAATTTCCAATATCAAAAAGTTTTTGGAAGAGGAAATATTTTTTATACATTTTCTAGCTACTATCTCCATACTTCACTTCGGTCCTCTCAAATATATTGGAAGGGTAATTTAGTTCATATAAAAAGTAGTAAGAACACGTAAATACAGATGACCAAAAAATTTTTCCTTTGATTTATTTTATTTTCCTCTGGTTCAGCCTAAGAAAGGTGTATAGTATAAGTTTTCACAACATTTTTTTTCTTATTTTCTTTTCTTTAAATTTTTCTGACAATCAAACATTAAAAAAAATAAATTTCTTTTATTTCCTGCTTAAAGCCTTATCTACTGATCTCATCATTTAGCTGGGGATTTGATTTTGGGAATTGAGACAGGGATTAAAAATTAATCCTTGTGGGAATTTTCGGCCGACATACAAAAATGAAACATCAAGACGGATTTAAGAATAGGTATATATTTTAAATTTAAGATATTTGTTTCCCCCCCCAACAGTTATCATTCCTACTTTTGTACGCTCTGTTGCCATCATGCGTCTCGTCCACATGAAGTGTGAACAAAGTACTAAGATTGTTATACCCAGCGCCCAGCGCAGTCATTTTCTCTCGATTATTCATTTCATCTGCGTGTGGGCCCTATCTCCTTAATGTCCACAATTTCTGAACAATAGAGTCCATGCAGATATCGTAATTATTCGGAAGAATCTCGCGACAGCTTGTAAATATGGAATTGGAGATGCATTAATTTTGTATTAATCGAACCACAACCACAATAATTTGGGGAAATCGACAGGGGTGCTCGTAAGCAACCCAATTGGAGAAAGAGACGTGATGAAGTTCGGTTAGGTTAATAAAAACATGAAAATCCAGATTTTGCACCCATAAACAATCCTTTTTTATTTATTTATTTACGAACTTCATAAAAATTGATACAATAGACATATAAGTTTATTTTTTAATATAAATTAGTATAATGTCACATAGAAGAAATAGAATAACAGTCATTTGTTCTCAATCTCAATTCGATTTATTACATACATTTCACCTTGAAAAGAAACCGAAAACAATCTCTTTAATAAATAAATAATTTGTAAATTATCTATTTATACATGAAACTATTACATTTTAACTTAATTTTTTTTCTCCAATTTATACTAAAAATAATTCCTCTGTTTTAGGAAAAAAATTATTTTAATAATTTATATATTCATTTTTTAAAAATGTGAAAACAAATATTAATGTTACACTTACATATCCTTTGTTAGAAAAAAAATATATAGAATAATTAATGCATAGATAATATA
This sequence comes from Tamarix chinensis, assembly GCA_030549775.1. NCBI lineage: Eukaryota > Viridiplantae > Streptophyta > Magnoliopsida > Caryophyllales > Tamaricaceae > Tamarix > Tamarix chinensis. The sequence continues at coordinate 6,896,256 of CM060177.1, read as the reverse complement.
GGAGAAAAAAAAAGAAATAAGTAAAAAATTATGTATTGAATTTTTAAGATAATAGTTTTTTTTTAAATAAAATTTAAATTCTACTTTCCTTTTTAAAATATATGGAGTATAAATAATTTAAATACATATGAAAAAGTATTTATACATAAGTTTAATGAGAAAATCAAGCTGCTGAAGTCCCATGTTGGTCGAGGAATATTGTGGACTGCGTTTCGTTATCTTGGATTCAAGGAGTGTTATGTATCCCAAATCCCAATTCCCTCGTATTATACTGGACCCAACATTATCAGCCCTTCCAAAGTAGAAATTACCCCTCATAATCGCGTTAAGTGGTATTGGTCAACACCCCGCAGTCCATCGCCCACCATCCACGCACACAGGCCGGCAGCCACCCAAATGTCCCATACTGGTTACGGCACCCAATCTGCCATCTTCACTTCACAGGCATATAAAACCACTTCTCTCTCCACAATTCAAACTCGGAGAGAAACCACGTCGTTTGAATACACCCAATCATTCCCGTCGTTCCTCCCCCTTAGTTTCCGCTACGCATGGCGGCTTCCGTACACACTATCGTCCCAAAATCAATCCCTTCATTAGATCCCGTCAACAAGCTCGACAATAAACTCTTCAAGCAACCCAATTTCTTTTTCCTAAATACTTCCTCACCCGTCACCCTTCGATCGAGATTCAGACGACGTCGCCTTTCTGTTGAGTCATTGCCCGAGGACACGAATGTTCTTCCTGTACAGAGCAGCGACTCTACAGACCAGCAGGATGGAGTGATGGTGATGAGTGTTGAGAGGGAAGGAGATGATGCGGAGTTGATGGGTCAGCAGGTAGTAGGTGGGTTCGAAGGAAGATTGTCCTTTGAAGGTGTTGGAGGTTCTACTGGGTTTGGAAATGGAGGAGATAATGGGGAAAGTGAAGAGGATGTTGACAAATTGATTGATAGATCGATCAATGCTACGATTGTGCTTGCTGCTGGCACTTTTGCTATCACCAAGTTGCTCACTATTGATCAAGATTATTGGCATGTGAGTTTTATTTGTCTATGATTATTTTATTTATTTATTTGCTCTACATTGTACTGTTTGTTTAACAGATTTGTATAGGTTGAGTATCTTGTTTGTTTGATTTGTTTACATTCTCGTAGAGTGAATTGAAAATCAATATTCTTGAAGTTTTGATGGCCGAGATTTTGCGTCGATAGTGTGTCTGCATGAGCCGCGGAATGTCCAAAATAGTTTTCCTCTTCCTTGTGCCTGTGATTTTGCGAAGAAATGTTGTGTGTATTGGTATTTATAGTCGATTAGTATTGAACTATTCGTGGACATGCTTATGACTCTTGTTCTTCATCTAAAATTGGCGCATCCAACCGCCCAACTAGTGTTGTTCAATTTTATGAATTTGATTGAAAGGTTTTAGTCAGTTTAGGTGAGCTTAGGGCATTTAAGTTGGATGCATATGTTTTGAATTTCCTTGAATATCGCATGAATATGATGACGGCTTATTTGATGGGCACAGACCGCAACGAACTTTTGCATTCTTACACATGGCATGGGAAGTGCACCAAGTTATTTCTTATGAATTCTGCTTGTTCAGGGATGGACCATGTTTGAGATACTAAGATATGCACCCCAGCACAATTGGAGTGCCTACGAGGAAGCTCTCAAGGCAAATCCCGTTTTGGCAAAAATGGTCATCAGTGGAGTGGTCTACTCTATAGGGGATTGGATAGCACAGGTTGGTTAGTTGACAAATCGCTCCCCTATTGCAAAAGCGTCTTATCATGATATATCTGCTTCTATCAATATGGGAAAAATGATATCTTTTGTGTTTGGCAGTGCTACGAAGGAAAGCCTTTATTTGATTTTGATCGAACACGGATGTTCAGATCAGGACTTGTTGGATTCACCCTTCATGGATCTCTTTCACACTACTATTATGAATTCTGTGAGGTATATATATATTTGTATTCGTTCAGACGTGAATCATTGTTGGTTGGAAATGATAATATCCCTCTTCCTTTGCTTACATACTTAATGCAAGTTTCGAAAATTTCAGGTAGTTTTTCCATTCCAAGACTGGTGGGTAGTCCCTGCAAAAGTTGTCTTTGATCAAACGTTTTGGTCTGCAGTATGGAACAGCATCTACTTTACGGTTCTGGGATTGCTCAGATTCGAGTCACCAATTACTATTTTCTCGGAATTAAAGGCTACATTCTTTCCGATGTTGACTGTAAGTTGTTGGATCAACTCTCTCCTTTTATGCTCCCTCGTTTCAGAATTTTGGGATGAAATTCGTGTCACCATTAACGATTCAAAATTCTCTAGTAATGAGGAGGCTGGTAGTGAGTATACTTCTGTTTATTCCAGAAATATTGAAATTCTGCGTAAGATGTAGTGTAGATACTATATGCTGCTAGAACAGCATTTAGTATAATCAGGAATTCGTGTAGCTTGTTGTGAACATAGTTGGTGCCTAGCCTGTTTACAGTACATGATTCATGTTTTACAGGCGGGATGGAAGCTTTGGCCATTTGCGCACCTTGTTACGTATGGACTAATCCCTGTAGAACAAAGACTTCTGTGGGTTGATTGCGTGGAGCTCATATGGGTCACGATACTATCAACGTAAGTGCTGGAAGTTGTTATTCGCGTGCCACTCTGTTTCTCCGTTGATGGTTGCCTATTTAGGTTCATTTCATATTGTTTCCTCATCCCTCTGTGTCCATGAAGCCTGTTTTGTTGGTGATAGGTGATTATTAGTCTAATCTCTAGTGGCTGCAGTCTGCATGCTCTAATAATGACTTAGATTGAATTTCGTGTTTGGACAGTCTTTCAAATGAGAAATCCGAAGCAAGGATCTCAGAAACAACTGTTGAATCTAATTCGGCATCAACTCCTGCTGAGGTACTCTACAATCTAAATATATCATCGCACCAATATTTACCCACATTTAATTTCCTGCAAAATGAGGTCGTTATTTGGTGTTTCAAACTCTTTCAGATTTTTCTCACTTGTTGTTCCAACTTTCTATCACATCCCTATGGTTTTCAGGAGTGAGGAGGAATCAAGCATCGTCCTATTGCCTGATGTAAGAAGCGTCCAAAGTCTGGTTGCCCCACTAGCTACAACGGAGTTTGGAATATCTGAATCAATTTTTGTGGTGGATGAGTCCGGCTTCTGGATTTGAGGGATTGCATACCAAAGGGAGAGATGTGGGCTGAGAAGCTGGCGGTCGCTATGTTTGTTGCATACCATTTTCTGTAGATCAGAATATATATACTTGTGGATATATATGTACTTGTAACTTGTAAGCAATACGTTACATTTCTGAATTGCGTATATATTCCTTAGTCAAATGTAACCTCTCTTTAAGAACCAATTACCCAAATAACTTATTTTTATTGATCAAATACTAAAATAGTCATTTCAGTTATACACCTTTACTTCAAGTTTATCATCAATATTGATATGATATATTTTTAAATACAATTAAGTGTATTTAGTAACTCATTTTGTCTCTATACATAAGTGTTGGCACTACAATATTTTATTATGTTCATTATGTTCTCAGCATTACCCTGCACTTCTTGACTAGAAATTGAAATATGAATAACTATAAGTTGAATATAATTTGTTACAACAACACGATGTATGCTTAAGATAGTGCGAGGTTGGTACAAGCTTGGAGGTTGAAATGTCGATGACCGCCTTATTTAATGGAGACGATCGTGAAAATGAAAGTTTTTTAGAATCTAGAGTAAATGTTGATGATGTTCAATTTGAAGACATGTATTACTCCAGTTCAAACATTGCTAAAAGGACTAAGAAGCGTGCTAGATCTTTGAAACCTAGGTGGGTGCTTCGTAGTCCATCTGAAGCTACAAAGAAAAAAAATTAGCAATGAAAATCAAACGACATGCACTTCAAAAGAACTACACAGAGGTGTGTTTGTTGAACGTATATATGATTTATCTTCTATTAATTTTCTCTAACCTTTTTTGGTCGGATATATAGGCTGATTGGCTATGGTTTCATATATTTTACCAACTCGATAGCCATGCAATTAATCAATGAACAATCGGCTACAAACTTACAATAATGGTAAATGATGTTGTTATATAGGTTGTTAATTATGCTTAAAATGAATCATATTACTTTACTTGTGGAATCTGTCATGCTAATGCTACATGAGATAGATAACTGGGTAACTACACCCATTGTTCAAGCATACATGCATATGCTAAAAATAAAATTGGATGCTCTCCATGATAACATAATATGCATTGTGACTAAAATGTTTGGGGCAATATTTTATAATTATACTATGCAATTTTTTCAAATTACTATTATATTTATGTTTGGTCATTTTAAGATCTTCAATATGTAGGCACGAGTAGCATGTAATATCAATAATTTGAAAGAGGAGACATTTATTTTTTTGAGCACCATTGAATCTCAACTGTTACCTTCTTCATTAAAGATATGAACATTAATAAGTTTATATTTAAACAAAATTAGTAAAAAATGTTAATTTTTATGTTTCTTTGATGTTAGTTTTTTTTATATCATTGTATTATAAGGGATATTGGATGATGTTTGTTGTAAACCATGATGATAAATGTTTTTATTGGTTTAATTCAATGGAGAGTAAGAGGTTTCATAGGATTGAAAAGAATTTGATAAGTGTATATCAATGTTATATTGAAGTTTTTTTTTTTTTGCAATTTAAATTATGTTACATTAAATATGTTGGGTTCTAGGCATGATGGTGGTTTGTGCATGTTACTAGAAGTGTCTACCAAATGATCTATGGTGATAGTTGGAATATTATCATTGGTTCCGATTTACACCAAAAATCAAATGGTAAGTTGATTTCATGTATGTATCATTGTATTAACAAGTTAGATTTATGCAATTATGCCAATGACTATAACATTTATACCATTTTTGTAGGAATGATTATGGGGTGTACATGTTGGCATTCATGGAAGCATTTGCCATCGGTGGAGGAGTAATTCAATTTTGACCTGCATGTTTCGTAATTTTACACCATATTATCTTTTTTTTTTCATTTTTCATTAATTAAAATAATGCAATTCTTAATATTTTGTAGGAAGATGTCTTCAAAATGAGGCAATGCATTGTTTATGAAATGAGCCTGGTTCATCTCATTTTATGAGAAGATGGGATTGTTGAATTTGTAATTAATAAATTGTGTAATTTATAATATTTCTCATATATCATATAATATAGAATAATTTTTTATTACAGTATTATATAATATAACACCATACCTCATTACTTCTATGCTATGCCCAATCATTTCTACTCTATACCCAATCATTTGTGCACCACGCCCTATCATTTGAAGACCATGCTCTATTATTTGAACACCATACCCCCTCATTTCTACACTACACCATGCCCCATTTCTATACCATACCCTATCATTTATATACTATACCCCATCATTTATACACCATGCTTGAAACATAAAAAAATTAATATATTTTTTGCATCTATAGTTTTTTAAAGCAAAATAAATATTGATCACAATTTTTGCTCTTCTCAATCAAATTTGTAAATATTTTCATATAGTCATATCTAACACATGCACATCTTAACAACAGAATATTCAAATTTTTATAAATATAAACATTCACATACAGTTAGCCAACATTATAAATTAATTCTAAACACAAATTATAACCTAAAATAAGTAAATTTACTCTAGCATAATTTTAGGATATTAAATATAAATTGAAATAAGAGCACAATATATATATATGTCAACCAATAAATAATCTATATATTATAATAAATTTAACAACATAATCACATATTATATACAATATGATAGAATCTATCTATATTATAACATAATCTATCTATATTATAGCATAAATATATACAATCTAACACATATTATAGCATAATTATATATACTAACACATATTATAATTATTAAAGAAAAAAATATAAGAATAAAACCATATCTGATATTTGAGATTTCGCAAAGAATTGTTAATAAAGGATTGCCAACAAAGGAGCCAAACAAAAGATGTAATTGTAAGAAAGGAAATTATACTTGAAGAGAAGGAGAGAAAGGAATTGTAGGGAGAACTAGAGAAATTGAGACTTCGATTGAAGAATGAAGAAGAGTGTAAGAGAAAGTAGGGTTGGGTGGGGGTTAAGATTAAAAAAAAACATGTCTGATCATTTGGTGTGCTTCCTTTAATTTGTATTCCTCCATGTGCTATATCATTTAAAGTAGATTGTTTAGTTTTATTAAAATACGCCTGATCAATCAGCGTGGTTTAATAAAAATTAATGTTACTGTTTTGATTATTTTTTTGATTTAAGACTATTTTGGTATATGTTAAACTTAATTGGGTTATTCTAGCAATTGGTTCTCTCTTTTAGTTATATCTAGAGCTAAACAAATTCCCCATTATTCATTTAGATTCAAAATGTATACTTATCATTTTAAGGAGGATAAAAAATTGATTCAAATTATTTCTTGTTTTACATATCTCAACACATATTTCTAACGTTTTTTTAAATATGTACCTTTTCTCAACTATTAACATTATTAAATTACCAATTGCGTAGAACTCTAATCCTTTGTCTAGATTGAGGTAAATTTAGGTCAAATTAGATTAGGTAGATAAACCTAGATGAATGTTCTAAAATATAATTTAAGTGTTTTATTAGGTTAATTTAGGTGAGCATATTCTTAATTGAATTGGGGTGGACAAAATTTAAAAGATATTTTATAAGGCATTTTTATCCTCTCATTTTTATTGTAGTCAACTAAAATAATAATTATACTTGTTATGATTAATCTCAATCCAAATAATATGTTAAATAATTGTATATTTTGTAAATTGTACACAAATAGGTTGAGAGCTCTACGATTAGGGGTGTTGACAAATCGAGTTGACTCGGCTCATCTTGTTAATGACCTTAGTTGGCTTGTTTGTTTAACAAAATAAATCAAATCCGAACCTTATTTTTAGGCTATTTTATTAAACGAATTGAACTCAAGATAAGGGAAATTCTACTTGTTTGTTCGCAAGGCGGCTTGAATTCAACTCTTTTATAAGCTCAGTTCGTTTGTTTATAGGAAGAGTTTGTATATAATTTACTTAATAAATGAGTCAAATAATTAAATGAGTCTTTAAACAAGTTGAATAATTAAACGGGTTGATTTTATTTGTTTAACTTTCAAACAACTCAAATAGTCAAACGAGCTGAATTACAAATCAAATTATAATAAATAAGTCGATTTAGTTCGTTAATTTCTTTTTAAAGTTTAACGATACGGGCTGACTGACGAACCTTATTGAGCCGAGTTTGAACCACACTCATTTAACTATTTTCAAACTCAAACCTAAAAAACATAAGTAAGCTGAGATCAAACTAAAAAATATTCAATTTGATTTAGCTTGTTAAGAATCCTATTTACTATGGAGATGAGGTGAGTCCAACCATGCAAGCAGCTCACGCTTTGGTTTGGAAGATTAGATATAAAGAATCATTGAGTACGTAACTATAGGACAATCGCCTTCACGAACATGTTTTTGTTTTCAAGGCAAATAAAAATTATATTCCGTACTTTTCTATTTTCTTGATCGGTCTTAAAAATTTCAAAACATATATAAATATACATTATATGTTGTGAAATTGATACTTTTTTTCGTTTATTTTTTATGTTATTTATCCTTCACAGCCCTCATCAAGAGAGCCGCTTATAGTTGCATGAAATGTGTGCAGAATGATCGAATCAAAGGTCACTAAGGTCATATTTTTTTAATTTTATTTTTTTAAAAATAAATTAAAATCAACAATAATTATATTAAATTAAATAGTAGTAATTATTATTATAATCATTTTAAATTAATTTTATGATAATAATAATAATAATAATAATTATTATTATCTTTAATAGAATTATAACCATTGCTATCAAAATAATAATGATTATATTTATATGTATAATTAATTATTATAATTATATAATAATATTTTTATTAGTTATTATAATTATGAATTATTATTAATATACTTATTTTAATTTAAATAATAATAAAATTATTATAAATAAAATAATAATTTTAATATTATTAAAATTAATTTAAAATATTTATAGTTATTATAATAGTTCTTACTTCTTAATATGTTTATTTGTAATTTTTTTTAAAATAATGATAATAATAATAAAAATAATATTCAAAATATTAAAAAAAGTTATATTATCAATATTAATATTATTATGATCCTTATAATACTATTATTGATTACAATACTTATAAATGAAAATAATATTAATATTTATAATAATAATAATAATTGTAATATTATATGTAATAATTAAATATAATGATAATATTTCTAATACAAAATATTATTATTTTTAATGATAACATTTAGGGGAAAACTATATTAAACATATGATTATCGGTATTATTATTAAAATAAGTCTATCTATAATAAATTATTATAATAAATGTTTGCGTGAATATTGTAATTAATATATTAATTTTTTATTTTCCTAAATAAAATATTAATTTTTATTTTCCTAAATAAAATATTAACATAAATATTACCATAAATTAAAATAATATTCTTTATAATAATTATTATCATCAATGCTATTTTTTGTTAATAATGATATTATCATATTATAATAATAACAATAATATTATTAATATAAATATAATAATAATAATAACTATTATTATTATCATTAATATTAATTAGATATGATGTATATTAATCTAATCATATCCGATTAGAATCTATTCCAAAAAGTAGGCAAGAAAAATGGACTTAAGCCTCCATGTCCCATGTTGACAGCCCTTGAAATGGCTTGATGGAACATTGAAACATATATTGGTAAGATCCTATTTTTCTTATCTTATTAGATCATATCAATAAATTTTTAGCAATAGTAAAAATTTGATAAAAAAATTATAATTATTTTAAAATTAATAGTAACGGTAACTATAATAGCAATCCTAATTGGAAAAAAATTATAAAATAGTAATAATAATAATATCTTAACTTTTTTTATTATATCATATCAAAAAATCTATCAAAATAGACAAGACTTAAGTCAATTGGATGAACACATTATCTACCCATTGTAAATTATAACTAGGGTTATTCATATTATCTGAAATTTGATAATCTAATTTAATATTCAAATAGATCCGATTTTATCCAAAAAATTAAATAACTGATCCTCAATTTTTTTTAAAATCAAATAAGCAATCCGATCATTTAAAGGTCAAACAGATTATATATCTTATTGGACCAATCCAAATAATATTCGATCCGATAAATTATATATAGATATACTCTAAACACTATTTATTTTTTATAAATTTGTATTGTATATAAGCATAAGTGTGTGTGCGCGTATAACTTGAAATAAGAGTATTTATTATGAGTAAATTTTAATTTTTTAATTATTATTTTAATTAAATATTTAAATATTATCCAAAATTTAGAATTACTAATTAAATATAATATAATTTAATACTTAAATTAAATCACGAGTTCATATCATTTCAGACTAAATCAATTTACTAGTTTTTGATAGAATAATTTTTTATCTGATATTTCTCATTTATGACATGTTAGAAAGTTTCAAATATGCAATAGATTACTTGTTAACTGATTTGAAACTCTAGATATCATAAACTTATTACCTGATATCTAAAGCATCGTATATCCGATCTATAAACACCTTTGATTGTAATTGTGTTTGTATTAAGGTTTAGGAATGCTCTACTCCATCGACGAAAATTCGTTGGTAGAGGTTGGACAATCCTTGGCCTAGTAGGCACTAACAATCATTTCTTAGGTAGTTAGATTATTATATTTGGGCCTATAGAAATATATTCCTTAGACTAGATTGGGCTTTTTAAAATCCGATTGGTAAATAATAAATATTTACTTATTTTTAATTAAATAAGATATCATTTATCTTTTTATAGTAAATAATAAATATTTACTTATTTTTAATTAAAATTAGTCTTAAAAGTGTACTTCTTGATGATATTTAAGGTATGATCGATCATTTCTTGCTTGAATAAATATTTTTTAAACATATTTTTATCAAAATTTATATAATAATTAGTGAGGTTATGTTCTTTATGAAATAAAAAAACTGACCGAAAACATGCAATAGTTAACACTTCCTCGAACATTTCAATAACTATTTGTTATCATCTATTGGGCTCCTGTGCGGTGTAGTTTGGTGATGTAATTATGAGTTGATGAGACACGTGAATCTCAGCAAGTCCACTATTCATAACTCCATACATGATTCTGGGCCACTGAACTGAAATAGGTCTATCATCTTGAACAAATATACCGGACCCTGACATGCAAATTACTCTTTAGTCCATATGGTTAGGTCTTGCCCCACATAAGCACCGTAACAAATTCATCCCAACCTTCGGTTCAATATCAACCCAACCGTAGGGTGTGGCCGTGTGGGCGTGGGTGTGGGGGTGTGTGACATGTATAAATATATATTAATATTATATATTTTTATATTTAATATAATCTTGTTTAAGATACATATTAATTTTTTTAAATTTTATTTGTATATTTACTTTATAAGTAATATATATATATATATATATACTATTTTATTTTAAAAGTATTAAAATACGATTTAAAAAATAAAAGTAACTATTTTAAAATTTTTATCTTTTTATTAGGATGATTTTTTAAAATAAAAAATAAATATTAAGCTATATAAAATATAATTGCATTTGTATTTATATAGATTATTATCATTTTTTAAAAAAATTATCGGATCCATTTATGACTTATTTATCCACTAGACCTATTAAATCTGAGTCTAAAACTTTTAGACTCAATCGATCTGGGTCAAGTTTAAATCTAGGTACCGTAAACGGATTTCAGTTTGGGTTAGGTTGGACCCAAACTAGAGTTGACACATTATCATGCCTATCCAACTGAGTTAGGGATCTAAGTGGGGATAATTTTACCTAAAATCAGATAGATTTTACTTAACAGATATTTAAACAAATATAAAGAATGAAAAAAATATCCATCAGGTTCGAATATATCTGTACTCGTATCTATGATTGTATCAGTTTATTCAATACGTAATCATTTTTCTACCCTTAATTTTAAAATAATTATAATATCATATTAATGTTAAAATTATCATTTGCTTAATCCTAATTACCCTTAATCCTTGACCTTTAATTTGTGTCTTGTATAATATCCGTTAGATAATTTAATAGATAAATGATTATTTATCAGATATAATGTATATATAATAAATACAGATATAGATATATTAATGAATATATATTTGAATATAGATACAGAGTGGGATGTAATTTTTTTAAGAGTTATAGATGTATCCACTTCTATCATGACCCGTTTATGTCTCCAAACCGAATAGACGGTGGGTCTTCTTGGCAGAAAAACAAAACTGAGCTTTGATTTACTTACAAGCTTGCTTAATGCTGCTAGAAATAATGGAATACATATTCGTAGAATCACTAATTAGTGCGTAAAGCAAAAATAAACATATATTAAAATTAATACGCAAAGCAAGCCAAAGTTTGCTAACAACGCACTAATCCACAAATACATTGGCGTTTTGCTGCCAAAGGCCCGCAACAAATGACGCGCAAGCTGGTTTTGACTGTCGAGGCATAAGATAGCATATGAGGCCTAAATAATTGCGGTGTTTTTTTCTTCATGATTAAGTGGGCTTACTCCTCACAAGCTTAAAAGCTCACGCGTGTTCGGTCCAGGAAACCTCCTGTAATCATGATAATTAGGAAAAATAGATAATTCCATTAAATTAAGGAGTACCTGTTCCCTGATATGCGCCCAAATCTTGACCAATAACTTTTTCTTTATTGCGATAATAATTGCCGACATTAGTCGTTGGTGGCATATGATATGACACCCTCTGTTACATAATGCTGTCTGCGCGGCAAACATTTCTAGAATTCCTTAAGCATTAACCGAAGGGATTGTGTATGAAGATAGTTTAGTAAACATTTGTATTGAGAAAACAAAGATTATTAGCAACTGCCTGTGTTCATTCGATACGTGTGCATGGACAAAATCATTATGGCATAGATTGGCGTCGACTGCCACGGCTTGCATGCTGCCGAAAAGAAGAGAATGGAAACTGATAAGCTAGATGCAATGACGAAAGGTGTCGACACTAAAATAATGTAGTATGTCGTTATCAGTATTATTATTATTATGAGCCTGTGACAACCTGTATTTGGTGTGGAGTATACATATTTGCATACAGATAATGGATAAAGTTTGGAGCCAAATTATAATTTTTGGCGGAAACACAAGCGACAGATGTTTTTTTTTTTTTTTTTGTGCGTTTATTCAGCCCATAGCAATAGAACTTTATAAAAATTTTGGAGTTTAGACAAAAGCAAGGTCTTTAATTTTTTTGGTGTCATGCCACCACGTTAAAATTTTTATTAACATCTGTATTGTTATAAATAATTGTGATTAGGGTTGATTAACGCCGACGAACTCTCTTTGTTCTAATTCTCTTAAACCTTAGAATTTTAAGTGTAAGAATTATTAACGGGGTGATTTTGTGAGGATGGATTTTTAATTCTCTTTATAATTATGATTTCTATCTGAGATAAAATTATCTCTTTCTTCAATTCTTATTCTTGATTGATCGTGTTTATTCTATTAAATTTCAAAATATCTATCCTATTAGATCGTGTCAATCTGTGTTGGCACTCCTGAAATTTCCAACAATAAAAATCATAGAACGATCAAGATTAAAGTTCTAACGTAGAAGTATCTATTACTAGAAGTTGCTGGAACTCGCAACTAGCCGAGAGCCATATTTTATTTCAGCAGTCTTGTTTGTGGAATGATGACTCGTACTACCGTGTAACTTAATAAGGATCTGCATAGATTATGCACTTAAACTTCTTTGTCAGCGTGCATGGTTGTATATGTCACGGTTTTAAGGGGAGAATCACCCTCACACATCTGATTGCGTCATGTTGACCCTTCCGTTGTACGCACCATTCATTTCAGAATTTATAATCGGTTCGGTCTAAGAATAGATCCTGAATTGGTTTAGTCTAATTTAAAATTGTCCTTGTATAATTTGTATGTTTATATATAGGCCCATAACCTTAATTATATGATCATCTCCATCTTTAGCTAGGTTGTATGGAAACTTCAGCATGTCGGGGTTTTCAATTTCAAAAACGTCCATGATATATTTGTCAGAATGAAAAATTGAATGGATTGTATTACCTTTTAGCTTTTAATAAGCGTGCACAAAGCTAAAATTAATACTCCTTATTATGAATCAGATATAGTATTTATTTAAGCTTGAAAGGATGATTATGCAGATTTATTTATACTCTTTTATAAAGATATCTATATAATGATACTAAATTGTTTATGTTAATTAAATGCTTGATTTTGTGTGTGTGTCTATATATATATATATATATGCCATTTTCCAATGCTTTAGTTTATAAATTTTTTGAACGATGCACGTTTTCTCCTTTTCATTGTTTCCATCTCATCCTTCTCTCGTTTTTGTTCACCATCCTAGGTCTTGAGAACTTTAATGAAGTTCGTGAGAAGGAAGGAAACAAGCAATAGTATACCCTTCAGTAGAATAAGTATTTCTATGCGGTATAAAAAAAAAGAGAGAATGTAATGAACCACTTACCAAATTGTTGTGTTGCAATGTGAATCGCTATACTGAAATGATATTCTGACCGAACCGTAGTGCAATTCTCATATCATTTTGCTCCCAAGATTAACATAACAAGCCTTCGGTACGTCCATTCAAAATAGAAAGCTATGGAGATCGTAGATACAATGCCTAGAATTTTCTAGTGTTTTAGCAAAACAGATAGAAAAGATTGAGAAGATATTCGTATATGAAAATTATGTGTGAATCCCTCAACCAAATCCATGTTCTAAAATAGAAAATAGGCAAGCAAAAAAATAGGGAAAAAACTGTTCCCACTAGCTATTGTTTCGGAGGATAAGTTCCATCATGATGAACATTTAAAGATCCATTCATTCTTCCCAAGAAGTCGAAACTAAAGAGGATATAGTCAGCAAAGGAAACAGTGGCAAAAAACTAAAAAGAATAATGGTAATTGTGTCTGTCTAGATCAAAGACCTATGCCCACGTCCAACCCAAATAGGATCGGACAGAAGGTGGCAGACGCACATATGTGTGGTTCAAAGTATGACATGCAAAACCAATCCAATCTGTTATCTCAAACAAACCATTAATGAGGAGAAAATATAAACTGATTTAGATCCTATTCTCCCACTGACGTAGGATATTGGAAATAACACAACATCGGGTTTACCACCACCTCCACAAATCTCCCACTAATGAAAAAAATTGAAGGAAACCACAAAAATAATCTAGGAAAAGAAGGTGCAACACTTAAATTTCAATATCAGTGGGAATGAATTGATACATATTGAAGTAAGGCATCAATCGTCCTAGGGAGTAAATGAATCTTGAACTTTCTTGACTTCGACTGAGACCCACATTATATATGTCTTACCTTAAAATCTATGATTTCTGCAATAATAAACAAATGCTATTAATGGGCATGAGTACACCTTGGATACTTTTTAGTCCTCTAGAAAAATAGCTTAGTATTTCATAGAAGACATCCCACCTTCACACTCACCTAGTAGAATCCATCAAGTGCGGCTCACAAGCACTACCATGTAAGGCTATGGATTTATTAAGAGCATAAGTTTGCTCTACCTCATGTACATCAAGAAACGAATTCATCAAGTCCATATCATTTGGGCCACCCAATAATAGGATTATGAACTCATTAAGAGTCTAAGCTCAAGCTATCAACATAACATTGCTACATGCCATAAGGACGGGTATGTAGTGTAATAGATCGATCATATGTCTTTGTTTGAACACAAGTTGTATCCATCATTCTTTCCTCAACTCAAAAGCTTAAGCCCCATCCCCTTCAATGACTAGATAACAACTTTCCTCGTTAGACCCTTCATATGAGGATCTGCTTGATCTATCAAACTCTAAGGAGATCACACCATTCCTCAACAATCGTCTGAAAGAGCTATGTCTCACATGAATGTATCTCCTCTTACCATTATATACACTATTCGTTGCAACACTGGTAGCTTCCTATGAATCACAGTGCAAGAAAATTGGTACATAAGGTCTCCTCTACAAAGACACATCTGCCAATAGGTTCCTTAACCACTCTACCTCTTGATTAGCAAGATCAAGGGAAATAAACTCTGACTCCATAGTAGAGCGAGCTATATATGTCTGCTAAGAAAAATTTCATAAAACAGCTCCTCCACAGAAGGTAAAAACATAACTACTCATGGAACTGACCTCATCATTATCAGTCATCTAGTTCACATCTGTAAATCCCTCTAACACAATAAGAACTTTACTAAAATACAAACACCAATTCTTAGTACCCTTAAAGAATCTAAGCAACCGACGAAGTGCAATTCAATGGTCACTACCTAGGTTGTGAGTATACCTACTCAGTCTACTTACCACATAAGCTATGTCAAGTCTAGTATATTTCATGTGGAACACCATATTTCCTATGATAATAGCATCATCTTGTGAAACACTAGAACCTTGGTTCTTTTTCAAATTCATGCTAAGGTTATAAGGAGTTTTCAGAGGTATATCATTAAAGCGATCAAACTTTTTTGAAATCGTTTTAATATAATGTGATTGCATCAACGAATATCCATTCTTAGTTTTTTCTCATTTTAACACCAAGAATCACATTATCTTCTCCCAAATCTTTCATATCAAAACAACAACACAAAAATTATTTGGTTTTATTAACCACAATCACGTTAGTGCTAAGAATCAATATATCATCAATATATAGACATAATTGTCCAAACATCTTAGATTAAACACATGAATCATATGCATTCACCACTTAACCATCACTCACTAAAGTTTGGTCAAAATTTTCATACCATTTTTTAGAAGCTTATTTAATGTCATGCAATGAATTTCTCAATCTACGTACTTTTTGCTCCCGACCTTAAACCACAAAGCCCTTAGGTTGTTCTACATAAATTTCTTCCTTAAGGTTACCAGTTAAAAATGTAGTTTTAGCATCTATTTGATGGACTACAAGTCCATAGATAGTATCCAAGGCAACTAAACAACAAATAGTGGCAATCATAGTTAAAATAGAATAAGTCCATAAGCAAGGTCCTTTTTTTTTTCTTACAGCCTATAACTACCGATAAATCATTAAACTTATTAATGGTTCCATCAATTCTTAATTTCTTTTTGAAAACCCATTTCTTTTAAGAAATAAATCTTAATAGAACATTTGTATGATAATAGTTCCTCATCAAATTCTATTTCAATTTTACTTCCTTATTTTAAGAAAACCCATTTGCATCTTGTTGTTTTACATCCTCTAAGTAAATCCACTGAGTCGCATGTGTGGTTTACCTTAATAGAATCCAATTCATTATTATTTGCCTCTTTCTAGAAACAGTATCACTAGATGTTACAGCTTCCCTATAGGTTTTAAGATCATCCTTAATGAAATAAGCAGACGTAAAGTCTAAATTAATCTTATCAAGATCAATATTCTCAACTAAGAAAGTAGTAACAAAATTAGGCCTAAAGCTAATTTCTATCCTTCATCTTTTACTTCTCTTAGGTTTATGTACATTATCATTCACAATATCAGATGAAGAAGGCATAAACAAAGGTACAGAAAAAGCATTAAAAAATAGCAATATCACATGCATTCTTTCTCATAGGAAACACATTTTCAAATATTTTTGCATTTCTAAATTCACAAATTGATTTATCACTTAAACACAATAATCTATATGCAGCACTGTTTTGTGCATAATTAATAAACGAACAATCAAAATCTTTTATTCCCACATTAGATCTTTAAAAATCAGGTAATCCGACCTTAGCCAACACCCCCACACTTTTAAAACTTTCAAGCTAGACTCAAAACCTTTCTTTAATTTATAGGGTATCTATAACACCCCCAAAATTCACTACTGAAAAATTTCGTTTTAAAGGAAAGAATTAACGGAAGCGAAATAAGAAAACTGTGAATTATGGGGATACTAGCGCCACACTCAGTACCAGACCGGTTCACTCCTACCGTTCCAGTACCGAGTGCTAAGGCTAAAACGGATTACCATCAAATGAAAGCTAATACTTAAAACAAGGATTCATAAGGAATTTAAATAGTTCACAATATAAAATTCAGAGTACACATAAAAGGTTTACAAGCCAAAGGGGTACATAGACAAGGTTCTCAAGGAACATAAAGTATCGTACGACAGAATAGGACTAAAATAAAACAATACAGGGTAAAACAAAATGAAAAGGAGAGTCCGGCCATATCGCTCTCGGTCCCCATGCCAAGTCTAGGCTCGACTCTGAGCCCCGCCCGATGCTTCGTAAGAGTTGTAGGCATCGAAGATATCATCTCCTACCTGCACAAACTCAGGTGGGTCCTCTGCTTGTGGGAATGAGCAGCACCCATGAAACGGGTGGTTAGTACACTA
This sequence comes from Tamarix chinensis, assembly GCA_030549775.1. Taxonomy (NCBI): domain Eukaryota; kingdom Viridiplantae; phylum Streptophyta; class Magnoliopsida; order Caryophyllales; family Tamaricaceae; genus Tamarix; species Tamarix chinensis. The sequence goes on along the minus strand of CM060177.1, from coordinate 6,878,623 downwards.
CGTACTGAGTAAGGTAATAGATGCGATAAGGCCAACATACAAAACACACAACACAGTATACATGGCATAATCACGTGAGCAACATGTAGTAAAATAGATGATAAAGGCTAGCTATAGTCTGTATAGACTTATTCTTTAGATCTCTGGTAAATATAGAGTATATTCACATCATAGTCTTTATCAATTCAGGTGAGTGCGGAAACCCCACTATTATAGCCGGTGGATCGGTCATGCAGGGCAAAACGCGCCTAGCCACTATTTTAGCCGGTGGACCGGTCATGCAGGGCAAAACGCTCCTAGCCACTATTATTCGCCGGTAGACCGGTCTGGCCCTGACTCACATGATGTTTCACCGTAATTACTTTGTGTCTTTCCCATGTCTTATCATTATTACATTCGGTTTGCTGAGCACAGAATCCCCCACTATTATAGCCGGTGGACCGGTCATGTAGGGCACCCCGGCCCTAGCCACTATTATTTGCTGGTGGATCAGTCTGGGTTCGGCTCAACATCTTCCTCTTTAAGTGATTTGTGTCTTAACATATCTTATTTGAAAGTATTTACCCTTGACATGCATGGCTAACTATATCCACACTTATCCTCTCAGGAGGGCCCGTCCCATATCTTGGGACTCTTGCGCCCCTTATCACACCCCGGTATCTATTCCCCTTTATACTTACACATAATGAATCCAACTCCTAAGGGTGTGGGTTAAGGCCCAACACCTCGTGACATCAAACTCCACCTAATATTACCCTCTAAGGTTTCCCTTGAAACCCTAATTGGACCTATGTGGCCCAACTTCCTCTTACTTTACTACCACTAATCCATTTATCGTCCAACACCTCATCTCATATAGATTCAAGCCCCAAATCACATCACTTTACTCATTGATTTCGCAGGTGATCGAGAAACCCTAACTGGCCACTCTAAACCCTAGCACATTTCTTCCCCCACAAGTAATCTCTCTACTTTCCACCTAACATCGCTTACTTCCCATGGCACCCATACTCATCCCTCATATATTAAATTTCCACTCTTAACCCATTACTCTACTCTTCCTTAATTGTTATTACTTCCACATTTTCCCCCATATTAGGGTTTCCTCCCAAACCCTAATCAAAGTCTCCTATACACCCTTGCACCAACCTACGTACTATTTTTCATCTAAATTTCCAATCACTCTACAATTCTCCCCTTACCTTACTTACACCTTAAAACAACTTTTCTCATGTAAAGGTCATTCCCATGCAAACTCCATCCACCCCATGCAATCCCTAGAAAATTTCCATGCAAAGTTCACATCCCTCATTTATTTTAATCGTAAACTCCTTTTAATTTCCCTCATGGATCATGAGATAATTAGGTCAATCTCATGCCCCCCTTAGTCAACTCACTTTGCATTTCCCCTTTTTATCCTTTCACCCCACATCACATTATTAATATCCTAGCATGCATGTCCTAGAGGGTCACATCATAAAATATCATAAACATAACATAACAATCATTATACACATGTTATAAGGAATTCATATAAGCGTACCTCAACTCCAAGCTGCGCTACAAGTAATTAGTCATTAAACTCATATAGTACACAACATGGAGTAACATATGGCACACAAGGCACATAACACACACATAATTGATCTTAGCCACATCCTTACCTAATACGACACCGGTCTTGGAGCACGTTCCTACGCCTCCTCCGGGTTTTGACTTGATTCGCCTATAAGAGGGAAAACTATGGATTAACTTCCCTCTAACCAAAATTACTATTCTTCCTACCTTACCCTTATCACGACTCACTATTAGGGCTAAAAATAATAATATTACTTTTATAAGTAAAAGTAGGGTTATTATTCCTAAGGTAGCTAATCATGCTACCACTAATCAAAATAGGTCTTAATAGCTACAATAATTTAAAGTAATTATAATAATATTTATATTATTAACGGTAATAGTTTCAGTGTTACTAATAATGATAATAGTAGTAGTGATATATGAAATATCAATAATAGTGACAAGGTAATAAAAAAAATTAATAACAATAATAATAATAGTAGTAGTAATAATAACAACAACAACAACAACAACAACAATAATAATAATAACAATAATAATGTTAACATAATAATACTAAGTTATAGGTCATTAATAATAATAGTAATAACAGTTATGAATATTTCGAAGTTAGGTTAAATAATAATAATAATAATAGTAATAATAATAATAACAACATTAAGAATAATACTAATAATACTACTAAAAATAACTAACACTTGAATAACAAGGGTTTAGGGGTTGGGGAGTTTAGAGGACCTCTTAGGGATGGTGGTGGCACAGGCGGCGCCGCACGGTGGCGGCGGCGGTGACGATGGGGGGAAGAGAGGTGGAGAAATGGTGAAGGAGGGAGGAGAAGGAAGAGGAGAGGGTGGCAGGAAAAAATGGAGGTATGGGGAGGTAGAGGGAGCTCCCCTGGTCGTTTTGGAGGGCAGAGGGGGTGTGGGAAGTAGCGGGACAGGTGGAGGGTGATGGTGCGAAGGGTGGCGAGGCTCGATGTAGGGCTGATCGGGGAAGGGACTTTGCACGGCCGGGGTGGCTCGTGCAGAGTAAACTGAGGGAGGAGGGAGGCTTAGGTTGGTAGAGGGTGATGCAGGGAAGGGTTCCGTGGGTGGATCGGGCGGCGGCGATGGGTGTCGGCGATGGGGCGGTTGTCTAAAGTAGGGGTGGCACAAAAGGCGGGTTTTCTAGGCTATGATTCCAAAAGGGTCCGATTCTAGATCCCGGGGTGGTATTTATAGGCCGAAAATGGGGGAGAACCAAGAGAGGGGACAGAGGAATGTAGGGGCAGGCGTAGACGGCACGCCGGCTGGCGGTGGCAGGCCAATGCAGGTCTGCCATGGTAGATATGCGTTCGGTCAGGGAGAAGAAAAGGGGGTGGGAACAGGCACACACGAGGTGAGAGGGACGTCAATTGGTTGAGGAGGGACAGACGAACGGCCAGGGAGAGAGGGAGAAGGTGGGCAGGGTGCGCAGGTGGTTGGTCGATGCAGAAGGGGTGGCTGCGAGTTGCAGCGGGGCACGGGGAAGAAGGGAAAGGGAAAGAGAGCGGAATTGGTCCGATCCAGGGAAGAAAAGAAAAAAAATAGAGGGAGGTGTTCGGCCGGGCGGTTCGGGCGAAGGAGGAGGCTGGGCGGCCTGGCATGTGCGGGGCGAGGGAGGAGAAGCTGATCTGGGCCAGTGGGCTGGCCCAGTCGGGGGAAATGGGGGAAAGAAGGGAGAAAGGAGAGGGGGGGGGGAGAGAAAAAAAGAAAGGGAAAAAATAAGGAAATGGGAAAATGGGAAAATAGGGGCGAAAAATAAATAAGATAGCTTATGGGGAATAGGTTGTAGTATTTTTGGTAGATAAACAAAATTTTAATAATTTAACTTAATATATTTTATTATATTAGTTTAAAAGGTAACTTTTAGAAATTATTGGTTTGAAACCTTATTTAATAAAATGATTATGATAACATATAAATTTATTTATTTTAATTTATTAAATATTCACATCTAATTTTATATACTCACAATCCTCAAAATAATTAAAAATAATTAAATTAGATAAATTTAAAAGGCAAAATCCTCAACATAATTAAATTGAAAAGTTTAAGAGTTAAATTATCCCTAATAAAAATGATTTATTAAATTATAGGCTTTTAAAATATTTGGGGGATTACAGTATCTTATCCGACCTCTTATAAGGGACTCTATTTAAAACATAGCAGCCATAAAACATTACTTCCCCTCACATTTGGTTAGACATACCAAAACTTAAGTGTATAGTATTCATCATTTCTTTTAAAGTTCTATTTTTACTTTTAACTACGCCATTTTGTTGAGGGGTATATGGCACACACTTCTTATACATAAAACCATGAATATCACTTAAATCCTTTAGGAAACTAATTTCGTATTTCCCACCCCTATCGGACCTAAGTCTATTAATCTTACATTCTAAGTGGTTTTCTACTTTAGACTTATATTTTAAGAACATACCTTGAATCTCATCTTTAGACATAAGGAAGTATACTTTAATGTACCTAGAATAGTCATCTACAAAGGTCACATAGTATCATTTTTCTCCTCTACTCATAGTGTTTTTAAAATTTGATCAGTCAGTATGAATCAATTCTAACAATTCAGATGATCTCTTAATGATAGGTTTGAAGGGCTTTTAGCATATTTGATTCCCATGCAAATAGGGCACTTCTCATGATCCTCACTGTCTACCACATTAATTAAGTTCATAAATTTTAGTTTATAAATGGAAGTCACATTCACATGCCCTAACTTTCCATGCCATAAAGAAAGAGACTCAATAATATAAGAAGAAGTAGGAGCATTTTCATTAACTAAAATAGTGTTAAAAATAAAGAGACCATTTGCTAAGTACCCATTTTCCACAAATATATCTTTCTTCTTTAACATGACCTTATCAACCTCAAAAACCAATTTCAGTCAAGCACTATTAATTAAGCTACCTAAAACTAGGTTCCTATGCAGAGAGGACACATAGAGAACATTACTAAAAGATAAAGATTTGTCACAATCGAGCTTCAAAATAACCTTGCATTTCCCCAAAACTCTAATAGTGGTAAAGTTACGCATGAAGACATTCTCTCCATCAACGACATCTTTGAACTAGTGGTAGAGATCTCTGTTGGCTCACAGATGCTTGGAAGCACTAGTATCCAAAACCCAATCTGTCTTGTTGTCAACCAAAATTTCTTCCTCCACCACAATAGCTATAACCTCAGTCTCGACAACATTGGCCTATGCTGCAACCTTCTAAGTTTGATCCTAGTTCTATTGACCTTGCTTCTTGTAGAATTGTTAAGCCTTATGATTCGTCTTTTTATAGACATGACACATCACCTTCTTCTTCTAATTATTGTCACCCTTCTTTAAATTTAACTGATTCTTCTACTGACTTTTCTTTTGGGGCATCTTTTTGTTACCCTTGTGCTTATCCTAACAACAACAGACCAAAAAACATTTGCAGTGACTAACTGTAACATCCCAAAATTTTATAACCTTTATTTTCAGATGTTTAGCCTTTTTATTCAAAACTAACCTTTAAATATTATCCTAATTATTTTATTAATAACATTTGACCCATAACCTAAATAGATTATTGAATATTTTTCCTTGATTATTATACATTTTTCTTTTCTATTAAACCTATCCTAAACCTAATTATTTTACCCCATATATTTTCTACCTGATATCCCAATCTATCTAAACTAAATCTAAAAATAAAATAATAAATATCCCTAAAATACCCTACCATTTTTACCCTTCGATTTACCCTTTTGCGTGTCCCATTCTTTTTTTCTTCTTCTATCCCAATCATTCTCCCTATATTTTTCTTACCGCATGCGACACACCCATACCTCTTACCTTACCCATCGATGCCGACCATTACTCCATCATCATTACCTTACCCTTTTCCCATCCTCATGTAATAATACACACACATGCGAACCCAAAACTCATTCCTTCTCTTTCTTGTTTGAAAATCCAGCCCATCACACCATCCCTAGAAACATACCCCTCACAACCCCTCTGCATTTCACACACACACGCGCTAATGCATCTCTCTCTCTCTTTTCCTTACTCGTAGCCAACCTCCTTCCTGTCTAACCCAACCAAACACATCCTCCATACCTGCCTCTGCTTCCTTTCTCAGCCCTATTTGATCTTGTTTGCATGCAACCCAAGCCCATCCATTTTTCCTTCCCCCGATCTCTCTTCTCTCAGCTTTTTTTGGTTTCACCAAAACCGATCACCACCATACCAATATCCCTCTCTCTTAGATTCACTTGGTTTGGTCTACACTCACCACCACCCCTCCCCTTATGTGCACAATCTCTTCTTTGCCTCAACCAAATAACCCACACAACACCTTCCTCCTCTTTCCCTTCTCCTTATAACCCTTTCCCTTCTCAACTTCATTTGGTTTAGAAGAAGACACCACCACCATAACCACGTCTTGCGTCGCCACCCTACACCATAACCTCCATCATCTAGCCATCCACCCTCACAACCATCAACCTCCCCTCCCTCCCTCCTCCTCCTCCTCATCTTCTTCTTCTTCTTTCTCCTTCTCCTTTGCCGCCCTTATTTTTCTTCTACCTTCCCTACAATAATTTGTTCCGATCCCTGCCACACCCGTTCAGCAACTTCTCCAACACCAACCCCCGTTGTGAACGACTGTTTTTGCCATTGTACCCCACCTTTTTGGCTCATCCCATTGCAACCAATCACCTACCTTCAATCCCCCCAACGCTGCCACTAGTTTTGGCCACCCCTCCACAATCACTCCAACCCCTATACCACCCTATCCCACATCCCTTGTCACACTATCATACACCATCATCTCCTTTCCCCAGCATATCCTTTTTCTTTTTTCTAGCACTCACCACCCTGCCCCTATGCCACCACTATTACCCCTCCACCATAGCCTTCCAGTACCAACCACCATGTCACCATGTTAACCATCGACCAAAACTAGGGTTGTGTAGAATATGGTCTGGAACGAAAATACAGACCAGAATGGACCGAAATTATCATTCTCGGTTTGGATCGTATTCTAACCGATCCTGTCTTCGGTCCTAAAATTTTAATATTTTGGTCTCTCGGTCCAACCAGTTCAAATCTAAATTTTTTGGTCTAGACTGGAATGGACAAGTTACTGATATAATTTAGTAATTTTGGTCTTCACAATCCACACTCCAAAGTTCAATCTTCAATTGAATTGTTTGTTCTTTTCGCTGGCTCGCCCTATCGCTCAACTAGATACAGAGTTCTTCTCCTCTTCACTCTTCTCCTCCAACCTTCCAACAATAAACAACAGGCATAGAAGAAGATGACGTCATGCGATCGGTGTTTCCTAGATGGATGCTACCACGACCCTATAGGCTAACCACTTTCTCCAACTTCCTTTCCCATCTTTCTCTTCCTCTTATCTTCTTTGTCTCACTGGTCGACCACTGCTCCTAGTCTCCCTCATCCTGACCAGCAACCAAGTCGACCTCTTAGTCTTCATTCTTTACCACCGCTGGTCGTTGTTTGTCTCAAGTGGTGGAAAACAATAGTCGTTTACCTTTCTCGTCATGTCGTCCTTACCCTTTCGTTCAAGTGGAGGTCGTTCTGCCTTGCAAAGGTTGTCCTACTCATATGCTCCTGCCCTTACGATGGTCGTCCTGCTCAATTGCTCCTGCCCCCATGAAGGCTGCTACTACTTGATACAATGCTCGAGTGGAGGCAGATAGTTGCTCTGCCCCTATTAAGTTTAGGCCTATGCCCACCAGCCACAACCAACCATTGGTAGTTCATCCACCTCATCTCGAGTTGTTGATTTACATTGTAAGATATTGTATCTTCTTTTATAATTTCTTATTGTTGATTAATTGATTTTTTGTAAGATTTGTATCCTCAAGCTTCAAGTATGGTATTAGTAAATGAATTTGCTGAATCTGCTACTTGTTGAGTGTTACTAGCTGTTGAATCTATTAATTGTTGAGTGTTCACAACTTGTGCTGAATGAATGCCTGAATCTGTTGATTCTGCATTTTTGCTTTGCTAATTCGAGTATGGCTTGGTTTATTTGATTGTTTGGATTAATTTTGGTATATTAATTGTTTTAGGTTAATTTTTGTTGCAAGTAGAAGCAAAGCTACAAACGCGATCTAATAAACCTAGAGTAGCTAGGAAGATTTAATATTATTTTATCCTAAACGTCAACCCATCTCTTTTCTAGATCTTGAATTACCTTCTGATCAATTAAATGCATCTATGCAATCTAAAATGCCACCGAAGAAGTTATAATGGTATGACATCATAAATATTTTGCATGAATCCGGCTCATGATCAAATTTATTTATGTAATAACTATATATAGATTTATTTATAATCCCTATATTGTGATTGTTAGGTAGAAATAAAAGGGCAGAAACAATTATTTGAATAACCTAGACGTAAATAAAAAAAGAGTATTTAGTAACTCTTTATGAATGAGAAAATTTTGCTCAAAATAATCATTCTCAAAGGATAATATGTGCATTATTTATATGAGTTTTCCATAAGCTTAAATCATGCAAATATGAAATAACTTTTAGTTATAGAGATCTTTCGTATTCACCACAATCATGACATAAAATGGTGTCCAATTAGGTAGAATAATGAGAATCCTTAAAGATTTACTCATGGGATAATCTTTCTTTCCTATTCTTTTCTTCAAACATCCAAACTCCATTACCTTTGCAATAATTTGCAATATTCAGCATGCTCCCAATTTAAACTCCATATTAAACAATGTGTTGTTTTGAACCATTTTGGGATCCATTTTTGATCCAATGGGAGAATACATGTTTCCTTTGATGTTTTTTCATAGGGTAGGAATCCATTATAAGCATGAAAACTCCCCATTATTCTTTTATATATAGTATGATTTAATTTCTTAAAAAGACATGCTTTTTGAAATTAAATTTTAGATTTATAATAAAATATGCATATTTTTTAATACAAATTTACAATAATTGTAACTGATATCAAATTATTATTTTTTAATGTATGTTTTTGGCTAAATGGATGGTATAAGAGTGAGGAATCATGGATTCATCAACCAAACTATCATGTAATGTAAGTATCTATGTAATAAAGTTCATTGATGGTGTCTTATATCTTATATTATGAATTATTGTGGTGTTTATTTTTTCTAGTTTCTAAATAGATGTTGAGCTCTATTATATCCAAAAAAAAGGTGAAGAGTTTATGTGGAAAACATAACGGAAGGTTTTCCAATAGTAGATGATCCTGAAACAATCCAAGAGCAAGGAAACACCAAAAAGAATGATGAGCGTGTAACAAAAAAGCTAATGGAGGGCTGCAACTACAACGAAAGGAAGAGAAAAATAAGATCACCCTATTGGTAGGACTTTTGGAAGTACTTGGATGGGGAAAAACACCTTAGAGCATAATGTAAGTTCTATCTTAAGACTTTTGCTATTGACTCAAACGTTAATGGTACAAAAATTTATGCTTTGATCTTATGGAACCTAATCTTGAAGAAGGTGAAGGGCATAAATTAAGATATAAAGATGTGAATTTTGATGATGTAAGAAGAGAATTGGGTGGAATGATCATGATTTATGAGTTACCATTTTTATTTATTGAAAACATTGGCTTTAGGGAGTTGATGGTTGCTGCATGTCCTTCTTTCAATATACCTTCTCGTACTACCATTACCTGTGATTGTTATAAACGTTATCTCGATGAGAGGGTGAAGTTGAAATAGTTGTTGAGAACATCATCTCAAAGAGTATGTGTGAAAACTGACACATGTACATCAATTCAAAGAATCAATTACATGTGTCTTACTATTTATTTTATTGATGATCAGTGTAGATTGCATAAAAATAATTTTGAATTTTTGTCCTATTGTAATTCATAAGGGGGAGGCCATTGGGCGGGTAATTGATGATTGCTTGAATTGTTGGGATATGAATGAAAAACTCTTTATTGTAACTATTGATAATGCTAGTTCAAATGATATTGCATGTATTTATTTAAGAAATAAGGTGAAGAAAACTAGTGGGATGATTGGTGATGGAAAATATTTACATATGAAATGCATTGCCTATATTTTTAATCTTAATTTCTAGGATGGCTTAAGATATCATTGTATTGACAAGCTTAGGGTTGTGGTTAAATATGTTCGAAATTCCCCAACAAGAGTGTTGTTATTTAGAGAACAAACAGATAAATGTAAGATTGAATGTAAGCTTTCTCTATCTCTTGATGCGGCCACTATATGGAATTAAACCTATGTTATGTTGAATACAACTTTAAAATAAAAGGTTGTTTTTGGTTGGATGGAACTTTCTAAGGACTTAGAGGGTGGTCCTCTTTTTGAAGATGATTGGGAGAAACTTGAACAACTTACAGTTTTTTAAGAACAGTTTTATAAATTGAATTAATGTATCTCTGGCTCTTTATATGGGAAAAGTAATAATCTTTTCTTTGACATTTGTGATACACTTGATTTGGTAATTCAGTGGATGCTTAATTCTGATAATGGATTTAGAAGTGTGGCTGAAAAGATGAAAATAAAGTGTGATAAGTATTGGGGAAGTATTGACAAGATGAACATGTTGATTTATTTGGGTGTAATTTTAGATCCTTAACTTAAGCTTCCTGGGGTAAAAATGTCCTTGATACATTGTGTGGTGAAGAACTTGGTGAAAGTATGTCTAATAAGGTGAAATAATGTGCCTTTGAGTTGTTTGATGAGTATAACAATTTATGTGCTTTTGTTGTGGACTTGAATGAGCCTAGGGAAGTTTCAAGTGGATAATTTGTGTGTCAAGGATCTTCTAGCTCATTTTTTAATATAATAAGTGATAAAGTCAAAAGAGCAACCAAGGAAAGAAATTAGCTTACGAGAAGTGTTATTTGAAAGAAGAAAAGGGATTTGATGATGAAAGAGATGTTTTAGATTGGTGGAAGCTCAACATACCTAGATTTCTGATCCTTGCACGTATGGCATGTGATATCCTAGCCATACCAGTGTCTACGGTTGCTTTGGAATCTACATTTAGTGTTGGGGGACATACTCTTGATCAATTTAGGATTTCTTTAATCTCTAAGGTGATAAATATATTTGTAACTCTAATTTACCTAATTTTTAAATGAACAAGTTAAATTTACAAATAATATATTTTGTGTCTTTGATATGTTTTAAGATGGTAAAATCTCTTATATGTGCATAAGATTGGCTACGAGCAAGATATCGCTTTAATTCTAAAGTTAACATGGAAGAGTGTATAGAAGAGTTGGAAGGATTCAAAAAAGGTAACAAATATTTTTATGTCATTAAATTTGAATAGTATTTATTCTTTAATGGTTATGATATTATTGTTACCTATGAAAATTATCTATTTCTATGTGCTACCTTGTAGATCTGCAAGAGAAAGCTAATGCAGAAGATGAAATGATTTTTGTTAGCTGAAATTTGGAAGCATTATGGCTTGGAAGTTGGAGGGTTGGAACTTGAAAGCATATTCTCAAGGCTTTTTGTGTTGCAAACTTACAATTATGAATTATGTAATTTATGTGTCCGTAATTTATGCACTTGAATTTTTTTTCTTCTCTAGACTCTTCCTATTTCATATATGTATAATGTATTGTGTAGTACTAGAGTAGTTTTCTATTTGATAACTAGTTTCAGGTGGTAACAACAACGACCCAATAGTAAATTACGAAGAAAATTCCAACATTGTTATTTAAAAAGCTTAAAAACAAACAAAAGAAGATTCTGGTCCATTCCAGTCTGGTTGGGTCTTAACTCGGAATTTTCTGATCCAGTCCCAGACAAAGACCATTACAATCTGGTCTGGTCTTCGGTCTAAGAAAATGTCGATTCGGTGCATCTGGTCCCATCCGGTCTGGTAGAGTCCCGGACTAATGCACACCTCTAACCAAAATCCCCCAACCACCACCATCTCCACCCCCAAGCCTCAATTGCCCCCCTCCAACCCCTGCACCCCCTTTTCTTCATGCATTGTGAGAAATTTTTCTACACATTTTTTTGTTACATGTTTTAAATGTAAGGATATTTTAGTAATTTTATAAAATAAATATTTTATTATTATAATTATTATTTTATTTGTTAAATATTAGTTTGATAATTTTGGTATTATTTTTAGGTATGAAAGTTTATTTGTAGTACTTATAATATTTAGTAGGATACCACTATTTTACATTTTTGTTGAAATTTAGGTAACTTTTATACTTTTCTAAAATGGTAAATTTTTCATGATAGCATATTAGGATTTTTTGTACGAAATATGTTAATCATGATTTATTAAATTATAATTATGTATTATGTATAATGTGTTATATCTTGAAAATTGGTAAAAATAGCATGTTATCATATGTAAATATTTTGACTACAAAAGTATGACAACATGATTTATATGATAATTTATGACATGTATGTGGAAAATGATAAGGTGGGTATGTTTAGATATAATTATGGAATCATAATCATGGATGTGTGCCCTAAGGACATTTTGGCCATTTTATGAGTATTATGATTTTTACCATGACAAGCATGTCTAATATTTATTATATATTGTTAAGCATGATATTATGTGATCATGGATGTATTAAATACGCATGCTAGGGTTTTATATGTAAAATCTCAAATGAGGGGAAATTGGTCATTTGGCTTACCTAATAATTTAACTATATGATAAACTAATTTAATTATTATGTTTTAGCCTCTTCACAATAAAACTATAAATTAAATGGATTTAGTAATTAAAAAGGATGGCAATGTGGTAATTTTGGCATCATGGCAATGTAAAATTGTGAGCCTAGGATGACATTGATAATCACGTGGTTGAGTTTTACGTGTTTGTCAATTTTAAGACCGAAAAATTGAATTAGTCATGTAAGACAACATCGTATTATCAACACCAAATAAGATACTAACCATTTAAAGTGAACAATCACGTGAGTAGGACTAAGGTGTTGGGACCCTTCCATCGGACGATAACAGTGGCTCAAGTGTGTTGTCCTTAAGAAGTACTTCAGATCATTTCACCGATTTAAAAATAATGGCTCATGTGTGTTATCCTTGAAAGGTGCTTCACTTTATTCCACCAAATTAATGATAGTGGGGCACTATACTCAACATGAATAAGAATATGATTTGAGATAAGTAACTAATGGATACGACATTAATCATTTAAAGTGAAAGATTATATTATACTCAGGACCGATGTGTTGGGTCCATTCCACCTAACAATAATTGTGGCTCAAGTGTATTGCCCTTGAGAGAGGTGTGTTTTGTCTTGAGAGGTGTTGGGTTCGTTCTACCTAACGATAATAGTGGCTTGAGTGTGTTGTCTCTAAGAGGTTCTTCAGATCGTTTTACCGGTTTAAGTATTATGGGGTCCTTGAACTCAATGTAAACAAAATTAAAAAGGATTATTATCAAATTTAAATAATTATTAAATTATTTGATTGGTCGGTAGTAGCCTTTGTGCCTACCAGTGGTTTATTAGAAGCATTTGTGCCTACCTATGATTTGGTAGCTACCTTTATGCCTACTTATGATGCGATGAGTTGTTATTGATCTGTGCTTATGATCCTACTTGTGTTATGATATTTATTGGTATTGATAATGAGGTATGCGATATGTTGTTATTGCCTTGGTTTTTGGGTTGATGTTGTTTCTAATTATATTTTAAAGAGCATCTCTTGGATGTTTCATTGGTAAGTTTAATTTAGTCCCAGACGAATGAGTATGAATAGTTGGTAGAATGTGGTTATATGAATGATCATTGTATTTCAATTGACACATGTAGAATTTTATGTTTTATACCATGTATTATTGTGATGCATTGCACGTGTTCTATCCTGGTTTTTCATTTTGGTTTAGTATAAATGGTTTCTCCGTACCGTGTACTGAAGGGTTTCTTTCGTGGGCTCCTTCCTATTCAATGGGAAGTGGTATTTGAAAGTCAGCTTTTGAGTTCATTCAAAAGCTGGTAGTTTAGTTTGAGAGCTTAGAGTTATCCGGTGTCTCTTGGTATATTTGATTTTAGTTGTATTTGGGACGCTTGTGTCCTCCTATCTTTCTTTCTTTTGAGTTTTGTAATCCTTGATGCAGCTTTTAATTAGCATAATACTTTTTTGTTGTCTCCTCCATTTTATTTTTTATAATCATGTTATTAATTTAAGCAAAGTAATAACTTTATCTTTAGCATTTGGTATGAGAATGGTAGAGAAAACCTGACTTATATCTAGTGTGGTCGTAACACCCTTCATTTTATTGTTTACCTTTAACGATTAACTCTTTTATATGAACTTTTCAAGTCCAATAAATTGGGTTGTTACACTAACTTAGAAGCAAAAGAGATGTGGTTATACTTAAGACGATTTTTCTCTTCTGTGCTCTTATGATTGAGGAGCTCCTATAGTGTCAGATCTCTCTTATCGTACTTCAAATGGTTCCTAAAGTCATTCTAGGATGGTAAAAGTTTCTTTATTAGCAAAACTATATTCATTTCATTCCTTTACCAAAGACTCCAACAACCAATAGCTCATAATTGTGGAATTGATCAATCACTGACTTGCCATTGGCCATTTGAATCTTCATTGGAATCCCAACAACATACTTCTTTATCCCAGTTTCATCCAAACCATAATTATTATTTAGAGTATCCCGAATATCATTCAAGGATTTAACGCTGAAGAACATATCAAATAGCATGTTGTTCATGTGAGACAATAAATGACATCAAACCATCTTGCTATCCCTGCTATACTTTTCTTTAGCATACGTTTTAGATTTCTTAGCGATAGCAAGAGTTGGAGTAGTTGATGGAGTCACATGAGTTGCATCATTACGCTATTTACTAGTGGCTCTTAGTGCAATATATAGTCTACTTCCAATGCTTTAAATAGTATTCTCATCATTGGTGACCACCTAAGATAATTTGTATCTTCCAGTAGCTCAAGTTTGGATATATCTGGAATCACCCTTGGAATGCTAGTAGCCATAATAAAATCACAGAACATAGATACTAATAGAACAACAAGCACGGGAATGAACATAATTTGAACCACTACATTGTAGTATTGTATCACCGAAAGTGCTAAAGCACAGGAACCAAAAACCTAATCTAGGGGCATTGTTGATAGAAATCAAATCTAAGTCAAAAGAATATAATACCAAATATTATTACAACATCAATAGCAATGAAACAATTGATCGATACTCCAATGACAACAAATTATCAAACACTTGCTGTGCATTATTTAAAGAGCAGAACTGAACATCATCTAATTGAGTAAGAGTTCAAACCAAAATTATTTCAACAACACTAACTCAATACTCAACACGTTTCAACATAATCACATAAATCCCAAACAAACTGAGATCAGCTTCAACAACAAAAAATGGCAACTTAAATCCAAAAAGATAAAATATGTCTCTCGAACACAACACTCAAAAATGAAGAAACATAATTGAAATGAAATAGACCAACTTCGAATACAACAGGCATGAAAGATGATGATATCAACCCCGAACAAATAAATTCTAGGTACAACACTTGATATAGCAATAGATGAACCAATATCTTGAACTGAATACAAAAACAAGTAAATGTAATCCTCGAATAAAAAAATAGTTTAGCTACTAAGTCAATCTTAGTATTAACGAATCCAACCAATAATTCAGGTTGAAACACAATAGATCCCAAAAAGAACAATTTCAAACCAAACAAAGCTCGAACACAACTATGTATACTATCACCGAGTATTTCTTCAGAATGAGAAGGTAGGAAACAACCAATAGCATACGTAGCAGCAAAATAAGTATTTCTATGCAGTATAAAAAATTGAAACAAAATGTAATGAAACACTTATGGAAATGTTGTGTCACCATGTAAATTCTGCCTTGAAGCAATATTATGCTCAGACTGTGTGCAATCCTCACGTTGTTTCGCCCCCAAGGTCAACATAATGAGCTTTTGGTACGTGCACTCGAAATAGGAAGTTATAGAGATCGTAGATACCATGACCAGAAATTTGTTAGTGTTTCCACAAATCAGAGATAAAAGATTGGGAAGATATTCGTATATGGAAATTATGTGTGAATCCCTCCACCAAAGCCATGTTCTTAAATAGAAAATAGGCGAGTGAAAAATAGGGAAAACACCATTCGCACGAGTCAGAGGATAAGTTCCATGATAATGAACATTTAAATATCTATTAATTTTTCCCACAAAATTGGAACTGGAAAAGATACAGTCAGTAAAGAACATAGATGAAAAAAATTGGGCTTATCTAAATCAAAGATCTACTATAATTCTCCAAAATTTTAAAAGCCTATAATTTAATAAATCACTTCTATTTGGGATAACTTAGCTTTTAAACTTATTTAATTTAATTATTTTGAGGATTTTGCCTTTTAAATTTATTTAATTTAATTATTTTGTGAATTTTTGAGTATATAAAATTAGATGTGAATATTTAATAAATTAAGATAAATAATTTGTTATTTTATCATACTCATTTTATTTAAATAAATTTTTTTCATACCAGCATTTTCTAAAATTTACCTTTTAAACCAATATATTAAAATATATTAAGTTAATTTATTAAAAAAAATTTATCTACCAAAAATACTACACCCTATTTCCTAAAAGTTATTTTTATCTATTTTCCCCTTATTTTTCCTTTTCCTTTTTCCTTTCCCCTTTTCTTTTCTCTCTATCTCCCTCCTTCTCCTTTCTTTTCTCCCTTTCTCCCCAGCTTGGGCCAGCTTCCCCGCATGACCCAGCCTCTCTTCCCCCCTTCTCCTTCCGTGTGGCCCAATGACCCGCGTTGTCGCCATCCGTCCCATCTCCCTTCGCTCATTCCCCAGTCGACCGACCATCTTTTTTCTTTTCCTTTCCCCTGGACCGACCGGTCCAGCCTGTCGCCCTCCTTCTTCCCCATCCTCGACTTGCAAAGCCAACCTGTAGCCCCGATTCCGCCAGCAGCCACTAGCCAACGACCGACCGTCCTTCCCTGCCCCTCTCCCCATCATTTTCTTTCCTTTTTTTTGACCCCAACAAGCCCCATATATACCCTCCATGCGTGCGTCCCCTTTCCTTTTTCTCCCATCTCCTTGACCTAACCTACCATGGCAGGACCGCGCCGCCTGCTACTTCCGGTCGGTGGTCTTGCCACACCTGTCT
Organism: Tamarix chinensis; assembly: GCA_030549775.1. Classification (NCBI taxonomy): domain Eukaryota; kingdom Viridiplantae; phylum Streptophyta; class Magnoliopsida; order Caryophyllales; family Tamaricaceae; genus Tamarix; species Tamarix chinensis. Next base: position 6,861,818 of record CM060177.1, on the reverse strand, counting down.
CGCTTGTCCTCTTCCCCTTTTTCGTTTTCCCTTCAATTAGCCTATAAATACCCCCATTAATAGCATGGGTTGAGATTCCTTTTTGCAGCCCAGAAACTCCAACTGCTCGCTGCTTCCCTATCAGCTCCTTATTCCACCGCCTTCGACGACCGCCGCAACAAATGCAGCCCACCAAAACCTTCCTCGCACCTCCCTCTACAAAATTGAACCACCCTCCTCCCTTATCTTTCCCTGCACGAGCCGCCCGGGCCATGCAAAAGTGCCTTCTCGATCAGCCATCATCCTCCAAAACATCCAGGGAACCTTCCCCTACCTTCCCATACCTTCATCTCCCCTTGCCTCTCTCTCCTTCTACTTTCTCTATCTTCCGCCACCTTCCACCACCTTCGGCCACCGCACCAACCGTCGTGCGCTGCCACTCCCAGCTACAACACCACCTCCATTCCACCCCTCTCCACCTTCTGCACCTTCCACCACCTCAAACATCCCCTCCTTCCCTCTCCTCTAGCCTACCACCCCATCTTTCCACCTCTCTTCCTCCTCCTCCACCGCCGCCGTCGTTGCCACCACGCGCCGCGCGCTGGTTCCACCACTAACCTTAGGTGGTACTCCAACTTCCCCAACCCTTAAACTATTTTCTATAAGTGTTAATAAATTTTAGTAATATTAATATCATCATCATCATCATCATCATCATCATTATTATTATTATTATTATTATTATTATTATTATTATTATTATTATTATTATTATTATTATCATTATTATGTTATCACTCTTACAACCTAACCTAGCTTCGGGAGTAAGTATAACTATAGTATTATCATTTAAAAGGCTACAACTTTAGTATTAATATACTTATCTTTATTATTATTATTATCATTACTACTACCACCACCACCGCCACCACCACCACTACTACTACTACTACTACTACTACTATCATCATCATTATTATTATTTTCTTACTAAGGGCTTGTTTGGTATGGGGGTAATAGGGGTGGAAAAATTTCTCATCTATTTTACATTTTTATATTAAGTATTTAATAATAATAAATATATTTTAATAAAATACCCATTTTAGATTAAATTATGATCTTCAATGGGTATTCATTAGAATATAAATATTTAATTTAAAATAGATTATATAAGATATATAAAATATAGGGGTAATTTTTCCACCCTTATTACCCCCATACCAAACGAGCACTAATACTATTAATACTAACTTGGCCATTATCACTTTTATTATTAGTGTAAATGTTGGGACTCTTATATTACTATTACCCTTTCGATTGTTATCATCTATTATGCTTAACATTATTATTACTATTATTATTATTATTAATTAACCGAACTTTATTATTATTATTATTATTGGTATTATTACTATTATTATTACCATTACCATTATCATTATTTCCTTGCTAATATTGTTAATTTGTCTACCATCAATTTTATTTGTTAATATAAATATTTGGACCCTTATATTATTATTATCATTTCGGTTACTATTATCATTGTTTTTTTTATTATTATTATACTTAACATTTTTATCATCATCATCATTATTATTATTATTATGATTATTATTATTATTATTATTATCATTACTATTACTTTTATTATTATTAATTTTGTTTAAACAGAAGGTGGCGTATTATTATTTTGTCATTAAAGAAGAAGATTACTTAAGCCTTAGTATTTTAATATTTAATATTAGAATATCATTAATATTATTCCTAATGCCTTTATCACTAACATTATTACTATGGTATCATTATTAGTAATTACTATTATTATTGTTATTATTTTGTTACTATTATTGTGACAAAAGCATTTGAGCCCTTATATTATTATTATTCAAAATATAGCTGTTATTATTTTTAGGAATATTAGTACTTTGTTGGTATTGTAATTATTATATTATTACTTTAATCCTAACACTATAGTTAGCCTTAGCCTTAAAAATGTTAGGGTTTCTATCACTATAAGCATTAGCATTACTATTATTATTATTATTATTATTATTATTATTATTATTATTATTATCACTATTTTGCTACAATTAGTATTAGTACTATTATTAGAAGAATAAAGCTATTAGGTTTAATAATATAAGTATAGCAATAAATATTAAAATAAACATATTTTGACTAGTAATATCTAGTAGGCTAACTTGAAGATGAAAACCCTAGTTTTCACTTGTAAAGCTCCCTTTAATAATAATAACCCTAATCTTAGACTAAAATAAGGAGTAATGGTACTTTTGGTAGGAGGGAAACTAATCCTTAGTATTTTCCTTCTTATAGGTGAATCGAGCCAAAACCCTAAGGAGTCGTAGGAGCGTGCTCCAAGCTCGGCGTCGTTTTAGGTAAGGATGTAGCTAAGGCCCATGTGTGTTATGTGACTTGTATGCCTTGGATGCTATATATCATGCTATGTTGTGTATAGTATGATTGTGATTAACTTGTCTTATGTGTAGCGTAGCTTGGAGTTGAGGTATGTTTGTGTGTGTTCTTATGACATGAGTATGATATGTATATATGGTGACTATGGTGTGATATGATATAGCCCTCAAGGACATGCATGCTAGGATAATTGATAATATGATATGGGAATGAAAGGACGAAAAGAAATAAAATGGGAAGTGAGTTCACTAAGGGGGATATGGGGTTGACCAAAATAAATGAGAGATGGAAATCACGCATGGGAATCCTAAAATTTGTATGGGGACTTTGGGTGTTTACATGGGATGGATAAAACTTGCATGCATATGATTTTTACGTGAGAAAAGTTATATTAGGGTGTAAATAAGCTAAGGGGAGAGTTGTGGAGTGATTGGAGACTTGGGATGAAAAATAGTACGTAGGTTGGTGTAAGGGTGTATAAAGGACCCGATTAGGGTTTTGGGAGGAAGCGGTAATCTGAAAAATGTGGAAGTAAAAATAATTTAGGGAGTGTGGAGTACGGGTTAAGAGTGGGAATTTATTATGTAAGGGGTGAGTATGGGTGCCATGGGAGAAAAGGAATATTGAGTGAGAAATAGAGATGTTACTTGTGGGAGAAGAATGGTACTAGGGTTTGAGGTGGCCAACTAGGTTTTTTCCGGTCACATACGAAGTCGAGAGGTAAAGTGATATGTTTTGGGATGTGACCTAATTGAGACAAGGTGTGGGGCGAGGAATGAAGTAACGATAGTGTAAGTGGGAGAAAGTTAGGCCACATAGGTCTAATTAGGGTTTTCAAGGGAAAACCCTAGAGGGTGATAGTAGGTGGAGTTTGATGCCATGAGGTGTTGGGCCTTAACCCACACCCTCAGGAGTTGGTTTTCATTATGCGTAAGCGTAAGGGGAACGGATGTCGGGGCGTAATAAAGGACGTAGGAGTCTCAAGATATAGGATGGGCCCCCTTAACAGGATAGAAGTAGGACGTTGATGGCATGCATGTCAAGGGTGTAATGATTATCGAAAAATACACGAATAAGATACTATCCACTTAAAGACAAAGATTGTTGAGCCAAGCCCAGACCGGTCCACTGGTGAATAATAGTGGCCAGGATCGGGGGTGCCCTGTAGACCGTTCTACTGGTGAATAATAGTGGCCAGGAGCGTTTTGCCCTGCATGATTTCCGGTCCATCGACTATAATAGTGGGGAATTCCGTGCTCAACAAACCAAAGTAATGAAGCTAAGCCATGGAAAATACACTAAGTACTTACAGCGAAACACCATGTGATTTGGGGCTAGACCGGTCCACCAACGAATAATAGTGGCTAGGAGTGTTCTGCCTTGGAGACCGGTCCACCGGCAAATAATAGTGGTTAGGAGCGTTTTGCCATGTATGTATTCAGGTCCACCGGCTATAATAGGGGGGTTCCCGCACTCGCATGGATTATTAAAGAGTATGTGTGGAATGAACATATTGTTAAGGGGACTAAAGAATAAATTACCTGAAAAGTAAATCGACATTATTACATGCATTATTGTATGTTGCCTAGATGATCATTCTTATGTTATATGCTTTATATGTCGGCCTTAGCGCATATGTTACCTTACTCAATACGTAGCGTACTGATCACCCGTTTTATAGGTGCTGCTCATTTCCACAAGCAGAAGATCCATTTGAGCTTGTGCAGGTAGGGGATGACGTCTTCGATGCCTACAACACTTACGAGGCATCAGGTGGGGCTGAGCGTTGAGCCTAGATCTGACTTGGAGATTGAGAGCGACTCGGCCGGACTCTATTTCTTTATTGGACCATGTATTATTTTATTTTAGTTATGTGGTGTCGAATAATCCTTTATGTTTTGAAAAACTCTAGTTATGTACTCTTTGGGTTGTAATCCTAAATCGCACTCTAATTTCTGTATGACTTGTGTTTTTCTAATGACTTGTATTTTATTAATGACTCGTATTGGATGTTAACATTGTTTAGCCTTAGCACTTATAAGTACTGGAACTGTAGGAGTGGACCGATCTGGTACTAAGTGTGGCGGTAATGCCTCCGAGTTTACGATTTTATCTTTTTGCTTCCGTTAAACCCTTTTTATTATATGAAAATTTTCAGTAGTAAATTTTGGGGTGTTACATCTACGCCTAGCTTTGTCCTAATGGCAATGGGTGTACGCATGTAGTTCAAAATCCATCCCAAGTCCAACATACAAAACTAATCCAATCTTTTTTGATAGATTAATACAATCTACAGATCTGACAGGATCGAATACTAATTTATCAAGATTCATACATAACATAATGCCGAAGCATACCTGAATCCATAATGCAAGAATTACTGATGGATTTGGGACAAGGGTGGTAACACGGTCTTTTAGATCGGACACACGCTCGTCGGTCTATTGACTAATGGAAATCTAATAGAATGAAGTATGTGTGACCCAATGACTACGATCTTATATGTAGACAACTAATCCTTTGTCTATCGAGCTATTCTACTTCGATCTATCAGCAACTTATAATATTCAATGTCTCTATACATATATGTTTACGTTTAATTTGATACATTTAATCCAATAATTTATACGTAAAATTTGATCACTTAAATATGGATTTAATTTATATGATAAGCTATAATTTTTATAGTTCATGTATAAATCCAAACCTTGGATAAAATTCAAACACTTTTTTCTCTGTTCAAACTATTAGTAAGAAGGAAATATAAACGGATTTACATTCAAATCTCTTACCGAACATTAGAAAGAACACATCACCAAATTTGCCACTGCCTCCAACAATTCGATCGGCACCTATTCGTGCCACGACAAGAAATAAAAATAATAAATGTTGATCCGTACTTAAGTCAGTTTAATAACGTGCTTCATCTTTGGACTCGAAAGCAACAAATTGAAGAAGATGGACAGAGGACAAGGAATTACCGGAAGAAAAAGAAAGAAAAAAGAAAAAAGAGTGGCCAATTAAGGATAAGACAAGCAGTGCAAGTAAGGTTAACATCAAGTGTGGATTCTCTGTTCCCGAGTCTGACTGAGAGGGAGGCGCAGCTTTACAGCTAAAGTACAGCCGAAGGACATTTTCTGTGATTATTAAAGAACCTATCTAATCTATATTCCTTACACCTCTAACTCTTTTGGACGTCGAATACTGTCAGTGATCTTCGGTATCAGTTCGGAACCAGATGCATGCACCTGGAAGATGATGAACCCGTCGAGTTCAGACTTGCGTTTCTTCTCGTCTTATATCGCCCAGGTATGAATAATGAGGGGATTCAAAGTTTTGGTCATTTTATCCCCATGCCACACAAATGTCTCGGTAAGGTTTCCCAAAGTACTTAAGAAAGGCCAGCAGGGTAGGGGGAGAGCATATCCAAATGGATAGTGAATCACCGGCCTGTACGCAAATTATGGCAACCACATACTATTAATTATTTATATTATTCTCATTAGATATTAGTACCTCCATCCGGTTAATTTCATCCCAGTTACTTAGGCACACAAGAGGTAACTTGTGAGAATTTCAACAGGCGAGTTATTAAACCACAGCACATTGGGATCATATGCTACTTTTTATTCTTCTTCTCTCTGAAAAGACACGTGAATTTATTAAAAATAATTATTTAAGATAAAAATCTTATAGCCTAAATATTTTTTAAAGAAGGAATTATCTTAAATAATTATATTTAACAGTCAACTCCAAACACCTCCTTAATTGCCTAAAGTTACGGATACAAAGCTTTTATGCCTGTATATACCTTTAAAAATTATAACCATATCCATATTTAAATTAGATAGATATGTTTTTTTTTCCTTATTTATAATTCTATCCGTTTATTTATCTATCAAGTAAGATTTATTAGATTTAGGATAAAAACTATTCAATATTAGAATTAGATATTTATGTTATGAGACTTTACTTATATTTTTTACTTTTAACCTTAAAAAATAAAATGATACATTATTTAATTGCAGGAAAAAAATAATTTTATATCTAGTAAATATATGCGTCTCCGAATTTAAATATAAAGACAGGTACCAATTTAGAGACTCCTTACTAATGCTTACATTCGAAGCCGGTATATATTTTATTTTTTCTCTCCATATTTATATTTTATATCTATTGAGTAAAATTAGTAATTTCTGAATAAAACTTATTTTGTTGTCATCCTTAGTTATTATAGTCGTCATTTTGACTAGTTACCTTTAAATAAATAAATAAAGGCCGTAAACGACTCAACTTCTTGTTGCCCTTAGGTCGTCCACAACAGAGGTGCAAAATTTTTTTGCACCTGTTGATCCGTGTTAAAGTGCCACATCAGCGGCGTAAAAGAATCAAAAAAGAGGCTCAGGCGCAGGAAAGTAAACCGACGCAAATTTTTTTACAGAAACAAAACAATCAAAAGATACAGTTATTTTTTATGTGTATTAACTGTATATGTACCGTAAAGTAAGCAAAATACTATAAAAAAAAGTATATTGATTTTTTTTACGTCTTCATTGTGGATGCTCTTACGTGGAAAGGGGAGGGGGGGGGCGCAAAACGAAGATAACAGCATACTCGTTCAGTACTAAACATATAGGGATGGCAATTTTCCCCGCGGGTTCGGGGGCCCGTCGGGGATTCCCCGTTCGGGTTCGGGTTCGGGGAGAGAATTCGGGGATCGGGTTCGGGTTCGGGGATGCTTAACGGGGATTTTTTCGGGGACGGGGCGGGGACGGGTTTGGGGTCCCCATCCCCGAACCCGCCCCGAAATTTTTTATATATATTTTTTTATATAATTATATATATATAATATATATATAATTTTTTTATATAATATATATTAAAAAATATAATATAAAAAAGTAGTTTGAGGATCGGGGATGAGATCGGGGATCGGGTATAAAGTCGGGTTTCGGGGATCGGGTCGGGTTTTAAGAACGGGGCATAAATCGGGGATGAAAAATAGATCGGGGATCGGGTCGGGTATGGGGATTTGATCCCCGCGGGGATCGGGTCGGGGAATCCCCGATAAAAAAATAACGGGGATCGGGTCGGGTTCGGGGATAATTTTCCTTATCGGGTTCGGGGATGGGGATGGGGTCCCCGTCCCCGACCCGCCCCGTTGCCATCCCTATAAACATATAAGTCAATTTCACCGGACTCATTACAAGTAAACTAGCACACCTTTGTTTTGAATTTGTCCTAATGCATGTCCAACATTAGATTTGGATTGAAAATTTAGATTGGACTGACGTGTTATTTTAAGTTTCTGTTCAAGATCGAATCGAATTGGCACTCTAGTTTAAGTTCCAGAGTCTCCGTTTGTTTTTAAAAAAATAAAAAGAAAAGAAAAATGAGAAGAAAAGAAAAATAAAGGAAAGAAAATAAGATTTGTTTTTTTGTTTGGTTGTTGGAAAATTTTTATGGAAAATTAAATTTTTGAAAAATATTTTTATTGGTTGGTTTAAAGAAGAAAATTTTAAAAAAAGTTGAATGTTATTATTTAAATACTTTAATATATTTAATAAAAATTAAAATATTATATTAATACATGAAAATTTTCATAAAGTGTATAATAAAATCATAAAAGTTGTAAGAACTCAATACTAATTTTAAATTTTTTTAGAAAAACTCTAAAATATTACATGCATAACTAAGCATAATTTTAAAAAATATCCGTAAAATATCAATAACCTTCAAAACTTCATACGAATAAGAGATAGAGTAAACAAGAATAAAATAAAATAAATCATCCTACTTTATTCACCAATGTAAAAATTTAAAAACTAAAATTCATGCAACCAAGAAAGCTTCCAAGGAAGTCCAAACTTCTATAACCAATTGTTTTAAAGGGCTTTTTTTTTATAATTCTTATATTGTTCCGTGTTTAAGTTTTTTCACTATATTTTAAAGAATTTCCTCAGTTATCTAAGAGGAAAATGGTGATGTTTAAGTTAATTTCTACCCCTGTATTATTCTTGGCAACCAAATGCCTCAACAACATTTTCCATTTGATTTTACTCCCTTTGCTTGCAACTTTCCATAAACCAAACATAATCTAACAGATTAAGATCATTTTTATCAGCTCCGATTCTAATTTTTATAAATATTTTATTATTATATATATATATATATATATATATATATATATATATATATATATATGTATATATAATGCAAAATATATGTAATTTAATAATTTTGAATCTAATTAGACTTTGATTCATAATTTTAGTTTGATTCCAACTTAAAAAATATTCGGCCTTTAATCGAATTTCGGTGTAATTTTGGACCATTGAGCATCTCTACTAGTACATACCTAGAAATTGCCCATTACCTTCTTGGTCATGCTCGTGAATGAGGAGTTCTAGATTGTGTTTTCTTCGTCATTCGTCTTCTTCAATTTGAGATACAACTCACGTTTGAATTTTCAACGTTCCCACCTCATATATGAATTAGATTTTGAAAGCAAAATGGACAATGAGCATAGGTGGCTCTCACGAGAAGACTAACAATATCCATATATCATTCGTAAATTAGTTTTAAATTATTAGGGCCTATTTGCAAGATAATTTGATGGGATGAAATGATATATATTGATATAATAATATTTAGAGTATGTTTATTAAAGCTAGCCGGTATACTAGTGGAAAATTATGAGGTGTAGACAATTTAACATAGTTTTTAATTTTAAAATTAGCTTATAAACTAATAAAAAAAACTAGTTTCAATAAGTTTAAAATTTAATATATAATATCTTTTCTATTCAAAAAGCTTCATAATAAATCGTGATAAAAGTAAGAATGTGTTGTAACCTTTTTTTGTGTGTGTAAAAAATAATTCTAAAGGTATCATGCTGCATCTATAGATAATTAAAATTCCTTAGAGTATTGAAACAAGTGATGCTTAATATAATTGCTAGTTACAATTAGATATGTCATGTGAGTTGTATGAAAATTTATTTTAATACAGTCTAGTATAATATAAATAGCCAATAAATTCAAATTAACTACATACATATGTGAATTGACAATAAAAAAATTTAAATAATTACATTGAAATTTAAACTTATTGATAATGGTAGTAACATACTCCATACATGCATATCTAAATAGTCAATAACAAATTTAAAAGTAATTAATTATTGTAAACAAATTAAAAATATATTTATAAATTAAAATTTTTATTTTGATTTCAACATTTTCATACCTACCCTATAACTTTTAATTTTTGGTAAAGCATTTAAATAATGTATTAATACCAAATTATTAAACGTAGCCACCTCTTTAATTTAAAAATAAAACCACGTGACTATTAAAAATCCATCGGCTTCAATTCGAAAGGGGGAAAACAATCCACTTACAACTCCACGTTTCTGGAATGATCAAAGTACCTCTGAGAATATTTAAAATTAAATACATGCCATAGTCGCTTCAATTCCCAAAAAAAAAATCAATTACGGTTCCATATTTATAAGATAAATAAACTGCTTCTAAGGATTCTTCGTAAAATTTGATACATGTCGTGCACTAAAATTTTAGTTTTACTATCTTCATAAATTAAAAAAGATATACAAATGAAATATAGAAAAAAGAGAAAGAAGATAAAAGTTTAAATTGTAATTTAACCTAAAATAAAGGAGAGATAGGTAAGGGAAGTTACCAACGGTATACAGATAGTGGGGAAAAGGGAGAAATCATGCTTTTACCTAAACTAGATTTGCACCCTTTAGGATAAATAAATATTATATAATTAGTTAATAAGGTGACATTAATTGTAAAAAAAATATAGATGTACGAGAAATAACTCTTCAAAGACATTCGATGGTCATATCTTTTCAAGGACTTCTTTAAATATAACAGCAATCCTTGAATTAATTTCACTAATATCATTAATTGCTGCATATAATAATTTTTAAATATGTATGATTTGTGACTTGAGAAATAACAACATAATATTAACTATGACTAAATGCCCATTTTTTGAAGAAAAAATCAACATTTTTAAGGGATTATTCTTGAATTTTATTTATTGTCGATGCATATGATACAATGAACGAAAGTTATCTAAGATTGAACTTGAAAGGCAACCTTGGATCAGATGGTGTTAAAAATATTCTAGCTAACAATACTCGTTCACCGGAAGTATTTTTACCTAAGATCTTTGCTTTCAAGACATGAGCTCCAAGCCTTATGATTACCGCCCTCATACCATTGCATAATCCAATTGAATGATTGATATTCCTCAATAACATATCAAGTGTAGTGATTTTCAAATTCAATACATCATTTGGCACACTAGAGTACTTAAGACTATTTAAAAATTCTAGAGTATGTAGGTCTTACAATAAATTGTTATTTGAATTAGATTAGCATGTTGTATCTAAGTTCAAATATGTTTATACTTCAGTTGAATTAATTGACAACATGTATTCATTAATACACTCTACAATAACAAGAGCTGGTGTTAGGATAGATCTTCCTTCAAAATAATTATCATCAATGATATTATGAGTAAATTCTGGATAAGTGCTTTCTACAGTAGTTGTAATTAGATCATTTGAATATTTTATTGAAAGATCATCTAAAATTTCAATTGTTGTATGACTATCATTAGGACCTCTAATTGTTTCTTCTCCAATGCTTGTAATCTAGTCTGAAAATTGATTCAACTCAATACATTCATTGATGAAACTAAGCTTTTGCAACCTCATATTCTTTGCCAATTGTAACACCTTACAATTTTACCATAAGTATGAAGAGTTGATAGTTGCATGAACAATGTCTTGTTGAGTAACCTTAGAAATCACATGTAATATTTGTTTAAAATGTCCACCAAGAACAACCATCTTACATCCAAATGACTTATCAAGGCTAAACTCATTATTGAAGCGTAAAATATCTCTTATGATTGTATCCAATGCTTCAAAGTAATATTTGTGCATCATTGGAGCTTTGTCCCATATTATGAGTTTACATCTTATAATCAAATCTGCAAGTGGGCTACTTTGTTTGATTTTGCATTTTCAATCTTCATTTGGATTTATAGGAATATTGAATTGAGAATGAGTTATTCTTCTATCTAATAATAAAATAGAAGTTATTACACTTGAAGCCACATTTAACACGATATCTCTTTTACATATAATAGTCATTGATAATGTCCTCCATATAAATGTTTTGCCTATACCTCCATACTCATAAATAAAGAACATTCCACCTACATCCGACCTTGCTGCCTCCATTATGGTATCATATACATGTTGTTGTTATGTGCTCATAACATATTTATTGATTGAGTTCTTGACACAAATTTGATTGATCATAATATATTTCCTCACATATCAATGCATTTCTAATGGTTGAATAAAACTTGGATCGTGGGAATGGTATTGGCTCAAACTCTCTTAAGCTTCTTCCACAATTTTGTAACAACTTTTCGACCACTACCAAGCCATAATTTTTAATCTCATCATCTTCAAAATTAAGCTGTGAAAATGAATTCAAGAATATATATATATAGTAGTTTAATAGTATGAACAAATAAATAATATAAATAGATAAGTAAGGTAAGTTACCTTTGTGTTGTAATAATAAATGTTGTATGCATAAAATGTCATTAGTCATGTAAATCCAAAAATATTCCAATTAACTTCAAGCTAGATAAGCGATTCATATGTCGATAATCTGGCAAATAGATTTCTTAAAGAAGATGAAAAATCCCAATGAGTTACCACAATAATTCCATTAGTGTATTCTTTATTATCATCTAACAAACCTAGGACATAACAAACATAATGATATCATGAATGTTACTTGCCATTAATACATTGTAATATCCTGAAAATTTGCTTAGCCTAATCCCACACCATTAGCACCCTAATTTGATCCAAATCTCAAGAAATCTTACTTTTAACCTTAACCAAATTTCTTAATCCCAAACTTCAACCGAAACCAAAACCTTGATTTGGATAAACCGTAATTCGTAAACCAAAATCAAAACCACTAAATTTTTCATTAATCATAATTACTTATGGATAATTCAAAATCACCTAATCTAATCCTAATTCCCTAATCCTTCTCTTTTTCCTTTTCTTTCTCCTTTTCTTTTCTTCCTTTCTTCCCTCTTCTCCCGTTGGTCCAAGACACAAGGTTTGATTTTGTTGCAACTTGCCCTCCACTTGCACCATCTCCTATCTTGTCCTTTGCAGACTTCCATCATCCATCAACCTTCCTTTCTTATCCTTTTCTTCTTCTCCTTCTATTCCCTTATCCCTGCACACCATGCACACCCTACACCACCATCACCTCTCCTACCACTCTTATTCTTCTTTCTCTTATCCTTACGCAACCTACACTCTAACCATTGCCATCACCTGCATTTTTCATCACCACACTCAACCATCACCTCCACTATCACCATTTTGTCCTTACAAGCCCATCAGACGTCTCCTTCCCCCTCTATTTTCCTTATTCCCCGATACACCATACACACACGCACGCATGACCATGTATATATATACTATACTATACTATACTATCCTTATTTTCTCTTTGTTTGGCCTCCAATCTATTCCTTTGTGTCAAAAATCTCTTTGCCCGAGCTCCTTGACATTCTCATATTATTCCTTCTCCCTCCTTCTTCTTCTTCCTCCTTCTTTCTCTATTTTTGGTGTTTGAACCACTCAAGCCACCATCGAGCACCACCTCAGCCACCACTCGCTGCCATTTGGATGGTGAATCGACCACCAAGATCACCCCGACCTTTCCCCTCACGGCTGCCTCTTTTCCTTTCTTCTTCCTCTCGAGTGTTGCAACATTGTAGAGTGCACGAACGGTGCACCACCTGCTGCACAGCTGTGCAACACTTAAATCTCCTACTGCACAACCATGCAACTCCTGCACTGTCTCGCCGTGCATTTTTTTTCTCTCAGCCAGGTGCTACACAACAGTGCAATTTCCACACCGCCTAGTCGTGTGTCTTTTCTTCCCTCGACCTGTTGTGCACTATTGTTGCACGGCCGCGCAACCTTCACACCGCCTAGCCGTGCACTTTGTTTTCTCTCAACCAGAAGCTGCACCATCTGCTGCACAACCGTGTGACTTCATTTTTTGGCCGTGCACCCCTATTTTCACCCCAAAAATTATCCAAACACAACCAAAATTTAACCATATCTCCACCACACATTATTCTACACTTCCATACAATTCAAGCTTCAATTTGACTCTAGTTAATTCCATTTTTACCCTCCTCTACCTTAACTTCCCTCTCAATTTTTAATCTTCGATCCTAATCATATTTTATCTTCTTTCCGTAGGTGATCTTTTGGTGATCTCGGAGGAGGTATAGAATTTACGTGCATAGAGCCCGATGTCCTTGTTGGTAAGGATACTTGTCGTAGCTAGGGATTTGTGTGATATATGTATGTTTATATGTGCTTTTGTGTTGAGTATGTTGTATTGTATAATTTATTTATGGAAATGCTATGAAATGATATCCTTGAGAGTAATGAAGTTTTGTAAGTACGTATTTAGGTACAATGTCGGATACATGATATCTATGGGAAACTGAGAACATGTACTTGGGATAATGATTGAAAATTTATATGTATTAGTATTAGGTTTCATAAGGTCTTTGGGAGAATATGATTGCCCCGACTACCCTAAGGGTATTATGATCATTTGAGGATAATTACGTGGTTGTACTTATGTGGTTCAGATGTATGTTTTGTGATTTTATATGAGTTCAACATGATAATATACAATCAACTCTGAATAAGGTACTAATCATTTAAAGTGAAAGATCACGTGTGTCGGGGCGATGTGTTTATATGGCTTCGTTCCACCGAATAATAATAGTGGCTAGGGTGTGTTGTCCCTAAGAGGTGCATTAGTCCATTCCATTGGATTAAGAATAGTGGGACCCCCCATACTCAACATGAATGAAAATATAAATAAAAGATAAAGTATAAATGAAAATATGTTAATCATGTAAAGTGGAAGACTACGTGAGTCAGGATTGAGGAGTGGAGTCCATTCCACCAGATAATAATAGTGGCTCGAGTGTGTTTTCTCCAAGAGGTGCTTCAAACCGTTTCACGGGTTAAAAACTAGTGGCTCAGGAGTATTTTACTCTAAGATGTGTAAGCTCCGTTCCACCGAATAATAGTGGCTCGAGTGTGTTGTCCCCAAAAGGTGTTTCAGACCGTTCCATCGGTTTAATAATAGTGGGGTCCCTGAACTCAACGTAAATAAAAGATTGAAATATAGTATATCTAATGAAAGACTTGGAATTAGTAATTGTCTAGCATTCTTTGATTTGTGTATGTATGATTTTCTTATGAAAATTCTTGTATCATGTGTAACCTTGCTTGACTATACCATTACCTTACTCAGTATGTAGCGTACTGATCATCCGTTTTATGGGTGCTGCTCAATCTAACGAGTAGACGACCTAGATGTGTATGTGCAGGCGGATGATGACTAGGTAGATGATTTTACAACCTATGATGATATATATGTGGAGGAGTGATTTATTCATATCTAGGTTTTGGACGTGGAGTCATGTTATCCGGATGATAATTTTACCTGGATACCTTTTTGGACTCTTAGTTTCATGGGATCCCTTTGTTGTATTTTGGTATTGTAATCAGAGTTGATCTCCAAACGCTTATATGATATTATTAAAAGTTATCTCATTTCTTATTATTATGTTTTAAATTTTCTAATCGATTTGCCTTGTGATTGACGTAGGATGGTGGGGTAAGCCAAAATTATGTCAATTACCACAGCAACACCCAACTATTTGATTAAATGCTTCCACTTAAAACAAAATTTTTCAGTAGTAAATTTTGGGATGTTACATGCATCTTGTATCTTCATAACTTGTAGGTCCATGAAAAACATTAAGAATACATCTTAAATAGTAGAGTTCACTGCTTCCAGTAGGAATATAGAAAATCCATCTAATAGAGAACCCTTTTTTTTTTATCTTGGTTGCCATTCTCTATTGTACTCATCCCAAATGAATTTTTTAGGGAATTTGGAATAAGTTAATTCCCTTGCTTCGGGATAATGTTTATTTTCCTTCATCCAAGCTAAGAACATACTATACTTTATAGATAACCAATCAACAACAACATCAATTGGATCACAATCAAGAAAAAAAAACCACTTTGCTGATTTGGAAGATGAAAGCCTAGCTTTCAACTAGAAGATCTTTGAATTGAATATCATATTTGAATAACCTCCATGATGCTTCACAAGACAATATATATCTATAATCATAGTAAATATGAACTTCGTTTGCCTTTTTTACTACTTCGTCATCCCTTGTACTTCCATAAAAAGAGGCAATAACAGGATTGTGTTATTTGTTAAAATATTTAAATAAATACTTGATAGAGCGAGATTGATTACACCACTCAATATTCAAATTTGTATTATACATCAGCAACAAATAACGATTGTGACGAAGAATAAACCTATTATCAAGAGGAACTTCGCTCTTCACCACTATTCTCCTGTTATTTCTTCTTTTATACATGAGATATCCATCATCATCAATATTTGTTGGTTCAACAAACCTTTTTAGGAAATTTATTCATATAACGACCATCAGACATGTAAGGGGAGCTCCTCGCAATGATACCACATGGTTTATGTACCATATCATCTTCAGTTGTTGTATAATGGGCAAGATCAATGCTTTTATTTGAAATTTCAATAGAAATTATTTTGTCTATATCATTTGCCATTGGATACTTGTCATTTGCTGCAATAAATAAAAATATGTGTTAATTCTAGTGAGCTTGAAACTATCACTTCTAACCATACTTGGAACCTAGTTAACTTACCTAGGGGTTGTAATCTAATCAAGAGTAAGTCAGTCTTTAGAAAGAAGTTGAAGATAGATGGGAATGTGGATGAAAAGAAGGCTAAAATAGTAGTTGTGGGATACACTCAAAAGAAGGTCATTGACTACATTGACATTTATTCCCCGGTGACTAAGGTGGGCACAATCAAAAATCTAGTTGCCTTAGCTGCTATTTATAGTCTTGTAGTACATCAAATGGATATAAAAAAACCTTCTTAATGGTGACTTAGAAGAATAAATCTATATGGAACAGCCTAGTGGTGGTGTAGTGCCTAGTCAAGATGATAGGGTTTATAAGTTGAAAAAGTGCTTTTATGGTCTTAAATAAGCCCTAAAATAGTGGTATGAAAAACATAACCAAATCGTAGTGATTAATGGATATATTGTGCATACTTCATATATCTGTGTCTATTTTAAGATGTTTGGATCTAATTGTGTGATTATATATCTTTGTGTTGATGACATGCTTATGTTTAGTACAAGCATGGAGGTAGTTAGTGAGATTGAGAATTTTATATCTTCCTAGTGTGAAATGTAGGATTTAGGTGAGGTTAATGTAATACTTGGTATTAAATTGAGAAATTCTAAAAATGGTATTTACCTTAGTCAATCTCATTACATTGAAAACATCCTAAAAAGGTTTGGTTATTATGATGCGGAACCTGTGAAAACTCCCTATGATCCTAGCGTACACCTTAAGATTATAAGAAGTGTGGTGTTTCCTATGAACTATACCAGACCTGACATAGATTATGTTGTGAGTTTCTTGAGTCATTACATTCACAACTCTAGTGATGATCATTAGAATGCTCTTTGTCGTTTGCTTAGGTACTTTAAGGCTACGCCCACAAATTCCCTACCGTGTTAGAATGTTACCACGATGCAAATTGGGTGACTAATGATGATGAAGTTAGCTCTAGTAGTGGCCATGTATTCGCATTAGGTGGCGGGGCTATATCATGGAAGTCCTCTAAATAGACATGTATAGCACGCTCTACCATAGAATATGAATTTATTGCTCTTGAGTTGGTAAGTTAGGAAGCCAAATGGCTCAAGGACTTATTAGCAGAAATACCATTATAGGGGACATCTAGTGTTCCTACTTCACTTCATTGTGATTCACATGCCAAAATTGTGATTACTAAGAATAATGTGTAGTATGGAAAGAAGAGACACATTCGTGTCACACAATGAGTGATCAAGAATTTGTTGAAAGAAGTCCTAATCTCCTTAGGGCATGTGCATTTAGAGAGGAATTTGACAGATGCTCCCACTAAAAGCTTATCAAGGAAAGTGATCCTTGAATATTCAATAGGGACAAGCCTTAATCCCAAGGTAGATGAAAGTATGATGAATATGCAAGCAAGTCAAATTAAATGGGGTCACACCCAATATGATACAATAGATTCAATGAAGTCAAACAGAGTTGTATGATCACTCTTTAAGCACTACAGTCTCCCCTTTGTAACATGAATTAATGAATTGTGCATGATATTTTGATCCTATAGCTAGTTTTGGTGATGCTATTGAGACACATTTGATGGATTCACATATGTGGTAGTGCTAAGTTAGAGTTGTATGCTCATTTTGAATCCATAACCAATATTAGAGGTGCTATGATACACACTTGATGGATTCTACTGATAATTTTAAGGATGAGCTTGAAGCTCTTGATGAGTCCATAACCATACATGACAATGCTAAAGAGATACACTTGATAGACTCTCCTTATTGGATGTGAAGGTGAGCCACCTTCTATTAGAGAGTTAAGTTATCTCTCTAGAGCACTCAAGATTATCCAAGGTATGTGTAGAGTCATTTAATACACATTTTTTTAAAATGTTTTTTATCAAGAAAATATTGTAGAATTTAAAAGTGTAATATGTTCTACAAGGAGGAAATTCAAATCTAGGTAGTTTGAGAGAAATGCACTACTAAAACTATGTTATAACATCATTTCTCTATATCTTAATTCAATCAAAAGATATTGATATTTATGTATGAAGCTTTTTTCCTTTGTCTAGGATGTTCTTTTCTTATTTACTTTAATTTTTCTTGTAGTTAGTAGGGATTATTAGATAACTACAAGAAAACTGCCCATATTCTTCATTTTTCCAATAATCACACTCTCCATATAGTCACTAAATGATTCATATTTTTCATATGTTCTCTACCTTTCCACCACTTTTAATGGAAGTGGGGTGAGTGGTAGGAGTAGGGTTACTTCTAAAATTACTTATAAATACATGCAGTAGCTTGGACTTGGTAGATATTAAATTCGATTCTCACAAGCCATGTTTATTTCTTTCAACATTGAGTGAGCGGGTTCAAAGAAAATTATGTAAACCCTTCTAGAGTGAAGGACTTTGACGATTGCACCGTAGTTAGATCCGGATCTAATTTTTTCATGACAAGTAATCATTTTATGATATAACAATCTCATCTTTAGATCTTTATTCTTTTAAAATAATTACCGCAAACGCTTTCATCACTCATTTGCATTGCATTTCACCCTTTTAACTGATCAGAAGGTAAATTGACTGCCCAGCCCCCCGGTCATCATACGTGCATCTTCCGTTTGTTAGCCTGTTTATTCTAGTATTTACTAGCAGTATCTATTTTCACTCAACAATGCAGTAAGCAGCAATCCATATCAACAAAACAAAGTCGAATCAAGCCCCGACATTTATAGCATAACTGCGATTACAAATGCAATTAAGCACCACAAATCCATCGCCTGCTTAGCTTGTCCCTCCTACTTCCCCCCACTTCATGTATCTAATCCAAACAAAAAGCACCCGAAAAATGGCCTTTTCCCCACACCCTCAACCCTACTCGAACTACAATTTACTGATCCTTTTTTCTTTCTTTTTTCTTTTTTCCTTTTCAATTCCCTTTACCTGAATTTTCATTTGGTCCTGATGACATACTTTACATAGTAGTAGTCTACTACCAACACTCAAAACAGCAAGCTACGGGGAAATGTTTACCCGTCAAATTTAACTTTCTACGGTGCAAATATTAATCCCTAGCAATCGCAATTATTTACACCAATTATCCCCCCCCTACTCTTTATTTTTTTTCCCTGCATCGACTTCGTGAAAAGGAGGCGTCCAGGTTCCAACTACCAGAGCTCTGAAATTTTACTCGGATCTACTTCCCTCCTTTCGCCTCGTACAGATTTTCATTCACTGCCTGAACCCGTACCCAAGTGATTGATTCGGGTACTGAATGAAAGGATCCATTGTGCTGGTCAGACTCTGACTCTGACCGAACACGTTCGAGTTCTGATTCAAATTATATCCATTCGGCCAGCTGCCGAAGATCGGTCCGCTCTGAACCTCTTCATCATCGACCAAGTTACGAAACGTCTGTGGAGGCGAATCCACCTGACGAAGCGCAGGCAATGAAGGAACAACAAAGTCATTTCCATGCCTGTTATTCCCATAACCTTGTTGAACCTGCTGCTGCTGGGATACTCCTCCCGTCATGATAGAATTGAGTTCAGGAACAGCGGGTGCAGTTAATCCGAGAAGCGAAGCCCAGTCAAGATTCCCAGACCCGAATCGTAAGAGACCTAACTTATCGTCAGGCCCCTGACCCGTCTTCAATGAGTTGACACGCGGGGGAGAGAATTGTTGGCCGATTTCAGGTAAGGATTCGAGGACTTGGTCGATGTGAGAGGAGGATGAAGAGGGCGAACCAGCACAACCGGCACCGGTACTGTGGTCTCTGTAGCTGATTGATGGTGACATGTATTCGTCGGTGCCGCTGCCGAGGAGCTCTTGCTTTGATGCTGAACTTGAGGTCTTGTTGTAGATTCTACATAATACCCAATCGTCCAACTGTAAACAAGAGGGGGCAAAAAAAAAAATTATTATTGATTAATTTAATGCTTTGGTAGCCTTTTTACGATTTGAGGAAATTAATTAATTAATTACCAGTTGAAGAGAAAAACAGAGTTTATGGAAATAGTGAATAAATACGAACCTTAGAGCTGCCATTTTTCCTTGGTGGATCGGAGAGACGGTACTCATGCATGATCCAATTAGTCTTTCTACCCTTTGGGGCTTTACCGACATAGAAAACCAAAGCTTTCTTTATCCCCACCTTCCTCCCTTGTGTCGTGATTATCTTATCGGTTCCCGTTGCTTTCCAATACCCAGAACCGGCTACTCTGTTCGGCCTCGAGCCGTTTGGGTACTTTCGGTCTCTCGGACTAAAGAAATACCATTCCTTTTCTCCAAACATCGCCTTGCCTGGGCAATTAGAGAGAATAAAACACCCAAGTTAGTAAAGATCTCGCGAAGATCGATTTTTTATTTATTCATTTATCCGATTGAGATTTAAAATTGAAGGAACAGAAATTAGAAGTAGAAGTACTCACTTGGTAAGACCCATGGATCGAATTTGTACAAATCAATATCTCCAATAATTTGAAGAGAGAATTCATGGCCGGCCACTTTCCGGCATAAATATTGAACTAATAATTCTTCATCTGTTGGATAGAACCGGAACCCAGGCGGTAAGCTCAATTGAGCGAGCGGATCTCTATCTGTCAAACCCATTTCGTTTCCCCTCCTATACCTTGAATTCCGCTCTCTGTTTTTCTCAAAGGCACAACCAGAGATATAGATAATTATATGTGAGAGAGAGAGAGAGCGAGCGAGCTCAGAGCTGTGCTTTTATCTCTGATATGAATGAATTGCTCAGAAGAAATTCCTGGTTTCTCTCTCTGTTTTCTTATTCTAAAAATTTCAATTCCAATAATGCGAAGTGGCCGGCGGCTTATATAGGCGTCGGCACTTGGACCGGTAATCTAGTGCGAGGGAAAGCAAAGTGCACCCAGGACCGGGAGGGGCGGGGCTGCCGAGTAAGAAAGGAAAACAAAAATACAATAAAATAATACTAGTAAAACAAAGTGAGAGAGAGCGATAAGTACGGTCGTCCTTTTCTTACTGTTTGGTAGGTAGGTCCGATCGCAGCTGTCTAATACCCGACACGTATACAAAATGGTTCGAACTTATCAATTGCTATTTGCCTATTTGCCGGTGTATTTTACTTTAGTCGGTCCTTATCCTCCTCCTCCGCTCCGTTTGAAACCGGCTCACGAAAACCACGTGGACAACGACATTCCCTATTTAGGGGGCCTTGCGCGATTAATAAACTCTGTCTAAGGCCCGCTCTACCTCGCTCATTCCCCCCCGACTCTAAACGTTGTTGTGTGAGAGTACAATTAACATAATAATTTTTTCATTCGATTTTTCTAACGATTCCTCATTGATATTTATTAATATTACTAAAAATTAATGTAAAAAATAGAGCATTTGATGTCAGGTATTTGTTTAATTTTTTATATAGAATTTACTAATTCCACTTTTTTAGATAATAAATTAAGTTTTAATAACACACACACTCTCTCTCTCTTGATACACTCATTAGACGAAGTAAATTTCATGATTATACCGCATGATTCACACACAATAAATTTTATATCTTCCATAGATTTTATCATGTGCTTCAAAGTATTGAGAGAAGTAGAGTCGTTGGACTCGGCTCGTTAAGAGCTCGACTCGGCTTACTATTTAATTAAATTAGTTTTAAAAATAAAGTTTGAGTTAGTCTCGTTTGATCTCGAACTCGTTTACGGTATAAAAGTTTATAAATTGGGTTCATTTACCATAAAAACTCACGAATCAACTCGTTTCGACTAACTAAGAGTTCGACTCATTTATAAAAAGAAATCAAATTTAATCTTTATTTTTAGATTTATTTATTAATGGCTCAACTTGGCTCCGCTCGTTAACAACTATAACCATAAGTGATTTAAAACAAAATTTTTTTTTATTTACAATCATTCAATTTAGCCTTCTCATGACTCCCCTCCCCCCTCTTTTCCCAGTGACGGTCGCCCACGACGCTTACATAGATAAGATTTGACATAAGTGAGTTGCGTGTGGTGTGAGGGTGATTTAAGCCCTTCTAACAACACCTGTGCCCGATACTGCGGGATGGGCTAGCTTTCACCGCCGGATCGGATGACTCTGCCGCCACGCTATATATGCATGCGTCGATCTCTTCGTTCGCTTGATATCCCTAATCAGTAAGCACGCAGAATCGCAGCGACCTTGTACTCCATCAGCTGCACCGAGTACGCTTCATTGGGCTAGCTGCCCCAATGTAACAATGAAACTAACTTAATGTATACGCACCGTCGTAGCTTTTCATCAATCATTTTAACGCTATAACCTTCAGCATCCTCGGTGCCATACGCACTGCGAGTGTCTCCATACAATATACAATTGTCCAAAAGGATAGAACTGTAATAATTAGTAAAACTATCTACTACCTTCTTCATAATTAGCACATCGATTAACACGGCACACGACGTGTGTTTTCTAGTCCTAATACGGGGCATGCTTCTAGCTAGTGTGGCCTCCAATCGAATTATTCTGGCTTTATATCCTTTTAGTCGGACTTTTCCTTATAAATAAATAAAAGAGGAAAGGGGGACTGTATCCGGGAGAAGGGTGCGAGTCACCACTTTGGACAGACACGTGGAGGTTGCTCGGTCATAAAAAATCTAGAAGGTCTACCAAGGGGAGAAGTTACTACGTCGTGAGCTTAACACGGCATTCTACATTTAGTATATTTATCCATGATATTTTGTTTTTCATTAACTTTTTTAAAATTATAAATGTGATGTATCTAAATATATTCTTTTCACATTAAATATCTCCAAACAATTATAAATTTAATATAATTAATAATAAATACCCTACAAATATAAATATGCAGCCGGCGGTCGCGTTCCACCCCGTTCGGTGAAAGGGGCACCTATTAATTTTCCACCGAGGGGAGGGAGGCTGATGATAGGGAGCGTTTTTCACGCGCAGGATAAGAACAACGTCGGCAGGAAAAAAGGTCACGCCGCAAGGACACGTGCTAACATGCGGACTGCTCGGCAGCCGGAGTTAGGCACGAAGAAAATATTTCTGTCAATTTTTTTCAGGAAAAATGAGGAGAGAGAGAGAGAGGGGGAGTGAGAAAAGGAAATGGAGAGGGCAGCCGCACTGCGGAAAGGTGGCAGCAGGATAACGGCTGGCAGTGGCACCAGGGATGGCGACACGTCAGCAAAAGTAATTTGAAAAAAGGACTTAGCTTTTCCTTTTGCTTTAATTTATTCAACACGTAAAAATGATGGCTTTCGGTACATTAAATCAGCGGAGTCGATCTCGAACCGACGACCGTGCAGGGTCGGGTGGTTTAAAGTAAATGAGTTTGAAAATAAAATTTAGATTATTTAATGAATTTTTATAGTAAACAAATTAAGATGAAAAATTTATATACTCTAAATAAGTTTAAATCTAACCTTTTTTTTATCATCAGATTCAACTTATTTATTAAATAAGTATTAAATAAAGATAAAATTTATTTATTTAACTAAATAAATTAGTTAATTAAAATCTTAATAAATTAAATATACAAAAATTCATAAACCGACTTTACTTTTTTACTACCTAATTTTTAAAATGATCCTCTACAAACGATGAAGGAGGCTAAATAAAAAAAAGTTCGTTCAAATTAAAAATCGATCGGAAAGCTAATAAGTCCACAATAATATCATCGAAGTCTTTGGGCTATATTTATAAATTATCCCTATATGCTAATTTTAGCCTCCATAGACAACTTCGGTCTTCACTTGACCAACTTTGCAATTCCCGCATATTTTCTTTTGTGGATCGAATATTCTACCTTTATATTTAGCTCAAAGAATATGACATCATTAAATGCTACTCTAAAGACAAGACTACGTTTCGGGTATTTTTGAACCCAGCTGTCAGTGTTTAATACTAACCTCATTTGGTAAAATCTTATTTTTGATATTACTTGCATATTAGATATTAATATTTTATTAGTAATATAATTAATAGTATAATATTATAATAAAATTAATAATTAATAATTAATAATTTTATTATTACTGTTATTGATATCCATTATTCAGTATTTATTACTGTTATTTATTAATATTCATTAATAATATTATTATATCATTAATCATTATAAATATAATAACAATAATAATTATTAATATAATAACATTAATTATAAAAAATATAATTATTCATAATAATTTTTACATATTAATATTAGTTATGAATAATATGATTATTAACATATAATTATCAATTATGATGATTATTATTAATATTATGAATATTAAATAATCTGATTACTGATAATAGATCTTCATGATATTAATATTATGATCAATATAACACCATTAATTATTAGTAATATGATTATTAATTGTTATTAGTAACACTATTAATATATTATTATGAATTATATTATTAACAGAACAATCTTAACATAAAAAAAATTAACGCTGTGTTTATTATATACACCAAACATTTCAACATAATTATAGAACAATCGCATCTCTTATTAACCCAAACATAACCCATTTATTCAAGAGGTACTAAGGTGGCTTTCTAGTCTAGTTGACAAATCAAGGTGGATTCAAATCTTGAGCGAAATACAGCTACATAATCTTGAGCAAATATCGTTAGCGACAACAGCAAATAAAATAATCAACTACTAACTTCCTAACATCACATTAAAGTACTCACATGAGATCAAGTAGCGTATACAAACCAAAATTACTAACTTTCCAACATTATGTCAAATAAGTCACATGACCTAAGTCATATATATGCAGCCCAAGCACTCCAAATCTTAAGCACACATACCTCCTATAGGGTTTGCAAATTTTTATGATAAGAAATGAGTTACTTGACCAAAAGGTCCAACTATGCACTTGGTGGCCTACCAAGTCATGAGATCCATTTCCAAACTCAAGTCTTTCACTTAATATTATTATTATCTTATTCAATCTCAAAGTATTATACCAAGAATACAACAATCCCCAACCACAATTTATGAAATCAACTATAAAAACCAACCATCCAATCAAATCAAAGGACCTCAAGGGTCTCTAGAACAAATCAAATATCAATACAATCCTAAAGGACCTAAAGGGTCACATCAATTCAAAGCCATCCAAGCCTAGGGTTAGGCATTACGCCATAACCCAAACACTTATAAAAAATTTACTTAATCCATTCCTTTTCCAACCTATTATGTCCAATTATTCAAATACCAATCATAAATTCAACTATAGGTCCACCAAGGCTAATTTAGACCAATTATTCTATACTAGGCACATTTTAGCCATTAAGACCAAATACCCTCAAAACCCTCATTATCACAAACTTAACTATTTCAACCTCAAACATAACATGATACAATAATCTCCTGAAAATAGCTAAAAGACATTTAAATAACACATAAACATGGAATGCAAAAAATCTAGAAAATCTTTAAATGATATAAAATATTATTTTACCCTTACACTTGAATTAAGCATATTAAACACATACAATCATAAATAAGGCAGTGTGTTCTTTGCTCTACAAGGAAGGATGAAACAACACACCTTTTTTTTTCTAGTGTTTCGATAGCTTGGAGATTTGGAGGAAAATTAAACCGGACTTTGATTGTAGAGATGTCATACACTCATAGGAAGCTAAGTTGAAGAATTTGGTTAGAGCTATGAGGAAACCAAAAGATAATAAGAATTTACTGCACACATGTTTCATCACTTATATGGATTCTATCCGGCATGAAAGAAACTTTAAAGTCTTTAGGAATATTTACAACTCTAGTAATACTCTCCTCAAATACATTAGTTTTATAGTGGCTAGTTGATGTAGGGGTATGCCCTATAAATTATACAATTCGTGGGTTGGTTTATTTAATATTACAACCCATTATTTTGATATTGGTGAAATAATTGAGCGAAACTAGTATACTTAGAGCTAATAAGGTGTTTACTTATTTAATGACGGGCCAAAGAGGGACTTAAAAGGCACTAAGCTAAATTTTTATGAGGCACATTGAGGTGTATGTTTTTCCTTATAAAATAATCCATATTATTATAAGGTATATATATTATTTATTAGTTAGATATTTGTTAGAAGATTTAGTTAGATCTTGTTAGCTAAAGTTCTATATATTTATATTTTCCTATGAGTGTCGATTTTATTTTGGATTTTTTTTTTGTGATTATTATCTTTTAGTTTTAACCTATATTTTTATGGAGAATCATATTTGAGGAGGCGTAAGGTTAAGTTAAGTTTGATTCTTTAATTGGTTCTCAACGTGAGTTCATTCTTAATATGTGATTTCTGTGTGGTTCACAATTCAATAATATCTATTCAATTTCTAGATGATTTGAGGGAGTTTTTTTTTTCAATTGAACATATTCATATCCCATACAATATAGCATAAAAACATTCATATACACACTCATATTCACCTTCAATATTTATCATCTTCAACCTCTTAAAACCCTAAACCTCCTCCATAGCCACGCTTCTTGATATCTAAATTACCGCTATTAATCCAATATTTTTAGTTCATAATCAACCTTATAAATTTACAAACACCCCTATCAAACCCCCATCATAATCATCCAGATATTCAAACTCCAAAAATCCATACTTTAAATCAAAACCCTAACCTTAATACCCTATTATTTTCCTGTGTTTTCCTCCATATTTAATATGTAATTATGCTTGAATTTAAATTGTCATTAATACCCTATCATTATACATTAATCCACCATTAAAACCTATAATCAATCAAATTCCCAAATTTTCATAAAAATCACAAAACCCTAACACCTCAACCGCAACCTTAATCTTCTAATTCATCAAATTCTTGATGTTGTTTTGATTCAAATCTTGTGTGGCTCTTGTAAATTACTTTATTTGGTTGTGTGTGTTTCCTATACACACCATTAGTAGACTTTGCGCTCCTAGTAGAAACACGAAGTATGCCAGACGGAGACGGTATATTGATAAGTTGGCGATAAGATGAGTTGGTTGTACAATTCTTCCTCTTTTTTTTTTGGAAAGTTATACGCATATTGTTACTTACAAAAAAATAATCATAACATATGCATATTTAAAATACCATATATTTCATTCTTAACATTTATAATAAGATATGGCATGTATTCTATTCTCTTGATGAAAATAAAGCATAGCACAAGTAAATTGACATTTTTCCCCTAGAGTATGCAGATATTAAATCATGCAACAAAAAAAACCCTTAAACATGACTCTCCCCCTAATATATCATATGTTAAAGTTTAAGTGAAATACTTAATCGTTGTAATGGAATTAATCAAAAATCATGAAAATGCTTCAAAAAGGGAAAAAATGTCCTTGTTGAGCCACTACATAAAATAAGAGCACTTATTTGCATAATTCAACCTATTATCACATGTGTAAAATTGTACTATTAAATACAAATACATATATACTTGATAGAATAAGCATGCCCCTATACAATGATTGAAAATCATTTAAATACACACTCGTAATCATATTTCATGCTCTTACACATTTTGTCACAACGATCACAAATGTCATAATAAATAAACCATAGCATGGTTCTAAGCTCTGAAAGTCTAACATGATCATATTCAAAATTCTACCATATCAAGAGTGATTGGATTTACATAGATCCAAGCCCAAGTCATACATATAAAAATGTCTTTCCAAGGTAATCTCAAGATCCTTCTATATGATCTTCAAATCATAAAAAAAATAACAACACATATAAAGGGCATATAATATAAAAATTAAGCAACAAAATAAAATTCCAAACTTCATACCCTTGACAAAATGATACGGATGATCAAGAGGGAGGGAAAAAGGTGCTAACTTTACAAATTAACCACTAATTTAACATCCTTTACTCATTTAAAAAATAAATAGAAGCTATATAAGGGAATTATTGAAGTAGAAGATCAAGAGAACACTAATAGAAGAAGGAGGAAGGGTCTTGAAAACATGGATAGCTAGAACAAGGGAAAGAAAAAAAAAGAGAGAGGAAAGAGCTACTAGAAAGGGAAAGAAAGGAGCAGGACACTTGAATGAAAAATAAAACAAGCAAGATGTGTAAGAAGACGGAAAGTGGTTGAATGAAACTATGACAAGCCAAACAATCAAACAAAAGGGTGATAGGGGTGGGCGGTCGACAGTCAAGAAGGTTGGGGAGGTCTGACTTGACAATGGTAAGGTGAGAGAAATGTTTGAGTGGAAGAAATACACAATGGGCAAAGCTAGAATGCGTAGCTTAAGGGTACAAGATTTATGAAACAAATGATCATAATCTAAGCAAGGAAGGTAAAAGGTGGATTTTAGTGGCCTAAAGGTATGCTTTTCAAACTTCAGACGTTTTTTAATCTAGGAATGATCAATAAATAAAATAAAATAAGAAAAATACCAAAATAAATCTCAAAAATTACCAATTTTTGTAAGAACATGTCAAATAAAGTTTTTGGGTAAAGAAATTGAATTGGAGATGAAATAAGTTTATAATTAAGCACGGGATATTACGGTTATAGTTACTACCTCAGCTTAGCGAGGCCTCAATCATTGGCTCTATAGTCATAGGTTTATATAAGATGGTATTTGAGGTTATAAATAAAGGGGTATCACTTAAAATATATATATAATATTTTTTGGTAATGAAAGTACGTAGAATTGAATAGGACTTGTACTTTAAGCTCAACAAGAAGAAGAGCGGAAGCATGTGGGAGAGAGCAAGCAAAGTGAGGCGAACGAGGTATTGAAGCATACGGTTATAAATTGATATTAAGAGGAATGAGCGACCGGCGTAGGATCATGAGGCGAAACTCTTGTAATAGGAATATATATTCTCCACAGTTCCGTTGCTCGACAGACGTCTATGTAGCTTATCTACTAACTGCATGGGGTACAAAATTATCCGCAAGCCAAATTTTGAATTTTAATGTTAGAGATTATTTTTCATTTATTAATTCAAGTCAAGCCATTTTAGAGGGTTTTTTTTTCTGCCTTCCCAGTCCAAAAGGTAAAAATGTATTTTTTTAATATGGATACGGGAGGGGTAATTTATTCTTGTTGCTGCGGGGACTATGAATACATTAATTGCTCGTTTGGTATGGGAGTAATAGGGATAGAAAAATTACCTCTATATTTTATATATCTTATATAATTTATCTAATATTAAATATTTTTATTCTAATAAATACCCATTTTAGATCTTAATTTAATTTAAAATAGGTATTTTATTAAAAATATATTTATTATTATTAAATACTTCATATAAAAGATATAAAATAGAGGGAAAAATTTTTCTTCTCTATTATCCCATAACAAACAAGCCCTAAGAATTGAAGTATAGATCCTAGGTGCTTGTATTATTTTGTTTCGAGGCCATAGTAACCCCAAAACGGTCGACTTCGAAATATTATTTCGCTAGAAAGATGATGAAATAGCTTTCTTCCATTTCCTCTTTGGGAGTTTCTTCCACTCATCAACCGCTTTGAAAGAACCAAGTTAAGCTTCCACGTGTGGTCGTAAATCGACCTTTCTTCTTTTACTTTTTGGAACGGAGCAGCCGGGGGGGATGGATTTAAATAAAAAAGAAAAAGAAGAAGGGAGCCCGGGAATGCTGTTGTGTGGGGTCAACGTCCGAAAAGTCTAAAGGTTAGCTAGATAGTTCGTTTGTTTGATTAGGAGGGGCCCACGGGGGGGGGGGGTTGGGAATGGCTTTTGGATTTTAGATATTTTAGCGTACGTGGAGCGTAACCAAGATCTTTGACGGTGTGAATCGAAGGAGACGGGGCTGGCTGGCTGGCAGGTGAATGGGGTAGATATTTATATGGGCGTCCTTGTTACTTGTTAGCACGCCACGCCATAGAATAAGTCTTGTCGGTTTCCTGACTTCGAGAAATGTCTAGCAGGTCAAATTGAATTGTAGGGTAGGGATCGCTCTCTCTCTCGTTTCTTCTTTTTGTTGTTGTTGTGGTGTGTATGTGTGTGGAGGGTAGCGTGGCCCAATGATAGTGTGCTTTGAGTTTTTAATGGTGTTTTTAGTCAAAAGATGAGATAACGTATGGATGGAACGAAATGAAATAGAAATGAGTGGAAGGCCTGTGTAGCCGGTGTGGTGTCGTTGTATCGTGGAAGAAGGAAGGCAGGCAGGCGGGCAGCGGCAGATTTTAAAGTTTCAGTCAACTGAAGGTTGAGGCAACTCCAAAAAGTTTTGAGAGTGAAGTTGCTCTCATCCGAAACCGATATTCATTAGAGATGATGATGCTCTTTACCTTGTACGCTTTTCTGCGTGCCGTGCATCGTATACGTGCATGCATGAGGTCATGCGGGACGTAAATCCTTGGAGCCAGGAGTTTTATGCCGGACAAAGATTCTGATCCCAAAAATCCCAAAAAAAAAATAAAAAAAAAATATTAGTAACATATGCACAAAATGTGAATTTATTAAATGTAAGGGACGAAAATACTTTTCCAAACACGAACTAATTATGATATAAAACAATACATATATACTTTCGAACACATCTTTTTTTTTTGTTTCATAATAATTTATGAATCATAAATTATTACAGACGGGTGGGAGAATTTTATTTTAGATCGATAGCAGTGGACTGCATATTATATCAATTCTCGCCCGACTCAATCAACTCAAGTAGCTAGCGATACTAACTGTTAGCCGCAAGGAAATAGTAATTTAAGAATGACTATAGCCAATCAACTGAGCAAGGCATATATGTGTGCCGGACCGTCGGCCAATCGATTAAAACGTGGAGCAGAGGGTCCGCAGCAGAACGTGAGTCTCCAATTAATTGGTTAAAGATCAATCCACAACATGGACCAGTTGGAGGCTTCGGAGTCGGATCAGCTCTGACGGCTGGCGTCTTCTCCTCTGCGGTCGTGGATTTTGTCTGCTTATTGTACGGCAATAAATTAATTGTGGCGATTGCATGATCCTATAACTACTTTCCTGTGCGAGAAACAGCGTGGTCGTTTCCAGCACATCTTGTCATTCACCCTTATCTATCTAGAATTCGATACGATGGACCGGCACGGTTCTCTCATACTTTACAACTCATTCCGAATAGAATTTCATCTTCTTCTAATAAAATAAAATTCAGTTATTTGATATATCAAAACATGTAACTTTATCCAAAAAAAAAAAAAATAATAAAACACTAGAAGATGAAGATATTATATAGATTTGGAAAAAGCTTTCCATTTCCATTTTCGATGAATTTTATACCATGTAGGCCTTTAATCAATTATCCTTCTAATTAAGTCCATACCCATCATCGACCCCTCCAAGTGTTTCGGAGAATAACAAGTACTATGTTTCTTTTTTCTTTTTCTTTTTCTTTTTTGTATTCTAGCTATGTAAACAAGTATGGTTTGATTACCCTTAGGTATATGTTCTAGATTGATATGGAAGAATTAGAATAAAACAAATTACATAGATTTATCTACTATCTCAACCAAGAAAAGATGGTGTCGGCAATATACTAAACTATTTGCCACCCCAAATTATTTCAGATTATTAATTTATACTACTTGCTAAGATAATGACCTAATTGCTATAGCATCTTTGCTATATTATTTCCGATACTAATATTAAGAAATAATGATTTAAGAGAATCAAAAATTTAGAATTGCCATACCACTAACCCAAGGATCATCTATGTATACAACAACAACGACAGCTAAACCACCAATGCTCTTGCATTGATACGAAACAACTCATTTAAGATGTTGACGATGGTTTTCACTTAATGTCATAATGTGTAATACTCCAAAATTTATTAATAATTTTTTATTTTATTTTTTAAGATGAAGAATTAACATAATTAAGAGGGTCGGGTGCTATTGCCACATTTAGCACAAATTCAGTTCATACATTTCTTGTATTAAGTGCAAGCCAAAACACTTGCAACAAATAAATCAAAAACTACAGAAATATATAGAAATAGTGGAAGACTTTAACAAATTTAACATAAGAATAAAGTACGAAGTATATGCTCCGGAAAACACAATACATAGAAAAAGAGAGAAAAAAAAAACAAAATAGATGTCTATAATCTAGGATACACAACACGTGCGACCCTAGATTGCTACAACTTTATGCCCTAACTATGGGTATAGCTCTAATCACTATTCTTGAGGGACCTCCTTAAAGTTAGCAAACATCATCAAATATATAATGTCTACCTAAGCGTAGTATTAATATGCTAACTTAAATAAATAGCATTATTACAAGGCTCATGTGAAGATAATAGTAGATCATGCGATGATAGAATAACAACATGCTTCATATAGATGCCAATTGTAAAAAAAATCCAACTCAACCATCAAGCATAGAATAATATAATATAAAAATACAAATAAACGAGTTTCATTAATTATTATAATTTATTATTGTGGTCACAACCCATAGATTATGGTAAATAGAGGACAAAAACTTGAACAATCCCTCTCGATCCACAACATTTCTACCTAATGTACAATGACAATAGTCTAGTGGGCCCACCTATACACATAACTAAAAAGTCCAATAATAGGTCACCTAATCATTTTACTATATATACACCTTATAGGGCCCATGTGTCTTATAGAGTAGAAAATGGTATCGCGGACCTCTTATAAGACACTTAACATTATAGAAGATAAAGATATCAGAATAGTACCAAATGAATACCAAACCTATGCTTGGGTAGCTACCTCGAGCACTAGTATTTCTGACTTAATATCTTACACTTTAATGATTAATATTTTATTAACGACTTAGGTTAACATCAATTAAGGCCCATGGAATAACACTTAATCACTGCTACCAGCACAATCCATTTATTTCATTAAGGTATGATGATATTCACTCACTTGATTCACTGATGAATCAAGACCCAACCATTTAGAGCCCAAAGGCCCAACAAAATACCATCGAAACCCAACTATTGTGTCAATTATTAAACAAGTACTTAAAGCCCAAGTATTATGCTATGAAAGTCCCAACTTTAATTAAAATATCAACACTTATTAATTATATTTGTTCAAATGTTCAATGCCTAAATCAATGTTCAACAAAGTTAGTGGTCAACAAAAGTAAATAGTTGACCAAGTCAACCAAAGGCAAGTATCACACTAAGGTTCACATATGAGGCCAACATCATTAAAATAATACATATGTATATAAAATGACTAAACATCCCATAAGACCAACTAACATATTCTAAAGTTAATAGAGGTATGTTTCATGCTAAAAAGGCTTATAGTTAACCATTTATTTTCCTAAGATGAACATTAAATATAGATACCAAGTCTACAAATACTAGGATTGCACAATGCGCTTAAAATGTCCATGCTTAGATTAATTAACCATTTTAAATAAGGTATCTAGGTTCATTCATCAATCACCACCCTCTTACCACAATTATCTATTTTAACTTGTTTTATTAACCCAATATTTACTAAGATCTATGTCAATAACCAAGTATAATAATCACATACCCCTATTCACTTAAAACCACCTTAAAGCTTCTAAAATTCATAGCTTATTTTAAACAACTTTAAACCCTAAAATAATACACTTAAAACTTTCAAAACAATCTGCAATGCCTAAGATACCCCTAACGGAATATGTGTCAAAAACTCTAAATGCTCCAAAATTCATACCCTAGCTTTTATATGCCATTATACATATAATGGAATACTTAAATAAAATTAAAACAACCAAAACTCACATAAAATAACAAGGATGAGAGCTAAAATACTTAAGTCAAGGAAAATTCGTCACGGCGCTACTGTATATTCATCAAAATTTCACAAGAAATAATAACTTGCTAAAATCACACAAATCATTCTCTCTTTCAATTTTCAAGCGTATACACATAAGATATCAACATAGACATGTCATACAAGATTTTCAAGGATATTATTTCATGCTTATGATTAAAATAAAACTAATATGATATAAAATAACATATAATACATCTAGCATAAAATTATATTTCTAAATGTTAGTTTATTTACCCAAGCACTAAATCTTCTAATAAAATAAATCAAGCTTAGGACCACCACCTAGGCTTCTCGACCAAGTTCACAAAAATAAGAACAACACAAGCTAGGTTATTATGAAAATATAGTTATGGAAAAAGGAAATGAAAGAAGTGAAATAGAAATTAAAGATTACTCTATAATTGGGGGCTTGTAAGCCACCACAAAAGCCACCAATAACTACCAAGGAATGAGAGATCAAGATGTTGGAGGGATAATAGGAAGGAAAATAAGAAGGTAAGAAAGGAATGAAAACAATGTTGCAACCCACGCAAAAACACCAACAACAAGTTAAAGGTTGCTCGACAAGTAAAAAAGTAGTGGAAAAAAAGAGGAAAGGGGCACGATTTCTTAGGTAAAATAAGTGCTTAGATCAAGTATGAAATGCAAGAAATGGTACCCAATAGAAACTGAAGAGGAATGGATCAAGACCAAGCTTCTATGGATGCATGAAATGTCAAAAAGATAATTTGATCCACTAGATGGTTGATCAAGAGTCGAAAGTCAAAAGTTAGAGGGAAAATAAGGCTAATAGAGCTTCATTTTTGGAAAAGAAAGGGTAGTGAATTGTAGTATGCAATACAATATTAATGGAAAAAAAGGAATATGACCCTTAAAGAAAGAATGAAGTGTTGGGGTTGAGAAAAAAATCAGCCTACGAAAATGGGGGTATAGGCTCAATTTCATAGATTTTATTTAGAAATAAGGCATGTAATTGTTGGGGGCTATCTGATCGGCCCCAATACTTCAATACCCTCTCCCCTTCTTAGTTCTTACTTGAATCAGATTAGGGGGAGTGGGTCTTGCTTGAACAGTCACAAATAATACCAAAATTGGGAGATACATTTTAAGAGATCTAGTAGATATGAGTGTGATTGAGTTATGGAACGGTTCTTAGTTAAGTGAATAAAAACAAACAAACAAACAAACTTGAAAATATGATGATCCAACATGTGAGAGTCAAATGCCAAAAAGGGAAGGAGTAGGATATGTATTTTATAATTTTGAGGATAATTAGATTGGTAGAAAGGTTATAAAAAATGGATTTAATAGAAGAATGTGAATGAATCCCAAAAATTATAAAATTTTATGGGAACATATGAAATAATTTTAGCAACCAAAATGCATAAAAATATTAGCTATAGATGGAAAATGAGCGAAGAGTGATGAGTTGCAGAATCACATTTTTTCAACCAATACACAAATTGCACAACGAAGGGTTCAAACGGCTATGGATTAATGTAGAATAATTTTTAAAAACTAAATATATAAAAATATTTGAACTCAGAATTTATTTATGCCCAATGGATAAAAAACAAATGGTTAAAATTGTCAAATTGCGTAAAATAATTTTTTTTCATAATTTAACGACTTGGAAAGAGGAAACGATTTGTAAGCGAATAGGAAAGATGAGGAAAATCCAAAATATCTTTGAATCTATTTACAAAATTTAATTTGCCTAAAATAGGAAAAAAATGACATAAAATATAGTTTTTCTACAAACAAAAGAAATGATCGACCAAAGGCTCAAAATTAATATGGACAAAATGGAACCCAATAATACAAATTTTAGAAATTTAACATGAGCTTAATCATGAGGTGATTAGGTTTGAAAGGACAACATATTACATAACGAGTACAAAAAAAGGTCCCTCAACAGAAATAATAACATCATTGTTGTATATTGTTACATTTTATGCATTGCATCGAAAATTTAACGTTAAATATTAGTAAACAATGTGTAACACTCCCAAAATTCACTACTGAAAATTTTCGTTTTATTAAAAGAAACAATGGAAGCAAAGAAAATAAAACTGTGAATTTCGGGGATATTACTGCCACACTTAGTACTAGACCAGTTCACTCCTACAGCTTCAGTATTAAGTGCTAAGGCTAAAGGAATAAATTATAATTTGCTAGAAACTCAAATCATATTTAAATTAGAGTAGCGCAAACAATTTCGTTACAAGGATAGAATCCACCAATGGTGGTGACAAGAACAAAGATTACACTAAAACTAGGAATTAAAAAGGAGAAAGAGTTAAACCCTAGAGTTTTTCAGACAATCCTTACACTATTTCCTGTTGCCCACTTGAGTAGCACCTGAAATTGACTTATAAGGGACACTGTCTATTGAATAGGCAGGGCCCCCACGAATGGAATCATTCAGTACTGTAGCACCGAGTAAACATTTAAACCACACTGAAAGGTAGGCCTGCATGCAACACATCATGCATAATAGTATGCACGTATAATAGGAAATGCATGCACAACATCCACATACTTAGCAAGTCCATCACATATTAATAGATCACAATGTGAAATCAAAACCTTTGGGCCTTAAGCCATTAATCAATCATCATCTCTTAAATTATACCCATGTGAGTACGGGAACCCCACTATTATAGCTAGTGGCTCGAAAACATATAGGGCAGAACACTCCTAACCACTATTAAATCATCTATTTCTAGGGCAGAAGAATTCTGGCCACTATTTTCGCCGGTGGATCGGTCTAGCCCTGACTCATATGATGTTCCACTATAAGTGATTAGTATTTTTCCATGATTTATTCACATCCAAGATTTAGTTTATTGAGCTTGGGACCCCCACTATTATAGCTGGTG
Source organism: Tamarix chinensis (assembly GCA_030549775.1). Taxonomy (NCBI): domain Eukaryota; kingdom Viridiplantae; phylum Streptophyta; class Magnoliopsida; order Caryophyllales; family Tamaricaceae; genus Tamarix; species Tamarix chinensis. The sequence continues at coordinate 6,824,867 of CM060177.1, read as the reverse complement.
GACCGAAATACAGATATACATCTTCCAGGACAAAACACTCCTAGGCCACTATTATATCCGGTGGACTAGTACTCATAAACATCTTCCAAGACAAAACGCTCATGGGCCACTATTATAACCTGTGGACCGGTACTCATAATATAATCTATCTGGGCCCGACTCATTCGTCTTTCACTTTCATGATTAGTATTTTCCCCTTTTAATTAGCACAACACTTCCATTTATTTGCCTCGAGGGGGAGATCAAGAATCCGGAGACGCAAAGGTACACCGGTCATACTAGTGTATACAAGCTACTCAATACCCTTTAGCCATCAACCCAGAGACGCAAAGGTACCCTGATCTTACTAGGGCATACAAGCTACACAGTATCCTACCGACAATGACATATAATCCATAAGTATGCATACCCTCTCAATAAGTCCATAGAGCTAGATAGAGTAAGATATAGGGCCTGGTTGGGGTACTAAGGCACTCCCACAAATACTAGAATAATTGTGGGCTAAACCATGCCTTTAGGGTAGAAACCCCTAAAGAGCCACAATTCTCGATCTCAAGGTCTTTCACTTTACTTATTAGTGTCTTAATTAAGGTGATCACGAAAAGCACAACAACCATATACTTATTCACTTTTAATTATTTATGATATCATTAGGTAATCTTTATTCATACAATTATCCAAGATAACCTAGAGGAATCAGTAAGGCCATCATTATCTCATCCAATTCCAATTTAGTATTTGTTTCCATTTGTTCACATTCCATATGGGTTATCATATCATGATCACATTATAGTTTTAGAGTTTGGTTAGTTCACATCGAAGGATCATGGCACACATAACCCTAACATACCCTTAATTCATGCCCAACACACAATACCATGCGTGATTAATGGTTAAAACACTTCCTTTATGAATATGAGAATGACACCATACCACAACCTTAATTATCCATCTAATCCTAGGTCAGGCCAAGTTCTTGTGATATTTACTGATTGTCAAATACCCTTATCTTGTTATTCATTGTTACCCAAGTCTTATTAAGAAACTCTGTTAACCCATTGATATGCTAAATACAAGTTGCAAATTTACCCCTATCATCTATACAAGGTTACCGAAATACCCTTTACTTGTACAATTATTAAGTCATCCTTCTTTACTTGTCAAATTACCATATTATCCTCCATGTTGCATAATTACCAGATTGCTTCTTACTCGTGTTAGGTTACCAAATTATCCTTTTAGTAGGCTAAATTACTATATTACCCATCTATACTTATCTAAATTACCAAGTTTTCCTTAGGCTCACTAAGTCACCAGTCACCCTTCATATTTGTTACACTTGTCAAAATTTTCATTTGGTTAGTTAGATTACCAAGTTGTCCTTCTTCATTACTATAATTACCAAATTGCTCTTCTTTATTATTATATTTATCATTTTTCCCTTTTAATTAGTTAACTTACCGAATTGCCCTTCCTTTATACCAAATTACCATTTTACCCTTATACTTTATTAAATTACCATTTCACCCTTCCTTTACACCAAATTACCATTTTCCCTTCTACTTTATTAAATTACCATTTCACCCCTTTACTCATTTTACCCTTTTACTTCCAAAATTACCATTTAACCCTTCTACTTTATTAAATTACCATTTACCCCTTTAATTTCAAAATTACCATTTTACCCTTCTACTTCCAAAATTACCATTTTACCCCTTTACTTCCAAAATTGCCATAATTCCCTTACTTCCAAAATTACCATAATCCCCTTTCCATTATATTTACTCTACCAAAATACTCTCTCACATCCCAAAATTTACCAAGTTATCACCCCTCCATGTAAAGTTACTAAAACGTCCTTTTTACTTGTCCATTTACCATTCCCCCCCCTTTACTCTTACAATTTACCATTTTGCCCTTATCACACCACTTTTATTAAAATACCCTCACTATATAAGATATTAATATTAATTCTCCATACTCATCATCCAACTCCACCAACTATTATTATTTATCATAATACTTATTAACGCTCACACTTATTTAGGAGACACTCTACATAAGAAATATTACAAAAACGCCCCTAGGGCTCATTATAACAATATTTATGCATCAGTAGTCACAACAACTTAATATATCATAGATAAGTACTTTTTTATTAACAATAAAGCTCCTTCCTTAAGCATTATTTCTATACATGACACATAAATTATCATGTTTTCCCTTTTATCAATCAATATAAGCAACTAAATACATTATACTAAACAACATATATCATGCTTATAAACATATTAAAACCCTAATATGATAGCATACGTTTATCTATACGTTTAAGTAAGGTTTAACAATTACCTTATTTTTTGCAAAAATCGAACCTTATCGGTACCCCGGTTAAAGATTCAAGCTTTGATTAGCAAAAATAATACCTAAAAATAATACCCATAATTATCATATTAGAAATAGGAAAACCAAAAAGCATGAAACTTTATCAAAACTTAATTAATGATATACTTTGTTTAACCATTAATATACCTTAAGCTATTAGCCAAATAACCAAAGGAAGGTAGCAAACTCACGCTGCTCATGCAGCGTGAGCTACATGTAAGCATAAGGAAGGAGGGGGTCGAAGAGGGTGGAAGAAAGGAAGGGGGGTTGTGTTTGGATTGGGGTTTTGGGGCTAGGAAAGAGCGAAGGTGGAGGAGAGTTAAGGTAAGGGATGGGTGAAGGGGTGGAGTGGGGGTTTAGATGGTGGTTGGGGATCGATGATCAGCGGCGGTAGTAGGGCTGTGAAGGGGGCTGCAAGAGTGGTGGAGGAGAAGAAGGAAGGAAAAGGGAGGAGGAAAAGGAGCGACTGCAGGGGTGTGTTTCGGCCAAAGAAGGTAAAGGGCGGTAGGGGAGGTTGTAGGGAGTGAGTTGGTGGATCGAGAGGCGGCAGACCGGCGGTGGATGAAGGAGGAGCAAGGTGGTTTCCGAGAAGGGAGAAAAAGAATAGGAGAGGAAGAAGGGGTTGCAGGGGGCTTGAGGGGTTGGCGTGGTGGTGTAGGGTGGGAGTAGGAGGTGGCAAGAGGCAATGCAAGCGGTTGGTAGGGTGGTGGCAGTGGTGGAATGGGGGTGGCAGAGCAAAACAAGGGAAGTGAATAAAGGAGAAGAAATGGGAGAAAAAAAGATCGGGAAGGGGATAATGAAGGGTCAAATGGGGCAGAAATGAGGCTGGTGAGGAGAAGAAAAAGGAGAGGGAGAAGAGCGGAGTAGGTGTGGCTGGTCGGGGTAGTTGCAAGTGGCAGGTGGTTATCGGGGTTGTAGGGAGAGAGAAGGGGAAGAAGAGAAAGAATAAGGCATGCGTGGTTGGGGCGCAGGGTTGGTTTGGTTCGAAAAGGGGAAGAAAAGGATGGGAGAAAGAGAGAGGGAGGGAGGGAGAGAGGGAGAGAGAGAGAGAGAGAGAGAGAGAGAGAGAGAGAGAGAGAGAGAGGATGAGTTGCACGGAGGCAAGTGGTGGCAGGCGGCGGTGGAGGAGGAGTGGGCATGGCGTGCTCGGGTGGTCGGGGATGGAGGAAGAAGAAGAAGAAGAAGAAAAGAAAGAGTAGGCTGGTCGAGTGAGGGAGGAAAGAAGAATGGGCCAGCCCGGTTGGGGGGAGAAGGAAGGAAAAGAAAAGAAGGAGAGGGAAGTGTGCTGGGGCGGATGAGGTTGTGTGGGAGAAGGAGGAGGAGAGGGAAGAAACGGGCCAGTGGCCCAAAGCGCAAGGGGGGATGAGCAGGCCACAGGCCTGACAGCCCGAAGGAGAAGAAAAAGAAAAAAGAGGGAAAGGAGAAAAAGGAGAAAGAAAAGGAAAAAAGGAAAAAGGAAAAGGAAAAATGGGAAAAAATAAGATAAAATAAATTATGGAATAATATAATGTAACATTTTTGATAGATAAATAACTTTAATAATTTAATTTAATATAATTTATTATATTGGTTTGAAGGGGATAATTTTAGTAAAATATTAGTTTGAAAAATTATTTAAATAAAATGAGTATAATAACATATCAAAATATTTATTTTAATTTATTAAATATTCATATCCAATTTTATATACTCAAAAATTCATAAAATAATTAAATTAAATAAATTTAAAAAATAATTTATCCCAAATAAAAGTTATTTATTAAATTATAAGTTTTTAAAATTTTGGAGGATTACACAATGATTGACTTATTAGTTACAATTATTGTTATATATCCTTTAAAACGCCAATTTTTTAAACTACCATTGTAGTAGTCTGTAAGACTATGGTTATTTTTTATTTCTTACCATTTTGAATTGGTATTTTAGGGTTGTCTAATATTAACAATTGTTGTCATAAATTATACCTAATTAGAAAAAATAATGTTAGTATATCCATTTCATTCATTACATATACCTACTGCTTATAGATACACAAGCTTCAAATCTTGGAATGACTCTAGATTATAGAATTTTACCAAACTACACAAGCGTCAATGCTTAGAGTGTTCAACTTTAACATTTACATAAGAATAACTAGAAATCCTAGCATCTAATATTCAACAGCAAAATTATGTGATGAAAATAAAAATCAAACCATGAAGTTATAATAATACTTTTCAAGAATTGTTGTAGATGATACCTATTTATGTTCACAAAAGACCTACAAATTATTTAAATTTTATTCAATATAAGTTAGTAGTGTATGATCAATCCATTTATTGGCGTACTTATTAAAATTTACATATATTTATTGAAAATCATTAGGCAATAGACATACAAATTAACCTTACCATTATATTCCAAACATTCTTCATTTACTTTGTTGACACATCCATATGAGTAATATCATGACACCACTTATTTCCTTATCAAAAAAAAAATTTATTATTTCATTGTGAAATGGTAAAAAATGCAATTTAGAAAATGTAATAATTATTAAGTTATACTATATATATGATGTAGCATTTTGTTTATGTTTCTTTGAAGTTCACTTTTTACCCTATTTATGTATGAAATTAGTTTCGACTATAAAAATGACCTTCATCATGTTCATCTCACAAATAAATTTCATTAGTTTTGTAATTATGAAGGTTTGAAGAAGGTGGGAAATCGAGGGACAAAATATATTCCCCAACTATAACATTATCTTGTTTATCTTTATAATTCCAGCTCTTTAATGGTAATACAGTAAACCAATGTCTATCCATTTTATTAGTAATGTAGAACACTTATTTTGCTTGCTATGAAAATATAAATGGGCCATACTTATAATTAATCTCAATATCCAAATGAACCCTATATCTTTAGATTATACATCATATTGATTGTTAACCTACATACACCAAAATATATGAACCTCAAAGGTAGAATAATTCAATTCTTATATATTTTTGATGACTCTATAGTTTTACATTTTTGTATATATATTATCTTTGTCTCTAAAACTATAAACATGTGACACTTATGATGCCAACCACATACTAATATTTTGCATACTACTTTTATCATCATGAGATTTTGTGTACACAACAATAAATAATGATAATGACAACGATTTCACATTAGCATAAAAAAATGGTTAACAATTGATGTCGATAACCTTGTTGTTTTTGTAAGATATTATCAACCACGATTTTGGTTACCATTTTCATTTACTAGTAAGCCAATGTCTTATTCTTAAAAATTAGCAATTACAACGATTATAGAAGTGTTGTTAAAAGATCATAACAAGAATAACAATTAACGAATTATTGTATTGTTGTCTTTTTTACAATGGTTGAAGAATTGTTGTCTTTTATTGTGTCAACGTTGTTTTTTTCCTTTTACAATGGTTTATTAATTGTTTTCTTTGCTAAATTACTCCCTTCATATGTAAAAGATTGTTGTTGCGTATTTTAAAAATAAGCTTTAACTGTTAAATATTTTCAAAATATGATATATTGTGATATAAAAACACAATTCTTATTTTTTTGTTAAAAAATAATTTTATAATATTATATATATTTTTTATCAATATATAAAAAATATTGATAGTTAAATTTCATTTTCAAAATATGTAACAACAGTCTTTTAAATATGTATGGAGTATTATCTCTGTTGAATATGCTCTGCGTTACTTATTTTATGAGTCCATAACCTAATATAACCTATGTATAATTAACAAACTCCTGACATTCACTAATCCACCATAAAACAAAATCGACTTACATATATATATATATATATATATATACACACACAAACAAGCAAATTACCTGGTTTAGACATTAGTCATGGCTCATGAATCATGATCAACAATCTCTGTTTACATTTTGATTGCCAATTTAATGGAGTGCTACTTACATCTAGAGCTCAAAAATGGTCAAAACTTGATCAAAAATCAATTTAGTATACACTATTGATATATACATATATGACCAACATCAAATAACAACAAACCATAGTGTTGTCATGTTCAGCGAACTACACTACAAGATTCTTAGGCAAATAGGGCAATTTTAATGGCCTTATTTGATTAAATTGTTGCCTTACTAGTCTATTAAGGCAAAATAAAATTGTCCTATCATTGCCCTATTATTTTCTCCTTATAGGGTTATAAGGTCAAATATTTGGATTGCCCTATTTGTTTTTACCCTAATAGGGCAATTGACATTACTTCATATCAATAAGGGTAATTATTAATGCTCTATTTGAGTTAGAATAATTAGGATAATTTTATATCATTGTCCTGTTTGGCTCACCTATTAGAGCAAAAATATTACCCTATTTGATTCCTATAAATAAGGGCAATATCATTAACCTATTTCAATTTAAACAATTAGAGCAATTTTTATATCATTGCCTTATATGACTCATTTATTATGAAAAAAATATTACCCTATTTGATTTTTTTAAACTATTATTTTCTATTTTTTTCTAAATATTTATATGCATATTAAACTAGAGAGTAATAAAATTTTACATATAAAAAATTAAGTATAAAAAAGAAAATTAGATATAGAATATTAAAAAGTAAATTTCATACATTAACCATCAGTACAAATGATTTTCGTGTAACAAACTATATAATCAATGAAACTTAACCCAAAAATGTTGTCTATAAAATACTAATAGGAAAAAATAATTTAGCGAGCTTTTTATTTATTTAATACTATCTTTTCAACCTAAAAAACATTCTTTGAAGGATCTATATTAATTAAAGTATATGTATAATTCCATGACAGCTTTATGATTTTCAACTATCACTTCACCATAATCCTTGTCTTTATTTGAGTATTCTTTTGTGAAAAAAATCAACAATAGACATTAGGTTACTCTAGAAAAAAAATCAAAGAAACAAATTTAATAGAGCTCTTAACATTATATTAGGCTTGAAAGTTTCTCCGAAATATGTTCCCTTTCGAAATTTACTTTCTAATAGAACCCAATAGATCTTGGATTTTTTTTCCTAGTGTAGTCATGCACCCATATGCACTCCCAACACATTAGAATTTCATCGACACAGAAGAACCTATTATGGGTGTCGATACATAATCAATCAGTTCGCTGAGTGTTTTGGAATTTTCCAATCATACACTACCACACTACTCATTTCCCTAGAAAAAGGACATAACTTAGGTGACCAATGTTCACGTCAAGAAAATTGACATATGAACATTTGATACTCCAACTACATTATGTATGGTCTAGCTTAATCAAGTTCATCATCCAAATAAATGGAACCCCGATAAAATATGATATATTGATATCAGTCATTTGATGGTAGTCTAAGTAGCGTGATCAAACTAATGAAAGCCATCAACCACCATATAAGAAGATTAAAGAATATATAAACAAAAACATTCTTAATGAGTGAAACTAGGGGCTGAAATATATCATGATGCAATCAATTCAAACTTCAAAGAATAAGTAAATTTTCATTATTGATAATGAAAACAAATGAAAGTAATGTAACATAAGTCTGCAACAGTGATACAGGCAACTTTTTATACCTTTTGCATCTAAAGATAAATATGAATTATAAACCTTTGACATTAATCATTTGTTGCAATTCCTATTTAAAGCCAAGAACTATCATCAAAATTTATCTGCAAAAATGAACTCCACTGCATTGTTATTTATGGGAGACAAAACAAAAGTAGCATGCTTATAGCATTTGAACTTTCCTCTTCTTATTTGCGTTGTAACTATAACCATCATTCTTCATATTAGTGATGATTCTAAAGTGAAATATTATAAACTAAACTCCAAATGTCCTACTATAGGTCATTAATAAAAAAATTAGAGGCCATTGATTACCTAAGTAAGAACAGGGGAATTAACATTTTCCTCTTTCATCATTGAGTACTCCACCAACTCTTTCCTTTCTTGTTTGTATTTTTCATACATCACCTAAAAAATTACTTCACTATCTTATTTCAGCTAATATTAAGCTAAAACATGCTAGCAATCATTGAAAAGCAAAATTGTATCAGACACTTATGTAAAAATTTAAGTTGTACACTTAGTTGATCCCCCTAAATGAAATAATTACCCTTAGTACTAATATTTAGATTGTACAGCATATTTCAAAATCAATTATGTTAGAATTGCCTTCTTTACCTTTCTTATACAACTATTCACAAATGGTAATATAATTCTACAACTCCTTTTCCTTTATTGGACTTTCAATCATAGCTTTGGAAGATTGATCAGCAGATGCAGGATGGACCTCACCTTTAATTCCTTAGCCATTGCCATATTGTTTTTTAGTTGTTGCCTTTTTAGCTTATTAAGTAATTCTTAGCTCTACCAAAGGTTGACTGCCAACCATCTTATATAACAATTAGAAATGTTTGGTCAATTTGGCATAAGTTGTAATGCTCGATTAACTTGTGATCGATACCAAATTTTAACCATCTGTGTCCTAGTTAATAAAAAAATTTCTAAATTGATGAAACATTATCATATGAAGTGAATAAATAAGAGATAAGGAGAGGGATACCTTAGAATCTCAAATTATATTGGTTGCTTGAGCTGCTCAAACAGAGCGGCTAAATTGAAAACAAAATTATTGAGGGAATAATTTAGCCGCTCTGTTTGAGAACCTCAAAACAAAACAAAAGCTAGGCTCCTAAGAACACTCTTAGCCATCAACAGGATGAGAATTAGGAAAAGTAAACTTGTACAACAACCCTTGAGACAAAAAATAATCAAACAAAACCTAAGAAAAGTAAAAAGGTAGAAAAAACAAAACCCACTCACACCCCATGAAGCTACCACAAACTCTCTCCAATACTCAAACCATGCCAATGTATCACTACCATAAGAATAATATGTCGTTAGCAAAACCTATAACCCACAAAAGGAATAAAAACACATTTACTAAGGAACCAATCCATGGATGATGTTCTTATATGAAATTCTACACTAAAGAAGAGAAACTAAGACCTAAAGCATAGAGACCTAAACTTCAATTGAAACCTAAAACATAGAAAAATTTCAGCAACATATTGAAACCTAAAATGCAAAATTGCATTTGAAACCTAAAACTCCAAATTCATAAATAACTATTAGGTGAGGAAAAGAGATGAATTACCTAATAATAACTCATCATCTCTGGTAGTGATAGTTGCTAGTATTGGTAGTGCCGAAGCTTGAAGAGAGAGAATGAAGGATCAAATGTCGAGGAGGGAAGAGAAAGAGAGATAAGATATTAAGTGGTAGAAAAAGAGGCGATGGAGGGTGGAAACTGACGAAGAAGACCAGACTGTGTGTTAAACTAAGTGAAGGAGACCATAGATTGAAGAACGACGTCAACTTCTGAACTCATGCGAGGACTCTCCACTTTTGTGAAAGTATTAACATTTATGCTGGTATAATAATTTTGTTTTTAAGCTATACAATTATTATTATACACCGGTTAAGGGAGAATCTAGGGTGTTCAATAGTTTGGGTTAGCTCTGACTTAAATAATCCAATCCATAAAAATAGGTTTATGGGTTGGGTTAGTGTTTTACAAAAATTCATATGTGTTAACCCACAATAGGTTATAAACTAAGATAGGTTAGTATGGGTTAACCCACGAGTTACCGCAGGTTAGTGAATATTACCTCATAGTGGTTTATAAACTAAGATGGGTTAGTATGGGTTAACCCACAGGTTGTAGTGAGTTGGTAAATATTATCTCTACTTAAGGTTGTAAATGAGACGAGTCGGCTTGCGAACCGGTAATCTCGCCTTATCTCATTTAGTTAAAGGAAAAGAGCTTGGACCTCGCTTTCAAGCTTGTTTATTAAAAAAGTCAACTCGAGCCGAAAAAATTCGACTTTTCTCAATTATACCTTAGGGATCATGAGCTTGACTCGTTTGTTTAGTTAAACGAGTCGAGTTCAAACATTATTGTAGGCTCTTTTATTAAACTAGTCGAGTATGGAGATGTTAGGTATGGTTCATTTACATCCATATCTCAATTATACCGAAATTATCACCACTACAACCCCATTCAAATCGGACCCTGGACGGACCATTTTTGTTCAAGCCTCCTTGAACCTAACCAACTTTGTCTAACCTTTCTCGACCCTATATTACATTAGAGTGGCTTTTCTTGGCCCCAATCAAGCCCGTAAAGGCAAAATGATATGTAAATAACCCGATCTAGTATAACACAACCCGATTGTTAGCTCTGGGTAGATGTGGTAATAAGTTTGTTTATTAACCCATTGTAATTCATGGTTAATCTGTCTAATTCGTAGGTTGCAATGGGTTGGATTAAAAATTATTAATCATTTACTCCAACCCACCATAAAGTAGACCATAGATTACATGGGTTACATGGGTTATGATAATATGATTTGGATTAAACCATGACAACCCATTTAATCACTCCTCAAGAATTATAGTTGTTTGTGGTCTTTTGCAATGGTTTGAAAAGAACCATTATCAATTTGATGTTTTAAGAATGGGTGAAAGAAACCTACCATTGTTGATTTGATATAGACTCACTGTAATGGCGGTTGAAACCATTGTAAAACTCATTTTGCCTTTATTAACATCTATAGTAGAGGTAAAAAATATAATCCTTGATTAAAAAATACTCATAGAGTAAAATTTGAGGTAAAAGGCCTTTTGACATATAGAATAATGTATTAGATGATGAAATAGTATCATCTTTTATTATTTCATCCATCAACCAATGCTTAAATGAACAATTGTGGTGGTTTAATATCCATTTTTTTGCTTTTAGACAGATGAAAATATTTCAACATATCCGTGTGTTCATTTACATAGGGTTCCACATCACCCGTGTTATGATAGACATATAAATTAGTTTTAGCAAGCATGTTAGAATCCTGAGTGGTGAGCTCATGACATCCTTTGCACTACAGAAAATTAGGATTTTAATAACCAAGAATTTTGGTCATTAATGGCCACATTTTGGTCACTAATGTCAATAACAACCAAAAAATTTATTTGTCACCAGTGGTCATTATTGCTCCATCGCTAAAGGATTTAATGACCAATATTTTTTTTTGTTGCTAAAGTAATAACAGCTGCAAATAATATTGGTCGTTAAAGTAATAGCAATGGCGTACTATTAGTCGCTAAAATTAATAACGACAATGTATAATGTTAGTCGTTATAATCAATGACGATGAACAAAAGACATTATTGTTAATAATATTAGCAACCAATTTTTATATCATAATTAAATACAAAATTATTGCACTGACAACGACCAATTTTTCTGTCACTACGAAAATCCATTCATCATTAGCAACATAATTTATTGGTCACAAATGCCATAATTATATATTCAAGAATATAATTGGAATTTCAATATTCTTCTCAAACCCTACACCATATATATATATATATATATATATATATATATATATATATATATATCAGTTCCAATCTTCTCAAGTTCTCTACCTGTATGCATTTATATTCATTTGAACACATGGATATAATTTTCTCAAGTTCCAATCTAGTTCATGATTAACGTCTGCCTAAAAATTAAACACTATTCTATTCACCTAACATAATAGACTTGGTCAATTTGTCAAAATGAATTAGATCTACAACAACAGAAATATAAAAATAATAATTAATATAAGAATAAAATAAATAATAACATATTATATCAAAAGAAAAAAAACTCACGCAAAACAATAAAAACAAGAGTCTATAATTACACTTCAACCCAAGATAAAAAATACTTCCAAACTAAGTTAACAACATCTAAAACGAGCACCATCAAACACTTGAAACATAAACCTTACCCACCAACCCTATCACATCCAAACAAATCCTCTACGATGTATATGGGCACCTAGCATCCTCTAATATAGATGGAGAAGCAAGCATGTCATCAACATCATCATCCACATTCTTTTCATTTTGTATGTGATCATGGACTCATGCTTATAACCACATGATTGAACATGGCAACATATGGGTTTAAGTGTATAACAAAATATAAAATCATACCGAGTAGCACAAATATCCTAAAAATATAACATTTTGTACGTAAGGTCCTGATAAGAACATGTGATAACAAAATAAGAATATGCATCATATGGTAGCACAATTGTAAGTAAGACAACTAAGTGACATGCATAGGAAAATGAGATACAAATTCCATGAATGAACGAGAACCGTCAACTATTATATTCCATTAGCGTGATCATATCCAACTGATTATAATAACTTAAGTACAGGGACTAAAAATTCCATAAAAAATAATCTAGTATGCAAACGATACTAACCCTACCCGACTTATCCACAAACACAACTAAGCCACTAATAAATATGATATCTAATCACTTAAATATTCATACTCCCTATAGGGATGAAATTTATCGAGGTACCTATAGAGTAGAAGAATATCTCCCCGGACATCATAAGGCACCCAAGATCATAGAAGAGAAAAACACCAGAATTATACCAAATGAATACTGAATCTAACTCAAATATCTAGTCTAAGTGATACAAATCCTGGCTCAATAACTTTCACTTTAAGGATTTGACCAAACATGAAGTAGGCTCACATAATAACTCTTAAATCACTTCGATCAAAACAGTGCAATTCCATGATTACATTCCAAGTGGCATTAAAGCCAATCATTTCCAAGTGGCATTAAAACCGAAAAATTCCAAGTGGCACTGAAGTAGATCTACTCCAAGTAGCATTGAAGCCAATCTATTCCAAGTGACATTAAATCCGGACATAAGCCATCACACCTTTTTAATCCATGCTTAACCGTTTTTAGAATCTTCCAAAACCAATTATAATTAAAACACATCATAACATGTTCTAGAATCACCAAAAATTTCATAAATTAATTGAATATGTTAACCACATAATCATGCTCAGCCCTTCACATACTCAAACTCATACAATAATCAAGATGCATACTAATACATGTTTGCATTGCAAATTATAAGCTTATAAACACGCTTGACATACATAAATTACATAAAGCATAATTATCACTGAAATGCCCCGAAAATTTTTTTATTTTAAAAATTATAGTTAAATAAGATTTTATCAGAAAAATTATTTCAATCAATTATTTTTACTAAAATAAAAGGAAATTAATTAGGGAAACTTAATAAGAAATTTATAAGTATTTTGATTAGGAGAAAATTGGGTATTTTACCTAATTAAAGATTTTATTTTAGAAATTAATTAAATAAATTATTATATTTAAAGTAAGAAGGATAAATTAGTTTCAAATTAATATTAATTTTATAAATAATTTAATTTGAGAAAATTATTGTGTTTTAATGGAATTTATGAAAAATCTCTTAAAAATTCTATTTTTGCCTAAAAAGAGATTTAAATATTATTTTATTTAAATATGATTAATTTTAAATATCTCAAATATCCTATTTAATTTAATTTACCCAATCTCCTATTTCTTTTTCTTTTTCTTTTTCCTTTTCCTTTTCCTTTCACTACTACGAAAACGGGAAATAATAACGGGACATTAATAACGGTAGTTCGAAAACCGTTGTCAAACGCGTGAAAATTAATGGACGGGAGAGTTTTGATAACGGTTCTAGTTAAAAACCGTTATTAAAAGGGCAACGTTAAAATCTGGACGGATGTTTTAATAACGGTTCATATTAGAACCGTTGTCAAAAGTCAGAAGCTTTTAATAACGGTTCCTAGAAGAACCGTTATTAAATCCTCTTTTTAATAACGGTTCACTCAGGAACCGTTATTAAAACCCCAAAATCAAACTTTTATTTCGCTCAGTTTTGTTTCGTGCCAAAGTTTTCAGACTCTCTGCACCTTCGTTCTTTGCTCTCCTTCTCCTTGCAAACCCTCGCACCACCACACCGTGCACCACCAACTCGCACCACCACACCGAATCCTCTCAAGTAAAGGAAACCCTCGCACCGCCAACTCTCCACCACGCCTCTGCCATTGTTGGCTGCATGTGCTTGCTGTCATTGTTCCGAAGCTAGCTAGCACTTGCACCTAGCCTTCATCCTCCGTCGTGTTTGAAGCCCTTGCCTCTCTCAACATTTTCACCGTCGTGTTTGTAGCTAGCTCACTTTATGTATGTGTTTGTTCTTCCTCTCGTAACTTTTTATCTACTTATATATGTATATATATATATATATATAAATGCATGCATGTTTCTACAAGGTTTCATTTGTTTGTTATTGAAAGATTGTGGTTTGTCGTTCGAAAATGTATTGTTGAATGTGTTGGCTGAAAATTTTGCTGTTTGTTGTTGAATTTGTTGCGTTATTGTTATATATTAACAAATGCATGTGTTGGCCGAGACCTTTACATATATATATATATAATATGAATGTGAGTGTAGAATTATATACATTTTCACTCATTAAAACTATATATATATATACACACACACACACACACACACACACACACACACACACATTTTCATTAATAAGTATAGGAGACTAGCAATAAGATATAGGAAATGTCATATAATGAAATGCAAATATATTTTACATATGCATATGTTAATGATTGCTATTTGATGAGGATTAAATAGATATAGAGAATAAGGAATATATAAAAGTGAATAATTAAATAGAGAGAAATAATTGTGTATGATAATAATAATAATAATAATAATAATAATAATAATAATAATAATAATAATAATAATAATAATAATAATAATTAATAATTTTATATATTATGCTTTAATTACATTTAGCTAGGTTTAGGGATTAGGGTTTTTTTGTGGTTTAGGGTTAGGTTTTATTATAATAAATTATGATTAATTAGCTAGGGTTAGGGTTAGGATTTATCGTTTATTATGGTTAATTAAGCTTAATTAGGGTTAGGGTTAGGGTTAGGGTTAGTATTAATATCTTTTTGGAAACGTGTTAGCATGATTCGTATATATATATATATATATAGAATAGCATGATACATTTGAGATTAATTCTTTCTAAGCATGATTCGTATCGATAATATAATGGTACATTATTATGCTCAATACATAACATTCTAACATAATTTATTTATTTATTTTTTGTAGAGATATGACCAACAAAAACATTGATAGGGATAGCAGTGATGAAGAAGGGAAGAGAGGACCTATGATTATGAGAATTATCATAGACATGAGGAATAGAGGAGAAGTAGTCGAGTTGGGATGGAATACTTACAATCTTCCCATCCGCCCTTACGCAGATATGTTCTTGACCTACATTTCACTTGTGACCCGTAACCGTGTTCCTATCTCCTATAATAATTGGAAGCAGGTTCCACAGGGTCATAAGGAGCATATTTGGCAGGAAATCACTGTAAATATGCTATTTTATGTAATCATTTTTGTATGTCAAATGTTATTAATTTTATTACATTAACATCGGTATACATCTACATGTCTTATTTTGCAGAGAGTGTTCAATGTCCCAGAGAGTAGGAAGAAATGGCTTCTTAGACATTGTGGGGAGCGTCTAAGAACCTTTAGGTCATATTTAGCTTGTAGAAAAATGTATAGAAAGAATGATGGTTCTGTACGACAGAACCCACCCAAACGATACGGTTTCATCGATCAAGAAAGTTGGAACCAATTCATTACTTATCGTCTTACGGTGGATTTTAAGGTACTTGTTAGATAACAATTAAACTTTTTGTATCAATCCCAGTATTATGCTTAATATTGAAATAACCATGTCATTATGTTTTGGCTTGTCACATAGGAAAAAAGTACCCAAAATAAAGAGATTGTCAAGCAAAATAAATACCGGTATAATATAGCTCGCAAAGGCTATGCGGGCCTTGAAGAGGAGTTGGTATGCATTTTGTGATTATCTTTTTACATTTAAATGTTGAATTTTATAATAATATTCTTAATTAAGAATATTTTTTGATTTGTAGCTCCTAGCCCAAGACTCGGACCCATGTACCTCGTCCATCAATATTGGTACATTATGGAAGAAGGCTAAAGCAACAAGAGATGGATATATTAATGAATATATTGATGTTGCAGCCAAAAAAATTGTAAGTTTGTAGATATCTAGAACCCTACTTAGTTTTCTTTTAGAAAACTATTATATTATGCTTATTCCTATAAGTTAAATTTATAGGACAAACTTGAAACGTTAGAAGGTGAGGAGGTGGACCAATATAGCATTGTGGCCCAGGCTACAGGAATTGTAGAACACCCTGGAAGACACAGGGGCCTTGGATTGGGTGTTACGAGAACGAGCATATGTGGTCGATCTCGTGGTTCTCGTAGCACTAATGAGCAAGTCGCCATCCTCACCCAAAAATTGAATGTGGCATTTGAACGGATGACAACAATGGAGCAAGAGTTTTCATTTATTAAATCTCATGGGTATAAGCCATCCGATTCAGTAGACCATGATCAACTTCACGTACCTAATGTAAATAGCGTCAGAGATAGTTGTGAAGCTGATGCATTTCTTTCTACTCTTCCCGAGGTAAGCATTACAAACTATGAATTGTTATTAAATGTATTCGGTGTAATAAATTATTAATAATGTGTAATATTTTTGTTTAGGGTTTGCATAAATGTGACTTATTAGCGAATGACCTTTCAACAATTTTGGTGAAAGGAAGGGTCCGCATCAGTCACAGTACCGAAACGCAGACAATCCACGGGTACAATTTAGCCCTAAATACAAGGCCGGTGAGTATTGACACTCCAATCATTGGCAGTGCACACTTGCCTTGTTATAAAGAGGGCGATGAGGCAACCACGGTACTAGAAACTCATGGAAGCTTCGTGGCTTGGCCTGCGAATCAAATACGTCTCACTACTGAAGAGGTATTGACATTTGACATCTTCATTAGACCTTGTTTAGTAGTTACACTATATGTACCTTTTTCATATATATATTTATATGCTCAATATATATTTTGTTTAATATTATCAATTAAGGAATCAAAAAAAGAATAAAAAAAGAAGACTGCTTCTGCTAGTAAAACCAAGAGAGGTACTAGCAGAACGAGCAACACAAAACAGGGCGCTGCTAAAGGAAAGAGAGCTAAATCTGAAAAATCAGTTGCCCCACAAAAGATTCCTTCTTCAGATCAACAAAGCTAACCTCCACCAGCATTAGCTATATTATATTTTTATGCCCAAAACTACCTCAGGGACAATTATATTTTCATTGATTGTCGTCCTGAGTATGTTGGGAGGGACGATGCTACTTACATGGTATCGACGGCTGACATAAGCGACATTTATAATCAAGAATGGATGTCAACCATAAGTGTCGCCGTCTATGTCACGTAAGTATTATTTCATTTTGAGATTTTAGTACTCTTAACTTATACAATTGGAATTTTTATGACCTCTTATATGAGTTATTATTTATTAACAAATATGCATTGTTTTTATCGTCCATAGATTGGTAGCTACTCGAGCTGCGATGGAGGGAATGCTGTCCTCTATTGTGTTTGTGTGCCCATACTACATAGGTGACGGTAGTACAATAAGAGAGGGTAGGCACATAAACTATTTAGTGGATCGCATTTTGATTGAGGGACACAACAAGCTCTATCTCATTCCTCACCTCGCAACTTAACATTGCGTTTTGTACGCCATCCGACCTGATCTTAATAAAGTCTATGTGTTTGATTCCCTTGGAACCTATGACGTGCCTTTTGAAGTCGCTTGTCGTGGTGGGAAGGAATTTATCGACATGTTAGTATACTTTTCACTTCTTACTTCATTAGCTTATTTATACATATATTCGCCTAGCTTTCATTATTTGAGGTATATATGCGTACTTACAATATTGTGTATCCAACTGTATTTATTAGGGCACTACGGACATCGTATCAAAGGAGAGGTGGGAATGGTGTCCCAGACCCAAAGAATGTTCAATACGAGCCTGTCATAGTAAGTAGGAAGGCTACTATTTCGTATTTTATTTTAATTAAAATTAATATCTAATAGTTAGAGAGCTAACTGAATTCATTTGACAGTGTCCACAATAGCAAAACGACAAAGATTGTGGATACTATGTATGTAGAGCAATGGATCTGATAGTCCAAAATGGATCGGTCAACATAGATCCAAGCCATGTATGTTTTCTTTTCGATATTTTTCCATTAATGAATCATGACATATATGTTTGGTACTTGACGTAAGTGCTAACTGTATATTAATTAAAACTTGAGATTTGTAGTTTTTCACCGATGATTATGCACAAGGCCAGCAATACAATGTTGAAGAAATTGATGAAGTGAGAGAGCAATGGGTCAAGCATGTGCACTCATTCATTCGGTATTAGGTAGAGATCTATATATTCTACATGCATGTTCAGGTTTTTATTTTGTCTATGTCTTTAAGTCTTCTAAGCTAGATTTATGAACATTTTACTTTGGGGTGTAGAGCTACCAAGTTGTGGTATGCCTATTAATTTTGATTCTTGAGTATATATGTCCGGTGTATTAAGACATGCATATTAACAAGGGATTGATTGAAATTATGGTGTGATTGCAGATTTGTTATCAATTGATGTTGTTTTACAATGCAGATTTGGTAATTATTTGAACATACAATTGTGTATGTGGGCAGGAACAAAACTGCAAAAACTAAAAAAAAAAACTGGAGTTTTAATAACGGTTCTGATGAAAACCGTTATTAAAACGTAGGTTTTAATAATAGTTCTGATGAAAACCGTTAATAAAACTCAAGTTTTTAATAACGGTTTTAATAAGAACCGTTATTAAAACCCTCTTGTTTAACAACGGTTTTTTCTGAAAAACCGTTATTAAACATGCATTTTATGCTCATATTGGCGGGTTTTTTTTATATTTTTGATAACGGTTATGAACCGTTATTAAAGATTTAATAACGGACGTTTTAATAACGGTTGAAAACCGTTATTAAAACTGTAAAATAACCGTTATTAAAACTACTTTTTTGGGTAGTGTTTCTTTCTTCCTTTTTCTTTCTCCTTTTCTCTTCTTTTTTTTCCCGTTTGGGCCTGCCCTTCCTCGGCCCAGTCTTCCCCTTTTCCTTCCTTTCCTTTGGCCAAGCCTCTGCAGTGCAGCTAACCTCCTTTCTTCTCCCTCGTCGTGCTGCGTTTTGCTTATTTTCCCACCAAAACTTTGCGTTTCATTTAAGAACCCCTCACCTCGCGCCCGACCACTCGGTCTGCCTCCCTTTCTTTTCTTTTCTTTTTGCTCTGACTGCCGGCCCAGCTCCTTCTTCCTCCTTCCTTCTTCCCCAGCCCTTCGCACCTCCCCGTCGAGCACCTGTAACTGCACCGCAGCCAGCAGCCGAAATTCCCGCTGGCGACTACGCATGTTCGTTGCCCATTTTCTCCCCCTCTCTTCCACGTTGACTCACCGACTACACTTGTCTGCCCACTTTCCTCCCTCCTCGCAAGTTTTTTTTCTCTCTCTCCTGCGCACAACCTCTGCCCCTAAGTTGGTTTTCACTGGTTTTGTTGCCACAGGCGAACACTAACCCCACTTTACCTATTCCTGCTTCGTCCCACTAACATCACCCTCTCATTTAAATCCTATAAATACCCCCAATTTGAGCTTGGTATTGGGGTTTGTTCGCTTACCCAGATTTTCCCAACATTTCACCACCGCCCCTTCAGACACCACTCTCGCTGTCTCCGGCCAACACCGATGCCCGTTCTTTCTGCCTATGCCTTCCCTGCACCTCCCTCTAACTAACTAGACCACCCATACCCTTCGATTCTTCCTGAACAATCCACCCCGACCCTACGAATTACCCTTCGTAACCAAACCATTTTTTGCCACCGTCGCCCTTCGAACCACCCTTAGCCACCTCTTTCGCCGCTTCCGCCGCTCCTTTCACCTCCCAAATTGTGCTGCAGACCCTCCTCTATCTCCCCTACCTTTCTTTTCCTCTTTCTCTCTCTCTTCCTCTCTTCCTCTTCTTCTTCCCTATTCAGCCGCCACCACCGCCGCCGTATGCCGCCACCTTTGGTTGTGCCGCCACCATCATTTTGTTCCTCTCCTTCTGGTCAATCATAATCACCCTTACTTCCACCCTCCTTCTTATTTTGTTCCCAGCCTACAAGTTTTCCCCTTTTCTTTTCTTTTTCTGGCCGCCGCCGCCGCAGCCGTGGACCACCACCAGTGCCACCTATCCCCGCCAGCCTGAGGTTGAACCCTAGACCCTCTCAACCCTTTTTCCTATTTTTACAAGCCTTAAATTATTTTATTTCAATTATTCTAATATAAATACTATTATTATTATTATTATTCCCATTTTTAATATATATTGTTATTGTTATTAATATTAATGTCTTCATTATTATTCTATTGAGGGCTGAAGCCCTATTGTAAATTTCAATTCGATTTTAGGACTATTACCTTTATTATTTCTATTATTAATATTATTAATATTAATATGTTATAAGTATAATAATTATTATTATTCCTTATTTCGAATTTCTATTATTATTATTCCATTATTATTAATACAAATATTTTACCACAAGAGTTGTTAATAATTTTATTATTGTTATTGTTGTTGTTGTTGCTATTATTATTATTATTATTATTATTATTATTATTATTATTATTATTATTATTATTATTATTATTATTCTCAAGTGTTAGTATTATTATTATTTTATATATGGCTAATACCCTATTGTGCTTATTTTAAATTTTAGAAGTAGTATGATAAATATCATGTCTTATTATTATTAGAGTTATTAGTATTTTTATTATTATTAGTGTTATTATTATTATTTATTAAGTTATCATTATTCAATGTAGGGTGGAAATCCTACTTCTTTTTATCTTCGATCATTATCTTTACTATTATTACCATTATGGTTACTATTATTTTGTAATATTATTATGGCTTTTATCATTATTAGTATTATTATGTCATCATTTTTACTATTACTAAACCGGGTTATTTATTTTAGTAATATTATTATTCATTATTATTATTTTAGTAAAGGGGTTGAAGCCCTTATTTCACTTTGTTTTGAATAATGTCCTTGTTATTATTATTGTTACTATTATTAGTATTCTTAATTATATTATCATTGATATTATTTTTAGTATCTTTGCTATTATTATTTTAGTATCATTATTATTATTATCATTAGGGTAAAGTTTTCAACCTTATATTCTCAACTTTTATAATATTTCTATTATTTCTATATCTTTATCAAAGTTAGTAATTAATTAATGGTATTTTGTTAATATATTATTCTTTATTTAAAAACCTAGTCTTATAATAAGTTAGTGATTAATGGTATGTTAATAGGAGGAGTCTAATTTTAGCTTTTCCTTCATAATAGGTAAAACCTAGTCAAAGCCCTAAGGAGGCGTAGGAGCGTGCTCCAAGACCGGTGTTGTTTTAGGTAAGGGTGTTACTAAGGCCATTTTTGTGTTTAGATGCATTATGTGCTTCATATGCCATGTATTCTATGTTTATCATTATTAATTATTTTGTATGCGGTATAAAGTGGAGTTGAAGTATGTTGGTATGAATAAATTGTGGCATGAGAATTATGTGTATATTTATGTTATTATTATTGTCTGATGTGGCCTTAAGACATGCATGTTAGGGTTGTAAAATAATGATGGGGAGTGTAACAATGTGGTGTTGGGGTTTTGCATGAAATGGCATGGTGTTAGGGTTTTGCATGTAAGGGCATGGTATTAGGGTTTTGCATGAAATGGTTTGGTGTTAGAGTTTTGCATGAAATGGTATGGTGCTAGGGTTTGCATGGAAGCATGTCTACGTGGAGCTAGGGTTTGCATATGAATTGGGGTTTGCATGGAAGTGTGGTCTACGTGAAGCTTGGGTTTGCATGGAAGTGTGGTCTACGTGAAGCTAGGGTTTGCATGGAAGTGTGGCTTACGTGGAGTTAGGGTTTGTATGGAAGTGTGGTTTACGTGGAGTTAGGGTTTGCATGGAGTTAGGGTTTGCATGGGAGCTAGGGTTGCATGGAGTTAGTCATGCATGTCTGGGCAAATGTTTGTGAATAAAACATTTAAGACACTAATATTTTAAAGTGGAAGATTATTGAGCCGAGTCTAGACCGATCCACTGGTCAGGAATAGTGGTTAGGATTTTACTCTATGTGCGACCGATCCACCGGTTATAATAGTGGTTAGGACATGAGGTCCTATATGTGACCGGCCCACCGGTAATAATAGTGGGGTGACTCGAGCTCAATAAACACAAACTAGAATCATTAAAGCTTTTAAAAGATACTAGTTAATTACAGTGGAACACCATGCGAGCAGGAACCAGACTGATCCACCAGTCAAGAATAATGGTTAGGGTTTTACGCTATATGTGACCGATCCACCGGTAATAATAGTGGTTAGGGCATGATGCTCTATGTGTGACCGACCCACTGGTTATAATAGTGGGGTGTTTCTGTTTTTGCATGGATTTGATAAAAGGTATGGTGTGTGTCGACTTACGATGAAAGAAAGATTAAATTATTAATCTGGACTTTTGTGGGCCTTATGTGTGGACTTGTTGATTATAGGCTATGGATTTCACTTATGCTTTTATGTATCATATGCGTGGGTTGTAATTGTATGTGATCATTATCTAGCATGATTTAATGTGCTATATGCCAGCCTTAGTACTCGGTTACCTTACTCAGTACATAGCGTACTTATCACCCTTTTCATGGGTACTGCTCATTCCCGCGAGCAGAAGACCCTTTCTGACTTTTTGTATGTGGGTGAGACATCAGTCGGGGCTGTGTGTTGAGCTTTTTTTGGCTCAAGGTTTGAGAGTTGTGGCCATATTTACTCTTTATGTGATGTATTTCCTTTTTATTAGTTCTTTTGTATCGGATTTATCCATTTTGATCTATTACCTTGTATTGAGTATTTCAAATGATTATTTTATCGGTTGTAAGCTTATTTCTCTTTTGGAAATGAATTATAATTCTGTATGCATGCTCTGATTTTGTTTTACAACGGATTTTAGTTTGTCTTGACTTATAATTGATCTTAAATCTTTTCTTTAGCCTTAGCACTTGGTACTGAAACGGTCGGAGAGAATCGGTTTGGTATTAAGTGTGGTGGTAACATCTCCAGAATTCACGAGTTTTAAATTAAGTATTTTAATTACTTCTACTTTAAAAAAAATAGTGAATTTTGGGGTGTTACAATCACCTTCAACTTTAAGAGAATATACATTTTATGATTCCATCATAAGTCATACGTAATGTAACACCCAGATTTTTACTATTGAAAATTTTTATTTTACAATGGAAACATATAAGTATAATATTGGGGGTTACCGCCATAGTTAATATAAGTCTGGTTTGTCTAGTCATCCTTACATCAATCATAAGGCTAAGATCATTTTTAATAACATAAGGACATTAGAAATAGAAGAAAAAGTTATAATACAATTTGAGTTTGGAGATTAACTCTAAGTTACAATAAACAAATTAGAAAGTAGGGATATGATGGATCAAGAGTCCAAAAGGTATATGGGTAAATATATCAACCGAATAACATTACTCTTCACCCAAACACCCAGTACAAAGAAAAGGACCATTCTTCCCCATATAGTGTATCATAAGCAACATAGTCATCTAGAAGATCTTCCAAGACCTGAACATAAGAATGAGGGTCTCCTACTCATGGGAATGAGCAGAACTCATAAAAAGGGTGGTTAGTACGCTATGTACTGAGTAAGGGAACAAAACTAATGAATTAAAGATAAATTAACACATGTATTTACAACAAATGATAAGTACACATTCACACCAATGATACATCTCATATGATAAATACTAATCCGGGCTTCTTTATTAGATATAACAATTTTCATTCTTTTATATAAGTTGAGTTCAGAAACCCCACTATTCTTAGGGACAACACACCTGAGACACTATTATCATCCAGTGGAATTGATTTGAAAACATCACCTTCTCAGGGCAAAATGCTCCTGGGCCACTATTATCTTCGGTGGAATGGGTATAAAAACAACACCTTAGTCGTGACTCATATACTCTTCCACTTTAAATCGTTATTATTTTATCCATTAGTTATATAGTTATATTATCATTCACAATGAGTAGGGATCCCACTATTCTTAATCTGGTAGAACAAACTGAAACACCTTCTATAATACCCCAAAAATTTACTTAACCTAATCTCGTATTGTTAATGCCCTAATTTGATTCTAATCTCAAGAAATATATTTTAGCCTTAACCCAAATTTTAGCCCCGGAACTTTAACCGAATCCGAAACCTAATTTATCCAAAATGGACTGAAAGCTGCAAAAATGGAATGGATGAAGACCAATGGAACATCACTAGAGGTCGGGAAGGTTTCACTTGTGGCTAGGCGATGTTGATGGTGGCCAGACGAGCTTAGCTCATTGTTGTCGTCTATTACTCGTGTGATTGCTGCTCGGGTGGTGTCTACTACTGCACATGGTGGAGCTGGCTTTGTGAGGCAGCTCTAGATGAAGGAGGTGGAAGGACAAACGACATCAGGGTTGAGATTGCTCTCTTGTTTGCTCGCTGGCCCATTGCTACTGCTGTACCCTTCTAATTACTCATCCCAGATGGTTTGGTATGGCGCGTTGACCGTTGGTTGGCGAAGAGTTTGGAGGAGATGGAGGATGAAGGAAGGCAGTAGTGTGGTGGTGGTGGTTGAAGAAGAGAGAAGAAAGGGGACACATGAGGTCAGAGTCGGGTTTGAGTTACAAAAAAAGATTGGAAAGAGAGAGAAGAAAAAGAAGAAAGAAAATGGTTGGAGGGTCACGACTGTTTTTTTACTAATACACATACATATAAGAGAATATAAAATATATGAAAAATATTAAATGAATATTTTTTTGAAATTTGTTTAACATAAATTATTTCATAAAGACTTGAAGATATAAAATCAATATAAGACTACTTAAAATATTTTGAAAAAGCTTTCGGATGAAAATGCTAATGAACACAATAATTCATATTATTTATATAAATATATAATACAACCTCAAAAAAATTAAAATTATCTAAAAAAGTATTTAAAAATATCTAGAAAAATATGAGACTTAAACACCTTTATCAACCAAATAAATTGATGATTAATGACCAAAATTTACATTAGTTGTAATTGATATACTAATAAAATTAACTTTTGATGGTGGTTGTTAATAATATATCAATAGCGATAAAGAAAAAAAATGGTCCCTAATTTGGTCCTTAATGCTCCAGTTACTTGTAGTGTTAGCCCCCACTTCATGGATCATATATATATATATATTTGGATTCAAAATATCTATGGCATGAGTTTGGTGAAAAAGTTTTATCAGTGCATTTTATACCTTATTTTTATAGTGTTAATCCCTCGCTTTGTGTCACTTTTCCTGTAAAAAAATTAATCTACCTCTCTTAAATCACAAGTACTAATTTGAGATGAATCATTAAGAAAATGAGTTGTTTTCTAGAGTTTTAAAAGTAAAAAGGTTATCTTAATCATTCACATGAAATGACAAGAGCAATCTTTGATATTTCAAGCATAACTTTTCATACAAGATTTATTTGAGATTATTCAAGTTGCATTGGAAAATTAAGAAGAAAAAAACTTTTATATTTACCACGTTTTCTTAATCGTACTACTTCATGATTAAAATTAATCTCAAATTCAAAGTTGTCAAACAGAACACAAGACAACTACAAAAAGCCTAACTAAGGGATTGTTCTCTGAAATAAGATATGGCAGTGTTGGATGACTGCATGAAACTTCATAAATATTCTCCAAATCATATCCTATATTTTTCATTTATATATTGCATGATTTTAAGCCAAAAATAAGCCATCATTAAAGCTATATAAACATCATTAACTTAAAGCCATAAACTATATGCAATTTTTTTCCTCCATCATTGGAACTACAAGTTAAGGTTCTTTATCATCTTTATCCTTTGACCACCTTTGTAATTCCACCAATTTGGGCTTCCATACCATTAATTCGTTCATAATTCATTCTATTGCCCATTATTTACCTTTAATGTGTGATTCTCTTCCATCAATATAGCCCCCATTATAATATTTTTAATTTAAGGTTCTACCATGTTCATACTTTCAACCATCTCCATAAATCCTTCAATTTGTGGATTAATTATTCCAATTGATTCATGAAATCACCATTTTCATATCTATAAATCCCTCATATGTTGATCTAGTGCCAAACAAATACATAAAGGAGAGTCTAATTTCAAAGGTTATTTAATCAGAGAAGAAGATCAGTTCAAATGAGGAAGGAGACAAAATCCATGATTGACGATCGACTGGGCTTTGTTTGGCCACCCTATTTCACTCAATTTTTCTTTGGTTTTGAACTATTTTTTTCTATCATTATATATGTTTTCTGTAACTACATATGATGTGTGGCTAATTTACTTGTTGTTAGGGGCATGATTGAAGCCCTAGACTATGTTTTGCAATGATGATGATGATGATTATAATAATAATAATAATAATAATAATAATAATAATTCATTTGTTCTCCTAATTTTCATGAGATCATTCTTTAACTTCAACTTACTTATTGTGATTTATATGTATGATTCTATACAGTGTGACTTATAAAGTGCATGCCTTATTTTTTCTTTGTAGTGGTGATAGTATGATTAGATTATATGCATGTTATGTGGCTATATGATTGCATTGAAATTTGTATATATAAATTGTATTTAGGTTAGATAACAATTGACTTAATAGTTTAATCATTCTAATTGAAGTAGTGGAATGTTTAGATATGTGTCGGTAAAAGGTGAGGCACACAACTAGATATGTTTGAGGTACTTAGACTAATATACTTCCACTTATGCTTAATGTGTTGAGTCTAGTTAAAGATATAAATTTATTGTTACAACTATGCCACTAGAATTCAATAGAATTTAATATTGTTACTTTGTCAGATAAGGTGTGAATACCTACTTTTTGTTGCAACTTGCTCGATCCTTTTCTCATGATTATATAGCGACATAAAACTTATTTTTTATTTCCTAGCCTGCTCTAATGGTGGAAATTGATTTCCTATCACATTTATATTCTTTTTATTTATCAATACTTGCTAATTGATTTTTTTTATTCTTCTTCAAAACATATCGTTAAATTGTTTTCTTTATTATTTTTGTTTTTGTAAGTATAGAGTCATGATTAGTTTTTTCATTCATATTATTTTGAGTTCTAGCTATATATTTTTTTATTCATTTCAATCTCTGGTTTAAATTAATACCCTTATTTACTCTTGCTATAATTGTATAAAAGAAAGGTTTAAATTGCGTGACAACTATGACCATGCCAAAATTCACAACAAAATTAAGTTGCCTCCTCTACAAGGTAAGCTTAAGCAATACACCTATAAGGTATATTTGAACTCCTCACACACCCTTTAATGTACTTCATTATACAGTCAAAGGGTTACATCTAATAACTATAAACTAGGCAACATGATTTGACTTCCGTAACCTAATGAACTATAAAATGAATCATGATGACAAATAATGATGATAAAAAATATATCTTAAGTTGACACAATGTAGTAACAAGATATTGTTGCCTTAAGTCCAACCAATTGAGATCAATAACATTAACGTAAAAATCCTTACAGAAAAAGAAAAGCATAGATATGAAATTATGAACTCTATTAGGCTTAATAAAACGTATAGCCACCAATAGCAAATTTAGGAGGAGAATATGGTGATTGTGATCTTTTAGTCCCACTAATTTCAAGTATTTCATGGACACAAGGCTTAAGATGTTTGATGAATACCCATATGGAACTTGAACTTCATATAAGCACTAGAAAAAGAAAATTTCTCCTTTTTGGATAGAGTATAATATGCCAAAGGTATAAATTTTTGGTCTCCTACATCCTCTTGTTGTAATTTCTTCCTAATACTCATGTGAACCAAATTTATCCTCATATTGTGCCCATCCTTTTTCTTAAAAGGAACATTTGGAAGTGTATCAATAATATTATTCGATATATTATTCTCAAAATTCATGACATCAAGGTAATGTTGGATAAAAAAAAAGGTTTTCCAATACAGAAGAGAAGAATATGGACATCTTTTTCCACTTAAAGGAACTAGTTTGACATTCTTTTCACCAAGCCACATATTTAAGTTCTAAACCTTGTAAAACACCTATTCACCTCCTAAAGGCCTAGAAATTAATGGCTTTTTTGAATATCCATTAAAGGAATTTTGCTACCTACAATAATAAAATTTAAGAAGTAAGAATCTACAATGTCCTAGATAATCAACCATATTGCTATATTTTAGCGAAATGAAGTTTGTGTTTTTGTCACATATAGGAGAAAATAATGTCCATGAACACTATATATAGAGAGGTTACTGTATGCAAGATAACCATTTATTATGTAAAAAAGCATCACCCTCAGTATAAAATGCTCTTAGTGATGTGCATCAAACTCTTTTGACATGATCTCACATAAACTTCAAATCATCAATAAGAGGTGCTAAATAAACATTTGAATCATGACCCAACTAATTAGGCCCAAAATGATGAAATATAACATCAAGACTTGTATTTCATGCATAAAGATGGAGGAAGATTATATATTGCCAAGATCACTGGCCACAAACTATAGTTTGCATTACCACTAGAAGAATTCATTCCATTAGCAGATAGTGCAAGGTATAGGTTTCTTGACTAAAGACCAAATTGAGAGAAATTATGATGAAAGGCCTTCTAATAAGGATAATCCTCCAAATGTATAAGCTTCCTGGCATGTATCCTCTCATTTATATGCCATGTCAATTTCTTCTTTTTTGTAGGGTTATTAAACAAATTTCAAAATATGGGTATAATTGAAAAGTACTACAAAACCTTTGACAAAACTTTGATGGAACACTATATTACTTGTACCATGGAGCTTGGCATTTACAAAAATAATCTAATGAGGAATTTTCATTTCGATATAAGATTCAATCATTAGGGTAGATATATACTTTTTTCATTATTTAACCTTATAGAGAAAAGAAACTTCTTTGCCTAATAAACGCAAATGGTGTTCTTAATAAGCATTTCTTTCAACAGCTGAAGTAACGAAGAGAAACCCATGTCACTCCACCCATGATGTGCTTTAAACTTATATAATCTTATCAAGTCGATAACTTTATGAAAAATACACACCCATCATATAGGGGTGTCTCTGCATCAGCAACTAACTTATCAAACACATTTACACAATCCATAAAGTTGTATCCCATTCTATCCGCCATGTTTTCAATTGGTTCAGGCTCAAATATCTATCATCATTTTCCTCATATATCCTATTAACTAATATATAATAATTGTCTCCCCGTTCAATATTTTTTGAGTGTACCCCTATCCATGCCATACATCAGTAGATGTCTTCTGATGTTATACAATATCATCTTCATTGAATGGTAACACTTAGTGCAGGGACACTTTATTTAGATATGATTTTTAGAATGAATAAAAATAAAGCTGATAAATCATTTGCTCCATCAGTATATTCTTTACTCATACAGTTTACATGCATCCACTTTCTATTCATGTTTATTCACTATAATTTGCATAAAAATCTCAACTAAGATGACGAGAAACAAAGAGTGTAATGGAACATGAATTAAAACAATACACACACACACACACACACACACACACACATAGCTATATCACAATACGAATTTAAGTTACCCAAATTCACACAAATCTTGAACGTGCATATGCAACTGAGAAACGTGCATATGCAACTGAGATTAAAAGAAGATTCAACTTCTAGAAAACAACTAAAGAAGAAGCCCATGAGAGATTTAATTACTCACAACAAACTAATAGAGACTAAGGCTATCACAACTTACACAATGATAATCTGAGGTAATGAAAACTTCTATTGGAGAGAAAAGCGGGAAGGGAGTAGCTCACCCAAGAAAAAAAAATCACATGGACATAAGTCCAACACTTTAATGTGGATGGAAATATAAGATGATGGAATAACTTGAAACAAGCAATGATATAAAAATGAGAGATGTGAATAGCCACTATATTTCATCTTAATTTATACACACATACACACATACATACAATTTCTCTTGATTTAGAAATAGAAAAAATATGGAAATTGATAAATGAAAAAGTTGCGAACATGAATTCAAGAATGCACTAGAATATAACTTTACTCTTAACTACAACATATCTTTATTAATCACGTATGAAATATTCATTAGGGAAATTTGAAAAAAATGGTCCTTGTGGCAACTACTCAAGTCTTTGAGAAGCACAACCATGGGAAAAAATCAGTCATTCCTTCTTTGATTAGCTTTACATAAATGGAAGCTTGTATATTTGAAGAAAGAAGAATAGAAATGGTAAAGTCTTGGTTATATTTGGAATAAATTGGCAAGAAATTAGTAACATTATACAAATCATATCATCTTCATGTTTCATATATGGATGCAAACAAAAAATATCTTCCTCTACATCATACTAAAATGAATCCAAATAAAGGGCGAGAAAGGATGAGCAAATAATGGAAGGACAAACGAGATTTGATTTTCAAAGAAATAGAGAAGGAGGGAAAATGATATTTATAGTCTAAAATATAGCATTAATTTTTTAAAATGAAATATAACATTAAATAAAAATTGAAAGTTCAATTTTCAAAAAGAAAAATACCATGATGTGTCTCTACAATTTGTCATGTTTTTTAAGATTATATGGGTGGTTATTATAATCACCATTGTATATGTAGCGCCTTAATTTTATAGACACATAACAACATTTTTCTTATAAAATTGTCATGGTAGTGTTATCTGATGTGTTAAAAGTTTTAAAGCAAGTGTTCGATGTCTTTGTGATGA
The DNA here is from genome assembly GCA_030549775.1 of Tamarix chinensis. Classification (NCBI taxonomy): domain Eukaryota; kingdom Viridiplantae; phylum Streptophyta; class Magnoliopsida; order Caryophyllales; family Tamaricaceae; genus Tamarix; species Tamarix chinensis. The sequence continues at coordinate 6,793,571 of CM060177.1, read as the reverse complement.
CAATGTTGTAATTGTTGAATCGTGATTATCCTTATATATTGTTGATGCAGCGTGTTTTTGTACCAGTGTTAGAAAATAAATAATGATCATTTTTGAACATAGAATAACCCCAATATTTAAGAGCATGTGTGAGATTAGCATACCATTGTCGAGAAGCCTCTGGAGCCCATATAATAATGCTACCATCTTACAAACATGACTAGGTGAAACACAGAGACCGAATGGAGGTTTTATATAAATATCTTCATGCATATATCCACGCAAAAACACATTATTGATGTCTAGTTGATGCATGGGCCGACCCTTTTTTATAGCCACTATAATTAAACTATGAATGGTGGTCATTTTGATTATAGAAGAATAGGTATTAGTGTAATCAATCCCAACTTTTTGAGTGAAATTGCAAACGACTTATTTGGCCTTAAAACGTTTGATAGAGTCATCAACTTTGTGTTAACTCTTATAGGCCCATTTGAGTAGATAGGATTCTTTATTTTAGGAAGTGGGACCAAAATTTTATGTATGGTTTTCTCTTAATGACTCTGTAATACCTAAATTTTTTTATCTAATTATAATCTTGATTATTTAATATGTTAACCTGATATAAATTTTAATTTTTAGGTTATTATATTTTTTTAGTCGGACCCTAGTCTTGGATAATTGATAGATTAAATTTTAGATTTATTTTTCTAAATTTTAAACCTAAGCCTATCTTAATCCTAATCCCAAAAAATCTTTTTTTTTTCCTTTATCTCCCTTTCTTTTTTCTTTTCTTTCTTTTCCTTCTTTTCCTTCTCACCCTGTGCATTGACCCTTTCCCCTTTCGGACCAAACAACCCTTACCCTTTATGCACCCCCGTCACCTTAAGAACGCCGCAACACCCCGAACCACCAACCTCCTTGCACCTCCTCCACACAGTCCCTACACCCCCTGCCATACAACCCTGCTCGCCCGTGCCCATTCCACGCCAAACCCAGCTACCCTCTTCGTCGATTTTCTTTCCCTCACTCCCAGCCATGCACCTATATATACATGCATACCCTCCCCTTACCCTTCTCTACTTTCTCAATTTTCCTTTTCCTCCTTGCATTTATCGATGGAACTCCGAGACCCCTATTTCCTTCTCTCATTTCCTGTTATGTTTTCATCGTCGTCTAACACTATACCCAGCACCACCACCACCTAAGCTTCATAATTACTCCTCTTTGCCCTACTGTCATCGTCGCACATCACCCAACCACCATCCATTTCTCTCATCGCACCTCATCCCAACCGAACCCCTCCTTCATTCCCTCATTTCTCTGCCCTTCCCTTCGTTGTTGTCATCGCCTTAAGCCACCACTGTTGAGTCCTTCCATTCTTCTTTTTCCCTTGCCTTTGGTGTCAACCACAACCACTAAACCTTTCTCTCTTTTTTTTTTCTTTCCTACATTGGCATTGGCCACAACCATCCTCCACTCCACCCCTTTGTCGTTGACCCCCTACCATAACCAACTACTCCCTAATTGCCGCTAACTACCGCCAATCCCAGCACCACACCACCACCAGTCTAATAGCCAACCATCCAAGCTACCCAAGCCGTGGTCATGACTTCCTTCTCCACCCATGCCCCAACCCTTGCAGCCTTGCTCTCTCCTTGGAGGATATTGTTGTGCCCTCCACCATGCACCACCCTTGCACGAGCCTCCTTTTTTTAGTTTTCTATATTTTTCCTCCCTCCCCTTTGCCTTATTTTCCCTTATTTAATTTTCCTAAGTCTAATCTTATTATATTTTTGGATTATAGGTCATATTTTGGTTGTTTTGGAGGATGAGTAGTAGGTCTTACATACTTATAGACCGGATATGTTTTTTAAGGATACATATCATAGCTAGGACTTTTATATGAGATGTGTATATTGGTATGGGATATCATGTTTGAAATGATTATATGGATATTATTATTATTATTATTATTATTATTATTATTATTGTGATAATGATTTTATATGATATGTGGTGTTATACATTGAAAAAATAAGAAAATTTTGAAAGTATGAATTCGTGTATATTGTTGGTTGGTATGAATCAACATATGTTGTATCTATATATATATAATTATTTTAATGATGATATTTTATTTATTAGAGGTAAACAAAAATCATTTATATTGGGGTTCGTAAGATTTTTTTGGAAATATAGGTAGTTTAGCTATCTTAGGGGCAATTCATTTATTATGGATTAAAAATAGAATATTGGGTATTTTAATTTGATAATTGGTTTAAAATATGTTAAGTGTATTATGTGGAATGTTTGGAGTGAATATGAATAATTTAAGTCCAATAAATGAGAAAAGTAGCTTTAAGTGAAAATAAAATCCCTATTTAAATTTATGAAATATATTACCTTCTCTATTTTACCATGTTTTTAAGTGTTTAATTCTTTTGCCTTATATTCGATGTAAGGATGACATGATAAGCCAGACTTGTGTCGAGTATGGTAGTAACATCCAATTATATTGTTTTATACTTTTTTTTAAACAAAATTTTTTAGTTGTTACATACTCAAACTCTTTTGACATGGCATTTTGCCAAGCAGGGTCACAAATTACCTCCTCATAGTGAGAAGGTTCATGTGTTTAGGAAATAGAGGTGTGTAATTATCTATTGTTTTGCTATAGGGAGGAAAAATAGAAATGAGTAGGAGATAAGGATGAGGTAATGGAATGAGGGCAAGATCGTGGATTATAAGTGATGGTCATATATTTTTACATATTTTATATACTTTTAATTTTATATTTTTTACATTTATTTAAATAATATATGAAGTTATTTATAATTTTGTGTTTAAATAATAACAATATCATATGTTTAATTGTTTGATCTAAAATAAGGAAATTCACATGTTATATAATAACATATAATATATTGACCATAACTTTAACATACAAATCCAAATTTAAGTGATTTAAATTGCTATGAAAAGCTTAAAACAAGATCTACAACTTATATTTCTAGTAATTTTCCTTAAATTTGAGCCTATTTGAGCCAAAGTTCAATCTAGAGTTTTAGCGGAAAATATTTCATATAATAGAAAATTGCTAGACATGATATGGGTATTTAATTGCTATTTTCTTTTAGGGTATTGTTATATAGAAAACTGGTTTTTACTTGGCGGAAAACAATTTCCGAAAGTAACCTTAATATCGGTAATTTTTGTCGAAGCCACTCCTCCAGTATCGGTAAAATTTACCGAAGCAACACAGTGTGCTCGGCGATTTTAGCCGAAAGGAAGCATGACATTTGGCAATTATTGCCGAATCTGGCCAAGGCCATTGGCAATAATTGCCAATTCCCCCTTTTTTTTTCTTTTTTTTTTCTTACTATTTCGATCGAAAAGTTTGTAAATAATTTTTATTTAAAATTAAAAAAATTCAGAATTTATATAAATATTTTATACAAAAATTTAAATTAACATATTTACAATTAAAAAATTTATAATAAGTTTAGTTATATATTTATTAATGTGGTTCGGTTCGGCATTTTCAGCTGAATGTTACCTAAATCATCGGCAATAATTGCCGATGTGTATCTCTGACATCTTTGAAATAATTATTATTTATAATTTAAAGAATTTATATTTTTTACAAAAATTTAAATTAACATATTTACAATCACATAAAAAATTCAATAAATAACTTTAATTAAACTTATAAATTTATGTATATTATAGGAAGAGAAAAAAAAATATTAAAACAAAAAAATTAATTACCTCATATCTTGGGGAAAGATTGCTGAACATAATATAAATCGGCAATAATTACCAACCTATCTCTATCATAAATAGTTGGCTCCATCCTCAATAATTTCTATATATCGGCAATAATTGTCGATGCCTATTACCCCAATTTTTTTTTCTTTCAGCAATTTTGGAATAAATTTTATTTATAATTTAAAAAATTCATAATCTAGATGTATAATATAAATATTTTGTACAAAAATATAAATTAACATATTTACAATCAAATAAAAAATTTCATTAAATAACTTTAATTAAACTTATAAATTTATGCATATTATAGGAAGAGAAAAAGAATATATAAAAAATTAGTTAATTACTCCATATCTTCGGCAAAGATTGCCGAACATAATATAAATCGACAATAATTGCCGACCCTCCCCTACCTCTTTGTTTCATCTCCATCATGAATAGTTGCCTCCATCCTCAATAATTTCTATATATCGGCAATAATCGCCGATGCCTATCACCCCAATTTTTTTTTCTTTCAGCAATTTTGAAATAATTTTTATTTATAATTTAAAAAATTCATAATCTAGATGTATAATATAAATATTTTGTACAAAAATATAAATTAACATATTTACAATCAAATAAAAAAATTCATTAAATAACTTTAATTAAACTTATAAATTTATGCATATTATAAGAAGAGAAAAAAAATATTAAAAAAAATTAATGACCCCATATCTTCGGCAAAGATTGCCGAACATAACATAAATCGGCAATAATTGCCGACCCTCCCCCACCTCTTTGTTTCATCTCCATTACGAATAGTTGTCTCCATCCTCAATAATTTCTATATGTCGGCAATAATTGCCGAACTACTTTTTTTTTTAAATATAAATAATGTAATAAAATTTTATAATATTATTTTTTCTATAATTAACAAAAATGTCATGATCTAGATCTATATTATATATAAATTTTATGTTAAAAATTTTGAGTTTTTCAAAATTAGCCTTTAAATAAAATTGTATCGATAAAATTTGTTACATTCCCATCGGTTAAAAATACCAATGTTAAATCTTAACTAATTTAAATTATTTGGAAATAAAAATAAATTTAATCAATATCTATTATAAATATATCTAAAATATATAAATTACATATACAAATGAATATTTTTAAATCAGTAATATATGATTTATTATGAAACAAATAAGTTTTTGTCAAAAGTAGCCATTATTTTAGTATTTTAAAACTTATTGAATTAAATTTATACATGGAGGTTAGGACAAAATATGATTTTCATGGAGTAAAATTTTGTTTTCCAAATAACAAAAACTGTATACTATCATCTGATTCGAAAAGATTTGAAACAGTAAAATAATGCGCACTTCTGAAAAAAAAAATATTGGTTGACAATGGATCATATGACAATTGATCTTGTAGTTGGTGTTTCGGCAAGTTTGGCCGATAGTAGTGGAATCATATACAATGAAACATATGTTGGTGGGGATAGGCAATATTTATGGCTTCTGCAACACTGATAGTATTGTAGGATGGTACGTAGAATAAATATACTGTTGCATATCTTTGTAAATGAAATTATTGTAGGATGGTATGTGGTTCTCGTGAAGTTAGGAACAGGAAAAATTTTTGTCAGATGCGTGTATAATTATTATAGTTTCTGTTCGAATCCTTATATATAAAGGAACAGCTTATCATTCGTATTCTTCAACTCAATATTTCTATTCTGCAGAAACTTTATTAGTTGAAGGTTGAGATAAAAATTTTCAATATTTTTTAAACACTCACAATGAATAATGAATTTGGAAGTTCTTCAAACTACGAAGAGTTTGAAACTTCGATAGGGTACGATGAGTTCGGAAGTCCAATGAACTACAAAAATGGGGTTAGAACTCAATCGTATTACGATGATAGATTTACAATACCGAGAAGTTATGGATATGTAGAAGATATGCAAATGCATTCTCCCAATATTAATTACAACTTCAACGAAGAGGTAAAATATTATTTTTTTAAGTATTGTAAATTGTGGCGACAAAATTAGTTACATGAAATTTATAGTTTTTTGTTATTATATTATTATGGTAAACTCTTTTGTTCAGGACATGGATAATACATCTTTTACGACCGAAAATTATCAGAGATTTTTTGTAACGGATCAAATATTTTCTGATCGAGATGAACTTATGACATGGGTTAAGAAAATGGGTAGAACTGATAAGATGATTTTGATTATCAAAGGTTCTAGAAAAGGAAATGGTATAGGGGCGGGTAGAGTCTCGATAAGATGTGAACGAAGTGGTACGTACGTCCGTATTAGACCAACAGATGCCGAAGGTGCACATAATACTTGTTAAAAAAATGATTGTCCTTTTTTTTTATTATTGGTGTTGAAAATAATAACGGTGGATGACAAGTGGTAGTTAGGAACGGGACACACAATCACGGATTGGCTAATTATGACCAAGGCCATGCTGTTCTTGGTAAGTTGACAGAAAATGAAGTTCAATTTGTTGATGAACTTATCACAGCTAACGTAAAGCCACGACAAATCGTATCGCTTCTTCAAAAACAATTTGAAGGTAATGTAAGTATGAGAAGGCATATTTATAATGCTCGACAGAAGCTTAGGTCCGAAGAAATGGATGGTCAAACAATGTTACAGCATGTTATGAGTATGTTGTTTGAGAATCATTATTTTCAGTGGCATCGAAGTGAGCCTCAATCAAACGTAATAAGTGAACATTTGTTCGCACATCCCGTATATGTTAACATTTTACGTGCATTTCCTTTTGTTTTGCAAATGGATTGCACGTATAAGACAAATAGATACGGAATGCCCTTACTTGAAGTTGTCGGACTAACACCAACACAATTGAATTTCAACGTTGCATGTGCATACATATCATCTGAGAAGGAGGAAAATTATTTATGGGTACGTGAGATATTAAAGAGCTTAATGGATCTATACATGCTTCCAACCACCATTATTACCGACCGAGAACTTGCTCTTATTTCAGCTGTGGAATATATTTTTCCTACTTCAAAACATTTATTATGTAGATTTCATGTGAATAAGAATGTGGAGGAAAAGTGTAAGAAACTCTATGGTCATTCATCGTTTGCATGTGGTTTTATGTCACGATGGAAAAATTTGATAGATGCCACGGACGAACAAATATATGAGGCACGACTGTTGTCAATGGAGGAAGATTACAAAAGCATGCCCAGCCTAATTTCGTATCTAAAGACAAATTGGCTACAACCCTACAAACATAAAATTGTTGTTGCATTCTTTGGTGATGTGTTCCATATCCATCAACTTACAACGAATAGGTATGATTTATATTTTATTGCTTAGTATAGTTGATTTAGCTTCTTTTATGTTGATAAAGTTAAGTAATTAAATTTTTGTTATGAACAGGGTTGAAGGAGCTTATGGATCTTTAAAAGGATTCCTGGAGACATCATGGTGCAGCTTTAATACAGTGCACAAACAAATGCACACGTTCCTCGAATTACAACATGATGAGATAAAAGCATCGCTGGAGAGGTCTCGGTTCAACACTCCTCATTTTGCTACAAGTGATCTTTATACCAATTTGAGGGGCCATGTTTATTTATATGCAATGGAGTTAGTGAACAACGAGTGTCAGAGACCTGAGCATGTAAGTACGGATGATGATTTATGTGGATGTTACATGTGTCGTACGCATGGGATACCATGTACGCATGAAATTAAAACATACATTCATAACTACATGTCAATCCCCCTATCGGCTATTCATCTGTTTTGGAAGAAATTCGACATAGATGGACCGATTACTCCACCGAGACCCCAAGAACCATTAGATGTTGCATCTCACTTACTCCATATTTCCATGGAATCTGTTATGCACCAGCCACCAGAAATACAGAATCAGTTGGCCAGAGAGATATTTAATATTAAAGTTCCCCAGAGAACACCTCTCCATGAGCCACCAGTACGACAGCACAGGGGTCGGCCAAGGAACTCCTCTAGAAGGGAACAATCTAGTTGGGAGTATACAGAACAACAATTTTGTAGTTGTCCCAGATCAACTTAACGTCGGGGTCAGGGTCGAGGACGGCAATCGGCATTTCTATCATCAGGTCAATTTCAATTTCCATATGTGACTCAGATGAATCGACATATAGTTCCTTATATTAGTAGCTGGTGTAATGTTTTAGGAGATGTGAATTGTGGTTTCAGAGCATTGGCTTCTATTATACTAGGAGATGAAGAAAGGTGGGTTCAGATTCGTACTGACTTATATCACGAGATATTGGCGAGACGACAGTTGTACGAGAATGTGTTCGTATTTGAAAGCTTTGATCAAGTTCTTAATACTATTGCCCACTGGCAAGGGCCAGCTTCGATAGCACACTGGATGGAAATGCCTGATATTGGTCATGTCATTGCAATCCGTTACTGTGTGTTGTTTTCATATTACTCATTGAATGCATGCAGCTCATTCCTACCTTTAGTGGCTATGAACGGAATTCAAGGTCCTGAAAATGAAGTCACTATATTTTTCTTGCAAAACATGAATCACTACATATCGGTGAGCACTAAGTTTAATGAAGATTTTTTCCATTTCAATATGATATGAATGGCTAACATAATAATTTTTTTCTACAGGTATATCTTTTAGAAAGTTTTCCACTCCCACCAGTACATACAAATTGGAATAGATATCGTGATAGCAGTGTTTCAACGTGGAATACCCAATATTCTTCAAGATTCGAACAATAACACCATTGGTACATGATGACACACAAGACCCTCATCCTTTATCTTCGGACTCAACTTTAATGTAGAATTGTTATAATTTTTTCTTCATTTATTTGTGTTTACATCCTTTGTAACATGTACGTGCTAATTTTATTAAATATATCATAATTTCTATCACGAAGATCTAAACTATGGATATATAATAAAACACTTGATATGGTGTTAATGAATAAGGATAGGAAGATATTTATTGATTAATAAAACAATTTATTCGTGTTGGAAAATATTGGACCTCCTTATTTTTTCTTTAATTCTCAGCTAAATGCTGACTTGTGAAAACTGAGATTTTGTGAACTCACATAATAACACGGTTGCCATTATTATGAAGCTCATTCCTACCGTGTCTCTTATTCCTTCACTACATATTGATGAAATTTGAACACAAATAGTCAATTCAAAAACATATTTTAATATTTTTACATCAATGGTAAAATAAAAACGACAGCTGGTATTAATTCTAACAAACATATTTTAATGTTTTTACATAACAATACGGTAATACATGAAGTTCATTACAAATGGCCACGCCGAGGTGGAGTAACTCCTAAATCATGCACGAGGGTTTCGATACATGTAACTAACTGCTCATAATTTGGAGCTGGCTCTCCCCTCCAATGCAATCGACGGATAGTTTTACGTGCTTTGTTCAGACGTTTTTCGGCTGGTATATAATGATCATCGTTCGCATGTTCAGCCAAATATTCTTCCATTGTAGCCAATATATATATATGCGTTCTCGGAACATACCAATCCATATAATCATCGGCCACATCCCATGGGTATTGAACCGCTGGTCCAAAAACATCCGGGCCCAAAATATGTTCATACCTCAAGAACCATTGGTCGAGCATGTGTGCATAGTATACTTTGTACTTCTTGAGGGAAGGACCTCTGTATGAGTTTCTAGTTGACTTGATGGGCTCCTTAGGGATGACTTGTGTATAACCGAATTACCGTGTCACTCTATCTGGCATATGTGGTTCAACTTTCTCCAAACAGTGTATACAACCGTGATAGAATGCCATACGGCAATATCTATATGGATCAGCTACTCCGTACAAATCCCAATTGACCTTTCACGAAAATATTCAAGTAAATATGGATATCACAAACATAATATAGGAGGATCAAATAATATTTTTAGCATACCTTTGACGCAGACATAACATCAATCTTTGCTCGAAAGTACTCCAGCGTCTCCAATTTATTTTCAAATTTCTAGCCACAAGATCACCTCATACAAGGAGGATGGTCTGGATCATACCTAGATCTTTCCACTCCAAACCCGGAAAAGTATTCATATATCCACGTCTGTCATAATATTTGATTGTTAGCCATCATAATGAATATTGAGTATGTAATATATGTATATATATATATATTGATTATAAAATTACTTGTAATAGAGTCATGCATCTAGACATTTGAGCAGTGTCGGCTTTAGAAGCCATACCAAGTTGTCGATATAAAAAAGCAAGTGTGGCTGCACCCCATGCATAACCTTTAACCCGGCTAAGATCTTGAAGAAAAATGATAAAGTATGGATTAACTTTATCAACTGTCTTATCGACAAACAACGATAAGCCGATCAACCATAATATATACCCGATCACTTTTTCCTCGTCCCCTAACCAGTATGATTCACATACTTCTTGCAGCCATTTAAATGGAAGCCTACCTTTTCGAGTGACTTCATTCACTTGCATTTCCTCCATCCCAAATAAGGCACCCATTGCACCAATCATTTGCCTACACATGTCCGCTGTCATGTCCAAATGTAATGGATGACCATCAACTCGTAGCCCTAATATACGATGTACATCTAAAAGAGTGATTGTCATATCCTCCCATGGCATATGAAATCTATTAGTGTCTGGTTGCCATTGCTCAATAAATGCTGAAATAAGCGACACGTTCACATGCTCAAATGTGCAGGATGGAAGGTGTGATAATCCTGTTCGTCGTATCAGAGCGAACATCCTATCATTGACGCTTCCTAGAAAACTTCTTAAAACTTCCTGCCTCGTGTGGATCTTGGGACAACTGCGATCCTGATCAATACAATAAGCAAATGTAATGCATATATATGATTGATTACATATAAAATAATAATTAAGAAATAATGAATATGTTAAACTTACCTTTCCTAACCATAAATCTAAAGTTGCGTGACCGCCAAAGCTAGGAATCAAATCAGGAATTATTGGACCTCCAGGACATGGCCCAAGCAAGTACCATTCATCCTTTAATTGTATACTCTCTTCATCTTCACTAGCATCACCAGCATCACCAGCATCCCTATCATGATGATCTTTATCCTCCTCCTCCTCCTCCTCCTCATCATCATCATCATTACGCACATAAGTCGATGACGATGCTCCCATAGCAGGCTGTGCCGGTGAGCTAAGAAAATCTATATATTCTGTAGATAATGGAAAACCTCCTAACTCGGAACCTCCGTACCCTGAACCTCCAACTGCAGAACCTCCATTCCCATAACCTCCAACCCCAGAACCTCCATACCTAGAACCTCTTACCGCATAACCTCCATACCCAGAACCTCCAACCCCAGAACCTCCATACCCAAAACCTCCAACCCCCAAACCTCCAAACCCCGGACTTCCTGCCCCCAAACCTACGTACCCTCCAAACCCCGTAGTGCCAACATCAGCCACAAATGATGGACGACCTGCATAGTTTGTAAATGATGGAAATTTATGAGCTTGTTGACTAGACCTTGGTTCTTCGGGAACTTCTGCATATTATTGTTGTTCTGATACTTCTTCCGGTTCTTATTATCCAGATTTCTTACCTCGTCGTAATCCTTTGGTAATACTCCTGCCGAAATTTCTCAAACGAGCCATCGGCGAAGGTAGCTCAGTAGCAGTTCTGTTACGTCGTACAGAAGCAGTCACATGACGACCATTGGTTCTATCTACTACATTGTCTTGTCTGCGACTCATATGAATTTTAATAATAAATGCATAAAGTCAATTTGAATTATGTATATGAATTGAAGGTAATACGTGATAACATAAATAAAACCTAATTACATACATGAAATTAATATCATTAATAAATATCAACTCATATTATGATAGCCAAAAGATATGTATACCCAACCATATAACTCAAATACAATCTCTTACATTAATCATCTACTTTATTAATTAAATATATCAACAATATTTGTATTACTTACTAGTAGGAATTTAGTATAATATAACAACTAAAGTATACTTAATTATGGTATGTCCTCATCTATTTTTTCAATAATACAACCAGAATTATCCAAATATATTCCATAAAAATTAGCAACATAATTAAATATAATTCAAATATAAACATATTTTATCTATTATAAATACATTTAATAAAAATATTAAACAAAACTAACCTATTATCTTATCAATATAATTAAAAACATTCACCAATAATCCCTATCACATAACAATATTTAACATATTTAATGAAAATATAAATAAATCTAATAAACATCTAATCATATATAAATAATACAATAACATAATTAATAAAGTATTAACAAATCTATAAACAAATTTAATCAACTTAACCATAATTAAAATATATAATTAACAGATATCATTAATAAACCCTTATTAATATATACAAATTACACTTCAAAGATATAGCCAATACCCTAGAATAGAGAGATAATTTACCGAACCTATATTTAATTAAATTATGAGAGCATAATTATTATAATTAATAAAACATAATTAATATAAATAATTACATATCCAAAAAATAGCCAATACCCTACAATAGAGAGATAATTTACCGAACCTATATTTAGTTAAAATATTAGTGCATAATCAATATAATTAATAAACCATAATTAATATATATAATTATATATCCTACAAATAACCAAAACTATAGAATAGAGATATAATTTACCAAACCTGTATTTCATTACAATATTCGAGTAAAATTAATATTATTAATAAACTATATTCAATATATATAATTTTACATCCTAAAAATAACCAAAATCCTATAATAGAAAGATAATTTACTAAAACCTATATTTAATTCAAATATTAGAGTATAATAAATCTAAAAATATATTTTTCTAAAATTAATCAATTAACCATAATCAAAATATATTATTAAGATAAATTATAATTAACAAATTATTATTAATAAATATAAATATAATTATAATTATAATCATTAAGCTGATACCCTAGCGATAATACACGCGAACCTATCTTTAATTAAATTATGACAACATAATTAATATAATTAAAAAATCATAATTAATACATATAATTACACATCAAAGATATAGCCAATACCCTACAATAGAGAGATAATTTACCAAACCTATATTTAATTAAATTATGAGAGCATAATTATTATAATTAATATAACATAATTAATATATATAATTACACTTCCAAAAAGTAGCAAATACCCTACAATAGAGAGATAATTTACCGAACCTATATTTAGTTAAAATATTAGTGCATAATCAATATAATTAATAAACCATAATTAATATATATAATTATATATCCTACAAATAACCAAAACTATCGAATAAAGATATAATTTACCAAACCTATATTTAATTAGAATATTAGAGTACAATTAATATTATTAATAAACTATAATTATTATATATAATTCTAAATCCTAAAAATAACCAAAATCCTATAATAGAAAGCTAATTTACTAAAACTTAGATTTAATTCAAATATTATAGTATAATAAATCTAAAAATATATTTTCTAAAATTAATCAATTAACCATAATCAAAATATATTATTAAAATAAATTATAATTAACAAATTATTATTAATAAATATAATTATCATTATAACCGAAACCCTAGCGACAAACGGCGCTCGAATTCGTCCCAGGGAATCGGCACGATTTGCCGAAGCAAGACCCCCACATCGACAAAATTAGTCGAAACCCAGCCCTGCCTTCGGTTGATTTTGCCGAAAGCCTTGCCTCCCTTCGGTCCATTTTACCGAAACCCACCCCTTCTTTCGGTCCATTTTGTCGAAACCTAGCAGTAGAATCGGCAGATTTTGCTGCAGATCTATCGATCTCCTTAAAAAGAATTTTTTACTTACATCTACTAGATCTAATTAATAAAAAAATATATATACTAGATCTAATCAATAAAAGAAAGTATACTTACAAATAATTATGTATTATAAATTAAAAATTAAAAATTAAAAATCAAACTTATCTTACTGTTGCTTAAAAATTCTTCTCGCAGAGGAGAGTTGCACCAGTGGTTTGAGAGATAGAGAGAAGATAGTGAGAAAGGTTGGTCAAAAAATAAACGCACGGACGGTTGGTCAAAAATGAAGGCACCGACGATTTAAATGATTAGGGGTAAAATCGTCATTTACTGTGCAAATATTTTTCTGCACAGTAAACATACGTTCGCCGAATAACAGCTACGTTCTTTTATTATTATTTTGCAGAAATAGCTAGAAAAGAAAAAGAAAAAGAAAGTAAAGCAAAACTCCTAGCTAAATAGCCTCCAACTAGCACACCTGCAGAAAAGAACAAAATGAATTCATCATGGAAAAGTCAAAAGAAAAAAAAGCAGAAAAAGAAAACCAACTTCAGCCCATGTACCTTCATGATCCAAGAACAATAAGTGAGCCCACACCCAGCTAAACATATATATATGAGCAAGAAAAAGAAAGAGAACGGCACAGGATGATAAAAAAAAATTCAGGAAAAGAGAAGACGACACAAGGTGTGAAAAAGGGCAGAAAAGTTGAGAAACAGTAAAAGAAAGTGAACGACATAGGTGGCCGAAGAGCGGGAAAAATTCGTGCACCGAGAAAAATTTTGCACCACGGGCGGCCATTCGAATATAGTACTATTTTTCGGTTTAATTTTAGATATGAAGTATTATAATTTTCTACTTTATTTTTTTAGGTTTAATATTTTATATATTATATAGATTCTTTATTTGACTTGACTATATTTATATTAATTAATAGTATGTTTTAATTTTATTTTATTAGGAATATGAAGAAGTTTTATTCTTTATAATATTTGATTATTTGATTTATAAATTGACATATGTGCTTTATGCCCTTTTTCTTAATTGTATTTTATTAATAGATTGATAATTTTTAATTAGATTCTAATAAGTTAAGTTAAGAATGTGAACTAATTCTCCACTTTAAGTTGAATAGTATAAATAGAAATTGAATAGGTTGTGATAACAAATACATAATTTCTACAATGACATGGAAGGATAATTAATTAATTAAACCTAAAACATCATCTTTTATTTAAATTATTTGACTAGAGGTAGTGGAAGCGATAATTGACCATAAGATTGCTTAGCTCTAGAGAATGCGTTAAATATATATTTCCATTGACACATAGTGGATAATTAAAAAAAATCATGTAATTGGTTAATTAAATTCTATAATTGGATGGAGGTGGATCCGAATTTCCTAATAATAATTATTAATTAATTTGATATCTGTTAGATTGTATTAATTTTAGTTTAGATATTTTTATTCGAAATTCTTAATTTAGATTAATAATTATTTTTTATTTTATTGTAATAGTCTATGCCTGATTTAAAATATTGTGGCTTTTTAATTATCAATTAGTCTTTATAGGATGATAATCGGTACTCATTGTATCATTTACTACTTACAATTGATATACTTGTCGATAAGTGTATTTGGTTGATATCAAGTTTTTGACGTCGTCACCAGGGACCAATTTAATAGCCCTAGACCTAAAAATTTAAATATTGATCTAAGCATTTTTCTTATTTTTTTCTTTTATTTTATTTTATTTTCTAGATTCACTCATTTTTTTTGGTCTTCAATATTATTATATTGGTGTAGGTCATTAGTACACAACCAACAACAATCTTGGCGAATTAGTAGCCTTGGACCATAGATTGAAAGAAAATTTTGTAAATTAAGGGTACATTTAAAATTTGTTGTCACAATGAAAAAACAAAATCAACAAATGGCTCACGAAGGAGCAAAATCTGCTATAATAAGTTGGAAGATAAATACTACCCCTAGTATAATGGATTCTACATTGAGTATTAGAAGACCGGCGGTTGAAGTGTATACTTTTGAGATCAAGCCTACTATAATTCAAATGATAAAGACTTCAGTCCAATTTAGAGGTACACCAAATGATGTCCTGCATGCTCATATAGCCACTTTTATCAAAATATGCAATACTTTTAAAATTAATAGCATTTCTAGTGATGCTATTTAGGCTTAGATTGTTTCTATTTTCCTTACGTGTCAAGGCTAAGAGTTGGCTAAATTCTTTAGCACTTGGTTCTATCTTAACTTGGGATGAATTAGTGAAGTTGTTTCTTTTAAATTCTTTCCACTCTTGAAAATTGCTATATGATGCATTGAAATGATTTAAAGAATGAATAGAGAAATACCTACATCATGGATTGCTTATTTGGTTAGAAATAGAAACTTTTTATAATTGTATACATGTTACTAACTGCTTTATGTTAGATATAGCTGCAATGTGGTACTATTATGAATAAGACTCCTAAGCAAGTGTATGATTTTATTGAGGAATTAGCTTATGATCCCATCAATGGAAGTTTGAACGTACCCTAATACAAAGGAATGTAGGAATTCACTCTATCAATATCATCACAACATTACAGGCTAATATAGATTTAATTAAAAAGAAGTTGATAATTTTAGCAGTGCTTCATGTATGTAGGTTCAAGTGAATGTACCTGTTTGTGACTTATATGGTGGAGCACATGTCAACACAAAGTGTCAAGTAGGTAATCATTTCCAACTATCTTTTGATAAATTTAATTATATTGCTAACAATGTAGGTAGGCAAAATAATCCATACTCAAATGTATATAATTCGAGGTGGAGGAACCATCCAAACATTAATTGGAGAAATGACAACCTGGTAAGGCCCCTGGATTCCCACCATAGAGACCCATGCACTTGCTCCAATGCCATCTCAGCAGCCACAGAAGTCTTTCTTATAAGAGATAATGAGCAAGCTTATTAACACTATTGAGACATGTTTCTAGAATTAAGAATTCTCAATCAAGAACTCATAAGCACAAATTGGGTAATTAGCTAATGTAATTTCTAGAATAGCACCAAATGCATTGCCAAGTAACATAGTGACGAAATAAAAAAAGTAAGACAATGCTATATCATTAAGGAGTGGGAATATGCTACTTGAACCATAACCTCAAGAGGTAACGAACGGATAGGAGAAACCTCTAGAAGCAGTGTCTAAGTCACAATAAGGTGTAAATAAGACCTCGTTTCAAGAGGTACAACCGTATGTCCATCTTCCTTCATTTCTTGATAGAATAGTCCAACGTAAGTTAGATGTACAATTTAATAAATTTCTAGATATTTTGAAAAAAGTGTATATTGATTTTCCATTAATTAATATCTTGAGGAAGATGCCTAACTGTGTTAAATTTCTTAAGGATATTCTTACCCACAAAATAAAATTGGATGATTGTGATGCCATTAGATTAAATACGGAGTATTTTTCTATTTTACAAACTAAATTACCTTGTGCTATTCCTTGTATGATTGGCAATTTAAAATTTGACAAAGTGCTATGTGACTGAGGCACTAGCATAAATTTGATGCATTTGGGTCTAAGAGAGCCAAAATCCACTAAAATGTCTCTATAGTTAGCAGATAGATCTATAAAATATCCTAGGGAAATAATAGATGATGTTTTGGTGAAAGTGGACAAATTTATACTTCTAGTTGATTTTGTTGTACTTGATATGGAACAAGATCAAATGATCCCTTTCATTCTTGGTAGATCATTTCTAGCTACGATTGATGTTCACGAGGGTAATTTAATTCTTTGATTCTAATGTGAGGAATTTACACTCATTATCTTTAGATAAAGATATTAAATATCCTTTACAGGATGACACTTGCTATAGTATTGATGTATTAGATCAAGTGATCAATGATTGTTTTCAAGCAAGTGCAGTACATAATCCTTTAGATAAATTGATGCAGGTGCATCTAATGTATCTCATGTTTCTAATGATTCTCAAGGTAAGGAAGAATTAACATTCTTAATAATAGATCCAATCATTTTAAATGTTCTTGATAATATTTCTATACTTGGTATTGAAAACACTTCAAGATATTTTTGCAGGTATGTTACATATTTGCAAGGTGAAGAAGTCAACACACAAGAAGAGACTTAAAGCGTACAAGCATTCAAAGCATGCAAGGCTATGACATACATGGGATAACACTACAACAAAATATAGTTGGTGATATCATTATTTATATTAAGCTTATTATAAACCCTAAAGTATATTTCATGTAAGCTAGGGTTTTGTTGTAATTTCATGTATGTACCATAGTTGATTGTGAGGCTTTGTAATGTTAGTCATTAATATCATTTAAATGATGATATTATGATTGAGATTGATTATTATATAGGCTTAATTCAAGTGAGTTAAATCCAACTTGAATTAAGGAAGTAGCCGGCTGGTTAAGGCCCATTTTGTCGGTTTACTACCTATATATATACCTCCTCCTTGTACACGCATATGCAGATTGGAATATAGAAATCATTTGAACACTAATTCACAAGTTGATACTTGTGTTTCCTCCCTTTGGAGTCCCATCTAGATAGGAGAGTGCCTGGGGTAATTCTTCCTCTTTAGACCCCTTCGAATGTGCATTAACATTCAAAGGATATACTATCACCGAAGCTTGCTGAAATGCCCCAAAAAAAATATTTATTTGAGAAATATAATTAAATAAGGATTTATTGGGAAATTTATTTAATTAATTATTTTATATGGAATAAGAAGGATTTATTTAGGGCAAATTATTAAAGAATTTATAATTATTTTTATAAGGAAAAAATTGGTATTTTTGTCTAATATAAAATGAATTTAGGAAAAGTCTTTTAAAAACCCTAAATTAGCTTAAAAAGGAGATTTAATATTATTTTATTTAAATATTTTTATTCTAAATACTCAAAATATTCTATTTAATTTATTTAACCCCAAACCACTTAAATTTTCCTTTTTCCTTTTTCTTTTTCTTTCCTTCTTTTTCTTTCTTTTCTTCCTTTTTCTTTCTTTTCTTCTTTTTCTTTTTCTTCTCTCGCCGGATTGGGCTTGGACGTAGCCCAACTCCTTTTTCCTTTCTTCTTTCGTCTCCGGCCCAGCACCGTTTCTTTCCTCTTTTCCTGCGGCAGCCAGACGCTGCGTTTTATGCATTTTATTCTCGGGACGCCGCGTTTCATTTAACGAAAATTATAACCAGCGCTGACCGGCCTAGTTCTTCTCTTTTTCTTTTCTTTCTCCCGGCTGCTGGTTCACCCCTTCCTTCTTCCTCCTTCAGCTCCGTTGTCAACCTGCATCGTTAACCTACGAAAATGGTGCCACCAGCCAAGCAGGTTTTGACCGGCAGTTTTGCCCCTCATTATCTCCCTCTTAACTCACAGATCAGCTTGGTATAATCCTCTTCCCTTATCTCTCACTCGATTTCTCTCTTTTGCTTCGCGAATGTTCTACCTGACCATAATTTTCGCCAATCGATTAACGCCACCGGCCACCCTAAACCTAGCATCCAATACGCTCCTGCCGACCTCCAAAACCCTACCAACCCATCTAAGCCCTATAAATACCCCTGGTGTGGGTGTTTTCGAAACCTTTATTGCCTGAAACCCTAAGAGCTAACCTGTGCGCCACCGTGACTTCAAACGAGGTGTTCACCACCGTTAGCCAACTTCGCCGCCACCTTTGCCTCCCAAATTCTTTCCTGCACCACACTCTAGCTAATTAAGCTCTCCACCTCCTTCGATTATTCTCGCATGAGCCACCATAGCCATACAAAGTCCCCTGTCCATCTCGTAAAAAAATTTACCCCGCAACCTTTAAGCCGCCGTCTGCCACCATATTAGCCACTTCTACTGCCTTCTACACCACCCAAAAACTTCTACTAATTCTCCTCCACCAAACCATAACCTTATTTTATCTTTCCCCTTCTCATCCCCTCTTTTTCTTCATCTTTTTCCCTTTTGGCCTTCTTTTCCAGCCACCGCCGTACACCAGCACCGGTGCCACCCATCCCCGCCGACTCAAGGTGAAACCCTAGACCCTCTCAGCCCTTCTTTCCTATTTATTGTAATTTATTCTATTTTTATTCCAATTTTTAATATTTATTCAATTATAATTATTATTATTATTATTATCAATATTATTATTGTTGTTATTAGATGTAATATTATTGATAAATTTTTTTGGCAGGGTGGAGATTATTCTTGAGTTAATTAGATTGTTAGTTTCGAATTTTAGGAATTTATTTGAATTATTATAAGTTTATTATAATTATTAATACTATTATTATTAATAATATTATTAGTATAATTATTTTATTATTAATGTTAAATATTTTAGGATTGATGAGGCCTAAAATTTTAATTACGGTTCGCACCCTTGTATTTTTATTACTATTATTACTATTTTTACTATTATTAATATTATTATGCTTGTTATCTTTACTAATTTAATATTATTATAAGTATATATATTATTAATATTATTATTACTATTATTGAATAGTACTTTTATTATTTGGGGTAGGGTCGAAATCCCACCTTGTAATTTTAGGATTATATTATTATTATTATTATTATTATTATTATTATTTCTACTAATATTAGTATTAGTATTATTATTATTATTATTATTATTATTATTATTATTATCTTTACCAACATTATTTTGGTGAAGGGTAGAAACCCTTATATCACCATTCGTTTTAAATTACATTAGTATTATTATTAGTATTTTTAGTAGTATTTTCTATAGTTAATTTTAGTATAGTATTATTTTAATTAAAAACCAAGTCTTAGAATAAGTTAGTAAATAATAGTATTTTTAGGAGGAAACCTAATTCTAGTATTTTCCCCATAATAGGTGAATCCAGTTAAAGCCCTCAAGTGGTATAGGAGCGTGCTTCAAGACCGGTGACATTTTAGGTAAGGGTTGCTAAGGCCATATGTGTAATATGTGATTTATACGTCATGCATGCCATGTGATATGATTTATTGTGTATTTCATGTGTATATTGTATAACTATTATGAATGCAGTATGATATGGAATTTGAGGCGTGTTTTGTAAAAATAATTGTGGCATGAGAATGATGTGTATAAATATGTTATTGTTGTGGTATGATGTGGCCTTGAGACATACATGACGGAGTCGTTAAATAATGATGGGGAGTTGCATGGTGTTAGGGTTTTGTATGGAATTGCATGGTGTTAGGGTTTTGCATGGAGTTTCATGGAGTTAGGGTTTTCATGGAGTTACATGGTTTTAGGGTTTTACATGGAGTTGCATGGTGTTAGGGTTTGCATGGAGTTGCATGGTGTTAGGGTTTTGCATGGAGTTGCATAGTGTTAGGGTTTTGCACGGAGTAGTAGGGTTTTGCATGGAGTAGTGGTTGCAGGGTGGTATTAATGTATGCATGGTGGTATTGGGGTTTTGCATAGTGGTTTAGGGTTTACATGGGAGCTAGGGTTTTCATGGGCCTTAGGGTGTGTCATGTTTAACTATGGTGGTGGTGGTTAACCTGAGTTGAAGAGTAAGCATGGTAGAATTCAGTCTTGCATGTCTTGAAATGAGCTTTGAATAAGATACTTAAAATATTAAATATGTAAAGTGGAACATGTTGAGTCGGGCCCAGACCGATCCACGGGCTAAAATAGTGGTAAGGAATGTTTCCTTCGCGACCGATCCACTGGCTAGAATAGTGGCAGGGCACGTACCCTCGCGACCGATCCACCGGCTATAATAGTGGGGGATCCCGAGCTCAACAAAATCAAACCCTATAGTTGCTAAGACATGGGAAATACACTAATTACTTATAGTGGAACACCGTACGAGAGGGGGCCAGACTGATCCACCAGCATAAAATAGTGGCAGGGTATGTACCCTCGCGACCGATTCACCGGCTAAAATAGTGGGGTTCCTGTACTCGTATGGACTTGATAAAGAGTATGGTGTGAAAATAAATTTGATAAAGGCTTGATGAAGTAAATAATCTGATATGTATTGAATCATGATATTTCACCTAAGCATTTATTTTATCTTGTGCTATTATGATTGAATTATATGCTCCTTTACTATTATGCATTGGTTGTGTGAATTTTGTATGCTGGCCTTTGTGCTCGGTTACCTTACTCAGTACGTAGTGTACTGATCACCCGTTTCATGGGTGCTGCTCATTCTCACGAGCAGAAGGCCCATCTGACCTGTTGCTGGTAGGAGACGCTTATTTCGATGTTATTGATATCTATAGAACATCAGGTGGGGCCGAGTGATTGTGGGCTAGATTGGGTCCTGGAGTGGCGTGGTCATTTTCCTTTTTAGATTATTATTCATGTTACCTTTTTATTATGTTTGAGTTTGTAGAAACAATTTTATTAATGTTGTTAATTTATTTTCTGAAAAACAATATCTAGTATTTCGAATTATATAAAGACTTACACGTACTCTGATTTTTGTATTTATGAATTTGGATTATTAATGATGTTATATGTAGTGTTTTCTTAGCCTTAGCACTTGGTACCGGAACGGTAGGAGTGAACTGGTCTAGTACTAAGTGTGGCGGTAGCATCCCCAAAATTTACGGTTTTAATTTATAAGTATTGTTTTAAAAAAATGTGTAAATTTTGGGGGTGTTACACTTGCACCTTTTTGAGTTTAATCTTCATTAAACTGAACCATTCTTCCACAACTTCAACCTGTGGACGATCCAAACAAAGAAGTGATTCGATCCTGCGCTTCTCTTCCACTTTGATCCACTCCATAAATTCTTGGTTTAATCCCAAGGGAATGAATATGGAGAAGGAGTTAAATAGGTCGTTCAATACCTAACCGCACATCAACCTTATGAGAAAAATAAATTAGTCCATTTACGAGGACTAGAGAGATTGAGTCCAAAAGTAAAACCATTTGTTGAGGAGCATTCTAATTTAGAGATCAAGCCACTTCCAAAAAACTTAAAGTATGTTTTTCTTGGTCATAATGATACTCTTCCTGTTATTATTTATTTATTACTTATTGAGCTGTAGGAAAAAAAGTTGATGAGAGCTTAGGGAGCGAAATAAGGCCTTTAGATGGACAGAATCCTCATGGATGATAACTATAAGAAGGTGATCTAACATCAAAGGAAACTAAACTAAACAAGGCAAGAGGTGGTGAAGAAAGAGTTAATTACCTTATTGGATGCAAGTATGATTTATAACATCTCTGATAGTTCTTAGATTAGTCCTATATAAGTGGTTCCTAAGAAAGGTGGAATCACCTTGGTTAAGAATGATAATAATGAGTTGGTGCCTAGTAGAACTTTTACTAGATGACGTGTTTGTATTGATTTTAGAAATTTGAATGAAGCCACAAGAAAATATTACTTCCCGCTTTCCTTTATTAACCAAATACTTGATTGTTTAGCGGAACATGAATTTTATTTCTTTCTAGATGGCTATTCTAGTTATATGCAAATGCCTATTTCTCCTGAGGACCATGAAAATACCAATTTTACTTGTCCTTATGGCACTTTCACATATAGGTGTATTCCTTTTGGCCTTTTAATGTAACACCCCCAAATTCACTACTAAAGAATTTTGTTTTATTAAAAGTTGAACGGAAGCAAATACAGTAAATTTTGAAGATGCTACCGCCACACTTGGTACTAGACCGATTTTCTTCCATCATTCCAGTACTATGTGTTGATGCTTAAAGAAGAGAACCAATTTTATGCAAAACCAAGGTTACAAAACTAAATCAGGGTAGCGCGTTAATTACGTTACAGGAATAAAATCTACTATTAGTGGTTACAGAAGAAAGATCATTAAATAAGAGAATATAAAGGTTTAAAGGAAAAGCCTAAAAGCTTTCCAGACAATCCTATGCTCTTAGTCAGAAAAAAAAAAGCTTGAATAACACCTGCGGGCTAACCTGCAGAGGACACTGCCCATTGAATACAAATGGCCCACAGAAGGAACCCTTTAGTACTATAATACTGAGTAACCCTTTATACAGAACTAAAAGGCAGGGGTCGCATGCGATATATTATCCAAACATAAGAACATTAGATTACACATATACATATGACAAGTTCATATTTTAACTTATTTTGTACCCTTATAATATTAGTTTTTGGTATTTTATTTAAGTAATATATGTGAATAATTATGATTTTATGCTTAAGTGATAATAATTTTATAAATTTTATTATTTAAGCTAAAATGATTGAAGTTAAATTAGATTTAGAATATAAGATTATTTATTTATTTAGTTCTAATATTATTTTGTTGGAAAAGTATAAATAAAAAAAGGAAAAAAAAGGTTAGGCCTTTGGACTAATAGCCTAAGGACCAAAGGGCCAAAGGCCTGGGAACGAAATAAAGAAAAAGGCATATGACCGCACAAAAGGAGAATGAGTGAAGGCAGGGGAAGTAAAAGAAAAAAAAAAGAGAACAAGAAATAGCCGTCAGCAGGGGCACATAAAAAAAATGAAAACGAAAACAGAGCTGACGGGCAACCAAGAAAGGATAAAAAGAAAAGAAATTCTGAGGAAGTGGACGAAAGTAAGTAGCAGTCGTCAGGAGATAAGGGAAAGGAAAAATTATTTTGTAGTACATTTGAGTGGAATTAATAGGATAAAAATTAATATGGTCCTAAAGTATTTAGTTCCAAGTACATATTATGTACATATAAGTATACTAACATGTACACCTAATTATGTATAAATGTACAGATAATATTCTCTATATGTACATGTAAATTGGATAATATTAAAAGTGAACTAAATACCAAATATTTTGTTCAACTTTAAATAGTTTGACTAAAATGGACTTTAAAATATTTTTTCCTAAGGAAAATCAGAGAAACTAAGGGAAGAAGGCAGTAAAGGTCAGCATTGTAGAAGGAGGAAAAAAAGAAAAGAAAAATGAAGACGTCAGGAGTGTAAAGAAGTGTAACACCCCCAAATTTACTACTGAAAAATTTCGTTTAAATCAAAAAGGTTTAGCGGAAGCGAAAGATAAAACCGTAAATTCGGGGGCGTTACCGCCACACTTAGTACCAGACTGGTACACTTCTACCGTTCCAGTACTAAGTGCTAAGGCTAAAACCAAACAACATCAAGTGCAAAACATTAAAACATGGGTCGACATTTAACATGAATCATTAACGAAACACAAGTCAAACAGTAATTAGAATACGGTTTAGGATTATAACTTAAGAGTACGATTTTCAAAACATGAAGCATAGTACAAAATACAACTAAATAAGGAAATACGAAATCCGATGATAGCAATAGAGTCTGGCCGACTCGCTCTCGGTCCCCAAGTCAGGTTAGGCTCAACACTCTGCCCCACCCGATGCCTCATAGGTATCGTAAGCATCAAAGACATGGTCTCCTACCTGCACAAGATCAGAGGGGTCTTTTGCTCGTGGGAATGAGCAGCACCCATGAAACGGGTGATCAGTATGCTATGTACTGAGTAAGGTAACAGACGAGCTAAGGCCAACACATAGAACATGTGATACAAGGATAAGCACATAGGCAACATACGATAGCACACATGATAAGGCCTGATTACTTTCCCGGTGACTTATTCTTTATTCTCATTAATAATATGTCTATTCCACACATATTCTTTAATATTCCATGTGAGTGCGGGAACCCCACTATTATAGCCGGTGGACCGGAAAGTATACACTCAGGGCAGAACGCTCCTGACCACTATTATTTGTCGGTGGACCGGTCTCCAGGGCAAAATGCTTCTGGCCACTATTATTTGCCGGTGGACCGGTCTGGCCCCGACTCACATGGTGTTTCGCTATGAGTACTTAGTGTATTTCCCATGGTTTAACTTACTTACTTTGGTTTGTCGAGCACGAAATCCCCCACTATTATAGCCGGTGGACCGGAAAGTATACACTCAGGGTAGAACGCTCCTGACCACTATTTTTTGCCGGTGGACCAGTCTCCAGGGCACCCCGGCTCTTGGCCACTATTATTTGCCGGTGGACCGGTCTGGGCTCGGCTCAACAATCTTTCACTTTACATGATTAGTGTTTTATCCGTGTCTTATTAGATAACATTCCACCCTTGACATGCATGTCATCGATATTCTACTACTTTTCTCTCAAGAGGGGCCGTCCCAGATTTTGAGACTCCTGCACCCCTTGTCACACCCCGACATCCTTTCCCCCTCATGTTCACACCTAATGAAGGACTAACTCCTAAGAGTGTAGGTTAAGCCCGACACCCTATGACATCGATCTCGCCTATTCTCAACCTCTAGGGTTTTCCCCTTGGAAACCCTAGTTGGACCTATGTGGCCCAACTTCTTCTCACTTACCTTACCATCACTTGTTCCTCACCCCTCATCTCACCCTTATTAGGTCAAACCCCAAGGCATATCACTTTACTCCTCGACCTCGTATGTGACTGGCAAAACCCTAGTTGGCCACATCAAACCCTAGTACCTTACTTCTTCCACAAGCAACCTCTCTCTTTTCATCCCAAAGTATCTTCTTTCACATGGAAACCCATACTCATCTTTTATATAAATGAATTCTCACTCTTAACCCATACTCCACCCTTCCTTAATCATTCTTACCTTTGTACTCCCCAAATTTCCACTTTCTCCCCCAAAAATCCTAATCGGGTCCCTTATACACCCTTACACCACCCTACGTACTATTTTTCATCCCAAGTCTCCAATCACTCCACAACTCTCCCATTCTCTTATTTACACCCTAAATCAACTTTTCTCACGTAAGATTCACCCCCATGCAAGATTTAGCCATCCCATGCAAACAGCCCAAGTCACCATGCAAATTTTAAGACTCCCATGCATGGTTCCCAACTCTCATTTATTTTGGCCATTCCTCCCACTTAAATCTTCTCTCATGGATCATGAGGCATTTAGGTCAACCTCATATCCCCCTTAGTGAACTCACTTCCCATTTATTTCTTGTCATCCTTATATTCCAAACTCATATTATTATTTAACCTAACATGCATGTCCTAGAGGGTCATATCATATCACATCATAACATCATACATATACATGTCATGCTCATGTCATAGGAAACACATACAAACATACCTCAATCTCCAAGCTGCGCTACATAAGACAAGTTACCCACAATCATATAATACACGACATAACATGGCATATACAACATTCAAAACATACACACAAAGGTCATAGCTTCGTCCTTACCTAAAGCGACCGCCGGGCTTGGAGCACGCTCCTATAACTCCTTAGGGTTTTGGTTAGGATCACCTATAAAAGGGAAAATACTAAGTATTAGTTTCCCTCAAAAGTACCATCATCCCTTATTCTAGTTTAAGATTAGGATTGTTATTATTAAAGAGAGTATTATACGGAAACTAGGGTTTTTACCTTAAAATTAGTATACTGAATATTACTAGTCAAAGTATGTTTATTTTTAATACTTATTGTTACACTTATATTATTAGACCCGTTAGCTCTATTCTTATAATAATAGTGTTCATGCTAACCATAGTAAAATAGTGATAATAATAATAATAATAAAACTAATAATAGTGACACTAATGTTTATAGTGATAGAAACCCTAGCATTTTTAAGGCTAAGTCTAATAATAGTGTTAGGGTTAAAGTAATAATATAATAATTACAATACCAACAAGTAAAAATATTCCTAAAGATAATAATGATAAAAGTTATATTCTGAATAATAATAATATAAGGGTTCAAATGTTTTTGTCACAATAATAGAAATAAAATGATGATAATAGTAATAATAGTAATAACTAATAATGATACCATAGTAATGATGTTAGTGTTAAAGGCGTTAGGAATAATATTAAATGGTAAGGTACTAAGGTTTAAGTATTCTTCTTATTTAACAACAAAATAGTAACACACCAACTTCGAGTTAAATAACATTGATAATAATAAAAGTAGTAGTAATAATAACAATAATGATAAAGGTGTTAAGTATAATAATAATAATAATAATAATAATAATACCCTTAATATTAGTAAAAATTATTAATCACTTGTGCTAAGAAGGTTTAGGGGTTGAGGAGGTTGGAGCACCACCTAAGGTTAGTGGTGGAACCGGCGGCGGTGGTGGAGGAGGAAGAGAGGGAAAGATGGGTATGTAGGCTAAGAGAAGGGAAGTGGAGGGGTGTTTGAGGTAGAGGAAGATGCAGCAGGTGAAGAGGGGTGGAATGAGGGTGGTGGCGTGGCTGGGAGTGGCGGCGCGCGGTGGTTGGCGTAGTGGCCGAGGGTGGTGGAGAGTGGTGGAAAATGGGGGAGGTAGAAGGAGAGGGAGACAGGGGAAGATGAAGGTATGGGAAGGTAGAGGGAGGTCTGCTGGACATTTTGGAGGGTGGAGGAGGTGCTGGTGGAGGCTGGATTGGCTGCGGAAGGCGGCGCAAGGGTCGGTGAAGGGCTGGAGATGGTTGTTCGGGGTGGCGACTTTGCACGGCTGGGGCGGCACGTGCAGAGCGAGGCAAGGGCTGGTGGTGGTCTGGTTTCGTAGAGGAGGGTGCAGGGATGGTCTCGGTGGGCGGCGTTTGTTGCGGTGGTCACCGGTGGCAGCGAAATATGCAACTGATTGGGCGGCGGCGAGGGACAGAGTTTCTGGGTTGCGGGAAAAGAGAGCTCGATTATGGCTGCCAACGGGGGGTATTTATAGGATAATTGAGGAGGAAAAAGACAAGGGAAGAAGAAGACAAGCGGGGCAGGTGTGGCAGGACCACCGGCCGGCGGTGGCAGGTATGGCAGGTTAGGTCGGGGAGGGGGAGAGAAAAAGGGAAAGAGGTGGGCACGCGGGGAGGGGAGAGATGGGCTTGGTCGGGGTCGAAAAGAGGAAAGAAAATGACAGGGGGAGGGGCAGGTGAGGACGGCCGGTCGTTGGCTGGTGGCTGCCGGTGGAATCGGGGCTGCAAGTCGACATTACAGGTCGGGGCTGGGAAGAAGAAGACAGGGCAGGGTGGACTGGTCGGTCCAGGGGAAAGAAAGAAAAGAAAAAGGGGGACGGTTCGGCCGACTGGGAACGGGAGACGAAAGGAGGGCTGGGCGGATTGGGCCGCACGAGCCGGGGAAGGGATAGGTGGTCTGGGCTGACAGGCTGGCCCAACCAGGGGGGAGATGAAAAGAAAAAAAAATAAGTAAAGGAGGAAGAAAGAAAAAGAAAAGAAAAGAAAGGAGAAAAGGAAAATGGAAAATGGAAAAATGATAAAATGGTTGGGTTGGGGGTATTTGGTCTTTATTGTTTATATATTTAATTTAGTTATTTAATTTTAATAATAATTATTTTAAGAATAATAATTAAATTCATTTTTAGATTAATTGGGCTATTTTGGATAAATTTTCCTTAACTTCCCTTTTAATTAGTAAAATGTCCAAAATTTTCTAAATAGTTTATTTATTATTTTCTCCTTATTTTCTCAATTAATTTCCTCTTTATTTAATAAAGAAATTTATTTTCTTAATTTTCCCTAATAAATCATTATTTTGCCATAATTCTTAATTTAGGATTTTGGGGTATTTCAAGAAGGACGTGGGAAGTCACAAACAAGAACAAAATTAAGAGAGAAGCACAGTCGCGGGGAAAAAGTGACAAACATAGGTGTATTGTCAGCCGCAAAGAAGGAAACAACACAGAAATCAAGTAGCAACCAGCGCCGCCAAATGACTAGCAGAGACGGCAGCACGTACAGGAAAAAAAAAAGATAAAAAAACCTGCACTGAAATTAAGGCAAGCCAAAGGAGAAGGAGATAGAGAAAATTATATCCAAAAAAATTATTTTAGCTAAAATTTAACAATTTTTCATCTGAAATTTTTTTGATCTTTCATCCATAATTAAGTCTAGTTATTTTTTTTATCTATTTTTAATTTATATTTTTGATATATATATCTATGTAATTAATTTGATCATTATGACTAGTTGATTATTTGTTGTTGGAAAATAGATTGAAACCCTAGATTAGGGTTTGAGATATGATTTTATTTTTCTTTGTTTCGCGAGAATGTTCTTTGACTCCATTTTAATTACTATCGATTATATATATATTTCTGTCAAGTATAACTTATATGGTGCATGCCTTGTTCATGTTTCCTCATAGTGACAGTGTGTAGGATTATTTTCCTGCTAGGTGACCATATAAATATGCTAGAATTTATATGTATAAATTACAACTAGGTTAGATAACAATTCACCTAGTAGTTTTGTAATTCTAATCGGGGTAGTAAAAAGTGTAGATATGTGTGGGTCAAGGGAGAAAAATACAGCTAGACATGCTTAGTGTACTAGTTTGGATACTTAGATTGACATCATTCCAAGTATACTTAATGCATTAAATCTAGTTAAATATAGAAGCCACTTGTTGCTACTATACTGCGAGTATTTAATAGGATTAATATTGGCGCTTTGCTATAGTAATTATTAAAGGGAAGTAATATAAGGTGTATGAACCTACTTTTGGAGTACAACTTGGTCAATCTCTTTCTCATGATTAAATGATGACCTAGAAATTATTATTATATTTTGACCTAATCTAGTGGTAGATTTCAATTTTCCTAGCATATTTATCATATTTGCGGTTATCTATTATTTTTATTATCTTATTTTATTTATTACTTTTATTCTTTTATTCTTTTTTAAAACCCCCATTAGTGTTTTTCTTATTTATTTTATGTGATTTAGAGATTTTAATTTTTTATTATTTTTGAGTTAGTTAAATAGAGGTGAGCCCTCTCAATCCTTGGTATAGAACGATACCCTTATTTACTAGTATTACAATTGTCAAAAAGAGGGTTGAAATTACGTGTCGGCTATGGCCACACCAACATGGAAAGAGATACAATAATCATTAGCATAAACACCTACCTCAAGATCATATATCACAAGGTTAATTCACTTAGGTTCCGCGGTACTTACTAAGAGAGCATTCAAGTGAAGTTCTTTGTAGTATAATTAAGTGTCCAACATCACACTCAATCAATACATACCACCACTAAATTTCCAGGAAGGCAACAAGGGTTGCTATCGTATCATAACAATAGGTCATCACAGTACAATCATCATTATCTGGGCTTAAGCCATTAATTAGATATTAAACATAATCATTTCTTAAATTATATCCACGTAGGTTCGTGGACCCCGCTATTCTAACCAGTGGAATGGGCATAAGATATCCAACTCCAGGACAAAACGCACCCGACCGCTATTATAACTAGTGGAAGGGTAAACATATACAATTTCCAGGGTAACACGCACCTGGCCACTATTATAACCAATATAACGGTACAAATGATATAATCCATATGGTCCCAACCTACGTAGTGTTCCATTATAAGTGATTAGTGTCTTTCCATTTAATTAGCACACCAATTCCATTTATTTAACTTGAGAGAGAGATCACGAACTCGGAGACAAAAAGATACATTGGTCATGCTAATGCAAGCAAGCGGCACAATACCTTCCCGACTATCAACCTAGGGATGCAAATGTACCCTAGTTGCATTGGTGCATAAAGACACACAGTACCCTACCGATAATGACACCTAATCCATAAATATGCATACACCATAATTAGGTCCATAGATTTAAATAGAGTAAGATGTAAGGCTTGGCTGGGGCACTAAGGCACACCAACAAAATCCTAAATAATCATGGGCTAAACCATGTCTTTAGGGTAGCGACTCCTAAAAAGCCACCATTCCCGATCTCGAGGTCTTTCACTTTAAGTATTAGTATTTTAATTAAGGTGACCACGAGAAACACATCAATCACATACTTAATTATTTTTATTTGTTTCCATTATTATTAAGAAATCATTATTAGTATTATTGTACATGTTAACTTAAAGAGTCCACTAAGGCCATCCTAGATTCCAATACTCATACTTAGGCACCTTAGGTCAAAATTACTAAAATAACCCTAAGGCTAAGGCTTCCTCTTATCATCCACTTCCATTACATAATCCATTTTTATTTATTAACAAGCCATAATAGGTCAACATATCATGACTATACTATTGATTATGAAGTTAAAGTACCCAACAAACCAAATGAGCATTTAACACATAAACCTTAGCATGCTCTTCTAGAACAACCAGCACACATTTTCATGCATGATTAGCAATTAAAGCACCTCTTGCATGTTTATGAAAATAACATCATAACACACCCTCAATTACCCATTCAACTGTAAACCATGCATTTTTTTTTATGATACACTCCAATTTACTAAAATACCCCTAGCGTTATAATTTACATGATTATACTTAAACAAGTGATACAAAAGCCATAAACCCTTATACTCTTATTTAACATCACTTATGACTTACTATAAAGATTTATTAGGCCAATTGCAATATTACATGCAAAATTATCAATTTACCCCTTCTTACTTACAAATTTACTACAATACCCGTCTTACTTATCAAATTAATAAAATACCCCTTTTACTTACAAAATTAACAAAATACCCTTCCTTAGTTGTAAAATTACCAAAATACCATTCTTACTTACAAAATTACCAAAATACCCTTTTTAGTTGTAAAATTACCAAATTACCCTTCTTGCTTGTAAAATTATCATAATATCCTTCTTACTTGTAAAATTACTAAAATACCCTTCTTACTTATAAAATTATCATAATACCCTCCTTAGTTGTAAAATTATCAAATTACCCTTCTTACTTGTAAAATTACCAAAATACTCCTTTCTCATGTAAAATTTCTAAAATACCCTTAACATGTAAAAATATTAACATCCATGGCCCACATGCATCATTTAACACCACAAAATGCTTATTATCATTCTTAACACCTATTATCACCTGCCATACACATTTATTTAGGTCACTCCCTATGTACAAGTAAACTTACTAAAATACCCCTAGGGCTCATATTAGCATTATTTCTACTACAAGTGTCCATATTTACTTAGCATAGTATGTATATTGGTGTAGCTATAGCTGGCACGCAATTTAAACCATCTTGTTGATAATTTTAGTACTGGTAAATAAGGATATCGTTTTATACCGAGGATTGAAATGACTCACCTCTATTTAACTAGCTTAAAAATAATAAAAATAAATAAATCTAAATCACACAAAATAAATAAATAAGAAAAACATTAATGAGGGTTTTAAAAATAGAAAATAATAAAAAGAATAAACGAAATAAAATAAAATAATAAAAATAATGGATAACTGCAAATATGATAGATATGCTAGGGAAATCAAAATCCACCACTATATTAGGTCAAAATATAATAACAATTTCTAAGTTAATATTTAATCATGAGAAAGAGATTGATTAAGTTGTAAGCCAAAAGTAGGTCTATATATCTTATATTACTTTCCTAAAATAATTAATACAACAATGCGTCAACATTAATCATATTAAATACTAGCACTATGGTAGTAACAAGGTTGATGGGGATGAGAAGGAGGAAGGGAGAAGAAGGTCGGGCAGCCCAAGAAGAAAGGAAAGAAAGAAAGAAAAAGAAAATGAAGGAAAAAGGAAAAAGGAGAAAAGAAAAATTAAATAATTTTTAGAGTTAAGATTAAAATTTTGGTTGATGGAAAATTTATTTATTAAATTTATTTATTCAAAATTTAAAGTATTAATTTAAGAGGATCATTTTATTAAAATTATGGGTTTAGAAATTTATTTAAATAAAAAGAGTATGATAAAATAATGATATATTAATTTTAATGTATTAAATAATCCTATCCATTTTTATAAATCAAAGGTCTATAAATTAATTAAATTAATAATTTAATATTAAATTACTCCAAATAAGGGTTTAATTATTAAATTTTATGTTTTAAAATTTTGAGATATTACATTTAACGCTCTTGCTACCTTCCAAAGATGCACAACGACCATATTTCATGACATAGTTGAGAACTTTATGGAAATTTGTATGGATAACTTTTTAGTATTTGGCTCATCTTTTGATGCATGTTTGGATAACCTTAAGCTTGTGCTAAAACATCACGAGGACACTAATCTTGTCTTAAATTGGGAAATTTTTCATATGATACAAAAGAGGATTGTTTTAGGATATAAAATTTCTAATAAGGAGATAGAAGAAGAAATGGCAAAAATTAAAATTATCAAAAAATTGCCTCCCCTAAAATGTGTTGAGGATGTTCATAGTTTCCTTGGTCATGGTGGTTTCTATAGAAGGTTCATTAAGGACTTTTAAAAAGATTTAAAACCTATGCGACCTATTGACCGAGGATGTGACTTTTGAATTTTATGATACATGTTTAAAGGCTTGTAACCTTTGAAAAAAAAACTTGTGAATGCTCCTATTATTTTTTATTCATATTGAGATATTCCTTTTTAGATCATGTGTGATGCTAGTGATGTGGCTGTAGGGGCAATTTTGGGACAACATAGGAACAAACACTTTCATACTAGTTATTATGTGAGCAAAACTTTGAATTTTGCGCAGCAAAATTATGTTAATATTGAAAAAGAATTGATATCTAAGGTATTTGATTTTGATAAGTTTCATCTTTACTTTTTGATCAATAAAATCATTGTTTATACTGACCATGCAACTTTGAGGTGTCTATTTGTTAAGCACGATACTAAGCTTAGAATCATTAGAAGAATCCTACTACTATAAGAGTTTGATTTAAAAATTAGGGTCAAGAAGGGAAGAAAAAAAATAACATAATAGATGATATATCCTATTTACCATCATCATATGAGGTAACTAAGGAGGGTGAGCGTATTCATGATACATTCTCAAATGAATCTCTCTAAGCAGTTACAAATCATCCCCGGTCTACTAATATTGTACATTATCTTGTCAATGGAATCCTACCTAATGACCTTTCTTATCATCAAGGGAATAAATTCATGCATGACTTGAGATATTATTCTTGGGATGATCCTTATCTCTTATAGATTCTATCTTGATCAAATAATAAGGAGATGCATCTTTAAACATGAGTTTTATTCTATTTTATCTCATTGTCATAGTAAAGAATGTGGTGGTTATTTTGGACCTGCTAGAACTATATCTAAAGTTGCACAAAGTGGATTTTATTGTCCTACAATATTTAATGATACCTATGTTTTTTGCTAAGGCCTATGATAGTTGACAAAAGATTGGTAATATTTCTTGAAAATAAGAAATGTCTCTTACAAATATTTTAGTGGTTGAATTATTTGGTATGTGGGATATTGAATTTATGGACCATTTTCTAAATCTATGCATAATGATTATACTCTTGCTGCAGTCGATTATGTATTTAGGTAGGTGGAAGCTATTTCAACTCCCAATAACGATGCAAAAGTTGTTAGTAAATTTTTAAAAAAGAATATCTTTACAAGATTTAGAACACTAAGGACTATTATAAGTGATAGGGGTTCTCATTTCTATAAAAGAGCATTTAGTGCTCTCTTAGGTAAATCTAGAGTTACGCATAAGATTTTAACTCCATATCATCACCTAACTAGCAGACAAGTAGAATTTTTAAATTGATGAATTAAAAGAATATTGGAAAAAGTGGATAATGCTTCTAGTAAAGATGGACACACTTTGGGTATATAATACCACTTTAAAAACCCTATAGGAATGTCTTCGTATAAAATTATCTTCAAAAAATCTTTCCACATTCTTGTAGAACTTGAACATAAAGCTTCTTGGACTACTCATTTTCTTAACATGGATATGCTGGCTGTAGATTAAAGGAGGCTCCTACAATTAGACAAGCTCAATGAATTTTAATTAGGTGCATATGAAAATGCTTGAATCTGCAAGGAATGCACAAAGAGGATACATGATCAAATAATTGCAAAAAGAGAGTTTGAAAGGGGGAAACAAGTATCCCTTTTTAACTCCATCTTATGATTTTGTTATGGTAAGTTATATTCACGTTAGTTTAGACCGTTTATAGTAACATAAGTTTTTCCCTTCGGAGTAATAGAGATTAGTTGTAATACCCTAAAATTTTACTAAACCTAGTCCTGTATAATTAATACCTTAATCTAATTCTAGTCTAGAGGAAATTTTATTTTAGCCTTACCTAAATTTTTGAATCCCAAAATCTTAACCTAATCAAAATCTTTAACCCAAATAAATTATATTTCTTAACCTGACCTTAATTTTGACAGATTTATATCTTTAATCTTACATATTTTAGCTAATCAAAATTTAATCTAATCCTAATCTTAAGTTTTTCCCTTTTTTTATTTCTCCTTTTCCTTTTCCTATCCGCAACCCATTTATTTTTGTCTTGCATGTGTTTTCCTTCTCTTCTGCAACACACCACCATCACTCTCAACCACCATCGCTCGCCTCATTGAATATTTCCCGGCCACACCCGACACCATCAACCATCACCCTGCCACTCCCTCATGCCCTTGTTGCTGCTGCCATGCTTATCACCATCAACATCATCATTTTTGCATTTTCACTGTCGCACGCCACACACATATACATATATATACACTACTCTCTTCTCCCTCTGTCCCTCATTTATTTATAGTATTTAATGCCCCAAATCCTACCTGAGTCACCTATCCCTTTCTTCTTCTTCTTCTTCCTCTTCTTCTTCTTTACCCTATCTTCCCACGCCGAACCACCATCTCCATCACCATGCACCGCCACAACCACCAAGTGCCACCCACGACTTGGTTGATCAACCACTATGACCACCCCATCACTCCCCCTCGTTGTTGCCGACCATCGTTGTCCACTGCCGACGCCGTCGCCTTCTTTTATCGCACATCTATTGTGTTTGATAAGGATGATATGGTAAGCCAAACTTATGTCAATTATGCCGGTAACACCCAGCCATTACGCTTCCACTTAAAACGAAATTTTTTAGTAGTAGATTTTTGGGGGTGTTACATAAGTAGTCTAGAAAAATGAACATTTAAGGTAAATGAGCATCAATTGAAAGTATATAGAGGTGGAGAGGTTGAGAACCTTAGAACCATCATATGCTTTGAGAATCCTGCATGAATGAGACTAAAGTAAAGCTAATTAATATAAATTATTTTTGGGAGGCAACCCAAGTGTATGTTTAATTTAGTTTATGTTTAAAATTTTCTTTCGATTTTTTTTTTGATTTACATGGCATTTTGATTTTTTTTTCTGTTGTTTACACGTGCATATCAACTTAACATGTTTATGAAGGAATTGTAGGGTATAAGGACATAAAAATTTTAAAAGTGGGAGATAACATAAATAGAGTGCTTGTTAGGTAACATAGAGTGGGGATGTGTTTCACGATATGGGTCATGATGGCCTAGAAATACATACTACTTTTCTGATATTTTTATAGTAATTTTATCACCTTTTAGGTACCTTCTATATGCTCTCACTTATATTGAATTACCCTTTCCTTCTTTGTGTGGATTGATTGTCCATTGAGTACAATATACATGATAAGTGTGCGGGAGTTTTGGTTCATTTTTGTGCTTCATTTATTTATTATGCATTTATTTATTTATTATTATTATTATTATTATTATTATTATTATTATTATTATTATTATTATTTATTTTTCATGATTTGTGTTTAGTTGAGTCTTTTTGGTTATTATTGAATCTTAGAAGCTTTTAACTAGTAAATGATAAAATATCTTCAAAATCATACTAAAAGAGGATCATAAAATTAAGATAAAGTCTAATGGAGATTTTTTGTGTTAATTTTAATGTAGGGAACACATATCTCCGTGATTGGATGTGAATGGAGTGAGAATGTGTATGATTTTTAACCATCAACATGTCATGTTGAGATTCATCACACCCCATAATGAGCTTTGGAGCAGTACATGCCTTATTTTGCTGAGTGATTCATATAAAATAAATTATATTCTATTAGCTTCAGTTTTCTTTATAAACCTCAAATGCACTAATTTGTTTTGATCAAATAACTTGTCATAATTCTTGTAATTGACTATAGAGATTACTAGAACTTGTTCATGTGCTATCTTGATTGAGAAAATGATAAAGGTATCTTAGGATTTATCACCACATAGCCAGATAGTCTTCTACCCTTTTTTTTTTTACATGTGATGTACACCCCATAGTTAACCCCTTTGATCATTTTACATTGACATTTATTTCTTCATTGCCCACATTTTCCCTAACCAAACCTAAAACACATCTCTACCATTGTTCTAAAAACTAGTAGAATTTTTTACGAGACTTAAACATGTGATTCAATGTTTTATATGAAGAAAGTATTAAAGAGTATCCAAAAGAATAAGTGTAGGGGAGGTTAAAAAGAAAAGACAAGAAAAGAAAGACTATATATATATTTAAAGAGAAAAATCCGCCCATATCTTTTCATATATTTTGATGAGAAGTGGTGAAAATGATGTGGAGGCCCAATGTGAAGATATTTGCCCTATGTAATGCTATGTTATGTAATGAAAAGATACTTTGATAAGTCAGAATTTATAAAAATGCTCTGCATGAGCATGATTCTACTAGGTTTTAGGATATTGTGTTGGATCCTTATTTTTCTTTTCTTAATTATACCCTTAAATCTAGCCCTATTACAACCCTTATGTATTCTTATTTAATTCTTGAGATGAGCGACTTTGATCTGTTGGAAATTAGTCACATGAGTCGAACATATGATCTGGTTCATTTGGCAAGTATTTGATATTTTTTCGTGAGGTTTTTATCCACAAAATATGAGCATTATTTTTTAATATATGTGAGTTATTTGTAATCTTTATTAGCTTATCTCACATATTTAAGTGTGTTTATGCATATGTAGCCATGAATATGAGAGAAAAGTGAATATAAGTGGTTATGCCTTTATGAGGATGAATCTTGATGTAACTAAGGCGTGGTTAGGTTTTCATTCATTATTA
The DNA here is from genome assembly GCA_030549775.1 of Tamarix chinensis. Taxonomy (NCBI): domain Eukaryota; kingdom Viridiplantae; phylum Streptophyta; class Magnoliopsida; order Caryophyllales; family Tamaricaceae; genus Tamarix; species Tamarix chinensis. Next base: position 6,755,070 of record CM060177.1, on the reverse strand, counting down.
TTATTCTATTCATATTCGTCATGTTTATGTGTGAACTATATATTGGAATTTACTCTTTAAATTTCCTAATACTAAATCTTGGTTGAGTTCTAATCTTGGTGTTATGAAAGTAGAAGATTCTGATACAACATTAGTTAAGCATGTTAGAAGTATGTTTGTGTGATTTTGAGGGTGTATCATCTGCGAAACCCTTATGAGACATTACTCGTCCTCTAAGGGTGACCTAGGGGTTTAAAGGTCTTATTGCACATGTTAAGTGCAATCGTAAGACCTACGGAAATGGTTAGTTAGTTTTATTTTTATTTTATTATTCAATTTAAATCATATCTTGTTTGAGGACAAGTGAGAAACTAAGTATAGAAATGTTGATGAATGTGTAATTTTACATTTTTTTTATACCCTTGTGATTTTAGTTTTTGGACATTTATTTAAATAATATGTGAGGTTACTTATAATTTGTGCTTAAATGATAATAATATCATATATTTAATTATCTTAGCTAAAATGAGGAAATTCACATGCTATATAATAACTTATTATATTTTGACCATAACTTTTATATAGAAACTTGGATTTAGGCGATTCAATTTGATATGAAAATCTAAAAACGAAATCTCTAACTTTCATTTTTAATGACTTTTTCAAAATCCAAGCTATCTGAGTCGAAGTTCAACCTAGATTTTCAACGGAAAATATTTCGTGTGATTGAAAATTACTATGCATGATATGGGTATTTACTTACTATTTTATTTTATTATTATTTTTCAGGAATAGCAGGAAAAAGAAAGACCAGAAAGCAAAAGAAGAAAAGAATGAAAGAAAAGAAAAACAAAACTCCAAGCCAAATAGCCTCCGGCGTGCAAACCTGCACCAAAGAACAAAATAAATTCGGTATGGAAAAGTCAAAAGTAAAAAAGAAGAAAAGAAAACGAACTCCAGCCCACTTACCTGAATAATCCAAGAAAAATAAGTGAGCCCACCCACTCCCAGCTATACATATACATGGGCAAGAAAAAGAAAGAAAACGACACAGAACGGTCGAAAAATTCAGAAAAAGAGAGGACGGCACCACCAGAAGAAAAAGGGCTGAAAAGTTGAGAAACCAAAAAAGAAAGCGAACGACATAGATAGGAGGCCAAATAGCGGAAAAAATCCGTGCCCTTAGAAAAAATTCGATGACCACGCTGACTATTCGAATACAATATTATTTTTCTGTTCAATTTTAGACCTAAATTACTATAATTTTATATTTTGATTTTTTCAGGTATAATATTTTATATATTATTTTGATTCTTTGTTTAATTTAACCATGTTTACTTTAATTAATAGTATATTCTAATTTTGTTTTACAGGAAATATGGAAAAACTTTATTCTTTATAATATATAATTAATTGATTACTTTATTTATAAATTGACATATGTATTTTATGTTATTATTCTTAATTATATTTAATTAATAGATCAGTTATTTTTTATTAAAATTTAATAAGTCGAGTTGAGAAAGAAATAATTAATTTTTTTATTTTAGGTTGGATAATATAAATAAAAATTCCTCACCATCCTTAATTTTTCCTGGGCGGTGCTTGCGGGGACTTAGCTTTTAAATTTGAAGATTGCTCTTTCTCGCACTATTGCCGGAAGACAAATTGAGTTGCTGATGACCTTGTCCATCTAGGGCATAGCATTTCCCATGTTTGCTCTGTGTTTAATTCACCTCCCACCGAGGTTCGAAAGTTACCGGAGTTTTATTTTATTGTTGGTGTCTAGTCCCACCGAGGTTCGGAAGTTACTGGAGTTTGATTTTAGAGTTGGTGTTTCCATTCATAGGATTCCTTCTATTTTGTAGCTACCTGTCTTGTTATGGGTGCATACCCCTCGTCCATTATGAAAGTATAAATAGAAATTAAATAGATTGTGATAATAATTAGATAATTTCTATAATGATAGGGAAAGATAATTAATTAATTGAACCTAAGATATTATTATTTATTTAAATCATTTGATTAGAGATAACGAGACTGATAATTGATGGTAGAAATGAGTAACGCGAAAGAGTACATTAGTTATGTATTTTTATTAACACATAATGAGTAATTGAAAAGGTCAAATAATTAGTTAATTAAATTCTATAATTGGATAGACGTGGATCCGAATTTTTTGATAATTTTTATTAAATAATGTGATATTTATTAGATTGTATTTATTTTAGTTTAGATATTTTTATTTGAAATTCTTAGTTTAGATTAATAATTATTTCTTTATTTTATTTCAATAACCTAGGCATGATTTAAATTATTAGAGTTTTTGAATTATTAATTATTTTTTGTAGAAGGATAATTCGATACTCATTGTATCATATATTACTTGCAATTGGTATACTTGATGATATTTATATTTGATTGATATCAAGTTTTTGCACTACAACATACAAAGTTTTTGAGTTATGATGGTTGTTTTCATGACCTGGTAGACTTCCTCAAATGAAAGGTATGATGGTTGTTTTCTAAGTAATGGAGAGAAGGTAATGATGAAAATTAGTATGTGAAGGATTGGATGGTGAATTAGTATGTGTTGAAATAGGTGAAGGATTGGATGGTGAATTAGTATGTGTTGATTGTTGTGGAGGTATTGTTGGTGCATGATATTAGAGGAATAGGATAGAAGATAACATGTTCATTAAACACAATGACTCAAGTAATGGATATTTTGTGAGGTTCCACCTTATTCACTTTGTATCCTTTTGTGCAAAATGGATATATCCAGTGAAAACACGAGGGTACGCTCTTGGAGAGAATTTGGTTTGCTTATGTTAAAGAGATGAAACATAATACAAGTTGGGGCTCCTAACAATCATAAAAAATCCTAACAATTTTATAATTTTTTTAACCAGAGATGAAAATATCATTTACTAGAGATAGGAAAAGTAACTAAGGAAGGTTCAAGAGTGGTTGTTTAGGGGATCGATCTTGATTTTCCACAAAAGGGGAAAAAAGCGTTGTTGTTTATACAGTGGAAAGTTGTATGTGTGCTTTACTACTAAATCAATCCATATTTTTATAGGCTAATAACATTAAAATCTTTAGTATGTGAATAATCCTTAACTCTACATTACAGAATAAAAATTTGTTAATGTGTGTATGGGGGACATATATAGTGAGAACCACGTATTATAGTGAGAATTGAGAGCCATCATAGTTTTCTGAGAGACTTACAATATTTTTCTCCACATATTGGATATAATTTCCACAACCTATTGTATAGCACTCCCATTTTCAGGGCTTAAAATTTTCATTTAATATTAATAGTGAAAGCTAAAACAGTAAAATCGTAGGATGTTACCGCCACATTTAATACAAGTCTCATTTCCTATACTATTATTATACCAAATGTTAAGGTTGAAAAAATGTTAATTCACTGAAATTAATGATACAATTATAAGAGCCAGAATAGAGAGAACAATGTAGATTAACATCATTATAAATAATACAAATGGTTAGCAGTTACAAAATTCAATGAAAGAAAAATACATAGGAACATAAGAGTCCAATAATATCTAGATCAAAAGATGATAGGTAGGATACCAGACATTCCAAATTCTCAACCCAAAATACTAGCCTTCAACTAACATCACAATCTAACATGCAAAGACCAATGTCCATTAAATAAGTAGGGGTCCTTCAAATGTAACCCTTCAATATAACGACACCAAGAAAACTATTATACAAAACTAAGATGAAAAACTATCATAGAACACATAAAAGGCATCATAGTAGGACATGGTATAAAATACTAAAATATAAATGTGAAGACCAAAATATGATAACCATATCAAATAAAAAAAAATATCACTAAAGCCATGTACTGCTCATGTCCATTCATTTACAATATAATGAAACTTATGAACTAAACATCTAAGGTATGCTATATGAAGTAATGATTAGGACCAATCTCAACCCAATAACCATAATATTCACCATATATCTCATATCTCAACATTGATAGCAATGAATTCCATAACACCATAGATAGGGCTCAAAGGTAAATACCGATCATATGGTGGAATAAAGGATACAACCAAATCATGCCCTAGGTAGGCACGAAGGCTACCACTAAACCACATGGAGGCATGAAAACTACAACCAAATCACAGGTAGGTACAAAGGTTACTACCAAATTACATGTAGGAACAAAGGCTACTACCGAACCATAGGTAGGTCCGAATGCTACTATCTAACCACAGATAGGTATAAAGGTTACTACCAAACCTCAAGTAGGCTCGAAGGCTACTACCAAACAACAAGTAGGCATGAAGACTACTACCAAACCATAGGCAGGTACAAAAGCTACTACCGAACCAATCTAATAATCATTTCAAAATAATAATAAATTTTTTCATTTTTAGTTTTCTCGAGGGGAGATCATCTAGAGACACTAAGGACTTAGGTCATACCGGCGCACAAACGAAACATAATATCCTACGAACTATCAACTTAAGGATACTAAGGTACCCTAGTTGTACCAACACATGAAGAAAACACAGTACCATACTAACAAAGGCACCTAGTCCATAAGTATGCATACCCTCTAAAAAGTTTGCAAAGCTAAACAGAGTAAGATATAAGGCTTGATTAGGGTACTAAGGTACACTAACAAAAATCCATAACCAACAATAGGCTAAACTATGTCTTTAGGGTAGAGATCTCTAAAGATCCATCATTCCCGATCCTGAGGTCTTTCACTTTAAATATTAGTATTTTATTAAGATGACCATGAAATCACATAATATACAAATATAACCAATTTCTAATTATTGAATTAAACTAAAAATTTTTACTAAGGCCATCCTTATAACACCTCAAAATTTTGTAACTTTTTCATTCGAGGGTTTAGCCTTTCGTTCGAAACCTAAACATTAAACCTTGGTCTAATTATTTTATTATTAACCTTTGACTCATAATCTAGATAAATTCTTAAATAATTTTATCTAATTATTTTCACCATTTTTCTTTTTACTAAACATATCCTAAACCAATTTATTTTACTCCAGTTTATTCCCTTAACCAAACACCCTATCCTAACTAAAATAAACCTAATATTAACTAAATCATATTCAATTATACTACCCCTTGTCTTTTTATTACTTATATGAACTCTATCAACTACTTTTCTCACACAATCCTCCCTTTATCGTGCCATTTTCCTTGACCCAAACACTCCCCCTTACGTTCTTTCATATTTCTTATTAAGTAATCATCTCACCTATAGTCATTCACCCTAACCATCTACATGTATATATATATACCATCCACTCCTCCCTCTCCTTTCTTTTCATTCAATTTCCATAACAAAATCATCTAATCCCTTCTCTTCTTCTTCCTTCTCTCTTTACCTTGCACTGGTTCCTCAACCTGGTAGTACTCCTTAACGCTCGATGCATCACCACTTACCATTCACCATCCACCATCTCTATTGCCAAACTACCAGCTTTTCACCTAGCCATCACCACCTCATCCCCATCAACCTTCCCTCATTGTAGCCTAACCATCACCACCCCAAGCCATGCCTTTTTCCTTCTCCCCAAGATACCCTATTTGTTTTGGTTATGGCGCATGACCTGTGCACCCTTATGCATGCTTGTGCCCCTCTCGCATAGCCCATGCACGGTTGTAATCCCACCTATGCCCTTATCACATAATTGACATGTGTTTCCCTTCCTTTATGTCACAACCTCCACCTTAGCCCATCCATTTCCCACCAAGAATCTAAGATCACATCCTTCTGCACCAACACCAACATATCTCTAGTTTCTTTTCCATCACCCTCCCTATTCTCCTTTATGTTCCTATTAGGGTTGTTCACGGTTCAAATATCTGATATTTCAGATATTTGATTGTCGGATATCCGAAATTTTGGATATCTAAAAATGATATTTAATATTTGATTTAAAATTTTGGATATCTAAAAATGATATTTGATATTTTATATTTTCGGATCGGATATCAAATATAATCGATATTATTCGAATACAATTTCAAATATAAAAAAAAACCACTAAATCACAAATATATTTGATATTTTCCAATTTGCTTAACAAATATCTGATTCGCTCAACAAATATCCGACTTACTCAACAAATATTTGATGTTAAAGCTAAAATAAGGAAGGGGTGGGTGGAATCTATCGGCACACAGAGTGTTTTTATTTTTTTTATAAATGTCTAAAAATGGATTGTGTTAAAAATATAATTTTAACTAAATTAAATTTTACCTCAAATAATAAATAAAGTAAGCAAAAATTATACACACACACATCTAAATTTATTTATATACAATTATATATAAAATAAAAAATTATAAAAAAATGTATAAATATTTTTCTTCGGATTGGATATTATTTGTATTTATCAGATTAGATATTTGATTTGTTTGAATTTTTGTTGACCGGATTAGATATTTGATTTGAAAAAAAATCGGATCAGTTATTTACTTTTTCGAATCGGATCATTTCGGATATCGGATCAAATAAGCAAATATTGAATATTATAAACATCCCTAGTTACTACAATGACCCATGTAGCGTCATCTAGTTTCCCATTCCATCTCTTCCTTTCTTGTAGCGCAGTCCACGCAGCAGACCTTGCTTGCCATTGCCCATTTCCTTGCTTAGAATTAGCGTCCTCCATCGCAGCTCCCTACCCAGCTATAAAAAAGAATTCAACAACCTTTGCCTATCCTACATCAACCATTCCTCTAACCCCCAGCTCCCTACATCACCTTCCCACACTACTCACCCCCTTTACATCACCTTTTCACTCTACGCGACCAATGCAAAGTAGCCATGCCTTGCTACGTTGAATGTCCAAGTTGGTTCCCCTCCACCACCAACATTCCATCTCCAGTTAGCCCATCGTCAGCTCCACTCCATCCCTTCCTTCTTTGCCACTCATCAGCTTAGCCCAACACCGCCATTCGCCTCTCCGTTCTACCACTAATTTGCACCATCCTTCCTCTTTCCTTGCCGCATCACCACCGTACCCTGCTAGTCACTACAATCCTCGCCCTTTCCTTGCTTGTGTGGTGTTCAACTCCCTCGCCCAAGCCACCATCCAGCATTGAAGCTTCTCCTCCACTAGCACTCCCTCATGCATGACTCACCCCGCTAACCCATGCAACATGAGTTTGGCCTTTCCCTCCTTTTGCAACTCAAGGGTATTTTAGTAATTTCTATATTGATAAATAATTTTATATAAATTATTATTTTATTGTGGTATCATTTTAGGTACAAAGGTTGATTAGAGAAGCCTAATAATTTTTAGTAGGTTACCTATTAATTGTATTTTTGTTGGAAATTAGATAGTTCTTATACTTTATTAAAATATCAGACATCATATGATAACATATTTAGGGTTTTGATGTATAATTCATGCTAATTATATCTGTTATGTTATTATCTGAATAATAATGTTAGTATGATATTTAATAAAATGGAGTGCATCGACTTGTGTAAAATTTTATGGGGCATGTTAAAATGGTTTAATGTTAGGGATAAGTTATCTATGATATATACATGTAATATGATAGCTTGAGCATATATAGGTGTATTTTTAGCATAATTATTAGTTTTGTGTTCCTTAGAAGCAATTTGGTATTTTAAGTATATCATGATATTTATTCTGATAATTATGCCTAATTTGTATTATTGTAGAGCATGAGATTATATGATTTTAAATGAATTAGATATGCATGTTAAGGTTTTACGTACTATATCATTGTAAGGGTAGTTATTTGACGTGTATGGTAATTTAATTTCATACTAAATGATTTCATTATTTTATTTTAGCTTATTCTTCGCAAATTAATAAATAAAATGGAATTTGGATTTAAAATAGGTGATAATGTGGTAATTATGGTCTCCATGGTATTTTGGTCATTTTTGACCTAATGCGCCTGATGTGAATAATTGAACTAGGATGACCTTGGTATATTATCATATTAACCTAGTTTATGGTTATCTGGGATAATTAAAAATGAGTAAGATGGTTAAGTATGAAAGTTAGATCTATGTGATCATTGTGTGGTCTCATGGTCACCATAATTAAAATACTAATATTTAAAGGAAAGACCTCGAGATTGAGAATGGTGGCTCTTTAGGGGTCGCTACTCTAAAGATGTGGTTTAGCCCATTATTGATTATGGATTTTTTTTGTATCTTATTACCCCATCTAGGCCCTATATCTTACTCTATTTTGCTTTACGCACTTATAAAGAGTATGCATACCTATGGATTTGGTGTCCTTGTTGGTAGGGTAGTATATCGCCTTCATGTACCAGTACGACCAAGATATCTTAGTGTCATTATATTGATAGTCAGTAGGATACTATGTTTTCTTGGTGTGCCGGTATGACCAAATTACTTTAGTATGTCTAATTTGATATAATTTTCTCTCAATTAAATAAAAATGGAAATGATTATCATTGAATAAAAATGATTATTGGATTGGTTCAATAGTAGCCTTTGTCTACCTATGGTTGATAGTTGTCTTTAAGCCCTATCTGTGTTGTTATTGATTTTTATTGGTATCGTACCTTTGAGTCCTTCTTATGGTGTTATGAATATTATTAGTTTCGATATGAAATTATGAGATATGATGAAGGTTATGGTTATTGTGTTGGGATTGGTTCTAATCATTATTTCAGAGAGCATCTCTAGGATGTTTGGTTGATAATTTTTAGTTTGTTCTAAATGAGTGGGTATGAGCAGTATATGGCTTTGTAATATTTGTTTATTTGATCTAATTATTGTATTTTGATCATCTCATGTATATTTTAATGTTTTATATCATGTTTTGTTGTGATACCTTTTATATGTTCCATGCAAGCATTTTATATTAGTATTGTATAATGAGTTACTCAATATTGTTGTACTACAAGATTCCATTTTATGGGTTCTTGCCTATTAAATGGGTAGTGATCTTTGTAAGTTAGCTTGTGAGATCAGAAGAAGGTTAGTATTTTGGTTTAGGAGTTAGGATGAAATGCCTTAGAATTATTTATTTTAAGATATATTATTAAATAAGGATTTATTAGGAAATTAATTTAATTTATTATTTTATTTGGAATAAGAATGATTTATTTAGGGCAAATTAATAAGAATTTATAAATATTTTTATAAAGGAAAATTTGGGCTATTTGTTAATTAAAAAGGAATTTAGGAGAAATATTTTAAAGACCCTAAATTAGCTTAAAAAGGAGGTTTAATATTTTTTATTTAAATATTTTTATTATAAATACCCAAAATATTCTAAATATTTTATGTAAACCCAAAAACCTTAAAATTTTCTGTTTTCCTTTTTTCCTTCTTTTCTTTCTTTTCTTCTTTCCTTCTTTTCCTTTTTCTTTTCTCTCGCCGGATTGGGCCTGGATGCGGCCCAATCCCCTTTTCCCTCCTCCTTCCTCCACAGCCCAGCGTCGTTTCTTTCTTCTTCCTGCGGCATCTCGACGCCGCATTTCGTCCCTTATTCCTCTGAGACGCCGCATCTTGTTTAATGAAAAATCTAACCATTGCCAAACCGGCCCGGTTCTCCTCTTTTCCTTTTCATCCCATGCTCCGGTTCACCTCCCCCTCCTTCCTTCTTCCTCCTTTATCCCCCGTCGTCGAAGCCTACAACTCCCGCCCCCGAAAATGGCGCCACCGGCCACGAGGATTTTGACCGACCAATTCCCCCTTCTTTTTCTCCCTCTTGACTCGCACATTAGCTTGGCATGATCGGTTATCCTCAACTTCCACTCGTTCTCTCCCTATTTTCTCTCGAAGTATCGAACCCGACCAAATCCTTCCACCGGCTAAAATAGTGGCAGGGAATAAATCCCTCGCGACTGATCCACCGGCTAAAATAGTGGCAGGACATGTACCCTCGCGACTGATCCACCGGCTATAATAGTGGGGGATCCCCAGCTTAACAAACCAAAATATCTATGTTGTTAAGATGTGGGAAGACATTAATTACTTACAATGAAACACCGTACGAGAAGGGACTAGACCGATCCACGGGCATAAAATAGTGGCAGGGTATGTTACCCTCGCGACCGATCCACCGACTAAAATAGTGGCAGGGCATGTGCCCTCATGACCGATCCACCAGCTAAAATAGTGGGGTTCCCGTACTCGTATAGACTCGATAAAGAGCATAGTGTGAAAATAAAATCGATAAAGGCCGGATGAAGTAAATAATCTGATCGGTATTGAATCATGATATTTCACCTAAGCATTTGTTCTATCTTGTGCTGATATGATTGAATTCTATGCCCTTTATTATGATGCATTAGTTGTGTGAATTGTGTGCTGGCCTTATTGCTCTGTTACCTTACTCGGTACGTAGCGTACTGATCACCTCTTTTATGGGTGCTGCTCATTCCCACGAGTAGAAGGCCCATCTGACTTGCTGCAGGTAGGAGATGTTTATTTTGATGTGATAGATGTCTATAGGACATCAGATGGGGCCGAGTGATGATTGGGCCAAATCAGTTCCAGAGTGGCGTGGCTGGTTTTCCAGAAATAATTTTATTATTGTAGTTATTTCTTTTCCCTGAAAAACTACTCTCGTATGTTGGATTGTAAATACTTATGCATACCTGATTCCCATATTTATGAATTTGGACTATCTAATAATGTATGAGTTGTTTTCTTTAGCCTTAGCACTTGGTAATGGAACGGTAGGAGTGAACCGGTCTGGTACTAAGTGTGGCGGTAGCATCCCCAGAATTTACGATTTAATTTATAAGTATTGTTTTAAAAAAAATGTGTAAAATTTTGGGGTATTACAAGTTGGTATCGGAGCGGTTGATCTTGTTGACCAAGCTTGTTTTTGGAAATAAAATTACTTTTGGAAGTTGCTTGAAATTTGAAAAAGATTTCCCACCTTAATTGAAAATCTTTCGGTTTTAAAAATTTTGGAGTCCGGCCACGGTGAGGAGTACAAGGGTAGATTAGGGTTTTCCCTAAGGAGTAGGAAGTCTTATTAATAATTTTGAACCAGTGGGTTCATTTCTAAGTGTTTATTTTTTTGCAACTAGATGCCAAACAACGAGAGGATTAACCGATTGGAGGAGGCCGTCACCGCCTTCTTAGAATTCACCCATCGCTCTCAAAACATTGGGGAAGATTGGCTTGGGAGGGTTACCAGACATCACCCTCCGACATATTTCGGGGAGGAGAACTTGATGGTTTTAGAGGGGTGGATCCGCGATTTGGATCGCACCTTTGAGGCCGTGAATTTCCCACTCGATCGATGGCCCAGTATTGCAGCATTCTTCCTCCGGGGCGTAGCAGGCGCCTGGTGGGAGGATTTTCGTGCCAGAGAAGGTCCTCCGGCTACCTGGGAGGAATTTAAGACCGCCCTCCACACTAGATTCTATCCTGAGAGCCTTAGGAGGGACAAGCTCCGAGAGTTCATGCAGCTGACATAGGGGCCAATGTCAGTTCGTCAGTACCACGCCAAGTTTATTGAGCTACTCCGGTTTTCCCCAGGGATCGCTGCTAACGAATCCATGGTGGTCTTTCAATTCGAGTAAGGGCTAAACTTTAGCATTCGCCACATGATGGATGTCGTGCGTTCTACAGATTTAGCATCCCTATATGAGCGTACTTTTATGGCAGACACACTGGTTCATGAGCAGGCCTCCATCTTGGGAAAGAGGAAGCCTGAGGGACAGAGTTTGGGAAGCAGGAACCAACCTAGGTATGGAGAGTCTAGGAGTCCACCACCGAGAGATAACCGCGAGAGCTAAGGGCCCCAAGAGGTATAGTTTGCAGGAGGTGCAGCCGTAATCATCCAGGTAGGGATTGCAACGGCAGGTTGGTGACTTGCCAGAACTGTGGGAAGCGGGGACACAGGGTGATAGAGTGTTGGAGGCCCCCTCATATTCAGCAGAGTCAGCCCCAATCGTTTCAGCAAGGGGGAGCTCTCATACCTCAGCAGCAGGCCTTTCAGCAGTATTGTCATAACTTATCCCGCAACACTATCAGAGAGCACCTGCTCCATCCGGTGCCCCAGCTCGAGAGATAGGGGGAAGACCGCAGTGATCTAGGCCTCATCCTCAGAAGGGAGGCCAGTTAGGAGGGCGCCTGAACATCATCAGTCAGGCCGAGGTAGATCGACAGCTGGAAGTCGTTATCGGTATGTTCACCATTTATTCATTTCCATCATATGTTCTATTTGATTCCGGTGCTACATTGTCTTTCATTTCCTCTGCATTTGCTGCTAAGGCTGGATTGTCACCATATGCTAAAGTAGAGCTATCCGTTATGCTTCCATCGGGTGACAGGATGGATTGTAGTGGGATGTATTCCAATGTGGCCTTAGATATAGGAGGGGTAGATTTACTTGTAGATCTGGTTGGGATGGATCTAAAATACTTTGACATGATTCTGGGCATGGATATGCTGGGGAAGTACAAAGTAGTTATTGATTGTGTCCAAGAGTGGGTGATTTTGCGAGGCCCGAAGGGAACTAGGGTTTCTTACCGAAAAACTCAGCCCGAGCCAACCACTAAGGTGGTGTCAGTGGTTACATTGCACACTTTGATCTAGAAGGGGTATCCTTTATATTTATGCAGTGCGCAGGAGATCAACAAGGACTTAGTCGTACTAGGCAGCATCCCAATAGTTAAAGAATTTCCGGACGTGTTTCCAGAAGAAATACCCAATATGCCTCCAGTTCGGGAAATTGATTTTGAGATCGAGTTAGTGCCGGGAGCTGAGCCTGTTTCCAAGGCTCCTTATAGAATGGAACTAGTTGAGTTGAAAGAATTGAAGGCCCAGTTGGAGGAACTCTTAGAGCACGGGTATATCCGGCCTAGTATATCGCTGTGGGGAGCACCGGTTTTGTTTGTGAAGAAGAAGGATGGTAGTCTCCGACTCTACATCGACTACCGGGGTTTGAACCAGTTAAGGTGAAGAACCGGTATCCACTTCCGAGGATCGATGATTTGTTTGACCAACTGAAGGGTGCTACAGTGTTTTCTAAGATCGATTTGAGGTCTGGGTATCATCAGTTGAGGATCACTGATGCTGACATTATGAAGACTGCATTCCGGACCCGATATGGGCATTACGAATTTACAATGATGCCTTTTGGACTTACCAATGCTCCTGCAGTGTTCATGGATTTGATGACAAGGATATTTTGACCTTTCCTCGACCAATTCGTGGTGGTATTTATTGATGATATTCTGGTGTATTCCCGGGGAAATGAAGAGCACGAGCAGCATCTATGCACCATTTTGAGCACATTGAGAGAGCATCATCTGTATGCTAAGTTGTCAAAGTGCGGGTTTTGGCTCCAAGAGGTAGTTTTCCTTGGTCACATTGTATTGGTTAAAGGAGTGGATGTGGAGCCCGCTAAGATTGTGGCCATCACAGAGTGGAAGCCCCCTACGAACATATCAGAGATTCGGAGTTTTCTGGGTTTGGCTGGATATTACAGACGGTTTGTGCAGAATTTTTCCAAGATAGCCAGACCATTGACTAATCTCTTGAAGAAGACTACGAAGTTTCAGTAGGATGAGGCGTGTGGAGAGGATTTTCGAGAGCTGAAGAAGCGGTTGACCACTACACCGGTGTTGACTTTACCTAAGGGAACCGAGGAGTTCGAGGCTTACAGCGATGCATCCAAGCATGGGTTGGGATGTGTGTTAATGCAGAAGGGTAAAGTGGTAGCTTATGCCTCACGACAGCTGAAGAAAAATGAATAAAATTTTCCCACGCGTGATATTGAGTTAGCTGCTGTTGTGTTCGCTTTGAAGATTTGGAGACATTATCTGTATGGGGCGAAGTGTAAATTCTTTACAGATCACAAGAGTCTCAAGTATATATTCACGCAGAAGGAGCTCAACTTGAGGCAGAGAAGATGGCTGGAGCTGGTAAAAGATTATGATATTGAGTTAACCTACCATAAGGGTAAGGCCAACGTGGTTGTCGATGCTCTAAGTAGGAAGACTGCACATTCTATGATGTGTTGCGTGGTTACTGATCGGACAATAAAGGAGCTATCAGATTTGGAGATTGAGATGATTTAGCAGGGAGATCTCGAGACCCGTATGAGTGCCCTAACGCTTACTCTGACTATATTTGAAGAGATCCGAGCTGGCCAGGTTGGAGATGTTAAGTTGGAGAGGATCCAATAGAGGATGCAGGAAGGCAAAGTAGAGGGGTTCAGAGTCCATGAGGATGGAAATATCTGATTCAGGGGTCGTTGGTGTATGCCTCAGAGTTGTCTGGATCTTAAGCATAGTATTATGGAGGAAGGACATCAAACTCCCTATTTGGTTCGCCCAGGAGGATCGAAGTTATATAAGGACCTCAAAAAGGTGTATTGGTGGCTACGTATGAAGCGAGAAGTAGCTGAGTTTGTATCCCGGTGTCTCGTGTGCCAGAAGGTCAAGATTGAACATCGGAGACCATCAAGATTACTTCAGTCTTTAGAGGTGCCGAGATGGAAATGGGATTCTATTTCTATGGACTTTGGGAGTGGTCTACCAAAGACCCGAAGCGGTTGTGATACTATCTGGGTTATTGTTGATAGATTGACCAAGTCAGCCGTGTTCATTCCTATGAAGTCCACCTGGAGTATGGAGCAATTGGCGAACGCTTATATGAAGTTCGTGGTTAGCCGCCATGGAGTCCCGAAAGATATAGTTTCAGATCGAGATTCGAGTTTCTTCTCTCACTTTTAGGGGAAGCTGCAGGAAGTTTTGGGAACCAAATTAAAGATGAGCACAACTTTTCACCCCACCACGGACGGACAGACAGAGCGGACCATTCAAACTGTGGAGGATATATTTAGGGCTTGCGTACTGGATTTCCAGGGGTGTTGGGAGGAGCGCTTGCATCTGGTGGAGTTTTCATATAATAATAGTTATCATGCCAGTATTAGGATGGCTCCCTTCGAAGCGTTGTATGGACGGAAGTGCAGGACTCCTTTGTGTTGGAGCGACATCAGCGAGACGATCGTGTTGGGACCAGAAATGATTGAAGATATGACCAGTCAGGTCCGACAGATCCGAGATCGAATGAAAGTAGCTTAGAGCCGACAAAAGAGTTATGCTGATTAGAGGTGTAGGGATGGAGATTTTGAGCCTGGAGATAAAGTGTTGCTGAGGGTTTCGCCTACTAAAGGGGTACAAAGGTTCGGAAGGAAAGGCAAGTTGAGTCCCAGGTATATCGGTCCATATGAGATATTCGAACGAGTAGGTGAAGTTGCTTACAGATTGGCTCTTCCTCCAGAGTTGGCACAAGTAAATAATGTGTTCCACATTTCTCAACTGCGGAAGTATGTTGCCGGTCCATCGCATATAATTCAACCAGATGAGGTCGAATTGGATGATTCCCTGACTTATGAGGAGCGACCAATGCGGATTCTCGACACTAAGCTAAGGAAGACTCGTACGAGTTTGGTGCCTCTGGTTAAGATCTTATGGAGTCGACATGGGACTGAGGAAGCTACTTGGGAGACTGAGAAGGATATGCGAGAAGTATATCCGAAGCTTTTCGCGATAGGTTAGATTCTCTTTATCTAGTTTGTCCCTAAGGCAGTAGTTGATTTAAGTATAGTTAGTAATACGTTATTCTAGAAGTTTAGAATACCCTAGCCTTACCCTAGAGAGCTGCAGGAGACTTCGGGGGCGAAGTCTGTTTTTAAGGGGGTAGTGATGAAATGCCCTAGAATTATTTATTTTAAGATATATTATTAAATAAGGATTTATTAGGAAATTAATTTAATTTATTATTTTATTTGGAATAAGAAGGATTTATTTAGGGCAAATTAATAAGAATTTATAAATATTTTTATAAAGGAAAAATTGGGCTTTTTGTTAATTAAAAAGGAATTTTGGAGAAATATTTTAAAGGCCCCAAATTAGCCTAAAAAGGAGGTTTAATATTTTTTATTTAAATATTTTTATTATAAATACCCAAAATATTCTAAATATTTTATGTAAACCCAAAACCCTTAAATTTTTCTTTTTTCCTCTTTCCTTTTTCCTTCTTCTCTTTCTTTTCTTCTTTTCTTCTTTCCTTCTTTTCATTTTTCGTTTCTCTCGTCGGATTGGGCCTGAACGTGGCCCAATCCCCTTTTCCCTCCTCCTTCCTCCGCGACCCAGCGCTATTTCTTTCTTCTTCCTGCGGCATCCCGACGCCGCGTTTCGTCCCTTATTCCTCTGAGACGCTGCATCTCGTTTAATGAAAAATATAACCGTTGCCAAACCGGCCCGGTTCTCCTCTTTTCCTTTTCATCCCGGGCGCCGGTTCACCTCCCCCTCCTTCCTTCTTCCTCCTTTCTCCCCCGTGGTCGAAGCCTACAACTCCCGCCCCCGAAAATGGAGCTGCCGGCCATGAGGATTTTGACCGGCCGATTCCCCCTTCTTTTTCTCCCTCTTGACTCGCACATTAGCTTGGCATGATCGGTTATCCTCAAATCCCGCTCGTTCTCTCCCTATTTTCTCTCGAAGTATCGAACCCGACCAAATCCTTCGCCGGCCGATTACTACCTCCAGCTGCCCCAAACCCTACATAGGATACCCTCCTGCCGACCCCCAAAACTCTAACATTCCCTCGAACCTCTATAAATAGCCTCGATTGGAGTTTTTTTGAAACTTTTCCTCCCCGAAACCCTAAGAGCTGACCTTGCGCCACCTTGACTTCAGACGAGGCTTCCGCCGCCGATAGCCAACCTCACCGCCAATCTAACTGTTTGCATGGGAGTGCGGTATACATGGAGTTAGGGTTTGCATGGGAGTGCATTTTACGTGGAGTTGGGGTTTGCATAGGAGATAGGGTTTGCATGGGTGTTAGGGTATGTCATGGTTAACTATGGTGGGATGGTTAACTAGGGTTGAAGTGGTTAACCTGAGTTGAAGAGTAAGCATGTTAGGAGTTTGATTTGCATGTCTTGAAATGAACATCTGAATAAGATACTTAAAATATTATATACGTAAAGTGGAAGATGTTGAGCCGGGCCCAGACCGATCCACTGGCTAAAATAGTGGCAGGGAATCAATCCCTCGCGACCGATCCACCGGCTAAAATAGTGGCAGAGAATAAATCCCTCGCGATCGATACACTGGCTAAAATAGTGGCAGGGCATGTACCATCGCGACCGATCCCTTGGCTATAATAGTGCGGGATCCCGAGCTCAACAAACCAAACTATCTATGTTATTAAGATGTGGGAAGATACTAATTACTTACAGTGGAACACCGTACGAGAAGAGACC
Organism: Tamarix chinensis; assembly: GCA_030549775.1. Taxonomy (NCBI): domain Eukaryota; kingdom Viridiplantae; phylum Streptophyta; class Magnoliopsida; order Caryophyllales; family Tamaricaceae; genus Tamarix; species Tamarix chinensis. Next base: position 6,737,800 of record CM060177.1, on the reverse strand, counting down.
AGACCGATCTACGGGCATAAAATAGTGGCAGGTAGGGCTGTTCAAGGTTCAAATATCTGATATTTCGGATATTTGATTGTCGGATATTTGAAATTTCGGATATCTAAAAATGATATTTGATATTTGATTTGAAACTTCGGATATCCGGAAGATCGAATATTTGAATTTTCGGATCGGATATCATCGGATATCAAATATAACCGATATTATCCGAATACAATTTCAAATATAAAAAAATTACCAAATGACAAATATATTTCATATTATCCAATTTGTTGAGCGAATGCTGAGCAAATATTCGATTCGCTTAGCAAATATCCGACTTACTCAACAAATATCCAATGTTAAAACTAAAATAAGAAAGGAGTGGATGGAGTCTATCGGTATGCAGAGTATTTTTATTTTTATTTTTATAAATATCTAAAAAGGGATTGTATTAAAAATATAATTTCAATTAAATTAAATTTTTCCTCAAATAATAAATAAAGCAATTAAAAATTATACACAGACACATATAAATTTATTTATATACAATTATATATAAAATAAAAAATTATAAAAAAATGTATAAATATTTTTCTTCGGATCGGATATTATTTGTATTTGTCGAATCGGATATTTGGTTTGTTTGACTTTTCGTTGACCGAATCGGATATTTGATTTGAAAAAAAAAATCAGATCGGTTATTTACTTTTTCGGATCGGATCGCTTCGGATATCAGATCAAATAAGCAGATATCGGATAACATGAACAGCCCTAGTGGCAGGGTATGTTACCCTTGCGACCGATCCACCAGCTAAAATAGTGGCAGGGCACATGCCCTTGTGACCGATCCACCGGCTAAAATAGTGGGGTTCCCGTACTCGTATGGACTCGATAAAGAGCATGGTGTGAAAATAAATTCGATAAAGGCTAGATGAAGTAAATAATCTGATCAGTATTGAATCATGATATTTCACCTAAGCATTTGTTCTATCTTGTGCTGATATGATTGAATTCTATGCCCTTTATTATGATGCATTAGTTGTGTGAATTGTGTGCTGGCCTTAGTGCTCTATTACCTTACACAGTACGTAGCGTACTGATCATCCCTTTTATGGGTGCTGCTCATTCCCACGAGTAGAAGGCTCATCTGACTTGCTGCAGGTAAGAGATGTTTATTTTGATGCGATAGATGTCTATGGGACATCAGATGGGGCCGAGTGATGATTGGGCCAAATCAGTTCCAAAGTGGCGTGGCTGGTTTTCCATTGAGATTTTTATCCCTATTTTCTTTTAATTATGTTGAGCACTTCAAAAATAATTTTATTATTGTAGTTATTTATTTTCCCTGAAAAAATACTCTCGTATTTTGGATTGTATAAAGACTTATGTGTACCTGATTCCCATATTTATGAATTTGGACTATCTAATAATGTTATAATTTGTTTTCTTTAGCCTTAGCACTTGGTACTGTAACAGTAGGAGTGAACCGGTCTGGTACTAAGTGTGGTGGTAGCATCCCCAGAATTTACGGTTTAATTTATAAGTATTGTTTAAAAAAATGTGTAAATTTTGGGGGTGTTACATAGGACTATCTGATGTCCCTTTGACCCATTTGTTCTTGGACTCTTATATCCTCTTGTATTTTCCTTTCAATGAGTTTTGTTTCTATTGATGTTTGTTTTATTTGGAATGATGTTAATCTACTTTATTCTCTCTACCCTGATTCTTATAATTGTTTTATTAACTTAAGTAGAATAACATTATTAGCTTTAGCAATTAGTATGAGAATAGTAGAGAAAATCGGAATTTCACCAAGTGCGGCTGTAACACTCTACGTTTTTACTGATTTACTTTAAGCAATTAACTCTTTAAACAAAATTTATAAGTCTTAAAAATGGGGTGTGTTACAATCCTAGGTTCAATTACTCATATTTAGACACGTTAAGCTAAAAATGACCAAAATGCTCTTGAGACTATAATTACCACATTATCATCCATTTTAAATAAGTATTTTAATTTTATTTAATAATTTTTCATGAAAATGCTAAAATACACTAAATAAAATAATATAGCATGTAGGTAAACTATTAGTCACAACAAATGATCATTTTTTCTCTTACGCATAATTTAGCACATAAGACCCTAACATGAGAATCTAAAACATCAAGTTAAATACTTCCATATTTGGCAATAAATGATACATATTAGGCATGCTTATTTGGATAAATATCATGATATGCTTAAAAATACCAAATTACCCCTATGGCACACAATAATAATAATCATGCTAAAATATGTGTTTATAAAACCTCAAATCACATACCTACGTACTTAACAATAAATAATACATATTAGATATTCTTATCGGAATAAATATCATGATACTTTTAGAAGACCAAATTTCCCCTAAGGCATGCAATAAAAATAATCATGCTAAAAATAGTCTCAGGTATGTTCAACCTATCATATTACAAGTACATATTATACATAACTTATTATGAACATTAAACCCATTTTAATATGCTTTCTTACACATACTTATTTACAGAAGTAAGCATGCTCCATTTCACAAAATTCCATACTAGCATTATTAGGCAAATATTTACAACGTAACAAATATGCTTAATATAATTGATACATCAAAACCATAATGTGCATTCATGCGTTATCTAACATTTTAGTAGAGTATAGGGATTACAATATAACAAACATGTTTAACATAGACATCAAAACCATAATGTGTTATCATGTTATGTCTAACATTTTAGTAAAGTATAAGGAATACCTAATTTTCAACAAAAGCACAAAATAAGTAACCTAATAAAATTTATCATGCTCCACTAATCAACCTCTTTTACCTAAAAATAAAACCAACATTAATCATATTAATATCTAACTCATAAGATAGCAACTTATTAAATCATGTATCAAAGTATAATTACCCAAAATACCCTTAAGTTTGTAAGAGGAGGAAAACTGGTAAACTTATGTAGCATGGGCAGGTAACATGAGTCCATGTGCTCAAGGGGAAGAGGCTGCAACAAGGAGGATGGATGGTGGAGGAGAGGACGACTAGGTGGTGGTGGTGGATGTAATACCCAAACTTTTTATGTAGTTTTAATCTTTAGGAATTAAAATCTTGACATAATCCTAATCTCAAAAAATTAATATTTTTAATTGACCTTAATTCCTTAATCTTTAATCTTAATATAATCCTAATTTTTATTCTGGGTCATTATTATTATTTTTAACCTAAACCTTACATCGGATGGTTGATGATTAATTTTACCCTAATTTTCTAATCTAAATTATTTTAAACTAACTCTAATCCTAACTCTAGACTTATTTCTCCTTTCTCCTTTTTCTTTTCCTTTTTCTCTTTATCCTTTTTCTTTTTCTCCTTCCTAGCTTCCTTCTTCTTCTTCTTTTTCTTCTTCCTTCTTTCCCTGCATAACTCTCTGCTCTGCCGACCATTTTCCTTTTTCCGTGCTTACACCTTAAACCTAGTTATACTACCTTCATCATCATCTCCCCAAATCCCTCGTATAGTACATTGAAAATTTTGCCCCAAAATTTCCCCCAAACCTTTCCTCTAATCCTAGTTCCTTGCCTTACCTCCTCTATTGTCCCTCCATTCACACAACTTCTAATACACACACACACACACACACACTCCACACTCTCTCCTTACTTTATTTAACTTCCTTACCTAAATCCCTCACTCCCTCCATTACCATTGAACACCCAACACAACACAACAAATTCTTCTTCTCCTTCATTTCTTCCTTGTTTGTCGACACAGAAATCATCCAACCATCACCACCAGTGACCACCAAGCACCACCATTTTCCTTATCAACCAACCCCTCAATCCACCCTCCTCTACATCACAAACCCATGCCAATCACCCCCATCTCGAGTTACACAACCCACCATCATCACTTACTTTTGTTCCACCTCCCATATCTTCGACACCAAGTGTCATTGCACCCCTTTTAGCAATGGAATATAGTGAATTTTCCACCCCCTATAAGCATCCTAGTGAACCTTTTCTCCCTACTAAGAAACAAAAGTAAGTGACATTCCCTACCCCTTTTTGTGCAAAGTTTTGATGCTACCATTTAACACTTGAACGATTTTATTTTGATCGATTTCCCCCTCCTCTACCTTAGTATTTCATTGGTTGTAATATTAAGTTATAATTGTGTTTTAACCTTGTTTATTAGGTGATTTTTTAGAGGTTTTAAAGGAGGCAGACAGGTTATACATTCTTAGAGACTAGTGTCCTTTTGGTAAGGATACACGTCATAGGTTAGGGATTTTCTTCTTAATTGTATGCATGATTGTGTGTGTATTATCGTGTTTTTATGATTATGTTGATAATTTCATGTTATTAATTTTGTTTTTTGATAATGTGGTATCATATGATGGAAAGTGAGTTATATGAGAAAGTATTCACTTATTTGATATTGTTATGATAAAGCTTATCTTGTAAATCATAAATGAAACGGTGTGATATGTGGTATTGTAATGTGGATTTGATGAATTGTGATAAGTGGTAAATTATTATAATTAATATTCATAGTTTTTTAATATGTTAGGATTGAAAAATAATGATATCGGACATATAATCTTTTTGTAAAATAAGGGTGTTTGGCTATCCTTAAGAGTATTTTAAGCAATATGGGTTAGACATCAGAATTTTGGTATTTTAATATGTTAAATGGTTTAAAATATGATAAGGGTATCATGTGTAATGTTTGGATCAATGATAAATGACCCAAGTCCAAATAAAATGAGAAAATGGCTTAAATTGATAATAGTACCCTAGTGGCAAAGTTGTTATCGTATGTATAAGACGTTGGAGTTAGACCTTGATTTTTGGATATGTTGTTAAAATTAAATTTTTATGAATTTATATTGAATTTTATCATTATATGATTCTTATGGCAAAATTTATACCTGACTTGTAAAATTAGGATTTCATAAGGATTGTGAATAGTAATTTAAAGATAAGGTTGTTATCACATATGTAAGTTGCGAGAGTTAGACCTTGATTTTTGGATATAATGATAATAATAATATTTTAGTAATGGATGATAAAATTAGTGGATGAATGATTAATATGGAAGGGGTTATGCGTATATTGTAAAATCAGGATTTCCTAGGGAAATTGTGACATTTTTCCTTGTAAAATATTCTAATCTTCTTGCGGTTGTGATTTATGTTTTTTGGATAATTATTTTGAGTTGGTTTAAGTGTATTTCATATCTATGTGTGTTTGCATGATGGCCTTGAGATAAATTATGGTAAATAATACATTAATCACTTAAAGTTAAATATCGCATGAGTCGGGCGAGGTATATAGGGTATGTTCTACTATACGATAATAGCAGCTTAGGTGTGTGTTTTTCCTAGGAGGCGAATTATTCTGTTCCACTAGATTAAGAATACCGATGCCCTAAACTCAAAGTGAATGATAATATAATTTTGAGATAAGTAACTAATGAATAAGACATTAATAACTTAAAGTGAAAGATTATGTGAGTCAAGACTGATGTGTTGTATTCGTTCTATGTGATGATAATAATATATTAAGTGTGTTTTTCCTTGAGAGGTGCTTCATACCTTTCCACCGGCTTAAGAATAGTGGCCAAGAGCGTATTACCCTGGTATATGTTGATTCTATTCCACTAGACGATAATAGTAGCTTAGGTATGTTTTTTCCTGAGAGGTGCTTTAGTCCGTTCCACCAGATTAAAAATAGTATCCCCCCTAAAGACATTGTAAATGAAAGAATGGATTATGTTTATATATAATTATGAGTTTTGGAATCATTATTTACCCTACATTGTTTTATGTAACACACATGTATGTTTATTCTCTAATGCGAAGTCATATTTTTTGTGTAACATTACTTCAGTTGTATTGTTACCTTACTCATTATGTAGCATACCGATCATCCTTTATATGGGTGATGCTTGTTCACCCGCCTTGTTTTGCAGGTTTGATTGCTATTTTAAATGTTCTTACCTTTGGTGAGTGCTAATTGAATTAGTATAGGATATGGTTATCTAGATATCTCTATATCTTAATGGATTCTTAATTATCTGTTTTCATTTTACATATTTCCTTCTCTCTATTTTGTATCTTATATTGTGGTGGAATTAAGTGATTTTCACACCTGATTTCTAGGTACGAGGTCACTTTTGCCTTAAATCTAACATAGAATAGGCATAGGGAGTACTTCTTCTATGTTGGATGCGACGTGACACCCCTACATTTTGTGTTTTGGCTTCCACAATCAACTCTTTAAAATGAAAACTTTAAGTCCCTAAATTTGAGGGTGTTACAATGGTTGTTGGCTTAGTTGGTGGTGGTTAGGAACAATAGTGTTTGTGGTGGTGAGGGGAGATGACGAAGGTTTGAGGGAGTTGCGAGGAGGTTCAAATCAATAGGGGTATACTTCATGGGATGGTGATGTAGGTTGGAGGGAGCAGGCATTGGGTGATGATGTAATACCTCCAAAATTCACTACTGAAAATTTTCGTTTTTAAACTTTAAGTGGAATAAAAAACGTTAAGTTTTGGGGTTGCTACCGCTACACTTCGTACCAGACCGATTTTCCTCCATCGTTCCAGTACCAAGTGCTAAGGCTGAAAACATACTTTATATAAATCTAAGCTTACAAACTTAAAACAGAGTAGTGGGATAATTACATTTCAAGAATAAATTCCACTATTAGTGGTTGGTTATAGAATAAGATCGTTGAAATAGGAAGCATATGAGTTTTAAAGAAAACCAATGAAACATTCCTGGATAGTCCTACGCTCTTTAACCCAAAAATACAGCCTGGATAACACCTACGGGCCAACCTGCAAATAACACTACCCATTGAATAGGCAAGGACTCACGAAAGGAACCCTTCAGTACTATGATACTAAGTAACTCTTTATATAGAACTAAAATGTAGGGCCTACATGCAACACATGAATAAACACATGAACAATAAATTACACATATATATAGAACGAGATACAATAATCATCAGAATGAACATGTACTTCAATATCATATGTCATAAGGTTCATTAACTCAGAATTAATGGCACATACCAAGAGAGCATCCAAGAAAAGCTCTTTGTAGTATAATTAAATAGCCAACATCATATTCAACCATACACACCACCACCCAACTCAAAGGCATGCACCAAGGTCGCTACCATATCATATCAATAGATCATAATGGTATAATCGACATTGTCTGGACTTAAGCCATTAATTAGATATTAATCATCTCTCAAATTATATCCATGAAGGTTTGAGGACCCTACTATTATAACTGGTGGACCGAGCATAAGATATACAATCCCAGGGCAAAACACACCTGACGACTATTATAATCGGTAGATCGGTACAAATGATATCATTCACACAGTCCCGACCTACGTGGTGTTCCACTATGAGTGATTAGTGTCTTTCCATTTAATTATCACACCAATTCCATCTTATTAACTCGAGAGGGAGATCACGAATACAAAGATACAAAGGTACATCGGTTATACTAGTGCATACAAGCAACATAGTATCCTACCGACTATAAACCAAGGACGCAAAGGTACCCTGGTCGCACTGGTGCACGAAGACACATAGTACCCTATCAATAAGGACACCTAATCCATAAGTATGCATACCCCCTAAGGAGGTCTACAGAACTACATAGAGTAAGATGTAGGGCCTGGTTGGGGCACTAAGATACACTAGCAAAAATCTAGAATAATCGTGGGGTAAACCATGTCTTTAGGGCAGTGACCCTTAAAGATCCATCATTTCTGATCTTAAGGTCTTTCACTTTAAATATTAGTGTCTTAGTTAAGGTGATCACGAAAAACACATTAATTACATGCTTAACCATTTTTATTTGTTTCCGTTATTATTATTAAGTAATCAATGACAGGATTATTGTCCGTGTTAACTTAAATAGTCCATTAAGGCCATCCTAGGTTCCAATACTCATACTTAGGCATCTTAGGTCAAAATGACCAAAATACCCCTAAGGCTAAAGCTACCTCTTATCATCTACTTCCATCACATAATTCATTTTTATTTATGAACAAGCCATAATAGGTCAACATACCATGATTATACTATTGATTATGAAGTTTAAGTACCCTACACACCAAATGATCACTTTACACATAACCTTAACATGCACTTCTACAACAATTAGCACACATTTTTATGCATAATCAGAAATTAAGACACCTCTTGCATGTTTATGAATATAACAACATAACATATCCTAATTTACCCGATTAACCCTAGGCCATCCATATTCATTATGATACACTCCACTTTACTGAAATACCCCTAGCCTTATTATACATTATTATACTTAAATATGTAATACTAAGGCTATAAACCCCCTATTATCTTATTTAAAATCACTTATTACTTATTATGAAGATTCATTAGATCAATTGCCATATTATATGCAAAATTACCAAATTACTTATTCTTACTTATAAAATTACTAAAATACCCTTCTTACTTACAAAATTACCAAAATGCCCTTTTTACTTGCTAAATTACCAAAGTATCCTTTTTACTTGTAAAATTATCAAAATACCCCTTTTACTTGCAAAATTACCCAAGTACCCTTCTTACTTCTAAAATTACCAAACTTTCCTTCTTACTTGTGAAATTACCAAAGTACCCTTCTTACTTGTAAGATTACTAAAATAGCCCTCTTACTTGTAAAATTACTAAATTACTCATAGGTAATTTATTATTATTAATCATACCCCCACATACTTTATTAACACTACAAAACCTTTATTACTATTCTTAGCAGTAATTATTACCTATCATGCACATTTATTTAAGTAACCTCCATTTTATATGCAGAATTACTAAAATACACCTAGTACATAAAACATCAATATCCATGACCCATATGCATCATTTAACACCACAAAACCCTTACTATTATTCATAACACCCATTATCACCTACCATGCACATTTATTTAGGTCACTCCCTTTGAACATGTAAAATTACTAGAATGTCTGTAGAACATAAAATGTCATTTTTCATGATGGAACAAGTATTTTTAAAATTACAAACTCCTATCTTCATTTTCCACTTCCCAAAACACTTAGCATGCATTTTCATTAATATAATCAACACCATATATGAAAATTACCAAATTACCCCTAGGTCATGAAATATGGATATTTCTACGAACACTTATTCTTACACTCCACCAAACTTCCATATCCCTTTTTAATCTCATACATAATACATTAAACACCCCATTTCGGTTTAGACATCATGATATGTCCAAATTATCAATATGCCCTAGGGCTCATATCAGTATTATTTATAATATAAGTGTCCATATTTACTTAGGATGGCATGCATATGCACATAACATCATTATTAACATCAATTCCCTATCTTAACTACTCTTTCCACACATGTCACATTATATATAATATAGCATGTTTTTATTCCTATCTTTCAATATGACATTAGAAATCATGAGATGATTAGCAACACATCATATACACACACACCAAAATCCTAATATGTTAACATACGTAAATCCATATATTTTAATGGGGGCATAATAGTTACCTTATTTTTGATAACACACAAACTTTACCGGTATTCTTATTTAAAAGATTAAGCTTTGATTAGTAAAAATAATGTCACAAGTAACATATTAGTAGTAGATAATTAAAAGAATGATTTTTGTCAAAAATACTTATTAAATACATATTATTACTAAACTATACTTTACCTCAGAATTAGTTAAATGTGCTAAAAATTAGGCAGCACACTCACCCTGCATGAGCTTGCCATGCACACACGTAAGGGTGGAAGGGAAAAAGAAATGGATGAGGGGGAGGTTTGTTCGAGCAAGGAGGTTGAGGGAATGATGGAGGGAGTTGGGTTGGTTGTTGGGTGAAATAAAAGTAGAGGAAAAAGGAAAAACTGTATTATGTCATCTAAATGTTAGTTCACTCTCATGTAGTACCATAAGATAATAATATTGCAAATACATTCAGCAGTTTAAACTCAAGTTACAAATATAAAAGCTTTAAAAGACACCATATAAACACTTAAAAAGTCTCAAAATGTACATTTCCACATCGATAACTCAAAAGACGATTATGTAAGCCTCAAAAGGCATGATATAAGCACTTCAAGTACCTGTTTAATCCAATACACGAATATGAAAGCCTTAAAAAGCACCACGAGATAATAATAATAATAATAATAATAATAATAATAATAATAATAATAATAATAATAATAATAATAATAATAATAATAATAATAATAATAATAATAATGCAAATATATCCAACATCTATAACCCAAAATATAAAAAAAAAGCATTAAAAGGCACTGTATAAGTTTTTGAAAAGCCTTAAAAGGTACACATCTAGCACTTAGTTTACTGGGCATACCTAAACTAATCAAAAACCTGAGTTTACTACATGTTGGTAGCTTTAGTATCAAAATACTACATAATTGACACTTCTATCTTCCTAGAAGATCAAAATACATTTGTTTTACCACATGTTGGTAGCTCTACTAACAAAACAAAATATGTACAGCTAAACCAATTCAAACCATCTCTAATATCCAAAAGTCTCTACAATCTTGGATATGATAGTTACAAAATTTTCTATAAAAGATAAGATATGATAGTTAAGGCAACATAAAATGAGTAGATACAATCTACATTGTACCATTGTATGGAAGATGATGAACCAAAATTTATTTTCGATCCCTTGCTACCAAGCCTTGGGGGCTAACACTTTCCACAAAACATCAAAACGTAAGCTTCAACATAAAAATTATAAGCATCCACTTGATGCTAACCTGCATAAATCACACAACCTAACAACATATTATCCCACATTAAATACTGCTTTCCACTCAACAAAGAAAAGACACTAGATGATACAAATATGTAATATATAATAGTCACTTTAACAATACATAGTCTAACATAATCACATGCATTTCAAAGAGCTATTGATAATTTTATCACATATTCCATAAGAATGTCAACATTTATATTAAGAAAGAATAAATTTTCCTCATGAAGGCCTATATTCTCGCTTATTTTACAATATGAACATAAGAATTAAGTACATAATAAGAGATAATGAATTACAACGAGGACAATAAGGGAAGAACAAAAAAAATGTGTCAAGTTCATTCAATGACTTTAGTAAACCCTCAAAACACCCAATCAAGTTTCCACAAATTTAAGCCACTGAGGGCATGCAATAATCAACTCAGCAATAAAAGTAAGGAACAACCAACTCAGCAAAAATACTAAAGCGTAAAAAAAATTACCTCTAACTCTTCACTTAGCCTCATTGTTTGGTTAAGAAAAGTCTACAATAGAGCCATCTTTTTCAAGATCTGCGCAAATACCCAAAATATATGTTATTTCACAAAAAAAAAACATAACCATAATAAAATATTTGGATTTACATATTCAGATTACCTTCATATCCAAATAACCAATTATGTGTTGTTACCAACACATCAATATTTTTAGGCAAAAGAGAATTTCTTCACTTATTCAATATCCTACCACCCATACTGAAAGTAGACTCTAAAGCAACTATGGTGATTAGAATAGCAAAAATATCTTTTGCCATGGAGCTAAGTATCGGAAAACAACTAAATTATCCTTCCAATAAGAAAGCACATCAAGCCTAACCAATCACTCCATTCTTTGAATTTCATGATAGCTCTCCAATTTAGTTTTTCCAATATTAATAGCTCCAAGAAATATTAAAGAGTCGAATTCCTAAATAAAAATAAACAAATAAAGAATAAGACTATGTATATAATAAAAAAATAAACAAATAATAGGATGAATATAAAAGATATTAGTAAACTTAATATCTAATAATAATAGTTTACTCCTATATTATCATTTCTTTAACAAGTGTTGACTTCTCTTTGAGTAGGATTAGACGTGCTTGGAACACAAGAATCAACTTGGCAATTATCCTCATAATACTTGTATAAGTCAATAAGTTGAGCATATACTTCTTTGGCCACCCGTGAACCCTTGTCGGTTCCATACAATTTTGTGAAAGCAAATGTCACGAAGTCAAACTTGTAACGTGGATAAAAAATTATAGCAAAAGCTATAATCATAGAGTAGTCTGACCAATATTTCCTAAATTTTTCATACATCAGAGTTGTCATTCTACTAATGTCCATATCATTACACAACATTTCCTTCTCTATATACCATTGAATGTTCCATACATTAAATAAGTATAGATTGGATGTCGAATACTCAGTTCCAGAAAACAAATTTGTGATATTGCATAATGGTTGTAACAAATCACAAATTTTTTTTACCTTGATCCATTCACTACTTGAAACTTGCCATTTGAAATTAGGTTCATTCAATGCATAATAGTCCAAAACATGACTATAATGTAATGCTCTACTTAGCATCAAATATGTAGAATTCCACCTGGTTGCAACATCTAACCACAACTTTGCAGAAACAGATATGTTTAACTGCACAACATATTCATAAAACTTAATTATCCTACCTTCTGATCCATCTATATACTTGAAACTTTCTCGAACCTTCTCCAACCACAACATTGTTCAAAAAGAGACGAAGAAAAGAGAGAAGAAAAATCAATGGCATGTAACCTTTATTAACTAAATTGAGTGTATAACTCTGCCAAATCTAAATGGCATAAGAAGAACAAAACTTTAATATATAGCTTCAATATATAGCTTGGGTTGAACCAAATACATATGATTTCTTTCAACCCTAGGTTAACCAAATGCAAAATATATAACTTCAATCCTTTGCAATAGAAATTGGTAAGGAGCATTTTAGCTTATAGAAGAACAATATAATACATTGTCCAACTAAACAGTTGAAACCAATTGAATACGCTAACCTAAAAAAGTAAGCTTGAATTATTAATTACCCCAAATAATTAATAATACAATATGATGTTTGAGTTAAAAACTAATTATTATAATATTAAGCCTAGTCACTATAGAACATGCCCTATGGGCCACAAGTGACATGATATCAAACACATTTTGATTGATCAAGTCTACCAAAAGTTCTAACAAAGTCTTCAAGTCCACGATCTAGTGACCAAAACCCAAACAACAACTATGATATAAACCAATTGTTATTGTAGCTTAAAACGAATATTACATAATCATAGTATATTCAGTTATTCAAAATATAGTTATCAATAATACTAATTCTAATATTTGAAATATTTGGAACAATTGTGTAAACGTATGTATATATATAAAGAAAGATTGCATCATAAGTAAAATCTAATCAAACAAAGGAAAAGTTTTATCAATTCTATTATAAGTATACATATTATTCATTATAAAAATTAAAGATTAATGTTTTTATTACATCAACTATGTTAAATAGTGAGAAGTCAATATTAGTTGGTCATTTTTCAATAATGGTCATTATTACGTACTTTATCTCATTTTTATTTGATTTAGCTTGATATGATTGAATCAAAATATAGAAAAAAATAATGTGTTGTTATTATTATTTTTGCCATAATTGATATTCAATAATTACTACTATTATTGCTCTCATTATTTTTGTATTATTATTATTATATTAATTAAAATTATGTTGATATGATGTGGTTAATCTATTTGAAAAATAATATGAGAAGTACAACCTTAGAAGCCTTCATTTGTTATCAATTATCAATGGTTATTGTAAATTAATATTATGTAAGGACTGTACAAGATATACATATAATATACACTTAAAATAATATTTGAACTCAATATGATATGACCAAGGTAATAATGGAGTTGAATTATAAGTTATACCTTAACATAAAAAGAAAACTGATCCGATTTGAAAACATTTAAATTTGAAACATCAAATACATCTCCAAAGATGAGATGATGACAAAAAATTCTCAGGCCCCAAAACAATCTATATAATAATTTGCTTTTAATTGAATAAGATAAATTGAAATAAAAAATCTTAAAATAATTAGTCTTTAATAACATCTTGGAATAAAAAAAGAAATAAAATAGCACAAGAATGACTCAAAACTAAAATGACCCAAATCCGATCCAAACTCGACCTGAAAATATAATAATTCAAACTCACCCGAGCCTGATCCGAACCTAAATCGAAATTAGAATAACCTAAATTCACCCGAATTTGAGTCCATTCGATCTCAACCTGACTCGATCCAAGAACTTAGAATGACCCGATATTATCCGATATCAAGTTGATCTGAATCAAATATAACCTGGCCCAACCCAATAATTTGATCTGAGATTATCTGAAACTGATATGACCCGATTATCATTTAACCCAATCCAATAGTAACCCGACCCGCTCGATTGCTAGCTCTAGCAGTGGCAGCTATGATAAGGAGGGTGCAAAGAGGGGAGGGAGAAGAGGGAGGAGGGAAAAGAAAAAGGAGCAAAGGAGGGGTTATAGAGAGAGTTTGGGCAGGATGAGGTAGGTGGGTGTTGGGGTGGTGTCAAGTAGCTAAGGGGTGGCTTCGGCGGCGCAAGGTGGCAGTGAAGGGAGGTGGTCGAGAGGAGAAGAAAGGAAAAGGAAGGGGGTTCATTGTAGATGGAGTGCGTGGTTGCTTGGGGTGGTGTAGGGAGGAAGTAGGGGGCAGGGGAGCTGGTGTGGTGGCCGATTGGGAGGTGGAAATGGCGGGGAGGGGTAGTGCAACAAAAATAAGGGAGAAAAGGGGGAAAGAAAGAAGGGAGAATCGGGAAGAAGGGAAGGGGGCTCGAGGGAGAGAAATGAGGAAGAGGAGAAGAAGAGAGGAAGAAGAAAAATAAGAGGAGAAGAGATGTATGTTCGGTGTGCAAGGTTAGATGGGTGTAGGGAGAATTTATAGGCACATAGCCTAGGGTGGTAGGGAGAAGAAGAAGGGGGAAAGAAAAGGGCACGTCGGAAGGGTGCAAGGGAGGTGTGAATGGCCGAAAATAGGAGGAAAGGGATGGGAGAGAGAGAGAGGGTTGTAGGGGCAGAAGGGAAGAAGGTGGTAGAGGATTTACGAGGTGTAGGAAGGGGGCTAGTTGGCTAGGCATAGGCGAGGAAGAGGAAGGAAGAAAGGAAAGAAGAAGGAGGCTAGGCAGAGGAGGAGAAGGAATAGGCAGGCCGGCTCGTGAGAGGGAGAAAGGAAAAAAAATAAAGAGAGGGAGTTGGGCTGGCCTAACAGAGGAGAAAAGGAAGGAAAGAAAGAAAGAAGGGAGAGGGATGCAGTGTAGGCTGGACCGGACGGGAAGGAGGAGAAGGCTGATTGGCCCAAAGAAGATAGAAAGGAAAGAAAGAAAAGGAAAAAAGGAAGGAAAAGTAAGGAAAAAGGAAAAGAAAAAAGAAAATTATTTTTAGAGTTAGGATTAGAAATTAGGCTAATGGAAAAATTATTTATTAAATTAATTTATGCAAAATTTAAAGTATTAATTTAAGAGGATAATTTTGGTAAAATTATGGGTTTGAAAATTTGTTTAAATAAAAGAGTATGATAAAAATAATAATATATTCATTTTAATTTATTAAATAATCCTATCTATTTTTGTAAATCAAAGATCCATAAAATAATTAAATTAATAATTTAAGATTAAATTATTCCAAATAAGGGGTTAAATATTAGATTTTAGATTTTAAATTTTTGGGGTATTACAGATGGAGTCTCGGTGACTGGTGAAAGTTGGACAATTTGCTTAAGGAGGAGGGTGGAGGTAAGCGGACTTGGCGTTGGGTGGTGTCAATTGAGCTGTAAAAGTGGAAGGTGTAGCATAATAGGGAACATGGTTGTGGGAGGTCATGCAAGAAGGGCATGATTGTGTGTGGGTTGGTACACAGTTGTGCGATGCACATAACCAAAAACAAGGTCGGGGGAAAAAGACGGGTGAGCGGGTGTCGATGGTTGATGGTGAACAGAGGTGATGGGGTGCGAGTGGTAAGTCTATGCAGGGGGTTGCACCGCCATGCATGGATGAACCAAAAAGAATAGGGCTCTCGAGGAAGAAGGAGGGGGATAGAAAGAAGATAGGGTGGCTAAGATTTGGTGACAATGGAAGGGAACGAGAGGAGGATGGGGAGTCAGTGTGGTTTTTGAACAAAATGGAGGGGTGGAGTATGAGTGTGTGTGTGTGTATATATGCAGACAATTGAGAAAAATGGTTCGAACAGAGAGGTGACATGAGGTTGCAGAGGCATGGATGTGCTTGGACGGGGTAGGGGCATGCTCTAGTGTAGCAAAAGAAAGGTGTAGGGGTTAAGGGTTGTAAAAGATGGGAAAGGAAAGGGAAAAGGGGCATGTACATGAAGTGTGCAAGAGGATGCATGGATCAAAAGGGAAAGAGGGGTAGGTTGAGTCGGGGAGGAATAAATGAAAAGGAAAAAGACAAAGGAGAAATAAAGGAAAAGGAAAAGAAAAGAAATTTAGGGTTGAGAGTAGAATTGTGTTTAAATTTATGATTAAGGAGTTAGGGTAAAATTAATTTATTCGGGGTTAGAATAACCGATTAGGAAAAATAAATTGGAAAAAAAATTAACCAATGTATGTTGGGTTTAATAATAATGGACAAAGATAAAAATAATTAGGATAACTTTATTTAAGAATTAATTTGGGTTACAAATCAAGGGTTAATAAAAATAATTAAGCTAAGGTTTAAGGGTTAGGTTTCAAATAAAAGGTTAAACACTCAAATAAAAGGGTTACGAAATTTCAATGTGCTACACAGTGTGCGTAGTTTCCTAATTTAAACTATAAATACCTAAGATTTATAAAAATGCTACTATTTTTTTAGCACTCAAATACTATAGTTTTCTGAGAGATTTATAATAATTTCTTCCTCCTACTGAGTACTTAGAGTAGCTTCCATCACCTATTGTCATTAGTTTCTAATGCTCAAATAGTAATGTTTATTGAGTTACTTACAATAGTTTTTTTCTATCTACTAAGAGTTGTTTCCATCACCTACTATATGTAGTTTATTCAATTGATAGTGTTAGTTTTCAGTTCTCACTGGAAGAACTAATTTTCATTGGATATTTTCTATATATATATATATATATATATATATATATATCATTGATTCTTGTATTTTCTCTATATGATACAAGATCCCAACAATTAGCAACGGAGATATATATATATATATATATATATATATATATATATATATATATAATGTATTATTTTTGTTTCATTTTTGGTCATAAGTAAGCTATAAATGAGTTAAGTTGAATGGAATACTTTTGGACTCAAGCTCAGCTTGTTCAGTAAAGGAGATTGAAATAAAGCTTGGTTTGTTCATTTAATAAACGAACCTAAAAGTGAAGTTTGAGTCATACCGAACTTTTAAGAAATTAAGTAAAATAATTGATCAGCCGACTCGGATCATTTTTCACCCGTCGTTTTAAGAGTGCAGTTGATGATGAGTTTCATAAGTGAACAAGTAGAGGGTTCCCTAAGTAATGATAGACTAAACGGAATATTGCTCCAGGAGGGACGGCTGATTTGGACGTCGGATATACAAAAACAATCCCACTTGTATCAAATATAATTTTTTCTTAATTAAATTTATAAATTTGTTTAGTTACTTCTCCTATTAAATTAACCTTCAGATCGAACATCGTGTAGTTTTCCCTCAACAACGATGAATATAATAGTTAGTCTGAGGATCTTGGATTTTACCTATCATATATATATATATATATATGGTTCCCTTGCCACAGGCCACCGGAGGCCCAGTCGTTGGCTCGAGTCCCATGCGGGAACCGAATTTCCCCTCCCTCCTTTTAGAATTCCCTCCCCTTTGATGAACCGCATTGTATAATATATATAAAAAAGTTTGTGTGAACCATGCTCTTATTTCTTGTCCTAAACCACACATGGTAGCTGGATTAAGTCGCGGGAAGTCATACGAATTAAGAGCACGCACGCACGGGGTCTGGTGTTCAAAGTAGGGAAATTAGGCATTTGGCCAACCGGATCGTTTGGCGCTTAGTGCAGTACCTAGCTAGCTCCAACGCATAAAGCGAGTATCAGTAAACTTTTTTCTTTATTTTTTTTATCAAGTAACAATTATCTAAAACGATTATTTATTTTGAAAAAAAAATAGCCTTAAAAGCTTAAAAAAAGTTATAAATAAATAATTATTTTAGATACCTATTTTTAATAACTTCAAATAAACTTTTAATTTACATATACCCATTTAGTATACATTAAATTGTGATTTTAATATATATTTTATACTAGCAATAGCTAAGACACTGCCATGCATGCCACATGTTAATAGACATTATAAAAATTGATAATTTATTTATAACTCCTAACCATAATTGATGTAAATTGATTGCTAATAGTATGAAAGAAAAAAAAAAGAGATTGAAATCTTTTTTATTTATTTGAGAACGGCATTTAAAAGGGTCATTGGTAAATTATTGACATATATTGAGGTATTAAACAAATGAGTCCGAATGTCAGTGTAATTTTAGTCTATTTTGTTGCGTCTTTAACATAATAAGTTGATAACCATTTTGTAATTATCAACTACCGACAATTTAATGTTAGAGAAAATGAAGGCTAACTTTTTTCATTTTCCCTAGCTCATACGGTCATACTTGCATGAGTTGTGATCCCAAGAACGAAAATAAATAAATAAATAAAGTCAAAACAAATAATCAAAATACTTGACTCTTTCTCCGGCAACAGTGGGCCAAACATGGTATTCTTTTCAATTTAAATAAAAGGTGGGCTATAAGATATGTGATGGGGAAGGTTTTTCTGCATTGCAACGTGACGAAGAATGTTTGGTATGAGATATGTGAGTGGCTTGGATGTACGTGGGTGATGCCGAGGTCGGTCTGGGACAACGCTACTGCTTGGCTAGGAGAAAGAAGAAAAGGATTGAAGGGTGAAATATGGGTAGCAGCTTTCTATGCAATAGTGGGAACTATATGGGAGTTCAGGAACAAAATAGTTTTGGATAATCAACAAATCTATGTAAGGTGGATGATTATGGTCATCAAGTCTAGAATTGGGTTCTAGATCAAGGTACGAAAGAAGGGTTTTCCATACAGAGCTGAAGAAGTGGTTTAGAATGTCCAGGCCTTCTTGTGATTGGTTCGTTAGGAAGTGACCCTGTTGGTCCTTAGTCTCTGTTTATTTCTCTTATTTATTTTTCTTATGTTTTGCCTGATGTGGTCTCCTTCACCGATTTATCAAAAAAAAAAGGTGGGTTATGCGTAGATTAGAAAACGCTAGCTTCGTGTTTAGCTAGATTCATTAAATAAATCTATATAGGTCCACATTAATTAGGACCATCCACATACAATTTTCTGCTTAGGAATTTATACAAGAACAAAAAATCGTGCATTATATGCACTTCAGTCATATCAACTTTTTTTTTCCAGTAAGTAAATTTTATATTTATGAATTATGGATATACATTTGATATAGGTATAGCTTATCTTAAATTACTAGGAGAGAGCGTAAATAGCAAGTCTACTCAAACAAGAAAATCAATACATTTCGTTAATTTCCTAGAAGACTTGCAACCTTAAAATTTCATCATCCTTCTTGCTATTTCAGTAATGATCTGCTTCTTGATTTGTGCAGTTATATTAATCTCTTTAGTAAAAATCCTTCTATTTCTTTCCCTCCATATGTGGGATATGACTATAATAAGTAAAGCACAAATCAACAACTTTCTAATATGGGGACCTCTACCTCTTGTGATGGTCCATTAGAGAACCAAGTTTCAATATTATAGGCTTTGGTTGCATCTTGGCTTGTGAATTAGTGGTAACCAAACCTCCTTTGTGAAGCTACAATCAAATAAGAGATGTCTATGAGTCTCCTGGTGTACATGACATAGTATATAGAGTGTGTTAAGTTGTAGCCCTAATGATATAAGTCTATCCTTAATTTGTAATATTTTCATAACAACAAGCCAAAGAGTTAATGAGTGCCTAAGCAAAGTGTGTTTTGCCTAGACTACCAGATGTCAGGCATCAGGGGGACATGGGGTCTAATAAGTTCATGCATCTTAGATATGCTAAATTTATTTCCATGCATAAAAGTTGAATGATGCCTTGAAGTAAAAGTATTTTTGTAGAAATCTTTGTGGTTCAATAATTTCTTCATAATCCACAAAGCAATGGTTTTAATTCTCACCATCCAAAAATCTTCTCTCTTAAGATAATAAGTATGGATCCATCTCACCTCAAGCATGTATTTCTTGGATGCCAAGTGCCAGGGGAGTTTACACATTGCTGCTTTATTCCACCAATCAACATTAATAATACCCAAGCCTCCTCCTTTTTTAAGCATACAAATTTTCTCCCATGATACCAGAGATGGTTTGGTTGTTCTGAGATCCCAAACTAAAGAAATTTTCTACATATAGTAATGATGTCCAAGAGGACATGTTTAGACAATGGAAATATCAAACTCCAATAGGCTTGAATACTGAAGAGGACTGATTGTATAAGTTGAATTTGACCTGCATAGCTTACGAGTGTAGTATGCTAAGATTTTAGCCTAGCTGAGAACTTGTTAATCATAGGTTTGTAGTGTTGTTTGGATAAGAATTTGCCATCGAGGGGAGATCCCATGTAAGTGAAAGGCAGTGTACCCTTAGGTAAGCAAAAGTGCTCAAAAATATCTTCTTTTAGTTTATCAGAATAGGCACCTCCAAAGTAGATACTACTTTTAGAGGTATTCATAGTCAATCCTAAAATAGAAGAAAAGACTCGGAACACTTCAAGGATTGCTTTGATTGAGGGAAATTGACCTTTGAAAAAGAAAATCGAGTCATCTGCAAACATAAAATTGACAAGTTTTAACTCCTTGCATTTTGGGTGTGGGGAGAAATCACGATTAGTCCATAGACTTGAGAGGGAACAATTTAAGAACTCCGTTACTAAGATAAAGAGTTAGGGAGATAATGATCCCCTTGTGTTAGTCCTCTTTTTTGCTTGAAAATATGGATGAAGTATTCCATTAAATTTAATGGAAAAGCTTACTGTTTTAATACATGCCATTAGAAGCTTCACAAAGTGGATGGGAAAGTGAATAGAAAGCAATATTTTTTTTCAAGGCAATCCCATTGAATATAATAATAAATTTTCTTCATATCAATCTTGAGCATGATTCGGGGGGATTTATTCCTTTGGTTGTACCCCTAAATCAACTTATTAGTAAGGGGATATTATCATTAATAGATCTTCCTTTCACAAATGCAGCTTGTGTTTCACCAATCAGATCAAGTATTACCTCCTATAGTCCGGAAGTGAGAATATTATTTATAATTTTGTACAAAATGTTCTGGCAAGTAATGGGTTGGTAATCTCCTAGCTTTATGGCATTAAGAACTTTAGGAATAAGATTTAAGGTCGTAATATTCACTACTTTAGGTAGAAAACTAGTAGCAAAGAATTCATAGATGGTCATATAACACCCCAAAATTTTAAAACCTAAAATTTAGATTTTTAACCTTTTGTCTAGAATAATTCAATCTTTAAATTAGTAACTTAATTATTTTTTGGACCTTTGACTTAAATAAATAAATAAAATTATTTAAAAAATTAATGTGATTATTTTTATCATTTTGTCTTACTCTTTTTATTTAAAGAAATCCCAAAACCCGTAATTTTAGCAAAATTATTTTCTTAAATTAATACCTTAATTTTTGAATAAATTAATTCAATATTTTTTCAATAGCAAATTTTAATATAACTTCTAATCCTAGCTCTAAAAATAATCTCCTTTTCTTTTTCTCCTTTTCCTTTTTTCCTTTTTTCTTTTCTCTTTTTTTTCTTCCTTCTTCCTTAGACCAGCCCAGCCCTTCCCTTTCTCCTTCTCTTCTTCTTTTGCCGAGCCAGCCCTGTCTTTCTCTCTTTTTTCTTTTCTCTCCTTTCCCTATGTGCCAGCCCAACCCTCATCGCCTTTTTTTCTCTCCCACAAGGGCCGGCCTACCCCTCTTCTTTTCTTTCCTTCCCCGTATGGCATGTCCCCTTTTCTTCTTCCTTCTCCCCATATGCACTTGCCAAGCCAAATAACCCCCTCACACATCCTCTTCTTCCTCTACGCCCCTACACCCTATTAGCCTGCACTTCCCTCTTTGCCCGACTAAACTCCTTGCACCACCCACCTCTCCTGTCATCCTTTTCCTTACCATTTTTAACCCTACAGCCCTGACCTTCCCTTCCCCACATGCCTCTTTCTTCCATGTTCGGCTATCCCTATCGTAAGCCCAACCCTAGCACCACCTAACCCCTGCACATCAAATGCCTCCCTCTCCCTCTCCTCTTCTTTTTCTTTTCCATCCTCTCTTCTTCTATGCCTCATTCTCCCTCGTGATCGATCTTCCCTTCCTCGATCCTCTCTTCTCTTTTTTTCTCCCTTTTCTCTTGCCCTATTTTTCCTTTCAACGCTACTTCCGTCATCTCCACCACCAACCCAGCCACCACACTGCCATCTCCTCCACCCTACCTCCTCCTTAAACCGCCTCAAGCAGCCAGCACCAGCCACCCTTGTAGCCTACCACCTCCCTTTTCTCCTTCTCCCCTTCAATTCCCCTGCACCAGCCACCCTTAGCCACCTCTTCCCTCTCCCTTTCCACCGCCACTACAGCCTCCCCTCAATTGCCTACCACCACATCGATCTTCCCCTACACCACCTTACCCGAGCCACACTGCCTCTGCCCCTTCTCTTTCTCTTCTAATCCTTTATTCCCCTTCTCCCTTCCTTCTCTGCACCTTTCTCCTGCAACCCCTACCACCATCTCCACCTCCTCTTAGCCGCTGCATCACGACTTCCAACCACCACCCACATCTTCCTTTCCTTCCCCTCATCCATTTCACCTATCTTGCATGGCTCACACTACCCATGCAACGTAAGTTATTCTGTGATTTTTGAATATATTTTTGATAATATTAAGATAGTTTGGTAATATTATATTTAATAAGTATTTTTAATAAAAATTATTATTTCATTTATCTAATATTAATATTCCTTTTGTGATATTATTTTTAGGTACAAAATTTTATTAAATGGAGCTTAAGAATTTTTAATGGATATAGGTAAAGTTTTATTTTTGTTGGAAATAAGGTAACCATTATACCCTGCTAAAATGTTTGGATTATTATCATATGTTAGTACATTAGGGTTTTTGGTATGTGATTTATGTAAATATGATGTGTTACTAATAATTCTATGATTATCAATGTTATATTGAAAAATGGAAAAAGGATGCATGTATCTTGTAAATGTTGTGATGTGTGTAAAAGAAGGATTAAGAAGTGGTCTAATGTTTGCGGGTGAATATTATGTGTATATAAAATTCTAGGTGGAGTATAGATGAACACTTGTAGTAAAAATATTACTATTATGAGCCCTAGGAGCAATTTGGTCATTTGGACACATCATGATATTTAACCCTAAGCAAGATGCCTAATGTGTTATATATGTTGCTAAGAATAGAGATAGGAGCTTTGTGTATTATAAATATATATGTTAGTAGAAATATTAAT
Source organism: Tamarix chinensis (assembly GCA_030549775.1). Classification (NCBI taxonomy): domain Eukaryota; kingdom Viridiplantae; phylum Streptophyta; class Magnoliopsida; order Caryophyllales; family Tamaricaceae; genus Tamarix; species Tamarix chinensis. The sequence continues at coordinate 6,714,224 of CM060177.1, read as the reverse complement.
ATTTCATAGCCTAGGGGTATTTTGGTAATTTTAATGTACGGTGGTGATCATCTTAATAAAAATGCATGTAAAGTGTTATGTGGGGTTGAAAATAGTAGGGGTTCGTGGTATTGAAAATACATGTTCCATCATGAATAATAATATTCTATGACTTAGGGGCATTTTAGTAATTTTGCATGTGAAATGGGGGTTACCTAAATAAACATGCATGGTAAGTAATAATTGGTACTAAGAATGATGATAGGGGTTTTGTGGAGTTAGTAATACATGATGAGTATGATTATCAATATTAAATGACCTAGGGTCATTTTGGTAGTTTTATATGTAATATGGTGGTTAGTCTAACAAACATGCATGATAAGTATAAAATTATGCTAAACATGATAACAGGGGTTTATTGTCTTAGTAGCACCTATTTGAGCATGAAATTTAAGAAAATATGGTTTAGAGGCATTTTGATAATTTTACATGTAGTACAGTGATTAGTCTAATAAACATGCATGATAAGTATAAATTAATGTAAAATATGATAATGGGGGTTTACTATCTTAGTACCACTTATTTGAGCATGATAATAAATAATATATGGTCTAGGGGCATTTTGGTAATTTTACATATGAATGGTAATTAGTCTAATAAACATGCATGATCAGTATAAATTGATGTTAAATATGATAATAAGGGTTATTGCCTTAGTATCACTTGTTCAAGCATGATTATAAATATTATAGGGCCTAGGGGTATTTTGGTAATTTAGAGTGTGACATGATGAATATGCATGGTACAGGGGTAACTTGGTGAATTGGAGTATGCTATGTTGTTATTCTCATGAACATACAGGAAGTGCATTGATTATTAATTAAGCAAGAGAATGTGCGTTTGGTTGTTCTAGAAGTGCATGTTAAGATGTATGTGTAAATGGTCATTTCGTGTGTTGGGTAACTTAACTTCATGATAAATAGTTTAATTATGATGTGTTGCTCTTTTTGTGGCATGATGATGAAATAAAATGAAGTGTGTGATGGAAATGAATGATAAAGAGGTAGTCTTAGCCTTAGGGGCATTTTAGTCATTTTGACCAAAGATGCCTAAGTGCGAGTATTGGAGCCTAGGATGGCCTTAGTGAACTTCTATTTTTGACATTGATAATAATCTTGATTCCGGTTACTTCATAATATTAGAAACAACTAAAAATAGTTAAGTATATGATTAATGTATGCTTCTCGTGATCACCTTAATTAAAATACTAATACTTAAAGTGAAAAACCTCGAGATTGAGAATGGTGACTCTTTAGGGATTGCTACCCTAAAGACATAGTTTAACCCATGATTATTCTGAATTTTGCTAGTGTGCCTTAGTGCCCCAACTAGACCCTACATCTTACTCTCTTTAGTTCTAAAAACCTAAGTAGAGGGTATGCATACTTATGTATTAGGTGTCTTTGTCAGTAGGGTACTATATGTCTTCATGCACTAGTGCAACCAAAGTACCTTTGCGTCCCTGGGTTGGTAGTTGGTAGGATACTGTGCTGCTCTTATGTGCCAGTATGACCAGTGTACCTTAGTTTTTCAGGGTTTGTGATCTCCCCATTGAGTAAATAAAATGGAATTGTGTGATAATTAAATGGAAAAACACTAATTACTTATAGTGGAACACCCTATAGGTTGGGACCAGTTGTACTTTATACTTATATATAAACCAGTCCACCTGTGAGAATAGTGGTTAGGAGTGTGCTGCCTTAGGTTGCATTATATTTACCGGTCTACCGGTGAGAATAGTGGTCAGGAGCATGTTGTCCTGGGTTGTATTACATTCATTGGTCCACAGGTGAGAATAGTGACCAAGAGCATGTTATCTTAGGTTGTATTATATTTATCGGTCCACTGGTGAGAATAGTGGCCAGGAGTGTACTGCCTTGGGTTGCATTGTATTTACCGGTCCACTGGTGAGAATAGTAGGGTTCTTAAACCTATATGGATATAATTCGAGAGATGACTAATTTCTAAACTAATGGCTTGAGTCCAAATAATAATGAATCAACTAATATGAGCCTATCGGTAGTAGCCTTTGAGTCTACCTTTGATTTGAGAGTAGCCTTGGTGCCTACTAGGATGGATTTTGTAGGGTATTGTATTGATGGGCCTATAGCCTACCTATAAGTGGGGTGGATGGTGTATGGTCGAGTATGATGTTGGCTCTCTAATAATACTACAATGAGCATCGCTTGGATGCTCCATTGGTGAGTTCTGCTATTTCTAAGTGAATGAGCATTGGTGGCATATGATCTTGATGCATGTGGCTATCTGTATCATTATTATATTTCAATTATATGTGTATAACTCCATAATCATGTGTTTGATATGTTGCATGCGAACCTTACGTATTAGTCTCATATAATAGGTTACTCGGTACTATAGTACTAAAGGGTTCATTTCTTGGGTCCCTACTTATTCAGTGGGCAACAGCCTTTGTAGGTTAGCCCGCAAGTGCTATTCAAGATTTACTCTTGGGTTAAGAGCATAGGAATATCCAGGAAAAGTTTGTGTATTTTCCTTATAATCTCTTATATTCTCTTTTCACTGAATTTATTTTGTAACAACAATTGGTGGGTTATATTTCCTGTATTCTAACTATTGCGCTACTCTATTTTATGATTATATCTTTGAGTTTGTGTAAAGTACATTTTTAGCCTTAGCACTTCAGAATAGTGGAGGAAACCGGTCTAGTACTGAGTGTGGCAGTAGCACCACAAAATTTACTATATTTACTTATACTTATAACTTTTAAAAACAAAAATTTTTAGTAGTAAATTTTGGGAGTGTTACAAGCCGTATGTAGATCTTTACCTATGATATTCCAGCAATGTTTAAAAATGATTGAGTTATAACCATCGGGTGCTCGAGATTTTCCATTAGCTAGTGACAAAATAGGCTTTTTAGTCTCCTCAATCTCAATAGGTTTTAGAAGCTTATGTTGATGTTCAACCTTTAATGAAGTCCCTTTACAGATCACAATAGAATCAAATGGAACAGAATAGGGGATAGCATCACCTAATAATCGAGTGTAGAAGTTATGGAAAATGCCAAAGATCCCTCTCTAATATGTGTGTCTACGTCCTCAATCATCTGTAAGTGAGTGGATTCGGTTTGCTTGTTTTCTTCCTATAACCACTACATGGAAATATTTAGTATTTCTAGCACCAAGTGTAATCTACTGAATTCTTGCTTTTTGATGGAAATAACTCTCCTCACATTTAGACAGATACGTATAAGTCTTGATTAGCTCAATCTCTTGATTATGTAAGGCCTGATCTAAAGGGTTCATTGTCATGCTATGTTAGAGATTTTCCAGTTCACATTTAGCTTGCTTGACCCTATCACTAATGACACCAAACTTGAGCTTAGTTAACTATTTTAGAGGAAGCTTAAACTACTTAAGTTTGTTGACAACAACTTGCAGTATGTTGCTGGGGAATCTATTACTCCAATTAGGTTTAATTAAAGATAAGAAAGTAGTATCTTCCGTCCACATGTTGAAAATTGAAATGGGATTCTACCTTGAGACAGAGTTTGCTGGATATCAACAAGAATAAGTGAATGATCTGAGATGAAAGGTGTCCCAAAGTGAGCATGGGCACCTTCATAAGAATCTTTACATTGAGGATTACATAAGGACCTATCCAGTTTTCACCAAAACCTATCTTGTCCCATATTAGACCATGTGTAAAAGGAGCCTATATGTCTTAAATCAATAAATGGAGATTATTTATACAAGTTGTAAACTCTTCAATGTCTGCCTCAATTACTTCTCTTTGTCTCTTTTCAATTCTATTAGATACCACATTAGAGCATCCCATAATTAGCTAAGAAGCATCCCCGAGACAGTGGTGAATAAGCCATTACTATAATTCTTTCCTTGAGTGACCATCATTAGATGCATAAACAATGATTAAGTCATAATGGAGGGTACTGTCCTAAGATATCACCTTACAAAATAACCCCTGAGCATGAGTAGATATCAATCTTGACTCTAGTTTCTATAATGCCAACTAAGGTTAGCTTATGGTCTTTACACCATTATTTTATAGATTTCTATTTTTGAGGGCCATTCAAAACCCTAATGTTCCAACATCCTATGTTCATGAAAGCTGGATATGGAAATTAGGGAGGAATTGTATCTCCTTTGCTTTCTTTCTTCTTGTCACTTCTATCCATTTATGATCTCCTTATTCCTCATGTTGATTAATAACTTGCTCCATATCTTGGTGTAATTGTCCATAACCCTGCATAGAATATTTTCCTTTGGATCTTAGCACCCTTTGTTCATCTATCATTGTAATAGTTTGATTATGTTTAGGCCCTTCAGTGACAGGAATAGGAGTGGGATTATGAGCTGTAGTAGAGTTTGAGACATGTGGATATCCTCGTGGACTTCCGGGATGACTGAGTTCAAGGTCCTTATTTTGTCTTCGATCATTAACTACTACCCATTGTCTTCTCTATTGTTTTTTCTAGCCATAAGCTACTAGCCGATGGTATCCATGGCCTGTTTTGTTATAGTAAGTGCAATAAGGTAGCTTCCATTCAAATTCAATTCATTGCTTGAGAATGGAACTATCTAGTTTCATGACATGCACAAAATTAGGTAGAGCACGATGGGTATCAAATTCTACCAATATACTAGCATAGGAGACCCGTTCCTTTGTTATAGTACTAAGTTCGTACCTATGGGTCTTCCCACACAACTACTTATTCGACTCAATCTCTCAGAAGACCATAGTGTTAAGGGGAGGGCAAGCAGTTTCATCTAGAGTGGAAGGAATTGGAATTCACTCTATGTGAATGTGAAATCAGGATGCCAATGTTTGAGAAGAAATGGTCGGTTGAAAAAGGCCCAACATCCAGCATCAATGATAGAATTACACTCTTCAATATTTGCAAAAGTAAACAAGAAGTACCCCTCCTTATGCACATGAATTCATGACAAGGTGATATTGGTCCAGTTTTTCTTGATGTAGGATTCCATTTGGTAGAATGATAGCTAATTACCACATACCATACCTACCAATGTATTCTGCCAATATATGATCTCAGTCTTAAGATCCTCTTGTTGCACCTCTGTAACTACAATTCTTCGTGAAAAGAGGGTGGCATATAATGCAAATCCTATATCTAATTTGGTTTTCTATTTGCTAGTATAATATCTCGCTATGAAGTTTTAATTTCTATAATAGTGCCAGACTTACTCTTCTCAACTTGGTTTCAAATAATTGGTGCTTTGAAGACAACTGATTTTCCTGAAACATTGTTTTCTTCAATCATTGTACTGTCAGTTGGTGGATCAAGAATGTTAGGGTTCAGTTGTTATGGATCAGTTGAATTCTTTCTTTCCATCTCTTTGTCTTTGGGTCTAGAACACCGACTTGCATCATTTAGATTATACGGTGTCTCCAGTGAGGCTAGAACCGATTGTTGAACAAGGGTTGGTTTCTTGGGCATAAATCTCCTTTTCTTTGCCATTCTTGATTTCAAAGTGTCACATGTAGGCGTGTACTCTTCAGCCTACAATGCGTCCAATCATATCAACTTAATTATATAAAAAAGAAATGGACAAAACTAATGCATATGTGGTGCTCCCTCCAACTAAAAAGGGAACTCCATTTAAGTATAAATATTTATACTAAAAATATTATTTTAGAAAAGTGAAAACGTACCTTTTACTTTACCCTTATTTTTTCTTTCTTCACCTATAATTTACATAATTTCTTATTTTTCAATGAATGACGCAAGTACAATTTTAATGTTATTTTTATAACTATCAAAAAATAAGCAGACTATTAAAATGATTCTTTTTTTTCCCTAATTTTACAAACGATAGCCTTTAAGGCTATTGATAAGCATTTAATTACATTCCTAAAATAGTATTAATTCAAGAATATATGCCAAATATACAAGTAGGTGATTCTTGTTCAATACTAAATGCTTTTATTTTTAATCATTTAACCATAGCCCGTAGGACTATCATTCACATTTTACTTTTTTTTTATATGAAGGGATTATCATATATTTATTACTAAGATATTTAAAATATAGTATTAAAAATAAAATGAATATACCAATATGACTAGTCAATTGGTTAATCTAGTTGGGTTATTGACTCATTCATATAGTTAGATCCATAGTTTTAAAAATAAGACCGATCATCAAATCGGTATCATCATTGTTTCCCTAGTTTAGTGGTTGGATCAATATTTTAGATAGATTAGACAAGTAATACATATTAAGTTAAAAAATATAAAATATGCAAAAAAAAAAAAGATTACACATAGATGTAGCCAACTTTGATCAATTTTAAGCTTCTAAGGATTGATATATATAATCTTCCAATTGCCTAACTGGTTCACTGGTTGAACAAATCGATCAAATCCAACTTAAAAAACTATGATTGGATTACTTAAGTGAGTGAAGTCGTCAAAAAGTTGACAACTTACAAAAAATCGATTAAATATATCTTTCTCTCATCGACATTACTACCCCCTCTTCTCTTTAATAGCCTGTAGTCCTCGTGATGTAGGAGAATTAATACATTCTCAAGATAATAAAGAATTGGCATACTTAGTTATGGAGCCTATAACAATATTTGTCTTTGATGATAATATTAATAATGTGACTAAACTTAACAAGTATAATTTAAGTAATTATTGCAGGTATATAACATATTTGTAAGGAGAAGATTTATACACTTCAAGATGTCAGCATAGCTAAGATTTAGTGTGTTACAAGCTATTACAAGTCGAATAAAGCTATTATGCATGGAAGTCAAAATACCAAGTTAAGGAGACCTAGTTTCCATTTTTTATTATTATGTAAATTAGGACTCTTATTATTTATTTCTATGTATTAATTAGCTAAGTTTGTTTTTAATAAGTTTTTCACTTGATTCATGTATTATATAGGTTAGTATTATGTTGCTTTACTAATTAGTGTGCTAGTTAGCCATGTTTTTATTACCTTGGCTACCTTAGTATGCTACTTAAAAAACTTATGACTACCTATATAAGGCATGATTGACACCTGTTGTAACACATGAATGTCGACTATCATTTGAAATCTAATACAAGTAATACACTTGACTATTTTCTCTCTTTTGTGAGTGAATTTTTCTAACTAAGACTACTTCGAGTAATCTTAGATAGGATACTTTAAATGACTTCTTGGATAAACATTCAAAGTTAAACTTCTTCAGTTATTCCTTGAATCTTGATTGAAGATTGATATCATTAGTTAAATCTTTCTTGAATATTGCTTGAAGATTCATATCATTCTTTAAATCTTTCTTGAATATTAATTGAAGATTCAAATCAATCTTTAAATCTTCCTTGAATCTTGTTTTAAGATTCACAACTTCTTCCCACCTTCATTCATTTGACATCTTCTTATATCCTATATTTAAATATTCTAATCATTAGAGGATGGATTCAAAACATTTTTGGTATCAAAACCAAGTTAGCTTTTCCATCATTGAATTGCCAATCTCTCTCTTTAATCTTCCTCTTCCTTTATCCAATGCATGCAACGTGAAGACAGCCACATTTGTAGCCTATCTTCAACTCTCTCTTCGAATCTTCAATGCCCTCAAGTTTGAAGAAGTTCAATCCTAAATTTTCCTTCAAGTAATAGAAAATATCTCCTTGAATATTCGATCCTACATAATTACATATTCAACCATGTCCCTTTTGAAGTTCAACATCTTTGGTTATCTTCTTCTTTTTCCAAGTTCATTTGAAGAATACCCCTATATTCAAATTCCATTCCATGTGTTCTTGATCACCTTGATTCAATCAAGAAGACTCCAGAATTCTTTCGACCTCATTTGAACATCATTTTGATGTTCAACCTCTTTTTCCTATCTTAGCATATCATCACTCACAAAGAATATTGTTTCTGAACCAATCTCGGGCTCCAAATCAATCCCATTTGTGCAAAACCCTACAACCACCTTCCATCAAGAAATCTTGTTTCTACATCAAGAATTAATAGTATTGTATTCAACCATTTATTTTTCATTGCTACACAATTTCCACACCTAATAAGATTCCAAGATTCGTGATATTAGATCAAGAATTTATCAAGAATCGATAACCCACATCAAAAACAAGTTGTTGAATTAAGTTTCTTTAAGGAAAATAGCTATGGGTGAAGAACTGGCCATGAACGTAATGTTTGACACTCTTCAACAACTTGAAGCAAATGTGCATGCTACCAATGCACAACTTCGGCAACTTCCTTCCATTCAAAGTCAAATTCAAAGGTTGTAGACAATAATAGCCATCCAAGAGACACTCCTACACATGCACAACACCATGGAGGTCATGCATGAATGAGTAGACTGCATGGTGAGGAGGGTAGTCTAAGCACGAGGTGGACAAATAAACAAACAAATGGAATATGAAGAGAAGGCTAGCAAGAATGGCTCCAATGATTTCAGCCACAACCGATGAGGACATGCAAATTACCAACCAAGGTATATTCATATGGAACATAAAGATATCAAACTCGATCTCCCTAATTTATGTGGTGAATTAGATATAGAATTATTTTTTGAGTAGTTGCATGAAATATAATCTATCTTTAAATTCAGATAGTATGATGATAAACATAGATGTAAGTTATCAAATCTCAAATTTAAAATTTGTTAGGGTTTGGTATGGCAATCCTAATAGAACTTGTGAAGGACAAGAAAAAAGTAAATGAAAGTCTTAGGAAAAATTAAAAAAACATCCAAGAAAGAAAAAATTTCCCTATAGAGTATGAACAAGAGATGTATATTAAATTGACTACTCTTAGAAAAGGACTACTTAGTGAGAGAAATACATTAAGGTATTTGAAAGACTAGCACTCTTGTGTTGCATGTAAGAAAGAAAAGAACAAAAATGTACTAGATACTTAGGTGGCCTTAATAAATAGATTAGAGATAAAGTTGAAATGTTTTCCAATGATTCTCTTGATGATTTGATTAAGTTGGCTATAAAATGTGAAATGTAAACTAAGTCTAGTGCTTCGACTTCTACTTCAACCAAAAACTATTCGAATACATCTACTTCAAATATGGGATACATGTATCTTAACTAATGATATGGAAAGGTAAGAATAAGGTGAATGAAATGTCTACTAAAAATTATTTTAAATGTAAGGGATATGGTAATTTTGCTAGAGAATTTCCTAACCAAATATTTTTGACCTTAAATGAAATAAAAGGTATGGAACCATGTGATGATAATAATAACCTAGAAATTGAATCTAATGATAATATCTTGAGTATGTATGAAGAGGATGGTAATCCATGTTATGTACTTCAAAGGGTATTACAAATATAACATAATAATCCAACTACATAAAGGGATAAAAATTTTCAAACTAAGGGTAAAATTGGTGATAATATTTGTAGAGTCATTATAGATAGTGGTTCATGTACTAATGTTGCTAGTAAAATGATGGTTAAACAAATAGGGTTAGTGACTACTAATCATCCTAAACCATATTGATTACAATGGCTTAGTAAGGACAAAGGTGATGAAGTAAATAAGCAAACCCTAATTACTTTTCATATTAGTGACTATCATGATGAAGTATTATGTGATGTATTGTCTATGGAAGCTTGTGATATATTACTAGGCAGACCGTGGCAATATAATAGAAATGCAATTTATGATGGTGTGACTAATGAATATATTGTGCTTAAAAATAAAAAGAAGTATAAATTAAAACCATCTTAATGTGATCATATGTAACTTATCGAGACTAAAATAGTTCATTCTTACATGGAAAAAGATATGATTAATTGCATTGAAGAAGAGGGAGTTTGTTATGATTTAGTTGTAAAAGAATCTCAATTTGGGAAGAACGATTCAAGCCTTACTAGATTACTTGATGAATGGAATGATGTATTTTTTGATGACTTACCTTCTGGACTATCGCCTATTAGATGTATAGAGCATGCTATAGATTCAATTCTCGGAATGCCTTTACCTAATAGAAAGGGTATACAAGTATATGATGCCACATGGATGAACATGATTAAACATGATATAATGCAACAGAATAATGAAATTTGATTTTCCATTATTAGATATAATCACAATCTATTTTCTTATTTACATTGAGTTTAGGACTCCACTATTTTTAATCCGATGGAAAATACTGAAACAATTCTTAGGGTAAAATACACGTGACCACTATTATTAATCCGATGTAATATACTCAACATCTCATAAGGTATCACACTCCTGATCACTATTAGAGATGGCACTTTTTTTCATAGATTTGGAGCTTCATTAGTGATTCACCATTCGAGTTTGGGTTCGAGGAGAGATTTTGGGGATTGGGTTCGAGGATTTTTATTGAGGATGGGGCAAGGATGAGTTTGGGGTCCCCATTCTCAAACCTGACCTAATTTTTTATATATACATTTTTATATTATTATTATTATATATTATTATTATATATATTATAAAATTTTCTCTACATATATATTATATATATAATTTTTTATATAGAATATGAATTAAAATATATTGTAAAAAAATCAGGTATTAGGGATAAGATCGGATTTCAGGTATCGGGTTGGGTATGAGAATTTGATTCCTACTGCAATCGGATTTGGGACACCCAATAGAAAAAAATGAAAAATTTGACTTAAATTTGCTAATCATGTAAATGGATTTTCCATGATTTAGAGATCTAGGTGAAAGGAAACAAATTCAAGCAAACATATGAAATGAATGAGCTCAAAATTATTTTTGAAAATTCTTGCAAATTTTAAACGAGTTACGATGAGAGAAAATGATAAGATGGAAATAATCGAATAAGAAAAGATATGATTTTCTATAAAAGAATAAAATAAATGACACAAGGTTTATTTTTATAAGAACAACATGAATTCAATAGTAAAATTTAGAAGCAAATTATGAGACTAATTGCGTAAAGTAATCAGGGTTAACAAAAAGGGTCTTACAAAAGCATTCACCCAAACACAAACTAAATAAATTTTAATTCAAAATTTTTCATATAAGTTTACTTTATGTAATGCAAGTGATAAAGTAAAAGTTAGTACATCTTACAAAAAATGATAGACAACTAATGGTAAAAATGGAACTTAATCTTTACTCTTTTTTTTCAAGTGGCTATTTTTTCTTATACATTTTTTTTGGCTAAAGTGATATCTTTTTATTACAAATAGAGTAATTTGTAAATTTTGAAATATATGATGTGTGAATGAATACATGGAAAAATTTTAATAACTAATTTTCACTTTATAGTTTTTGGCATTCAACCTTGTAATACAATTACCAATTTCTGAATCACACAATTATGTACAAAAGTAATGATAAATTATTTTAATGTATTGAGTTTAGCTTCATAAAGATATGTTATCGAACTAGCTAAATAAAAATTGTGTATTAGCATTTAGATTGTTTTTTAGTTTTTTTTTTTGATATTTCCTAATTCATCTCTAATAAAGTGCTAGTTCAACTTGTGAACAAGTTTAATATTTTTTTTTTATAAAAGTAAACCTATATTTTCTTAGCAAGTTTTGAACAAGTAGTACTTATCTATCTAATTAATAATACATGTGCATTGTACAAGTATTCATACTATAAATGGTACTTTCTTGAATTTTTGATTTATTTATTTTATCTCAATATATAAGTCATTTTACACCAAACATTAACAATTATGGTAGATACTCTATTTTCAATTTTAACCTTGTATCATTCTCTTTCTGATTAAATGATTAAGGATATTGAATTTAACATGAGAGCATATTAGTAAAAGTATAAAACATTTTATCTAAAATTTAATACTTCTTTATATACACAAAAAATTTAATATGTCTTATATTATGAAATAGATTGAACAATATTTTATAGATATGAGGGTTAAAAATGGATACATATGGGAGAACAAAGAAGCTAAATAGTGTAAATACTCCTATATGAATTGTAGTTAACATTTATAGTTCGTTTGGATTGAGGTAAACCGGTTAAGTACTAACAACTCATCTAGATGAGAGAAATAAAGATGAATTAAGTTGAATATTTTAAAATAATATATGAATAATATTAACCAAAAGTTATTTTAATTACGTTTCAATTAAGGTGTCTCGAAATGAATAAAAGTTATATCAATTAAGTTTTACATTTTACCATGATTACTTTGAAATAATGGGTTTAATAAAAATGGATTAATTCAGAGTAAATCAAGGTAAACTTTTAACATCTATTAATCAAGGTGAATGTTCATACATAAGTTTTTAAAAGGGTGAATCAAGGTGGATGATTTTATTCCCCCAAAACCAAATAGGTAATTAATGAGATCATAAATTGTGCGGTTGTTCAATTGGTTCATCTCTCACATTTAATGGTCCACTTAGGAAGACTCTGATGATTCATACTAGTAAAACGTTTTTCTATGCCTCATTTTTCAAATTCTTGCTCTTTAAAACAAGTCTCTTTCACATTTTGTAAACGTTTTCGACGACTTTCTCATTTTTGAAAAGTATTGTTTCTTTGAAACATGATTCCTTTCCCACTTGGCAAACGTTTCCTGATCTTTCACAATTTTCTTACCCTCTTTCACATAAGGTAAACATTTTCGATCCAATTTTCCATTTTCCAAATTTTGTTTGTTTCTGTAAATCCGATGCATGGGGGTGCTCTGAATCCGGTCTTTAACTAATGAACTATGGTAGTTTATGATCTTTTATTTTTCGAAAATAAGAAGCAACACATTCTAGTAATCCTTGATTAATTCTAGATATTTGAGTTTTTGATTTAGATAATTAGGAATATGACATTGATTAGATGATGATTTTTACAGAATGTTAAGAATTAGTGGATGTTGAGATCCATATCATGAGATAGTGTATATTGAACAGAAAGGGATTTTAATAATTACAGTAAGGATATCCTCTTAAGAAAAAATTATTATTACATCAGCACAGTTGTCACAATTTTACATATGTTAACAAATAGAAAAACAAATTTAAGGTAAGGGTAATGCTGGTAATTAATCAGACGAGTGACGAGTCCTGTATGCGAGTACAAATTCCATTCCCCCTGTTTTCTTTTGCTCCCTCTGTTTCCCTTCCTCTCCAGCTAGCCCACGCACACTATTAACTAATTATGATTTTAACTTCTAGTAGCACAAAAAAAAGGGATTGAGCATAGCAATTTAGTATTAGTCTTTAGGTTTAAAAGAGGGGGCCGGGGACAGAGGAAGAGGAGTGAGCCCTAGAAAGCTAGGGGGTCGAGACCATGCCCCGCTCTCCTTCCAAGAGGTACATTCTTCTATATATCAAAGCAAGCATCTCTTTCAATTAATCTATCCGGATAGGGATATGGCGGATCTGGAAGCTCAGATGAAGCGTACCCTAGAGAAGGATTCATTTTCTCAATCCTGCAGCATCTGGAGAATCAGCAATCGTCCCGTTACCTTGAAGGTAATGTATATGCCTTATATATATATATTATGATAAGTCGTATTCATGCACTGCAGCCTATGTTGCGTGCGTATATACCTAACCAACCAAAAACAACGTAACTATGTTTATAATGATGCATTTAATATACTATCTCCTTTATATGCCTATGGGCGCATGCGATTATCTAACCAAAATATCCCAAGTTTTTTTTTTCTTCAATATTTTCCTTTTCACATTCCTTATTTCTTAGTTAGTATCTTGCCCATGCATGCGGTTTTCATTTAGTTGGTACATATAAATTTATTTATTTATTTTCTTGATCTAATGAATAACACCTAGATTTGGTTACTTTAGATCATACGTATGAGTCTTCTCACTGTTTAATATTGCAGATGTACAGACTTATTATGCTTCCTATGTTTCACAATAAAAAGACTTCATTTTTTTTTTGGTTTCATAATATAAGTTATCTTTCAAATTCTAATAAAAATTTATTGCTATATTTCTTAATATATATACTCTCTCTACTTTATTAATATATTTTATAATAGTAAAATTATTCAAGTTTCAATACAGATATTTTAGCCACTTTATATATTATTTATTCTGAATATTAATATATGTGTTAAAAAGTTGTAGACTCCCTTGTGTGAGTCAGAGTGGTTATTATATGCTGAGTAGGAGCTACACTTAAAACTAGTGGGGGAAAAAAATAATAACTTTGGTTGAAGATGCGGAAATACGTGCGAAATCTGTGGCTTCTGTGTTTTTGAGTAAAGAAGAACCGCAACAACTCAATTGATTTTCATGTGTGTGTGTGTGTGTGTGTAATATATTAACGATCATGATACATCATCGATTTTAATTAATTTATTTTACATGATACTTTTTGTGCATGGGCGCATGCAGTTTGAAGATGTGATCCACAAGGTGAAAGTAAAGAAACCGGGTGTATTATTCCAAATGATGAGCGAGAAGTCGGAGGAAAAAGTCATTCTAAACGGAGTAACAGGCATAGTAAAACCAAGAGAAATGCTAGCCATGTTAGGCCCGTCAGGCAGCGGCAAGACCACCCTCCTTACAGCCCTCGGGGGCCGTCTCGGTGGTCGTCTAGAAGGTTCCATAACCTATAACGGTAAAAAAAATTCCAATAACATGAAACGTAACATCGGCTTTGTCACCCAAGATGACATCCTCTACGAACATCTAACCGTCAGAGAGACATTAGTCTACACCGCGCTACTTAGGCTCCCCCGAACGCTCACAAAACAAGAGAAGATCGGACAAGCCGAGGGCGTTATATCACAGCTTGGGCTCACAAGATGCAAGGACGGCATAGTCGGCGGACCGTTTCTGAGGGGGTTGTCGGGCGGCGAGCGAAAGAGGGTGAGCATCGGACAGGAGATGTTGATTAATCCGAGCCTGTTGCTTCTAGACGAGCCAACGTCGGGTTTAGACTCGACCACCGCACAGAGGATAGTGACCACTTTATCTGAGCTGGCGAAAGGCGGGAGGACAATCGTGATGACAATTCATCAACCCTCGAGTCGGATATTCTATTTGTTCACTAAGGTGTTGCTGTTGTCCGAAGGAAATGTTATGTATTTTGGTAAAGCGGATCGAGTTATGGATTATTTTTCGAGCGTCGGTTTCACACCTTATGCTGCCATGAACCCGTCTGATTTCCTTCTCGACCTTGCAAATGGTACGTGCGTACGTGTGTATGTATATATAAGTAGATTGATAGATGTGCTTCTCTTTGTCTGAGTATATTACTTACTCATTAATTTTAAAGCTAGTTATGTATCTAGGCTGCAATTATATACATTAGAACTGTTTTTTTCAAGGGGTTTTATTTATGCTAATTGACTGACTATATAATGATCTAGCTAGGTAGGTCTTGGTCTAGCCTTGAAAACGAATGTATGTATGTAGGTATGTGATTCACGCATGCTGATTTGATACGAGGTATAGTTTAAAACTCGATCCTTTTCATCTATATATAGTTATTGTGCTGTGTGGTGCGTACACAGTTACACACACACACACGCATATAGTGCTGCACTTTAATTGTCTGATTAAATTAAATTAGGTGTTTGGAGTGATGAGTCAGCGGTTGGACATGTAGCAGTGAAACAGGCATTGGTTTTAGCTTACAAGACCAAGCTTTCTGCCAAGGTAAAAGGGAAATGTCTGGAATATAATAATAGACTGCTCCGAGGTGGTGGTCGCGATCAACTTCTCGGTGGGATGATCGACCAGAAGAAAGGTAGTGGAAAATGGCCGACAACATGGTGCACAGAATTCAGCGTGCTACTAGCAAGAGGTTTAAGAGAAAGGCGACACGAAGCCTTTGATATCCGCAAGGTAGTGCAAGTCATAGTAATCACAGTCTTTGTCGGACTCTTATGGCTGAAATCCGACAAAGATGGCACCGTCCTGGATCAAGTCGGCCTCCTCTTCTTCTACACCATGTTTTGGGAGTTCACCCCTCTGTTCGATGCAATCTTCGCGTTCCCTAAAGAAAGAGCTATGCTGGCGAAAGAAAGGGCCTCCGGAATGTACCGTCTTTCATCCTACTTCCTTTCGCGTGTCGTCGGCGATCTTCCGACCGAACTCGTGCTTCCTACCGTATTTCTCATCGTTGTTTACTGGATGGCCGGGCTAAAACCCAGCGCGGGGAGCTTTTTCTATAACCTGAGTGCTATCCTCCTCAATGTCCTGGTTGCTCAAGGCATGGGACTTGCCCTCGGCGCTCTTTTCTTGGACCAACAGAAGGCTACTTCCCTAGCGAACGTGCTGATGATGGTCTTCATGACGACGGGTGGATTTTACATCCAAAATGTGACTCCTTATTTGAGTTGGCTCAAGAACCTGTCGATTAGTCAGCATGCGTTTAAGCTGTTGGTCGGATCACAGTACGGGTACAATGATACCTATCCCTGCGGCGGGGATGCTCCTGACGGATGGTGTTTGATTAGGGATATCCCATCTGTTCGCGCCGTGGGTCTACACGGCCAACTTACTTCTGCGCTCATCTTGTTTGCCATGTTTGTTGGATATCGTCTTCTCGCTTACCTTGCTCTCATGCGTGTTGGAAGGAGGACTCCCGCCTAATCAATCATGCACCCGTGTAATGTACCTGTTTTGGTTTTTTTTCTTTCTAAAAGACGGAAATCGAAATCCCCGTCGCCTATGGGGTGTGCTCATGCATGCACCATTGCTGCTTGGGCTATGAAAACTGTGCATCATTTATAGCACTAGTGGTCTACTGACTCGTTACTATATTGTAAGTATATCACTTCGATACCCTAATGAGAAATATGTCCGTCCCAACTTTTCAGTTTTCGGGGTCTATGGAGGAATTAGCTAGTGTATGTATGAAATCGCGCATTCCGTTGGCTATTGGAAATTAAGGATAGTAGTTGACTGGCCCAACTCAAACAAAGTAGATATATATAAGATATAACCTCCTATTTTTTCATAGTAAAAATGCCTTATTTTTATTGAGAAATATTGATAAATTGGTTATTTTATCTATAAAAAAATTCACATATATATATATATATATATATATATATATATATATTATTCTATTGTTTTTTTTTATCACAACTTCATAACAGGCCCAGCTACCCGCAGGAGAACACTGGGACTGGGTTGTGGATATCCCAGTGCCTCCACGTCTGTACCGGTCCGGTTGAGACTGCTAATGGACTAAGGGGCGGACATTTGAGGCCACCGCTCGCTCTTATTTATCTAAGCCCGATGAATACCCCGTCCCAAAGCGAGAGGCTTGGGCCTTCCGTTCTTCTGACTATGGGCCGCGCCAGGCTCAGCTCACTCCCTCTGGTTTATCATTTGCATAGAAACTTTAAGGTTATTTCGATAATTATGATTGTTTTTAGTGAAACTAATTTAAAAGTTTGCAAATTATTAGCCACTTCATAATAGCCAGAGCCAGTAAAATTTGGCCATTATGACCCATGCAATGCAGGGGGTGTTCAAAATACGGACAAAACTACAAACCAAACCGTAGTATATTATTTGGTTTGATTTACAATTTAAAATATTAAGGTTTGGTTTAATAATATATATACATTTGATAATAAAAAAACATTTACGGCATGACAATCCATAACTTTTAAGTATTAAATTGCAATCTATAAATCTATATAAAACTTCCTTGATATTAATATTGAACTAGAAATTATAGTTTGAATTTTAGATTTGTTAAAATTTTATAAAAATATATGGTTGAGTCGATTTATTTGAAGGAAAAGGAAGGGAAGGATTTTTTTTTAATTATTATCTCTTTGTATCATAATATAAAGCATATAAAATTCTAAATTTTATTTTATAATATAATAACGCATACTACAAAAAGCATTGAATGTTAAATGATATGTTGCTAATTCTAGCTTTAATGTTATTTTGCTTTCAATTAATTAGATGAAATTGAAATATTAATATAAGAGTATGTTAGTAAAAATATTTAAATTTTTATTCAAAATGTAATATACATATTTATTTATTTTAGATATGGGCGTACAAATTTTATGTCCTAGGTAATAAAACAAATGGAGTACTAAATAGTAGTAAAATATTGTGTTTGATAATCAAGAAGTATGTATTAGGTGGATGCTTATGCTCATCAAGATGAAAAAAAAATGAGTTCTCCTAAAAAATTGAGAAGGTGATCCCACAACGTTCAAGCTCTTTTAAGTTAGGAACTTCTTTTAATTTTTGTTTCCTGTATGTTGGGATATCAATTGGAATTTTTTGGGCTTTTTATTGTTGTTTGCTTGGCTTTCTTGGCAGCTTAGTGCTCTTGTGCACCTTCACCTATCAAAAAAAAAAAAAAGTAGCAAAATATCTCTATCCGGTTGGCAACAACTGAGACAATTTTATACTAAATAGTAGTGTTTTTTTTTAATTATTATTGAATATTTTGTGACGAAATAGGAGAAACCGCATCTGATGCATATGCTCTGGGAAACTACGCAGTCCTGAACTTTTGCCCGAGGAGAGCCTTCGAAGACAATCCTGCATCTACCCTTTTTCGAAACATATTTTCTGCACTGCCACAAGTAGTTTATTCCTTCCTCGGCCTCCAGGAAGGATGTCACAAGGATCAGCGCAGCAGTGCCTGGTTAGACACCATCGACGGCACTTTTTAGGTGCATGTTCCACATGACATTCCATTAATGGAGACCGCACTTTGTGACTAACAAAAATTAGCCTATCACGTGACACCTTATCATGGGCCTTTAAAAGTCAAATAGCTTCCCAAATTCAAACTATTAGTTTAGCTGCGGTTTTGCCGGTACTAGTATTTTGTATCAGAGTTCAATGATCACATTATGAGGCATTCATTATATTTACATTTGTCCTCCTTACCATGGACGAACCCATATCCTCCATCTTAAAAGAAATATAATTTAGCTGATCGGTCTATGAAAAAATTCTAATATTATTATATATTTTTATCATCTATATGAAAAAGAAAACTAGCTATAAAATTAGAGCATCTAAGTTTAATATAAATTAAGATCATATATTAATATTATATGAGTAAAAATTTAAAAGTGATTATCGAGCGTTCTATCATTCATTTTAAACACTAAATTTAACATCTCATATGACTAATGTCATGTTTGAATATACTTTCTTATTTAAAAAAATTATTAGGCTAAATAATTTTTAAAATAAGTAATTAGTTTATATAATTACTTTGATAAGTAATTTCAAATAAATACTAAGTTCTTAAGGTATATATCTATATATTTATATATAAACAATGATGTCTTACAAAAATTCAGCCCGTTAAAAAATTTAAAAACTTTTATACTTAACCATCTGATACAAATTAAAGAACATGATTACATCTAAAATCCATATCCTAATCGCGCACCTCTCGTCTCCCTTCCCTCTCCTCCTCTCCTTCTTCACGTCACCCCCTTGTCCTTATTGTTGTCATCATCCCATTCCCACTTTATTGGTGACGTCGCCCACTTAATAGAATATTAGTCTATAATAATGGACGGCAGCACAACGGACATTTTTCATTAGTGGTGACTTGTGGCGTTGGTTGGCTCACTTGACTTCTATTAGGCAGATGTGTGGTGGTGGTGGTCATGGTGGTTTGTTTCAGCAACACGATGGTTGCCCAATCACAACGTATCGAAGGTAACTACAAAGAACAGGGGTGAATTTTAAAGTGTTTTTCTTTTTTAATTTGTTTATTTACTTGATAGTCTTTTGTTGAATAATGACCATTTACTTTTTATCATATGGTAGACAAGAAAATTTCTTGTTTCTCACATACAGAGTGAGTTTCCACATCTTACATCTAGCATATATAGAGAGAGGATATTATAATAGTCATTCGATTGATCAAATACATATGTAACCACATATTATAGTTGTTGGATTGATCAAATAGATGGCCAAAATTTGATCACAATATACATATACATACATACATATAGTAATTACTAATAGCTATTATAAATAATATTTATACTACATACAGAGCGTGATATATTAGATTTGGTCCATTCTTCTATTATGCTTTTTAAGTTGTCTATTAAATATAACCACTCCAATTCAATAATCGATCATTATTTTTATCTTTAAATTTTAAACTTATATTCTCATATGAACTCGATCTTATATATATATATTACGTAAAAATCAATCTATGTCCCGAAGGAATTTAAACTAACTTTGGAAAAAATAAAATGTTGCGATTAAGCCATGTCAAATTTCGGCCCTTAATTTTTTGATCCAATTAATGACTAAAATATCGCTTTAATGATTTCATCGTAAAAAATGATTCTTACATGATTCTTTATCTATGCACACTACTTACTTAGAATGATAAGATATTGAGATTGAGTAATTTATTCATTAATTAAATGTTCCAACTATTATAATGCTATTTGTCTAATAATACTCATACCTCACATGAGCTTGGATAGGAGCGTATATTAAATTATTAATTCCTCGTCGGTTGACATGGAGTTATTAGTACTCAAGTTCAACCAGGACCCAATTGTTTCTTTTTTGGTTGAAGAGAAACATCGACTACGAAGGAGCCATGCATTATTATTTAATTTCTCAACTAACGCAGTGCAAACGATTTTCTCTTAATCAAATTTATTGGAATTTAAATATTATTTTGTGGTTACAACCACTGCAAATCATCCGACAAGGGAGATCAAATGAAAGGGATTTTTCTCATAAATGTGGAAGCCAAAAATGCTCCCGGAGATGTGTTTCATGGGTATTTGGTCTTAATCATCATTTGGATTTGGACAAAATGTCATTATTTATCCAGCTAATGTTATGGTGGATATATAGCTGTCCCCGGGTACATCATTAGCTTTCGATGTCCACTTGACTATATAAATATATCGTGCATTTACTTACATATTTTCGCAAATGTGAGTCGAAAACTTTAATAGACTTTGGCTAGGCTTGGTAGGATGAGAGTGATTACTTACAAGTAAATCTACGTCTGTTTATGATAGGCAATCTTTTTTTGTAATTTATATATTATTTAAAAAAATAATAAATATATTTGTAATATTATAACAGTTTTGCTAACTACACCTCATAATGCTATAGATGAACATTTAATTTTATTTTCAAAATAGTCTTACTTTGAAAATGTATATCAAATACATAAGTTAGTTGGTGGTATTAAATGATAACTATTTCTATTTTCAGTTACTTAATCATAGCCCTTAAGGATGTTGTTATTATTTCTTTCCATATTATAATTATACCAATCATTATAAAACAATATAATAATTAATGTATAAAAAAATAAAAATAAAAAATAAGAGTAATTATTTACCAACTCTCAAAAGTCAATAAATTTATCTTAAACATGACCATCAACCCTACCTTAAGCCAACGCGATGGATAACATTTACCAACTCTTATATCATGAATCTGGAAGTGGCATTCCAAATATGAAATAGTAAAATAAAATAAAAAATGCCGTCGCTTACAAAAGTGCAAGTTAAACGAACACACCTTGCTAAAAAGTTTTTTCTCTAATACATAGTGGTCCTCTTTTGTTTTAAAAAATAAAAAAAAAATCTTTATTTTAGGTTATTAGAAAAAAAATAAAAATTATATCATAATGTTTCTAACTTTTTTCTTTTATACATAGTCATTAATATTGATATATTTTCTAAGTAAAGATAAAGTGTATATTGCTACCATATAATAAATAGTTAGGTTCATTACATGAAACATTAATGTTAATGACATCAAAATTTTAGTTTCATTGCATAAAATAATTATATTTACCACATAAAATATTTAAAATTATTATATAAAATATTTTTTGAATATAGTTATAGTTTATTAAGATATAAAATTATTAAGTTTATCATATAAAATATTTAATTATATTGAATAAAATTTTTAGGTACGTTGATTAAAACTTGTAGCTAGATTAACATATTTGTCCGAATATGCATACCATGAACCTAGTTATTGTGGTTTCTTTGATTGGTTGAAACTCTAGCCCCAGCTACTTCTCCAGTGAAGATTGGTTTACTTGGGCCCTCAACTGGAGTTGGCAAAAACTGATTTGATCCGTTCGATCCAACTCGATCCGTATAAAATTCAACCTGATATAATCTGATAAACTCATTAACCTTACCTAAATCCGACCCGACTTCAACCCGTAACTTGACATCAACCCGATCCATTATCAATCCGATACACCACCAACCCGACCCGACCCGACTCTACTCTACAAAATCAAATTCAATATTAATCAATTATGATAATAAAAAAAATTATATGAGTCTTTATTATTTATTTAAAACTTTTAAAAATATATTATTATTTAAATTTTATTTATTTTTCTTACTTTTATTGTGAACTTGATTATTCACCTATAATATTTTTTTTGTGTAAAAACGTAATATTATAAAGCTATAATAATAAACAGATAGCAATTAATAACACATTATTAATCACATGCTTATATGAAGTTAAACTTAATGCTTCCTTACAAGGTTAATGATTTAGATTAGTTTTGGTGGTCAATGTCTGATTCGACCCAAATCCAAAGTGATTCGATCTAGGACTAGCTAGACCCGAACCCAGCCCGACCCATCAAAACCTAAAAGATCTTATTTGTCAAGTTAAACTAAACATGACCTGTCAAATTAACTTGAACACGAAATCACCAAAATAGGAGATTTCTTGGCCTAATCCCAACCTGATAAGGATATAAATGGGGCGGGTATGCTCATACCTATAAACATATCCGTACCCGTACTCAAATCCGTACCCACACCGGAACGGATATCTACTTACACATTCATATCCGTATTCATTAGATATATGTTACCCGACGAATAGTCAGTTTGCCAGTTAACAGATATTTTTCAAATGATAAATCCATTTAGAGTTAAGCCAAATAATAATTTTAACCATAATTTATACTATATTTATTTTAAAATTAAGGGTAAAAAGGTAGTTATATATCAGGTAAACGGATATCAATATGGATACGGGTATGGGTATGGGTACAGATATGGATAACCCATACCCGTATCCGATAGGTATTTTTTCGATCATCTATATCCATTTATCCATATCCGTTCAAATATCCAACGGATAAAACTCAATGTATTTCGGATAAAATACATCCCGTTTTTATCTATTGATCCGACTTAACCCGACATGCTAATCCGAAATAACCCGAACTTGTACCCAAAATAACCCGAACCTAAACCCGACCTAATCCAATACAACCTAGATCCGAAATGACCTGAATTTGAATTGACCTAACCTGACCCACAACCGACCAGCAAATAACCCGACCCAGACCCAATTCGATTGCCACCTATAGTATAGAGTATAGACCTCATCAACGTCACCATCACATGATCCTTCCTCTATTAATCCGCACAATAAAAACCATCACGAATGCGGAAAGATGATTCCCACTTAGAGTTGAAGACCTAAGGTTCATTTCATTACAATTTCGCAGGGTACATAACAGAGAGTTGCACCACAATCTAAGATTTTACTCTCAGTGCTTGTTTAGTTAGGGGGTAATAGGGTGGAAAAATTACTCCCATATGTTATATATCTTGTATAATTTAATTAAAATTAAATATTCTTATTCTAATGAATACCTATTTTAAATCTTAAGTTGATCTAAAATGGATATTTTATTAAAAACATATTTATTATTATTAAATATTTAGTATAAAAGATACAAAATAGAAGGAAATTTTTTCCACCCTATTACTCCCATACATGGCTTGCCTGCTTCATTCAAGCATCTCGACACATGTATAAAAAGAGGAAGAAGGGATTTTCAACGAATCACGAAGTCCTCAACAATTCAATAAAGAACAACAAATTTTCGTTCAAAATTTCCTACTACAGGCTATGAAGATAAGAATCGGTTCGTGTCTCGTCTAGATGTTGGCTTTGAAGTTTATCTAGCAAGGTTGATGGTAGATGTTAGGAGATGTGCAAACAATCACTTTGAATGAAAGTAATTAGTGTCAAGTGCATACCCTGAACTGTATAGGAATAGATGATACAAATAGTACTTGATTGTCGTTCGTTAGTATTTTAGTTTAGAAATAACAACTCGTAAATATCTACTTAACTAATATTATGGGGTTTGTTGAACCTAGTTATATGAAATCTTTATCGAATGTAATCAAATGTTTGTTAAATTTATATTAATTGTTTGCTAAATCTATATTAAATATTTGGTGAACCTATAATAAATTTTTGTTGAACTTATATTAAAATTTTGCTTCACCTATATTAATATTAGACTTTGAATTGATGAACATAGCACATCCTATATATTATGTAAGGGTAATTTATATAATAATTTTATACATAAAAAATATATCAATATATATGCCTATTTATAGGGGAAAAACATTCAATTATAGTTTTTTAATAACCTAAAATAAAAGTAATTCATTTAAAATTATAAAACAAGGGGGGACCACAATGTATATTAAAAAGAAATATAGAAAGTATTTTCTTTTTTAGTTTAGTGGAAAGGGCTTCGTTTCTTTTCCACTAGGATTTGGGTTCAAATCACACAACCAAGACACGCGGACCTCTTAAAATAAAATTAGTGTAGCAATCTGGATATCCGCGTCATAAAAGTCTGATTTCTAATTGTGACTAAAATTATTGGTTAGGTGATCGACTCCTTGTTGGAACCTACATTCTTAAACACGTATTCCCTACACTCCCAAATTATAGACATATGCCGTAATTTACCTCAATTGTATTAGCTTAGGATAGGGTTAGCGGTGGTGTGTAAGGTAAATATATTGCCTTTTGAGAAAGAAAGAAAGATCAATTATCCGTATTTATGTTTGTGTGCTATATAAAAGATACTCAAATTATTATTTTTCTAAATAATATTATTATAGAGTGTGTTATGTTATGCTAGGATCATATTGTAAGGCACTCTCGATGTATGTTATAAAATACAAACATCGACAATTCTATAAAAAAAAAGTTTTTTTTTGAAATAAAATTTTCTACTTGAAAAGACATACTTGTAGAATCAAAGATAATATCATAAAATTTATTAACAATAAATATAGTAGTCTCGTAAACTTATAAATTGATCTATTTCACCCATGGATGATTGCCCTTAGGAATACTTTTGATATGGGCCCAATGAAAAGTAAACCTAACTCTAAATATATGTGAAGTTCCATGGTAAAATTAAATTCACATTAGTATTTCATATCATGTGATATGTACATATTGATCGTTATTTGGACAATGTATAAGATGAAAATAGCAAAATCATTTCTCTTAATGCGAATTTCATATGAAATTAGTGTCCACTATTTTGTGCTAGGAAGAGTCTATGGTGATTAGCAAAGGATCACTAACCACTAAAACTAGATGATATAGATTATTAGTTTTAAACTATTGAACTTAACCATTCAATATATTTTACATTTTTATAATTTAAAGGGTTCCAAAATTAATGCAAATAATTAATAGAAAATATATTGTGAGCAAAACCCCATGTTCTGCATTTATATTCAAATGTTGTTGTGTTAAAATTAAAGAAAAATAGACAATTGTGGTTAGGGGTGTTCACGGATTGAATATTAGATAATAATAAAAATTAGATATTCAGAAGAAAAAAAAATTGGATATCCAAAATTTTAGATCAAATAACAAATAATTCGTTAAATATCCAAAAGTTTCGAGCATATCACAAATGAGAAATATTAGATACAAAATTTTTTGATGAAAAATAATAAATTAATCTAATTTGAATCGATATTGTAACACCCCCAAATTTACAACCGAAAATTTCGTTTAAATCAAAAGTTTTAGCGGAAGTAAGAGAATTAAAAACCGTAAACTCGGGGGTATTACCGCCACACTTAGTACCAGATCGATCCATAACTACCGACCCGATACTAAGTGCTAAGGCTAGAAAGAATAAAACCAGGACAAATCATTCATAAAACACAAGTTTTACGAAATGAGAGTGTGAAGGTCAAAAGTTACATTCCGAAATACAATTTAAAAGGTCCATATATCAGAATACTTAAAATAACGGAATAGTAAGGTACGATAAAACCCTCGAAAAATTAAATACAACATTCGTAACCTCTAAGGACAAATACGATTAAACCATACAATTTTCGAAGGGTAAATATCTGGACCACTTACTCACTCAGATCAAGCCTTCCACCCCAATTTAGTAACTGGTCAACCTGCATCAAAGGTCTGCTCCCCACCATTGGTGGATCATCACAGGACCCAGTCAATCAAGGTAGTATCAGTACGGGTCCAGTACTGAGTAAGGGCGCAGGTGCGCTAAGGCCAAGCATACCATCGTACAACATAACACACACAGCACAATCACAAAAGCAACATGTAATATTATGGATGTTGTAGGTCGGTTATGGCCCAATCCAACTTCTTCTTTTCATAACTCTGATAATTAGTCGATTCACATCATAATCGTTATAAATCCATGAGAGTACGGGAACCCCACTATTATAGCCGGTGGATCGGTCACTTATAGGGCAGAACGCACCTAACCACTATTATATGCCGGTGGATCGGTCTCCAGGGCACAACGCTCCTGGCCACTATTATGCCGGTGGATCGGTCTGACCCCGACTCTCATGGTGTTCCACTGTAAGTATATAGTATCTTTCCCATGATTTAATTACAACATACTGTTTGGTTTGTTGAGCTCGGGATCCCCCACTATTATAGCCGGTGGATCGGTCACGTATAGGGCAGAACGCACCTAACCACTATTATACGCCGGTGGATCGGTCTCCAGGGCACCCCGGCACCTGGCCACTATTATGCCGGTGGATCAGTCTGGGTCCGGCTCAACAATCTTACTCTTTAAGTAGTTAATGTCTTATTCATGTATTATTAAATAGGGCTCCACCCTTGACATGCATGTCTACTACTCTCTACTTCTTTCCTCCCCAGGGGGGTCGTCCCATATCTTGAGACTCCTGCGCCCCTTATCACACCCCAACATCCATTCCCTTTTACTCTTATACATAAGGAAATGTAGTAAAGGCACACTCTTCCCGAGAATGTAGGTATCACCCTAACACCACGGTATCGGTCCCGCGTGTCCTCACCCCTTTAGGGCTCCTCCTTGGAAAACCCTACTTTGGGCCTACATGGCCCAACTCTTCCTTACTCATCCTGACTTTACCTTGTTCCTTGTCTCGCATCCCGTCTCTACTAAGAGATTTCCAAACTATATCCCTTTATTTCCCCAACTCCGTAGGTGACCGCCAAACCCTAGTTGACCACGCCAAACCCTAGCACTTTACTTCCTCCCCAAGTAACCTCCCCTCTTTGCCCCAAAACCTCTTCTCTCATTTAGAAGCCCATACTCATCCTTCATACAAGTGGATTCTCACTCTCAACCCCATACTCCATCCCTCCTTGATCATTTTTACCCTGGTACCCTTCAAATTGCTCATTTCCTCCCAAAACCCTAATTGGGTCCCTTAGATACCCTTACATCCGCCCACGTACTATTTTACATCAAAGTCTCCAATGGACCCATAACTTTGACATTATCTCATTTACGCCCTAAATCAACTTTCCTCACGTAAGATTCATCCCCATGCGTAATTCAAATAAACCATGCAGACTCCCCAACACCCACTTATACACAAAACCCTAATAAGGTCTCTTACGCACCAACTTACGTACTATTTCTCATACCAAGTCACCAATCATTCCAAGACTCTCCCAAGCTCTTACTTACAACCCAAATCAACTTTTCACACGTAAGGTCTAGTCCCCCCATGCAAACTTCCCAAACGTCGACTTCCCCGTTGTTCCTTTATTATCATTTCATGCTACCCAAAACCCTAGCATGCATGTCCTAGAGGGCCAAAACAAGTCACATCATCAACATCAACATTAAACATGGAACATGTCATACACGTATAGTACAAGGCACACACAACATATCTTATGATCCACGCTGTGCTACACAAAACAGGTTATTCATAACGCATGCATAATACACATCAACATGGCATGTTCATCATTCACCCACACCATACATCACACATAACACAAGGCCATAGCTTCGTCCTTACCTAACACGACACCGGTCTTGGAGCACGCTCCTACGCCTCCTCCGGATGTCGACTTGACTCACCTATAAAAGGGAAAACTAGAGGTTACTTTTCCTCCGACCAAAATACTATTCTTTCTACCTTACCCTTATCTTTAACTTACCATTAGGGCTAAAAATAAGAATATTACTTTTATAAGTAAAAGTATGGTCATTATTCTTAAGGTCGCTAATCATGCTACTAATAATAAGAGTAGGTATTAATAGCTACAATAATTTAAAGTAATTTTAATAATATTTATTATTAACGATAGTAGTTCAATGTTACTAATAATGATAGTAGTAATAAAAATAGAAATAATAATAATAGTAATAGTAATAGTAATAATAATAATAATAATAATGCTAACCATGATAATAATGATAATAGAAATACTAGCAATAATAATAACGACCATGATATTAAAATAAAATACTAAGGTTATGGGCCAATAGTTATAAATGTTTCAAGGTTTGGTATAATAATAATAATAATAATAATAATAATAATAATAATAATAATAATAATAATAATAATAATAGTAATACCAATAGTAATAATAATAATGATAATAGTGATGATACTAATAATAATATTAATAGTGATAATAATAATAATAATAGTAAGAATAATATTAATTATGCTACTAAATAATTAGCACTTATATAATAAAGGTTCAGGGGTTGGGGGGTTTAGAGAACTACCTAGGGTGTGGGTGGCACAGGTGGCGGCGCACGGTGGCGGCGGCGGCGGTGGCATTGGGGGGAGAAGGAAGGTGGAGAGGTGGTGGAGGGGGAAAGGAAGGAAAAGGAGGGGTTGGCAGGGGAAATGGAGGGTCTAGGGAGGTTGGGGAAGCTCCCTTGGTGGTTTTAGGAGGCAGAGGGGGTGCTGGAAGTGGTGGCACGGCGGTGGGCGGCGGTGCGAAGGGTGGCGGGGTTTGAGGTTGGCTTGGTCGGGAAGGGCACTTCGCACGCTTGGGGCGGCGTGTGCAGGGTAAATCAAGGGCTGAGGGAGGCTTGGCTGGGTGGAGGGTGCTGCAGGGAAGGGTTTCGAGGGTGGTTCGGGCGGCGGAGATGGGCGGCGGCGACGGGGCGACGATCTGAAGAGGGGGCGACACAAGGAATGGTTTCTGGGTTGGGTCTTCGAAAAAGCCCGAGGTCGGGCTCGTGGGGGTATTTATAGGCTCGAAATGGGGAGGGGATCGAGAGAGGGGGTAGAGAGAGGCACGGGCAGGCGAAAATTCGTCACGCCGGCCGTCGGTGGCAGGCGGCGCTGGTCTGCCATGGCAGACCTGCGTTTCGGTCGGGAAAAAGGAAGGGGCACGAGCAGGCTTGTGTGAGGTGTAGGGGTGTCGGCCTGTCGGATAAGGCTAGCTGGAAGGTCGGGGAGAGAGAGAGAGAGCGTGCAGGCGGTGCAGGTGGCTGGTCGGCGCAGAGGGGGCTGGGCGGCGAGTTGCAGCGGCACGCAGGGGGAAGAAGACAGGGAGGAGGCCTGGACCGGCGGTCCGTGAAGAAAGAAAGAAAAGGGGGGAAAACCGGCCGGTTCAGCGGACATAAAACGCCTTATTAAAACGCGGCGTTTTGGTGGTTATTTGGACAAGGCGCGGCGTCGAGGAGCTGGCAGGCAACGGCTACTTCAATAATCGGCGCACAGCGTTTCAGCGAAATGAGGGGGTGAAACGCTGCGTTTCACTGTGGCGAGGGTGGCCGAACGGCGCTGGGCCGCGGGAAGGAGAAGAAGAAAGGGGATTGGGCCGGGAAAAAGGGGCAGCCCAAACGGGGAGAAGGGGAGGAAAAAGAAAAAGAAAAGAAGAAAGAAAAAGAAAGAAGAAAAGGAAAAAGAAGAAGGGAAAAAGGAAAATAATAATATGGGATATTTAAATTATTTAAAATATTTGATGTATAAAAAATAATATTTAAATTCCTTTTTAGGCTAAATTAGGATTTTTAAGAAATTTTTCATAATTCCTTTTTAATTAGCAAACACCTTAATTTTTTTTTCTCCAATTAAATTACTTATAAAATTATTAAAAATTTTGAAACTATTTTCTCCTTCTTATTTTAAATAAAATAATTTATTTAATTAATTTTTTTTAATAAAATGCTTAATTAGCTAAAATACCCAAATTCCTCCTAATTAAAATACTTATAAATCTCTTCTTGATTTTCCTTAATTAAATACCCTTTTATTTTAATAAAAGTAATTTATTTAAATAATTTTTTTAATAAAACCTCTTTTAAATATAATTTATAAAATTAGGAATTTTCGGGGTATTTCAGATATGATCTCTAATAATTTAATTTGACTCTTCAATTAGTTTATATTCAATTAGTAATTTCAAATTTTGGAGAAATTTTAAATGTTTAATTAAAAATAATAATTAAAAGGTATAAAATTAATTTACAATAAATACTTTCATTTTAAATTATACACATACACTTACATGATTATATACAATAAAATGTTATGAGAAATAAACATTATTTAGAATATATATGTATATAATTTATCTAGATCAGATATTATTTTATTTATCATATCAAATATTCAATTTATTTAATTTTTTATTGATCGAATCGATTATTTAATTTAAAAAATTAATTATTTAATTTTTAGATTGAATCATGAGATATTAAATAATATAAACTATTGTGAAGGTAGTGATCTCTTGAAGGCTCTTCTTGCGTCTGCTCCTTCATTTTTTTTTTCTTTTTTCTTATTTTCCTTCCTCTTTTTTTTTTTTTGATAATTTGAGAATTACAATAACTAATTAAACGAGCAATAGAATACACCATAATACAATAACACCTCAAAGAAAAGTTTAGACATTATAGACCCCTTCATCTATTCTATACCTATTGAATCAAAAAGTTTTTCATGGAATTAATGCATCAATAGAAACAATACTGGTCAAAAGGGCAATTAATTTACCGGAATAACAAAAGACAAGCATGGTGGTTTTAATAGAAAAAACATAAAAATGAAGAATTGAAAGTAAATATATCTAATTCGAAATCAGGATGATACGACACGAAAAAGCTGAGTCTAAACGGAGAGAGGGGGGGGGGGCAGAAGAAGATAAAGTTTGGGACTGACTACAATCATACGGTAATTGTGGGCCGAAGATATCGTCAATATCTATTCAACTTACCTATAGCGAGGGTGGAGGCCATGAGTTGCAGGTGTGGACGCGTGGTTGCATCATGCATGATCGGATTGGAAGGGGGGGGGGACTAAGATAATTTCATAAATATATAAATTATAGTTTTATGCAGTTAATATGATCCGTTTAAATGATAATTAGTAATTATTTATAGGTAAAAGATGTTTAACAGTAAAACGTATTTGCGTAAATCAAATATTTAAAAATTTGTCTCATCATGGTTGGTGGCCGGCAGACACTGCAGAATTTTTCTTTCGTGCCATTAAAAATAGAAAAGAAAGGATATTATTGAGGAAGCCGATACGACAAAACAAGCCAGACATAGAGATTAATTTAATAATGAATTACAAATCTGTATATACATTGTTATTGGATTGGACTTGATTTGATTAGACCTACTAACTCTCATTAGTTTTTTTTTCTTTCAATTGTTAAGCATAAGTTTCTACATGTGGGAAAGGAATCAATCATGTGATTTCAATATCATGAGGTAGAAAAGAAATCAAATAAACAGATAATTATTACCTTAATCACCATCTTATCTCTCCTAGGTAGCAGGGATAATAAAAGTACAAGCGGTTGGTCAGTAGAATGTTACTCCTATTTTTCAATTGGAATCATTTTGTCCTAGAGTTCGGACTTGTTGAACAACTAGCGGACACAAACGAGAATTTCACCCACATTCCTAATTTGCATTGGTGGCTTCATTTTCCTAGGTACATTTATGATGCTATAGTATTAAATATTTAATATTTTTTTCATCTTAAAAATAAAATAATTCTATCAATCTACATAATTTTTTTAAAATTAATAAAAATAATTTTATAATTATATGTATACCTTTTATTATAACACTAGATTATTACCGTGTCGTATAATTTACTAATATTTTAATTAAATTTTATTCAAAGTAATGTATATTAATATTTTTTTATTCTCTATCAATTTTTATAATAGATGACTCATAATTTTTTTTCCCGCAATATAAGGTATATTTCAAATTTCAACAAACTTTTATTATTATATCTTCTAATTTATACTTTTCTATCTCGTCAATATGTCCCATAACAATTAAATTGTTCAAATACTAATATGAACACTTTAGTTAATTTTTTTTATCATTATCTTAAACTTTAATAATTCTTAACACATATACTAAAAAAACTATAAGTCCTCTATTACAAAATGGATAGACTATTTATTTATTTAAAAATATTTCTTATAGTAAGTTGTGATAAAAAAAAGTAGAAGCCTTTATAATATTTTATAAAATAATAATAATAATAATAATAATATATTACATCAAAAATGATACAATAAACAATTAATACACCTTTAGACCTCTGGACTCTACTAGGGCTATGCAAATTAGTCAGAATATGAAAATCCAATCCTAAAATATCGGTTTGCAACTAAAGAAGATTTCCATCTGATTTTTTACTAGATTATCCAAAATTAATATAATATCCAAATTTTCAATGTATTATACTATATTTGAAATGTATATTATGTTGTGTTTAAATACATATTAGAGTATATTTTACTATATTATGTAGTATATTCTATCGTATTGTAATATATTTTTTCCTCTCTCTAATTATATATGTCTAATTATTAATATAAGTATAATAGGATATATTCAGTATATGATTTGATAATTTTTATATATTCAATTTGGTCTTAAAAAAATGGAGCATATATCAAATCCTATGGAGATTGATATCGGATTTTGAGCATATTTTTGATACATATCCGTTTGGATATTATTACTTGTCATATCCATAATATGGATCGTTTTTATTTTTTTTTTAAATATTCGTTCCATATATTTTAGATCAAATATCTGAAATTTAGATATCCAAAAAATATGGATTAGTTATAAATCCGATTCAAATATGTATATATAATATCGATATAAAAATACAATCTTGTCAGTTTTAATAACTATTGGTAGCTTATATTTAAAATTAAAGATTGTATATTAGTTAATATTTATATTAGTATAAAAATAAATAAAATTTAAAACTATAGAAATATAATATTATAATATATTATTAAAATAATTAATTAAATATTTGATATTTTTATAGATTAGATAATCCAATATAAAATTAAATATTTAAAATGTCGGATGTTATTTTTGACTAAAATTTTTATAAAGTATTCTAAATATCATATTAAATTTTTTAGATATCAAATCTAATTTTTATAACCTATATTCTTTTTGCTGGAAGTTAAAATGCTAAGCAGTACTACAACTGTTACCTGCTAGCCTCTCAAAATATAATGGGGACCGGAGTTTTCGCTATCAAGCAAGGCGCTCTATCAGGAATCAGGATTGAAAATTTTGTTCCTTGTCCTTCCACTCACTCTACTTCTTTTTTTTACCGTGCATCGCCATTTCTCACCTAAAAGGCCCACGCTTTCCCTGAACAGCGAGAGAGTAACGACTACCAACAAAGCAAGCACCTCAACAAAACCTTTCTTCTCCCGGAAAAAAAGAAAAACATATTGAGCAGTTGGTACTGTAATCGATAGCAATCACCCCAGCCCGAAGATGATGTGAACTCTGACAAACTTAAACCTTTCCTTTCTGTTATAATTTTCTTTGAGGCGATCACTTGACAGAGAAGATTGCAGGAAGGAACATGACATCCAACCAACTCTTCATTATCGCTAATTTTTGCTCTCTTGATAGATTTCAGTAAACTTTATTCCTTTTTGTATTTTTTTTTTTCGTTTTCAAGGTGAGGAGAGCTCTTTAGTGTCGGCATTTAATAGTGCGGTCCCACAAGAAAAAAAGAAAAATTTATAGACATATCTCCTCTTCGGTTCTTCCCTGCCAGCCCCAGTTTCACTCCCGGCCATGTGCTGCTGGCCTCTCTGCTGTCATCCAACCTCTCTCCCTCTCCTCCATCTCTCTCTCTCTCTCTCTCTCATTCTTCTAAATTTCTGATGATTGTTTGATCAAATCGGAGTTCCTCGACTTCCATGAACGTGGCCTGAGCGACAATTCTGTTTGTAGCTTACTCACGCCCCGCACCCTTATTTTCTCTCTCTATCTCTTGCGCTGCAAAAAGTAGTATACCCGAATCTCTCATGAAGAATGTGAAATTCGCTAAACCTTTATTCCAGGAAGGAAAGTAATGGTACTGTTAGCTGGCTATCAAGCACTACTGGTTGTAAGTAACAGAGATTGTATGTTTCCTTTTCTTCCATTGTGCGTTGAATGTAGTCGCATTACTAACGGATCCAACTATTTTTTCCCCTCTCTCTTTCTCTCTCTGTCACAGGTAAACTACTGAAGCATCGCATTATGAATAACTTTTGATGCACATTTGCTCTCTTTTTCCCTCTTGAGTTCCTTCTCCAAACCTGTAATTTAACCCAAATTCTGTCTCATCCGTCATGGAGTCTAGTGCTCGTCTTGATTACGTTCTCTTTCAGCTCACTCCTACTCGTACCAGGTTTGGTTTGTCACTCATTTGTTAATGAATTCTGTATTTTTAGTTGCTGAATTTTGGCCTCTGATGTTTTTTTTTTCTCCTTCCATTTTTTTGATAGATGTGAATTGGTTATATTCTCCGGGAAATCAAATGAAAAATTAGCTCACGGTCTCCTTGAACCTTTCATTTCTCATCTCCGATATGCCAAGGATCAGATTGCTAAAGGAGGTTATTCTATAACGCTTCGTCCCACTGCCGGCAATGCTTCCTGGTTCACTAAAGGCACTCTCCAGAGGTGATTTTTTTTTTTATCTGCTACATAGTATTGCTTTATGTGTTCTCTGAGTAGTGATGAATTGTCTTTCGAATTGTGTTAGATTAATGGTGGTTGAGGTCGTGATTGACGAGTCTAGTTAATTCTTGTGATTTGTGCTTTTAGGTTTGTGAGGTTTGTTAGCACACCTGAGGTTTTGGAACGGTTTGTGACGATTGAGAGGGAAATTGAGCAGATTGACAATTCTTTTCAGTCCTATGAGTCTTCGAATGCTGCTGCTTCAGAAGGTACACCAGTAGCTTCATTTTCCTCCTTTCCTGATCGAGTCTGTGGTATAAATGTTTCAGTAACTGGAGTAATCATGATGTTCGATTGATTTGCTTTTACTTGCTTTAATAATTGTATCCAGATCTGTGCTATTTTGACTCTCTTATCTTTTGATGTTTCTTTTCCTTGTTTTTTATCATTAATTTGTTCCCGATCCTTTTTCTCCCTTTCTATTTCGGTTTTTTTTGGTTCGATTTTAACTAGTCATTAGATCGCTCGATTACCTCGGCCTTATTCTGAATCAGCCTGGTAAATATGCCAATATTACAACCAAGAAAGGAAGGATGATCTTTTTCAATTCGGTCCTTTGCTATGATAATTCATGATCGTCTTACTCTACCAGCACCATTTTTCCGGAATTTACTTCCAAGTTACTGTTCATAGTTGTATCTACGTTGGAGTTTTTATTCAAGTCTTTGTAGGAAATGATTTATTATTCAAGTCTGTTTTATTGTAGGATTCATTAGAAATTCAATGGATTATTTGTCTTGTCATTGAATTGAACTAATGATAAAATATATTAAAATCTTTCATCTGGAAAATTGACAGGAAATGCATCGGCTTCTGACGGGAATGTGAAATCGACTGCTTCGTCTAAGGTACAACAAACATTTTCTTTTGCTCTATCAGTAAATGCTTATATCTGCTCATATTTTGACATAAAAATGTGATTCTCTTCGTTGCTTCAGTCTAAAAGTGATTCAAATGGAGGCCCTGATACTATTCCTGAAGAAAATTCAAAGTGAGTTTTTCTTCTTTTTAGATCTATAGCTAAACAGAGTAGACTGCTATGCTGATCCTTTTTTATTGATTATTAGGGCTCGTCTCCAGCGTGTTTTAGAAACTAGGACTGCAGTGCGCCGCAAAGAGCAGGCAATGGTGTACGCCCGTGCTCTAGCTGCAGGCTTTGATATTGATAATCTTGATGACCTTTTATCCTTTTCTGATGTGTTTGGTGCTTCACGCTTAAGGTATGATTAGTCTTTCTGATCATGTAAAATCCAATTCTATGAAGACAAATCATGGCTTCTGGGTATTTTATTATAATTAATCTGAATTAATTTGCCTGTTGTGTTCACTGACCCTTCACATTGAAAATAAAAGAGAGATAGCTCATTTCTTCTGCATCTAGTTGCATCCATCTTTTCTTATGAGCAAATTTTCACATGTTGAAATCAGATCTTGTCGATCTTCAATTTTCAGGAATAGCATCTATTCTGTTGTTAAAACAGTGGGACCAAGTGTCTAGAATGGTTTCCACGCATGCTTGGACAATCTTTTCAGACCTCCTTTTTGTTTTCCATCTCTTGTCTGTCTGTGTGAGCATTAGTTAATGCTTTGTGTAAATTATATCCGACACTCAATAGCCTCAGTTTTCTGCCTGCGTGATAGCTTTGTTGAAATATATGCCCCCTGAAACTAGTAGATATGTGCTTTATATCTTTCTAGGGATGCTTGCATAAATTTTATGGATTTATGCAAGAGAAAGAATGAAGATAGACTTTGGATGGATGAGATTGCAGCAATGCAGGCGTTTGCTCAGCCACCATTGTCATACTTGGGGACTTCTGGAGTCGTCCTCGCTGGTGAGGATGACCCAACCCAGAATCTCATGATCAATATCCCAGGTGGCACTTTTCTTAGTGGGAAGCCGAATGGCAATATTGATGCATCAGCTTCTGATTCCACAACTAGTCATGGAAGTGCGGACGTTAATCAAGGTAACCATAATAGATATCCTGCTGTAATTTTTGATGCAAAACAAGATTCTTCTGTTCTTAATCCACTTTGTGTGCTTTATCATTGTTGAATGCACATTTATTCTTTCCATATGTTGATTCCAGAACCTGACCCTAGGCCATGATCATTGATTGCTCTGAATGAGATGTCATGACTTGTTGACGCTAGGATTATTTGCATCACAGCTCATTTTCAGCTGAGATTGCTGTAACTATCTTCTTAATCTATCCCGTGGTAGATATACATTTGTCTTACTAGATTAAAAACGTCAGTCACGCAAGTTTTAGTTCATATGGTGTTCCAGTAGTGCTTATGAGTCAATTTACTTTATCTTTTGGATAATATTGATGCCCTCGTATATTTCTGAATTTTTGTCACAATATAGCTTGATGCTTGTTTGTGGCATTTCAGCAACGAACTTGGCTTGAAATATGCATTTGATACTTTTTCTTGTCATCCAAATAAGTCATTGTGTTCTTATATGGCTAAATTTCGGTTATCACATTTTAAAATGCTTTAGTGAAGAAACCACTTTGAAACTTCTGTTACTTTGTGATTTGTGGCGTGTATTTGTGTCTTCAATGTGAGATATGGAATAGTGCATCTATGACCATGTTGGGGAGCATTCTACAAGGCTCTCACTTGAACGAAATGTCAGCCTTAAGTGGTGCATGGGATTCTGCTTCATTATACAAATTGATGGAGCACTTACATCTGAAGAAAATAGATCATCTAAGAGAAGCAATTTTTACTTATGGT
Source organism: Tamarix chinensis (assembly GCA_030549775.1). NCBI lineage: Eukaryota > Viridiplantae > Streptophyta > Magnoliopsida > Caryophyllales > Tamaricaceae > Tamarix > Tamarix chinensis. The sequence goes on along the minus strand of CM060177.1, from coordinate 6,676,366 downwards.
GCCAGAGAACTGGTAATATGTTAAGGTGTCCTAGTCGAATTATTTGTTAATCTGCTTCTTTGCCATTCATCATGCCTTTCTTCTAACTGTTTTGACCAATAATTTGTTAAGTTGTTTTGAAGTCTGTAAGTTCCACAATGGTTCATTTATCACCTTAATAACTTCTTTTGTTTTGGGGTAATTACATAATACTTTTTCCTTAACTCAGATAATGGCTTCCCTGCATCTGCTCAAATGCCACAGAAGGATGGGAAAGGTCAAGTGCCACTCCCTTGGGCCAATCAATTTCCTCCCTACATGCACAACTTTCAAGGTCCTATCTATCAACAGATGCCTCCGTATCCAGGATATGTGTTTCCTGGAATGCAAGTCAACCAACCGTATTATCCTGGCAGTATGCAGTGGCCTCCAAATGTGAGAGACACTGCTACTAGCTTTGATAGAGAAGCAGATGATGGTCGCAGTTATAGATCATCATCCAGGAAGAAAGAAAGAAGTTCGAATGGTAGAGGATCAGAAATGGAAGAGCACAATGGAGATAGTGAGCACAGTGGATCTAGTTCCGAGAGTGATTCTTCTCAGGAACGTCCACGTAAGAAAAAGCATGGTAAGAAGCCTTCAAGGAAAGTTGTTATACGCAATATTAATTACATAACTTCAAGAAGAGATGGAGAGAAGTCTGACTCTTCTGAGGAGAGTTCTGATGGAGATGGGGACTTGGATGGCGATGCCATCAGGGAACAGGTAGAGCAAGCAGTTGAATCCTTGGAGAAATCCCATAGGTCTACTTCCCGACAACATAAAAAAAGAAATGGGTTCAAGAACAGCTCCAAGAAGTCATTAAACGAGTCTCTTGATCAGAATGATGAGAATGTTTCATTGAATAATAATGATGGTAAAAAAGGAAATGAGCACTGGAATGCTCTTCAGGAGCTCTTGATGATGGAGGAGTTGGACAGTACTGATGCCAAACCGCAACTCGTCAAGGTTGAGGAGGAATTCTTTACAGGTAGAGGATCAGAGCCCCAAAATTCATCTGCATTTAAACATGAAGCAGAGGAAACAATATTGCAAAGGCCAGTTTCTAGTGATGCCTTTCTTATACCTGATAAGGGCATGGACAGTCATGATAGTTTAGGTTATAACCCTAACTTTGAAGCAAGTGAAAATGTCCGCCCAAGAATTACCAAGGTCAGCGGACATGAAGAATTCTTGTTTTCACAGAGAAATGAAGGAACTGACACCTATTCACGGGTGATACTATCTGATTATGCTGCTCACCCTTCTATAATGAAAGCTTCGGATAGTGATGATTGGTTCATTAACAAACAATCATATACAGCTGCAGATCAGGAAGTCGGCATTGGCTGCAGGATTGTGGACGGGGAATATTCAGTAGCATCATGTGATCAAGTGAAGAAGGGCAGAGATGTAACTTTTGATGATTCTGCCATGATTCCAACACGGTCCAATGATGATTTGCCTGATCCCCAGTTGAGTACCAACATTAGCATGATTGCTGATGCTGTCGAGGCATCGCTAATGGGATGTGAGACTCCAGAAGTACCACAAAACAACCTTAAATCTTTTGGATCTTGTGAACCAGATGATCTGTATATGGTGCTTGATCGTGGTGCTACAGTTGAAGACACTGACCCATGTTGGACTCCTAACATGGATTTCGAAGCTGATATGATGCTGAATGAAGCTGGTAGAAAGAGTAGTGAAGGGTTTGTATCTAAGACTAAGGATATTAACGTGAAAAAAAGTGGAGCATCTGAGACCAAAGTTTCAACCAAGGATGCAAGGTCTAGAGTTCTGAGTAAAAGCAAACCTGACGTGATGTCTAGAACCAAGAAGGCACCATTAGGAGGCAGAACTGTTCCTAAAAGCAATCTGGAAAGGGTATGGGAGAACGTTTTCTTTTGATATTTCACTTTTATTTTTCCAATGTGTATTTTTGACTGACATCATCGTTTTTCTTTTTTCTTCTTCATATGTCTTCATCAAAAGATCTTTGACCTTTAAAGTCTCAATTTTTTGCTAGATTTCTCTGTTATGAAAAATTGGGCACGCCAATAAGATTGATATCAGTCCCATTCATTCACTCTAGAACTTGGAAGGGGACTCTGTAGTTCCTTGTGTGACTGCCCTCTTACAATGACCCAATCTCTGTCTTCAAAAGGGTCCTCCGCTACAGAAAGATTTTCGATCCTTTCCTACTAAGGCCAATGGGTACTGTTTTGCCACTAATGATCAGTGTCTGATAATGTTAAAGCAGCATTCTTGTTGGAAGGATATTTTTAGCCCTTGATGTAAAGCAACTCTATCAAAACCATGATTCTCTTGGCATGGTGCTAACTTTTTGTTCGTACTGCAGAAAATGATTTCTGTCTTGCGTCTCTCCTTTTGTTTTGTCATTGCATCTTTTTCTTCTCATTTATTCCATGTAATCATTATGAACAGGAAGAAGAGAACCGAAAGAAAATGGAGGAGTTGCGGTTACAGCGACAGAAACGAATCGCTGAGAGAAGTGCATCTAATGGCCGTACACCAGTGACCTCTCGGAAGAGCCCAGCTGCAAATAAGACAGTTTCATCTTCCTTGAGGTCTGAGAAGTCAAAAGTGCAATCGTCGACGAATGATGCAAATAAAGTGCCCAAACCTATCTTAAGAAGTTCCACAATTGATCGTCTTGCCGCAGCAAAAACAACCCCAAAGGCTTCGACAACTCAGACTAAGCCTACCCTACCAAAGAAGGAAGCTTCCAAGATGAATGCTGCAAATGGTGGAACTGCATTGCAGAAGGCTAGATATGTGGATAAGGAGAAGAGTAATTTGAAAAAGATGCATTCTTTAGAGAAAAAAGCTGAACTTGAGAGTGTAAATGGAGATACTAAATCCATGTCTGAAATCAAGGAGGAAAGATACTGTGAGAATACCACAGCAGGGCTGCCTGTCAAGTCAACATCAAAGGAGGCAATGCTTGCTTCTGTAGTCAATGATTCTGAGGAAATAAAGGAGATGCAAATTCCAGCTTCGATCAGTAATAATGAAGGCAGAGTTGTTGCACAAGCTGATACTGCGGACAGTAAGGCCTCTTGTGGGATTTCAATGGATGATTACTCATCTAAGCTTAGTGACGATCACTCAGTAATAAACAAAGATGAGGATGTCTCTAAGACGTATCAGCCTATCTCTGCCGAGGTGAAAGTTTCTGGTGATTCTGCTCAAATTACATCAGAATCTACTTGTTATACTGTACCAGAGTCGCCTACCAAAGGTTTAGTTTTTGTTCGGAAGGATGAAGAAAAGGTTAGCACAAATGGAAATATGCCTGGTTCCCCTGAGATTTCAGAAATAGTTGAGTCAACTCCACCACCAACTGATGGAATGAGTCCTGATGGAATGCTCTCCAGGAAGAAATGGGGTAGCAATGAAAATTCACCCAAAGCTGTTAAGGGTCTTAGGAAGCTTTTGATATTTGGTCGGAAAAATTGATTCTTGGTCTTGGGATGCTTATCTCAGGGAGTGCGGTGCCAAATCAGTTTGCTGATTTTATTTCATTTAATGACTTGCCAGCTTTTGGTGCCAATGACAAGGAAACCCTCTTCTTTTTTTCTCTTTTCCTTTTTGAGGACGAGGAAGGGGCAGGGGAGTGCATGAGTTCAGGCAGTAGAGGGAGCACCCAGATGAAAGCACCTCAGGAAAGGTCTGAGTAGAGCTGCCACATTGAGGAGTCTGCTTTTCAAAACGGCTATAATTTATCAATCGGGTACAAGATTTGGTGTGAGCACGTGCTGTTTTTGTTCTCTATACCATGTTGTTTCTTCATCATTCTTTTGACTCTGTGATATTGTGTATTAAGATTCCTGTCTGTATGTATTCTTCAAATTCCGTGACTTTCTTGCCTCAACATGCATAAAGATGGATTGTGTTTCCAAGTGTGATTTGGGTGGAGAAATTGAGAGGTCGAGATCAAAAGATTGTAGTATTCTTTGCATTTCATTATGTACTGTATAGGAAATCCGTATCTGAACAAGATGATATTATCTTCTGCTCAGCATGTCTTTTAACAAGTACTTACAGCCTCTGCGCAATGTTTGGCAACCCAAAGGATTTTCTTTCTAGTCATCTGATAGACCCCTAATTAAATACACGTATGCTAGGAGGAAGAAAATGGCTAATGGAGACAAGCGGGCAGGGGGTACATGGGGATAAGTGGGGCTGAGCTCCACGTCTGCCCATTTTGTTATTTCTATTTCTGTATTTCTAGAGGAAGTTGTTGGAGTCTGTTAATGGAGAATGTTAGATTCTTTTTATTTTATTTGTTTAGCTTTTCTGATTATAGCTGGACAATTAGTTATATGTCTCGGGGGAGTGTCACTATATAGTCTGGATTATCTGATCATTAAAAGTATTACTAGAGCAATTTCCTAGTTATTCCCTCTCTGAACTTATCGATATCTTGCTCATTAGTGTAAGCTTGCGTCATTGGATATGGAACTTGTGTTAAGTAAACCCTTCAACTCGGGATCTACAAAGTTTTCAGGTTGTAAATTGGCATTGACACCGTAACTACCATACAAGAATTTAAATTAAATCTCTAGTTGATTGGACGCAGGCAATTGACCGCATCTTGAGGCAACAAAGACTAGACTTGGCTAGACCACCTTCATCACAATTTCCTATCAAAACTGATATTAGAGAAAAATCACATCGTGGATAATCAGAATTTGATCCCCTCCTATAATCCTTTTCGGCCGAGGAAGAAGGCGACCTTTATATCGGTACCGGTAAGATTCGTATGTACTGCAAGACTATATGGTGATAGTTATTATTCAGATAGTTGGCTTAGGGTAGGGGAAAACAAAAGGAGCATGAGTTGATGCCTAATAAAAGTGGGGTTATTCAATATGCATAGGCAAAACTCATCAATTTGTTGATAGTAGAGAGTGCATTGGTTGATATATAGCTGCCCGAACTAAACCTACTATATATAAAAGTAGAGTTGTGGGAAACAAATTTTCCCACCTAAATGAGGCATACATCTACTACCACAATTACTTAGTAACTATATCGAACAACATAAATAAAAAGTGATGATATAATTGGCTAAACTACTTTTTAACCCTTTTAGGAAAAAAAAAAGGAATAAATTTAAAGATCTTACCTTCCATATCAAACCACTTCAACAATCTTTGTCAATTTATATATTGCTAGATTTAGTATCATCTCATCAATCTATATCTCTGTGAGAATCTAAAAAAATAAAGTAGAACGCAAAATAAAGAAAGTAACCTCACATGCAATATATATATATATATTTTTTTTTATTTATAAATATTCAAGATGGTGAGCACTAAAACTCACAATGTGTACATTAAGAATTTTCAAAATTATTACAATTTTTGTATGCTCATCCAAAAAAATATTAACAAAACTTTCTTGTAGGTAATAGTTGAAGATTCAAAATAATCATAGTGCTTTACAGAGTTGATTGCTCTTAAAACTCATAACTTTTGCATCTTATTAATTTTGGCGTTTATTTAGAGTATGATAATAATACTAAATTCTCTATATTGCAAAACAAATAGTCGTTTGTTTTAAAGAAAACATGTAATTATACATAGTTCTAAAAGAGATCCATCCATCAAAGTTAGTTTAGACCGTAAAAGTATATTTAGTCAGGATGTATGAAAGGCCATCATTTGAAGACACATCACAATTGTTTAGCCAGGTACAAGATGAAATGATATAATATGATAAATACTTTGATAACCAACTAGTACTAATTATGTTTTTTTTCAGATTCAGAATTCATGCTACAATTTGGAGGGAATTAATTCAATAATATAGAGTTATACTAAGGAAAGGTCAGATGTACGCAATGAAAAATTTTATAGCAGCAGACAAAGAAATGAAGTGTAAAACAAATACAAATCTTTTTCAACACTCTCATTCTTTGTGTCGAAAAGAGTGAGGGTTTTCCATCTCAAATCTACAATTTCACAAAATTTGAAAACTTGGTCAAAGTTTATAGCTCAGCATTCATAGGTATATATAAGAAACTTACTCTATAATGCATGTTTGTATATATCATTACTGACTACCATCTTTCAACCTCGTTTTTCAAACATAATAGGTAAAGTAGAAGGAATGCAAACAATGCAAAAATGGAAATGGTATGGCAAGATGAAAAATTACTTAGACTTTACTCTTGAAGATTAAAGGAATAAAAAATAGCATAAAATGTCAAACTTTGTTTGAATGACCATAACTTGATTTAATTCTAAAAAAAGTTAAATAAGGTACAATGCACTATTTAGGGTGACTATACAGTGGAGCTCAACAAATACTTTAAAAACACAAACCCATAACCAATTGTGGAGATTATGCAATTCTATAAGACCAAACCATTTAGAGGTAGTTGATAATTTTTTTTTATCCAAACTCCTATCTAGTAATTTTAATTAGTTTATACTAACACCACCACCATCACATAAAGCAATTAAAGTTTTCAAATACATGGAATGTAACACAACTCATTTTGAACATATATTTGAAGGAAATAAAGGACTTTCTAAAAGAGTAACTATTTCTTAACAAATAGACCATTACTATTTTCAGCAGATTCCTATGATTGACTTATCACAAAATATGTGCAAAAAATTTCCAACAAAAGCAAGGACCATCATTTCATTTAGCATACCAAGCTCATCATTGATGGTCATTGAAGATGACATAACAAGAGGAAATCTACTATTCAAAAATCTAGAAGAAATAAGGTAAATCCATTTCAAATAGTTTTACATTCAAACCTTAAATTAACTTGTGAATTTTAATCGATCTCTATCAATATTGCAAGTGGAGAAGTACTTGATCAATGTTGGAATTATAGCAATTGGAATAGTAGGAAATTAGTATTATGTTACTTGCCAAAATTACTCTAAGAAGTTTAAGATAATAGGAAATAGATTTTATTACAAAAAACGTGATATGTATGGGAGGACCGGTAACTTAAGGTACATGCTACAAATGAGAGTGATAGGTGAAACATGTTATGCCCCTTCCTATTATGGGACACAGAATGCAAGCAATTAACTAGAAAAAAAAGCACTAAAATTGAAGGGTGCTCACACATAGGTCAAAATTTACAATGCTAAATATACCACACTCACATCTACTTAGATTACAATATAATATAGTTATTTTTTTAGCGAATGACATAGACCATAAGGTGGAAGTCTGCCTACAGAACTTAAGAATGTTGTAGAAAAACAAATTATGTGTGTAGTTCAAGTCAAAGAGAACCACCATAAAGGGACATACCTAGATACTTCTTTTGTCCCGGATGTGACCTAGATCATCCAAGACAAGATTGTGAAGGCATATATGCTTGTTGTCAAGTTTTTGGTGGGACAAATCATTGACCTTTTGAGTGTCAGTAGTAGAGGGGTCAGTTTAAGTAGCCAATTTCAATAGCATTGACCCTTTATACCTCAGTAGAATAATTTATAACCACAACGTCAATAATAGAGGGCACCTATCCCAATTAATGTACAATATGCGGAGGCCAATTTGAGGCCAATAGGGTCTCACCCTTTTTTGCAAGGGCGGAGGAATATGGGACCAAGGTTTTGGAGGGTATTATATAGGATAAAAGGGAGGACAATCAGGCAAACGCCTAAATATTATTAGCTAGACAGAGGCTAATTGACAGCTAAACGTGGTTACTGGTATGCTTTCCATTCTTTCATTACCAATGCATGGTTTTTTTCTTATTTAGGTGCTTTATTGTCATTTGTGTCTACCACTTTTGTTGCTAGAGTTAATTGTTTCCATTTTCTAGTGTGTTGATATCTATTGTTTTACCTTTGGGGGATAAATAAAACTACACTACTATTTAAATGTAGTTTAATAGATAGGTAGGGTAGACTTACATATGAAATTGGTTGAGATGGACCTATGAGAATTTGATGTGATCCCTGGGATTAGTATGTTAGGGAGATATTGAGTAATGATAGATTGGGTACATGAGCATGTGGTGTTGCGGGGATCTCAAGGTGCTAGGTTATCCTATAGGATATGTAAGTCTAGGCCTATGATGAGGTTGTATTTGTCTATACATTGTATTCGTCAGTGTAGAGGTTATCCTATGTATCTATGTAGTGTTCAGGAATTGCACAGACGTGTCACCATTAGTAGATATTCCAATTTCTCGAGAATTTTCTAACATTTTTTCAAAGGATATAATAGGTATATCTGTAGTACGCGCAATATACTTCACCATAGAGTTAGAACAAGGGTCCGAGCTAGTTTCAAAATCACCCTATTGAATGGCATTGGTAGAATTGTGGAAGTTGAACTCACAGCTAAAAGAGTTGTTGGCTCTAGGGATGTAAACAGGACGGGTATACCCATACCCGTATTAGATAAGAAAATTCACATCCAAATACGTACTCGTACCTGAATGGGTATCCACTAACACATCCACAACTGTATCCGTTGGATATCCGTTACTCAATGGATTATCTGTTTACCCATTAACGAATATTATCCAACTGATAACTCATTTAAAGTTAAGCCAAATAACAATTTTAACCTTAATTTATACTATATTTATTTTAAAATTAAGGGTAAAAGGGTAATTATATATTGGGTAAATGGATATGGGTATGGGTACGGGTACGGATATGGATATTTCATACCCATATCCATACTCAATCCCAACGGGTATTTTTTTCATCCTCCATATTTATATTTATATCCATTTATCCATATTCTTTTAAGTATCCATTAGATAAAACTCGTTTATTTTCAAGTATCATCCTCTCCGTTTACATCCCTAACTGGCTCGTGGGTAAATCCGCCCTAGTGTGTCTCTATGGGGAGCACCAACTCTCTTCGTGAAGAAGAGGGATGGGAGTCTTTGTCTGTGTATTGAATATTGAAGTCAAAACTAGTTGACAATGAATAATTGATATCTGTTTTCGAGGATTGATAATGTGTTTAATCATCTTTGAGGTGTTGTAATTTTTTCAAAGATTGACTTGATGTCGGATTATCACCAACTATGCATCACAAAGGTAGATATAATGAAGATCACCTTTAGGGCACAAGATGGGCACTATAAGCTCACGATTATGCCTTTTGAGCTCAGCAATGCGTCTACCAATTCGTGGTGGTATTTATAGATGATTTCTTAGTGTACTCTCGAAATAAAAAGGAGTATGATCAACATCTTCATACCATCTTGCCTATCCTTAGAGAGCATAACTTATATATAAAACTCTCCAAGTGCAAGTTTTAGCTTTAAGAGGTTGTGTTCTTAGGTCATGTGGTGTCAGTAGGAGTTGTCGTAGATCTGATGAATATTGTGGTAGTCACAGAGTGGAAGGCATTAACTAGCATTTTTGGTTCATATTTTCCTAGGGTTGGTAGAATACTTAAGGCATTTTACCTAAGACTACTCAAAGGTAGCTCATCTTTTGACAAACCTTCTAAATAAGACCACCATGTTTCATTGGAATGAGACATGTAATGATGCATTTCAAGAGTTGAAGTGGTGCCTTACTACAACACCAGTTTTGACTTGACCATTGGGATCATATGGCTTTGAGGTTTATAATGACACGTCAAAGCATAAACTGGATTGTGCAGTGATGTAGCATGGTAGGGTGGTAGCTTATGCTTCTTTTTGGTTGAAGTAACATGAGCACAACTACCCAATGTATGATCTTGAGTTGGTTATAATCATCTTCACGCTGAAGATTTGGAGATACTATCTATAAAGGACGCAATGCACATTCTTCATCGATCGTAAGAGTCTTAAGTATATATTCATTCAGAAAGAGTTGAATATGAGACAGAGGAGATGAATAGAGTTGGTGAAGGATTATGATATCAAGTTGACCTACCACGAGGGTAGGACCAACATCATTGTCTATGCCTTGAGTGGGAAGACATCACACTCCTTGAGGTCTTGTGTGGTGACTAATTGATTACTCGAGGAGCTTGGTGAGATAAGGATAGAGCTCATTTAGTAGGGTGGGTTGGAGGTTCAGATGAGTGATTTGTCTATCACACTGACTGTGTTAAATGAGATCTAAATGGGGTATTCTATGGGTTTCAAGCTTGAATGGATTTGGCAGAAGATATAAGATAGCAGAGTTAAGTGTAACACCCCGAGTTAATACAACCACACGGGGGCTGCCCTGGAGCTCATTCGGATTGAGCGGGTTTTTCCACAGATCAACATGAGTCCTTTCAGTGCATTTTTCCTCATTCACACGCTTCCTGAGAAGCTTTTATAAAATTTCTGAAACTTTCGAGGAAGGTCACCCATTCTAAAAATTGCTCCACCCCCTGTACACTTAACTATGGAGTTCCTTAGACGGAAACATCAAAATGATGGCATACAATGTTGATATAAGTAGTCATATCAATCATTATAATACTATGCTCAATTTGGGGGTATTACACTAAGAACTTTCAAATTCATGAGGATGGTAGCATCCGTTATAGGGGTCGCTGGTGTGTGCCACAAAATTATGGCCATTGTACTCTGTATTTTGCCCACCCAAGAGAGGATAAGTTGTACAATGACTTTAAAAATATCTACCAATGGCCTCACATGAAGCGAGAAGTAGCATAGTTTATAATGAGATGTCTGACGTGTCATAAGTTCATGATTGAGCACCATAGATCTACAAGGTTGATCCATCCTTGGGATGTTTCAAGATGGTTTATATCCATGAATTTTATGAGCGGAGTGACGAGGATGCGTAGTGGGTGTGTTATGATTTGGGTCATCATCAACTAATTGACTAAATCAATAGTTTTTGTATCGATGAAGTCAACTTGGAATATGGATCAGGTAATAGAGGCATACACAAAATTTGTGGTACGTCAGTATGGTACACTTATCAACATAGTCTCCGATAAGAATTCTAGATTCCTTTTGCACTTTTGGGGAAAACTATAGAAGGTTGTAGGCACAAATTTGAGGAGGAGTACCATCTTCTACCCAGCCATAGATGGATATATTGACAGAAAAATCCAAACTCTTGAAGATATGTTGTGGGGTTGTATTTTTTATTTTTGAGGCAATTAGGAGGATCGCCTACTCTTGGTGAAGTTTTCATACAACAAAAATTATCATGTCCGCATTGCTATGACACCCTTTGAGGCACTATATGGATGTAGATGTCTAATACCATTGTATTGGAGTGACATTAATGAGACTATTGTACTAGGCCATATATAATCAAGGAGATGACTTAACAGGTTCATTTGATTTAGGATAAGACGAGGGTATCTCAGAGTTAATAGAAGAGGTATACTAACCAGAGGTGACTTAGTAATGGTTTTGAGATGAGGGATAGAGTTTTTTTGATGGTCTCACCTAACAAGAGGGTAAAGTTTTGATCGGAAAGGCAAGTTGATCCTAAGGTACATTGGGCCTTATAAGATCCTTGATAGAATTAGCGAGGTCACACATTGCCTGAAACTTCCACCAAAATTGGCCCAAGTTCACGTTGTCTTCCACATCTCACAGTTAAGGAAGTACATTGCAGATCCTTTTCACTTGAGCAGACCCAACGATATTGAGTTTGAATAATGGTTGATCTGTGAGGAGGTGCCATTGCAAATTCTCTCCACCAAAGTGTGACGGACCTATAGGAGCTCAGTTTGGCTTGTGAAGGTCCTTTGGTATCACTTATTCCTTACATCTTTCTTCTCTTCTTCCCCAAACTTGATATGTTAACTTCGGGGAAGAAATATTTTTTAAAGGGGTAGTGATGTAATACCCCAAATTTAATCTAACCTTAATTCTATGTGATTGATACCCTAACATTTTTCCTAATTCTTTAATCCAAATTTTAACTTTAAATCTAATCCTCAACACTTTTTTTCCTTTTTCCTTCCTATTTTATTTTTTCTGTTCATCCTTCTTTGTTTTTCTTGCCTTTTGCACAACCCCTTGTCCCCACCCGACCAATATTGTTTAGTTTGGTTACTCAAACCAAAATTTCCCAACCTTAACCAAACTCTCACTTCACTATCATTACCTCCCTTTCATCAGTAATTTTTCACACAATATCCCATCTCAATCTCTTCTCCCCTTTTTTTTACATCCCAGCTCCATCATCTAACCTCACTTCCCAATTTGTACCATGCCATCCTCCCTCACACAATAAACCATATAAGCATATCCCTCTTTCTCTTGTAATCATTTATTGAACACCACTGAAATTCCTCCTTGTTGTCTAAAATTTCCCCTAATTGCCGACCATTTTCTTTGTCACTTTCCTGCTAGTTGTCCTCGTTGTTGGCAACGTCATCCTCTTTAGCGTCACCGTACTTGTCCTTTGAAGTTATTTAGGGGGAAACCATAAAGGATTGTTTGGTTGGAATAATCAAAAGGTTGAGATTTAGTTGGTTATTATATGGGTAAGATCCGTTGTTTTTTTGGGCAAACATCATATCTTTTTTTAAAAACAAAATAAATAAATGTATGGCTGGGATTTTAAGATGATCTAGATCCAAATTGAGAAAATACTTGGGGTTCTTTTTAACAAGGAGTCTTGATTTTCTTATGCTATTTTTTAAGTCATGTAGCTTTATTTTATTAAACTATCATGGCTTAAATACCCGACACTATCAAGTTTATCAATACGTCCCTATTTTTTCCTTTTAATCATGTTGTTACCTTAATTTAAATAAATTTATTTTAAACTCATATATAAATAAATCTTCTTCCATTTTAAGCAAACACTGGATAAGTAAATAACTTACAAATATTATATTGGTAACAATTTTCTAATTATTATTAAAATTATTAATAAAAATATAATACTTTTAGGATACAAAAATATTATAAATAGATACTGAATTGAATTGTAATAAAAAAATATAATGAAATTATAGTAATACATAATCGATTATATCGAATTAAAACTTATGTAAAAATGATATAAATTGTTCAAAGGCCTAATTAATCATCTTTTCTGTTTTAATTTAATTTATTTTTAATATACATTATAGTATTATTTTATTGATACATAAAATTATGGAAGTGTCTATACATAAAAGATGATATAGACGTAAAAATAGATAAAAAAAATGCCACAATATGAATAATTAGTGAATAACTTTAAAATAAAATAACATTATTATTATAGTAATGCATTATAAATACTTATAAAATAATTATAAAATTAAAATTTTTTGTTTTATAAAAGAATTCCCCCCCCCCAACATTCCATCAAGAAAATGAATTATAATAAATTTAGTACGTTCATAGATAACATATATTTTTTATTTATAATTTTACACTATAATCAGGTTCAAATTTAATAAATAGTTAGTTATTATTTTGTAAAATTCTTATGCTTTAAATTATTCCATTGAATTTAAAAGAATGCCTAGTTTATAACATGCCATAATATGAATAACTATTCATAACTTTTTAAATAAAATAACACTATTAGTAGAGTACCTTTAATATATTGATATTATATATCTAATTATACTATTGTTACATTGATATTTTGTAGAAAACGATAAGGCTTTAAAACTGTGAAATTTATAAGCAAAATATTTTTAATTACACTATTATTATATTGGTACATAGTAAATGCATAAATATATAAGGAATAATTGTTAAATTTTAAATTATAAATATTTTAAAAGAATGTAAAAATATTATGCAAAACTATGAATAATTTTATGACATTTGATACATAAGAAGAAGCTATTGTATCACTATTTGTAAAAAATAAAAAAAAAACTTATAAATTGATGCATGACATATAATATATTTATACATGATAATCAGTGAAAGCATATATTTAAAGTGTTTATAATATTATTTCTATGAAATTTGTTAATTGTATCGATATCTATATTAATCTTTTACCTTTTCGTGCAGATAATATTAAAACATTGTCAAAACGATCTACAATTTAACAAGACATGCATCAAAATTGTGAGTTTTTCCCATTTTAACCATTTTCCCATTTAGTGATATTACAAGTGAAAAATTATGTTTTAAACTTATATAGTATGTAATAAAAAATTAATCAATTTTTAAAAATATATTAACTTCTTTTTATTATTAAAAATAGTATTCACCCCTCAAAGTTCTATCCACAAAATGAAGTATGATAAAAATCGGTTTACCTTTTTATTGAGTTTAATAAATTCAAGCACTTGCATAAATTGGTCATTGTCTCTGAAGTAATAAATGGAAGTGGTTTAACCAATTTATCAAGATTACCACAAATGCACAATGTATAAGTTCTCCTTAGCAATGATGACTCTATGATAGAGCAACAATTTGAAATTGATGAGGGTATTATTTTTATTTTTTAATCTAATTTATATAATTTTGAATAATTTATAATCAATCATATATGAAGCTTAGTGTTTTTTTCTTCATTTAAATCTAATTTATATAATTTTATGATTAATTTATCGTTAATAATATATGGTCACAAGTAAGTACTATGATTAATTTATAGTTAATAATATATGATCACAAGTAAGTACTTAATTATTTTTTAATTTTACTTGATTGCAAATGTGGTAACAAATTTAGAGGAAAATTTGATGAAAATATTGGTATTATTTAAGAATGATTAACTAATAATCAAAAAAATATTACAACTTATTTATGCTAATTTAATATATTTTATTTTTTGCAAATGTCAAAATATGAGATAAAATATGAAATTCATCATGTGGTATGCTTTCACATATTTATTCATATTCATTGATATGTTTGTTTCTACGTATTCATATGTAAAATTATTATTGCTCTTTTCTTTAACATGATTTGTTTACTTCTTAAATTGTCTTATTTATTTTTGGATAGTTGTAAGATTATTTTTTTCTTTTTGTTTTGTGTTATAAAATATTGGAATATTGGTAATCCTACATACACATGTAGATTTTATTATTTTTTTCTAGTCCGTAGAAAGAATATGTAAAAGTCAAAATTATCGTCATCCAAAAAACTCATTATGTTATAGGTAACGAATTTTTTTTTATTACCATCCATGAATAGTCCTCCACTAGTGATGCATGATCTATTTTATTCGAGAAATTATCGAAGCAAGAATTTTATCCAAAATATTTAATCGCACAATTATATGTTTTGTTTCATGTCTATGGTGGAAAAATTAATGTGAGTTTTTAATGGTACTTCTCCTCTGATCTTTAGACTACATGTTCAGAATTATCATCTTGTGGGAAGGTTAGTACCGATGCAAGGTTTACCTCTAAAATTTGCACAACTATACATTTATGACATAGAAAATGAATTGTAAAATATAATTCATTCTATTAGGTAATTTTTATTATAATTATTCATTATCATTGATTAAATCATTATAAATAAATTGAATTGAATGATTCTAATCAAATGTTACTAATTTATATGTTATAGGGAAAATAAAAGCATAAACAACCTTCATATGTCCAGTGTTTCTAATATAAAGATTATGCCTGATGAGACTAATGTGTTGGTGAAATCATTTAGAATGTCAAAAGAAAAAATAAACATAGAGGGTTGTTCTAATATTAAGCTAAAGTTGATAAGTAGAAACACTAGAGATGGAAGAAGGTATAACCTATCTACCACTATAGAAGTTGGTGGATTAATTGTCAGGGACATTGATGCATTCTGGGAGATAGGGATATCTGCATACATCATATGTTAACTTATAATGTTCTCTATCATTTCCATATGGTGAAGATGGGTATAGAGATGACATTCCATTAACGTATTGTGAAAGAGATCGACATCACAGTTGGAAAAATGTAAGCGTATTGAAGTATTTTTCCTATCAGTTGCATAAAATAAAGTCAGAGTCAGTGGTTATACTATCATCCATAAGACTTCTACAACAACTTATGGTCGATGCGTATACAATGGTTGATTCTGCAAGAGTGACATATTCAACAACATCAGAAAAATTACAGTGTGAAATATATAGTGGATTGATAGATGCTATTTTAAGGGGCAAGGAAAATTCAATGACATAAGAAAAGAGAGTAATATTGTTGTTTTTATTCATAGGTGGCGCTTGATATATGGTTCAAACATATCAAGATGTTGCGGAAATCAATAAGTGAGTTAGATATCCAGACATTTTCATCATATTAACTTGAAACCCAAAATGGATAGAGGTTGTTGTTCAAAATTGAAGGCTTAAGGATGATGATTGTCCTAATATGTATTTGTTGTGTTTTTAAAATGAAGTTAGACTGTCTCATAAAAGATCTTTGAAAGAAGGAGACATTTGGGACAATTAAATCAGCAATGATTTTATGCTTAATTGATTATTTTTAGTTATAGATTAATCAAGCTTGAACCTTTTGTAAATATTTTTTGTGATATTTTCATTGTAGTGATATATACTATTGAGTTTTATAATCATGGTTTGCCACATGACCATATATTACTTTTTTTTCCATAAGAAAATAAGTATCCAACCGGAAATGGTATTGATCAAATTATTTTAGTAGAACATCTAGATCGTAATATTGATCGTACTTATTACACAATAAAATAAGATTATATGATTCATGGACCATGAGGTTCTTGTGCAAAGAACTCTCTGTCCATGTGGGATGGTCTTTGCACAAAATATTTTCCAAAAAAGTTAGTTGATTATACCACTATTGATGATGATGTATATAGAAGACATGATGATAGAAGAACAGTGAAGAAGAATGGGGTCCCTCTTGATAATAGGTTTGGCATGCCCTACAATTGTTATTTGTTGTTTAAGTATGATGCTAATATAAAGGTCAAGTGGTGGAATCAATCTCACTTTATCAAGTATATACTTAAATATGTGAATAAAGGGCATGATTGTGTTAATTCCTCTTTTTACCAAAGCACAATTGATGATGAATCATCACATAATGTAGAAGAAGTTCAAATGTACTATAATTGTAGATATATCTAATCATGCGAGGTAGCATGGAGGTCTTTTAAGAATGAAATTCAATATAGGGATCCACCTGTTGAGAGGTTAGGCTTTCACCTTCCAAATGAATAGAGTGTTATTTTATTCGATGAAGATTCAATTGATGATGTTGTTGATCATTTATCAATAAAGAAAAACATGGTTTTAAATTAGATAAAGGAAAAAGATTATATGGAGGTAAGGCAAATCAATTGATGTTGTTGTTTTTGATCATTTATCAGTAAAGCTTATAATGAATTAATTTATTTTCAAAACTTCATTTGGACTATAATGAGATGAAAAATTATGGCTTAGTAGAGATTTAATTGTTGTTGTAAAACTATGTTAGGAGTTTACAAGAGTTTGAGTCAATGTCATCCCTACCTTCTTAATATTAATTAATTGGTTACAATAGACTAATACATGAAGACATGTGTTATGATAAAAAAACTTTACTAGAAGAACATAATGGATATCTATCTAATATTTCATATCTGCAAAATTATGTCTATGCCACCATAATCGATTAAATCAAGTTCAGGAGGAGTATTCTTTATATATGGATATGGAGGCATGGGTACAACATTCATATGGAGGACATTATCACTAGCTCTTAGATGTAATGGACATATTGTATTAAATGTTACATCAAGTGGAATACCTTTTCTTTTATTACCTAGTGGAAGAATTGCACATTCTTGATTCAATATTCCTTTAAATCCTAATAAAAACTCAACATGCAACATCAAATAAGGGAGTATGTTGGCATAATTGATTGTACAATGTTAACTCATAATATGGAATGAATCTCCAATAATGCACAAATATCTTTTGAGGATTCGATTGCACAAATATATTTTATATGAATTTAGCTTTGATAAGCCTTTTTCTGGAATGACAAATATTCTTAGTGGATATTTCAGACAAATATTTCCCATCATTCTAAAGGAAAGTCGACAAGAGATTTTTTATGCAACTATTATCTCTTCATACATATGGAAGGATTGTAAGGTATTATGATTAACAAAAAATAAGAGGTAGCAAAACATTAGATCAACCGATGAATGTGTCGACTTGAAATAATTTTTAGATTGGATTGCAGGAATTGGTGATGAACAATTAGATACCCTAATGATGCTCAAGTGACTGTTGAAATTCTATATGATATTATATTGAAATATTCTAATGATCAAATTGCCGCTATTGTGAAAAATATGTATTCGGAATTCAAGAGTAGCATCATCGATGATACTTATTTTCAAAGAAGATAAATATTAGCATTGAGCCTTAACATCATTGAGTCAATAAATGAGTTCATGTTGTCAAGAAACTCAACAAAAGGGAAGTTCTATTTCAGCTAAGATACAATGTGCAAATTGGTTTCAAATAATGACATGTCGCATGACCAACATGCTCTAGAATTCTTGATTGGCATTAAATTATTCAATAGATTGGTACACCAGTTATGTTATTGAGAAATATAGATAATTAACTTGAGTTATGTAACAATGCTATAAAGGTTATCATGAAGCTGGGAAGCCATGTTTTGGAAGAAAAAAAATATTAGGTGAAAGCTATGTTGGTCATAAAGTTTTGTTCCAAGAATATCATTAACACCATCCAATCCAAGACTAAGTTTTAAGTTTGATTGAAGACAACTCTCACTAGCCATTTCATATGCAATGATAATCAACAAAAGTCAAGATCATTCTCTTACTAACATTGGCCTGTTTTTGAAAAAAAAAAATAGTACTCGATCATAGCCAATTATATGTTGTTTTTTCAGAGCTACAAATTGTTGAGGTTTAGAGGTTATGATATGTGATGAAGATGCTAGTGAAAGTGATTCAACAACCAATGTTGTATTTAAGGAAGTATTTGGAAGAAAAAAAATGATAATGTAATTTTATGAACACTATATCTATATATCATATTAAGTTTTGTACATTAAATTACTTTTTATTAAACTAATTTTATTTATTCTTAAATGTTTAGATTATCTCATGAGATTTTTTATTTATCCACAAGGATGAACAGAACACCAAACACTAGACTTTCCAAGAGATAAGTCTAGGGGGATATTTTCATACCCTTTTCTATGCTTTCTCATGTTGGCCAAGTTGAAGAAGCAAAGTAATGTCTTACCTTGCACCGATAGACTACCATTCATTCAAGCATCTAAGCATTAGATGCCATTGCTGTATTTGACAGATCAATCTCTTTTAGAATAATAAAGTATGTGACAACAACCCAGTATAAAAAATATAATGCCTACTTTAACAAGAATAAGACACTCAAACTATTTTATTACCACCTATAAGCTTTACATGACTTTGCTGAAGAACAACGATGATAATAAATTTGTATATGAGTCATATCTATTAATTTAGAGAAGCTTCATTTATTTTATTAATAGAATTCTCACTTTGGGCTTGTTCTCCTTATCTTAATTTTAGGATTTATAAGATTAAATTATAAGATATGATCTAGTCAATAATAATTTAAAATATTATATTTATTTAAGAATATAAAAAATTATAATTGGAAAATAAATGATAATGATAATGATAATAATTTATTAATATATTATTATGATAGGTGTAAATAATAATAATAATAATAATAATAAATTTAATAAAAAATAGATTAATAATATAAAAATAATATAGATAAAAACTAATAATATTCATAATATTAATAATTGATATACAAATATCAAAAAAATAATTAATGATGATAATAATTAATTTAAATATTAATTTATGATGATTATTATTATTAAATATACTGATAAATAATATTTTCATACTAATAAATATACATAATGATAACCAATAATTAATATAAAAAATAATAAAAATAATTAATAATGTCAATTAATTTAACAATATAAATGATAATAGTAATTAATATTAATAACTACTAATAATAATAGTATTTAAATAATACTTCATTTTTTTAATATTCATGGTATTAATAATTAAAAAATGATAATTCCTAGTTTAAAAATTATCATTAATAATACTACAAAATATTTTAGTGATATAAATAATAATTAATAACAGTTACAATAAATAGTAAACATAATTGCAATTAATTTACTAATATAAATAAAAATAACAATGATTAAGATTACTATTATTAGTTTAATAATAATTCATAGTATTTCATATTAATATTAATCTATGATAATAATATTGATAATTGACTTAATAATAATTCTTAATAACTAATAATAATATAAATATATGATAATAAAATAAAAATAATTAACTTAATATTATAAATAATATGAATAAATTTAATAAAAAAATATGGATAATTACTATTATTAATTATTTTAGCAATTATCTTATATATATAATAATTAATAAAATTTATCCTAAATAAAACTAATAATTAATGATATAATTATTAATTTAATAATATTAACAAATGCTTATGAATAAATTAATATTAATACTATTTGTTTATAACTATGATTTATATGGTTTTTGATGTTGATGATGTTGATAATGATAATGATAATAATTTAATCATATTAGATTAAATCAACAACAATAAATTTAATAGTTTGTCTGAAAAGTGCCCTTGATCATTCATAATATTTAAATTATTTATCTAAAGTTGTATAGCTAGTGTATTAATTATAAATATACAAGTTGGTTGGTGGCATTAAATTCCTTCTTCTTCTTCTTCTTCTTTTTTTCCTTATAATTTTAGTTATTTGAACAATAGCATATGAGCACTCCTTAAAAATTTAATATT
This sequence comes from Tamarix chinensis, assembly GCA_030549775.1. Lineage (NCBI taxonomy): Eukaryota > Viridiplantae > Streptophyta > Magnoliopsida > Caryophyllales > Tamaricaceae > Tamarix > Tamarix chinensis. Next base: position 6,655,616 of record CM060177.1, on the reverse strand, counting down.
TCAATGGGGTTTTCTCATATATGCTCTTAAAGCTAGCTAAATATAAAAATAAAACTAAATCTAACATTTAATAACACTTATTGTAATGTGTATGTGCTATTAAACATATGATTATACTATTTTGAAAATAAATTAAAACCTTAACATATACATAAATGTAGATTTTAGACTAATCGCATCTCTATTTCAAATGTTTTAATCATAGCCCTCAGAAATATTGTTGCCATTGTCCTATTTTTTATGCCTTGCTCCATCTGATTTACAATAAATGTTATATTAGTAGTGTTTTTTTTCTTCTTCTTGTTCAAAATAAGTGAAGTTTTGGATTTCCAATGCACAAATTAAACTTTTTAAAGTTACATCGACTTGTTAAAGATTTTCATTATAAAAATCATTTAATATGATATAGTGAATATGAATACATTTAATCATTCAGGTATTTAATGAGTGTCCTTTAATACTTGTTAGTGCTTATTTTTTTTTTACCTAAAATAATATAATTAGGGAATTAATTAAAATACAAATTTATTGGAGATATTAAATGGTATTTTTTTTCTATTTTGCAAATTTTAGCATATGTCTTTGGATCTTCCTTGGTAAAATCATTAATTGTAACACCCCAAAATTCACTATTTTTTTTAAAAAAGTGGAAGAAATTACAATAGAAATATTTAAATTAAAACTCGTGAATTTTGGGGATGTTATCGCCACACTTAGTACCAAACCGATTCTCTTCGACCGTTTCAGTATCAAGTGCTAAGGCTAAAAAGATTAACATATAACTTAAACCAAGATTTCATAAAATGAATTAAAGAGATAATAACATAGAAATCAAAGTACGCATAAAGAATTATTATTCATATTCGAAAGAGAAATAGTTTACAACCGATAAAAGATTCATCTAAAGTACTCAATGCAAGGTAATAAATCAGATTGGATAAATCCGATACAAAAAAATAATAGAAGGAATATAAAATAACGAGAAGAGTGAATTCGGCCACATATATACTCAATGCTCAGCTCCACCGGATGTCCCGCCCACCTGCACAAAGTCAGAAAGGGTCTTCTGTTCGTGGGAATGAGCAGTACACATGAAAAGGGTGATCAGTATGCTACATATCAAGTAAGGTAACCGAGCACAAATGCCAACACATAACAACACATAAATAATGCAGAATAATAATAGAGCATAAGACCAACATGATAACATAAATGCATATGACCATTTAGGTAAAAGTACAAAGGCCCATATATAATCTGATTCAATTACTTAATTAATCTCTGATCAAAAGTCAATTCATACCATGCTTTTTATCAAATCCACGTGAGTACGGGAACCCCACTATTATAGCCGGTGGACCGAAAAACACACAGGGCATATAACTCCTGACCACTATTATAGTCGGTGGATCGGTCTCCAGGATACTGTAGTACCTGACCACTATTATTCGCCGGTGGACCAGTCTGGCCCCTTCTCGCATGGTATTCCACTGTAATTACTTAGTGTCTTTCCCATGTCTTGGCATAAAAATGTTCGGTTTTGTTGACCAGAAACGCACTGGTACAAAGCCTGACCACTATTATTACAGGTGGATCGGTTACACATAGGACATCATGTCCTAACCACTATTATTCGCCGGTGGATCAGTCTGGGTCCGGCTCAACAATCTTTCACTTTACATGATTAATATCTTAAGTATCTTATTCAAAAGCTTTCACCATGGACATGCACGAATCACTCTCTTTATACTTCACACATCACAAATCATAAAATTCCACCATCATAATTACACTTTAATCACCAAATACACGTGATAACACAAAAATTCTAAGCAACCACAACAAACACTAATTATCCACACAAACCCTAGTTCGGTCTCCTACGGACCCTTATATAATCTCCACGTATTATTTTTCATCTAAAATGTTCAAACACCCAAATAACACTTACATTACCTTCCTTACATCCCAAATCAACCTTTCATACGTAGATTTCACTCCCATGCAAACTTTACACTTCCTATGCAACCTCTCGAACTTTTCATACAAACCCTAAATCCCATGCAATCATTAACTCCCATGCAAAACTCTAACTCCACCATGCAAACCCTAATACCACCATACAAACCTTAATACCACCATGCAACCATTAATACTACCATGCAAACCCTAATACCACCATGCAAACCCTAATACCACTATACAACCATTAATACCACCATACAACCAATAATACCACCATGCAAATCCTAATACCACCTTACAACCATTAATACCACCATGCAAACCCTAATACCACCATACAAACCCTAATACCGCCATGCCACCATTAATACTACTATAAAATCATTAATACCACCATACAACCATTAATATAACCATACAAACCCCAATATCACCATGCAACCATAATACAACCATAAATTGGATTCTCCCACACAAAACCATAAATAATATTCTCCCACACAAAACCATAAATTATATTCTCCCACACAAAACCATAAATTAGATTCTCCCATATAAAACCATAAATTAGATTCTCCCATATAAAACCATAAATTATATTCTTCCACACAAAACCATAAATTAAATTCTCCCATATAAAACCATAAATTATATTCTTCCACACAAAATCATAAATTAGATTCTTCCACACGAAACCCTAAATTAGATTCTTCTACTCATGAATCATTAAAATACTTAGGTCAACTCACATCCCTTGGTCAACTTATTTTCCCCATTCTCCTTTTTCATCCTTTCTCCCACACAAAGCACATTAGCATCCTCACATGCATGTCTTATGGGGTCACAACACATATCATTACATACCACAATATTTCATCACATATAGTACGCATGCCATACAAAAACATACTTCAACTCCACGTTATACCACATACGAAATAATTAATAATGATAAACATAGGATACATAGCATGTGAAGCACATAATGCATATAAGCACATAAAAAGCCTTAGCACCCCTTACCTAAAACGACACCGGTCTTGGAGCACGCTCCTACGCCTCCTTAGGGCTTTGACTAGTTTCACCTATTATGAGGGAAATGCTAAAATTAGACTCCTTCCTATCAAAAATACTATTAATCACTAACTTAATATAAGACTAGGCTTTTGATAAAATATTAAAATAATAATAGAAAAAATACCAAAAATAATATTGATATTAATATTAACAAGAATAATAAAAGTAGTAACAATAATAATAAAAAGGACATTACTCAAAAACATAGTGAAATAAGGGCTTCAGCCCCTTTACTAAAATAATACTAATAATAATAATATTAGTAAAATAAATAACCAAATTTAGTAATAATAATAGTGACGAAATAATAATAATAATGATGATGATGATGATAAAAACCATAATAATATTTTAATAATAATCATAATGGTAATAATAGTAAAGATAATGATCGAAGATAAAAGAAGTAGGGTTTCCACCCTACATTGAATAATGATAACTTAATAAATAATAATAATAACATTAATAAGAATAAATACTAATAATAATAAAAATACTAATAACCCTAATAATAATAAGCCATGGTGTTTATAATACTACTACTAAAATTTAAAATAAGCACAATAGGGTTTCAGCCTTATATAAAATAATAATTATTAACAACACTAATGGTAAAATAGTTGTATTAATAATAATGGAATAAGAATAATAGAAATTTGAAATAGGAAATAATAATAAGTATTATACTTATAACATATTAATACTAATAATAGTAATAATAGAAATAATAAGGGTAATAGTGCTAAAATCGAATTAAAAATTACAATAGGGCTTCAGCCCTCAACAGAATAATAATAAAAACATTAATATTAATAACAATAATAATACATATTAAAAATGGAAATAATAATAATAATAGGATTTATATTAGAATAAATGAAATAAAATAATTTAAGGCTTGTAAAAATAGGGAAAAGGGTCGAGAGGGTCTAGGGTTCAACCTTAGGCTGGCGAGAATAGGCGGCACCGGTGGTGGTGCACAGCGGCGGCGGCGGTGGCCGAAAAAAGGGAAGAAAAGGGGGAAAGTTGGATGCTGGGAAAAAGAGAGGTAGAATGGAGGTGGGAGTTGGGGTTTTTAAGAATGTCTAGAGGGAGAGGAACAGAATGGAAGTGGCAGCACAACCAAAGGTGGCGGCGCACGGCGGCAGCGACGGTGGCCAAATGGAGGAGAAGAAGAGAAAGAGAGGAGGGGAGGGAGGAAAAGGAAAAGAAAGGTAGAGGAGGGTCTGCAGAAGAGAATGGGAGGTGAAATAAGCGGCAGCAGCGGCAGAAGAGGTGGCTAAGGGCGGCGCAAAGGGTGGCGGAGATGAAAGGAAGAGCTAGTTGGGAAGGCCAATTCGCACAGCCAGGGTGGCTTGTTGTAATACCCCAAAAATTTCAAAAACCTATATTTTAATAAATAACTTTATTTGAAATAAAATTACCTTGTAAAATTATTTATTTTAATTATTTTATGGATTTTAGAGTATGTAAATTTGGATAAAAGTATTTAATAAATTAAAAATAAATATTTTTCTATTTATCATATTATTTTATTTGAATAATTTTCCAAACTAATATTTTACCAACTTTATCCTTTTTAAACTTATACATTAGATTATAATAAATTAAATTATTAAATTAAATAATTTATCAAGAATATTACATTTTATGATTTTATAAATTAATTTAATTTATTTCCCCTATTTTTCCATTTTCCTTTTCCTTTTTCTTTTCCTTCTCCTTTTCTCCTTTTCTTCTTTCTTCTCTTTTCCTTTTTCTCCCCCTTGGGCCGCCCGCCCGGCCTGCTCTCCCCTATCCCCCGCGCGTTGGGCCTTCGGCCCGCCTCACCCCTTCTCTCCCTCGCGCACCGTCCAGCTTGTCCCTCCAGCCCGCCTCTCCTTTTCCCCTCTGGACCGGCCGGCTGCCTATTTTCTTTTCTAGCGCCGGTCCGGCCGCTCGTCCCTTTCTTCTTCTCCTTTCTTCCTCCTCCCACGCCCGACTCTTCTGCCATTGTCGAGCGTCGACTGCCACCTGTAACATGGCCACCACCTACCTCCCTCTCCCTCTCTCTCTTCCCCCGTCATTTTCTTCCTTTTTTAGCCAAACCGGCCCTGGACTAGCCCCGCATGCCTCTCCCCCTTTCCTTCTCCTTCCCCTCCTTTCTCCCTGCCAACCGACAGCCCTGCCACCACTGCAGCACCGCCGGCCATCCCTGCCCCCTCTCTTCTCCCTCTTATTTTTCTTCATCTCCCCAGCCCTTCATTCCCCATATTTTTTGAGTCCTACTCTTTCCCCCGAGCTCTTCCTTCTCTCCGTCCTTCTTCCCGATTTTTTTTTCTGTTTTCTCTCTACACCGCCGCCCGCCGCCGCTCGAACCACCAAGCCCAGCCCTGCGCCGCCTTCTGCCACCGCCTACTACCACCCTGCACCACCACACAGCCCCTTTGAGCCCTGCACTTCCTCCCTTCTCCTCCCCTTCCTTTTTCTTCCTAGTTTTTCCCCTTACCGTCGAGCCACCTGCAACCACCTCTACCGCCGCCGTCCGGCCACCTCTGCCGCCACCCAACCCACCGTTCAACACCCTGCAACCCCCTCTACAACATCCATCCATTAGTTGGCCGAAAACAGCCCTTGAACCCCTCCATTTTTCCCTCTCCTTTTCCTTCCTTCACAACTCCTCCCCTCGACCCTTCCCGGCAACCAACTTCGCCGCCTTGCCGCCGCCGTCTCATCCACCCTATGCCGCCGTGAAACCACCCTTAGCCTCCACCTACACCCCCTCTTCACTTCTGCACCATTCCCCTGCCTTAGAACCTCCCCTAACCACCTTCTTTTCTAGCCTAAAGACCCTAACCCGAAAATGATAAATCTGGCTTCCTTCACCCCTCTTCGAGCCTTTTTCCCTCTCTTTTCTGCATGAAACTCACGCTGCTCATGCAGCGTGAGCTCCCCTTCCTTTTAAAAAATTATTTGGCTAATTTTTAAGGTATAATGGTATTTTATGTTAAGTGTTTTATTAATTTAAAATTTATAAAGTTTTATGCTTTGGTTCTTATTTCTAACATAAATATGATGGATATTATTTTTAGGTGTTGAGTTGCTAATTATGCTTGGTAAGATTTGATATCTTGCAGGATTAAGGTAACCGTTAATCCTCCCTTAAGTATATGGAAAAACGCATGCTAGCACATTTAGGATTTAGTACGATTTTATGCATGTTTTGTATGATTAGCATGATATGTATATGGTTTCTTATATTGTTTGATAAAAAGAAAAATCATGATAACTTTTGTGCCATATGTAGGTATGTTAAATAAAGAAGGAGTTTGAATGTGGATAGAAATGTTAAATACTTGTTTATGATGTATCATGTTGCTAATGCATAAATGATGTTATTGTTTAAGGGTATTTTAGTAATTATACTTATGAGGTATATAAATCAATGTGTGTAGTTGCTAATGAGTATTATGTTGAAAAATGACAAGTTGGTGGACTTAGATGATAAAAATGAAGTATTAATATCATTATTTTATGTAGTGTTAGCAAATTCATAAAAATGGTGAATAAAGGGGTTGGGTGGAAATTTTATAAGTGAAAAGGGTATTTCGGTATTTTTTGAGATAAAAGAATAATATGGTAATTTTATAATTAAATGGCCAAATGATAATTTACAAGTAAAGGATAAAATCGTAAGTTGTAAGAAAGAAGGGTAAAATGGTAATTTTGGAAGTAGGGGTAAAATAGTAATTTTGGATGAAGGAGGGCATTATGGTAATTTTGGAGGTAGAGGGGCAAAATCATAATTTCATAAGTAAAAGGGTAATATGGTAAATTTTATAAGTGAATGGTGAAGTGGTAATTTATAAGTAAAGGGGTAATATGGTAATTTGGGAAAGAAGGGCAAAATGGTAATTATGTAAGGAAAGATAAAGATGGTAATCTTGGATGTGAAAGGGTAAAATAGTAATTTGTAAAGTAAAAGATGTATTGTGGTAGTTTTCATAAATAAAAGGATATTATGGTAAAATTTGACGTAAGGGGGTAAAATGGTAATTTTGTAAATAAAAGGATATTAAGGTAAACTTGGGAGTAAGGGGTAACTTGGTAATTATGATAACGACAAAAGATAATTTAGCAATTAAATTATGATTGTAGAAGGGTAATTGGATAAGTATGATGCTATAGAAGGGTAATTTGGTAAATTAACCAATTAAAGGGCATTATGGTAATTTTAAATATGGAGAAGGGTAAAATTGGTAATTGTAATTATGAAGAGGGGTAAATTAATTATGAGGAAGGTTAATTTGGAATTTATGATAATTGAAAAGGGTAAATGACAATTAAAATAATTGAGAGAGGTAAAGTGGTAATTATGATAAGGAGAAGGGCAATTTGGTAATTTATCCAACTCAAGGGCTATTTAGTAATTATAACAAAGGAGAAGGGCGATTTGGTAATATAACCAACCAAAAGGGAAATATGATAAGTGTAGTAATTATGAGGGGTGAATGGTGATCTAAAAAGTGCACGAGACAATTTGGTAATCTAAAGTGGACAAGGGGTAATTTGGTAATTATGCAACCTTAAGGGTAATATGGTAATTTATCAAGTAAGGAATGGATACTTAACAATTATATAAGTAAAGGGCAAATGAGTAGTTTGTACCTAACACGTCTTTGAGACTGTGGACATTAATATGATTCAAATAATGCTGAGTAGCCAAGTAAGAGTAGTTGATAATTAGTCTGGCCTTAATGATCTCTCTGTGATATCCTGGATAATCATCTGAATAAGAAACGATTAATGATATCAGAATGATTGAAAGTGAATAAGTATCCGATTGTTGTGCTTTTAGTGATCACTCTAATTAAGACACTATTACTTAAAGTGAAAGACCTCGAGATCAGGAATGGTGACTCCTTAGGGGTCGCTACCCTAAGGACGTGGTTTAGTCCACGATTATTCTGGTATTTGCTGGTGTGCCTTTGTGCCCCAACCATGCCCTATATCTTACTCTTTCTAGCTCTACGGACCTAGTTAGGGGGTATGCATACTTATGGATTAGGTGTCCTTGTCGGTAGGGTACTGAGTTAGTTGTATGCACCAGTACGACCAGGGTACCTTTGTGTCCTTGGGTTCATGGTTAAAGGGTACTGAGTAGCTGATATGCACCGGTACGACCGGTGTACCTTTGTGTCCCGGGTTATCGATCTCCCATTCGAGGCAAATAAATATGATTGATGTGTTGATTAAAGAAAGGAAAGATACTATTATTGAAAGTGGAATATTAATGACCTGGGCCCAGATGATTATGATATTGAGTACCGGTCCACCGGTTATAATAGTGGCCAGGAGCGTTGTGCCCTGGATGATGAGTTATATGTATCCCGGTCCACCGGTTATAATAGTGGCCAGGAGCGTTGTGCCCTTGATGATGATTCTTTATATATCCCGGTCCACCGGTTATAATAGTGGCCAGGAGCGTTGTGCCCTGGATGATGAGTTATCTATATTCCGGTTCACCGGCAATAATAGTGGGGGTCCCGAGCTCAATAAAATCGGTTATTTATGCGAATAATATTATGGAAAAATACTAATCACTTATAGTGGAACACCATGTGAGTCGGGGCCAGACCGGTCCACCGGCAAATAATAGTGGTCAGGTGCGTTCTGCCCTGTGTGTTTATCTTTCGGTCCACCGGCAATAATAGTGGTCAGAGGCGTTCTGCCCTGAGTGTATACTTTCCGGTCCACCGGCTATAATAGTGGGGTTCTCGCACTCACATGGATATAAAATATGATATTGATTGAATGATGATGGAATAATGGCTTAAGGCCCGAATGTATTGATCTCACACTATGACATGGCTTAAGGCCCAAAGTATCGATCGTGACCTATAAATTATTATGTATGTTATTGTTGTGCATGCACCTCATATTATTCATGTGTGTAGTTTGCATTTTGTGTCGTATGCGGGCCTATCTTTAAGTGTGGTATTAAAGGGTTACTCAGTACCGTAGTACTGAAGGGATTCCCTTATGGGGCCCTTGCCTATTCAATGGGCAGTGCCCTTGCAGGTTTTTCAGGTGCTACTCAAGTGGGCTACGGGAAGGAGAGTAAGGAATTTTCCGGTATCATGGCTTTTTCTCTTTCTCATCTAAATTCTTGGTTTTAAATGTTAACGTTGTTAAAGTAGCCACCATTGGTGGATTTTATTCCTGAAAACGATTTGATGCGCTACTCTGATTTAAATATGTTGAAGTTCTTGCAATTTACTCTGATTTATGCATGTTGAATGTCTTTCGAATTGTATTTCATTTTCTTAGCCTTAGCACTTGGTACTGGAACGGTATAAGTGAACCGGTCTGGTACTAAGTGTGGCGGTAATACTCCCAAAGTTCACATTTTATTTATCTGCTTCCGCTATTATGTTTTAATAAAACGAAATTTTTCAGTAGTGAATTTTGGGGGTGTCACACTTGTGCAGGAAGAATCCAGGGATATAGGACGTTTGGTTAGCTAGAGGGCGGTGCAAGGAAGAGTTTGGTAGGCAGAGTGGGTGGCAGAGTTGGCTGACGGCGGCAGGGCTAGCGTCTAAAGGAGCGGCGGTGACAGGGGAAGATTCCTGGGTTTCGGGAAAAAAGGCTTAAGCTCAGGCTAGTATGGGGATATTTATAGGCTAAGGGTGGGGGATATGGTCAAAGAGAATAAGGGAGGATAGGGTAGGTCAGTTGGGCTCACCGGCATCGACGGTTGCCGGCGAAATTCAAAAGAAAAAGTGGCAGGCAGTTGGCTAGAAAAAGGGAGACGTGCGAGGAGAGGGGGAATGGGGAGGTAGGTGTGGTCGGTGAGTCAACGTGGAAGAGAGGGGGAGAAAATGGGCAGCGAACGTGCGTAGTCGCTGGCGAAATTTTCGGCTAGTGGCTGCAGAGGTTGCAGGTGCTCGACGGGGACGGTGCGAAGGGCTGGGGAAGAAGAAAGGAGGAAGAAAAGGCGGCAAATCGGGCGGTCAGGCGAGAGGTGAAGGGGCATTTAAATGGAACGCTGTGTTTTGGGGAAAAAAAGAGATAAAACGCAGCGCAGCGAGGGACGGGCGAAGGGCGACGGTCACGCGGGAGGAAGAAAGGAGGAAAAAACTAGGCCGCGGGAGGGGCAGGCCCAAACAGGGAAAAAGGAGAGAAAAAAGAAAAAGAATAAAAGGAAGAAAAAGAAACGAAAAAGGAAGAAAGAAAAGGAAAAAGGAAAAATAATGGGTTAGGGCAATTAAATTAATCTGAATATTTAGGATATTTAAAAATAATAATATTTAAATCCCTTTTTAGGCTAAATTAGGATTTTTAAAAGATTTTTCATAAATTCCATTTTAATTAGTAAAACACCCTAATTTTATCAAATTAAATTATTTATAAAAATTCATATTAATTTGAAACTATTTTCTCCTTTTTATTTTAAATAAAATAATTTATTTAATTAATTTCTAAAATAAAATCTTTAATTAGTTAAAATACCCAAATTTCTCCTAATTAAAATATTTATAAATTTCTTCTTGATTTGCCCTAATAAATTTTCTTTTATTTTAATAAAATAATTTAATTAATTTTTTTAATAAAACCTTATTTATTAATAATTAATAAAATTAAAATTTTTGGGGCATTTCATTAATAATTTGCACAATTTCTTATTTTGTGTGTAAAAGTCTAAAAAAATATTTATTATAAATTCATGTAAGTATACGCCATCCATAAAAAAAAATTAAAAAAACTAATGCTTTAGTGTGGTATGATGAGGGTCAACAAATTGAGGTTCTTTTTTCTTTAACTATTTTTTGGAGATCTTATCTATTTTGATCAAAATTTAAGGTTTGTCTCATTTTTTTTGGCAAGTAAAAGTGATATTTTATTACTTTCAAAAATAAGTGTTTACGTGCAACAAAAATTACTCCTCCCCTCAACTTTATCTATCTAAGCTACCTATGTACATAAGAAGCTTAGTGTAGGATTTACAAGTAGATAGATTTTCTACTCTAGTAGCCATTTCCTTTACTATAACATGGCATAAACTAGCCAAGGAGCTACTCTTTTGGTGAAAGATCATTTGATTATTCTCATTCCAACAATGATAGGCAATAGTATCCATCATATACCTGAGGAATAATTCTCTACACCTAGCCCACTGCCTCCATGATCCCACCACTGAACCACAACCTCAAATATAGTTGGTTTGTGATTACAACCACTTGCTTCCAACAATTTCATCCAAATACAACACACATAAGTACATTGGAGTACAAGTGGAGTATGTTTTCTTCTTCTGCATGACAAAGAACACATTATCGAACATTTTCAAACCTTTGTGAGGAGCTGGTCATGCATTAACATCCAAAGATGTATTTTTTGTTGAGGTAATGTAACTTGATTCCACACATCTTTCCACTGTCTCACCTCTTGTCCTCTTGTCTCCTAGATACTTGTTAATGTTAGTATTCAAATTATTTACTTAAAATGATATAGCTAGTGGCTTAATTGCAAATTTGTTGATAATATTGAATATTGATTTTCTTTCTACTTTTAGTTATTTTAACAAGTGTCCATAGACACTTGTTAGAAAATCTGAATATTTATTCATAGCCATGGTTAGCAAAACTATATAACAAATACACACACATACACAATCATAATAGTGATTCTTAAATTCTCCCTCTATTTTTAAAAAAGGAAAGTTATTTTCAAACTAAATTTTAGAAAAATGGATCAAACAACCCTTAATTTAATTGATATATACAAAATAACCTTGGGTTTTTAGGAAATCATTTGACAACCTTAAAGTTTAATGGTTACATGTCAGGTAACCCTTTACTAGTTTTAGATATTAACTTTTATCAACTTTCAAAAAATTCAAAAATCTACAAAATGATCAATATGTCCTTACCTTTAGTGCAATTTATACACTCCTAATTAAAAAAAAGGAAAATTACTTTGAAAATCACTTCTAGTATTTAGGGGAGTTTTTACGAGTGGAAATTTAAATCTTAAAACTATAATTATTAATAGTTGATTAGGATTGGGAAATTATGTATGATACAATTGTTCATGTTATTCTAAATGTAAAAGAATTGGTTGTTATCAATGTTCATTGATTCAGCTAGTTAGGCCCATCCCTACCTACCACCATCTTCACCTTACCTCTACCAACACATCATTCTACAACATTTTTACTTTGCTTATCTCTTTCTTACTTTCCTTTCACATTTAATTTAAAAATGTCTCATTTCCCCTCTCTTACAATCCAAAAACTAAAAACCTCGATACAGAGATTAAAAATACATGTCTAGCAATTGCCATTTGCTTATGAAATTGAGGTTAGTATATAAAGATTGTTTCAAGAAGGAAAAGAGGAGTCACATAAGCTTTAACAAAATTCTACAATTGTAGCTCTTCACTAGAGGGTTAAGATCTTCATCAATTAAATTCTCTAATTGATTTAAACCACAAGCTTAAAAATCTTTGTCATTTGACTTATGATTTAACCTTCTTAATTTCATTTTGTTCTTGAATTTAACAGGCCAACAACATCCTTTAATGAATCAATGCTAGCAAAACCATCCAGAGAAACGATATTAAAAATAAAAGTATTGTTCAAATCATATTAAAAAGCTTTGAAACCTATTTGATTTTTTTAAAAGTTCCTTAGCCTTCAATTTAGGCTTAGTTTTTAGATTTGTTTTTTTTTACTAGCCATTCAAATTTGAATCCACCAAATCTGGTTAGATAGGTGCATAATCCACACATTGCCTGTAACACCCCAAAATTCACATTTTTTTTATAAAAAAAAAGCGGAAGCAATTAAATTAGAAACACTGAAAACCTGTGAATTTTGGAAATGTTACCGCTACACTTAGTACTAGACCGGTTCTCTCCGACCGTTCCAATACCAAGTGCTAAGGCTAAGAAAAGAAATAATCAATTATAAATCAATACAATCCAAATTCCAAATAAGCATTAACCAGTTGTAAAACAAAATCAGAGTACGCATCAAGAATCATGAATCAAATAAAAATCAGAGTGCGAAATCAAAATTCCTCGAAGGGAATAATCTTACAATCAATAAAAGATTTATTGGAAACACTTAATACAAGTAATGAATCATAAGAGGGTAATTTTAATACACCAGAAATAACATAATGAAATAAAATCACATGAAGAGGAAATACGACCACCACTCTCAAAACTTGAGCCAAACATGCTCAACACTCAGCCCCAACTGATGACTCGCCCACCTGCACAAACCAGAAGGGTATACTACTCGTGGGAATGAGCAGCACCCATGAAAAGGGTGATCAGTACGCTACGTACTGAGTAAGGTAACCGAACACTAAGGCCAACACATAAGCACATAAAATCATGCATAAGAATAAAAGATCATAAAGACCATCATCATATCATAATATTGACCAATCATTCAGGTACATACATAAAGGCCCAATCATAGTCCAGATTAATTATTTAATTAATCTTTTATCAGAAGTCGATACACGCCATGCTTTATATCAAATCCATGCGAGTTTGGAAGCCCCCACTATTATAGCCGGTGGATCAGATGCACATAGGGTATCATACCCTAACCACTATTATAGCCGGTGGATCGGAAATACATAGGACTACGCGTCCTAACCACTATTCCTAACCGGTGGATCGGTTGGCCCTGGCTCGCATGGTGTTCCACCGTAAGTAATTAGTATCTTTTAGGCATTTTAGCAAAACTCTGGTTTGCGGTTGTTGAGCTCGGGAACCCCCACTATTATAACCGGTGGATCAGTTTACGCATAGAGCATCCTGCTCTAACCCCTATTATAACCTGTGGATCGGTCACACATATGGTAAAAACCCTAACCACTATTTTGAACCGGTGGATCGGTTGGTCCCGTCTCAACGATCTTCCACTTTAAATAATTAGTGTCTTAAGTATCTTATTCAAAGCTTTCACCCTGGACATGCACAAATCATAAATTATAAATTCCATAATCATCATCATACTTTATTCACCAATTACACATGTGCTACCACCAAACCCTAATTAACCACAATAACCCATAGTTAATCATTCCAAACCCTAATTCAGCCTCCTCCGTACCCTTAATTTGCTCCACGTGCTATTTTTCATCCCAAGTGATCAAACACCCAAACAACACTTACATTACCTTCCTTACATCCCAAGTTAACTTTCCACACATAAATTTCATACCCATGCAGACATTAATCTCCCCATGCAAACCTTCGAACCTTTTTCATGCAAACCCTAAAATTTCACGTGAAACCCTAAATTCAACCATGCAAACCCTAATACCACCATACAACCATCAATGCCACCATGTAAACCCTAATACCACCATACAACTACAAATACCACCATATAAACCATGATTCCATCATACAAAACCCTAAATTTAATCCACACAAAACCAAAGATTCACCCATACCAAACCTAAATTCAAACCATATAAAACCCAAAGATTTGTCCATACCAAACCCTAAATTCAATCCATACCAACCAAATATTCACCCTTACCAAACCCTAGATTCAAATCACATAAAACCGAAGATTCATCCTTACCTTACAATTGATTAGATTCTCCCACATAAAATCATAATTAGATTCTCCCAATCAAATCACGAATTAGATTCTCCCATATAATATCATAAATTACATTCTCCCAAATAACATCATAAATTAGATTCTCCCATATAACATCATAAATTAGATTCTCCCATATAACATCATAAATTAGATTCTCCCAAACACACCATAAATTCGATTCTCCCATATAACATCATAAATTAGATTCTCCCAATTAACATCATAAATTAGATTTTCCCAAACAAATCATAAATTAGATTCTCCATATATTATCATAAATTACATTCTTCCACCTAAAACCATTCATTAGATTATTCCTTATAAAACCATAAAATTAGGTCAACTCACTTCCCTTAGTCAACTTCTTTCTCGATCCTCATTTTTCATCCTTTTCCCCACACAACCACATCAACATCCTCACATGCATGTCTTACAGGGTCACAACACATATTATCATACATAAATAATACACATGCCATACAAAACATACTTTAACTCCACATCATATCATAAACGACATACTTAATAATCATAAACATAGAATGCATAGCATATGAAGCACATAATGCATATAAGCACACAATGGCCTTAGTAAACCCATACCTAAAATGTCACCGGTCTTGAAGCACGCTCCTACGCCTCCTTAGGGCTTTGACCAAAAAAAAAATAACATACTAATAAAATAACCTTAACAAAATTCTAACTTTGCTAAAGACATACAAATAATAGAGATATTATAAACCTTGATAATATAGGGTTAAAGAATTTACCCTAATAATAATAATGATACTAAGATAATAATATCAAAGATAATAAAACTAATATCAATGAGAATATAAATAATAATAATAATAATAATAATAATAATAATAATAATAATAATAATAACAATAGTAATAACAATAATAACATTATTAACCATACTAATGGTAAAATATTTGCATTAATAATAATGGAATAAGAATAATAGAAATTCGAAATATAAAATAAGAATAATTATTATACTTATAACATATTAATATTAATAATAGTAATAAAAAAATAATAAGGGGAATAAAAATAAAATCGAATTAAAATACAATAAGGCTTCAGCCCTCAACATAAATAATAATAAAACAATAATACTACTACTAATAATAATAAAGCATATTAAGAACATAATTATTAAGAATAATAATAATGGTATTTATATGCAAATAATTGAAATAAATTAAATCAAGGCTTATAATAATATGGAAGATGGTTGAGAGGGTCTAGGGTTCAACCTTAAGCTGGTGGGGATAGGCGGCACCGGCGGTGGTGCACGGCGGTTTAAGGTTTCGGGGTAAAATTCTGGCGAAACGAGCAGCCAACTTTGCACGGTTATGGAGGCCCGTGCAAGAAGAATCGAAGGTTGAAAATAGTTTGGTTAACTAGAGGGAGTTGCATGGAAGAATTTGGGATGCTGTAGTGGTGCTGAGGTTGGCTATTGGCGGTGGAAACGACATCTGAAGTCACGGTGGCGGCAGCCTGCACTTAGGGTTTCGGGTAAGAAAAAAATCCAAAACTCCTACCATTAGGCTATTTATAGATGGTAGATGAGATAATAGGGTGTTGAAGCTCGACATGGAGGTATTAAGTGCAAGAATTTGGGTGGCCGGTGGCATTAAGTGATCGAGCATCATTTGGTTTTCCTCGAAATTTTGCGAGGCTGGGGAGAAGAAACGGGCGAGAGATAACGGACGAGATTTATGCCAATTTATTCCTCGAGTAAAGAGGAATACAATGAACTAAGAAACGGCCGGTCAAAGGTCTCGTCGCCGGAGATGCCATTGACGGGGTCGAGAGGTTGCAGCGCAGCGACGGAGGAGGACGGAGGAAGAAGGAAGAAGGAAAGGAGGCGGACCGGTCGGCCGGGAAAAAGAAAAGAAAAGGGAAGAACCGGGCGGTCGGCGCGAGGGAGGGTGAGTTTAAGTGAGACGACGCGTTTTGGGAAGAAAGAGGACGAAACACAGCGCGTCGAGGGCAAACGAATGGCGACGGGCGCGGGCTGGGCCGTGCCGCAGAAAAGGAAGAAAATAAAAAGAAGAACTGGGCCGCGGCTGGCCCAGTCAGGGAAAAGAAGAGGAAAAAGAAAAGGAAGAAAAAGAAAGAAAAAGAAAAAAGGGAAAAAGGAAATGAGAAAAATAATTAGGTTAGGGCCAATCAAATTAATCTGAATATTTAGGATATTTAAATAATAATATTTGAATAAAATCATATTTAAATCCCTTTTTAGGCTAATCTAGGATTTTTAAAAGATTTTCCATAAATTCAATTTTAATTAGCAAAACACCCTAATTTTCTTCCATTAAATTATTTATAAAATTAATATTAATTTGGGACTATTTTATCCTCCTTATGTTAAATAAAATAATTTATTTAGTTAATTCCCAAATTAAAATCTTTAATTAGTTAAAATACCAAAATTCCTCCTAATTAAAATACTTATAAATTTATTCTTTATTTGCCCTAATTAATTTCCTTTTATTTTAAATAAAGTAATATACTTAATTAACTTTTATAATAAAACCTCATTTAAATATAATATTTAAAATTAGAAATTTTCGGAGCATTTCATTGCCTCTCTAAATTAGTTATTTTGATGGGATTCAAGTCTGTGAGTTCTTCATTATTACCTTTGAATGACAAACAATAGCAAAATTTACAAAGAAATGGGATGGGAAAAAGCATAGTTATTAAAATCCCAATTCAATCGAACAATTTTACAATCCTATGATCCAAAAATCATAAAATGGTTCATGATCATAAGTCGAATCTTAAAACAATTGAATAATTATAGAATCCTGCAATCCTATAGTAGAATCCTACAATCCTACCGTCAAATACTACGATTCTACCGCCAAATCCTATGATCATATAGTCAGATACTACGATCTTAGGTATAATCTTACAATTATATATAATAACTATAATTTTTTTATTAACTTATCTCCAAATCTATTTCCTGTCTTATTCCACATATATTTCGTTCCTAATCCTCTAATTCTCAATTCTATATTAGTTTGCAACATTTCTTGAAAATGAGTTAAAATAAAGAAAATATGAGTAAGATACCACTAAGACAATGAAGCCAATGGTTGATGCAAAATGTTGATAAAAAATTTCATCTCCATATAAATAGTAAAATGATTATATTAAATTTTACAATATTATCTATTATTAAGTTCTAATAATTTTTTCTATGGTCATATTAGCTTTATAATACAAGCACTCTGTAGTTTATGTTCTACACATGGTTTATATAGTAGCTTAGAGTATGCACATATAGTTAAAATTCCTTTTCTAATTTTTTTTATCTTGATTTATCACCATTTTAAATACCAATGATTTTTTAATCTTGTTATCTCAAATGATAGAAAATAATTTTATCTCATTTTCTACCTCATTATTATTCATTTTCTTCATTCTTTGTGTGTTTTTGTTAAGACTAGCAATATTGTATATTTAAACACAATGAGTTGTATGTTACTACTAACCATAATGTCATTATAATTTTTACATTTAATTTGACAATTTATTTATGATTTTGTTAACTTAATATAGTTTCTAATATAAAAACTTCAATAATTTATGCTACTTGTAAGTTACTAACAACTCAATCAGTGGCTATATGAGAGTTTAAAAGTATAATTCTTACGTTTTTTTACTTATAATATTTTGTTATATAACGTGTAATCATTATGGTTAGTTGGTTGCTTAGCTTGGTTATATAAGCCTTAAGATAATTTTGTAATATTGCAGAGTTATATACAATAAAAACTCGAAAGTCTGACTTTGACTTTCTCTTTCATCTTTCTTCTTTATCAATCTTCTTAATCATTAAGTGATTCTTTGCTAACATGGTATCAAAGCATACCACCTTCCACATTCATCCTGCGATTGATTTCTCTTATTAAATCAATCAATTCATTTATTCCCAATTCAACAAATTCATCTATCAAGCTCTATCTCAGGAAACAATCGTGTCTAATCTAGAAGAACATACAATCCGTCAAACATTCTCAGCCAATTCAGCTAATTCAATCGATCCCTCCAATCCTTTATTTATAGAAAGTGCATATCATCCAAGTGCAGTATTGGTATCTAAAAAAATTGATGGACCTAGATACGCATCATGGAGAAGATTTATGTCGATAAAAATATAAGCTAAAAAGAAACAGGGATTCATCAATGAAGGAATTCCTAAACTCGAAGAAGATGATCCGACATATGAGGACGGGCATGCTTGCAATTTTATGCTCATTTCTTAGATTCTTAACACTCCCAGTAAAGAGATATCGGACAGTGTAATATTCATCAAAACAACTAGTGGTATATGGTCCGATCTTCATCAAAGGTTTGGACAGTCAAATGGAATGTCTCACCTGCAACTCAAAAGATAAATTTCCAATGCAGCCTAAGGGGCAGATAGCATCACTAACTATTTTACTCGAATTAAAAAGTTGCGGGATGAACTTTAAGATGTTCATCCCTTTCCTGTTTCCACCAAAGAAAGTCAACATTATTTCAATGAAGAACAATTTCTGCAATTTTTTTATTGGACTTAATGACACATGTTCAACTATTTGAGGAACCATTATCATGACCAAACCTCTTCCTGTTCTAAGTCAAGCTTATTCCATTCTCTTACATGAAGAAAAACAAATAGAAGTAAGTTCACATTCCACTCTATTTCAAGAAAAATCATCATTTAGTGTACAAAGTTAGCAACAAAAACAATTCAGGTCTGATGGGAAGAAATCCACTCTCCTCTACACTTATTACAAGAAGACAAGGCACTTAAAGAAGAAATGTTACAGGTTAGTGGGTTTTCCTAATGACTTCAAGTTTACGAAAAATAAAAGAGCATCAGATGCTACTTAAAGTGAAGTTCAAGACAGATCAGATAATGACACTCGGTCACAATCATACATTCAACTTAGCAATGATCAATATATGCAATTACTTTCTCTCCTAAATCAACAGAGACAAAACGAATCATCATCTTCCAAGTTAACAGGTAATTCTTTATCCTTATCTTCACTGTCATATATTTCTTTTGCTAGTAGCTATTGGATATTAGATATAGGTGCTTCAGATCATATATGTGCCCATAAATCCCTTTTCTCATCCTTAAACCACATACCAAGACCTTACAATATCACTCTACCAAATGGCTAAACTATTTTTGTCACATTAGTAGGGACTGTCAATCTTAACGACATCACATGAACACATGTTCTTTATTTTCCTTCCTTCATATACAATTTAATATCAATTAGAAAACTACTCCATCAAAACACTAATGTCATTACGTTTAATAATGACATGCGTTCTATGCAGGGACCTTCACAGAAGCAGTCACTGGTGTAACACTCCAATTTTTAAAGTATTTTTTTTTGAAATGCGGAAGCTAGCTCAAATGTATAGGTATTACCGTCACGTTTCATACAAATTCAACTCCTTCTCCTTTCTTATACGAAATGCAAGGCTAAAACATTCAAACACAAAACCAACAAAAATTTATAACACAAAGATGGAATGGTATATATATATATATATATATATATATATATATATATATATAGAGAGAGAGAGAGAGAGAGAGAGAGAGAGAGCGCGAGTGAGAGAGAGAGAGAGAGGAGTAAAATATACAGAAATCTAATAAAGATCCAAAAATAAGTAGAACCCCTAACAAAAGAAATATAGAGAGAGATATCAAAACAAAGAAGAATATCTATACCCAGATAACAAAAATAACACCAACAAGGTATACTGGATACCCCTATTCTAACCCTAACTTCTCATGCAAACTCTGCAAAATCAATGACATTCTCACCAATGTCGGTCTCCATTAAAATGTATGGAAAAAGTAACAAGAATAGAATCATTATGACGAGGGTACTGAGTAAACTAATCTACTAAAAGTGGATAATATGCAATCATGTAAGACATATAGAATATGCTAAAGCGAAAGAATATAAGCAAACATGCTAATACATAAAATATGGAATACTTAATGAAAATATATTGTTTGTACTGTTCATACTATTCATAACTTTTTCTTACTGTTCATTACTAAATAACACTATTTATTACCATTCATCACTGTTTGTTACTATTCATCATGAACCCTAACATCACACAAACACTTAGAACATGAATTTGAACACTGAAATAATTTAATCCACACACATGCAAGGTCCACTAATTATTTTGATCCATATTAGGTTATCACATAATCCACCAAGTCAGTTTTTTCTAAGAGGGAATAATACTAAAGTTGAAGCACTAATGATTAAGACATCAATCTAAAGCACTACGCCTAATGAAGCATCCCAAAACCACTGAGGAACACTCTATCCTTAAGTATTGATACCCCTTATAGGCCTCATAGGTTACCAATAGAATATAAAGAGGTCTCGCTACACATTAACGGTGTAGCACAACCACGTATATAAATAGGAAGTGCATCCACTGTAAACCCTACCTCGGAGGTCATCCTAAGACTACTTGCTTATATCCCAAACTCAGTCTTACACAAATTTTTAGAAAATTTTAGATATATTAATGATTACCACCCCAAAATAATCCCATACACCAATTTTAGAAAAATATACTATTCATCAAAGACTATTTATATACCGGATATTGCGTAGAAATATGCCAAGAAGCTTAAATTTAAAAATCGAGAAATTTTACTATTATTAGGATTTATTATTTATATCAATTCACTATTCCCATCAATTTACTATTATGAGAGTCACATCAATGGTCAAGGTCAACTATTGACTCTAAAATATCTAATTAAGTCCTTTAGGTGCAAAAATATCTAAAGTGTCTTTAATATAATAATTATGAATAAACTAGTAAAATAACTCCTAAAATTATAAAATTAAATACTAAGATCATTTAATAAATAATTAGCATGTTAGAACACAAAAGTTTAAATAAAAATCAGATTTGAAAGTAAAAGGATCAAAATACCCTTAATCTCTAAAAACACCAAAAATGACATAACTTTTATTATATTAAGATCTAACTCCTCAAACTTTGCAGACTATTTATTAGAAATATTATTAACATATTAGATTAGAAATAACAACCAATCTCGTAGCCTAAATGTTAAATGACTAAAATGTCCTTTATTCATGCTTAAAACTTAATTTAATCATAACTTTAATTATACTAAACCAAATCAAGACTTTAAATATATGAAATTGCATCTAAACAGCCTAAATAATCCATTGGAATCATAAAAAATTAATAAAAACCACCAAAACACAGAATTTTGCTTAAATGTTGAATTGCCCAAAATATGGCAAAAATGTCATTAACAACAACTACAACATATTTAAGCATTCTAACACATACAAACATTTATAATCTTAGTATAATTTAGTTTAACAAGTCATTAGCTCCAAGATTGAGCAAAAATCTACCCAAAATTAATTATTTCCAACCACTTGAAAACCTTGCATCGAAATTAACAAAAAACCATCAAAATACTTCAAAAATAAAAATAAAAATAAAAATAAATAAATGCAAGAATCAAGGCTAAAATAGCCTTATTTGGAATGATTTATGAAGTTAAGGAAGAAATTAGAAATATTTTCCCTCAATCTCTTTAATTTTTAACACTTAATTGTTTAGGAAAAACAATAAATAGCTAAAAATCAATAATAAAGAAGTAAAAATAAAAAAATGCCAAATAATGGAAGAATGGATTGAGGTTGAAGGAGTCTGTTCTTAGAAGCTAAAGGCACAAAATTATGAAGAATAAAAGAGGTTGGAAGAAGTTTTGGTTGAAGTTTAGATATATAACAACTTAAAGGAACTTTATGCTTATAATAATAATAATAATAATAATAATAATAATAATAATAATAATAATAATAAAAGAAAATAGAAAAAACCTAGAACGAAATACATATGGTCAAAAAAATAAAGTTCAACCTTTATTTTAGATATTTTAGGAAGAAAGGAGAAGTTTTAGATATTCAGGATAGGTTTTGTTTAAATAAAGTTAAATTTCGGGGGCTAATTATGTCTAAAATTGGCGGAGTTTTTCTAAAAATTCTAAAAATATTTAGAACCCATTTTTAATTCATATTTAGCTTAAATATGACAAAATATAATTATCCCTAAAGTTTTGTAAATTTTGTTGGCTAAAACACTTATTTCAGGGTTTAAAACGCAAGTAAATGTTAAGAAAGGATAGTGAATAGTTTTTTTTTCAAAAATCTTTATTTAAAAAATTAAAAAAAGGCCTAGGATGTAACACCCCTAAAATTCACTCCTAAAATTTTATTTTTTTGTTTAAAAGAATAGCACAAGCTAAAATAAAATTTGGGGAATGTTACCGCCACATCTAACACAAGATAAATGTCCACCATCTATCTCATGCTAGATGCAAGGCTAAAATTCGTCAAACAAAAATTCAAACAACATCTATATCGTGAGGATAAACTCCCACAAGGAGATATCCACAGGCAGATGGCAAGTGAACAATTTCACTGAATAAAATCATCGCTGAATAAGTCAGCGGAACTGTGAAATAAACCTGGATTTTAAAAGCTTATTATAGTATGAGAAATTAAAAGTCAATTACAACACTCTTAAAATTTTAAATACAACATTTGAAACATCCAAAAATAAATACAGACAATGAAGAAAAATCCCGAGGGATCAAACTCTTGATTGCCTACTCTCTCAAGCCAAGCCTTCAACCCAAAAACAATATCTGATCTCAAACCTGCACAAGAGGTCTACTCCCCACATCAATGAATCATCACAAGACCCATTCAACCAATGTAGTATCGGTACGGGTCTAGTACTAAGTAAATCAAGACTACCTAACTTATGGAAGGAAACATGATACACATAAGATATGATAATCTCTAGCTTACAATACTGATGCTCAATTATACATATGATAAATGCACCAATTCACTCATACAATAATTCATGCTCAATTATACATGCGATACATACGTCATTCTATTCATATAATAACTTGTGCTCAATTATACTAATATTACACACAATAAAACATACAGTCACAGAATCATGCTTATGAGTACATGAATAGACATGGCGGCACATAGGATACAAGCGTACAAGAAATCACAATCGCATGCTAAGTAACACCAATCCAACAATCCAATAATAATCATTATTACATCCAATTTTATTTATTTACAATGAGTTCAGGAACTCCACTATTATTAATCGGTGGAACGGTTTGAAGCACCTCTCAAGGACAACACACCTGAGCCACTATTATCGTCCTGTGGAATGGGCCCTACACCTCTTAGGGCAAAACTCTCTTGAGCCACTACTTTTAATCGGTGGAACGGTTTGAATCACCTCTCAGGGAAACATACCAGAGCCACTATTATCATCCGGTGGAACGGACCCTTAAACACCTTGCCCCAACTCACGTGATCTTTCACTTTAAATTATTTGT
The DNA here is from genome assembly GCA_030549775.1 of Tamarix chinensis. NCBI lineage: Eukaryota > Viridiplantae > Streptophyta > Magnoliopsida > Caryophyllales > Tamaricaceae > Tamarix > Tamarix chinensis. Next base: position 6,631,467 of record CM060177.1, on the reverse strand, counting down.
ATCTTATTCAAGAATTTAACCAATTATAAATCAGGCCCACATAACATCACTTAGCTCACTTCTATCAACACAATGAATTTTCATTATTATATCAATTTCAAGTGGCGTTAAAGCCAAGTGGCATTAAAGTCAAACCACCCAAGTGGCATTAAAGCCGAACCAATTCAAGTGGCACTAAGGCCGAATAATTCTATGACATAAAGATATGGCATAAGGTATCATATAATTTCAATCCTTCACATACTCAAATACATACCATATTCAAGCATCATACCAACACACATTTGCATTGAGGATATAAATGCATACATACATACAATTACCACACAGAACATAACATACGATCGACATGATTAAATAATCGATAAGCATACTTATCACCTTCCACTTCGAATAGACATACATTCCAGATTCTGCCATAAGTAAAGGTAAGTAGTGACTTACCTAAATCCGAAGCTAGCTAAGCAAATTGAGAAAGAGAAAGAGATGTCAAGAGCCAGACAATCCACGAGAAAGTTTTCCTAGATCACTGATAGAAATTGGAAACTAAGTTAGAGACTATCTTATCAATTAATAATTCAAATATTATAATTAAATAAACACAAATGATCTTTCTTGGAAAATGTATCCAGAATCTAGGACTCGCTAGCATAGATATATTAAGATTTAAAATTAAATATTACTCAAATTGGGTTAAACACATATCACTTGAAGCATTTCAAATAGATTTGGAAGCCAGGGAAAGGATAATAGAAGATAAGCTATTTTCTTGAAAATGATTTACTAGTTAGGTTTTACAACCCAAAGGACAAACCAACCATTTTCATAGAACCAAAACCAACCTGATAAGGTAAAAATGTATTTTAAATGATTTTAAATCAAAGCCAGAAATCGATTAGGTAAAAGAAGCATAGCACAATCAATTTTATATGACCATCTCCGAAAATTAGGGTTTTTAATGCCCGAACTACAAACCAACTAATTAACTTTGATTACCTCAAATTTATAGTTTTAAAACACAATTAAACTAATTTTAGATAAATCTAGAAAATCAATTTCAATGAAATAATCTTCCGAGTAGTCAATTTAAGACAATTGGTTTCTGAAATTAGGGTTTTAAAGCCCAACACACAAACTCGAATAATTCAAATTAATTAATTCCATTTGAAGATGTTAGAATTCAATTAATACCATTTCAACTATTTCTATAAATTCAATTTTAGAAAAACAACCATACAAATAACTAATTTCATAATTTCACTTAAAATCTTAGGTTTTAGGCCTGAAAATGCAATTCGGTTGAATTATATTAATTTATTCAAATTGAATGTTTAGAAATGTAATTAGACATATTTTATAACATGTCATATAATCAATTTCTCAAAACCAACAAAAGAAATGCCCAATTTAGAATAATTAGAGTTTCTGAGCTCAGAACGCAAATCCGATCATTTCTTACTAAAATATATAAATTGATGGTTCGGAATTGTAATTAAATGTATCCTAATGTAAATTACATAATCAATTGAATAAAACAACCCAACTACAAAATATAATTTAGACCCGCAAGAGTTTTGACCTAAAAATCCAATTCTGATCAATTTCACACAACTTTTCCAAATCAACACTTTCGATATAAAATTAAATACATTTCAAACGATATTATAAAATCAATTGAGTGAAACGACTCAAATATGAAATCCAATTTCATCACACACGAATTTTGACCTAGAAAGTCAATTTCGATTAAATCCGCATAAATTTCTCAAATTGACGGTTCCGACATGAAATTATATATATTTTAAAGCGTAATGTAAAATCAATTTACCCAAATTAGCTTAATTGGACAAATCCCGAAAATTCGGGCATAACCCGACCAACAATCTGATATTCACAAATCAACCAAATACTCTACAATTAACCACTCCAAATTAATCATACCACATATGTATATATAATCAAACAATCAATTTAGCTTATCATAAGCTAATTCATACTCAATTAATCAAAACAAGGGTTAAGATTTTTAGAAATTTATACCAAACGAAACTAACAAATTGGGACGGGTGAAGGCCGGAGAAGATGCACCGGAGGTTGAGGACTACTCGCCAACAGCCAGCGAGGAGCGTTGTGGCTAGACGGCGGCGCGACCTGCGCTCCCCGCCACTACACACGGTTGCTGGTTGCGCTGCTTCAGCAGTGGCAATTGTGGTCGGCGGTCAGCTGGAGTGGAGGAGCAGGGAGGAGATGGTAGGCTGGGGTTTGGGGCTAGGGTGCAAGGAAACCGACGGTGTGAAGAGAAAAGAGAAGAGGGAGAGAAGAAGAGAGAAAAGGAAAAAGGAAGAGGGAGGGGATCGGGTACCGATCGGGAAATTTTTTTTTTCAAATACAAGCATATAATAAAATACTAAATATCTAAAACAATATTATTGGAAGATTTTATCTAAAATTTATTTAAGGAAAAATCATTTTGTAAGGATCCAAATATATAAAATCGATATAAGAGCCACATAAAGAATTTTGGAAATGTTTTCGAAAAGTTTACCAATGAACATAAAAATTTATATTGTTTATGAAAATACATTATAAGACCTCAAAAAATTATTTAAAAGCATATAAGAAAATATTTAAGCCAAATTCTAATAAATCAAGATTATTTTAAATAATTTCCGAAACATATCTTCCGCAACAAAAAGGGTAAAATGGAAGGAAATTAATTTTGGAAAGAAATCCATAAATAAGTTCCAAAGATCTTTTTAATTTAAAACTTCCCAAAGATCTTAACAACTTAAAAAATGAATAGATTCAAAGTCAGAAATATTTTCTACAGATAAAATCACTAAAATAAATTTGATTATTTTAAACGAAAATTTATAATTTAAATAATATAACTCCCAAAATAAAGTCGTAATCACACGACGAAGTTATAATAAAAAACGAATCTAGAATATTAAAAATCAAAATACAAGAAAGAACGAAAATATAGATTTTTAACCAAAAATCAAAATCATATGAATATAATAAAATCATGGTTGTGAATAAATTTATCTAGAATGATCCGCAATGACAACGATTAACTAAATTCAAATATGAAGTCGAAATCGTCTATAAATCCATTAAATGAATCGAAATTAAAATAATTAAATATTTACATCAAATTACGCTAATAAAATCATTAAACTTAATAAAATTGGATTTAAAAAATACGGGGTATTACATAGGAGCCTCAGAAAAAGCCAAGAAATTCAAATATGATTAAATTAGAAAGTTTTGAAAGAATTTAGATGACCAAAAGTGGCACAAAAGTCTTACGGGACTCAAACCTATAAGAAGGATTAAACAATAAAAATGAAACGCTTTAAAAACGTAATGAGTCAAATGAATGAAAAAAATTGATTACAAATATTTTTTTTCATAATTATAATAATAAATAAATTTTAAAATTTTGGGATATTACATCATTACCCCCTTAAAAATTACTTCGTTCCCGAAGTCAGGCAAAACAAGGAAAACATGCACACAAAAATGTTCTAAGGCATACAATGGGGTACTACCCCCTTAAAAAGAAACCTTATTACTAAGGTATCTCACCTAATCTAGAAGCATGTAATAACAACATCGAATCTCATCATTTGTCACTCATGTAGCCTCCTTTTCTCCATGACGCGTCTAGAGTACCTTCACCAGTAGATTCTCCCTTAACTAGGTTTGTTAGGTCTTCCAATCGATGATCTGAAGCAGTCTCTCAACATAGGTTAAAGACTCATCCAACTCGATATTGTTAGGATGTAGCACATGTGACGGGTCTGTAACATACTTCCTCAATTGTGACACATGAAAGATGTTGTGAACTCAGGACAAATCAATTGACAACACAAGGCGATAGGAGACCTCTCCAATCCTCTCAACAATCTCATAAGGTCCAATGAATCTCAAGCTAAGCTTTCCCCTCCAACTGAAATGCATCACACCCTTCGTTGGTGAAACCTTCAACAAAACTTAGTCACCCACCTCATAGCCTTCATGTCGTCGCCTTAAATCAGTATAACTTCTCTGTCTATCCTGAGATACTCTCAATCTATCCTATATCAGCTAGACCTACTGAGTCATCTCCTCTATCATCTCTGGTCCCAAACAACAGTCTTGCTAATGTCATTCCAACACAGAGGATTGCGACATCTCCATCCATACAAAGCCTCAAATGATGCCATCACAATGATGGTGTGATGACTATTATTGTATGAGAACTCAATCAAGTCTAAATTGTCCTCCCAACTACCCTAGAAGTCGAGTGCACAAGATCAGAGCATATCCTCCAAAGTCTGCATCGTCTGCTCTATCTGACCATTTCTAGCTAGGTGAAATATTGTACTCATCTTCAGCTTCATACCTATAGCCTCCTATAACCTTTTCCATAAATGTGAAAGGAAACTAGAATATCGATCAAAAACTATGTCAGATGGACTACCATGAAGTCTCACCACATGCCTCAAGTAAGCTCAAGCCAACTGATCCATACTCCATGTCAATCTCATTAGAATAAAGATGGCTGACTTGGTTAATTGATCAACCACTACCCAAATCATGTCAAAGCCACTCCTCGTCCTAGGCAACCCACTAAAGAAGTCCATGGAAATAGAATCCCACTTCCATTGAGGTATATCTAACGGCTGCAAAAGTCCCACCGGCCTCCTATGTTCAGCCTTGACCTTCTGAAAGGTCAAACACCCTGAAACAAACTCAGCTACCTCTCTTCTCATACCTGGCCACCAATACATCATCATGCGGTCCTTATACAACTTATCTCCTCTAAGATAGACAAAATAAGGTGTACAATGACCCTCTTCTAGTATCTTGGTCTTTAGATCACTACAGTTGGGTGGTACACACAATCAATCTCTAAATCTAACACTGCCATCATCGTGGATATGAAACCCCACAACTGTACCCTCACCAATCCTACTCTGGATGCCCTCAATCTCCAACCTATCCATCTTGAACCTCATCAAAAATTGAAGGTAAGATGATGAGTGCACTCACAGTAGCCTCAAGGCTACCCCCAGAGATCAAATCAATACCCAAGTTCTGAAGCTCATCATGAAGTCTACTCACTATGATCATTGGACTCAAGGAATGAGAAATCTTCCTACTCAAAGCATCAGCAACAACGTTGGCTTTCCCCTCATGGTAGGTCAACTCAAGATCATAGTCCTTCACCAACTCTAGCCATCTCCTCTAGCGCATATTTAGCTCTCGCTGCATAAAGCTATACTACAAACTCTGATGGTCAGTGAAGAACCTGCACTAGGTGTCATAAAGATAGTGTCTCCAGATCTTTAAAGCAAATACCACTACAGCTAACTCCAAATTATGAGTGAGGTAGTTCTAGTCATGTGACCTCAATTATTGAGAAGAATAGGTGAACACTCTACCATACTACATCAGAACACAACCCAATACATGTTTTGAAGCATCACTATATACCTCAAAACCATTAGTCCTCTCTGGAAATGTCAACACTAGTGTTGTAGTAAGATGATCAAAAATCCCCTTTGGCATCACTATATACCTCAAAAGGACTAGGAGACACTAAAAAAGCCAATGAATTCAAATATGATAATATTAGAAAGTTTTGAAAGATTTTAGATGGCCAAAAGTAGCACAAAAGTCTTACGGGACTCAAAACCATAAGAAGGATTAAACGATTGAAATGAAATGTTTTAAAAACGTAACGAGATTCAAATGAATAAAAAAATATTACAAATAATTTTTTTCATAATTATAATAATAAATACATTTTAAGATTTTAGGGTATTACATCTGGCTCAGGGTAAACTCCACAATGGCCTATGCCTGTTATATTCCAAGTCTCAAGAACATGTTCAAGTCCCTAATTCTTTACTCAGTGTTGTTAGCAATCCTCATGTAAATCCTACAGATTCTTGTGATACTTGGTATGTAAGATTAGAGCATGTACGCTTTGCAAAGCTGCAGACATTAGATCTAATTCCATCTAAATATAATGTGAATAGTATTGTTCCTTGTACTGCTTGTAATCAAGCAAAACAACATCGCCTCAATTTCCCACACAGGCACATATATACTAAAGAAACATTTGACTTAATTCATACTGATATATGGGGCCCATATCACATTCCTACTCACAATGGCCACAAATAATTTCTTGCAATTATGGATTATTACACTAGGCATACGTGGACACACTTAATTAGCACCAAAAGCAATGCCTTTACAGTTCTTAAAGCCTTCATTTCCATGATTCAAAATCAATATCATAAAATCATTAAGAGTATAAGTAGTGATACTCCCTTTGAATTGGGTTTCGGCAAAGAAGCCTCATCATACCTCATTTCTCTAGGTATTTTGCATCAGACATTCTACCCCTATACTCCACAACAAAATGGAGTTGTAGAAAGAAAACATAGACACCTCCTAGAGGTTGTTGGAGCACTTTATTTTCAATCCAAAATACCTCCTAAATTTTGGGAAAAATGCATACTTCATGCCACTCATCTTATCAACTATTTACCCTCAAAGGTCCTTCAAAACAAATCCCCACATGAAAAATTATCAGGTCATTCCCCAACCTTATCACACCTAAAGACCTTTGGATGTCTATGTTATGCCTCTACTTCTCCCAAACCTATAGATAAATTCTCACCAAGATCTCATCCTTATATTTTGTAGGATTTCCCATTGGAAATAAGGCATACAAATTGTATAATCTCACCATCAAAGCAATGCAATATTCTCGAGATGCTATATTTTATAAGAAATGTTTTCCTTACCATCATATTTCATATAATTCACTCCCAAACACATAATGTTTGTTCCCCATTGATATTCTTACACATACTCAATATACAGAATCTCTTGCTATCATTTCAACTAAATATATTACTCCACAATCATCATCACCCAAAGATCCCATTATTTCAATTTAAACCATTGATCCACAACCATCATCAACAACAGATACTGATACATATTCACATTCATCACCATAAATACTTCCCGGCAATTACACACTTCCTAGCCCAAATCCACAAACCATTCCACAACCAAACTCCACATTTAGAAAATCTACCAAACTCACCAAAATACCAATCCATCTCCATGATTATGTATGGAATGTTGCTTTCCTTTCATCAGAAAATCATTTCTATTCTCACACACTCATAAACTCATGTATTATCCCTAGCTTACATCCTAATTTCACCCATAGCTCCTACTTTTCATCTTCCACACATCATCATACACATATATCTGAGCCATTATCCTATGTTCAAGTTGCTGGTAATCCCTATTGGTAGGAAGCTATGAACAAGGAATTCTCTACCTTGGAAGCTAACAACACCTGAGAATTAGTGACTCTTCCTAAAGGTAAAAGACCTATCAGCTGCAAGTGGGTATATAAAGTGAAGTACAATGTAAATGGAAGTCTTGAAAGGTATAAGGCTAGACTGGTTGTGAGAGATTTCACTCAAAAAGAAGGAGAAGACTATAATGAAACATTTTCTTCGATAGTTAAAGTAACTACCATCAGATGTATTGTTGCGACTGCAATTATAAATAACTGGCCACTTTACCAATTCAATGTGAACAATGCATTTCTTCATGGTGATTTACATGAAGAGATTTATATGAAGACACCTCCGAGACTTCCTATTTTTTCTTCTTCTCTCATTTGCAAGCTGAAGAAATTACTATATGGTCTCAAACAATCATCAAGATAGTGGTACTCTAAACTCTCTAAAGCTTTAATTTCAAAGGGGTTTACTCATTCTTTGAATGATTACTCTTTGTTTATGAAAACATAATCTAATGCGTTCATTGTTGTACCATTATTCGTAGAGGACATTATTTTCATTGGTAACAACTCCACAAAAATCAACTCCCTCAAGAGCTATCTTCATCAAACATTCACATCAAAGGTCTTGGTTATTTGAGTTATTTTTTAGTGATGGAATTCCTACATGTCCTTGAAGGAATACTTCTCACTTAAAGAAAAATCATCAATGAGTTACTGGAAGAATTTCTCCTTTCCAATTTATCTCCATTCAATATCCCCCTTGAATTAAATCTTAAGCTTCATCTTTTTATGGGCCAACCTCTAGCTAATCCATCATCTTATCGACAGTTGATTGGAAACCTCAATTCTCTTCTTCATACAAGACCCGACTTGGCCTTCTCTGTACAATACCTAAGTCAGTTCATGCAAGCACATGATAATGCTCATTAGTCTGCTGCCTTACATGTTCTTCGATACTTGAATATTCTTCTCAATGCAAATCCTTGTTTTCAATTACAGGCCTATTGCGACTTTGATTGGGCAGCATGCCCTTATAGCTGCAAATTAGTAAGTGGTTTTCTCATTTTCTTGGGTGGAAGTCCAAATTCTTGGAAATCAATGAAACAACATATTGTTTCTTTACCTTCAGCAGAAGCCGAATACAGATCTATCAAACGAATTACTTCTGAATTGGCTTGGCTTACACAATTACTTCATGAATTGTGTGTTCCTAACATCACTCCTGTTCTAGTTAAATGTGATAATCAGGCTGCTATTCACATTGCCAAGAACCCATTTTACCATGAACGGACTAAACACATAGAGTTGGGTTATCATTATGTACGTGAACAACTAAATAGTGGCCTTATATCTCTCTCTCTTATGTTCCTACATCTTCACAGTTGGCTGATGTCATCACAAAGAGTCTCACTGACAAAACACACAACTTCATTATTTCCAAGTTGGGTATGGCTTCCCCACCTCCAGCTTGGGGGGTGTTGAACTCATAACAGAGCAGAGCAGCAGTAGTAGGTAGTAGCAATCGTACTCTATTATAGATATTTTTCAGGTTAAATACATATTAAACACATGTTAGATTATAAATAATAGAACTAACAACATAATGTAATTAGTGTAGTTAATTGATGTGTAATCAGTATGGTTAGTTGGTTGACTAGCTTGGCTATATAAGCCTTAAGCTAATTTTGTAATATTGCATAGTAATATATAATAAAAACTTGAAAGTTTGACTTCGACTATCTATTTCTTCTTTCTTCTTTATTAATCTTCTCAATCGTTTAGTAATTCTCCGCTAACTATGTAAGTTATATATTTTTATGATTTTTGTAAAGTCTTATGACTCAATTCGATTTTAAAATTTGATCCTAAGCCTCTATATTAATCGTAGGTAGAATTTCTATTGTAACAACTCTGAATAGAGGTAAAATGGGAGGAAAGAAGAAAACATTGAAAGATAAATAGCATACAAAAATAGAGCTCAAGGAAATCGATGATGCACTCTATGGTTGTGTTGCCATGACGGTAATGGTCAAAAAGAGAAAACAATCTCGTAAGAGAAAAATCACCGAGAAGTGTGTTATGAGTGGTTGGAGGGGGAGATAAGAGTAGGCGTGTGCTGGAACGGTGGACGAGAGAAGAGGTCAAGAAAGAGTGTAAAAAAATTATTTTTATATTTTCTTTTTAAAAACATGTAGAAGGAAAATGAGATAATTTAACTAGGTATATGACTGTTCATATTATCTGATATCTGATGATCCAATCCGATATTTGAATCCATCCGATCCGAAATATTAAATAACCGATCCGATATTTTTTTCAAATCAAATATCCAATTCGATAAATAAAAGATCAAATAAATCAAATATCCAATATAACAAATACAAATAATATATGATCCGATAAATTATATACATATACACTCTAAACACTCTTTATTTTTCATAAAATTTTATTTTATATAATTAAATTATGTATGTATGTATAATTTGAAATGAGTATTTATTGTAAGTAAATTTTATACTTTTTAATCATTATTTTGATTAAATATTTAATTATTATCCAAAATTTAAAATTATTAATTGAATATAATGTGATTTAATACTTAAATCAAATATTTAGATCATATTTGTTTAAATTGGATCAATTTTTTATTTTTCAATTGAATACTTTTTTATCTAATATTTTTTAATTGTGGTTCACTTAAAAGTATCGGATATCCGACGAATTATTTGTTATTCGATCCAAAACTCCGAATATCTGAATTATTGGATATCCAATATTTCAAATATCTAAAAAAAATTATCGGATATTCGATCTATAAAGATTCCTAAGTATGGGTACAGTAAATGTAAGAGTAAAATAAAAACTTTATATAAAGTTTAATAGCGTTAAAATAAAAATCTAGCAGGAAAGTTATATGGTGCTTAATTTTGAAAATTCATGATAATTTGATTGCGTCTCATACACTTAACGTAGTATTCGATCCAAAACTCCGAATATCTGAATTATGGGATATCCAATATTTCAAATATCTAAAAAAATTTATCGGATATTCGATCTATAATTTGACCTGAGTTTATTTATTTTTAAATTTTTATTAAAAATTAGTTTTTAAAAATAACTCTTTTGACATGACGGCGGTAGAGTGAGGGGGGGCAGAGCATGGAAACGAGAATGGGAAGATTGGCTGTCCTTTAGCTTTCTCAAGAATCTGCAGCATATTTCTTTTAGAAAATAATCGAATATTTTAAATTTAGAGAACCAAAAATATTTTGGTCTAAAATAGATTACCACAATTTTATTTTTAAAGCAACAAATTACGTCATTCTTCTTTCTGCACCTAGTCACCGACACCAAACTGGCATTTAATTGGTGGTGCCAATTTTGTCCTGCTCATCATGCCTGGATTTCAAGCAAAACTGAAAAAAAAAAATTGTGATATGCGAGAAAACCGTTGAATTATATAAATAAATACCCGAAGGTAAGATGAGAGCTTTCAGTCAATTTGGGGTTCAGTAAAGCGTCGTGCTCTGAACCCTCTCTCTCTTCTGCAATTCCTTCAAATCGCAGCAGGGTTGTTCGTAACTTCACACGCTTCTTCCTCACTTAATTGCCCCACGTTCCGTTTACTATATTACACAACCAGACCAGAGCAAAGCCAATTGAGTTGAAGAGGAACAGAGGAAGCAAAAGCTAGATAACCGAGCTTCAGATCTACTGGGCACTGAATTTTGATTGTTCGCAGCTATGGCGTCCAAGCTTGTCATGGTTGCCATTTTCATATGTGATCTCATTGCCTTTGGTCTTGCTGTAGCTGCTGAGCAAAGAAGGAGCAGCGTAAGTACACACACCAGCCTTTCCTTCTTCTCTAGTGTTCCCCTTTTCATCTAATTCCCTGCTTCGCTCGCATAGATGATGATTTTTTTCTTATGCTCAGATGGAGATTTTTATTTTTTATTTTGAAATGATCGATTAAGACCGCGTGACTTGTTAGTTAGAGAACGTAACGTGAGGGTGGTTTGGTTTTCCTCTGAAAGGTTGTTGGATCGAATGTGCTTTTGATGTCGTTATGTATTACATTTGGGTTTGAAGTCTTATATGTTTGCCGAAATTCTCCGTTCTTGAGATCAGATTAATTAGTATCTGAATGAAACTAGGTCCTGGTGGGAAACTTACAAGTATAGTAACGGATCTTGTGCTATTTACTGCTTTCCCAATTATTGAAGTCTTACATCACTTATTTTCCGTCCGCACTATTGAGATCAGAACCACGCAATTCTCTTCCTTCTCTTAACAACATTCGCATGATGATGTAGAAGAAACGCAGCATGTTTCGGTTTCTAGCTAGAGAAGGGGCCTCTAATCAATGGATCTCGTCTTTGACAGGCTAAGATTGTAAGCGATGATGGTGCAAATTATAGCTTCTGTCAATATGACTCTGATATCGCAACAACTTACGGTGTTATTGCATTTTTCTTCCTCTTGGGTAGCCAAGTATTAGTAATGGCAGCAACTCGATGCTTCTGTTGTGGGAAGGCTTTGAACCCATCAGGATCCAGGGCTTGTGCTGTCATCCTTTTCATCCTCTGCTGGTAAAGTAGACCGGAACCTTCACCCATTTACTCTGTACTTCCTTCGCACAATACTACAATAGTATGAATGATGCAAATCTGTTATTGTTCTTTCCAGGCTGACCTTCTTAATTGCTGAGGTGTGCTTGTTTGCCGGGTCGGTGAGGAATGCCTACCACACTAAATACAGGAACTTCTACGAAGATCAGCCTCCTTCCTGTGCTACTCTGAGGAAAGGAGTTTTTGCAGCTGCAGCTGCTTTCACTTTTTTCACCGCCATAGTTTCTGAATTCTACTACGCTAGCTATTCCAAGGCTAGAGGAGGCTTCTCGCCGTATGGTGGAGGAGAGGCCGGCGTGGGAATGGGAACCTACAAGTGAATGCTGCAGACCGACCATTCCCGCTGAAGCTGCCTTAGTTGTGTTTGGTTGTAGTGTAACTAGTGTTTCTCCTGATAAGTCTTTGTATCTGATTTTATACACATTCTTGTATTTTATTTTATTTTTTCCTATTTCCGTGTCCAATTATTGTGTTCTTCTTTGATGTAAGATGGTAGCAATAATCGCGTGAACAATTTTTATGATTTTGTACAATTCAAATCCATACGGTGCTAGTAGATTGAGATGTTTCTATGAATAGTTTTTGGTGATCGAGCGATTTGTCAATGAAGGATTATCTACCAGATATGGAGCTGCCTTTGCAAATCCTGTTTGGTGATGTAGATAGGGAGGCGTACTCGTTTGTCCTTCATTCTAAAGTCGATGAAAAGCTTTGGATGCGTAAATGTTCTGATATATACTTGGGCTGATTATTGAAACATCTGCAGAACGGTAAGGATCCATAAGCAAAAACAAGTTCAATAACTAGCATTAAGATTTGGTGATTGCATATTTCTATTTGATGTTTTCGTTTTGGACTAACATGCGAAAGAGAGAGAGAGATTCGTTTGGAGGTGGAACACTTCACCGGCAAACATGCTGCCGTGCTTAACTAAGGTTTCTTGCCCTCGATGCTGTAACTTCTTCTCATAGCTTCCAACCTGCTTTCGATGAATTCATCCGATCTCGCATTTATGTCGGTGAAAACCCTGGAAAAGCGTCCCGTTACGTAACCCTTAGGCTTCAGATGTTCGGGCTCCTTAGGCAGCGTTGATTTCTCTTGAGGTAAGTTGGCATCCTTGTTAACCTTCTTCTCCTGTGCACTATCTTTCATCATGGCATTGTTTTTGGGAGTATCACCCTTGGCTGAAAAATCTTGCCGCTCTTGAGAAACGGAGGCTGGTTGCACCGGTAGTTGGGGGTGCTTCTCTGAACCTGGTTGTGGGGGGAGATTCCCTGAACCTTGTATGGAAGGAGGGATTGTTTTCTGGTTCTTACCCTTGGCTGAAAAATCTTTCTTCCTGATATCATTGGTTTTCCAAGAATCTTCGTGTATTTCTTCGATCTCCCTCATTTCTAGGACTGGACGCCCCAATTCTGGCTGCTGTTTGGGTAAGGCACGGGAGGCATGAGTTGGTGTGGCCCTCTGCCTAAGGCTTGCAGCAATTATGAACTTGATGTTTATGATTTTTTCATAAATCCATTTGCAGATTCTCAAAGGCTGAGAATTGTTCCTTTTTTGCCGCATAGTTGCGAAATTCATTCCCTATAAAACTAAAACAAAAACAAAGGAGGAGGGATTGTGCAGTTAGATTAGACATGGGTGCCGGAAGATTATCAGATGGACATAAGGTAATAGGTCTGTGATTCTAACCTTCAAAGTTGAGGTAACAGAAGAGTATGTACTATGCTTTTACCATATTTTAACTTACTTTAAGGAGCTATTTCTTACTTTAACACCATCTCCAAACGATACCTGAATTGGATGAAGTATGTGAAGTCTTCCTTGCTTGAAGCCATCGAATTCCTTACAAGAAGTGCAACTTGGTCTATAAACTGCGATTGGAAACCAACAATACGACGACTTCAAATTATAATACGAGAACCAAAAGAATACATTTTCTTTCATCAGCAAAATGAAAACGCAACATTTCGGATTCCAAAATTTCTTTTATAGCAATTAATTTAAACTAAATGTTAAAAATCGATTATTTTATTTTTATCTATAATTTTCCTATACTACTAAACGTTTTAGTGCAATAGCTTTCATTGAAATAATCCACTATTAGCACGTTTGCTATGCTGAGGTAAGGCTGTGTAAATTAGGACCTCCTCGAGTCCTGCCTGTGGCATCCACAAAATTCATATGGGATGGACGATATAGACTTATGGTGTCCTTCAAATCATTGTTTGTTTGGTGTGTCAACCTTGAACTCATACAAATTATACATTATTTCAACATTGTTTATTTCATTTTAAGAAAAGTACAACTTATTATCTCATTTATAATAATTTATTATAAAATTTTCTTCGGTTAAAGAAATAAAGTTAAAATGCATGTATAAAAAGAATGGCATTATTGTTATAAATATCCTATTTAGTTGGCTATAAATCTCACAACAATTATAGTCAATATTATTCTATTAGACATAATATTACTCATCAATCATATATCATTATATATGTAATTTCCTAACCCTTTATATCTTTAAACCCCCCATCTCCCAATACTCCTCACCTTAGTAATGTCTATATGCGTGGGATGTATAAGAAAATATTGTTAGGAGTATAAATTAATTATAGTATATAAATTACATGATATTAAAATAAATACAACATTATTATTAACGAATATAATAATAAATATAATGCTGATAATAATATATCATATGTACCTTATTAACCAAAATGATATTATAACATGAAAAGGAAGAAATTAAATTTATATTCTTATGCCATTGCTTGGGCGTCTAATTTAATCCATATAAAAATTTAACAAGTCGATAATCTTTTTCTCCTGAACAAGAGCAATAAACCCTTCATATTGTTCCATATTGATTTCTTCATCTAGTTCGTCGTGCAAGAATATTGCTTTTACATCTATTTTATGTACTTATAATCCTTTTACAACTTCTATTGGCAATAGCATAAATATAGACACAATTCTTGTAACTGGTGAATATATATTGAAAAAATCAATATCTTCCCTTTAATTGTAGTCCTTGACTACACCTCTAATTTGTTAATTAAACCATCTTCTTTTAATTTCTTCTTAAATATCCACTTATATCCTAAGGGTTTGTTCACATGAGGCAAGTCAACCACTCCCCGTGTATGGTTTTATATGATGGATTCAATTTCGATACTTATTGCTTTTATTGAATAAGTAGATTAGAAGAAGACATAGTTTCCTTAAATGTTTGGAACTCATTTTCTAGCAAATATGTTAGATAATCTAGTACAAATGATTTTGAACTATTAACTCTCTTACATTGTCTAGATTCATTTGGATCAACCTCTTTGTTCTCATTAACTATAGAATCTCTGTCTCTTTAGTGAAACTAGCTCACTATTTATTATGTATAGACATATATTTTCAAAAAGTATACAAGCCTTTGATTATGTAATGGTGTTGACATGAATGTTAGGAACTTTTGATTTGTGAATAAGAAAATGATACACACTACTATTATATGCATGACTAATGAATACACAATCAATACTTTTTAGTCCTAGCATGATCCTCTTTGGCTTTGGAACTGCTTCTTTTGCTAAGCACTCCCACATTTTTAAGTATTTGTAGTTAGGTCTTTGATCTTTCCATTCTATTAAGAATGTAATTTATAGATAATAGGGTTCCCCCCAACAAGTTATCTACTAATCTAAAACTAATCAACATGGCATTCATCACATCCTCCATTGTCATATTATTGTATTATGCATTTCCATTTTAATTAAGTGCATGAAGAGTAGTAGTTTGGTGAATAATACCATGTTCCAAATAAAAATTTTCAAATAGCTATTCTTATTCACCTCCTCTATCACTTATTATTGCCTTAATCTTTTTACTAAGTTAATTTTCAACTTTTGCCTAATACCGTTTACATACTTCAATTGCTTCATCCTTTCTTTGCAATAAATATACGTAGCAATATTATGTGAAAATATCTATGAAAGTAATGAAATATTTTTTTACCACCTCTAGTTTGCACAGATTTTAGATCACATACATCAGTATTAATTAATTCTAGATGTTCTAAATTCATTTTGACAAAATAAAAGTGTTTCCTTACCATCTTTGACTCAACACATACTTTACATTTATGATTAGTATCAAATTTATGTTTAGGTAGACAATCTAAATTCATTAATCTAAAAATTAGATCATAATTAACATATTCTAGTCGTTCATGCTAAATATTAAAGTATTAAAGGAATCAAGCATATAAGAAGAAGAAACACGACTATTATTATTATTATTATTATTATTAATTATTTTGAGTCCAGTAGTCTTAACATTCATCTTAAAGAGAAAATCATTAAGATATCTCTTTCCTACAAATATTTTATTTTTAGTAATTATAAACTGATCAGATAAAAAAACTAACATAAAACCTTTCCTAATAAGCAAAGATCCAAAAATGAAATTCTTTTTTATGTTTAGCATATGAAGCACATCACTCAGGGTAAGATTTTTCCCACTTCTCAACTTGAATTTCACATTTCCACGATCGATCACATTAGAAGATGAGGCATTTCTCATAAAGAGTTGTTCTTCACCATCTTTAACATATTGATACTCAAAGAACATCAACTTGTTACCACATATATGGCTAGTGGCTTCAATATCTACCCACCACTTGTTCGCATTGCCAACGAGGTTGCGTTGTGATACCGCTGCTAAAAGGTTCACAACATCAAAATCTTCAAATATCTTGTCTATCTCCATGATATTCACTTGAGTGTTACTTTTCTTAGACTTTTTTGAATTATGATAATCCTTTGTATGATGTCATTGTTTTCCACATTGATAAAATTTTCCTTTGAATTTCTTGGAGATATTAGATTCTATATTGAAACCATCTTCACTATGCTTTCTTTTCTTTCTTTTTCTAACCTATTTTCCACCATGGTGGCTCTAGATACCATAGAATTCAAGCCTCTAGACTTGCAATTATCTTCCTTGATTATTAAACAGACAAAAAGGTCTTCAAATTGTATTTCCTTACACTTGTGCTTAAGGTATTTTTTAAAATCTTTCCAAAATGGTGGTAAATTTTCAATTATTGCAGCGACTTGAAATAATTCGCTAAGAGACGTACCCTAAGTGTGTATATCATGAATGAAAAATTGAAATCCCTCAACTTAGGATATAACAAACTTGTTATCTGCCTTTTTATAATCCAAAAAATGACCGACAATAAATTTCTTTATCCTGAAGTTCTCCATCTTATATTTGGAATCCAAAGAATTCCAAAATTTCTTTGTCATCTCAGTACCTAAGTACACTAATATAATGTGTCATCCAATCCATTTAAGATGTAATTCTTGCATAGAAAAATAAAATGATTCCATGCATCTATCGTAACTACATTGAATACATGAATTCCCTCTTCATCAAGTTTAGGAGAGATATCATTGAGAAACTTGACCAAATTTAATATAGTCAAATATTTTATTTTATTTTGTCAAATCTTGAAATTTGACCCATTAACTTTGTGGTTTTTCACCAAAACTTACCGTGTTTTTACCATTTATAACTAAGTTTGTATATGATGTCATTTCTCTTACAAAAATAGAAATCTAATAATTAAAAGAAGGTTGTAGAAGAAAACAAGGCATAACAATTTATCAAATAAATACCAACATTTTATACTATAACAAATAACGAAAAAACAAAAGAAATTGTCTTAAGATTGTTGGAAGTGTATATTAATTATGGTATAGAAGTTATATGATTTTAAAATAATAAAAAAAATTATTATTTATAAATCTAATAATAAATATAATGCTAATAATAATATATTAGACATACCTTACTAACCAAATAATAATATAAGATGAAAAAATAGGAAATTAAATTGATATCCAAATCCACCGAATTTATGATGTGTTATTAAGATAATTTTGCTTCCACTTATAGTGTTTAAAGTTGTGAACAAAGTGTCTCCTAGGACAAAATAAAAAAATTCTTATCAAAAGCATCACTTCAAATTGATAAGATCCCGAAGAATTCAACATTATACTTGGTCCTCAAATTAGATATTTTATAGTAGAGATAAAAGGGGGAAATGAGAGAAATATATGGCGTGGAAAATCTAAATGTTTAATCCAAACAATTGGATAGGATTTTTTTTTACCCAATTACATTAAGTGGATCGCATAAACCAAACAATACAAATCTTAAAATTTAGATTCAGATGTTGCGTTAATAGTTAGGTGAAGTGTGTGTCTGTCAAACAATGATTATTTGAAGTTCCTGTCATTTGGCTAATCATGTGTAGTCTCAATTTTGGGTGCATGGTAAATATTTTTGTGGTCTTTCCAATGCCCACTCTTGCCCAAGTTACTATTTGGTTTGCCTAGTTGTTAATCAAAATTGATTCCCCTTATTCTCATGTACCATGCAATGATTTCATTTGTTCCAATTTTTTTGTTTCTTTTTCCACTCTCTGTTTCCTTTCACACACATGTCCTTTCACATCTACAATATAAATTAGGGTAGTGTTATTCGATTTTGGATCCTCGTAAAAAAAGAGTCTAATCCCTTTTTACTAATCAATAGGAGGAGCCCCATAATTTTGTCTTTCATGTTTATATGGATCGAGATACTATGGCCTAAAGAGACGGATATGAACTAACAAATTTTTGCTTGGATATTAGAGAAAAAAAAATGAATGGTGAGGTCCTAACCTCACAAAAAAATGAAATCAACATAGGATTTTGGTCCTCTCTTAAACTGTTAAAAACTAATCATGTAGTAAAAGGGATGGTAGACATAGAAATATTGTAATTTAATGCAGGATTAAAGCTTAAATAAAAGCTACTACTATTTAGTCTTATTCTGTCAAGAGGTGATAAATGGGTCATACAGATCAATTTTGGGTCAGGTCAATCTCGGTTAGGTTAAAATCGGGTTGTTATGTAGTCATAATGGTTTCAGATCTATTAACTCTAGGATAGATCAGGTCGATTCAGATCTACTAAATCTGGGTTGTATCAAATTTAGGTAAAGTTAATTCAATTTAGAGTTTTTATTAACATTAATTGTTATCAGACTAATATAATTAATAAATTAAAATTTGTGATTTATTATTATTTTTTGCTTATCACATTAATTTTTATCATAATATATGTAATGATATAACAAATTATTATCATAATATATACAATGATAAAACAAATTGCTATTATAAAATATCTAATAATGATAATAAATTACTATCATTATTGGTATTATTATTATAACTATTATTATGAAAAATAATTATGAATATTATTATATACATAAATATAATGATTATTATAATAATTTTAATTATTATGTTAATTATAATAATAATAAGTAGTAGTAGTAGTAGTAGTAGTAGTAGTAGTAGTAGTAGTAGTAGTAGTAGTAGTAATACTTATTATTGCTATTATTATCACTGTCAGAAATATAATAATCATTATTATTAGTAGAAATATAGATAATTTTTTTTACTATTGCTATTATACTAATATATATTATAATCATTATATTTACAGTTATTAGTTTTAAGTTTATAATATTTATAACTATAATAATAATATAAATTTATGTGGTCTAATTTAATTGATGCTAATATGATATTAAAATAAAGTAAGAAGAACAAAGTCTTATCAGTTTTGTTTCATTTGTTGTCGTATGGGTTGCATATTTTTGTTCGCATAAAATTTTATTAAAAAGATAATCTATTGATGTTTATGTATCATATTTATATGAAAATTTATATGAAATAAAATGTTACATTTATTGATCAAAATTAACTTTAATTTGGATCAAGTTTGAAATAATGTCGGAATATGGGTTAGGATGGAGTCAATTCATTTTGGATTGGGTAAGTTCAGGTTAGTTTATTATCGAATTTATGTTTGTGTATGGATTAGATTTAGGTCGGGTTATTTTCATGTTGTTCATTTCATATATAGATCACTATCAGGTTAGCTAAATTCGGGTTGTGTTGGAAATGTTTTGAATTTTCGGATTGAAATCGGGTTTAATTTTTTGGATTCAAATCAAATTTTAGATTAAATTATTCAATTCAAATTAGGTCAGGCTAGACTTGTTTTGTCAGATCTATTTATAACTCACAAGTGTAGGGGTCTAAATGTCATGGTATTGGGGAGCATCTCCTCTCTAATCATCAGAAAATAATAAAGGCATGCAAAAAATGCCAACACATGTTAATTTTATTTCAAAAGCATCTTGTTATACTAAAAATACTTATTTACATGTTTCTTCCTATACCCAATTTCCTTCTCTCTTTTCTTTTTTTTTTGAAAAAAAAAATCCCCTTCTTTTTTGCTAGATAAAAATGAAGCTTCAAACATGCTTCTATCATAGCAAAGGTATCCATGGTTGCGGTAACAAAATACTACTTAATATCCTCAAATGGAAACTTAATATTAGAAATGAAGAGTCAATTATCTCTATTCAAAATACAAAATAAGAGTATTAATTTATTTGTATATGTATTTACATCCACGATTGTTTTATTTATATTAATCTTAGGTTTTAGTCTTTTTAATTTAGTTTTTCCTCATGTTTTCCTCCTCAAATTTTTTACTTGCACTACGTCTACAATTTCTCATCATTAATGCCCCAACTTCATCATCCATTTTTAGTAATGAATCATATATATCCCATTTTTCTTCCTTCCTAGTTCACCCCAATCTAATAAATATTCTCTTCTTGTGCCTCATATAAGGATTTTTAGATCTAAAAATCTATCTCCACTATCCCTACCCTAATCCATTCTTTGAATTAGCAATTTGGAACAAATTCAAATTTACACCACCAACTTGAGTAACTGAAAGATCATCAAAAGATTTGTAAGAATTTTTTTACTTATTTAGAACTATTTATTAAAAGTAATTATCCTCTAAACAAACTATAATCAACTAGAATTTATAATATAAGTTGCAATCAAACACCAAAAAATACTAGGAACTATCAAAGAATATGAAACAACAAAGAGAGAAATAGAAAATTGGTGTTGTAGTTGATTTCTCAGATAAATCAAAACTAACAATTTCATAATTGTGTAACAAAAGCTAATAGATGAAGTTTGGAAAGAACATTAGAGTTGTCTCTCAATAATTAGTGCAATTTAGCTTTCTTAATTAATAATCTTCATCTGCAACGGATTATTAGAATTGCTCTCTAGGTTTGAGTATTTTGACATTCAATTATGTTTGTCAATTATTATTATTATTATTAAAAAATATCTCTATTGGTGCTGAGAAATATTTTAAATAGAGTTTTTTGGTAAATGATATACATTTACAACAAAAATGTCATGTGTCGTCATCTTATACACTATTGGATACTCTAGTAAATTTCATTCATTAAAGAGGAGTTGAGTCCAAATAGTAGGACATTGGTTGATAATGTATAAGATTAGTTGGCCTTGTCTTAACCAATTATTATATGGTGTAACCGTATAAATATTTTTCATGGTGTATATGGTGGCATTTAATTAAATAAAGAAATAATTGTTGGAATGTTAAAATTTGCGTGTTAGTTTTTGTATGGTCATAATTGTATTAATAATACAAACTTCATGTTTCACCATGGTGTGTTTGGTGTTTTACTACGATATACTTTATGTTTTACCATGGTCCAAATTCGTGCTTCACCATAGTTTGCTTCATGTTTTCCCATGATCCAACATTATATAATCTTGCTTATCTCTATTATTTTGTTTTACTACGATGTGTTTGGTGTTTCATCATAGTGTACTTGGTGTTGCACTACGCAATACTTTATATTTTATTATGGTATGCTTTATGTTTCACAATGGTCGAATATTATGTAATCATTCTTCTCTCAATTGTTATCTTTCACCATGATACGATTAGTGTTTTTCCATTGTTATATTATATTTTATCACTTTTACTATAATGTTTTTGCTAAAAATATATCAATATGAATCTCTATTTGTAGATAAAAATCTCATAAAATATTGTAATATTTTTTTTTGATAATCCTATTAATAGATATTTCAATTTAAAAAAAATAGCATCGCAACGACATCATTAATATATAGAATGTGCACGGTGTGTATTGTGACATCATAAAAATTACATGTCTTAGCTCCTCTATAATGAATGAAATTTATTGGACATCATGATTGGCTTCTATAAGATCATAGCATGGCTCCAAGTCATAAGTAAATTAAAGTTACATGATTTCTAATCTATAATGCATGAATTTGACGTGGGTTGACATTATTTTATTGTACAAGGGATTGAACATGTTAGTTGCAATGGATGTCATCATTGGAATAAGAAACTAAAAAGCATACTTTGATATATTTGCTTCGCTCATATGCTTGATATTTTAATGTGAGGACCCACATGCTTAGAGTATTAAAACACTGATTTGGCATGAATAGTTATTATTCTTTGATATAGTGTCATTTGATTAGTATTTTGATCTATCAATTGATATATATTATCTATTTAATTGTTGAAAAGTAAATAATACTTTCAATTGATATCAATTTTTGTTTTAGTAAGAATTTTTTTCCTATCCAAAATAAGTCTAATGTATTCTTAGAACTCAAGTAAGATATATAACGAAAGTAAATGTATAATCTCTTATATCCTTTATAGAACTCAAGCAGACACATTTGGACCATAAACTTATACCATGGTATATTATGTTGCATCAATTTATGGAATATAAAGGCCACATGTTACATGTGCCAACAAGTAATGTTGCATTTGTAAATTGGGCTCAAGTTGTTAAGTGAAAATCTATCCAATTAGGATGATAATACAATATCATTACTTTAAGTTAGAGGTAGAACAATCTAGTAGACTCATTAAATCTACATTTGATTATTAGACTCTTGTTGGTGAGGCTTAGAAGTGATATGGCAATATACAAGAAAATGTATTATTTAGGTACAAAACTACAAATCAATTACCTATCTTGTTATTTTTCTTAAATTGAGTCTCTTAGAATAAACTTATCTTAAAGTTTGAACGTGTCATATCTGTGCGTTAGTGCGTGTGCTCCTCTATAGATATGAAGGTAAATCACAAAAAAAGGTTGAGATTATTAGTTTGTTTAGCCTTAGTGGAAGAAAGAAAAAGATTGAGATGAAAAAATAAGCAAGCACATAGAAGACATAATCTATGAGATAAAGACCTAAGGGAAAATCCAAGTGCACTTGATGTTTATTCTTACTAAATGTAGCTTAGCTATCATTTGCATTCATTATTGCCAAAAAAACTATGAACATCTAATGTATTGACTGATGTTCCAACTTGTGGAAGTCCTTATAGTAACTCTTATCGAGTTATTGGCAAGTGAGAAATGCATCAAAATCTTATTATATGGGTCTAAAGAGTTAAACTCTTAAAAGATAAATTATAATAATTGAAATAGGATAAATTTTCAGCAATAACTAAGGAGGTTATTAAATGAGTCAACATATCCATAAAATTAGAATATGAGTGGAGAATATGTCAGCAAATGAAATATCTAGAAACTAGTCAAACATAGGTGTAACATGGCATAAGGTAAAACATTGGTAAAGTATTTACTTCAATAGTTACGGTTGATAATGGATAAAAGCAAAAAATCATTCTCCATACATCACATAATGTTGTTACATAAATAATTGGATAAGTTAGAGTAGATATATATATGTTAAATGTATCTACATAATAATTATGGTTTCTATGGATACAAAGTCTAACACTCAAATGTGTCAAACTAATAGGCTATAATTGAATGCCCGCACCAAAATAATTTAATTCAAATAGGACTTTGTATAAAAGCTATGTTTTTGTTCATCATTGATTTTTTTTATTGGCAGAGTTTTAAAATGGAACATTGATAACATGGAGATACATATAAATAAATCACGCGTAATCTAATATATAAAGAAGATATGCAATGTTGAAGAGGAGAAAACTATACTTTTTTCTTTAATTATGGTTTTGTTCCACATGTTATTCCGACAGTGTTCTCAACCATGGGGAGTATTCAAATATCATGAGTTACACATACAGAACTCGCCATGACATCAGCATCCCTATTTTTCCGCACGAATACCGCTCCCCTAAGCTCCTTAAAGAGCAGCCTCAACAACTACATACCCATTTTACATTAGTAGGCCAATTTTAGCAGAGAAGCTGATCATCATACTCCATAGACCTGATATGGAGAAGGAAGAAGAACTACAGCTTGAGATTTGTATCATCAAACAGCGCACATGCGTAATTGGTATAATCTAAAATGATGAACTAGCGCAATTGACAGAGCCCATCCCAAGTTGAATATATGCCGATAATGTGCTTAAACTCTGAATACATCCCTCCTCACCATGACAGGTTGAGGAATTCACGACAGATACCTGGCAAAATAAGTTGTGGGAAAAAGTACTATCAATGAGTGAAACGTGAATGAAACGCGCTGGAGTACCATACAATTGAAGAAGCATGGGACAATAAAAATGTGCAAGGCTATTCCATGAAACATAAAATTCATTTGTATGCAAATTCTATCTAAATAATGAATAAAATACAACAGACCACGGCTAGCCGAAGAGCATACTTTAAAATCTTGACAGAGATCCTAGTGTATCTACAGAGTTACAGTCCATTCTTTAAGCAAGCAGCAACAAAAGAAATTAAGCCCAGAATCTACGAAGCACATGAATGCCGACATCAAAGGAGATGAAAAGCATGCAAAGGACCTTTTTTTTGTTTACCTCTTACAAAATTCAGTGACGTATTTAGAGCCGTTGTAGAACATGAACCGCATCAAAACCAAGATGAAGTATCTGATAAAATTAAGGAACCCAAGAAAGTAACATCTACATAGCACATATGTACCACAATTCCAAAGGCCAATTTTTTTCTACAATAGATGTACATAAATATTTGCAGATTCAAATTAAATCGGACCCAACAACAAACCATAGAGGTGAGTGGATAGGAAGAGGGGGGAAATGTTCGACTGAATTCCTTAACAATTGGCCTCCACCACGGTTCAATTAAAGGGTTAACCTCTAAATGACGCAGGAACTCTCTTCTTCCCCCAGCCCATCTTTATGTTCTTATAAGCACACTCGCCCCAAATACTGTGACGGGACTGCATGAATTGTTTTGTAGGTTTGCGCATTAAACAGTGCAACCATGCTTACAAAGAGTACACGGACAAGTAGGTTATACTGAATATCCATCAGTTCAACTAATTTTAAATGAAGCATTCCATTCATGAAAATACCAACGGAAGCTCCTCCTTTTCTCTCTTTCTCCCTCCTCCCCAGTCCCCACCTCCAAATTGACTTGTATAGCAAATATAGGTAGAAAGACAAGCTGGCTTAACTATTCAGTGTAGACAAATTTAGCAAAAAGCGGAAGTAAAATGCCCACGGCTAAACAGCTAGGGAGCTAGACATGATATGCGGCATAAACAGGTCATATATCGGGCAAATAGGAATAATATTGAAAGTTGGTAAAATGCATCTGATTTCTGAGCACCCGTCTGTGCGTTTTCCAAAGGTAAGGAAGCTAGTTAAATCTCTTCCAGCTCAGTAGTTCTGCCCACTCAATCCAGATAGATATTGGTTACTCAACAACCACTGACCTGTATATGACCGGTAATTAATCCCCAAAAGAGATGTCTCCGTTATTTAGTTTCAGATACACAAGACAATGATACATAAGACTGAAGTAAACAAAGTTCACGTATCAATGAAAAATGATACTGAAGAGGCAACGTTCCCACCAATGCAGCATGTACAGTCTGAAAATAACAATGTAAATGTAAATCTTCCGCTGCATCCAGTTCATAGCTTCTGCAGTACATCTTCACCCCTGACACATTACAGCTAAATATTCATCCATTCACAATCATATATTGCATCGATTCACAATTCAACCAGAAATAATTGCGCAATATTCCTTAAGTTACAAGATAAATCAGAATTTTCATAATTAATTCAACCGATGGCCTGCTAAATAATATTTGATCAATCGAAATGGTGTATCATACAGAAAGAAAAAAAAAATGACAGGCATTTTTCAACTTCCCAGAAATGTCATGATCCTAGTTAAGCTTGAGGAGAGATATGTCGGGGAAAGGCAGTGAATCTATTTGATAATGGAACTCTCACCGTACACTTACGCAGCTTCGGCTAAGAATATTGAAGTGAAATTGAAGACGAACTGGAAATTTTGAACCTCGATAGGCCGATACTGATTCCAAGGGGACAAGAGAGCCAACAGAACAAACGAGTTGCGAGGGAAGGAAGTGTTAATAGATAATCTCGACACGTGGACAATAACCCTCAAAACACTACAATACCCAAAAGCGAAAGTCCCTAGGATAAAGAAATATGATACTTTTATTGATTATAAAAAAATTAGACAAAATTAGGAGTTTATTTTTTTTTATCATTTTATATATATCAGTGTGTTTAGTTATAATGGGCAAATGAGAGTTTTTTATACCCTCCATTATCCTTAGCCAGGACACTCAATCATAATTAATTATTTTACTTATACAAACGTATAATCTATAATTTAATAATTGATTCTATAAGTTAACCCTTTGTCAACTTATAGGCCATTATACTGATAAGCGTTAAATCACCAATCTTCAATCACTGATGGTTGTTTCCTTTGGCATTTGCACTTTGCTCACACCCTTTGACGACGACCTTAGTTGATGCTCCTAGTTGTCGCCCCTTGATGCACAATACTTGGGTTGATGGATTTATCAATTACCCTTGGTCGATGGCCTTGATTGCTACACTTGGTCGATGACCCTTGGTTGTTGCTCTTTGGTTAACTACGTCTAGCCGACAGCCTTTGCGGTCTTTGGCTAAAGCCCGTGGCTGGCAACCCTTGGTTGTTGTCATTTTAACAAATTATATATTACATTTTAATAAAATAATAATTGTAGTCTTCAAATTCTAACTATTTATTCATTGAAATATAATAAAATATTTAATACATAGATAATAAAATAAAAAAAATGTGAGAGTAAAAGTGAAAAATAGATTTTAACTTGTATAAAGTAATATTTCTTTTTTGTAAAAAAGATTAATGATAAAATGACTAGTTTTTTAATACATATAGAGTATAATTAAACTTATATATAGAAATATCAATAATTATAATACTTCTTTTAATTTTTTGACTAATTATTTTCCATGCCAAGAATTTTAGTTGAGTTGACCGCGACTTCCCAACTCAGGTGGCATATGAATGGTAAGTGTTTGATCTTTAGTAAATGCATTATTATTTTTAAATAGTCAAATATTATTTTGGTCTCTTTAGAATGTGAATTTTTTTTTAATAAAAATTACTCATTTCAGTCTCTCTAAATTTCATTTTTCATTCATATTAGTCCCTCAATTATGGACCAAAAATAAAGAAAGTTATATTTGAATAAAAATAAAATCTAAATGGATTAAAATGAAAAAAAAATTATTCAATTATTAAAATAGGAAAATGTTATATTTCAGAATGACTAAAGTAATATTTAACTAAGATTTATTTATAGAAGGGCCACAAAAGAATAACCTTGGTTGACAAGGTTTATTTTTTTCATGAGCTTGACCGATTAGCTTTAATCAAATTTTTATCTTGTTACTATAGAAATAGTACTACAAATAAAAATATTTGATTGTTCAAGTTTGTAATTCCCAAGATAAAAAGGAGACTCGGGTTCTTTCTGATAATCAATTGATTGCAAATTATATTAGTCAATAATCAAGAGCTTGTTTGACCAATTAATAGCATTAGTATTTATAAAAAGTTACTCGATAAAATCATTAAATTTTTTGATGTATCTATCGGTGCATCCAAAAGAAGGAAAATTAAAACTCAAGAAGGGAAGAATCTAAAAATCTAAAATTGAAATGTACTAAGATACCCCAAAGGTGGAGCATGAATCATGTATCCATTGACGAATGATCGAAGTCCTTCACTGCTAAACCATAAAAACCGCGTAAAATTATTACTTATTAGTAGATGGTTGTTTGAATATGTAAAATGACATTTGAGGGTGTTAGTATAGTTATTTTTTTTTTAAATAATAATGGAATTGTCTTGGGTAATAAGAGTATTAAATGATATTATATGATTTTTGATAATAAAAGGCATCATCCAAACTTTTTTATGTTTCTATCATATTAATTCCGGTATTTGTATGTCCGGGAACCTTTTGAACGACCAACGAGACAAATCGAACGACTGCCGAGGACTATGACTTGGATGGTCATCCCATCATCCTATTGGTCTAGCACGGCTAGCATCCCTTCCATATAGCTTGGTTATATGGTCAATTCTTCTTCCTTTATTTATTAATAGAAAGTCATTAGGTTAAAGTCAATCGATGTATAAATCCAATAATTGATGCCCTTTATCGTATGAAAAGTTCAATTTCGGTACTTAATCAATAGATAAATATCTGATTGATGTTCTTTTCTCCTTTTACAATGACTTTTCCCAACGATTTTAAGCTCCTACTGAGCATACCTCCTTTCGTTGTTATTGCCCCATATGTGCACCGTTAGACGGGATTATTAAAACCTGATCACCTAATGAAGGCTCCTCTTACATGCACAATCCATTTGGTGATTTGCATGCATTGAACTTCAAAATATGCGTCTTCTACTCGTGAGTTCATACTAAATTCTATTCACATGCACTTGTTACAGATGAAGATAAGTCGGAGATTATCTTAATCTAAATGGATATTAATGATTAATAAGCCATGAATCCTCGCCATGCATTACACCGTTTATTTTATTTATTTATTTCCTCATTTTGTTCCGCCCTTACAAGATCAAACAGGTTGTGCTCATTTGGGATTCAACACATGTGCCCTGCCTGTGCTCATTACGAACGTGTCGGTGGTTTATGTGGACACAATGTGACTGAATCGTTCGTGAGCCATAAAGATGAGATTGCCAAGCAAAGACTTGGCCAACGAAAGGAAAAGGAGGGGCCCGGGTTCCAATAATCATGGATCAACTATCAATCAATCAAATTATATAAAATGACAAATTAATATGGGTGAGTAGGAGCTTATGATTGAATTGTATTGGCTTGTTTATATTCTTTAATTATGCCACAGAATTCGGAGAACTGCCGGAGAAATAATGAAGTGATATACGTTCACACATACGATGTGGAATTGTAAATCAATGTTGTTTGAATACTAGTGGCACCTATATCCTATTAAATTAGAAATTTAAGCAAAAAAAATGGGTCAATTAGTATTTCACCTGTCCACCTCTGGCGTCGACCTTCACGGGTTTCTCTTTATTCTTTAATGCATGGTACATCACCTCACATATATAGTAAACTAATAAATGGTACTATCTTCGATATTTTATCATTAAATTTTTATATAAAAATTTATTTTAAAAATTTTAAAGTATATATATATATATATATATTTTTAATTATATATATATTAAATACTTTATTATTTTTTAATAAAAGATTGTTAATGTAATTTTAATACTACTTTTATTACTTTTTTAAAAAGTTTACAAAACGACTAAATAACTTTTTTTTATATAAATAGAGTAATTTTTATATTAACTTATATATATATATATATATATATATATCTTTTTGTCACATTTTATAATGGAATAGTCTTGAAATGCGCCATGGAGCATGAAGTAATTACCACTAACCATCACTCAACCCAACCCTATGGGTTGAAGTGAATGCAACACTTATGGGCTTAAAGCTAGGGATATTTACGAGGCAACAATTTGTTCTTGAATCTAATTGTTGAAAACCGGTAGAATTGCTACAACACCCTAATCATGGTCCTCCCTAGATAATTCATAATATTATCATGTAGTATAGACATCTACTTAGTCTCAACCCCCAATTCAGTGTATTGTTTCCTCCCCTTATAGTGATAATGGGGTTGCTCATAGGCTAGCTCGATTAGCTATGTTTACCATATCAAATGGTTTGTGGAACCATTACTATCCAAAAGAAATTTCCGACGCCTTTGTAATGGATGCTAATAATATATAAAATTATTTTTCCACTTAAAAAGAAGTTAATAACATATCTATAGCCATACTTGAATGTCATATCTTCTTTTATCAAAGTGCAACAATGATATAATTCCTTTTTTTTTCTTTTTACATAAAATGGAATGGAATAACCCAATTACAAGCCCACCAAGCTACTGAAAGAGGAATAGAACGAGGGACAAAATGATGTCAAATAGTAGAATCTCCATAAGTTTGCATAGAGTATCAAAGAGACCGTTCCTATAGTTGAGCTAGTGTCTCACACACGTTTTCATATCAATTGCATGATTATTCTCTTTATAATAGTAGGAAAGGTGACATAAAGTAAAGTGACCCATAAGGTCTCGATAGCTAAAAGTAATTCGAGCATATGTATGGCAAAGAGATCTCAAGTCATAGCTGAGTCAAACAACTATACAAAAAAAATTAATTATTTGAATCTTATGTAAGACTTGGAAAGATACTTCTTTTAACCCTAATCAAATAACCCATGATCCTATAGGATTGGTCCCACACCAATATTAGTTGCATATCTAAAGCACTAACACCCCAAATGGTCACAGGCAACTCCTATATCATCA
This sequence comes from Tamarix chinensis, assembly GCA_030549775.1. Lineage (NCBI taxonomy): Eukaryota > Viridiplantae > Streptophyta > Magnoliopsida > Caryophyllales > Tamaricaceae > Tamarix > Tamarix chinensis. The sequence goes on along the minus strand of CM060177.1, from coordinate 6,600,825 downwards.
ATATGGTCAGGGTTCCCTTGTGCATTATCACTTGTATTAATCTAGATTATACCCATCAGAGGAAAACACCATCCCACTACTTGTATCATATTGGTATTTTTCCCATTCAACACTCCAATTAAAAGTTTCTCATGAAATATTCTTCAACCCTCTATCGCTAAAGGACTTAGGAGGCAACAATAAACAAAGCTGAATAACCAAGGGACTCTAGGGTGAGACTTCATATTCTTTAGTTTACTTCATATTTAATCTTAGAAAGGTGAAGAAAAAAAGGGATGTTGAAATTCCAAAGGTGCAATGTACTCCCAAATTGTTCATGCTTGAAGCTAATCATAAAGGTAATAAGAATTATTCTCAACAACATGTTCACAACAAACACATCAGGCATCATTAGCAAGTTAGGCAAAGATACTTACTTTTTGCCTATCTTTAATTTTTTAAACAAAATTTTAGTGGAAGATATCACTGAGTAGCCCAAATGGAGCATTTTATAAGTAGGTTTGAAAGAGAAGTCACCATTAGTAGTGTGTCCCCAATAGAAAATATCATCCATTATATCATATGGGTTAACAACTAATTTATCCAAGTTATGGCGTGGGATCAGGGCTTGAAAAAGACTCTAGTGCCATACTCCATCAAAACCAACATAGCTTTACACAAGTTTATTATGTAATTCGAGAAACACATCAATGAGAGAATTAGTTCCAACCTATCAATCTTTCCAAAATCTAACCACTTAATACCACTAGATAATAATACTCTATCATTTAACAACTACGTGCTTCTCAATTTTAAACAATCTCTTCGAATAAGTAAAATTTCATATATTATCATCAAACTAATATTTCTTGCACTGGATTCTTTCCCACAATTGATGGGGATTGTGAATCACGTCTCATGCAAGCTTCCACATGAAATCATGGTATAAGATGTAACACCTTAACCTCACACCAACCATGACTTAGTACCCCACAAATGAACAAAAGCTCATTTTAGCGCAATTTTTTTATCAACTTACACATATCCTAGAGTTTTTTTTAGAAGCGCGTCCATCATTAGATTTCTCAAAGTTAAACACACTTAACTATGAAGTTATCTAATAATATATTCTTGAAAACGAATACACACCCTATTTTTTGGAAAATCATCATTGAAGAATTCTATAGTTAAGCTTGGTTGACATTGAGTAATCTAAGGATTGGTGATCTACTAGAAAGTGTCATGGAAAGTATGTGAGTGATTGATAAAGCATGATCGAAATAGTTTGTGTTGATGTATGAGGTAAGTCATCAATCTTAAAAGATCTCTACTAATAGCCTATGATTGGTGTAAGGGTCAAGGTATTACATATGGCGTGAGAAAGGAACTACCAGCATGAGTTGAACTTGGACTACCAGAATCTACTATAATGAGATTATCGTTAAGGTGCAATGATGACATAACATGCTTTGAGTAGGGCATATGTAATACCCCAAGTTATGTAGTAGGTGGTGGAGGCTTAAAATAATTTATATGACTACTTATATCAACAAGTACACCTTCTTCTTTAGAAATCTATCATTTGATAACTCCACAGTTAATTGTACTTAGTTTCGAGAAATCTAAGGACCCATTGGAAAGTCTCACAAGAATCAACTGAGTGAGTGACAAAGCATGTTTGAAATGACTCATATTGATTAATGGAGCCAATAATTAATCTTAAAAGGGCTTTTCTAATCCTATAACTTATTATATGATAAAATCGGACATAACTTATTACTTATTAGCAACAAATAACTTTACTAGCTAGAGACAACATATTTAGCTACCATGAAAATAATTATTTTTTTACATTCTCTCCACCATAGAAGAAAATAATCCCTTAGTTGTCTACCGATATGCATATTCGCCCCTAAGGAAAATAAAAACTTAATACCTAATACTGTTGATATTTCATTGATCACATAGCATTAGACATTGGAGGAGAAGAGCAGATACTGTCTAATATGATTTGGTTATGTGACATAGAAGCATAAGTGAAGATTGAAAGGCCATACACACAAAAAGGTTTAGAAAAACTTAGTATGTCTTCTCAAAAGTGAAACAGGTTTCCAACACCCTAATTCAATTACATGTCAGATTACAAAGAAAGAGTTTTTCCATTTACGAGATGAATAGCTATAGGAAAATAGGATCCTCTTGTTAGATTCATTTATTATGAGAAATGTCCTCTTTTTTCATCACAATTCCATAGTACCTAGATGGATGGTATGGAATTACAAAACATAATGATTTCTATTGTAGGTGGAAGAGGAAGCTTCCTACATAAAGAGGCACTTCAATAAACTATCAAGAAAGACTATCATTAGCCTTTTACAGGTCCACCTTCACCACCATAAACCCTAACTTACCCTTTTTATGCCTCCTGATGTGAATCATCTCCTTTGAGATGATGATATTGTGTGATCTTATCTTTTTGGTAAAAAGTTATTACGTCCCTTACCAATCAAATGCTCGAGGAGTAGCTTTAATCAAAATTTTATCTTGGTACTATATATATATATATATATTATTGTTCAATTTTATAATTCCAGAAAAAAAAAGGAGATTGGGTTCTTTCTTATAATCAATTGATTGCAAATGACATTAGGTAGTAATAAAGAGCTTATTTGACCAATTAATTGCATTAGTATTTATAAAAAGTTACTCAATAAAATCATTACTTTTTTGAGGTATATATCGGTGCATCCAAAAGAGGGAATCTGAAAACTCAAGAAGGGAAGAATCTAAAAATGAAAGGAACTAAGATGCTGCAAAGGTGGAGCATGAATCATGTATCCATTGATATGTTAATGAACTAGACGTCCACGAAACATACATCTACCATAAAAGAATAATAATTGATAATATTGGGCGGATTGAATTTTGGTTTGTCACGAATGACCAAAGTCCCTCACCACTAAACCATGGAAAGCCCGTAAAATCATTAATTATTAGTAGGTGGTTGTTTGAATGTATAAAATGGCACTTGAGGGAGTTAGTATAGTTTAAAAAAAATAATAATAATAATGGAATTGTCTTGTGTAATAAAAGTATAAAATGATATTATATGATTTTTGATAATAAAAGGTATCATCCAAACTTTTATGTTTCTATCATATTAATTCTGATATTTGTATGTTAGGGAACCTTTTGAACAACCAATGAGAAAAATAAAACAACTACCAAGGACTATGACTTAGGTGATCATCCCATCATCTTATTGATCTAGCACGACTAGCATCCCTTCCATATAGCTTGTGTATATGGTCAATTATTCTTCATTTATTTATTAATAGAAAGTCATTAGGTTCAAGTCAAGTGATGTATAAATCCAATTATAATTGATGTCCTTTACCTTATAAAAAGTTTAATTTTGGTCTTTAATCACTAGATAAATATTTGATTTATCTTCTTTACTCTTTTTAGAATAACTTTTTCTAATGATTTTAAGTTCATATTGAACATAACTTCTTTTGTTGTTATTGCCATGTATGTGCACTGTTAGAACAGGGATTATTAATATCTAATCTATAGTTTTAAAAATTAGACTGGTAAATGAACCGGTATTATAATTGATTCACTAATTTAATGGTCGGACCAGTAGTTTTGACTGGTTGGATTAATTATACATATTAAGTCAAAAAATAAAAAAAATGTATAAAAATTTAAACTCCACATAAAATTTATCAGCTTCTAACCGGTTTTTTTACCAGTTTAGTTGGCTAGATTTTTTAACGATTCACTAAATTTTATCGGACCGATTAATTATTACTCCCTCAATTTTTTTTACTTGACGTTCTAATTGAAAGCACTGTTATTAAGAAAGTAATTAATCCAATAAAAAAGAGAACTGGTCGACTCCACTGCTCTCTAGGGATAGCAATCAGCTTTGTGATTGAGCCATTTTGGAAATGATGATAGAAGACCAACCGACGGGAGATAGTACAGATAAGCAGCTCAATAAAGATAATTTACTGCCGCATGAATTAATACACCATCAGCTTACTCACCGAAACTATGAAAAAATGAGAAACGTCAAATATTTAGAAACAGGGATAAAGAGCTGGAACGACAAGTAAAAAAAACTGAGGGAGTACTAATTCTGAACTTCTAAAAATCGTTATATAAAATATGGCCGATGACTTAACCGATTCACCTGTTGGTCTAATCCGGCTTTTAAAACTATAATCTAATCAACTAATGAAGGCCCCACCACTACAATAAATACTTATATTAGCGACGGTTATTTTAAATCTAGGGACGGTTCTTAACCGTCGCTAAAGTTTTACCGACGGTTCACAGAACCGTTCCTAAACAAAGCGTCCCTGTGTTATTAGCGACGGTTTTCGTAAGCGTTGGTAAAATTTTTTAGCAATGGTTAATAACTGTCCCTAAAACAATAATTTCTTATTTTTTTATTAATTCATTTATTTAGCGACGTTTATTAACCGTTCCTAATTTTGTTTAGCAACGGTTTATAACCGTCGCAAAAGTCACACAGTTGTTTACCGACGCTTAATAACCGTCGCAAGAGTGAGGATCTTTCGCGCTAAATTTTTCTGCAGTTTTACACTGAACCTGCTGTAAAATTAAACCTGCGCAATAACCTACTTACAATTAAACCTGCTGTGATAATAATGACATGCTCACAACCTGCTATAATAATTAATATAACCTGCTTAACCTGCTGTAATAATAATTAATTAATAACCTGTTGTAATAATAATTAATTTCCACATGATCAAGTTCAATTCCCTGCATATATATATAATTGATAACCTATAATATATAATAATATTTAACCTGCTTAATTAATTACAACCTGATCATTAATCCAAACATACCAATATATGTATTTCAGAAACATTCAAAATCATTAAATTACAAAGTGACAAGCTACATAGCAACTTCCGTCTAAAAAAAAAACATTAATTTACGACCTTCGTACGATCGTCCATTGGCCTCATTGTAGTTAATTAGGTTTAGCTTCTTCGTAGCCATGCCTTTTGTATCTGATGTCACATCTTGATGCATTTATCTGTATCATAAAATATATAATCACCAATGTATATTATAAAAAAAATATATAACATTTCAATATACAAATATAAAAAATTCCTAAGACCAATACTAGTGGATTCTCCATCACACTTTAGGATGTAACAACACCAACACCCCAAGACAAAAATCTGCATAATAGCTAATAACAGCAGCCAAGGAGCAAAAATAATGGAAGATAGCTCAAATAATTCCCTAACTCAATTCTCACAAGCTTAATCCAAGGTTTTATCAAATCACATTGAATCATTCTTGAGTTTAGGATGTAAAACTCTTGTTACCGTGCTCACTGGAAACAATATCACAGATAACAATCAGCCACAAAACAATCACAGATGCAAGACCCAATGATTTTGAAGTGGAAACAATATCACAGATAACAATCAGCCACAAAACCATATCCTGTGCTAATGAAATTCTCTGATATTTGAAGTGTAGCAGAGTAGTTAGGGTTGGGCAGAGAAAAATGTATACAAATATCTTGGTTCACCTTTTCTATTCTGCATCTAAAAATTGGATACCAAAAACTAATTTCTGATTGGACTCAGACACTGAATAAGTTTGTGTGCTAATGAAACTGAAATATCATATCAAAATGAAGCAATTACAAACATCCACAGCTCATAAATTTGAAAAAAAAATGTAATGTGAAGAGAAAAGCTAAAGTCATCCTGAACAAGAAGAAGATAAGAAGAGAATAATGCAGTTCAAGATAGGAGAACAAGAACAAAAAGAAGTAGGAAATAGGTATGAAAAAAGGTGGTATTTCTTCGAAAAGGCAAATAACCACATGGTTCTAACTTAGAAAAAATTGTACAAGATAATACTTAGCTAATGCCTACAAGATAATACTTAGCTAATGCCTAATACCTTCACACTTACTCCAAACTTTGTTCCATTGTACAATGAATCATTCTACTCCCATTCCATATCTACCAAAAAGAAGAGCAATTGCAATAAACCTGTAATCTCTAAATTTTGGTAGCCATGCCTGTGTAGTTTCAGGATGCTACCAAACACTCTTTTTGCCTGTGTAGCATCCATAATTTTTTTTAGCACAGGCTGCATTCCAAGGCAATAGTTGTTGAATGCCTAGCCCACCTTCATCTTTAGGATGACAGATTTTGGTCTAAGTGGTGGGAGTCTTTCTTTTCCCTGATTCCATATTGTTCTAGGAAAATCCTTTACAAATCAACTCCAATTTGTGCACAATAGATTTTTGATGTAGATCTATAGCTATAGCTATAGAGTAGGGTGTTCATCTCCATTGACCGGTCATAAATATATCAACAGTAAAGCGATATCTCATGGAAGGGTTAACTGGGGCAAGATTGCAGGAGTGTAAGCTCTGTTATCACAGATGCAGTGGATACCTTATACTGCACTGATTATCAGTGAATACAAACCATTGAATCTTAGATTTGATTGCTTTTGATTGATTATGTAGTATGATGTGCAATAATGCATCAGAGAGAGTTACTTGTTAGGTACTTTCACTAAAGAACTTTATCACTCCAGAGGCAGAATGTCTGCCACTTTCATGAACTAATTTTCAAAGAGACTAGTCAGTAAATTTCCGCACTGTTATTACAAGGAAAACAAAAGGAAAAAAGATCAGATAAAAAGATAAAAGAATAGAGAAACTTCAATACAACCTGAATCAATCAGATCATAAAGAAAATCACTGTATGGCCATGATTTCCAATTTTCATGTCTAGTTTGATGTGTTGTAAAGTCAATGAAATACATTTGCTTTTAGTGGCCACAAGCTCAAGTTTGCTTACCTCTTCCATAATTGCTTCAGAAAGAAAAGTATCCTTCCGCATTTTTGACTCAACAAAATATTTGAGCAAGGTATGATGATTGTCGAGCTGTTCAAACTGCCATTTTGGATCAATACCAAAACGTAAACCAGAATACATATACACATGTTTATTATTTGAAGTGTGACATGAAGGTTCTCTGCGTGTTTTATAGTTATTTGTTTATATGGATCATGCTTTTCCGTTGTCATTTCTAGCTAACTGTTGGCCACATGGTTTTTGATTTCGTCTGCTATAAAGCTTACATTCATGTAGTATCGGGTCTTGGATATGCAATATTGCAGGTTTTAACTTGTTTTAAATTTGAAGTTTTGATGATGTTGATTTCTTTTACAGGGTGGAAGTGGCTCTACCAAGAGAACTGCTGTACTGGCCCCAAAACTGATAAGTTCAAGTGAACTTGAGTATGATATACCATCTTGCTGTTAGTTATTGGATCTTTGTTATCATGGACTCTGATATGGTGTGATGACACAGGAAACATGTTTGAGGTTTTTGATGGGCTTATACAAAAAAAGATGGGTATTTATACAAAAAAGTTCCAATTGATTCATTGCGTTTCTGGGATGTGAATCCTTCAGAAGAAGAGCTTTTTGAATCCAAACTCTGAATGCTATATCCTATTGTGCCCAATTGTTATTTGTTTACTCTAAGTTGGACTTTCTGTGTTTAAATGTTCAGCAAAAGAGAGTTTGGTATAATTATAGGCATGGAAAAGGATGAATCTTACAAGGTAATCATTCTCATTTTTTCTTTTGCTATTATTCACTTCTCTAATTCTTAGTTTTTTTTCCTGTAATCTTATGGTTTCATCATAGCAGGTTCTAACAGAGTGTTCTTAGTTTAAATGTTTCAAGAAGTGGCTGAATGGAAGATATATGGATTCATCTACATATTTGTTAATGATGGTCAGGTAAGGCAAGGGGTTGTGAAGCAGATTTATAGGGGTGTCATATTTCTATATGACGAGATTGAATTGGATAATGCCTACTTCTCTGCTAAAGCCCCATTATCTGAATACAAACTCTGAATGCTAGCCACTAGTAACTTAATTTTTTCCTCAGCTGTATGGGCATTTGGTTCAGGATTTTTAAGCAAGAAAGAAAAAAATGGAGAATGAAGACATTTAAGACAGTTTTCATTTTCTATTTCTGTGCGTTTTAGCTAAATCACATAATGCACGCACGCTCGGTTCAAATTTTTCAGTCTTCCATTTATCCTATCTCCTCAAAATAACTTAAGCTTCAGTTTGATGTGCAATCAAAATAACATCAAACAGGGATCTAATCCTCTAATTTGAAGGAAGCACCTGCAGAATGTTAATGGAAATACGATCACAGAACACAACCATATAACAGACTATTCCACACCTCCCAACGAAAAAAAGAGAGAAAAAAAAAAGAAGTAACGAACAATGATGTGAGGATCAGTTAGAGCATATTAGCAATTTTAAGGAATTAAAAACCAATAATCCATAGACAAAATGAAGTTGACCTCAACAATGTCACAAAACTTACCATAAGGATAAATAATACATAGTAATTATCCAGAACTCAACTCTGTCACTTACTTACCATAACTCAAAATGGGAAAGAACATTAGGAACACTACAGCTGGATACTTGTGAAGTTCATTAAATAGCCTCCTATATCCAGAATTGACATCAAGTTTCAGAAACATTGGTTCATGGACCAAAAAGTTAAAGATGGATAACATTAGCAAGACTTAATCCTACACTAAATCATGAGAACACGGCTTTCAACCAAAATCTACACGGTAATTAGTAAAGTCATTAGAAATCTAGGGCAGGATAAGGGAGATTATATGCAAACATGTCTTATGATAGCAGCCTTTTTGTTGGTTGGGGAGATCTAAACAAACAAGAAAAACACCAATAATACAGTTCTAAAGAGAATATATTTCAGTTCTATGAACTTACATCTCCTAAGTGGTCTTCAACGCTATCTCCTATAACCTGTAAAACATCCATGCATCATGGTACCTGCACATGTTCCAATTAGCAAAACCTGTAAAAATTACTAAAAACAATCAACAACTAGCATAACCTGTAATCTCTATAGATCAATAGATCAATCCATATTATCAGAATCCTCAAAGAAATATAGATAATTTGTCCATAACTTGTAAAAATTACTAAAAGTAATCAACAACTAGCATTTGTGGTACGTTTTCATAAAATCTCTATAAAACATACCTATGTAGTGCTTGTTCTTCCCATCCACTGATTGACTCGAGCCATAAACACATCCAACTCTTTTTTGTTGGCAGCTACCTCTGCTCTAGTGGCAGCTAACTTGTAACACCCCCAAAATTCGCTACTGAAAAATTTCGTTAATTAAAAGAAATTTAGCGGAAGCGATTTAACAAACCATGAATTTTGGGAGTATTACCGCCACACTTAGTACCAGACCGGTTCACTCATACCGTTCCAGTACTAAGTGCTAAGGCTAAAGCAGTTAAATAAAATTTTACGAGAACTTAAGCATTCGAAGATCAGAGCAGCACAGTAAATACTTTACAAGAAAAACATTCAACCACGGTGATTACAAAACGATAAATACGTTGAATTTAAAGGGGATAAATAAAAACCCTAAAAATTTCCGGACAGTACCTTACGCTCTCCCCAAGGGCCACTTGAATAGCACCTGAACACAACCTGCAAGGGGTACTGCCCATTGAATAGGCAGGGGCCCCAGGAAGGGAACCCTTCAGTACTACGGTACTGAGTAACCCTTTAAAAACACACTTAAAATACAGGCACGCATATTACACATGATACTACCACATTCAGATATAACCATAGGTATAAACATGGTATTCATATCCAATTATTTGTACATCCAATAACTCAATCATACATTAATACCGTATACATAAAATTCACTTTCATGTATTCAATAATCAATCAACCAATATCAAATAGGCCATGATCAGCAATCGAGATATTTTTCGGGCCTTGAGGCCATTAATCAACAGTCTCAAGGACTAGTATTTTTCCATAACTCATTCACAATAAATTTTTATTGAGCTCGGGACCTCCACTATTATTGCCGGTGGACCGGAATATAAAATCATCATCCAGGGCACAACGCTCCTGGCCACTATTATAACCGGTGGACCGGGATATATAAAGAATCATCACCCAGGGCACAATGCTCCTGGCCACTATTATAACCGGTGGACCGGGATATATAAAGAATCATCACCCAGGGCACAACGCTCCTGGCCACTATTATAACCGGTGGACCGGTACTCAATATCATAAATCGCTGGGCCCGGCTCATTAATATTCCACTTTCAATTATAGTATCTTTCCTTTCTTAAATCAGCACATCAATCATATTTATTTGCCTCGATAGGGAGATCAAGAACCCGGGACACAAAGGTACACCGGTCGCACTGGTGCATAAAAGCAACTCAGTACCCTTCAACTAGTAACCCAGGGACGCAAAGGTACCCTGGTCGTACTGGTGCATAAAGCTAACTCAGTACCCTACCGACAAGGACACCTAATCCTTAAGTATGCATACCCCCTAACTAGGTCCGTAGAGTTAGATAGAGTAGATATAGGGCCTGGCTGGGGCTCAAAGGCACACCAGCAAATACCAAACCATCGTGGACTAAACCACATCCTTAGGGTAGCGACCCCTAAGGAGTCACCATTCCCGATCTCGAGGTCTTTCACTTTAAGTATTAATATCTTAATTAATAGTGATCACAAAAACACAACAATACGATAATTATCCTCTTTTAATCGTTTAGATATCATCAAAAATTTCTTATTCAGATGGTCATCCAAAGTAACATAGGAGAACCATTAAGGCCATCCTAAACTCATCTAATTCCAAATTAAAACTCATTCTCGCAATACTTACTAATCATCAAACATTCTTACCTCGTTAATCAACACTATTAGAGCCATGTTACGAATTCCACAATCATAATGATATACTGGATACAGCCTACTTATTTACCCTTTTACATATAAAATCACTACGTCACCCTTTCTTATTTGATAAATTACCATGTTACCCTCCTTGTTACAAAATCACCAAGTGATCCCTTATTCGATTTAGGTTACTAAATTATTTATCATACTTATTAGGACATTAATTCCCCCTTAATAATTATTACACTTAATATACTTTCCATTTAATTGGTTAGATTACCACTTTGCCCCTTTCTCCTTTATTATACTTAATAAATTATCCTTGAGTTGGTCAAATTACCCTCCCTTCTTGTCCAAAATTACCAAATTGCCCTTTGGTTGGTGAAATTACCAAACTACCTTTGCATATGATCATAATTACAAATTTGCCCTTCTCTGTTATTAAATATACCAAATTACCCTTTAGTTATTTAAGTTACCGAATTGCCCTTCTTAACTGTCATAATTACCAAACTACCCTACTCCATTATCCAAAATTACGAAAATACCCTCCAATCGGTTGAATTACCAACTTACCCCTCACATTTATCATATTTACCGTTTTACCCTTCTCTACTATTAAATTATCGAATTACCCTCTGGTTATTTAAATTATTATTTTACCCTTCTCAATAATTATTATTTCCAATTTACTCCTTTCCAATGTTCACCTTTACCCCTTTGATTTACACAATTACCGTTTTACCCCTCTACCTTCAAATTTATCATTTTACCCCCTTAACTCCCAAAATTATCATATCGCCCTTTTATCATGAAATTACTATTTTGCCCTTTTATTATAACATTACCAAATTGTCCTTTTATTACAATTTACCAAATTGCCATTCTTTTTAACAAGATTACCAAATTGCCCCTTTTTATTACAAGAATTACTCTTTTCTCCTTTATTCACAAAATTACAATTTTACCCCTACCTCCAAAATTACTATTTTCTCCCTTTATTAACAAATTCACCATTTTACTCTTACACACCCTTATTATTAAATTATTATTAATACTACACGAAGTATTAACCTTGAAGTCTCACCCATGACTCTTATAATTAATGTAACGCTTATTAGCACATATCCATGTATTAGGCCATACTCATATACAATATACCTTCTTTTAAAATCTCCCCCCTAATGCTAACAAAATTTTACACATGTGATAAAAATCACCATAGCATATAACAACATGGATAATAATTTATATTTTCCCTAACCACCAAATTATTACCCTAATTATTATCCCCATACACATCATCAATCCATCATGCTTCCTTTCAACAATAAACACAATAACCACATATGATAATGCCAAGCAACATATATCAAGCATAATACATATTGATAATGCCTAATGTGATAACATGCGTTAATCCATGCATTTAAGCGGAATTTAACGGTTACCTTAATCTCGCCAAATTTATCAAACCTTACCAAGCATGATTAGCAATTCAACACCTAAGAATAATATCCATCATATACACGTTAGAAATAAAAAACCAAGTATCAAACTTTATAAAATTTAGTTAGTAAAAATACTTAATATAAAACACCATTATACCTTAGAAATTTGCCAAATCATTTTTTTTACATATAGTGGAGCTCACGCTGCATGAGCAGCGTGAGTTTGATGCAGAAAAAAAAGGGGGGAGAGAAGCTCGAAGAGGGTGAAGTGGAAAATAGGAAGGGTGGCTCAACTTAGGGACTTTAGGCTAGAAAAGGAGATAGTTGGGGGAGGTTCTAAGGCAAATGGGTGGTGCAGAAGTGAAGAGGGGGTGTAAGAGGTGGTCGGGGATGGTTTCGCGGCAGCTAAGGGCGGCGGATACGGCGGCGGCAAGGCGGCGAAGATGGCTGTGATAAGGGGAGAAATGGGGAGAAAAGAAGGAAGGGGTGGAGAAGGGAGGAGGTGTAGGGCTCAAAGGGACAGTGTGGGGATGCAGGGCAGTAGGGGCGGTGGCAGGGGTCGGCACAGGGGCTGGGTGCGGCGGACGGCGGTGGCGCAAGGAGAAAATAGAAAACAAAGGAAAGAAGGAAGGAGAGAGGAGGGAGCTCGAGGGAAAGGAGATGGATCGAAAATGGGATACGAAAATGGGCAAATGGGAGAAGAAAAGAAGAGGAGAGGTAAGGGGGGCAGGCGGCAGGGAGGCGGTAGGGTGGCAGGGAGAGGGTGGCGACGGGGAAGGGGGAAGTTGCAGACATGGATAGGGGTGCAGGGTAGCTCGGCTCGAAGGAGGGGAGAAGGGGACAGGGTAGAGGGAGGGAGTAGCAGGGGCTGTCGGTGGAAGCAGGTCGGCGCGGCAATTGCAGGAGGCGGCGTGCCTGTTCGAGTGTCAGGGAAGGTGATGGCTGCTGGGTCGGGACGCAGAAGAAGAAGAAAGAAGGAAGGGCTGTGGCGGCCGGTCGGGGGAAAGGAAAGCAAAGGCTGGCCGGTCCAGGGAAAGGGAAAGAAAAGGCTGGCCGGCCCTGGGGAAAAGAAAAAAGAAAGGGGAGCCGGCCGGGTTATGCTCGCGGGAGAGAGGGAGGGGTGTGTTGGGCGGTGCGCGAGGGAGAGAAGGGGGAGGCGGGCCGAAGGCCCAATCGGGCGGGGAAGGCTGGCCTGGCAAGGCAGCTCGAGGGAGAAGAAAAAAAGGGAAAGAAAAAGGAAAGAAGAAAGAGAGAAAAAAAAGAAGGAAGGGTAAAAAAAGGAAATGGAAAAATGGGAGAAATAAAATAAATTAATTTATAAAGTAGTAAATTTAATATTCTTGATAATTTATTTAATTTAATAATTTAATTTATTATAATCTAATATATTAGTTTAAAAAGGATAAAGTTGGTAAAATATTAGTTTTGAAAAGTTATTTAAATAAAACAATATGATAAATAGCAAATTATTTATTTTTAATTTATTAAATAATTTTATCCAAATTTACATACTCTAAAATCCATAAAATAATTAAAATAAATAATCTAAAAGCAATTCTATTCCAAATAAAAATAATTTATTAAAATATAGGTTTTCGAAATTTTTGGGGGATTACATAACTGTTCTTCAGTTTTCTGAAGTTGATCTTTAGTAGCAGCTGCTTCTTCTCTTGCAGTAGCTGCTTCTTCTCTTGCGGCAGCTAGTTCCTTATTTAGCCTTTCTATTTCAAGATTGGATCGACCTAAACTCTTGTTACACATCTCTAGCTTAGAGGGTGTGGCACCATGCCCATAACCGAATGCTCTACCACTATGATTCTTTCCATATAAAGAAAGAACGGCTTCCTTTTCCGCCTCAATGGTATTTTCTGACAATTCAGAGTGCCCAGTTTTTTCTTTTATATAAGCCATAGCTTCATCCTATGTGAGGACAAATAAAAAGAATAAAGGGCTACATTGAGATAAACCAAAGAATAAGGATGTTAATATGTAAATATATAACTCCATACCACAAATTCCTTGGACTTGGAATATCTTGAATAGCTTCCATCACGACGCTTATGATTAAGTATAAACATATCAATGTCACCAGGCTCTCGACCATTAGACCTTATCTGAATGATAAAATAAAGTCAAATAAATAGTATAAAAGACATTTAACTACCATTATTATATATTATGCATGTCATGAATTACTTACATATTCATCTCTAGCAATAGCAAAGCTTTTTGTTCCACGTGTATGGAAATGGGATGCTTCACTTCTTGCCTCTTCTCCTCGCTTAGAAGCATCCTTATACCAAAATAAATATATAACTATCTATTCATTTTCAAAATATAAATAAATGATTAGTTTGATATTATACCTTTCCATCATTAGAGAACCAATACTCAACCATTTCATACTATTGCTCCTTAGGAATTTTGGTGACATTCCATTTTTCTAGCACTTGATCTATTGTAGCACCGGGTGGACAATATTTAGCCTTCAACTCACTCCTCTTACTTCTTACTCTGATTCCAAGGTTACTCAAAAAATATTTGTCCATCATACTCCCAGGAGGAAGATGAAACTTTGCCTACCATGGCGAAAAAAAATAAGATTACAAAAATGACAAGAAAGATAAAAAAAATATTACTATAATGAATATATATCTATGAAGTACCCGAACTATTGTCTTCAATTCCTCTTTGGTTGCTTTATTCACTTTACACCAATCTTTCTTATGGTACGGGCACAATTCTGGTCTATCTGCTAGGTCTGCTAACCAACGGTTGAAGATATGTCCAGACCTTCTAATTGGTTGATACATTTCATTAACATCCACTACCATCTTCTCACGACCATTAAGATCCCAAATATATGCTGGCGAGATTTCACCATATCGTCATGTTCTATTTCCCTCAACATCTAAACAATACATTTGAAATTAGTTAGTGATGATAGAAAGAATTGAATGAATAAAACAAAAAATTTAGTAATAAGCCACCGTTACCAATAAATTCGATAAAATCTTTAATAATCTTGCCACTACCACCACCACTACCACCAATTGCACTTGGTGTATCATGCTCGAGAAGTTGCTCCTCATGGACTTGAATTGTTTGTGTAACACTATCTGGTGTAAGCGGTGAATGAATAGATGGAGACCTCTCAACCGATGTATCAACAAACGCTTGACCACATGGTTGACTATTTGGTGAAACAGGTAAAGTGTTGTCTCCTGTCACACGTCTAAAAGAGGGACTAACATTCGATGATGTGCACCGAGAAGATGCATGTGGATCATATGTCAAATTCCTTGTTGCTTTCCTTGAACGATACATGACTACAAAACATATGATCTACACCATACTCATAAACAGTTAGCAAAAACATCAAGGATAAAAGCAAAACAAAACTAATAATACAATGGATGAAGTAGAGTCCACAAAAATAAATTGCAATAAAAAGTAGTACATACATTTTTTATTTATTTTTGTAGTCTAAAACTACTCATCCATATTAGTCCTAGCTAAATATGTTACATCATCGAAAGTATTAATGGAAGTACAAGGAACAGATTGGGGATAGAGACGATCATCTTCATCTTCATTTTCTTCTAGTGCACATGTTCCCATTTGATAGTTGTCCCTTGGTTTTGTTTCAACTATATGAGACCAATCTTCTTGTTTCCCATCTTTCACATAAAAAACTTGAGTTGCTTGAGATGCAAGAATGAATGGATCATCTTTTATTGCCTTTCCCGTATGTATCAAGTGATTGAAATTTACTAAAGTAAATCCATTGTTATCTTGCTTCAACCCTCTACCTGAATTAATGTTCACCCAATCACAACAAAATAATACAACTCGACAACTACCATAGTAATCCAATTCATAAATATCTCTTATCTTCCCATAATGTTTCATTCCATCTGCAATTACCACCACCTCAGAATTTTGAGTTTTCCTCCTCTCATCACGGTTTTTTGTGTGAAATCTGAATCCTCTCGTGATAAATGAACTCATCCGTTTAACTAATTTATTAGGTCCTCGTGCCAAAGCCTTCCAAATTTTCCCATCTTCTGTGCCGTCATCAATGTCTTGTCCCTAAAATAGCATAAACGATTACAGCTTGTATAGTATGCATTATAACACATATGCTCATATAATAAACGACGGTTGCTCTATGTATTGTTAAAACTACCTTTGATTGAAGCCATTGAGAAAATTCTTCGACTACCCACTTCTTCTCGGTATTCTCATCAGGCCTCATACCCCTATTGGTCCGACGCTTTTCACGTATGAAATCTCTATACCATATAAGAACATTAAAAACTATAAAAAAAAATTCTACATTAATTTAATAAAGTTGCATAACTATTATGGTACATATAATATTACCTACAATAACTGTCAAAATAATGATGTTGGATCAACACATAACGATGAGCTTGCTTAAGACTCAAATCATCCAAGTTGAGGCGATGAATCTTCCCTAAAGGTCGTCCTCTGGTATTGAACAAATACTTGTCAAAATCTTGAACAAATTCATCATTCCGTGGTACTCGATTAAATAAAGTCTCAACATCTCTAAAATAACGTGAACAGAATGTTAAACATTCATGGATGTTGTATCCCTCTGCTATAGAACCCTCAGGACGAGCTCTATTCCGCACGTATGATTTTAATCGTACTAGGTCCCTATAAAATAAAACAATGAAGCCACATATTTGTAATCATTATATAAATTATAGTAGCACTAAGCTTAGTCATAGACAAAGTAAGTACAAATGTTCTCACCGTTCAATGGGAAACATCCAAGTATAGTGAACTGGGCCTGTAAACTTCACTTGCTCAGGAAGATGTACAATCAAATGAACCATGCTTGTAAAAAAAACTTGGTGGAAAAATCTTTTCCATGCGGCACAATGTTAGAACAACATGTTGTTGCAAATTATCAAGCTCTTGCAAGTCCAACTGTTTACTACATATAGATTTGAAAAACAATGATAAGTCTGAGATAACTCCAACAACCTCAGTGCACATGGATGCTCTTAATGCAATTGAGAGCAAATCTTGCATTAAAATATGACCATCATGACTTTTAAGATTGTACAATCTCTTGTCTTTCAAACTAACACATCTCGAGATGTTAGATGCATATCCATCAGGAACTTTAATCTTCTGCAAAACTGATAAGAAGCGGACCTTGTCAGTAACATTCATCATATAAGAAGCATTAGGCAAGACATACTTGTTATTTGGCAATTCAATCGGGTGTAGATCTTGTCGTATCCCAATATCCTGAAGATCCATGCGTGCTTGATGATTGTCTTTTGACTTCCTATCAATACCCAAGAAAGTTCCTAATAAATTATCACATATGTTTTTCTCTATATGCATTACATCTAAATTGTGACGAATGAGGTTGTGTTGCCAATAGGGAAGATCAAAGAAAATACTTCTTTTCTTCCAATTATGTTTCATGGGCCTGTCAAGTAAAATATCATCATCATCATCATTATCATCATCTGTGTCCTCAAAAATTGGTGGGGGCCTATCAATTTGTTCAGCGGATCTTGTAGATCGATCTGAAAACTTCCCATAAACATGATTGAGGCCATCCACTTGCCTACGAATAGTAATTCCGGATGGTGTAGTTGGAGCCTTGTCAAACTCTATTGTTCCATCAAATTCTGAATCTTGAAAGCGAAACATGTGATCATCCGGTAACCACCTACGATGCCTCATATAACAAAACTTCTTACCAAACTTCAGCCATCTTGAAGAAGTAGCACTTGCACAATAAGGACAAGCAAGAGCACCCTTTGTACTCCACCCAGACAAATTTGCATATGCTGGAAAATCGTTTATAGTCCACATAAGAATGGCCCGCAGTTGAAAGTTTTGCATAGAAGCTGAATCAAAAGCATTAACACCCTCCCACAACTTCCTTAACTCATGTACTAGTGGTTGCAAATATACATCTATGTCATTACCTGGGCTCTTCTCCCCTGGAATAATCATAGACAAAATAAGTGATGTTTGTTTCATACACAACCACGGTGGGAGATTATAAGGAACTAATAATACAGGCCATGTGCTATGATTTGTGCTCAACGTTCGAAATGGATTAAATCCATCACTAGCAAGTCCAAGACGAACATTGCGAGGATCGAGAGCAAAATCTGGATAACGGGAATCAATATCTTTCCAAGCCAAACCATCAGCTGGATGTCTTAATTTTCCATCCTTCACACGATTTCTATCATGCCATCTCATATCTGCAGCCATCTTTGATGACATGTATATTCTTTTTAGCCCTGGAATTAACGGAAAATACCGTAGAACTTTCTTAGGCTTTTTCCTTCTATTAGACTCTTGTTCACCTTCATTATTGCACCCTACTTCAATTGGATTCTCCCAACGAGAAGTGTTACACACCAAACATTTATCTAGCATTGTCTGATCATTTCTTCCATCATTCCAATATAACATGCAATCATTTGGACATGCATGGATCTTTTCATATCCAAGACCCAATTCATTGATCAATTTTTTTGCTTCATACCAAGATGATGGAAATGAAGACAACATAGGAAATGCATTGGATAACAATTCAAGCAACATGGTAAAAGACTTTGAAGACCAACCATTCATGCTTTTCAAATGACACAAATGCAAAATGAAAGAAAGCTTCGAATAATTATTGCACCCTGGATATAATTCTTCCTCACATTGCTTCATTACTCTATGAAAATGAACCTCTTCCTCACTACGACAATTGCTTGGTTGGCCTTCAGGTAAAACATCACAATCATGGGAATTCTCGTTGAATGTAGTCTGAAATGGAATTGAGCATTCAACTGTATAATTTTCAGTTGAGGATTGATCAATACCCCAAATGCATCCCTCACCAAGGTCGGAATTTGAGTACTATCACCAAAACTTGGCCTAATTTTATCTATACTTCCATGTCGAACGTTAACATCATTAGTAGGGACAAATATTGGTTCCCCATGAAGAACCCAATTGGTATAATTTTTTCTAAAACCATTCTTCATAACATGAGCAGTGACAACATCAACGGGATTACGATATCTGTTATGACACTTTCAACATGGACACCAAATTTCTCCATTTATAGCAGCTTTAGAAGTTGCAAGCTTCAAAAAACTGTCAAATCCCGCTAGAAACTCACGACTGGTCCTATTACAATTTATCCAACTTTTATCCATGAGAAATTGTATTTCAAATATACCTGAGCATTTAAAACA
This sequence comes from Tamarix chinensis, assembly GCA_030549775.1. Classification (NCBI taxonomy): domain Eukaryota; kingdom Viridiplantae; phylum Streptophyta; class Magnoliopsida; order Caryophyllales; family Tamaricaceae; genus Tamarix; species Tamarix chinensis. Next base: position 6,581,300 of record CM060177.1, on the reverse strand, counting down.
ACAACAAATTAAGTAACAAATTTAATGTTGTAATCCCCCCTCCTTTGATTTTAAAAGCTATTGTTCACAAAGTGCCATATAGAATAACAAATATGCTTGCCATAGTTTCCATAACTTAGTATTGCTAATTGAGAGATATTGATCTTTAGTCATAAATGGTTCCGCTGTATCAAATAATTATCAAAAATGATTGGAAAAGAAGAAAAAATCACATCATTACTATATTTGGATCAAAGATATTCCCAGATATGACTATGAAAATATTACTATCTGTTTAAGGATCATGTTGTACAGGATGTAAAATTTTAGCATGTATTAGGTAGTGGGTACTTTGAGTGGTTAAGGCTAGTTTATTTGAGTTGGTTATTCCTTGGGCTCAATTTTCAATGTCAATATTTCCCCAAAATTTTTGTTGCATCATGATTATGTTCTAAGTAGTTTGTTTATGATTTTTTTCCAAATAACTTACCTAATATGTTTTAAGGATTTTCAATGGATTCGTAGAGAGGTAATTTTTAATAAGTCACTTTCATGACTTCATCTCATTTGTCTTCTTCTTCTTTCTCTCTCTCTCTTCCACTAGATTTGTAAGCCATTAATTCATCCCTGCAACCATTCAATATTGTTGACTTCAATTCCCTCTCCTTGTTATTCAAACCACATGGATTTTTTTTTATGATTTAAAATTTTACCAAGTTTTAATCTTGCTTTCCTAAAAGGTGTTCAAGTGTTGAAAGGGTTTGATTTTCAAAGACTTATGCTTTAGGTGGCTTTGCTAATTTCTTTTAAAGTAAACCATTATCTTTCATATCTTTCATATTTCTTTTAAAGTAGACCATTATCCGACCTTGCTATTCTAAGCATCTTGACAACATTATCATGCATAATATGATGTATAAGTTGTTTGCATAATGGCCTACCATGAAGAGAATATGAGGTATGATTTCCTAGCTCTTATTAAGTTAATAAAGTGCAAGCATAATTTTATTGAGACTCTCATCGAGATTTTTGTATTTCACATGCTAACCCATGAATATTGGTTGTTAAGAACCTTAAATGGAATGTAGTTGATGTACGGATATATTGAGTAAAGATTTTAGAATTTAATTGTGTGGAAGTGTTTTTGCTAGGGTTTTTCCTACCCCAATCGATCAACTAGTTTCCATAGCCGATTGACTAGTTATTGGGACTGATTGGCTAGTCGAGTAGACCGATCAACTAATTTTTTAGAATACTAAAATGGTAAGGTTGACCATTCAGGTGGTTCACTACCATTTTGATGGTTTGGAAGTGCCCAAATTAGTCCATGAGACCAATCAACTAATCATTGGAAACCCATCGATTGGCCTCGACTAAATTTGTGTTTCATATCTATTTCTTTCCAAATGTGGAAATGAGGAGGTTCCTATGTCAACCATCCACAGTCCACATGACAGAGATAAAAATGTTGAAAAATATGCAGTATTAGAGAAGGGTGCGATAACCAGGATATTTCATCTACCTTTGGCCTTCCGATATCAGGAACAATGAATAGATCAGACCATAGAAAACACGAGCAAACAAAATTTTTGGTCATAGCAAAAACCAAATCTATTGCCGACTAAATTAATTGCACAAAAACAGTTCCATTATCATCTATTCCCAAGTTTGCTCGACAAACTTATAAACAGTTAGCAAAAACCAACCTAACCTGTTGACACTTCTGTCCACAGCTTCGGCGGGAGCTTCAAGCAGCACCAACAACGAAAATAACTACAAATCGAAGGCTTACAGCAATTAATTTAGCAGTAATTAAAACCGAAGTAAAATGGAAGTCAAAATCGAACTAACCTGTTCAAACTTCCGTCTCAAGCTTCGCCAAGAGCTTCAACCGCCACTAGGAATGAGAAGAACTACAAATCCAAGGCTTACAGCAATTATTTCAGCAGTAATTAAAATTAAACCAAGTAAAATGGACGTTAAAATCGGACTAACCTGTTCATAAATTTCCAAAGCTTTGTCGGGAGCTTCAACCAGCGCCGGCAACGACCGAGAAAAGAGAAGGGCACAGCGAAGAAGACTACCAACGCCGAGCACCTAGGCGGTCGGACACAGAGAGAGCAGGGGTGGTAGATGTCGCGCGTTCCTCTTGACTAATTTTGGCTGATGAGGATATGTGCGCGCAGATGGAGCCAATGTGTTATGAGCGCGCGGCGGTAATTTGGGATTTCATTTAGCGACGGTTAAAAACCGTCCCTAAATTTATTTATTTTTTGCAACGGTTTAAAATCGTCGCTATTTCACCGCTTTTTTTTACATTTTCCAAACAGTTATAGAACCGTCGCTAAATTTATGTTCCTACCAGCCGTATTTCCTGTAGTGCACATACATGCCTGACCCATTTGGTGAGATGCATGCATTGAACTTCAAAATATGCATCTGCTACTATTAAGAAGTTCAGACTAAATTCTATTTACATGCACTTGTTACAAAAGAAGATAAGTCGGAGATTATCTTAATCTAAATGGATATTAATGATTAATAAGCCATGAATCCTCACCATCCATTACGCCGTTTATTTATTTATTTATATTTTTCCCTCATTTTGTCCCGTCATAACAAGCTCAAACAGGTTGTGCTCATTTTGGATTCAACACACGTGCCCTGCCTGTGATCATTACGAACGTGTCGGTGGTTTATGCGGTTGTATTTGTGAGCCCACACAGTGTGATTTAATCGTGAGCCATAAATATGAGATTGCCGAGCAAAGCAAAGCACAAATAAGCAAAGACTTGGCCAACGAAAGGAAAAGGAGGGGCCCGGGTTCCTTCAATAATCATGGATCGGCTAGCAATCAATCAAATTATATATAATGACAAATTAAGGGGGGTGAGTAGGAGCTTATGATTGAATTGTATTGGCTTGTTTATATTCTTTAATTATGCCACAGAATTCGGAGAACTGCTGGAGAAATAATGAAGTGATATATCTTCACACATACGATGTGGAATTGTAAATCAATGTTATTTGAATACTAGTTGCACCTATCCTATTAAATTAGCAATTTAAGCAAAAAAATGGGTCAATTAGTCTTCACCCGTCCACCTCTCGCGTTGGCCTTCATGGGTTCTCTTTAAAGCATGATACGTCACCTCACACATTTAGTATACTGATAAATAGTAATTTTTATATCAACTTATATGACATATGATATATATATATATATATATATATATATATATATATATATATCTTACTTTTTGTCATTTTATAATAAAGCTGGAGATAAAAATTAGAGATAAAAATTACGGTGAATAAGTTAGCTATGACTTGTATAACTCAACCTATGATAATAAGTTTATGGATTGCAAAAATTGGGTTAGTATTTTACAAAAGTTAATCGGATATACTTTAAAATCCTAATTTAGCTCCATGGGCCTGCACCAACACATTGTTAATAAAATGCAATATTGATGGAGCATGTGATGAACATATTATAGGGTGGGGAGATGTTATACAAAACCCATATGGAATAGTCTTGAAATGTGCCATGGAGCATGAAGTAATTACCACCGGCCATAACTCAACCTAACCCTATGGGTTGAAGTGAATGTGACACTTATGGGCTTTAAGCTAGGGTTATTTATGAGGCAAAAATATGTTCTTGAATCTAATTGTTGAAAACTGGTAGAACTGCTACAACACTCTAATCATGGTCCTCCCTAGAGAATTCCTAATATTATCATGTAATACAGACATCTACTTAGTTTCAGCCACCAATTCAGTGCATTTTTTCCTCCCCTTATAGTCATAATGGGCTTGCTCATAGGCTAGCTCAATTAGCTATATTTACCATATCAAATGGTTTGTGGAACCATTATTATCCAAAAGAAATTTCCGACACCTTTGTAATGGGCGCTACTAATATATAAAATTATTTTTCCACTTAAAAAAAGTTAATAACATATCTATAGCCATACTTGGAATGTCACATCATTCTGTTATCTAAATGCAACAATGATATAATTCTTTTTTCTTTCTTTTTGTATAAATTGGAATGGAATAACCCAATTGCAAGCCCACCAAGCTAGTGAAAGAGGAATAGAACAAAGGACAAAATGACATCAAATAGTAGAATCTCCGTCAGTTTGCATGGAGTATCAAAGAGACCATTCTCATAGTCGAGATAGTGTCCCATGCACGTTGTCATATCAATTGCATGATTATTCTCTTTATAATAGTAGGAAAGGTGACATAAAGTAAAGTAACCCATAAGGTCTCGACGGCTAAAAGTTATTCTAGCATATGGATGGCAAAGAGATCTTAAGTCAAGGCTGAGTCAAACAACTATACAAAGATAACTAGTTATTTAAATCATATGCAAGGCTTGGAAAGATACTTCTTTTAACCCTTAACAAATCACCCATGATCCAATGGTATTGATCCCACACCAAGGTTAGTTGCATATCTAAAGCACTAACACCCAAAATGGCCATGGGCAACTCCTATATCATCAATACGATCAAGGTTCCCTTATGCATTATCACTTGTATTGATCATGATTATATCCATCAGAGGAGAAGACCATCCTACTACTTGTATAAACTTGGTATTGTCCCCATTCAGGACTCCATTAAAAGTTTCCCATGCTCAAAATTCATCCCAAATAAAATATTTAAAATATTTAGCCAAAGGGTTGCATGTGTAATATCCCAAATTTTAGCTAATCCTAATCTCGAATAATTAATATCGTAACCTAATTATAATCTTGAAGAATTAATATTTCTATCTTACCCTAATTCCCTAATCCTAAATCTTAGCCTAACCCTAATTTTTATTCCAATTTATTAATATATTTTCTATCTTAAACCTAATCTCGGATAATCATTTAATGAAATTATTCTAATACCCTAACCTTATTTATTTTAACCTAAACCTAAATCTAAATACACACTTTTTACTTTCCCTTTTTCCCTTTTCTTCTCCTTTCCTTATCTTATTTTATTATATTTTCTCCTTGTCGATCCTCACCTCACCTCACATCACTTCTCCTCTCCTCTTCTCTTCTTCTTGCGTGAACGTCTTCCTTATCAAACCTACCCCTCTACTCGCCAAAAACTTACCCCTTCTCAGTTCTAGGGTTGGGGTTGAATTTTGTTGCCCAATCATCTCACCTCTCCTCTCCTCTTCTTTTTCCTACATGCATATGTGTATATACCTCCTTCTCCCTCTGTTTTTTTATATCAAAATATTGCACCCTAAACATAGTTCCCCCCTCCTTCTTTTCCCCTACTAGTCGTTGCCAAAATCTCCCAACATCACTGCCACCGGTAAGCCCAACCGAGGTACCAAAACCTCCACCGGTAGCATTTTCCACACCTTAACCCCTATCATACGCCACCTTTGCCATTACATCACCCCAAGCACTGGCCAAAACCACCACAACCTACCCTAAACACCAAAAAAACCCATTGTTGCTACCCCCTCTTTTGGCCAAATCAACCGATCCTACCCCCCTCCATTTAGCCTTTTTCACCACAACACACATACTATCTATGCTAACAACCACCGCAGCTCACCACTACCTGTTGGCCATTTCCACTACAACGTACCACCCTCCTTTGGCTAAAACCACCGATCCTCAACCTTCGGCCAAACCTGTCATTTCCACCCTCCTCATTTCACCCCCTTCAACCAATGCCCCCTTTTGTTGCACACAAGTTGGCCAAAACTCCTTCAAACCTCGGTTTGGTTTTTCCCACTCCTTCACCCTTCCATTACCTTAAACCATCCTTAATTATATCATTAATTCTAATTATGTTTTTTTAATTTTTCTCAGGTGATACTTCGGAGGTTTTGGAGGATGCGGGATAGGATAAGTGTGCTTAAAGATCGGAGTCTTTTTCGTAAGGATACTAGTCGATGTTTTAGGATTTTATATTAAATGCTTGCATAGCTATGTTTAGTATCATGATATTGTTATTATATGGTTAAATGTATGTTTTTAATGATATGGTATGATCATATGGATTATATGATAGGAAGAGAGCATAAATAACGAAAGGTGTGCTAATATGATAATACTTGTGGAAGAGTATAACTTGTGGAAGAGTATTATGGGATTAATAAAGTATGATAAATGGGAAATAAGTATTTTTAATATTTATTATAATAAATGGAGGATTTGGAAATAATGATATTGAGGATATGGGATTTTTGTAAAAAGGACTTTTAGCTATCTATAAGGGTATTTTGGTCAATATGGGTTAATATAGAAATTTTGGTATTTTAATGTGTTAGGAGGATTAAAATATGTTAATAATATCATGTGGAGTTATTGGAGTGATTATGGAAGTTGTAAGTTCCCCAAAATGAGAAAAAGGCCGAAATTGGGAATAGTAACCTTAAAATGGTAATCTTTTATTACATATGTAAAACGTTAGAGTTAGACCACGAATTTTGGATATGTTGTTAATATTGAAATTTTTATAAGTCTTATGGAAAAAGTTATGACTTACTTGTAAAATTAGGGTTTGAGGCTTTGTAAATAGCAACTTATAAGATAGGGATATATATATATATATATATATATATATATTGGTGAATAAATGATTAATATGGGAGAAGTTATGCCTAAATTGTGAAATTAGGGTTTAGGAGGATCTTAACTCTAGAGAACGGTCTTCTAGCCTATGCGATGTGCTTACTTGATTTAATGTGTTTTGTATCTATGAATCAATCATAAATAATTTATTAATCATTTAAAGTAAAAGATCACATGATTTGGGCCAAGGTGATGTTTTCATATTTGTTCCACCGGATGATAATAGTGGCTTAGAATCGTTTTACCCTGAGGAGGTGATGTTTTCAAATCTATTCCACCAAATGATAATAGTAACTCAGGTGTATTGTCCTTAATAGGTGTCTCAGTCTATTCCATCGAATTAAGAATATTGGGTCCCACACTCATCGTGAATAAGAATATGAATTGACTAACCTAATGGATAAGACACTAATGATTTAAAGTGGAAGAGTATGTGAGTTAGGACCAAGGTGATATTTTCATATCAGTTCCATCAGATGATAATAGTGGCTCGGGAGCGTTTTACCCTAAGGAGGTTATGTTTTCAAATCCGTTCCACCGGATAATAATACTGGCTCAGGTGTGTTGTCCCTGATAAGGTACTTCAGTCCGTTCCACTAGATTAAGAATAGTGGGGCGCTAAACTCAATGTAAACAAAAGAATAAAAATCGTTATATCTAATAAATAGATATCTAATAAATAGGCCTGAATCAATATTTACTTTATGAGACTTTTCGTAAATTTTATGTGTACTTATCATTTATTATGAGTGTATGCATTATTTGTATCCCTAACTTAATAGTATGGTTACTTTATTCATTATGTAGCATATTGACCATCCTTTCTATGAATATTGCTCATTCCCATGATCAGATGACCTGGATGCTTTTATGTAGGTCTTCAAGGACCAGTAGGATGATTTTGATGCTTTTAATGCAATGTATGGGAGGAATGACTTTTATCTATACTAGGTGTTTAGGCAAAGAGTCATGTTATCCATATGATGTTTTTACCCAGATACCCTTTGAAAACTTTGATCCATGGTATCCCTTAGTTTGTATCCTATTATTATAACCCGGAGTTCATCTCCAAACTTGTATTTGTATTTATAAAAGTTTCTCTCATTTCTAATAACCTTATTTTACTATAAATGGTTTTATCCTTATAACTGATGTAATGATGGTTTAGTAAACCAAACTTATGTCAATTACAGACTTAACACCCAATATTTTGATTATATGCTTCTATTATAAATCAATATTTTTCAATAATAAAACCTGGGGTGTTACAATATACTTTGGCTAAATAGCCTTAACAAGAAATATTCTTCAACCGTGTATCACTAAAGGCCTTAGTAGGAAATAATACACAAAGTTGAATCAACAAGGGACTCTAGGGTGAGACTTCATATTCTTTAGGTTAATTCATATTTAATCTTGGAAATGTGAAACAAAAAAGTGATTTTATGATTCCAAAGGTAAAATGTGATCCCAAAGTGTTCATGCTTGAGGCTAATCACAAAGGTAATAGGAATTATTCTCAATAGCATGTTCACAACAAACACATTGGGCATCATTATCAAGTTTGGCAAAGGTCCTTACTCTTTGCCTATCTTTAATTTTTTTTTTACACAAATTTTCTATGGAAGAAATCATTAAGTAGCCCGAGTGAAGCATTTGAAAAGAAAATTTGACAGAGAAGTCATCATTAGTAGTGTTTCCCCAGTAGAAAATATCATCCATTATATCATATAGGTTACTAACTAATTTATCTAAGTTATGGTGTGAGATCAGGGCTTGAAAAAGACTCTAGCTCCATACTCCATCAAAACCAACAAAGCTTTACACAAGTTTATTATTTCATTCAAGAAGCACATATTTGAGAGTGATCTCAATGAGATGATTGGTTCCAACCTACCAATATTCCATAATCTAACCGCATAATACCAATAGATAATATTACTCTACCATTTAACAACTACGTGCTTCAAAATTTCAAATAGTCTCTTTGAATAAGTAAAAGTTCATATATTATCATCAAACCTATATTTCTTGCAATGGATTCTTACCTAAAATTTATGGGGATTGCGAATCATATCCCATGCAAGCTTCAACATGAAATACTGGTATAAGATGTAACACCTTAACCTTACACCAACCATGATTCAGTACCCCATAGATAAACAAAAGCTCATTTTAGTACAATTTTTATTATTCAATCACACATATCCTAGGGTTTTTTTTATAAGTGCATCCATTATTAGATTTCTTGAATTTAAAAACGTTTAATTATGGATTTATCTAAAAATATATTCTTGAAAATGAATACACGCCCTATTTTTTTCATAAATTCAAAAACACTATAGTTTAGCATGGTTTGCATTGAGTAATCTAAGGATAAGTGGTCTACTGGAAAGTGTCATAGAAAGCATGTGAGTGAATGATAAAGCATGATAGAAATAGTTTATGTCGGTCATCAATCTTGAAAGAGCACGAGAAAGGAACTACTAGCATGACTTGAACTTGGATGGGTAATTCAAATGTCTAGTAGAAATGATTATTATCGTCTACTATAATGAGATTATTGTTGAGGTGCAATAAGGACATAACATGCTTTGAGTGGGGGTTATGTAATACCCCAAGTTATGTAGTAGGTGGTGGAGGCTTAAAATAATTGACATGACTACTTATATCAGCAAGTATACCTTCTTTAGAAATATATCATTTGATAACTCCACGGTTAAGTGTACGTAGTTTCGAGCAATCTAAGGACCTATTGGAAAGTCTCGCAAGAGTCATGTGAGTGAGTTACAAAGCATGTTGTAAATGACTCATATTGATTAGTGGAGCTAATCATTAACCCTGTTACTTATTATATGATAAAATTGGACATGACTTGTTACTTATTAGCAATGAGTAACTTTACTGGCTAGAGGCAACATATTTAGCTCCCAAGAAAACAACTTTTTTTTTTGCATTATGTCCACCAAAGAATAAAAGAACCCTCTTATTGTCTACCCATATGCATATTCACCCCGAAGGAAAGCACGATCTTAATACCTGATATTGTTGATATTTCATTGATCACATGGCATTAGACATTGGAGGAGAAGAGCAAAGACTATCTAATATGATTTGATTATGTGACATAGAAGCATAAGTGAAGAGTGATAGGTCATCCACACGAAAAAGTTTAGAAAAACTTGGTATCTCTTCTCAAAAGTGAAACAGGTTTCCAACACCCTAAGTTAATTGCATGTTAGATTATAGAGAAAGAGTTTTTCCATCTACAAGATGAATAGGTACGAGAAAATAGGATCCTCTTTTAGATGCCTTTAGTACGAGAAATGTCCTTTTTTTTCTTCACAATTCCATAGTACCCGGATGGTGTGGAAACATAAAACATAGTGAGTTGTATTATGGGTGGAAGGAAGCTCCCTACATAAAGAGTCACTTCAATAAACTATTGAGAAAGACTATCATTAGCCTTTTACGGGTCTACCTTCACTACCATAAACCCTAACTTACCCTTCTTATGCATCATGGTGTAAATCATCTCCTTTGAGATGATGATATTCCCACTAAGTGCCAAAAAATTTGATAGTCGCTTGCATCCTAAACCCTTCATAGAATTTATAGAAAAAATAGCATTATCAACTTCACCGATTGTAGTTGAGGGAAGCAACATCCCAAAATCGTCCTCTCTAATTGGTTGAAATAGAGAGGGAGAGGTTAGAGGGTGCCACTGCAAATTTTCTTTCAAGAATATTAATTGGAAGAAACAATAGATATGGCCAAACATCACTTCATTCTCATAAATCTAGGAATCAACAAGGCATGAAAGAAACGAGAGTTCCAATCTGAAATACCCCAAAACTCTAATTTGGGGAATTATGGCGAAATAAGGATTTATTAAAAAAATTAAGTAGATAAATTATTTTATTAAAATAAAGGAGGAATTAATTAAGGCAAAACAAGGAGAAAATAATAAATAAATTATTTAAGCAAAATTTGGACGTTTTACTAATTAATATGGAAGTTAAGGAAATTTGTCCAAAATAGCCAAATTAAGCTAAAAAGGAATTTAATTACTATTATTATTTTAAATATTTAAGGATACCAAATTATCCTAAACACCCCAACCAACCTATTTTTCTCCTCTTCCTTTTTCCTTTTTTTTTCTTTTTCCCTTCTTTTCCTTTTTCTTTCTTCCTCCCCTTCCCCCTTTTTCTTTTCTTCTTCCTTCCCCGAAATGGGCCAACCCGCCTGCCCAATTCCCTTCCCCTCCCTTCCTCCTTCAGCGTGGCCCATGTCACGCGACCGCCCCTTTCCCCATCGTCGAGCCGCCCTCTTTCTTTTTCTTTTCTTTCCCTTGGACCGTCTGGTCCACCCCTTTCCCTTTCCTTCTTATTCCCCATGCGGACTGCACCCCGACCTGCAGTCATTCTTCTGTCGGCAGCCACCTGCTCCATCCAACCATCCTTCCCTACCTCCCCCCCGGTCGTTTTCTTTTCAATTTCGACACAACCAATCCGTCCTCCCTCCTCATGCATGCCTACCATTCCTTTTTTTTCCTCACCCCGACCAAATGTACCCTGCAATTTCGTAGGGCATGCGCCGCCTGCCACCGGCGGTTGGTGACCTGCCTCACCTGCCCCTGGTTGTCCTCTTCTTTGGAAGAAACAATATATATGGCCAAACATCACTTCATTCTCATAAATCCATGAACCGACAAGGCATGAAAGAAACGAGAGTTCCAATCCTAGTAGGTAACTACATTTATCTTGACCTATTGCACTTGGAGATGTTGCTCCTAGGTTAGTATCATATTCCATTCCCTTAGTAATTTGTGCTCTATATCAATGTATATCCTTTTTCTTTTCTTTTTCTTTTGTTATCTTTGATTCATAAATTAATCAATCAACTAGTATAAATTTTGATGTGATCCTAGTTTATTGAAACTGTAATCCAAATCTACGATGATTATTGGGTAATCTTCGCTTTTAAGGCTACTATTTCAAAGTAATGAGATATTATTAGTTAGGGGCTAACTTGTTCGGAGATTCATACGCTCACACTATGGTTTGCTAGGAGTAAACCAACACCTTAAAGTGCTTATCAACTGATAGAGGTGACAGAAATTCAAACCTAAAACTTCTAATATTGATATGCCAACATTAAATCACTACGTTAAAGCTCACCAACATTTTCCAATAGTTCTTATGTGCAAAGATTATTCACCCAATAAACAGTAATCCCATTAAATATAGTTGGGCAATATGGCCTGCTTCCATGTGCAAGTCACCGGACCTCATAAACATATGTCCAAGTTGTAAGTATATAAATTAAAACTAAAATCAAAGCCATCCATGCGACATAATTACACCTTACTGTCCCATGTATGAACCGCTAATAAGTGCCGATCAATTAAGTTAGATACAACTTGATTAATGTCGTAAAGCGAAAACCAGTACAAGTAGGAAACCCAAAGAAAAACACAGACGCTAGTTTACTGATTTTCTTCCCTTTAGATATGCACCCATCTTGGCAAATGCACATACATGCATGCGTATGCATCATGTGGATCCTGCCGCGCGCGGTGCCGTCCGCCTTCTTTATTCATTTTCGGTTCTTCCGTGTCATAGACGAAAGATTCACACGCGCACACGCCACACGCTTGGACAAATGCCTTAACTTGTTTACAAGGATGGGTTTTGAGAATCGTGCATTCTGTTAATATTCTAAAAGAACACTTCAGCCAATTAGTGAATTGCTGATAAATGGTTAATTGTTAGATACTTTATTCGATGCAAAATATTAACAACAACAACAATAATAATAATTGGAAGTTTATTTTTGTTATAATATAACTTATATAAGTGATTTTATTAAAGTGAAAGGAAAAAATAAGTTAGTTGTTAATTAAGAGATATAATATTAATGAGGAATATATATGATATTTTTCTTTATTTTTTAATTTGTGTGCACAACTTTAAAATACCTTTTATTTTAAATAAGATAGAATATTAGTTTATTGTGTCAGATAATTTATTCGCAATTACTAAATTTGATTTTAAATAAGTATGATTTTAGACTTTTGTACACTTATTATAAAAGTATATAAATTGTCAATTATATCCTTATTAAATATACTTTATTAAATAATATTTATAGTACAAAACATATCGAGTAAGTATACATTGATAAATAAATAAAAACAGTTCGCTTTTTACATTGAGAGTTTAAAATAATATTATTTTTAAAAAAAATGTGTTAAAATGACACTAAGTATGACTTGGAATCAATACCATTAACTATTTGTATATATAGAAGTATATGATAATATTAGTAAATAGTAATAAATATTAGTGGGTACACACAACTTTAAAAAAAATTAATTTTGAATAATTCAATCTAAAATCCTCATATTTTAAGCTGCTTCTAATACTTTTTTCCCAACCCTAAAAGCAACTCCAAAAAGAAAAAGAAAAAAAATATTTCACCAAACATGGGCATCGAAATTTTGATGCATTCAAATATCTAATCTTGCTAACGAGGTACTTTAATTTGGTGGGGAAGTGTAGACTAGAGGATATCCCAAATCTTTTCACACCACTTGCTGTCAACGTATGTTTAAATTTCCTCATTTATCTCTCGACATTATTATATTTTTACGGTATTTTATACGGTATGCTGTAATTATTTTTACAGATTTGTTATAAATAAATAAAAAGGATACGTTTAAAATTTCAAATCAGATTATATATCAGCAAAAATTAGAGAAAATAATTTCGCTTGGAAAAGAAAATGCTAATAGACAGACAGAGAAGAGACTAGAGAGGGAGTCATGCAGACGGTAATTAATTGCCCTAATTCCTTGAGCCCTGGGTCTAAAGTCATTAGGCTGTCTCTATTGTCATTCAGTGTACTTAATTGCCGTAGCTGCCGATTGGGACGAAGCATGTGACGACAATCATGCCAAACGAAAGTCAAAAGGGAGTTGGGGAGATAATTTTATGGCTCGGTGCACACGCAGCTTTCAATCTTCGATGGCTAGCATGGTATTGTCACTTTCAGCTTGCGGTCCCTATAATTAAGCCGGCATGGTATGTTTGCTGCATTCACAGCGCCTCAAAAGGATAGAAAAATGTGTAAAAATGTTGATTTACTAACCTGTCTGGGTTTTGATGTTTCGATGGCATGGTAGCTGACGAAGGATGAATCTGACGCTTTAAAAATTGACATTTCATCGGCGACACGGTTCGTAGAAGACTGCTGGGCTGGGAGTTGGAACCGAGGCTGACCTAAAGGTAGCTGCCGTATTTAATTCTGCTGCTATGGTCCACCCCGGCCATCATTTGTGGGGCTCAATAGGGGAAGAAGATACATCATCCATATAATCTGACATAATTTTAAAACTATTTTTATTAATTATTTTTAAAAAATATACAGGTTAATAGAATATATTTTTTTATTCAAAAAAGTCATCAAAGTGAAAAGATCCAAGTGTGCATGCGAGTTTCAATCTCAACAATTACCTTTAATTTTAATTAATTTAATTACTAGATCTATCATCTTTAAAAATGATTTCTATATAATTTTGCTGATCATTGTGTTGCTTTATCTTTAATAAAAGTTTACCAAGTTTAGTATAAATTAGTAAATTACATAGAATTGTGCTTAAATAGTTTGCTTGGAAACTAAAACATCTTCCCAAATCAAGGCTTACTAAGCAAGGTACAATGACAAGTATATATGGCTTGGTACATATACGAACTTAGGCAAAACTAATATTTTTTTCATTTTCATGCTTCATTAAAATTTGATTTTTCAAATGTATATATATTCAAAAATAATAATAATCTTACTATAATTTACAACTTTAATCACATATTTATTGTTTGGACTTACACCTGCTTGTGCAAATGACCTATAATACTTTTGTAACATTCTCTTATCTTCTCGTAATTACATATATTATATTTTGTATATTTCAAGAATAATATGTATTCCATATAATTTGTACATCGTTTACCAATTAACTCCATACCCTCTATATAGTAGGATTATCTTTTCTAGATATTAGGAATCATTATCTTCTTAATTATACTTGAAAATCAATTTTGCCCTCCAAAACATTGTACGTGTTTGATTCTCACACCTCACCACACCACCCCTCTCTTCAACTCTTACGCGGTACGTTTAATGTTAGGGTTGTTTGCGATTTAAATATCTGATATTTTAAATATTCGATTATTAGATATTCAAAATTTTAGATATCTAAAAATAATATTTAATATTTAATTTAAAACTTTGGATATCCCAAATTATGGATCGAATATCAAATATAAATGATATTATTCGAATTAAATTTTAAATATAAAAAAAATATCAAATCATAAATATATTTAATATTATCTGATTTGTTGAGCAAATATCTGATTTGCTCGGTAAATATCTGACTTACTTAACAAATATCTGATATTAAAACTAAAATAAAGAACGGGTGGGTGGGGTCTATCGACATGTAAAGTATTTTTATATTTTTTGATATAAATATCTAAAAAGAGATTATATTAAAAACATAATTTCAACTAAGTTAAATTTTGGCTCAAATAATAAATCAAGTAAAAATTACACACATGCACACACACGCATCTAAATTTATTTATACAAAATTATAAAAAATATATATAAATATTTTTCTTCGGATCGAATATCATTTGTATTTGTCAAATCAGATATCTAGTTTGTTTGACTTTTCATTGACCATATCGAATATTTGATTTTAAAAAAATTAGATTGGTTATTTACTTTTTCGGATCGGATCGCTTTGGATATCATATCAAATAAGTAGATATCGGATAACATAAATAGTCTTACCTAATATTATATTGCAAAGTGCACTTTAATAGCATGGTGGCATTTTAGTGTTTAAATGAATAACTTCATTTGGCATTTTATTTCCTCTTTTCTATCGTGTTTTTCATCATGAGCACTAGGATTCATAAATAGATTTGTCTTTAATTTTGATTATTAAAAAAGGAAAAAAATCTATTAGATTTTTCTCTCCAAATAGATATCTATATTAATGTATTTGTACTTAGGAAAAAATACAACTATGTAAAGCATTCATCAATTTACTGGCTAATGAATTTTACAATTCAAACTAATGAATGTAATACTCCAAATTTTTCTAACTCTAATCTTTGGATTATTAATTTTTAACCCTTCCCTAATCTTTCATTGTTGAATAACCATATTATTTCTACCCATGATACATATATAATTTTATCTTAAGAACCTTCCGATCCGAATCTATCAATTGATGGTTGACCAACCCAAAAATAGAGGCAGCATTCTTTCAGGGGGTCCATCAATCAATTGACCATCGCCTTCAGTTGACGATAACTAGGTGATTTGCTCTAACTTGTTTATTTTAAATTTTTTATTACTCCAAATCAATTCTTATACCAAATATTTTTATATATTTGGATTTTTAAATGTATTCCACACTATTTCCTAAATTTTTATAGTTCTTGGGAATTATTTTGTAATTTTTCCAATTTTACCTATTTAGTAGACTTTCTACCTTTCCTAAATTATTTTATCTTATGTTGAACCTTCTATAGTCATGGTTGACCACAAAATCATTTTCTCATACACCCATATCTAATTGAATTTGACATGTATCATTAAACTAAAATCTTGGCCATAATCTCTTCTTACACTTCTCATCCATTCTCATACAACTCATCACTCTATCTAATCAGACCTCATTTGAACAAATCAATTTTCTAAATGTGTTTACTATTGTAATTATAAAATTTGTCTTAAGTAAAATATTTCTACACCCCTTTAACTCTCATTAAGTTTTAAAATGATTCGTTTAGATCATTTAACCCTTCTCATGGTTTTGGATCTTATAAGACTTGTAAACCACTTTTGGCCATTGAATTTCTTCCAAATCAATATAATTTCGTCATGTTTTAATTCCTTGGTTTTTTATAATTCTCCTATACTTTTCAAAAATTTAAATAGAGATTGTGACAAAAAAAAAGCACCACTCACCACTCTCTCACACCTTTATTTGTGTTTTAAGCCTTGCAACAAAAGCTTTAGCCAACAAAACTTTATGAAACTTTAGGAATACTTATACGTTAGCATATTTAAGCTAAATATGAAATAAAAATAAGTTTAAAATATTTTTGACATTTTTAGGTAAATTACATCCATTTTAGGTATAAATAGCTCTCGAAACTCAATTTTTTCTACAAAAAACTTATCATAACTATCCTAATTTTGATCATATGTTCCTAAAATATAAATTAAAAAAATTTGGAATTTATTTTTATGATTCTTTGTATTTCTAAATACAACTTCCATTCCTTTGATTTTTTATAGGTATTTTACCTTATGATATCAATTAAAATGCCTTTATTAGTTAAATATCTAACTTAACCACATTTTCTTCCAACCTTATGTCCCCAAGCTAAGAATTTTGACCCTTAGCTCCCAAAGAACAAAATTCTTCAATTTCACAACCTCAATCCATTGTTGCACTCTATTCCTTATTTTTACTTATTTATTCTTGATTTTTAACTATTAATTATTTTCCTTAAACAATTAAGTGTTAAAAATTAAATAAGTTTAAGGATAATATTAAGCTCTTACTTGATTTAAGAATTAATTCCAAGTAACATTAAGCTTTTATAACCTTGATTATTGCTTTTATTTATTTATTTATTATATTTTGAAGTGTTTTGTTGATTTTTGGTGCGAGATATCCAAGAGGTGAAAAAATGATGATCTTTGGCTATTTTTATTATAAAATCATGGATTTATGAGGTTGGTAAACTAAATAATACTAATAGTATACTATTTTTGATGAGTTAGATTTGTTTAATGAGTTGTTGCTGTGAAATTTTTCTATTTTGGCCTTATTTGGGGCTCTTGGATTTTTGGTTGATTTGGGAGTTCTGGTTGTGTGATTGATTTCATATTTTAGGATAAAATTATTGAGGTAGTTTATATCATTTTTCTTCATACCACTTTTGGATTTGAACATGTTTAAGGTGTGTAAGAATTTGTTGAAGTCATAAAATGGGTATTTTGGTCATTAAACATGTAGGCTGAGTTTTTGGGTGCTCTTGTTGTTCTAATATGTTCTTATAATTTTCAAAGAATATTTTGAAAAAATTAGGAAGGTATATCTTTATATGTTAAGAGTTATGTTATTTTCTTTATTTTTAGGGTTTTAGGGTAATTTGGTATTTTCACTTGCAATTCGATTCTATTAATGAAATTATGAGTTTTAACTAGTGAATTATTGATTAATTGTGTCTATTATTTAATATCATGATTTTTAGAGCATGATTAGTTTATTCGTAATTACCTAGTTTAGGGCGTATTAAGGCTATGTTTGTCATTTTGCACCTAAAAATCTTAATTAGATATTTTAGGGTTAATGATTGACCTTGAACATTGACTTAACCTTGTGAATAGTAAATTAATATGAATAATGAATTAATGTAAATAGTAAAATAATGAGTAGTCTATATAGATAATAATAATTTTTCAGTTGTATGCACTCTCTATTTATATATGTAGTTGTACTACACTATTAGCATATAGCAAGGTATCTCTCTATTCTATATATAGCATATGATTCCAATAGATGGTATTGATACGTTAGGTTAAATCATTCCTTAGTAGATTTAGGATGTTTCCTTAGTTGTAGTATTTTAGATTGAAGTCTAAGTCGTTAGTGCTTCGACTTTAGTATTATTCCCTCTCAGATAAGATGTGGTATAATAGATTGTGTGATAACATAATATGGATCTTAATTAGTGGACCTCACTTGTGTTTGGATTCAATTATTTTGGTGTTCAAATTCATATTCTAAGTTTTATTGTGATTTTAGGGTTTTGGATAATAATAATAATAATAATAATAAATAGTGGAATTTCATTAAATATTCCATGTTTCATGTATTAGTATGTTTTATTATTTTATTATGCTCAAACATGTGTTTGTATGTCTTACATGAATGCATGTTATCCTCTTTAAGTAGATTTAGTTTAGTCAATATGCCTGTCATACCAATTCAATTCTTATTGCTCCTTTTTAGACATTTTAGTGGAAGTTGACATTGTTGAGAATGCCATTAATTTTACAGAGTTTGAATGAGATATTGGGGGTTAGAATAAGGTTATATGGTACAAATTGTTAATGTTGTTTTTGTTATTTGGATACACATACTCTTCTCTTTTATTTTTGTACTTCTTATCTTTTGCTCTAGAGTAGATCTCCCTATACTTTTATTATATATCTGTATATTCTTTCTTCACTCTTGTTATGTATATTTTGTTAACCAAAGATTAATTAGGGATTAAAGGTAATAATCAACATTAAGGAATACCGAGGTTAAAGTAAAGAAGAGAGAGTAAAAGTATGAAAGTTGTATTATAATTTGTCATGTCTAAAAAAAGTACAATAACCCATATATATAAGGGTAAAATAAGGAAAAAGAGGAAGGAAAAATTTTGTGTTGTCAAGGATAAGAAGTTACTCTATGATATGTAGAGAGTTGACACATCAGCTTGAGATTGGTCCAAGACTAAGGCCAATTGAAGTACACCTGAAAGCTTTTTAGGGTCGATTCTCGTCCTTTAGGTCGGTATTCAAGGGCATTGTGGTTCTAGTTGAAAAAAAACATATAAGCTCTATTTATATATCCATTTCTCCATGTTATGTCTATTTTTTTGTTTTTTATTTGATGTTTTTTGTCTTACATTTCATATAAGAAAAAGGCGAGGGATCCAGAATTATACGCAACGTAGTAGTAACATCCATGTATTTTTTCTTTCTTTTGCAATTTAAAATGAAAATTTTCAGTTCATAAAATTAGGTTATTACACCATTCCTCTCTAACTTGCAAGCAACACCAAAATTAAATTTGACTCTCTTTCCCCTCTCTCCTCGTTTGTCAACAACCAAAGGGGGGCATAACCTCTTGGATTTCCATTTCACACTTAGCCAAATTCTAAATTTTCTACTTTGTTCCCTCCTTTCCTCTCTCTTTGTTATTAAGCTTTTTCCCTCTTGAATACCACTGAACCTCATTATTCTTCTTTCCTTTCATTTCTTACTTCTAATATCTTGAATCTTAACCCATTTGTGCTTGAATTTAAGCAAAAGTGGATTAAGGTTTATAAATTAGTGAAGTCTTCATCCTTTATTTAAGCCCTGCCATTTCAAGTCAATATATTTTCTCCACTTCTCTTAATTTCCTCATTGTTTTATCATCCCTTGGTATTCTTCTTAATTTTTAACCTTGTAACTTTTTTTTAGGTGATCGACGTGTGGTAGAATAAGTTGCTAAAGAATATTTTGCTTAACATAGTAGTGTTAGCTTTTGGTACACTCTATACATCTCTAGATTATATTTTTTGTGCTATGTGATTTATTTAATTTTGATTTCCATGATACCATGATTTCTTTCATAAAACCATGATTTAGGTTTTATAAACTTGTCTACGTGATTTATATTTTTTTATGATTTAATTTTCAAAAGTGGAAAAATGTCATGCATAGGCCATGCTAGGTATTTTATGAATTTTTGAATATGATTATGACTTTTTATTTTTAATAAGTATATTTTTAGGTGTTCTAACATGCTTAAGTATTATTGTGAGTACCATATCGTGGTTTGGATTTTTGGTGGACTTTGGTCTTTTGGGTGGTTTAGCCATTTGGCCTTTAGTGGTTTTAATTGTTGTTTTAATTTGAGTTAATTATGCTATGAGATATCTAATAGTATGTAGGGATTCATGTATAATTTTGATGAAGTTTGGAATAAGTTAAATTTTGGTCAATTTTATGGTATTATTGTTTATAGGAGTAGAATGGTCATTTCAATGATTTGCTATGAAATCTAAGTTTATCATTGTGTTGTTTGTATGAGTATGAGTTAAGTTTTGATTTTACAAGATTTGAAGTGGTTTGAGCGAATAAGGGTATTTTGGTCATTTTATATGAATCCTAAAATTTTGGAGTCTTATAAGAGTTATTTGGGTTAAAATATGAAGTGTTAGTTTGGTTTAATAATGGTTAACATAAGAAAATTGTTATGTGAAAATTTCTTAGAATGAGCTTAATACCCTAAGGATATATTTGTCGTTTTATGTGCAAAATTATGAGTTATAAATCTATTTTAGGGTTAAGTGAATTATTATTTTATAAACATATTGTAACATTTTTATTAGTGGGGTGTCTTTATTTGTCTTTGATTGGATTCTGAGTGCCCTACTTATTATTCTGCATGTTTATGGCATGTTTTACCTATTTAATCATAGTTTACTTCTAATTGCATTACTAGCGAACAAATGTTGGTATAAATTTGTTAATAAGTGATAAGTGGCACACTAAAAAATAGATGTTTTTAAGGGTTTTTTTTTTGTTTACTTTAACGTACTAATAGATAAATCAACATCATATTCAAAAAGCATTAGTAAAGCAACTTTTGAAATATTTTCCTACATCTTTGCAAGTTCCATTGAATTGATCATTGGTGTTTTATTATGTCATTAAGTATATCGCAAGCTATAAACATATTCAACACACCATTTTTTGCTAAAGTTATATTGCCCTTTAATACATGGGAATAATTTTACTAACACATAAAAGCACAAGCAAAACTAATATTTTCAACATTAGAAAGTGTCATTTATGGGTATAATAAAATGCCATCAAGACTAATATTTCCAACGTTTGAAACCATCACTTCATTGTGCCAGATGAATTTTATCATCATATAAAAGTGACACTAAACCTAATATTTTCAACTTTTGAAAATGTCACTTAATTATTTCAAAACAATTTTATGAACACAACAATTTTTAACATTGTAACCCACATCTTAATTGCGCTGAAAGAATTTGATCAGCATTATAAAACACCGTAAACAATAAAAAAAAAATGGCACCGTTTTTTCAAATTATTGTCACTAAAAAAATTCCATCATTTTATAGTGGATTTAATTTAAATATTAATGCAATTAATCACCTAGTTTGTTTTTAAGAACTTGACGTGAATCATATATTTATTTTAAAGATGCTTCACACAACAAAACCTACATTATACATTCAAACATGTTATATACACCAAAACTTACTTCATTTAGTTAAACAACTTAACCAACTCTAAAATTGTAACAATATAATTTTTCAATCCATTGTGCATAGCACTTTAAACAATTTACTAATTTAAATAATTGTTCTTGAAAATAATGTACTAGGTAAAATAAAGAGTATAAAATCCTTCAAGTTATCCAATCCATTCTTGCAAGTAAGATGATCAATCAAACTAGCTTTGTTTGAAGAATCCATCTTTGCTACCTTTGAGATAAGAATACAAAATGTGAAAAAATTGTCAAAATTTAAATGACCAAATATAAAGGACACTAAGTCAAATGAAAACATTGATATCACTCATTTATTATGAGGCAACTAGTGCAACTACTAAAAATGCTAGAAAATACAAGCAACACCGAGTCAACATAGAGCATATCATACTCTTACTTGAATCAATCATATTCTCAACTCAAACATTGCCCTAGGACTTAGGCCCTTCAAAAGAAAGAGCAATAAGACATTAGGAGCACAATTTATTCATGGATGAAACAAGAAAACCTAGGATAAAGTTACATTAGCTAAAACCAAATGCCTCCATATCTAAACCTCACACACCACTAAAACAAACAACCAATAACCTAAGCCATAAATACCAAAGGTTACCAAGTAAAAAAAAAGTAAAAATCAAACAACACAATAAAACACACAAGAATTCAATCATAGCATACCAAGAATCTAAGAGATGACCGGCCTTGGAATCAATGAGTGATACTAGAGAAAGACAGTGTTCGGTGACTAAGGGAGATTGACGATGACTGAAGACCAATTAAAGTAGTAAAAAATTATTGACATAGGAGATCTATGCACTCACGGAGAGAAAAATTACGCAAAATAACCAGACGATTCAATGAACCAATAAAGATAAAAAAAAAGTACAAGGAATATTGCAATTATAGGAATGATAAACCCATAAATTTATTCATTCTACATAATTAATATAGAATGAAAAATAGATAAGGGAGAATGGAAAATCCTAGAATTAGATGGCAATCAATTATGACCCACTCATGAAGGTGGATGATGGTTGTGGTGATGCATTGCGATGACACACATCACTAGTAATGATGTGTGATAATAGGACTTTGTCGATTGTACTTGGAGACAAACTTTGGATAATAGTCAATAATAGTATGACATGAATATGGATTCATCGATCCCCTTTAAGTTTCCATTGTATTTTAGCTTTTTCCTTTTTCTTCATTTTACCTTTCATTTTTTAATGTAGGCGGTTTTTGTTGAGCATGTAGTTAGTTTTTTTACTCTCTTCTTTTTTTTGGGTTTTAGCTATTTCTTCTTTCTTTTTTCTAAATCTTATGACACATACATTAAGTGTAAAAAAAATTTGTTATGTGCCAATTTTTTGTAGTGGTAACATAAGTGATAATAGGAGTATTGATGAAAGTGAATCAATTGGTAATGTGTTAAGTGTAAACTTAACTGTTAAGTTTTTGGCTTAATAATCTAATAAAACATAAATATTTAAAGTAACAATCACATGAGTTAGGACTAAGAAAGTCTATTAGGATTTAGTAAACCATTTTTTGTTGGAATCAGAGTGGCTCTAGACCTACCCTATGCCAGTTCAAATGATAGGATCATAAGGGGGTATATGTATTTAAATATTAGATGTTTATTTGTGGTTTTTGGAACGTTCTCTCCCCCCCAATCAATTCCATTAGGCCCTTCCATGGGATTATAATGGACCACTCCACAAGTTATGAATAGTAGGGTTCTTATTCTCAAAGTTTAAGGAATGTGCGAATTAAGTATGAACTCTAATATGGATTTTCCTTTTAATTCTTGTATCATGATTAATATTATCATGTGTAACATTTCTTATTATCGCATGTTGTATTATATTATATGCATGATATTACATGACATGCATGCCTTGTCTATTGAATTGTTTGTTGTTACTGCATAAATTTTGTACTAACTATCCTTGTGTGGTCATTATTTATTCGCATGAGTAGAATACCTTATTGTTAATGTGAATTTTTTTGAGGATTATCTTGATGATTTTGATTATCTACCTGCAGAGGAGTGATATTTTTTCTTTACAGATTACTGTCATAGAGTCTTGATTATCTAATAGTAGTGGTAGTAGCTTTTTGTCTAGATATCCTTATGAACTTTTAATTCCATATGCATTCATTTGTTGTATATTCCTTATTATTATACTTAGAGTTTATCTCCTAACTTGTGTTATAATTTATGAAATATATCTCTTTCTCTATGTATCATGTTTAAATCGTTAAACATTTTAACCTTGTACTAGATACAAGTATGGTACGGTAAGCAGACTTATATAAAGTATAATGGTAATATAGTAATATTTTATGTAATAAATTCCACACAAAAAATGGGTAATAAATATGGGGGTGTTGCAATAAATATTGTTTTGTTACAATAATGAATGCAACACATTTATATTAGAAATGTATGATGTATTTTATATCGTATTATCTAATGAGTGTTACCATTCAAATAGATAAATGTTCCATTACAAAAATGGTTATAGCATATCTTATTACAAATATATGATGTATATGTATATTTTATATGGTAATTTTTATATATTAAAAATATATCAATATGAAAATCTATTTGTAAAGAAAGTTTTAAGAAACATTATTTTATATAATATATATATATATATATAATTAAATAAAAATTCATTTACAAACTCTACCATAATAATATTTTGTGTTCACGAAGATAACGTGAAAGAAATAAGAAATAAAATATTGAATGCTCATTCCCATTTAGTTATGAAATTGTCGCTATGTTTTAGGTGATACCTTGCTAGCTACTCTTAGGTGTAGGATATAATTTGTGCCCTTTCCTTCATTTCCTTGCTACATGTTTTTTCCTCCAATAACAATATTCCCTAATCATCATTAACTACTCAAATATTATTATTGATCAAGTCAAACCAAACACACTATCATTCATCTAGGTATTAAGTAATAATCACAATATTTAATCTTCATTAACATCAAATTATTTTTGCGTAATAATCGATATTGAAGAGGGCATAGAAAAATTCAAGACTAATGAGTGAATCATGGTCTCAAATTTTATCTCGCTATTTCTATGTGACTCATTATTCAAATCCCTATATAATATAGTTGATAGTAAATTTAATGTAATGCCCTATATGTTTAAAGCCAAATTTATTCTTTTGGTGACTTTTATAGTAATTCTATAAGTAATACACCATAATTTTATGTACTTAATTAATGATACTGGCTTATATTATAGTTATTATTAGCAATAATAAATACCAATAATTATCGAATGGTTAAATTTAATTTGGTAACTTAAAACTTATAATTTGGTAACATAAAACTTATTACCTCTAAACTATTATAAACACACTAGTAACTCAATCATCATCGATTACTAATACTTCATTTTCTTAATCGTTAAGTATTATATTCAAGTCATATTTTAGGCCAGAATCACCCTATCTTGTTGGAGAAAATTCTAGAATATCTAATTTGTCTATTATACCAATTGCCTACTTTAAATTTCTAATTATCAATAATAATAAAAATGAGCAATAGTGTCCATGGACTACATGTTGCGGTTTATTAGCGCAAACCCCATATATTCTTCATTTTTTATTTTCTTTTTTTCCTTTGATTGATGGTAAATGCCTAATATGGATCTAGATTGATTTACCTATAAACATACCTTAAAAATAGAAGGAACACTTATTTGGATATTTATTTTTTTTAATCTCATAGACAACATCTATCTTTATACTCATTCACATATTCAACTTCAAATTCATAACTTCAAGATTGATTGCATTCAAGTTTAAATCCTTTTGAGATTATATTTTAAATGGATATCAATTTGGTGGTGATGGGAGTATTTTACTCAAAGGCCTTAACTTAATTAAAATTTCTCTTCCTAATAGCGTAACATAACAAATCTCTTTCAAAAGCTCTTTGTATGATTCAAAGTACAACGTATACAAGTATTGTGAATCTTATGACAATTTTGAGAAATTGATGTTTGGTTATCATATGTTAAAAGTTGTAAGCTTGAATTTTATACATAGATTTTAATGTTATCAAGTTTTTATTTCTAATGATATTGAGTATGTTGTATGGGATGAATGTTTGGTTGTGTTTGAGTATGGTTGTGTACAAGATTTGTGAGTGCCATGTTGTTCATAATTTTGATCTTAGTGTGCCATGGCCATTATGTGTAGGGGTGTCTTGAAGTTAATACTATGTATTTGCCTTCCTTATTACATATCAAAATGACAGGCTAAAAGTATACTTTACAGTGAGACCATTGGAAGTGAGTTTTAAGGCTTGTGGCAAAATATTTTTGTATTACAATGAAACCTATCAAATTAGCCACAACAATGCATAAATTGAGATGCATTTTTATGTGATATTTTTTTTCTATGATGAATGGGGGTCTTGCTGATTGTGTTCATCTTATAATTAGAGGTTGACCTAGTTTGACTAAGTTTGATATAGTTAGAACATGGTTGACCAAGCTTGTATATTCTTTCTCTTTAGGTGCTTTGTTGAAAATTTGATGTTATATACTAGTAACCAATGACAACCTAATATCTATTGTCATCATTATAAGTCCTCTAAAATGACATTTTTTTTAACCACCATGGTAGTAGTCTATAAGAAGTTAGTCATTTCTCTAATTTTTTGCCATTAAGAATTAGCATTTTAAGGTGATCTCATAATAACAACCATTGCTATAAACTATACATATTTTTTAAATGGAAATATTATACATGTAATTTCCAAATATACAAGCTTCAATACTTGAAATCACGTCTGTATTATATAAATTTTTGAAAAACACAAGCATTAATGATTGGAATATTCAGCCTGATCATTTACATAAGCAAAATTGGAAATCCTAGCTACTAATATTCAGTAACAAAATTATGTGACAAAAAAACCCAAAAATTCTCAACAAGACTCAAAGAATTATTGTCAAATATGCATGTTTATATTAACAAAAGATGTGAAAATTATTTACATTATATTTTTTTAATAGAAGTCAATAATTTACTTTAAAGCCATTTTTTGGATCCTTTATTCTAATTTACATTTATTTATTAAATATAATTATGCAATAAACATAGAAATTAAGCTTATAGTTATATTAGAAACAATCTTCATTTGCTTTGTTAACGCATCCATATAAGGTAAATGATGATCTCAATTATTTCACTAGGAAAAAAATTATTAGTTTATAGAAAAAGAAAAAAAACTATAACCGAGAAAGTGTAATAATTATTAAGTAATACTTACATGTATTTATTATGTAGCCTTTGGGTTGTGTTATTTGAAGCTCACTATTTACCCTATTTATATACCAAATTGGTTTCAACTCAAAAAAAAAAACCTCCATCATGATCATCTTCTGCGTAAGTGTTATTGATTTTGTGATCATCAAAGTTGGAAGAAGGTGGTAAATTAATGGACAAAACCTATTCCCCTTTATGACAATATTTTTTTATTTTAAAAATTTAAGCTCTTTAATGGTGATATAATATACCACTATTTTAATTCATTTGAGATCTAAACAATTTTCAAGGTCAAATACTTTTTATATTTAGCTTATTGAAATTATTCTTCACCTTTATAAACCCCTTCGAATCCTTCATTTTTTTTTAATCCATTAAAAAAAAGCATGTTTCACAGATTATATGATTTTGCTATTTTTTGCTCGTTATCTATCCATCAAGCATCAAACCAACTCTAATACTCAATATTTTTATATATTTGGGCTTATAAAATTATTTCACACCTTCCCTTATAATTTCTTATATTTCAGAGACCATTTTCTATTTTATTTCCTTGAACACATATTCTTGGACATCCTTTACACTTTAAATCATTAAACTAAAAACTAAATATAACTAACTTACTAAACTTATCTTTGGATCCTAAATAAACTGTAACTAGCCAAAACATATGAATCCATCTTCCTTGATTTTTTAGCTAAAATTTTGGTTAAAAGTAACCTAATCTACCATAACCTTTCTTTCTCTTACACATTTAAACTCTACACTATCTTTTCTTTTGACCAATTTACCCCCTCTATGCATAACACTGTACCGATCCCCTTTGTTGTGCAGTCCACCCCCTTCTCGCCTGCCTCTTTAACTTTACTCCTCTCTTTCTCTCTCTCTCACTCGCTCCCTCTCTCCCTCCCTCTATCCCCCTCTCATGCATGTATGCAAACTAGGCACAAGGGGAACTTTGTTTAACCCTGACCAACCCTCATTACTCCTACTCCCTTTGTTGTCTTTCATCTCCATCATCACGAATGATCAACAACTCGATCAACTAGCTATAGCATAGCAACACAGTTGACCGTCATCACCTGTCGACCTTTGACCAATAACTTCCACCATTCCTCCTTTACCATCTTTACACCAACCATGGCCAATCGAGCTACCATTAATGACAAAAACATTGACATAATGTAGCAATGTGGCCATCCAACACCACTCTTGATGAGTTCGAATGATGATAACGACAAAGTCCCAAGCTACAACAGTAACAACCCACCAAAAATGCACTTGCAACCCCTTTTGTCCTTGGTATTTTTCTCCCTTCCAACTAATCAACTGCAACTCCTATTTTTTTCCCTTCTTATTCATGCCTAGGTAGTGATGTCGTAAGTGGTTATGGTGATGGTGAAAGGTGGTGGTACTACTAATGTTTTGACTAAAACCTACCATCATTTCTCCTTCTTCTACTTCCACTTTGTAACACCGATTCCTATCTTCACCCTTTACTTGTCCTTGCTAAGCTCCATTAACCATCTAACATATTATGTATTGTAGGTGATTTAAGGGTGGTATAAGGAGAAATGGTTAGGGGTATTAAGTTGCTTTCTAGAATATAAGCATATAAGTAAGCTTTGTTTACTCTTAGGGTATAGAAATTTTGATGTTCTTATTTGTTTAAAATTTATTATAAAAGAACACGTTAAAATGTTATGTGTATAACCATGGAAAATATGATGCTTTTAAAATTTTATATAGCATGCTTAATATATGTGTATTGGTATTTAGTAGAGCTAAGGGGTTTGAGTTATAATTAGCGCTAAGGGGTTGCTTGGTAATTTTGAATATAACCACTAGCCGGTGAATTTTTTTTTCATTATGATCAAAATATGTAAGAATTTAGGTCACAATTGTGTTCATTAGGTCATTTACATATATATTCATATATTATAAGTCTCAATTTGGAGTTGTACAACTTAAGTAATGACTAAAACAAGTTTTAAGTAAATTAGAGGGTATTTTGGTATTTTTCAAATGTTGATATCCCATGGGTATGTATAAATTGTTGTTAGGATAGTAGGGTCGTTATAATGTTGAACAATTAACCATAGTCAGCCAAAAATAATTAATTATTTCAAAAAGGGATTAAAATGAACATAGAAAATATTATTATGGGTGAAGTTGTTAGTTTTTGTGTTTCAGCTTAAGTTAAACCACCATTTTGGCTTAATATTATTTAATATTTGGTGGTTTAGGAATTGTATTGAATTTGATAAATTAATGATATTAATCTATGTTTGATTGACTTGTGTAAAGATTTAGGGTTAATAAGAATGTTTTGTCTATTTTACCCTTAATATATTTTTTTAGGGCATGTTTGGCTTTAGAATAACCTTAAAGGCCTCATGAGGTGAAACCTTTAAAATTATTTGGCTTGTTTTATTTACTTATGTTATCCTTAATTATTATTTTAGTGTATATGTGAATTCCCCATTTGTCATTTTATGTGAATTTTTCATTAATTAACTTGTGTAAATCATAATTTCATTTTAATACCACAATTATTGGAATAAACCCACCTAAGTGATAAAATGGATAATAATAATGTAAGTATTACACATTTTGTGAATATTTAATATAATAAATCACAAGATAGTAGCTCATGTGATAAAAATTATAAAATAAATAAATACTATGATGATGAGTAAGATAAGTGATGCAATGCTATGAGCTAAGTGATGGTTAATGGATGAATAAAAATTAATAATTAAAGTAGAATATCACGTGAGGCGGGACCAATATGATTCCGAAGGTTAAAATTATTTATATATTGCCTAGTCCTAATGGAACCATATGACACTAGTTTACTCTATTTAATTGACCCACCAGCTAATAGGGATACACATATTTAAGGATTAGAGGTTTACTAGTGGCCGGGGTGTGTTTTTCCTAGATGTGAAAGTATTAGTGAGGTTTACTACCTTTCTCCCATCTGCGAGGGTAAGGGGAGAGTATTTTTACTTATGGCTCCCTGATCTTAACATGAATAAATAAATAAAATTGTGTGATCACCCAAGTATTAACTTTTATCCAATTTTTTTCTTCATAGAATCATATCTTATCATAAGCATATACACATTTATAGTATCTGTCTCACCTTTAGGTTTCCTGTGCCATGCATGTCCACTTCTTATGATGTGTATGGTATCCTTATTGGTTTCCATTTACTGTTATATTCTAATGTGGTGTTTAGTGACCACATGACTGTAATATCTTTTTTATATATTCATTTAAGCATGATTATGATGTATCATATGCATTCATGATCAATTTACAACATGCTATGTCTTTTGGATAACTTTGCTTACTATTATGTCGTGTATTGATGTCATTTGTAATGCTATGTTGATCCCGTCAATTTTGGGGGAGTAAATTATGATGTTTGTAGGTTGTTGATTATCTTTGCTTGTTGCTTTAAATGTGGTAAGTGGTTATTGTGTATGATTGTAGAGTGTTAGCTGATTAATTCTTGTTTCTTTATTTTGGGAGTTTCATCTCTTAATTATCTTTTCCATGTATTATATTTAATATCCTTGCTTTCTCCTTTTTTTAATCTTGTATTGTTAAGTCAAGTGCTCCTTACACATTATTTTGGTATAAGTTACTTTCAACCTTGAATCTAATACGGATTAGATATAAGGAGTACTTTTTATACGTTGGATGTAGCACAACATCCATGCATTTTGTATTTTGGCCTTCAAAAATGTTTTTAAAACCAGATGTTTTAGTAGTGAAAATTGGATGTGTTATGGTTGGTGCCCTTATTTATATTTTTCATAAGACCAATACGTCTCCTACTCTTTTAAACTTATGTTCTTTTGGAAGGTATCGACACTTAAGTGGTTATGGTCACTTTGGTGGTTTCATACCCAATAGCTTTGGTGATCCAATAGTGATGAATATGGGTGCCTTGCATATGCCTTTTGACCCTAATGTTCATTGTGGGTGGAGCTTGGAGCCTAATCTTCTTATCTCATAGTAATATGTCATGACAAGTACATGGTTGAGAGTTGGTGCCCTTTCAGTCAAATATCTTATAATCAACCCGATAGTCATTTATTGTCAGGTATTCTGATGGTGTGTTGTTATAGATTATTTGGGGCCTTGATTATGGCTGAGCACAAGCATGCTACCTCATTTGCTTTCATAAGAAGTATGAAATAGGCACACCATGCATGTTAATATATGTATGTTTCAAGCATGATTTTATGTTCTACCATGCTCATTTGTGTAGCATGAGTATTGCCACATGATATCGTAGTCTTGTCTTACTTAATACTCATTGTATTGGCATTACCTTATGATGTAACAACACTGACTCTTATTTGGGTGAGCAAATGGTGTTGCTAATGTTGTGTAGGTCTTTGATGACCAATATTCTAGTGATGATGACCAGTAGATGTTGTTTGGGGTTTAGCCAAAGATTTAGGCCACCCACCTTCAAGTAGCTTTTGTCCATGGTTGGGATTCTTTTTTTCTCTGAATGATATTTAAACTTTTAGATTCTGCCATCATATTCCCTTCTATTTCAATCCATGTTGTAATGTTTGTAAATTCTATGATCTCTTATCTATCTTTTCTTTGCCTCTTTAGAGGGTTCTCCTTGTGTTGTTGTTCTCTACTTATACTACTTTAACAATATATCTAGCATGAGACATAAATTAGGATCTATCTCGTATTAGGTGTGACAATAAAACACCAACTTTATATTTCGTTTCCTCTAAAACATAATTTAAAACAATTTTTTAGTAGTAAAATTAGGGGGGAGTTTTAGTGTCTAGTTATATTCTCAACCTTTGACCCATGAATCACAAAACTATTAGATAAATTATTATCTAACATAGCTGCAATTTATATATATGAATATTAGCATGTTTATTTATCTGACTACTAAGCATATAATCCAATCATATTGTCACTATGATGAAGCCAAAATAAGTTATGCAACATATAATTCATACACATAAATGATAATAATTCGCAAAACTATTAGATAAATTGTTATATAACCTAGTTGTAATTTTTATATATGAATACGAGAATATTTATATAGTTGCTTAACAAGCATATAATCTAATCATAACATCAATATAAGGAATTTAAGACAAGACATGTACCATATAATTCACACACATAAATGATAATAATAAAATCAAAGCAAAAAAAAACCCTCATTGCATATAAAAAATGAAGAAATTATTATTAATATATCAACCCATAGCCTAGGGTTTCAATCTTCCCCTAAAAACAAGTATTTTAGTCACTTATCATAGGAAAATTAATCACACAGAACATGTATAAGGAAAGAAAAAAACAAAAAAATATTCTCTTGAGTGAACTCATTGAAAGCTTGAATCTTCATTTTTTTTGTGTGTGTATTATTAGGCATGAAAATCAAATTATAGGATGGATGTATGTATGATGAATTTATGGAGTTATGAAGAAAATATTAAATCTTGATGGAGGATGGAATTGCATTATGGAGGTGGATAAAGGTTAGAGATAAAGAACTTTGCATGCGACTTTTATAATGGAGGCTAATTGTGTGTGTGTACAAGACTTTTGAGTTTGTGATGTATTTATAGGTGTTAGAGAAGGGGTTTGGGGTCTTTAGATCATGATATAGGCTAGTCATTAGATAGGCTTTTAGTTTGGAAAATATATAAGCCGAAGATCTTACATGTGAGGAGATTCTAGGTCGATACGACTGTATTCATATCGACTTCAACATTTTTCATATATTTTAACAACTTCTAGTGTTTTCTCCATAAATGTCTTATCCAAAATGTGTTGGAACGCTAAATGTCTACAATATTGATATTGATTGAATCATGGTCGAAATTTTAATTCCACAGAAACATACATTCTTTTTCTTGCCAAATCATTCATTTTTAACCAATTGTTGTTTGCATTTCTCTCTAAAGCATCTTATTTTGTCTCTTTGTGACCCCAAATGAGTTTCTATGATTAAAGAGTGTTTAAATTGGCATTTTAAAAGAAAAATAACACAAAATTAGAGGGTTAATATCATAAAAGGCACAACAATACACTTATTAATTTTTAAAATTAGTCGAGGAGAACATAGTCTAATCACTAAAATTCTTGCACCCCTACTTGAACTTCTTGTTTACGTTTTTCATCAACAATTATTAGACTTGTTTCTTGTTATATCTTATAAATTATTTTATAGCCAATATATAATAAAGATATCTGGCTTACAAATCATATGATATATATAACCATATCTTTTACATGTTATTGTTTGGAATTATAAATAAATAATATATATATATATATATATATCTAATATTGTATGAATATATATGAGGGTGTACGTTGGTTCAAAACAAAATCGAATTAGCATGAATTAAATATCTAAATTTCAAGTAGATAGAGACTAAAATAGAAAATTAATTATTAATCAGTCCCAATTCGATCTAAAATAGTTAATTTCATATCCACCCAAATTATTGTAGGTCCCTATATAATATATTAGAAAATTAACTCAGGCCTCCTCAAACATTGCAATCCAATCCCATCCTAATTGCGGCCATGGCAATTGGCAAATATGGTAGCAGATGGATATACTCTATCTATATGGTTCAATATCTTAAAAGCTATAAATTGGACTCCATTGGTTCTAAAATGACAAGACAGCATTGTTTATTATTATTATTATTAATGTTTGATTTGATACGAATATTGCAGGTTCATCAATTTAATGGCATTTATGACGAATTTCAATGTAATTTAAAGGCTTGACACTGTACTAATTGGGATTTCTCGATCAAAACCTCACCTTTGGCGACAGAATTCGAACGTTGCCTTCTATCACTTTTGATTCAATCCCTAAGTCAAAAAAAGTGGCAAACTAATCAAACCTCTTTTATCAAGTGCGACAAATTTCATAGCATTCCTCCTGAGCTCTCCCCATCGTACCACAGATATTACTACAAAATCCCTTTTATCAATTGAGACAGATTTCGTAGCATCCCT
Organism: Tamarix chinensis; assembly: GCA_030549775.1. NCBI lineage: Eukaryota > Viridiplantae > Streptophyta > Magnoliopsida > Caryophyllales > Tamaricaceae > Tamarix > Tamarix chinensis. The sequence goes on along the minus strand of CM060177.1, from coordinate 6,547,198 downwards.
CCTCCTATGCTCTCCCCATCGCTAGGGGTGTGCAATGTCGGATATCCGTATCCGATCGGATATTTTTTTCGGATATCCGATCCGACCGGATATTCGATATCCCATATCCGAATCCGTATCCGAAACACCGGATATCCGAAACATCGGATATCCGAAATATCGGATATCCGAAATATCGGATCGGATATCCGATCGGATATCCGATCGGATATCGGATATATCGGATTATTGAAAAAAAAATATTCGATTATTAAATTTACATATATAATCTATAACTAAAAAAAAATTTCAGCATAAACACTTGTTTAAATATTTAGGTTGCATACAAAAAGATAAAATACATGATTAATCATATCCAAAAAAAATTAGCGATCAAGATTTGTGAACAATGACACTCTAGAACTGTGGAACGACCTAAGTTAAGAGGTTCAAAAAATTTAGGAGTTTTTTTTTCTGGTTTGGGTGCTTGCGTGTGCGTAGGTCGTGACCTATTTGACTATTTGTAGAGTATGGATGTTTATTTTATACTTTAGTTTAGTAAATTATATTTGGACTCATGTATTATAGTAAAAAAATGATCCAAACTTGAAGATTGAAAGAAAAAAATCATATTATAAATTAAATTATGCCTAAATATAACTCACTTATTCTTAAAACCGGATATTTTTTACGGATCGGATTATCCACTAAAAAATCGGATCGGATATCCGCTCCGGTCAAACTTATATTTGACCGGATCGGATATCCGCTCCGCTTTTCAAAAACCGGATCGGATATCCAAAATTTCGGATCGGTTTTTTCGGATACCGGATCGGTTTTTCGGATCCCGGTTTTTTTGCACAGCCCTACCCATCGCGTCCCACAAATGTTACTACAAAACCCACGAGCACGATAATTATATATTAAATGGTACAAGTAGAAAGCAATAAATATTTAGCCAAAGGTCTCTATTTCTATTTAAGGTATAAATATATAAAAAATAATTATTTTATTTCAATAATAACATGAAATTACGTAACATATTTGATAAATTTTATTTATATTTTATTATTTATTATTACCATACCTGTACTTATAAATCACCTTATTAAAATTTATTTTAAAAATTATATATTTATTTAGAAGATTAAATAAAGAGTAGGCACGAGATAAATATTTAATTTTTTAAAAATTCTATATTTATTTACAATTGGAATCAAGCAAAATAAAATTTACCCTATTTTTTTTGAAATTTTATGTAAAATAAGGAATCTAAAAAAAGAATAAATTTTATAAAAACACTTGAATATGTTAGAATATCTTAACTCAGATAATACACCTAAATTTTTATTAAATTTGAGATACTGGCAAATTTTAAAATTGAGTATTTGAAAATCTATAATTATATAAACTATATGAAGTTTAATAAAAATATAAAATTTTAGAATATTTTTAAAAATGTAATTTTTAGATATTTAGTATGTTTTAAAAAATATAACATTATTCAATACTATTTTGTGCCATTAATATACAACAAGGTTAAAATAAAGTTTATATATTATTTCAATATATTTTATATTACTAATCAAATAAAATAATTAATTAAAAAAGTGGATACGAAGTGACTTTATATATCACTAAAATTAGTAAAATTAGATCACTATATCTTGATTAAAAAATTATCATATATTTATAATTTAAATAGAAAATTTTATAACTGTTTACCTCAATTAAAAACATATAAAAAAATTTTACACCTTACTTTGCCAAAATTAACCATAAATTAATATAGACACCCTTACTTCTGATTGTAGCGCCAACCTAAGACGACAGCCTTGACCTCGCCTATGTCTCTCCTCCTTCCCTTGCCCTGTTGCATTTTGCAGAGGGAACGAGAACGAACTTGCATAGGGCTTCGTTCCTCCCTGTTTTCGGATCGGGAAGTTCCTTATCGTTCTTTGCCTCTCTCATCGTAATCCGACTCCGTTCCTCTTTTCTCTGTCGTTTCTCTTCCTTAGTGTCGAATCGAATGTACTAGCAGATCGAAATCAAGTAGAACAAACCTAAGAATTTCGGGGGCCGAGGGAGAAAGGCGGAGAAGGAACGTTTCTGAAACGCGTTTGTTTGCTGTTACTGATTACTCAAAACGTGTTTGGTCTCTGCTTTTCTGGGACAATTTCAGTTTTCCAAGAGTGGGAGAGGGAGGGGGAATGCCTTTACGATGAGCAAAGACGACGACGAGGAGGAGGAAGAGGAAGAAGCAGAGTGCTTCTACGAGTCTCTTGATCGTATTCTTTCATCCTCTAATTCCTCTACTTCTAACTCGGAAGATGACTGCGATGTTGTTTTCAACACCTCTCCGCCGAGTTACCATGACTACCACTTGTCCACCAACCATCACAGCTCCTCCGTTTCCTGCGGTAGCAAATCCACTCCCTCAGTCTCTAAATTTTCAATGTGTGTTCAGAACTACGATGTTTGGATCTCAGAATCATTTTCTTCTTCGGTCGAGCAGCGCCGGGATCGGCTCCTTCGTGCCCTGGGTCTTGCTTCCGACCCCACGCTCTCTCGCCGCAAGCCTGCAGTTTCGGATAATGCAGATGGCTTAAGGTTTGATTCCAATAGGTCCGTATCGTTTGATCATTTGAACTGCGGCGATCGGAAGGCAAGGATCGAGAAGAGGATGTGCAGTTCCAATGTGCTTCGATCCAAATTAGATGGTTCCACTGAGTGCGAATCAGAGGTGCGGCATGATGGCTCCATTTGCGATCAGTCTAATTCATCCTTTTCTACTAGTTCTTCATTTTTTTCGATTCGTTCAGTTTCTAATACTGTAAATAGTGATAGTAATAAGAACAATCATAATAATGTTGATAGTATTGTCGGTGTTGATAATTTGGTGAACAATGGCGCTCTTGGGTCGATGTCGTGTTTGAATAAACCCTCCTCTGGTAAGAGTAATAGACGGGTCGATGAGATTCAATGTCAGTCGAGGAATTTGAGTGGCAAGTTGTGTTCCGATACAGTTACGGATGGTAATGGTGGTGATGACCCTGGTGAGATTGTAGAGTGTAATGGGATTGAAAAACCTAGTGATAAGATGTGTACTATCAAAAATTTGGACAATGGCAAGGAGTTTGTGGTCAACGAGGTCAGAGACGATGGGATGTGGGACAAGCTAAAAGAAGTTGAGACTGGGAGGCAATTGACTATGGAGGAATTTCAGATGTGCGTCGGACACTCACCCATTGTTCAAGAACTCATGAGGCGGCAAAATGTCGAAGGCCGTAACAAAGATGGTTCTGATTTGCACACCAACGGAAATGGCGAGAACGGATCCAAATTGAAGAAGAAAGTAAGCTGGCTTAAGAGTATCAAGAGTGTTGCTAGTAGTGTTACAGGGCACAAGGAGAGGCGCAGCAGCGATGAACGGGACACCTCATCAGAAAAAGGTGGGCAAAGGTCAAGCTCTGCTACTGATGATAGTCAGGATGTCTCGTTTCATGGGCCTGAGAGGGTCCGGGTCCGGCATTATGGGAAATCTATTAAGGAGCTCACTGCCTTCTACAAAAGCCACGCAATTCAAGGGCACAGTGGCTCTATCTGGACTATCAAATTTAGTTTGGATGGGAAGTATCTCGCCAGTGCAGGTGAGGATTGTGTCATTCATGTGTGGCAAGTCGTGGAGACTGAACCGAAGGGGGAGCTGTTGATCGAAAGATCAGATGATATGGGCTTGACCGTGTTTCTGACAGATGGCTCACCTGAACCGACTTCAGTTTCTCCCAGAGCAGAGAATCCTTTGGAGAGGAAGAGGCGAGGTAGGACATCTACCAGCCGGAAATCAATGAGTTTGGACTATATTGTGGTACCAGATACCATCTTTGGGTTGTCAGAAAAACCATTCTGTTCATTTCAGGGGCATATTGATGATGTGCTTGACCTCTCTTGGTCCGAGTCTCAAGTAAGTCGCCTTATTGTCTGTTATGAACTATGGTTGTGAGTTGTGGCATTGCTCTGTTATTATCAGTTTTTCCTAGGGACATGGTGTTGGTATCTGGCTTGTACTTAATTGATCTGTTGAGTTGATAGCATCAACAGTTCACCCTGTTCTTCTGAATTTGAGTCATTGTAATATTTCTTTTGCGTTGATGGCGCTGTAAATTGAGATAGAAAATTAACTTGGCGATTTTGTTTAAAAATATTACATCTGTTTGATTGGAGCTCGTTCATTCTTTTTTCTGCACATATAAGCACCGATTTTCTTTTACTAAAGAGCTTCATCCGTGGGGATTATTTGGAAGATTTGTGTTGGCAATCATTCAGTCAAGTTTTAAAAAAAGCATTTCTTTTTTCTTTCTACTGCTACTGTTAGTTTAGAGCAGCCCCCAAAAAGTTTGACACCCTTTCCCCCCTATGGAATTGCAATGTTGTTAAACTATATGTTGCTTTACTCTATTTTATCTATTTGTGTGCGGATATTCCTTCCAATGAGTTAATGATGCTTACAGTTCTAAACTAGGAGAGATGGTTTCTGTAACTGACATCTCAATCAACTGGTATATGGTTGCAAATCATTTATGAAGATGGGTAATGTAGTTTTACAGCCAAGTAGTCTCTTGAAGATGTCTTTAGATTATTTATACTTTTTATCAGTCAAATTCAATGGTCATGGAAGCGTAATTATTAATCACTATTCTGCTATGGTCATCTTGTAGCAGGATAACTCACTCTGATCATTTTTTCTTCAGCTTTTGCTTTCTTCTTCAATGGACAAAACTGTGAGGCTCTGGAACTTGTCTATCAAGACTTGTTTGAAAGTATTCTCACACAGTGATTATGGTATGAACTAGATGATCATTGTGTATATACACATATATATATATATATATTCACCATGTTGTTTATGCACCATCCTAATTCTGTTTTAAGATTCCTGTGACATCTACTTTAAGATATCTTGCCTTTCTCTGAGAGGCTGACGGTCTCTTCATTTGGTTGCTCATTTAACCTTTAGATATTTGAATTCGTGACAGATCTAGTTGCTGAATTGAGTTAATTCCGATAATAGAATAAGGTTTCTCGAGTAGGAAAATGACTAAACTTAGACTTCTGCAGTTAAATTGACCGCCATTTGGGGTTCTAATCATTTTAAATTTCCTTGGCACAGTTACTTGCATCCAATTTAATCCAGTTGATGATCGATACTTTATCAGTGGATCTCTAGATTGTAAGGTTCGCATATGGAGCATTCCTGATCGCCGAGTAGTGGATTGGAGTGACCTCCATGAGATGGTTACAGCTGCTTGCTATACACCTGATGGTCAGGTCAGCCTATTTTCATATTCTTATCATTTAATGATGAGAAGAACCTGGCCGGTAATATTTTTCTGGTGTGAGTTGTGCCTGAAAAGTCTTTGTTTACTGCTGAAGGGTGCATTAGTTGGTTCATACAAAGGGAGCTGCCGTTTATATAACACTTCTGGTACGGCTTCCTTTCTCTCTGCATGTCTTGGTTGATTACTTTTAAGCATGTCGCTAGCTCATGAACATTCAAAATGTTGTCAGAAAATAAGTTGCAGCAGAAATGTCAAATCAACCTGCAAAACAAGAAAAAGAAATCACATCTCAAGAAAATTACTGGTTTTCAGGTTGGTAGCCTATTTTTCCTATAGCCAACCGAATAGGTTGTTATTCGCCTACTGTTACTAGGTCCTAATACCTTTCCTTTTCCCTTCTTTGTACAGTTTGCTCCAGGAAGTTCTTCAGAAGTGCTTATAACTTCTGCAGATTCAAGAGTTCGGGTTGTTGATGGTGTTGACTTGGTCCACAAGTTTAAGGGTAAGTGGATATATTTATGTGCTTGCATGCCATTATCTGTGATTGACGGTTGGACACGTTGAATTGTTCTTTGTTTCACTGATGATATCTGCTGTTCTACCTAATTTTAATGGACTATATTGTTGATAATTACGAGGATTTGTCTTCTTGGCATAATTGATCTCATCCGAGGTTGCAGGTTTACTGTTTATCTCTAGAGGCCATTTTTAATGAACGGTATCCAAATACCTACAAATGTGATGAGTGGAGCCACATGGTCCTGATCTTGATCCAGGATTTTCTTGCAAGTGTTCCATAAATGGCCTGTGTCTTAGCAGTGTTTGCGTTTGATTGAAATGGTGCGTGAGGACATGTGCATTATTGTGTGATGGTTATAAACAGTAGAGAATGATCAGTTACTGATGTACTAATCTTGTTTTGATCTTCGCCATGTTGGTAGATCCACCTGGCTTTTGGATTCTGATTCGACACAGCTCTGTAAAAGCAAATATTTCATTCTTTACAAAGCTGAGTTCCTAACATGTCTGGGTTTTACGTTTTACAGTTAATAAAGGATTAAGAATCGAGGTTCTTTAAGGGTACAAGGAAGAGGTTAAGTGAATATTTTGCCTTCTTTCTGCTAAAGGAACCTAAGAAAAGAATAGGCAGCTTAAATATGTTGTGAGGATTTGATCAGTTGGTGGTGGTTGTGAAGGGGACAAAAAACAGAGGGCTTACGTACTCTCGACTGATGTCGTTACCCTTTCCGATGGTTTCCTGCTTTTTAGCTCATATCTTATGTTGGAGGTTGTCTCAATGCACAGACGTTTGGTGGTGTGGTGAGAAGTGAGAACCCATGTTTTTCTTGGATTGAAAGTGTTGCTTTCTAGTTAGAAATGGGGTGCTGGAGTCATTCCCGGGAATGAATCACTATTGTTATTTTTGTTTTTTATAACCATTGCCACCACAGGAAGGCTCTCTCGTACCCTTTTTAAAGAAGCTCTTTGATTTAGGGATCTTGTTTGGCTGGATGTTTCTGATTTGTATTGGCGATCAGCTTAAGATAACCGTCAAGAAATAAAACCACAGTTGCGGTTGCAGTATTAGGGTGTCACAGAGTATATTTTATATGGAACGGTTGTCTCGGCCTGAGTTTTTTTTTCACAACAATTATGGGATAATAGGATGAATATCGGCGATATATATATGTGGATTTTTTTCTGTTGTATATCGCCGGAATATCATATCGGTTAGGTCAAAATCTAAGACATCTTGACTAATATGCAATGTCTCAGCTGATATTTTGATGTATGATGACCATACCACTGAAGCAGTGGCTTGATTTAACAGAGAAGCCTTTAGCTGTTTTTATGCTGTCTGCGGGAAAGGTGCAAATAGGATCAGTATGATTTTGTGGCATTATAATTACTTATAGCAAAGGGGGAGGATTGAATAAGATAAACATATCCAGATTATATCACTTGGGTGGATAGTTTTCCAATGAGATGATGTGATGTTCACTGTATTATTTTTTTTCCATGTACTTTGTTTTGTTGTTTGTGATTCAATAAGATATACTGATACGCAGTAGCCAGTACGTGGCTACTAATCTTTGGACTGAGCTATTGGGTACTGGAAATTGACAGTTGTGTAATGACTTAGGGAGAATGTGAATGTTGCGTCTATCTCTTGTACTGAGCAGATTGCATTGTAAAATGTTTAGTAGCATTTACTAGTCTGGCGTGCCGTTGAATCTAGTTTTTCGTTAAAGCCAGATTACGTTGGCCTGCTACCGAATATCGTTTTTCTGTGTGTGCTCAATGACTGGATGCTGTGTTCTCTGGCAGGTTTTAGGAACACAAACAGCCAGATATCAGCCTCCGTCACTGCAAATGGGAAGTATGTGGTATGTGCTAGTGAGGATTCCCATGTATATGTGTGGAAGCATGAAGGTGAATCTCGGCCTAGTAGAAGTAAAGGTGTTACAGTAACAAGGTCTTATGAGTATTTCCACTGTCAAGATGTTGCTGTATCAATCCCTTGGCCTGGGATCAATGGTTCATGGGGACTGCCAGATGCATCTGCGGGAGAACAGAATGGAGCTCGCCACCAGCTGGATGAAGTCTCAACTGCCAATCATCCTCCAACACCTGTTGAGGAGTTCAATGGCAACGGAGGCTCCCCTTCGGCACGTAGTTTTGGCAATGGCACTCTCCGTGGGACAATAGCCAGTGCAACCAATAATTACTTCTTTGAAAGGATTGCAGCGACCTGGCCAGAAGAGAAGCTTCTTATGGCTACCAAGAATCGGAGTCCTCGTGTAAGCCTGGACCTGTCCAACGGGGTGATGAACAATAGGTCTGCCTGGGGTTTGGTGATTGTGACAGCCGGTCTCCGTGGGGAAATCAGAACGTTTCAGAACTTTGGACTGCCTTTTCGCATATAGACTTGCGAGAAACGCACTGGTTGTTAGTAGATGGGGAATTTTTGAGCGGTACATTCTTAGTAATTGGTTACGCATTCATTACCTTGTGAGTAGCTACTAGCTATATCATGTATAGAGAGAGGGATCAGGTGAGATTTGTAATATTAGAGAGTTCATTTCCTACTTGGATGGTGGGTACTTGTTGGCTGAGGAGAGGGGGAATTCTTCCAACCGAGCATCTGAGGAAGAAACATATATAAAATTTGACTCAGAAAGAAAGAAAATATATTTATATATAGAAGGATGGAAAAAAAAACCGATATTCTCTAGTCGGGCAATTGTAGAGTTACCTGGTGTCGCAAAAGTTTATTGGATTTTAATGAATTAATTGTTTTTCCTTTAAAGTTGATTCAAAGTCGTGGTGGCACGCTGGTTTTCATAATTTCATGTGTATTGTGACTGTTTCTGTGTCGGAGCACATGAAGACACCAATGGAGGTCCTTTGTTGGAAACTGCGTATCCTCACACGGTCTATTATACATAAGATAAAATGTTAGGCTTGTTTAGTTCAGTTATGCTTTTTATACTTGTCTAGTTCAGTCATGCTTTTTATTCGAGGAAAATTTGGATGTCGGTTGTAAAATTAAAACCTGAAGACCACATATATGCAGTGTATATACGTACATATATACATGTATGGACACTGTTCAATTTACTTTCTGCTTGCAAAAAAAATACTATCCTATTTAAAAGATGTCATTTGATCGTCGGATACTGTGAAGTCTTTGTTATTGTGAATTTTGTTCTTTGTTCTAGTTCATCCGGCTCTTCTTCTCTTAGGTGTCGGATACAAATTCAATCTAAATATCTAAATATATCTGTAAAAACGGCTATGAACCGTGCATTTAATAAATTATAAACAACGGAGATTATGTATTTTAAACGATGGAAGCAAAGGTAATATTTTAAATAATAATTTGTCAAGATCTAGGATTGTTGATTGACATGAAATCCTTCAATAGAACCCAAATAATTAAATACGTATAAATTATAGTTAATATGTACAACAAAAGAGATGTTTAAAATAAAAAAAATAAAAAAATAAAGAGGTTGTCTTATCCGTTATTTTTTCTAGCAAAAATTCACAGTTTTTCTGCTTTGTCGGGTTACATGCTTCATTGGAGAGTTTTGATGAATGACAAATAATTTGTTCGGCTTGCCTAACTCATTATCTGCATATATTTACGGTACCCATTCAATCACTTGCATCAAATTAATGGTACAAACAATTCTAAAAATATAAATAAAATTAGGTTGCTAATATTGAAGGATTCAAACCTCAATCAACGTTGGTAGTGTCTTTGAAATTATATCCGGATGTGGCCAGAACTAGGGAAGATATAGAGTTCAATGAAGATTGAATCCCAAAAAAATCATCCACGAAATCAATGAAAATTAAAGTAATTATGTGAGAGATTGAGATGGAGATTAAGAATGGAAGGAGATAGGCAATTATTTTTTTTAGGAAATTCATGATTAAAATGGTAAAAGATGGAGTTAAGGAGGAGTTTGAAGAGAGATACCTGACATTAGTTGCTCATCTACAAGGAAAAAGAATGAGAGTGTAACATAAAAATATGTGAGTTTAAAATGTATAATCTCCGTCATTTGTAATTTATTAATCTTACGGTCAGTAAACATTCTTACATATATAATAAAATTCTAAATATTATACAAATATAACAGCATTTTTTCAATCATTAGATCTAAAAAATAAATGCCTCAATTAGATTTCATTATATACATATAGAAATAGAAGACGGTGACAAGGCTGTAACATGTCTTAAACGACAATTTTTTGATCTGTCAAGCATATGGAGCGCGGTGCTTTTGGAGCACACTCAACCGTATACACTATATAATTAAAAAGAATTAGTAGCCGTGGATCAGTGATTGGGCTACAGATTTTTCTTGGTTGATATGAGCTCGAGCCATAGCAAGCCAACGTCTTCTTGATTCGAACACCAATTGCATACTCAAATATGAATTCGCTTTTGGCTATAGATTGCTGCAATACATGCAATCATTTTAATTCATTAATAATTACATCAATGAGATCAAATACATATTCCTAGTATAATTTATGGATTCCCCTCCCCTCTTAGAATACACATCAAAGCAATTATCCGTTTTATAATATTTCTATTTTACCTCTTTTTTCTTCCAATTTTTATAATATTTATATTTTCTATTACTAACATTGAGGATTTATTTGAACCCTAAACCTTAAACCTTAGACACTACATCCTATTAAAAATATAAAAAAAAACTAAAATAAATAAAATAAAAACTCGAATTCCGTTAAAATAACAAAACCTACAATAAATAAAAAAACCGGTCATTACAAGCATTGTGTAGCAAATTTTGAAAAATTTTGTAATAATAACCAAGAACTATGCATAATAAATTCAAGAATTAAATTGCGAAACTTAAATTTTATTATAATATCATAAAGTAATACACATTCAATCACACTTAAACCGTATTTTTCTCATCAAGATTATAAAGAATAATTATCTAAATTAATCCACTTAATTATATAACACCATTTATAATTAAAAATTTCTTGGATATACTATTTAGATTTAAACCTACAAGAATTTACCATAAAATCTTATCTCTTACACAACGTATGAATTATATATCAGCCACATACAAATATAATTTTTATATAGACTTAGAAAATATATAAAACTAACAAAAGATAAATAAAAAACTGACCTAATTAAGAAAGATACTAACAAAAATAATTACGGTCGACACACACACCCGTGTCGCCTGACACGGCCTCGCAACACAACTTAGCCATTATTGCCTCATCTAACACGGCCTCGCAACACAACTTATCTATAATTGCCTCAATTTCTCCCATTTTCATTCTATATTCGTTCTTTAATTGTCTTCCATTACAAGTTTTTTCTAACCTTCGACGTATTAGCTTAAACATTGGTTTGAATCCCAATAATAAATGTTAACAATATAAAGTGAACGCTGAAAGTCTTATTATTCTCAAGCACAATATCCAAGAGAGAAAATATTGCATGGGGACAAAAACGCCACATTACTTTATTGATTTGGCATATCCAGTTTCATACAACAAAGCGTGTAGTTTTGCACAATAAAACTAATAGTTTCATATAAATTTTGACCTGACAAATTTTTAGATACATAGCATTTATAATATTATATAAGTTCAAAAGTAAATTCATCTTATTAAACGAAAATTTCCGCATAATAAAAGAAACGGTTTCCAAACTAAACCGGCCCTACTGCTACACACATCATGATTCGAATCCCTATGGCTATAATATAGGCGACCTACAAAAACCGGGATTTTCATATATTTTTTTTCTTCTCTGGACTTCCTTCCTCTCTCCCGTTACACAAACGAAACGAACAAGAAAACACGAGGCCGACCTGCATTACTTACGCTAAACCGACCAACTTCTCACTAATCTCCCAAACCTTGCGCGCTTTCCCAGGATCACTAGCTTCCTGAGACAACTGATTCTCGAAGGAAGAACTAACCTTATTCCAACTCCAATAAACACCGGACTTCGTCAAGCTCGGATCGCCGACAACCTGTGCAAGTCTCTTACCAGCCTCATCTTCAGACACAAAACCTTTAGTAATATACTTTTGGAAAGGAGGGAAAAGGATCCTAAACAGAGGTATATGTTCCCTAAATAAACCGGTAGTGGCGATACAACCGGGGTAAAGTGAAGCAAATGTAATTCCTGTATCGTCATGGAAACGACGGTGGAATTCTTGCATCGTCAACATGTTGCATACTTTGCTGTCTTTATAAGCTTTAGCACCGTCGAAATCGCCTCCGTCGATCATAGATGAAGAGTTCAGACCGTTTAGTCCGCCGGCTAGTCCCCTCATGTCTCCTAGATTTGCCTTCGGTGGTACATTTCCGGCCACAGTGTTCGTGTTACCTAATTAGAAAGATAACATATTCAACGCTAATTTATGGATGGATCTATTAGGTACTTGGGGATTGAATTCGTTTTCTGTTCGGTGAAATTAATTACATACCTGTGATTGAACCAACAATGATGAGACGCTTTGAGGGGTAATCCGAATTCTTCAAATCATCAAGAAGTAGCCGCGAGAGCAAGAAATGACCAAGATGATTCGTCCCAACACTGATCTCAAACCCTTCAGCCGTATACGTTGGTTCCCTAGCAGTAGGGAGGTAGACAGCAGCATTGCAGACCAAAACATCAAGAGGGCGACCGGATTGTCTGAAATTATCTACAAATTGCCTGACACTTTCTAACGAAGCAAGGTCGAGGTGCATTATTGTATAGTTTTCTTTTGAGATACCAGCAGATTTAGCTGCTCTTTCAGCTTTAAGGAAATCTCTACATGCCATGATTACATGCCATTTACCGGTTTCTGCTAATGATTTGGCTGCTGCTAGTCCCAAGCCCGATGATGCTCCTGTCACGATCACGCTCCCTTTTCTTAGGGTTTTCTTGGATTCGTTAGCGGAGCCGGTAACTCCTGGGGTTGCGACCATGGTTTGGGATCTTATGGGTCCCGCTGATGGCTTCCTCCTTTGGTTGGACTCGCTCTGTCGCCATTTTTGACAGATTTCAGCATAAGAACGCACGCAAATTAAAAGCGCTATTGCTGCTAACAGTTAATTTGGGAAGAAGTTCGAATAATAGACAAATGTATACCTTGACCCGCAATGCAGAGGAGCTGAAATCAAGTTTGACAGAGTCTGAAAGAGAGACTCCTCCAAACAGACTCGATGAGGATGATACATTTGATTTACCCTGCAATTTACCAATACAGTTCATACCCCATCTAAGAGTATCCAAACGCGGCATAACAATCCCTGATATGCATGATTAATGAAACCATACCTCTTTGTGGATAGAGAACTTTGATGGAAGCAAACTCGTAGCTTGGAGAGCCATTTAGACAGCAGCAAGTAAATGCCCACAACAATGAATTGTGTATACACCAATGCCCTAATTGCGATTGTTTCAGCAAATATTTATAGGGAAGTGGCTGGCTGGTGGGGTTGCGGATCGAAGAAGGAAAAAGATGTACAGAGGGAGGCATGGGCAAAAAGTATCTCAATACTGGATTTGGATATGTTGAAGTTTGAAAGACATTACATCAGAGGATAGGATAATTTTCAGTTGAATTTTATGCCACTTCACTTGGTATTAGCCAATCAAATTCCTAGTCCTGGATTTCCCCCACAAGGTCGGTCTCCCACCTATCTTTTTTCTTTTGTTTTGTTTTATATCTTTATTTTAAAATAACCTTTTGTGGGGTCCAAAAGGAGTAACCATGAAATGAGATTTTTATCATTCTCCCTATATTGAAAACATATTTTTTCTCGGTAGAAAATAATTTTCGAAAGTAACTTTAACATCGGTCATTTTTTCCGTAGCCACTGCACCAGCATCGGCAATTTCAGCCGAAAGTAGGGATGATATTCGACAATTTTTACCGAAACTGGCTCAAGCCATCGACAATTATTGTCGAAACCAGGCCAGGCCATCGGCAATAACTACCGATTCACCATTTTTTTTTTCGATTTCGGTCGAAAAGTTTGTAAATAATTATTATTTATAATTAAAAAAATCAGAATTTATATAAATATTTGATACAAATATTTAAATTAACATATTTACAATTAAAAAAAAATATACAATAAGTTTAGTTATATATATGTATTAATGTGGTTTGGTTCGGCATTTTCAGCCAAATGTTACCTAAATCATAGGCAATAATTGGCCGACCTATTTCTATCATGAATAGTTAGCTTATCCTCAATAATTTTTATATATCGGCTATAATTGCCGATGCCTATCACTCCAATTTTTTTTTTCTTTCAACAATATTGAAATAATTTTTATTTATAATTTAAAAAATTCATAATCTAGATGTATAATTTAAATATTTTGTACAAAAATATAAATTAACATATTTACAATAAATAAAAAAATTCATTAAATAAATTTAATTAAACTTATAAATTTATGCATATTATAGGAAGAAAAAAAATATATAAAAAATAAATTTATGACCCCATATCTTCGGCAAAGATTACCGAACATAATATAAATCAGCAATAATTGCCGACCCATCTCTATCATAAATAGTTGGCTCCATCCTCAATAATTTCTATATATCGGCTATAATTGCCGATGCCTATCACCCCAATTTTTTTTCTTTCAACAATTTTGAAATAATTTTTATTTATAATTTAAAAAAATCATAATCTAGATGTATAATTTAAATATTTTGTACAAAAATATAAATTAACATATTTACAATGAAATAAAAAAATTCATTAAATAACTTTAATTAAACTTATAAATTTATGCATATTATAGGAAGAAAAATAAATAAATAAATAAAAATTTATGACCCCATATTTTCGGCAAAGATTGCCGAACATAATATAAATCAACAATAATTGTCGACCCATCTCTATCATGAATTGTTGGCTCCATCCTCAATAATTTTTATATATCGGCTATAATTGCCGATACCTATCACCCCAATTTTTTTTTCTTTCAGCAATTTTGAAATAATTTTTATTTATAATTTGAAAAATTCATAATCTAGATGTATAATTTAAATATTTTGTACAAAAATATAAATTAACATATTTACAATGAAATAAAAAAAATCATTAAATAAATTAAACTTATAAATTTATGCATATTATAGGAAGAGAAAAAATATATATAAAAAAAATTATGACCCCATATCTTCGGCAAAGATTGCCGAACATAATATAAATCAGCAATAATTGTCGACCCATCTCTATCATGAATTGTGGTTTCAGAGCATTGGCTTCTATTATACTAGGAGATGAAGAATAATGGGTTCAGATTTGTACCGACTTATATCACGAGATATTGGCGAGATGACAGTTGTACGAGAATGTGTTTGTATGTGAAAGCGTTGATCAAAATCTTAATACTATTGCCCACTGGGAAGGGCCAGCTCCGATGGCTTACTGGATGAAAATGTCTGATATTGGTCATGTCATTACAACCCGTTATTGTGTGTTGTTCGCATATTACTTATTGAATGTATGCAGCTCATTCCTACCTTTAGTGGCTATGAACGAAATTCAAGGTCCTGAAACTGAAGTCACTATATTTTTCTTGCAAGACATGAGTCACTATATATCGGTGAGCACTAAGTTTAATGAAGAATTTTTCCATTTCAATATGATATGAATGATTAACATAATATTTTTTTTATTTGACAGGTATATTTTTTGGAAAGTTTTCCACTCCTACCAGTACATACCAATTGGAATAGATATCGTGATAGCAACGTTTCAACGTGGAATACCCAATATTCTTCAAGATTCGAACAATAGCGCACATTGGTACATGATGACATACAAGACCCTCATCCTTTATCTTCAGACTGAACTTAAATGTAGAATTGTTGTAATTTTTTCTTCATTTATTTGTGTTTACATCCTTTGTAACATGTAAGTGCTAATTTTATTAAATATATCATAATTTCTATCACGAAGATCTAAACTATGGATATATAATAAAACACTTGATATGGTGTTAATGAATAAGAATATGAAGATATTTATTGATTAATAAAATACTTTATTCGAGTTGGAAAACACCAGACCTCCTAATTTTTTCTTTAATTCTCAGCTAAATGCTGACTTTTGAAATCTGAGATTTTGTGAGCTCACATAATAACACGGTTGCCATTATTATGAAGCTCAATCCCACCGTGTCTCTTATTCCTTTACTAACATATTGATGAAATTTGAACACAAATAGTCAATGCAAAAATGTATTTTAATGTTTTTACATCAATGGTAAAATAAAAAGGACAGGTGGTATTAATTCTAACAAACATATTTTAAATAACACGGTTGACATTATTATGAAGCTCAATCCCACCGTGTCTCTTATTCCTTCACTAACATATTGATAAAATTTGAACACAAATTGTCAATGCAAAAACGTATTTTAATGTTTTTACATCAATGGTAAAATAAAAAGGACAAGTGGTATTAATTCTAACAAATATATTTTAATGTTTTTACATAACAATACGGTAATACATGAAGTTCATTACAAATGGCCATGCCGAGGTGGAGTAACTCCTAAATCACGCACAAGGGTTTCGATACATGTAACTAACTGCTCATAATTTGGAGTTGGCTCTCCCCTCCAATACAATCGATGAATAGTTTTATGTGATTTGTTCAGACGTTTTTCGGCTGGTATATGATGATCATCGTTCGCTTGTTCAGCCAAATATTCTTCCGTCATAGCCAATATATATCTATGCGTTCTTGGAACATACCAATCCATATAATCATCGGCCACACCCCATGGGTATTCAACCGCTAGTCCAAAAACATCCGGGTCCAAAATATGTTCATACCTTAAGAACCATTGCCCGAGCATGTGTGCATAGTATAATTTGTACTTCTTGAGGGAAGGACCTCTGTATGAGTTTCTAGTTGGCTTGATGGGCTCCTCAGGGATGACTTGTGTATAACCGAATTGCCGTGTCACTCTATCCGGTATATGTGGTTCAACTTTCTCCAAACAGTGTATACAACCATGATAGAATGTCATACAACAATATCTATATGGATCAGCTACTCCGTACGGATCCCAATTGACCTTTCACGAAAATATTCAAGTAAATAAGGATATCACAAATATAATATAGGAGGATCAAATAATGTTTTTAGCATACCTTTGATGCATACATAACATCAATCTTTTCCCGAAAGTACTCGAGCGTCTCCAATTTATTTTTGAATTTCTGGCCACAAGACCACCTCATACAACGAGGATGGTCTGGATCATACCTAGATCTTTCCACTCCAAACTCGAGAAAGTATTCATATATCCACGTCTGTCATAATATTCGATTGTTAGCCATCATAATGAATATAGAGTATGTAATATATGTACATATATATTGATTATAAAATTACCTGTAATAGAGTCATGCATCCAGACATTTGAGCAGCGTCGGCTCTAGAAGACATACCAAGTTATCGATATAAAAAAGCAAGTGTGGCTGCACCCCATGCATAACCTTCAACCCGGCTAAGATCTTGAAGAAAAATGATAAAGTATGGATTAACTTTATCAACCGTCTTATTGACAAACAACGATAAGCCGATCAACCATAATGTATACCCGATCGCTTTTTCTTCGTCCTCTAACTAGTATGATTCACATACTTCTTGCAGCCATTTAAATGGAAGCCCGCCCTTTCGAGTGACTTCATTCACTTGCATTTCCTCCATCCCAAATAAGGCACCCATTGCACCAATCATTTGCCCACGCGTGTCCGCTGTCATGTCCAAATGTAATGGATGACCATCAACTCATAGCCCTAATATACGATGTACATCTAAAAGAGTAATTGTCATCTCCCTCCATGGCATATGAAAGCTATTTGTGTCTGGTTGCCATCGCTCAATAAATGCTGAAATAAGCGACATGTTCACATGCTCAAATGTGCAGGATACAAGGTGTGATAATCCTGTTCGTCGCATCAGAGCGAACATCCTATCATTGACGCTTCCTAGAAAACTTCTTAAAACCTCCTCCCTCGTGTGGATCTTGGGACAACCCCGATCCTGATCAATACAATAAGCAAATGTAATGTATATATATGATTGATTACATATAAAATAATAATTAAGAAATAATGAATATGTTAAACTTACCTTTCCTAACCATAAATCTAAATCTGCGTGACCGCCAAAGCTAGGAATCAAATTAGGAATTATTGGACCTCCAGGACATGGCCCAAGCAAGTACCATTCATCCTTTAATTGTATACTCTCTTCATCTTCACTAGCGTCACCAGCATCACCAGCCTCCCTATCATGATGATCTCTATCCTCCTCCTCCTCCTACTCCCATAGCAGGTTGCGCCGGTGAGGTAAGAAAATCTATATATTCTGTAAGAAATGGAAAACCTCCTGACTCGAAACCCTTGTACCCTGAACCTCCAACCGCAGAACCTCCATACCCAACACCTCCAACCCCAGAACCTCCATACCCAGAACCTCTAACCCTAAAACCTCCAACCACATAACCTCCATACCCAGAACCTCCAACCCCAGAACCTCCATACCCAGAACCTCCAACCCTAGAACCTCCAACCCTAGAACCTCCAACCCCCAAACCTCCAAATCCCGGATCTCCTGCCCCCAAACCTACGTACCCTCCAAACTCCGCAGTGCCAACATCAGCCACAAATGATGGACGACCTGCATAGTCTGCAAATGATGGAAATTTATGACCTTGTTGACTTGACGTTGGTTCTTCGGGAACTTCAGCATATTCTTGTTGTTCTGATACTTCTTCCAATTCTTATTCTCCAGATTTCTTACCTCGTCGTAATCCTTTGGTAATACTCTTGCCGAAATTTCTCAAACGAGCCATCGGCGCAGGTAGCTCAGTAGCAGTTCTGTTACGTCGTACAGAAGCAGTCACATGCTGACCATCAGTTCTATCTACTACATTGTCTTGTCTATGACTCATCTGAATTTCAATAATAAATGCATAAAGTCAATTTTAATTATGTATATGAATTGAAGGTAATACGTGATAACATAAATAAAACCTAATTACATACATGAAATTAATATCATTAATAAATATCAACCCATATTATGATAGCCAAAGAGATATGTATACCCAACCATATAACTCAAATACAATCTCTTACATTAATCCTCTACTTTATTCATTAAATATATCAACAATATTTGTATTACTTACTAGTAAGAGTTTAGTATAATATAACAACTAAAGTATACTTAATTATGGTATGTCCTCATCTATTTTTTCAATAATCCAACCAGAATTATCCAAATATATTCCATAAAAATTAGCAACATAATTAAATATAATTCAAATATAAACATATTTTATCTATTATAAATACATTTAACAAAAATATTAAACAAATCTAACCTATTATCCTATCAATATAATTAAAAACATTCACCAATAATCCCCATCACATAAAAATATTTAACATATTTAATGAAAATATAACTAAATCTAATAAACATCTAATCATATATAAATAATACAATAACATAATTAACAAAGTATTAACAAATCTATAAACATAATAAACAAATTTAATCAACTTAACCATAATTAAAATCTATAATTAACAAATATCATTAATACACCTTAATTAATATATACAAATTACACTTCAAAGATATAGCCAATACCCTAGAATAGAGAGATAATTTACCGAACCTATATTTAATTAAATTATGACAGCATAATTATTATAATTAATAAAACATAATTAATATAAATAATTACATATCCAAAAAATAGCCAATACCCTACAATAGAGAGATAATTTACCGAACCTATATTTAGTTAAAATATTAGTGCATAATCAATATAATTAATAAACCATAATTAATATATATAATTTTATATCCTACAAATAACCAAAACTATAGAATAGAGATATAATTTACCAAACCTATATTTCATTAGAATATTCGAGTAAAATTAATATTATTAATAAACTATATTCAATATATATAATTTTACATCCTAAAAATAACCAAAATCCTATAATAGAAAGACAATTTACTAAAACCTATATTTAATTCAAATATTAGAGTATAATAAATCTAAAAATATATTTTTCTAAAATTAATCAATTAACCATAATCAAAATATATTATTAATATACTTTATAATTAACAAATTATTATTAATAATTATAATTATAATTATAATTATAATCATTAAGCTGATACCCTAACGATAATACATGCGAACATACCTTTAATTAAATTATGACAACATAATTAATATAATAAAAAACCTTAATTAATACATATAATTACATATCAAATATATATCCAATACCCTACAATAGAGAGATCATTTACCAAACCTATATTTAATTAAATTATGAGAGCATAATTATTATAATTAATATAACACAATTAATATATATAATTACACTTCCAAAAATAGCAAATACCATACAATAGAGAGATAATTTACCAAACCTATATTTAGTTAAAATATTAGTGCATAATCAATATAATTAATAAACCATAATTAATATATATAATTATATATCCTACAAATAACCAAAACTATACAATAAAGATATAATTTACCAAATCTATATTTAATTATAATATTGGAGTACAATTAATATTATTAATAAATTATAATTATTATATATAATTTTACATCCTAAAATTAATCAATTAACCATAATCAAAATATATTATTAAATGCAATTATAATTAACAAATTATTATTAACCAAAACCCTAGCGCTTGAATTCGTCCGGGAATCGGCACGATTTGTCGAATCGAGATCCCTACATCGGCAAAAATAGCCGAAACTAAGCCCTCTCTTCGGTTCAATTTACCGGATCCGCAGCCTTTCATCGGCAAAATTAGCCGAAACCCCTCCCTCCCTTCGGTCCATTTTGCCGAAATTCGCCCCGTCTTTCGGTCTAATTTGCCAAAACCTACCCAGATCTCTCCGTCTCCTTGAAATTTTTTTTACTTACCCGATCTAATTAATAATTTTTTTTTACTAGATCTAATCAAAATAAAATATTATACTTACAGATAATTATATATTATAAATTATAAATTATAAATAAAATATCAAACTTACCTTGCCGTTGCTTGAAATTTCTTCTCGGGGAGAGTTTGCACTGAAATTTGAGAGAGAGATAGAGAGAAGATAGGGAGAGAGGAAAGTTTCGTCGTCAGTTGAGAGATAGAGAGAGGAAAGGTTGGTCAAATAATATGCAGCTACCGAAATGTGCCACCGACAGGGGTAAAATCGGTATTTACTGCGCAAATGTTTTCTGCGCAGTAAATACACGATTTCCAAATAACAGCTACGAATCAAAATTAGAGCTATCAAGGCTCCGTTGGTCCGAATAATGTTAGACCTATCAAATAATCTGATCCGAATTCTGATTTTGACCTAAAAATTTAAATATGACTTTAATTTTAAATTTTGAAATAATTTACACCAATTAAAAGTTGATTTGAATTCAGCTAGTTCAATAATAATTCTCACACCTAAATAATCTAAATTAGAATAACTCGATCTAAATTTTTTTTTTGACATGAGTCCGATCTATATACAAACAAAATCTTAACAATGACACAACACAAACTTATCCGGTGCCAACCTAACCAACCTAAAATAATTCAACTAGAGCCGACTTATACCTAAATATAAATTTAAATTTGATCCAAAGAAAAGTTAAATTTTATCCACAAAGTTAATATTCTACTTCATATAAATTGCTACATAAAACATAAATATCATTAAACTATTTTATTAATAAAATTTTATGTTAAAAAATAATATGCAACCTATAAAATAATAAATAAAATAAAACTATTAAAAATTTATTCTATTCACATTATTTTAATATTATATTAGCATCGATCATATTACATCATAAAATTTTCTATTATTATAATAACAATCATTATAAACAAAAAAGTTATAATTGTAATTGTAATAATCATGATATATATTATTATAATGATAATAATAAAAGTTATATTTTTATTTATAATAATAAATGTCATTATATTTTTAAAGATAATAATAATTATTAACTATAATAATAACAATGATTATTATAATTATTATAGCATTCATAACAATCATTATAATTATATATATAATAATATTTATAATTGTATTTATAATAATAACTATAATAATAATAACTTATTATATTATTACACATATTATGTTACAAATTACTATAATAAGCATAACAATAATAATAAATTATAAAATTTAAATTTATTTATCATATTAAATTAATAACAATCAATGCTAATACAAATTCTATACTAAATTAGTTTGACCCAAACTCGATGGTACAACCTAGAATATGTAGACTCAAATTAACCCAATCTAAATTCGATTCGACCTAGAGTCAGCAGACCCAAATCAAACCTGAACTCAAAGAACCTTGATGGGTTAGACCTTGACCAAACCTAATAATCTCCTTACTTGAATGACTCAACCTAAATTAATATTACATGAATTAAACCTGAACTGAAAAGACACCCAACCTAACCTTGAACCCAACCCGATTACATAGAAGATTTGATTTTAATCCGACCAAATTATTTCTGAACCAAACCCAACCTACATAACTCGTTTATTACCATTGCATTCTCCTAGAGTTATGGGCCTTGGTTCGTTCTTTTTAATGGATTTAAATTCTATGTGATTTATAATTTTATTTATTTTAGTCACCATATATGTATAAACCTTCTAATGATTTGTGTTCATTTCATGTGATGTAGTTGATTACAATCATACACTTAGAGATTGTACCTTATTGAAATGCATTTCAAAAGCACCAAATTCCAAAGTAAAAAGAGTTGAATGTTATTTTTGTCCTTTTAGTTTATGATTTGTTATGCTTTAGTTATCTATAGGAGCATTGTTCATTTTAGTTTTTGTAGTTTTACTTTCCATACAAATTAGTCCCATAACCTTATATTACCCCAATCTTTTAGATGTTAATGATTATACTTTATCCACTTATAAAAAAAATTATATCATAATCTCTAATAAATTAATAATATAATTAATATTAATCTATTACTAAACAAATTAGATCCTAATTTCAAATCTAATTATATATAATAAAAACTATACCATAAAATTTAAGAAGTCTTGGTTGTATTCCTAGACATTTGTCCCCTTCCCCTACTCTCTTCTCCCCAGACAACATCCATCATCGTGTTAGCCACTAACCACCATTATTTACCGCCTTCATTTTCCATCTCACTTTCCTTCACCTGTCTATGTAATACCCCAAAATTTAATATTAAAATTTTTTCTTTATTGGAAGAATAATGGTAAGATAATAAGGTGTTGCCTCGATATTGACCACAAATCCAAATTACCTTACCATTTCCATATTGAATATTAGGAAAAACATTTACAATTTTATATAAAATAGATAGGAGAATAGATAATATTTTTTTTTATAAATCTTATATATGAGTTTGGAGATAAAACTCCGAGTACAATACAAGCAAAATATAACAAAAGGGAACCAATGGAACAAAAAATCCATAAGATATCTAGATAAAAGGTAGCTACTAGATAACATCAACTCTACACCTAAACCCATATAAATTAAGCACTCCTCCATAAGAAGTGCAACAAAATCATTAAGGTAGTTTTTCACATCCACACTTGGGTTTTCTGCTCGTGGGAATGAGGATCACCTAGAAAAAGGGTAATCGATAATTATGTATTGAGTAAGGTAACAATACATGTCATAAGAAACAAGACATATATAAAACATAAAGTTACATGAAATGATTATACAAGCATATTATTTATGACACGAGAATACTCTAAAGGAAAATTGAAGTAGAGTTCGTACTACCGTATACGTTCCATTTACTTAATTATGTTGAGTTTAGGGACCTTAATTTTCTCATCTGTTGGAACAAACATATACAACTCTCAAAGTAGAACACTCGCAACCACTATTTTTGTTTGATGGCACAATCGATACAAACTCCTAGGGTATAAGCTACTATTCTCGTCTAGTAGAATGGGTTATTACAACTCCAAGGGAATAACATTCCTGATCACTATTCTCATCCGGTGGAATGGACTAGTACAACTCTCAAGGAATAATGTTCCTAATCACTATTCTCATTTGGTGGAATGGAGTGGTACAACTCCTATGGCATAAGACTCCTAGATACTATTCTCGTCTACTTAAACATACTAGTACAACTCGCTCCCAACACATAAGATATTTTTCTTTAAATATTAATGTATTCTTATAATGTTTGGTTATCTAATCACCATTGTGCATAACTAATACAAAAAAATAACAATAATAAAAAGTCAATTCCTAAGGAAAAGGACCATAATGGCCTACTGAAACCCAAATGTTTGCAAGACAAGCATAACTCCCTTGATAAGACTTGCAAACCCACCAAAGTTAGCACAACATTCTAAATTATTATTATAAGCAACATATCCAAAAATTTAAGGTATAAGTCCCATAAACTGACCTAAATAACCTTAAGATAGCAAACCACCCAAAACTTCTCAAAAACCCTACGAGTTCTAACATTGTTAACTTCCATTCCTCAACATACTTCATCTTGGTAACACTTATTTATATTTACACTCCACAATTTGATTAAAAAGATAGATTGTGCCAATATGACACGATTAGAAAATAATACCTAAACAAAAAATATCACATAAGCTCATAATTTTTCATAAGGATCATGCTTTCATAATGCAGAACAATATGATAATTAAACAATACCAACAATATAATTTCATAAAATATAGATATATAAAAATGATATTGCATACATTTAACTCATAGCATCAAAACCATATTATAATACATGTATCCTTACCCAAATTTCACCTATCTTTAAAAAAATAAAATACCCTAAGTGTAACACCCTGAAAAATTACGGTTGAAAATTTTGGTTGTTTGACCAAATAAAGGGAAATTTGTTAATTATAATAAAGGAAATGGGAAAATTGGTAATCTAACCAACCAAATGGGAAATATATTAAGTGTAACGATTATGAAGGGTGATTAGTGGCCTAACAAGTGTGGGAAATAGCTAGGTAACCTAAATCGAGTAAGGGTGTAGCTAAGGCCGAATGTGTGCTATGTGTTCTACATGCCTTGGATGTTCTATATAATTATATGTCGTGTTTTATATGCTATTATCTTAACTGTTTCATGTGTGGCATGGCTTGGAACCGAGATGTGTTCATATATCCTTTTTGGTATGTGATCATACGGATATGTTGTAAGTTATGATGTGATGTGATGTGGCCCTTTAGGATATGCATGCTAGGATAATTAATGTGGTAATGTGGGATGGAGGCATGAAAAAGAGAAATGGGAGAGAAAGATAACTAAGGGGAAGTAAGTTGGCTAATGTAGGTATGGGAGGAACTAGGGTTTGCATGGGATGGTTAAGGTCTGTATGGGGGAAAACTTTACGTATGGAAATTTGCCTAGGGGCATGAGGAAGGTAATAGAAGTGTTGTTTGGGTGTCTAGGAGCTTTGGGCAAAAAATAGTATGTGGGACAGTATAAGGATGCATAGGAGACCAAACTAGGGTTTAGGAGGAAACCCTAATTCAAGGAGGTGGGAAAAGAAAAAGAAAATAATAAAAATAAACGAGAATGAGTAGGGTAGAAAGTGAGGGTTGGATCTAAGGGTCGTGACGTGTAGAGTATTGAAATAGTTTGGGATGTGTAAGGCAGAGAAAGATGGGTCACATAGGCCCAGCTTAGGGTTTTTGGAGAAAATTCTAGAGTAAGGCGGTGAGTGGATTAGACCCACACACTTAGGATTTGGGCTCCCAGTGTGAGAAAATGGATTACGGGAAGGATGTCGGGGGTGAGTTAGGAGGTACAGAAGTCTCAAGATATGGGACAGGCTCTCCTAGGAGAATAAGTGTGGATCTAGTTAGCCATGCATGTCAAGGGTGAAATACTTTCGAATAAGATACAAATAAGACACTAATCACTTAAAGAGGAAGATGTTGAGCCGGACCCAGACCGGTTCACCGGCGAATAATAGTGGCCAAGAGCCGGGGTGTCTTGGAGACCGGTTCGCCAGCGAATAGTAGTGGTCGGGAGTGTTCTTCCCTGTATGTATTCCACTAGCTATAATAGTGGGGGATTCCGTGCTCAGCAAACCAAACGTAATAACGATAATACATTGGGAAGATACTAATCACTTATAGTGGAAAACCTTGTGAGTCGGCGCCAGACCGGTCCACCGGCGAATAATAGTGGCCAAGAGAGTTCTGCCCTGGAGACCAGTCCATCGACGAATAATAGTGGTCAGGAGCATTCTGTCCTGTATGTATTTTCAGTCCACCGGCTATAATAGTGGGATTCCCGCACTTACATGGATATTTATAATCCGAGATGATGGATTAATGATGGACTAATGGCCTTAAGGCCCTAAAGGTATTGATTATTCATGATGACCTATTAATGTTTAGTTAACTTGTTAAGTATGCGAATGGACGAAAGTGAATGTTATGTATACACCATTAATATCTAATTGACATGTTGAATATGTGAATGTATGGATCCGAATGTTATGTTTATACCTTTCGTATGTACGGATATAGTAGTATATCATGTGTTACATTATGTGCCTAATTTTAAGTGCGTTTTTAAAGGGGTTACTCAGTACTGTAGTACTGAAGGGTTCCATTCATGGGGACCCTACCTATTTAATGGGCAGCACCCCTTGCAGGTCATATTCGGTGTTACTCAAGTGGGCCATCGGGAAAGAGCGTAAGGAACTATCCGAAATTGTTAGGGTTTTACTCTATCTCCTTTAAATTCATAGTTTCTATGTATTTGTTGTCTTGAACCACCATTGGTGGATTATATTCTTGTAAAATGTTTACTTGCGCTACTCTGATTTAAATATGTTTGAATTTCTCGTAAATTGTGTTTTACTCTTTTAGCCTTAGCACTTGGTACTGGTTCGGTAGGAGTGAACCGGTCTGGTACTAAGTGTGGCGGTAATATCCCCAAAGTTCACGGTTTATTAATTTGCTTCCGCTAATTTTCTTTTTATTAAATGAAATTTTTTAGTAGTGAATTTTGGGGGTATTACACAAAGTGTGTGTGACCCAGGGACCACGACCCTATATATAAACAATTGACATATTATCTATCGAACTTTTTTCTAGTTCGGTCCATCAACAAACTAAAATACCGAATGTCTCTACACATACAAGCCCACATATTATTAGATACATTAAGCCTAATAATTTATATGCAAGTACGATCACTTATATATGGGCTTAATATATATATGACAACCCGCAATTCTTATAGCTTACATATAAGCCCAATATGTTGGATAAAAATTTAACAATCTCTCACTTGGGCTATATGTGTGACCTTATAACCACGAATTGAAAAATAACCGAATGAGCTCAATATTATTGTCATAATGAAATGTATCTATAACCAATCCGGTCCACTAGTCACACCAACATAGGATCAAAGCGGCTTTTGTCACATTTCTTTGTAATTAAACCTTCAATGGTCACATATGCAAATGTAACTAAACAACGTGAATCAAGATATGGATGTGCAGCATTGAAATTTCATGTAATGTGATCTTTAACATGCCTATTCCTAACTGGTCCACCTTAAAAATTTAGTGAGATCAAATCACAAACAAAGACAGAAAATAAATAAACTGAAACTTTATTTTTGCAGAAAACATATGGTTAAAAATGCCCATAAGCCAAAACAAAGTGTCCATACATAGAGCAAACAAAGTGAGAGACTCCCACTAAAACTAAACATTATCAGCTAATATAACACCCATATGAGCAACATGCTCGAGGAATTGTTTGGCCGGTAAAGCCTTAGTGAGTGGATCCGCTATCATGGAGTCTGTATTAATATGTTCTATAGACAATTCTCCTTTCTGTACTTTCTCTTTAACAACCAAGTATTTGATATCGATACTTTTTGATTTCGTAGAACTTAGTTTGTTATTAGAATACTGAACTACGGCCTTATTGTCACACTACATCTTGAGCGATCTCTCAATATCATCAACTATATACAACCCTGTGACAAAATTTCGCAGCCATATACCGCAAGTGGAAGCCATATAACATGCTACAAATTTCGCTGCAATAGTGGAAGAGGCCACAACTGTTTGCTTAGCACTCTTCCAAGAAACAACACCTTCAGTCATCGGGAAAATAAAACCTGATGTAGAATTAATGCTATCTTGGCATCCAGCAAAATCAGAGTCAATATATCCTATGATCTCAAGCTTTTCTGACCTCCGATATATGAGCATCTAATCTTTTATTTTCTGTAAATACCACATGACTCGTTTGGCTACTGTCCAATGGTCGAGTCCTGGATTACTCTGATATCTGCCTAGCATCCCAATAATTTATCCGGACGCATACACACTTGAGCATGCATTAGACTTCCCATTGTTGAAGCATAGGGAATATTTTGCATTTGCTTTCTTGCAAAGTCATTGTTAGGGCACTGAGTAAGACTAAAATTTTCTCCTTTAGGAATAGGGGCATTTCTTGGTTTATAATTCTGCGTGGCATACCGCTTAAGAATCCTTTTGACATAAGCCTTTTGTGATAGTCCTAGGATACCTCAAGAACGATCCCAATGTATCTCTATGCCCAATACAAAAGAAGCATTACCAAGATCTTTCATCTCAAAATTCTTAGCTAGATGGTTTCATGCAACAAACTTATGTCATTACATGCCATTAGTATATCATCAACATATAGCACCAAAACAATATATTTACTCCCACAGAACTTATGGTATGCACATTCATCTACCAAATTAATCTCAAAACCAAAAGAGGTGATAACTTGATGAAATTTGAATGACCATTGTTGAGACGCTTGCTTGAGCGCATAGATGGATTTCTTAAGTATGCAAACCATATTCTTTGGGTCTCCTAACACAAAGTTTTCTAGTTTCACCATATAGATCGTTTCCTCAATTTCACCATTAAGAAAAGCTATCTTAACATCCATCTGATGTAACTCAAGATTAAAATGTGCCGCTAATGCCATGATCACCCTCAAGGAATCTTTAGAAGAGACCATAGAAAATGGCTCTTTAAAATCCTCCCCTTCCTTTTGTGTAAATCCTTTGGTGACAATACGTGTCTTATATCTCTCCACATCGCCCTTTGAATCCCTTTTGGTCTTAAATATCCATTTGTAACCAATGAGTTTCTTTCCTTCTGGCAATAGGATAAGATCCCATACATCATTTTCCATCATGGAATTTATTTCCTCATTCATGGCATCAATCTACTTTTGAGAATTTGAACTCTGTATAGTATGATGGAAGCTAATTGGATCATCTTCCATCATCCCAATGCCTACCTCATGTTCTAAGAGAAATACAATGTAGTTATCTGGAATAACACTTCTCCTTTCTCTGGTGGATCTCCTTAGCTCTTGAGGTTGTTGATCTTGTTATTGTGGAGCAATCACCTCATTCTCAATAGGTGGTTGTTTGACATTATCTTGTAGAGGCTCTTGATTAGCCTCCTGATCAATGGCAGGTGCAGAGACTTGCATATTGTTAGAGACAATAATAGGAATTGTAATCGATTCCTCCTCAAATACAATATCTCTAATCTTTTTCTCCCCATAAGCTCAATATCCTCAAAGAACATGGCAATTCCTATCTCAAAAATCGACCTAAGTGTGGGATTATAGAACTTATAACCCCTTGATCACTTAGAGTAACCAATAAAATAGCTACTGATTGTTTTGGAATCTAATGTCCTTTCATGTGGCCTATATGGCCTAGCCTTATCTGGACATCCTTAAATAAGAAAATGCTTCAGACTAGGTTTTTTTGCCTATCCAAAGTTCATAAGGTATTTTAGTAGCTACTTTAGTTGGTACTCTATTCAGAATGTCAGCTGATTTCTTTAGTGCTTCCCCCATAGTGACTCTGGTAATATATAATGACTAATCATACTTCTTACCATATCCTTAAGAGTTTGGTTTCGTCTTTTAGATACATCATTCATGCTAGGATTACTTGGCATAGTGTATTGTGAGATGATTTGACATTCCTCTAGGAATCTAGTAAAAGGTCCTGGACATTGTTCACTTGTACTGTTATATCTGCCATAGTATTTACTACCACGGTCAGATCTAATGCACTTGATTATTTTGTTGAGTTGGTTCTCAACTTCAAGTTTAAAAGATTTGAATACGTCCAACGACTGTGATTTTTTATGAATGAGATACAGGTAGCCATAACATGAGCAATCATCTATGAATGATATGAAATACTGTTGAGCATTCCAAGAAGCCGTAGGAAACGGTCCACAAATATCCGTGTAAATCAATTCTAAGATGTTTGAAGATCTATTTGCACCTGTTCTCTTTAATTTGGTCTATTTTTCCTTAACGCATTCAACATAATTGTTTAAATCTGTAAAATCAAGGGGATCTAAAATACCATCAGACACAAGTCTCTCAATTCTTCCTTTTGAGATATAACCTGAGCGCTTATGCCATAATGACAATGAATTATCTTTGCTTAATTTGCGTTTAGTACCCTGTGATTCTACGTGCAATGTTTCATAATATGAAGTGATAACATCGAATAAATATATCTTATCGTATGCATACAATGGACCAGTACCAATAACATTTGAATTTAATGAAAGACTAAATTTATTATTTTCAAATGAACAATAATAACCAGATTTTTCCAATAAGGAAATAGAAACCAACTTTTGGCTAAAAGATTGTACAACAAAAGTGTTTTTCAAATCCAAATAATAACCCTATTCTAAAAATAATCTAAAAGTGCCAATCGCTTCTGTAACACCCCCAAAATTCACAACTGAAAAAGTTCGTTTAATTAAAAAAAATTAGCGGAAGCAAATTAATAAACTGTGAACTTTAGGGATATTACCGCCACACTTAGTACCAGACCGGTTCACTCCTACCGTTCCAGTACCAAATGCTAAGGCTAAAAGAGTAAAACATAATTTATGATAAATTCAAATATATTTAAATCAGAGTAGCGCAAGAAAATATTTTATAAGAGTATAATCCACCGGTGGTGGTTACAAAACAACAAATACATAGAACTGTGAATTTAAAGGAGATGGAGTAAAACCCTAACAGTTCCAGATAGTTCCTTACGCTCTTTCCCGATGACCCACTTGAGTAACACTGAATACGACCTGCAAGGGGTACTGCCCATTGAATAGGCAAGGGCCCCATGAATGGAACCCTTCAGTACTACGGTACTGAGTAACCCTTTAAAAACACACTTAAAAGTAGGCACGCAATGTAACACATGTTATACTACTATGTCCATACATAGCGACAGGTGTAAACATAATATTCAAACCCATACATTCACATATTCCACAAGTCAATCAGATATTAATGGTGTACACATAACATTCACTTTTGTACATTCGCATACTTAACATGTCAACCAAATATTAATAGGCCATACTAAATAATTGATACTTTTAGGGCCTTAAGGCCATTAGTCAATCATTAATCAATCATCTCGGATTATAAATAACCATGCGAGTGTGGGAACCCCACTATTATAGCCGGTGGATCCGTCACTTATAGGGCAGAACGCACCTAACCACTATTATATGCCGGTGGATCGGTCTCCAGGGCAAAACGCTCCTGGTCACTATTATGCCGGTGGATCAATCTGGCCCCGACTCTCATGGTGTTTCACTGTAAGTACTTAGTATCTTTTACGTGTCTTAACAAATTAGGGTTTGGTTTATTGAGCTCGGGATCCCCCACTATTATTGCCGGTGGGCCAGTCACTTGTGGGACAATGTCCACACCACTATATTCGCCGGTGGATCAGTCACTTATAGGGTAAAAACCCTAACCACTATTCCTAACCAGAGGATCGGCTAGACCCGGCTCAATAATCTTCCACTTTACATGATTAGTATTTTATTATATCTTGCTCAACAATTTTCACCCTAGACATGCATGACTAACTATCTCCACACTTATCCTCCCAAGAGGGCCCATCCCATACCTTGAGACTTCTACACCTCCTAACTAGCCCCGACATCCTTCCCTTAATCCACTTTCTCACACCGAGAGCCCAATTGCTAAGTGCATGGGTCAAGGCCCACACTTTATACCCTCAAAGTCCACTCACCGCCTTACCCTTGGGTTTTCTCTAGAAACCCTAATCTGGGCCTATGTGGCCCATCCTTTTCTGCCTCACACGACCCAACTATTTTAACACCCCACACGTCACGACCCTTAGATTCAACCCTCACTTCGTGTCCCACTCATTCTCGTTTATTTTTATTATTTTCTTTTTCTTTTTCCACCTTCTCACATTAGGATTTCCTCCCAACCCTAGATTAGTCTCATACGCACCCTTATATTGTCCCACGTACTATTTTTCGCCCGAAGCCCCCATACACCCAAACAACACTTCTATTACCTTCCTCATGCCCCGAGGCAACTTTCTATACGTAAAGTTTGCCTCCATGAGGACTCTAACCACCCCATGCAAATCCTAGTTCCTCCCATTCCTACATTAGCCAACTTACTTCCCCTTGGTTATCTTTCTCTCCCATTTCTATTTTTCATGCCTCCATCCCACATTACCGCATTAATTATCCTAGCATGCATATCCTAAAGGGCCACATCAGATCATATCATAACTTACAGCATATCTGTATTATCGCATACCAAAAGAGGACACACATACACATCTCAGTTCCAAGCCACGCTACACATGAAACAGTTAAGATAATAGCATATAAAACACGACATATAATTAGATAGGACATCCAAGGCATGTAGGACACATAGCACATATTCGCCCTTAGCT
Organism: Tamarix chinensis; assembly: GCA_030549775.1. NCBI lineage: Eukaryota > Viridiplantae > Streptophyta > Magnoliopsida > Caryophyllales > Tamaricaceae > Tamarix > Tamarix chinensis. The sequence continues at coordinate 6,514,431 of CM060177.1, read as the reverse complement.
ACACCTTTACTCGGTTTAGGTTACCGAGCTATTTTCCACACTTGTTAGGCCACTAATCACCCTTCATAATCATTACACTTAATATATTTCCTATTTGGTTGGTTAGATTACCAAATTGCCCATTTCCTTTATTATAAGTAATAAATTGCCCTTTAGTTGGTCAAATTACCAAATTACCCCCGTTCATTATCCTAATTACCAAATTTTCTCTTTCATTGGTTAAATTACCAAATTGCCCTTCACATTTATCATATTTACCATTTTACCCTTCTCCATTATTAAATTATCATTTTACCCTTCTCTTTTATTAAATTATCATTTTACCCTTTTCAATTGTTATAATTACCAAGTTACTCCTTTCCAATTTCTACTTTTATCCCTCTTATTTACAAAATTACCATTTTACCCCTTTACTTTCAAAATTACCATTTTACCCCTTAACTTTCAAAAATTACCATAACATTCCTTTCACTTATAAAATTATCATTTTATCCTTAATTACGGAATTACCATTTGAACTCATTTAATTTCAAAATTTCCATTTTTCCCTCTAATTGCGAAATTACTATTTTACCCTTTTATTACAAAATTACCATTTTACCCTTTTATCACAAAATTACCATTTTGCCCTTTAATTACAAAATTACCATATCACCCATTTATTACGGAATTACCACTTTGCCCTTCAATCAAAAATTTACTGTTTTGCCCTTTAATCACAAGATTACCATTTTACCCTTTAATTACAAAATTACAATTTTGCCCCTTTAATTACAAAATTACCATTGTGCCCCTTTAATTATAAAGTTACCATTTTGCCTTTTAATCGTGAAATTACCAATTTATCCTTTAATTCCAAAATTACCCTTTTACCCTTTAATTATAAAACGACAATTTTACCCCTTAAATTATAAAATTACCACTATACCCCTTTACTTCCAAAATTACCATATTACACCTTGATTATAAAATTACCCATTTACCATTTTTATTATTCAATTACCATCATACCCCTTTTTAATTATAAATTACCATTTTGCCCCTTGTTACACCACTCATTTTAAATTATCACCACTACTTAAAATATTAATAATAATACCTCATCCACAACTAATATATTTAATATATACTTTTAGTACCCACACATATTAGGCTATATTCTTGTACAAGATATATATTACTAAAATACCCCTAAGGCTCACAAAATATAAACCATGCATTAAACACCACAATAGCATAATACTTAACATTTCATTAACAACCAAACTCTCACTTCAAATGATATTTCCATACATAACCTAACATGCTTCTTTTCATCCAACATCATAAGAAATTGCGCATATGATATTAAACAACATAAATTAAGCATAATAACATGTTAAAAATCCTAATGTGTTAACATACGTTAATCCATGCGTTTAAGTGGGATTTAACAGTTACCTTGATTCCCGTAAAAATGAACCTTACCGGTATTCCGATTTAAGGTTCAAGATTTGATTATCAAAACCAATACCTAAAAATAATATCAAGATTTATTACATTAGAAATAATAAAAATCAAAGTATAAAACTTTATAATGCTTAATTAATCAAATACTTGAATTAAAATATAATTATACCTTAAAATTATTACCCAAATTAATCAACAAAGGTAGTAGTTCATGTTGCTCATGCAGCATGAGCTGCATGCAAGGAAATGAGGAGGAAGGCTCGAAGGTGGCAAGAATGGGATGGGGAATGGTGTTTTTGGGTTGGTGGTTTGGGACTAGGAAAGGAGGCGGTTAGGGGAGGATTTAGGGCAAGGGAAGGGTGCAGAGGTGGAGAGGGGGTGTAAGTGGTGGTTGGGGATGGGTTGAGGGCGGCTAAGGGAGGCGGAGGCGGCGGCAGCGAGGCTGCGAAGGTGGCGGCCGAGGAGGGAGGTCGAGATGGGGGCTGGTGAGGAAGGAAAAATGAAGGCCTTTGGGTGGTGGTTTCGGCCAAATGGGGGTTGGGGGTGGTAGAGGGGGTTGCAAGGATTGGTTTGGTGGCTCAAGTGGCGGCAGGGATGGAGGAACGACGGTGGATCTAGGCTGCGCAGGGTGGCTGTCGAGAAGGGAGGGAGAGAAGAGAAAAAGAGGAGAGGAGGAAGAAGGGGGCTGCGGGGTGGCTCAATGGGTGTTGTGATGGTTTGGGGTGAGGTAAAGGGTGGCAGGGGTGGTGCAGGTGGCTGTTGAGGCGGAAACAGTGGCGGAGATGGGCGGCGAAATAAAAACAGGGGGAGAGAGGGGAGGACAAGAAAGGGAGAAAAATGAGGCTTGGGTAAGGCATATGGGGCTCAAAAAATGTCCGAATGGAACAAGAAGGGAAGAAGAAAAAGAAGAAGGAGAGAGAGGAGGGGATAGGGTGCTCAAGGGGTGGCGGTAGGGTGGTAGAGGAATGGCAGTGGTAGGGAGAGGGAGAAGGGAGGTATGGTCGGGCATGGGGGAAGGGAGACAGGGATGGTGGGGTCGGGATGGGGCAAAGAAAACGACGAGAGGGAGAGAGAGAGATAGGGGAGCAATGGGGGAGAGGGAGTTGCAGGTGGGATGGCAGGGGTCGGGATTCTCGCCAGGGAAAGAGGAAGAAGAAAGAAAGAATAAGAAGAAAGGGGAGGCTAGGTGTTGGGCGCGACGAGCGGCCGAAGGAATAAGAAACGGACCAGCCCGATCGAGGAAGAAAGGAAAGAAAAGAAAGGGGGCAGGTCGGCTCGTGCGGGAGAAGGAAGAAAGGAGCCGGGTCGGGGAAAGGAAAAAGGAAAGGAGGGAGGAGGGGGAAAGACGGGATGGCAGCCCAAGCGCAAGAGAAGGGCGGGCTAGCCAGCCGGCGACCCAAAGAAGAAGAAAAAAGAAAGAAAAGTGAAAAAGAAGGAAAAAGGAAAAAAGAGAAGGAAAAGTGGTATTAAACAAAATAATTTAATTTATAAAATAATAAAATATAATATATTTTGGGTAATAAATTGATTTAATAATTTAATTTAATATAATTAAAATATAAGGGTTAAAAAGGATAATTTTAGTAAAATAAGGGTTTGAAAATTTATTTAAATAATAAGAGTGTGATAAAATAACAAAATATTTATTTTAATTTACTAAATACTTATAACCAATTTTATTTACTCAAAAAATCCATAAAACAATTAAATTAAATAGATTTAAGGCTAGTTTATCCCAAATAAAAGTTATTTATTAAATTATAAGCTTTTAAAATTTTGAGGGATTACAGCTTCAACCATATCTGCCTTGCCCTTTCCTACATAGATGTGTCTTTCACCATCATTTGACTTTCTGCAACTCAGGCAACCCTACATAAAAACACTTATATAAGTAGTAGCACCAGAATCTAGCCACCAAGTGTTTATAGGTACTGAAGCTAAATTAAGCTTAGAACAGACCAAACCAAGGATTGTACCTTTCTTCATGCACCATGCATGATACTTTTGACAATCCTTCTTAACATGTCCAGTATTTTTGTAAAAGAAGCATCTATCTTTTTCCTTCTACTGTTTCTTTTGGAATGGACCCTTAAGAGCAGCTTCATTATTTCTCTACATACCTTGACTTTTAGGGGTAAATGTTAGATGAGCACTTTCAGTCTTATCTTACTTCAATCTCTCTTCCTCTTGCACACAATATGAAATGAGCTCATTAAGAGTCTATTTCTCCTTTTGACAGTTATAACTGACCTTAAATTGACTGAATTGTGTAGGAAGAGAAATCAATACTAAATGCACAAGTAAGTCATCTGACACTTCGAGCTTTAGTGCCTTTAGTTTTGAAGCAATGTTAGACATCTCTATGATGTACTCCTTTATTTTTCCTTTACCTTTATACTTTAATGAAATCACACTACCATGGAAAGGGGTTTTAATAATGGTTATTTTATAGTTTTAATAACGGTTTTCAACCGTTATTGAATTGCCCGTTATTAAATCTTTAATAACGGTTCATAACCGTCATGAAAAATACACAAAAACCCGCGAATATGTGCGTAAACTTCATATTTAATAACGGTTTCTCAGTAAACCGTTGTTAAAAATAAGGTTTCAATAACGGTTTATATGAAAAAACCGTTGTTGAAAATCATGTATTAATAACGGTTAATACAAAAACCATTGTTAAAACATGATCGAATTACCGTTTCGGTCATTGATTATGCGTTTATTAAACCCTCTAATACGTATTAAATGCGCATAAATATGAGATTATAAGGAGTTTTAATAACGATTCTATAAGAAATCGTTATTAAAGCATAATAACGGTTTTCATAGAACCGTTATTAAAACTACATGTTTTTTTTTTAAATTATCTTTTGTTCCTGCCTACATACACAGTTGTATGTTCAAACAATTACCAAATCTGCAATGTAAAATAACATCAATTCATACCAAATCTACAATCACACCATAATTTCAATCAATCTATAATTGGTATGCATGTCTCAATACACCAACTATACTTAGGAATAAAAATTAGTGGGCATACCACAACTTGGTAGCTCTACACCCCAAAGTAAAGAGTTCACAGATCTAGGCTAGAAGACCGAAAGATGTAGACAAAATACAAACTTGAAAATGCATGTAGAATATATAGATCGCTACCTAATACCGTTATTAAAACCGTTACGAGAACCATGAGATCGACCACGTACGCTCGTTTTCGTAACACCTAATCCAAGACCCATGTGTCTTCCAGGGTGTTCTACAATTTCTATAGCCCGTGATACAATGTTATATTGGTCTACCCCTTCCTCACCATCTGACGCTTGAAGTTCGTCCTGTAATGTATATAATATATGTAAAATTAGCTTACATGAATAAGCATAATATAATAGTTTTCTAAAAGAAAAGTAAGCAGGGTTTCAAATATCTACAAACTTACAATTTTTGTCGCTGCAACATCTACATCTTCATTAATATATCCATCTTTTGTTGCTCTAGCCTTCTTCCATAATGTACCAATATTAATGGACGAGGTACATGGGTCTAAGTCTTGGGATATGAGCTATAAATCAAAAAATATTCTTATAATGTACCAATATTATAAAATTCGTCAGTACGCTGTAAATAGATAAATCACAAAATACATACCAACTCCTCTTCAAGGCCTGCATACCCTTTGCGAGCCATATTATGCCGGTATTTATTCTGCTTCGCAATCTCTTTATATTTGGCACTTTTTTCCTATGTGACAAGCCAAAACATAGTGACATAGTTATTTCAATATTATGCACAATACTAGGATCGATAAAAAAAATTTAATTGTTATCTAACAAATACCTTAAAATCACCCGTAAGACGATATGCAATAAATTGGTTCCAACTTTCTTGATCGATGAAACCGTATCATTTGGGTGGATTCTGCCGTAGAGAACCATCCCTCTTTCTGTACATTTTCCTACGAGCTAAATATGACCTAAATGTTCTTAGACGCTCCCCACAATGTCTAAGAAGCCATTTCTTCCTACTCTCTATCACATTAAATACTCTCTGTATTGTAAGACATACAAATGTATACCGATATTAATGTATTAAAATTAATAACATTTTACATACATAAATGATTACATAAAATAGTATATTTACCGTGATTTCCTGCCAAATATTCTCCTTATGACCCGTTGTGTAAAATAGTATATTTATCGTGATTTCAATCCGTAAAGAAGTCATATGCTCTTCAATGTACGGCTGAACATCATCACTGTTGTGTAATACATATAGATGTGCTGCACAGAACATGTTAGGGTCTACACGCCCAAACTGTTTGCCTCTAATACCCCGTCCTTCAAATTTACCCGCATGTCGAGACTTAGGAATACCAAGAGCTTCAGCATTTGACAAGTACTTTGTGCAAAACTCAATTGCCTCTTCCACCAGGTAACTCTCAACAATACATCATTCTGGCCGACATCGGTTCTTCACATAACCTTTTATCAACTTCATAAACCGTTCAAAGGGGTACATCCAATGCCCATGAAAAGGTCCTAACATCTTTATCTCATAAACTAAATGAACAGTTAGATGTACCATAATGTTAAAGAATAATAAAGTAGTGATTATTCTCGAGAGAATATTGTCCTGTAGTTCTACTACATTGCCTAGGAGTCTTCAAATTTTCCCAGATACATTGAATTTAGAAACGGAATAAAGGGCTAGACTGACCCTTCATTTTCCAATAAAAAAAAGGAAAAAGAAAAGACTGCATTAATCGAATGGAATTTTCTATTGGAGGCCAGCATGACTTACAACCGTATATTGTGACCGACCGAAGATTACTATTATACAAATGCCACATTTCATTCACCGTCGGTCTCGAAAAGGCAGAACTAATGGAGAGTTCGAGTCGGAATCCGCGGATTCGTATCTGAATACGAGGAAGTGCCCGATGGCGATGGAATTGTGTGCGACAAAATCTTCCCATCCGTTTTGAAACCAGACTCTGCCTTCTTCCTTAACTAGTTTTACTAGCCATTTTGCTCCGTTCGGGACGTTTTGAAACCATGGGTTTCCCCACTCATGCATACCTCAACGTCCCGAACGGAGCAAAATGGCTAGTAAAACTAGTTAAGGAAGAAGGCAGAGTCTGGTTTCAAAACGGATGGGAAGATTTCGTCGCACACAATTCCATCGCCATCGGACACTTCCTCGTATTCAGATACGAATCCGCGGATTCCGACTCGAACTCTCCATTAGTTCCGCCTTTTCGAGACCGACGGTGAATGAAATGTGGCGTTTGTATAATAGTAATCTTCGGCCGATCACAACATATGGCTGTAAGTCCTACCGGCCTCCAATAGAAAATTTCATTCGATTAATGCAGTCTTTTCTTTTTCCTTTTTTTTATTGGAAAATGAAGGGTCAGTCTAGCCCTTTATTCCATTTCTAAATTCAATGTATCTGGGAAAATTTGAAGACTCCTAGGCAATGTAGTAGAACTACATGACAATATTCTCTCGAGAATAATCAGTGTGGTAGACAAACCACTGCAAAAAAGTAGACGTAGCCGATGCCCATGGCTCTATCTGAGGCAGGGTCAACAGAAGGTGATAAGATTTGAAATGGAAGGGGTGATAGGATGAGCCACTCGCGTACAAATGACATAGCTCGTCATATAACCATATCACATGAGTCCGTACATCTGTATGTGGCGCCATATGAAAATACAGTGGAGGGTATGCCATCTCACTACCTACAAATGAGAACCACTAAATCTTATCATCAAGGTTGTTCTTGAAGGGATCTAAATTATAGAATATGTAAATTGATCTTCAACTAGCTAGACAAATCATAAATATATTCTACCAGATCATAACCAACTATGTAAACCTAACAACATCAAACTATTTAAAATAAGGACATAATCTTTAGTTATATATTTAAAAAACTGGCTAAACATCAAACTATCATCAAATCATTCAAGCTACGCATAGTAAAATCAAGTAGATATTAATAAGATAAAATAATATATATATATAGTACAACCTAATAAATCCTATATGATGATTATTATTATTATTATACAAAATTATTCATCTCTATTTAATTTTTATCATAACACCGATGCCCAACCAACCTCCTCAACTTTTCCCCATGCACAATACCCTTATCCTTAGGATTTTTCCATTTTATATTTAGTATAATAAACGATAAACCCTAACCCTCCCCCTAACCCTAACCCTAACCCTAACAATAATTAACCATAATAAATTATAATAAAAAATAACACTAAACCTCATAAGATAATGATCCTAAACCTATAGCTAACCCTAACCCTAACACTAACCCTCCCCCTAACCCCAACCCTAACCCTAACCACAATTATTTTAGATTATATATACACATCTTATATATAAATATATTATAAATATATATACATATAATAGAACACATATAAACACACATTGTACGGAATATAAATACACGTCTTACAAAATATATATTAAAAAAATCATATAAATACACATGATCTGCATAATAATGTGAGTGCTAAAAAAATATATACACCTTAATTTTATACTTAGAACGTACATATCTTATGATAATAATATACATTTTAGGCTTGTGGATTCTCTTAAAATAATAATACATATTTTTATAAAATATATTATAAACACACACACACACACACATATATATATATATATATAAATTAAGGTCTCGGCCGGCCACAATCAAAAAAGGCCACAGCAAAATTTTTCACCAACACATCAAACAACAGATTTTCGAACAACACATCAAACACAACCTCTTCGGTGCAACAGGCATGCATTTATATATATATATATATATACATATCAGTAGAGACAAATTAAGCAATGAAGGATGAAAAATACATACGTAAAGGGAGCGACGGCGTACAAGTTGAGAACGGTAACGACGAAGGTACAAATGCTGGCTACGTTCGCAAGAATGGCAGAGGGGTGGTGGAGAGATGGCGGTGAGACGGTTTCCCTTAATTCAGAGGAGCCGGAGCGGTGGTGCAAGGGTTTGCAAGAGACAGAGAGTACGAGAGGGAAGCGGCAGAGTGAAATTTTTGGCACGAAACAGAAGAGAACGAAATAAAAGGAACTTTTAATAACGATTCCTGTATGAACCGTTATTAAAACCTTGCCAATTTTGACAACGGTTCTTGTTTAAACCGTTATTAAATCATGTTTTAATAACGATTTTACGTCAACCGTTATTAAAATTCCCGTGCAAAATTTCACCTTGCACTTTTAATAACTGTTATTACCTAAAACCGTTATTAAAACTTCCCGCGTATTAATTTCACGCATTTGACGACGGTTTTCGAACCACCGTTATTAATGTCCCGTTATTATTTCCTGTTTCCGTAGTAGTGTCAAGCACTGCAAAAGAGTGCTTGTTTCAGCCTTATCGTTTTTTGTAAAACGTTTTTCAATTTCTGTAAGGAAATCTTTAACATCGGTGATCTCATCAGAGAATCCACTCCTAAAAGCCTCTGGAATATTGTGCTTGATGATTATAATACCCATGCGATTAGAGTAATCCCACTTCTCAAAGTTCCTTTTTTCATCAAATGAACTTTCGGCTATCAGATTAGTGGATTTTGCTAACCGAAATGCATGGTCTAGATCCATGTAGCCAAGGGCAAGTAAAACATTGTCCTTCCATTCTTTAAAATTATTTCCGTTCAGCATGGGAATGTAATTCAAGTTGGCAGATATAGTAGTAGCAGACATACCTATACAGAAAAACACAATAACAACATAAATATACATACTCATAGAAAAATGCATAATAAACAATCAATAAATTTAAATAATGGCAATCCCATCACAAGAATCTGGTGTAACATTAATATCAAATCTTTGGACAGTAATATTAACTAAAAGTGGAGTTCTTGTTGTAGTGATCAAATACTGATAATAAGGCCCGTCAGATAATGAAATCATCTTTGGATTAACTCATTATCCACATGGAATCCAAATATTTATCACATATTTATCACCACAGATATATATAAAATTCTGCCAAATATGTGTCTTCCTTTGGGCCGACAAAATATTCGCATGAATATATATATATATAAACATCTAATAATTTTAATAAACTAATCTTCACAAAAGATGTCACTTTGGCGACATATTGTGTCAACTAGTCTATCAAATAATATTAGACAACCAAAATTTAAATAAAGTGATCCCTCAATTTTATTCAAAATTTTTAAACCTGTAAAATCAGGACTAACTTTATTTAGATTTAATATCCACAAAAATATATTAAATCTAACCTCATTAGCATTTCAATAAAATTAATGCCAAATAACACACATAAAAGGCCCACTTAACAATTTATTATATAAGAATAAATTAAATATCTAATTAAATAAATTAGGCCAATTATATTAAATTATAATTATTATTTTAATAATATAAAATGAACAAGTACCAAATTAATAGCCCAAAGGATACTAAAACTAAAAAGCGAGTTAGAACAACCAATAAGTCAAAACCAGTCAAAACAGTTTAATACGTTGGAATAGAGTGCTACCCTAAATAGTCTATCAATAACAACCAATAAGTTGCACAATATAGCAAGAAAATCAGGTAGCATAACCGGTTTGGAATAATTAATATCTATCGTCTAGTCCCGGGTTTAATTTTTAATTCTAAACTACCCTTAATTAATTAATAATCTTAGTCGTGTCTCTTACCTTAATTATCCTCTACCTCTTCATCTCCTACCCTTAATTACTGACCCTTTATGTCTCTTTCCCTAATCACCCTCTGACTCTTCATCTCCCACCACCATTCAACCCTTCGTCTCCCATCACTATTTGACGCATGAGAGAGAGGCGGGCGAAAACCAAAGACAGACACATGTGAGAGAGAAAGCCAAACAAAATGAATAGTGCTAGATGAGAATAACACCGAAGGTGAATAGTGTAAGACATGAATAGTGACCAAACAAAGTAAAGCCAAATCTGAATCCATGAACAATGATCGTTCGAAACAAAGTATTGAACAAAAAAATGAGATTTGTAACGGGCTATACCGATAAAAAAAATTCGAACAAAATTGAAATACATTAGAATAATAAATAGTACCAAAATATTATTTTCTTAATCTTGATAAATTTAGCAGTTGCTCTAATACCAATTGATAGATTAATATAATCCATATATAGATATGACATGATCGAATAATAATCTATCAAGATTAATATATAATATATTGTGGAAGCTTACCTAAATCTATAACGAGGAAATTATCAATGGATTTGGGGCAAGGGCGGTACTGCGGTTTTCTGAGTTGGACACACGTTGGTCGGTCTCTATTGACTGATGGGAATCGAATAGGACGAAATGTGTGTGACCCAAGGACTACGACCTTATATATAGACAATTGATATATTATCTAGCAAATTATTCTAGTTCGATCTATCAACAAACTAAAATACCTAATGTCTCTACACATACAAGCGTACATCTAATTAAATATATTAAGCCTAATAATTTATACGTAAATACGATCACTTATATACGGATTTAATATATATATATATATGACAACGTGCAATTCTTATTGTTTATATATAAGTCCAATATGTTAGATAAAAACCCAACATAATTTTGCTCATTTTTATGATTTGGGTTTTCTATTAAATTTACAGTATAGGATTAGAATAGATAATTAAATTGATGAGTAAGAAGCTGATTAGGATATAAAATAATAAATAGGGAAGATAACATTTATATATTAATCTTTTATAATAAGTTAATCTAGGCTTGGGGAAACTAATTTGTATAAAAGGCGATTGCACGGAAACTTAAATAAATAATTTATTTATATTTTGTTATAAAGACCAAAAAGGAAAAAATTATAAACTGCGAGGATTAAAATAATATTTAGCACGGGATCAGAGGGAGTCTATGACGAAAGTCCGACGCTATCTTAAAAATCTAGGAGATAGCAGGGGGCATACCAGAAGAAACAAGATCAACTCAGAAATACTTTACAATATACGTGCTTTTTTCTCTTACCGCGGAGGTTCGGTTAAGAGTCCCTCTCAAATAATAGAAATAGAAAAGTCAAATAATAGAGCGGTGCTCTGAATCTGCTCACACAGACAGAGACACACACAGTAGTCGAGTGTACTGCCTGCCTCGTCAATTTTTGTCAGAATGCCTCCTCCTTATTTCATATTTTTGTTAGACGACTTTAAGGGATGGGATGTCGCAATGATCGTAAATGTCTCCATCTAATCAATATTTCCATGGAAAAAAGGGTACTAAAAAATATATATATAAAACAGCGGCGGCAAATTGCCAACTTCATTCAGCATATTGCAGCCCGTAAAAAAGAAACATTTATTCTAGCGGCAATACATCGTGCATGCATGGCCTACGTCTATCGACGAACCACTACTAAAATACTTACATCCGGGAAAGGAAAGGAGCAATATATATATATATATATATATATATATATATGAGATATAAAAAAACTGCTTTTATTGTAAAACCGGGCACTACCGATCCGCAGCTCCTCAGCTGAGGACAAGTCCAGTAAGTTAACACACTCCGTTCGGTTGATATTGCTTTCAGTGAGTTATTGTTTACTTCTGTGTTGATTAGCAGTGATCCCATTCAGTCCAGTTAGCATTGCTTCCAACACGAGGCATGCTACTGATCCTAGTGTACTTATCAACCTTGAAATAGGACCCACAAACAGCACCTTCACTGTCAACCCTAGGCATTGCTCTCATCTTGTGCATGGGATGCTCAAAGCTCATCAATCCACCCTCACTGTGAAACAGGCACCCTGTAATAAACACCTTAGATATAGTTTAACCAACCAAGTATTTATGACCCAAATTAAGTACATGATTAAGATTTCTTCTTCTTTTTTTGTGATTAATTACCTTGCGGAAAGGGCGCAAATGATTTAGCACAACCAGCCTTAATCACTTGGACATCATCTGAAATTACAACGGAGCCATCAGCTGCCACACCCCAGTACAACTTCACCTCACCGTCCGAACCCTGCATATTAGTAAATCATAAAAATCAACAACTTACTAACTAAAAACCAAAGCGACAAAAGTTGATGACACGGCATGATTTCATGCACGTATGAGATACAGAGAGTTCACGAATCAATTGTTAAAATAATTACCAGAGCGGTGAAGACCTTCCCGGCCTTGCTATCATAGATAACAAAGCCAAAGCTACCATCGAGATCCTTAACGACCTGATCAGCCGGATAAGGGCCCCTGTCACGAAGCGTCCTATAGGCTTCGATTACCAGCATTGCCTCGTTCGTTGCCCTCGGCGATAGCCCGTACGTCTTTATGAGCGTACATAAGTTGTCCAAGCTACCCTTGAAGAGACAGTATATGTCCTCGTGCCCACAAAATATCCTGCAACGTAACCCAACCTCAACCTTGCCTTAATAATAATAGCAACAAACATAAACCCACCTCAGGCCAAGCTAGTTGATTAAGTCCAAAGCAGGAATTTGCCTCGTCCTTAGCAGGTAATTATCCCACTAAGTATCCAAGCGCCTGACTAACTAGCTAGTTAAAACCTTACTTTATTTTCCGATTAAAATAATGCAACCGGAAGCCAACTACGCAATATTATATACAGACGCGCATAAATGTCAATGTTATTGAAGGTTAATTTTCTTTCTAATCTAAAGACTTTGGACCTCACTAGAAATATTGAATTATTCATCGGATCAAATAAAAAAAAATTACATTTTTAACACAGCCTCCCAGTCCCAACCCACATGCTGTCTACTACGAAGCCTTAATTTGTAGAACCAATAATACATGATAGGGTCGTGCGTAAGCCGAGCCACCGGCTCCAAAATGGAGCTCTCACAAATTTTTACACCGTATAAATAAAAAATAAATAATAAACGACGTATTTCACCCCTAATAAACCAGGCTATTTTATTTTATTAAATTTATTATTTTTAATCAGGGCACCCACGCTAAAACTTACTTATATCGTAAAACATAAGGAATAACTTTTATTTAAAAATAAATAAATAAAAATTGATAAGTGGCCTCTTTACCGACACAAGTTTTCTTTATTTTTTTTAATAAGACACAGTTTATAACATATAAGTTTTCGCCTATACTTTTAAGTTTATTTTGCTCACCACACACACACACTGTGTCGGCAGGAACGTCTACGTCCTTAATTTCGATCTGAACTTTGTAATTTTATAGGGTTAATTAACTTAATATCTTCTAAATAACAAGTTAATTGAAACAACTAATAACCAACAGCACCAATAATTTTCTTAAACCATGCCCAGGTACACTGAGATAGGAGGGCGCAAAAGAGAGAGAGCTGATTAATCAACGGAAAAGGCATACAGTACACCCTCTTCCTGTTAGTAATTAAATACGGAAAGAAAGTACTTACGTCCTTTGGTGTTGGGGGTTTGGAGGGTAAGAGCGTACATAAGCAAGAACAGCAGCTTGACCAAACGTCATAGAGAACGTATTCTCGGAAGGGCGGGCTTCCAAGAAATCCTTCAGCGTCTCCTCCGGAAGCTTCGGCTTCCTTGAACCCGAAACCGGGCTATTCAGCTCATCCGGTGGGTTTGCAAACGCCTTATGAAATATCGCCAACATCCTTTCTTTCGTACCTGTTTTATTCCCGATCGATAAATATATATCTATCTATCTAACACCAGCTAGTATCTATCAGTTTATTTTTCCAGAAGTTTATGAAAGAAACGGGTTTAGCCTAAGAAAAAGGAACAGAGGTATACCGGTGGTATTACCAGCAGTACATTATACATATGAGTTTTTGAGAGAGAGAGAATGAGGGAGAGATCTTTCTGCGGTCGGATTAGTCGGGTATTTGTAGTGGCCCGGCAGGTTGGAGGGAGTGGAGTGTGATAACGATGGCTGGGTCAAGAAGAACAGGATGACGGGCGCTCTTGGCCGCTTTTGCCCAGCCCACCAGCTCCAGCTCCAGCTCCTAGTATTCTTCTTCGCGGCCTCATCCTCGTGTCATCCAATCCAAGCGGCCACCTCTATCTCTCTCTACTCATTAAAATCAAATTGGTGGGCTAATCGTTGGTATACTAATAATCGTTGGTGTACTGAAATGAAAACCGGTGGACCCCTCCTTGGGAGCTGAGGCCGAATGATATGGACGGATAAGGATTCTCGAGAAAAAGTATTATCGATGCTTGTTCGTATGTCTTATCCATTATGTCTTTAATTTGTTTCTCGCGTTTATTTATTTTATTTCGGTGGGCAAACCCCTTCTTGAAGGCCTCCGGTTTCGTACAACACCTCTAGAGCCTAGAAGTCTACAAGAAGTGGCAACTTGCAATCGCTTCTTTTGGAGATTGGCTCGGATCGTACAGGATCCAAGTTGTGCCTTGGTTTCGGTTCATTTGGTTCTCCGTTTATCTAATATTTTAAATATTTAATTATTAGATATTTAAAGTTTTAAATATTTAAAAATTATATTTAGTATTTAATTTAAAATTTTGGATATTCAAAAAAAATAAAATATTTAAAATTTTAGATCGGATATCAAATATAACATATATCTTCTAAATAGTATATTTAATATTATCCGATTTGCTGAACAAATATTTGTTTCGTTCATCAAATATCCGACTTATTTAATAAATATCTAATATTAAAACTAAAATAAGAAAAAGAGGGGTATGGTCTATTAGCACACAGAGTATTTTAATTTTTTTATATAAATATATAATATTAAAACTAAATTAAATTTTGACCCAAATAATAAATCAAGTAAAAAAATATTGTAATAACCCAAATTGAGCGGATTGTTATAAATATTGATATGACGACTTATATCAACACGGTATAACATCCTAAGAATCCCATAGTTAAGCATACTGGTCGTGGATTAACTTTTAGAATGGGCGACCCTCCTAGAAAGTTACATAAATTTTCTAAAAATTTCTCGGGAAGCGCATAAGTGAGGACAAAACTTGATGAAAGGACTCATGTTAATCTATGGGGTCAACCGATCAATCTGAAAGTGCTTCTAGATAGCCCTCGCATGGTTGTATCGACTCATGGTGTTACAAATGGTATCAAAGCGAAATCGCGACTGTGAGTTGAACTTGAATGTGCCAGTTAGCCACCTAGCCGGACAATTCTCAGGATAAATTGTATTAAGATAGTTAGTGGTTGAAACGCAATGATGGTGTTGCGCTCTTTAAGTGGGGGTGAATGTAATACTTCAAATTGAGTAAAGTATTATAAGTATTGATCCGACAACTTATATTAACATGATATACCATTCTTTTGGTGATTCTATCATAAAAACTCCATAGTTAAATGTGTTGATCGTAGAACAATTTTTAGGATGGATATGCCAGTCAGCTACCTAGCCAGACAATTCTCAGGATAAATTGTATTAAGATAGTTAGTGGTTGAAACGCAATGATAGTGTTGCGCTCTTTGAGTAGGGTGAATGTAATACCTCAAATTGAGTGAAGTATTATAAGTATTGATCTGAAACTTATATTAACATGATATACTATTCTTTTGGTGATTCTATTCTAAGAATTCCATAGTTAAACGTGCTGATTGTAGAGCAATTTTTAGGATGGATGACCCTCCTAAGAAGATTAAAAAAATTTTGAAAAATTTCTCGAAAAGTGTGTGAATAAAAACAAAGTATATTAAAAGGACTCATGTTAATCTGTAGGGCCAAGCGATCAATCCTAAAGTGCTCTTGGGTACCCCTTGCATGGTCGTATTGACTTAGGGTATTACAAATACACACACACACATCTAAATTTATTTATATATAATTATATATAAAATAAAAAATTATAAAAACTGTATAGATAATTTTCTTTGGATCGGATATTATTCGTATTTGTCAGATCAAATATTTGGTTTGTTTGACTTTTTGTTGATCATATCAGATATTTAATTTAAAAAAATTGAATCGGTTATTTATTTTTTCAGGTCAGATTGTTTTGGATATTTGATCGGATAAGCAGATATCGGATAACATAAACAACCCTACCTTTGACTTGGTTTGGATCCCCAATCAATTAACTTTGATTTTATCTCATTTCGTATTAGCACTAATTTCGGCCATTTTATGTTTGGATCTCCACACTTTGTTCTATTTTCCTAGTTGATTCTATTCTCTTGGCTGAAGAATGGTTTGTTTGAATTTAGATTTATTCTGATCGGTTAATTTTGACTTTGGTTATTTCAATCATTTTATCAATTTTAACTTTGATTATGTTGGTTGTTTTGGGTTACTCTAAATTTATAGTCTTACATTGGTAACACACTATATTTTTTTATTTTCCTATTTAATACATCACCACGTGCACACATGATGGTTGTTAAGTGTTATAAATAATTAAGGCATCTACACTGGTGCTTTCTTGGTCCGAGTTAGGATTTAGGTAGCTCAATTCAGTTTTCTTTTTAGGACCTATTTGGATTGGTATTATTGGTTTTAAACCTTATGAACAATGTTGTCTTAATCAATGGTTTTTTTTTTGTTAAACATTGATTAACAATCCTAAGCGTCAACATATTTAATTATCTATTAAACACTAGGGATTCAATACTCACAAATGACCAATGGATTGCTTCATAATGCCCATTGTTTTACTCCATTAATGTCTAATGTTTCATTGTACCAATGGATAAATCGCAGCACCACATAAACCCATGGCCAATTGCAATAATGAACATATAATAACAAACATTCTTCCTAATCTCATATATTTCTCTCTAGTACTCTCGCAGTTTTCCATTCTCTACAACTATGACTCACGGCTTTCATATCCTACAACCATAAGATTTTGCTTTCTACAAATAGCTCCAACTTTTTTGGTCATAGTGCATTGATTCCAATAAAGACAGACATTAAACATAAAAGTTGGAGACTCAAAAGTCTTTATGTACCTTTAAGGGGATCTTTCTGATTTAGAGCAATGGAATCCACAACATCTCTACACAATTGTATTTTAATTAAATCTTAATCTCTACATGTTGTCTTCGTTTATTCAAATAGATCAGTTTTACACCTTTATTATTGCATTTATATTGGTCTTATACTATGACACTAACAATTTAACTCAGAAATTCATTCTTACTTTACAATTCATATTTATACAATCATTTATATCTAGATAATATGCCTTGATCCATCATTATCCCTAACCTATCTAGGATGGACGCTCTTGGTTGAAATTATAAAAGGTTGTTTGAGAAGATACACTTTCATTTCCAATGATGAAACATTGACCAATATAACGATCGAGAAAGAAGAAAGCCACCGATTTTGAGAACCATAACCAAATCATTATAGAAGTGATGCCACATCATATGATCAACTCACTTTTTGATATCTACATGAATTTCAAGATGGTGAAAGAATTTTGGGATGCTATTAAGGTAAAATATGGGTAAGTGGGTGTTGAATAAAAAATTTTCGTAGTGTCTAGGTTTCTCAAGTTTTAAATTGTTGATGGTAAGCCCATCATGAAACAACTACATGTATATTAGAACTTGGTGGTAGAAGTTTTGGCTAAGGGTACGGATATATATATGAGCACTTTCAATTTAATATGTTGATTAAGAAATTTCCTAGTTCCTAGATTGAATAAAAGTGTATCAAGACATGAGAAAAAATATATGTTTCTACTTACTAGAGCTAATAAAAAAAACATCAAAGTTTAAGACACCATTAGATGCCAAAAAGTGGTACATACATCTTCTTCAATCAGTTAAGGCTAATGTATTTGAATATGGTATTGCAAACAACTATTATAAAAACAGTAGTAGCTCTAGCTCATTGAAGAAAAAGTGAATCAATGGTGATTATTGGCATAGCAAGAAACCCTATGTAACACCCTCATTTTTATAACCAAAACTTTTTTACAAGACATTTTATGGAAGTTAAAGCAAACATATAGGGTGTTACTACCACATTAAACATAGAAGAGATACAACTAGCACCTAATCTATGTTAGATTCTAGGATAAAAAGTAAACTCAAATCCCAAGAGGCAGGCGTGGTTATTACCTAACCTGAGTCAAATGCAAGACTTACAAAATTGTATGAAAAATAAATACAAGATCAAAAGATCTAACATAGCTCAAAAAGATCAAAAAGAAATTGAATATAGGATCTCTAGGATCTAAACTAAAATGCTTATCAAGCTAAACAAGCTCTCAACACTCTCAACCTTACATGATCAAAACATGAGAAACCCACACAAGAAATAAAATATTGTGGTATCAGTATGGTGAGCTTAGTGAATAAATACAACCTACTATAAGTGATAGTATGATCACATAATATATGCAGTGCATACTGAGGTAGTGAATAATCATAGTACATGATATCAGATAAATGATACATGATGAGCTAGAGAAATACTCATAGATCATGCTAATAAGAAATTATACATATTACAGGCTAACAATCAACCACATATAGTATCTCAAGCTAGCAATCTAACACATAAAAAATGTGAAATCTGTTGAACCTAGAGGGTATAATAGGTAAAGTAGGAAATCACAAAGGATTCGAAGGGTATGGAGAGGAATTAGGCAAAGCCCATTAGGAATTTCTAGCATGCATTTCAATTATATATGGTTATATGTCCTACTACATTGAACACACACAATCAAGATAAGTCATATATACCATAAGTTCATAGACACAAACTCTGAGGTACAAGCCTAGGCATTTAGTCTTACCACTAATGGACAAACCCCATGGGACATAAATGATACCAACAATGCATAAAAGATAAAAACATACAGAGACTCTAGTGGACACAAACCAAGGGTACAAATAAGAATCATAAGAACATCACTCTCCACTATAAATGAGCATACATGTCGAGGGTTTGTACAAAGACTCCAACATCCACCTAACCTGGAACAATAAATACCACCGTTGATTAGGAATCTCACCAACTACCAATGGGTTCCAACAAAGATAGTCTCACCAAGGCATCACAATCCTTAAGAATGCATACCCCTTATAGAGTTCAGAGGTTATATATAGTCAAAAAAATGTACTAAGTTGCTATAAAACAAGTAGCCCCTAAAATTTTAAGAAAATGTGGAACAAGGGTCCAAAAGACTATGTTTTCAAATGTCAATACAAAATGTATTCAACAAAGGGAAACTCAAATATCATATGATTCATATATCACATAAAAGTTTAAGTTAACACAAAACCCTTAAGATGATCATAGATCATTTAAATAATGAAAACCCCTAAATAAAGAAAATTGATGATCCATAAGATCATAAAGGATTAGAATAATCCTTAAAACTTTAGAGAAAATTTCAAAATCAAAGTCTACAAGCTATAGGAAAACCAAAAATCAAATGCCAAATGCTATGAGAAATATTTTTTAGCAACAAAATCAATGTAATGTTACCAAGTTAAAGTTCCTAAAAACAAATTGAAAATCAAACTTAAATCAATAAGACCCTAAAGTACAACATATCACATTATTCATCTGCTTACTCAATTAATGGCCAAAATACACTTGAAATACTTGAAACGCTATCCAAAGGTTCATATATAACAAATTAGGGTAAAAACACCAAAAAAATACTTTTTGTTGCTAGGGATAAAATTAATAAAAAAAATAGATATAAATAACTTAACCAAGCCAAGACAATGTCCTACATCAAATGTAAAAAAAATTATTATTTAAAAAATACTATTAATCTATCAATAGGAAATATCATTTTATGCCAAAAAGCTAAACAACAAAAATCAAAAATATTTTATTACTAGTAATTACTATTCACTAATATTTATTATTCATACTCAGTTACTATTCCCGATGTTCAAGGGTCAAAGGTGAAAGGTTGTGGTCAACCTTTGACTCTAATAAAAGCTAACAACGTTTTAGAGGTAAATGTGTCATTTTTATGTTTCATTATCCAAAACATGATTAACATCAAATTAACCCATACCTAGGTAATTAGAGCATCATTAGAAAATAGAATGTTGAATACTATGAAGAACATATTCATAAACACCTACAATTTCCTAAACTTCCTTAACAAATTAAAGCATGGAAACATACATAAATCAAAGCATGTTATATATGAAAGTTTATCTACAAATTACAACCTATAATATGGTGTAATCAAACCAAAAAAAAAAAAGAATACAACATCATCACAAACACCTAGAACATGCTCAAACTCATTCTAAAATAAATCATGGCTAACTCCACCAAAATACATCAAGTTATACATAAAAATCATACTATAATTACAAGGATTAACATGGTATTATTAAACCAACAAAACAACCAAATAATGAAAACATGAATAATATAGGTGTTTTGCATGTAGTATGATGGCCTAAAGTAGCTTAGAAGATTTCACTAAAATCAATTTATGAAAAAGAGAGAGTTAAGAAACGAAAATGAAATAAAGGTTTCTATTTCATCAAAGGATGTAATGGATGTGAAGAAAAAAGAGAGATGATTTTATTTTAATTAAAATAATTATGAATAACTTAGTTTTTCAAAAAATAGGATGTTACACCCTGATACATGGCATCCAATGTCAAATGAGAGTAAGCCAAGAGAGGTGACAACAATGACCATAGATCGATAAGAAAACACAAACTTGATATCATAACTATAATACATCATTTATTTAGCATTAATTACCTAAATTAATTAAACTCATAGTTGGCTTCTAAAAATTCTATTGTTGAATTCCATTTCGTTTGTAACTAATTCAAACTTTATGTCATTTATTTTATTCATTTGTGAAAAGTCGCATTTTTAGCAATTATCTCAATCTTGTCATTTTTTCTCATATTGACTCATTCAAAATTTATAAATAATTTGTAAAAATGTTATTGAGCTCATTAATTTTATCTTGTAATTCAAAATTTATTTGCTCTATCTGATAAATCACGTAAAAAAATTAGTTTATACAATTAGATGTTTTTAGTCATTTTTAATCTGTTGTGCATGAAAACAACTCTAATATCAAATATTTGTATATATTTGGTTTTCATTAAATTTTATTGTATCCATCCATATCAATTAAAACCCTTCATTATTGTTTCATGTATTTGCAGAAAAGTATGTTTCCTTGACTTATGCATTGTCATTCATTTTCTATCCTTCGAGCATCAAATTAACTCTGATGTCAAATATTTTAATATATTTAGATTCTTAATTTTTTTCATCTTTGATACATTTTTATTATTTTTGGGACCCATTTGATACTTTTTCCAATAAATACCTCTTATTTGATATTTATTCCAACTATCCATTGAATCTTAACTAGGCCTTTAACCTGGGGATCGGATTTGCAACTTGTTTTGATGATATTTCTGATACACACTCAACCATAGTCTAACCAATCACTTACAATCCTAATTCTAGTACTCAAATGAGGCTAAAGTCAAACAAAAAATTTATCTTGCAATCCTCCTACCTAATTGCCTAAATCTTTCCCCATTTGGATGCATACATGACATAAAATCACAATTTTCCGCTTTTACAGTAGTCCTCTAAGCAGTTTTATTTTTTTGGTTTCCAACCTTTTTTCCCTCCTAGTTCCTCATTGCCTCCCTCTATTTTTTATTCCTTTTAATACTTACAATTACGGATGGTAATTAGTTATATTTTATCTAATGTATATGTTAATGGATATGAATAAACGAATATGAATAGGCATATGGAGGAAAGGAAAAATTATTTAAATTCACCAAAAATAGTACTAACTTTAAGAAGGATGCCCTAATATATGCTTGACATTTATTTAACTAACTAATGTCTAGGGTCCCATCCAACCCATACTCAACCATTATAGTGAGATGAATATTTATGCAACCACAACTAATGAGGCATAAACATATGAATTATTCTACTAATATTTTCCTCTTCTATTCTTGTTTCTAAAAAAACCAATAAAACTAAGCTTATTATTATTGCTCCAAAAATGAACCTCCTTATGCTTTAGGGGATCATTAGGGCCCTTAATATTCCAACATCCAATCCTCATGACATCTAGATATGAAAATTAGGTAGATAATGAAAACCCCCAAGAACTCCAAGTGATCAACTTCTAATCATCCTAGAGAGGAAAACCATCAATAGAGTACGATTTATTTTGTTGTTGAACATCAATTGGTACTTCATCTTCCTAACTTCTAGATCTTGTGTATAGTAAGCTAGAACCTATTGTTTTGTCAATTGATGTAGTCACATGGATAAATGCTTAGTTCTTAGCCCCTACACCTTGCTACTAGGATTGCAGTGCATCAAGTGTGGTGATTGAATCACCCATAAGGACACTAGAAGCTTTAGAGGGTGATTTAGAGTGATTTATTCTGTCATTTATTAAGGACTACTCCATCTAGTTTATTGATTGCAAATTTATCAAGGAGTGTACCACTATAATCCGTGAAAAATAGATTCACTACTTCAAGGTAGTAATAAGGTCCTTCTTTATTATCTTTCCAATGTAGCTATAAATCCTACTCAACAAGTTAGAGGACCACACATAGACATGGGTAGGTTTTGTAGCTTAACATACAGTGGGATAAATTGAAATTCTCCTTTACAAAAGGTGAAATAAGGGTACCACCTTTTTAGGAGAAGGGGCTTGGCATCTATGGACCAAAAACCCGCCTAAAAAATAATCTTACAAGCCTCTTCCATATCTAAGGCAAATAAAACATACCCATTTTCATTTATTATAATACGGAGAGTAGTAACATGGCTTTAGTTTGGGCGTTGAATTACTTTCATCAACGTTGTCCTCTTATTGTTCTTAAATTATTCCTTTTATTTCACAAAAATAGGTACTTATAGATTTTGAGATTTAATTTTGACAGTTTATTTCTCTCAAAATATAATGAATTATAACATAAAAATATAATGGTTATTTTTTTATTTAATCAAAATGTGATTATAATTAAATATTGCTACTTAAACACAGTTATTTAATTCCATATGGTTTTTTATAATTTATTTTTATTAATATTTTATAACAAATTTAGGTTAACCATATTTCTTCTTTTAATTTAATAGTATACTTAGTCCACTAAAAGACTATAAATCCTAGCATCTATTATGATACAATATTAGCCATTTATAATATAAAAAGGTTATCCCCATTGGCCATTCAAAAATTCCCAATCATCCTTACCCATAATCCGTACAGTCCAATATCACTCTCATTTGTTAGAATGATAATTTTGCATATATTTCACTATGATTATATATAACACACAATCTAACTTTACTATAAGGATTTTCTTATTCATTCATTTGTAGAATGATATTTTTTTTTCATTTTTTAAAATAAATTTATCAATGTTATTTATGTCATATTATTTTTTAATATTATTTAATTATCTTATAATTTCATATTTTTATTGTTTTTTTCTTACCAATGTTATATATATACATATATATAGGCACCCACTAAAATAATATTAAAATCAAAGTTTTCTATTTAAATGAATTTCTTAACTTCATATTAACTATACATATAATGAAAATATAAAAATATTGTTACACTATAATAATTATTAATTTTGAGTTCTTATTTATTTTTTCTTATATGAAATAAATATATTCATATACTAATAAGAATCTAACATCTATTAATCATACTTTTAGGATATTATTAAGAGTGTGCGTGTGTGTATGATCTTTTAACACAAATTGTAGAATACCATGAGTGTTGAGGAGGACATTAATTAGAGAAGTTTGAGATGGTGGTGGAAGAGGCCGAGAAGAAAGTATAATTTCTTGTTTTATGAGATTTTGGCAAACGAAAATTAACGACTTGATTGTATTAGAATCAAGTAGAAGGTGGGGGTCTACACCGTAAATATATGTTCTTCATTTATTTTTAATTTTTTATGGGTAATTTTTTGGAATAAGGATTGTGTTATGTGTGATTGATTAATTTCATTGTCAGAAATGTAAATAACCATGGAAATTCATTGGCAAAAAGTTCAAGCAAATAAAATTGTATATAGTCGAAAAGTTTCAATCATGTTGTTCTTAAATATATATATGTTGCTGACTTGTTTAGTGAGAGTCTGAGAGATACACTAAAGCATACCGAAATGAGATATGGGATAGACACAGCCTCACGTAATTAACTAAAAGAAGGCATAAAGAGTAAATCAACGACAGTATCTACAACTTTAGATTAGAAGAGCCCAATCGTTGAAAGCAGGCAACTAATTATGGATTACAATAATTTAAACTATTGGTAAAGAGAATAATCCTAATTGATATATACTACCACCGAGCAAGCTGATATACCTGAGATCTACTCCGACAGTAACCCCTAATTACTTAATTACTTGACAATGAACAACCAGCCTAAATAAAGTTGGGACACATAACTTGACCCGGTCCGGGCCTGCTTGTTGATAGCCATAATCACGGGTGTCATCAACGAAAGAAGGGCCTCTTCGGCCCCTAACTATATAATCAATATGATCATCAAAACTATGTGCCCACCATAGGTGCAAGCTGACGCCCGAGTCTTCTCTATTACATCTCACCATATGTTGAGACAAGATTTGGACGACCAATAAGAGACTCGCCAATCCGCTCAATTAGATCCTATTAAAAGTCTAATAAAACTTAACTCGGACTATTTATAAATATAAGTTGATCTTTTTTTTCTTTTTCTAATTAAATATAGTCCGACCCTAAAAAGTATGCGGATATTTGTGTGCTTTTATGGACCCAAGTATTCTTTTATTTATTATTAATTTATAAATTAATAAAAATATAATAATCTTCTTGTGATACTAGTTATTTTTCTTACGATAACTCATATTTAAAAATTAATTTTAAAATAACATTTCTTTAAGCTTTCCATTTAATAATAAATTTGTGATAAATAATATTACAAAGAAAAACTTTTACTTCTTTACCCCCCTTAAAATACAATGAAGTGTTAAAAGATAGACTAATAGTAAATTTATCTTAAGTCTAAAGTATTTTTATATGAAAAATAATGATAAATGTAAATGTTGACTTTATAGATATTATCTACTCTATAAAAATTAGTTATATTCTAATATGTTATTCAGAAGTGATAATTTGATAGAGTAACATATCTAACGAATTTGTTTAATAAATATTTGCTAAGGTAATAGTAGAATTAGTATAGTTAGTTATTCTAATTTTGTATTTTTTTACTCATAAAAGATATTAAAAATAAATAACTAATAAATAAATAAATATGAAAAAAATAAGGTCCATGGATCAACCTAACCGATTGTTCACCCAAGCCTGGTTAAGACCTACTAACTAATGAACGGGTCAACCGACAATCAAATCCCCCTCGACACAACCTAGGTTTGCCCTAACCGGACCCAAACCCTCCTAATAACCAGGTTTACTTGAAACCTTGTTTTTTCTTGGATAAGTAATTATATCAATTATCAAATAAAATAAAGCAATATAACTCAAAAAAAGAAAAAAAAGGTTTAGTAAATAACCTTACCTCAATTAAAGCTCTCCTCCACTCACCCTGATCCAACAACGACCTCCTTCTTTAGTCATCTCTCTTTGATCCACCTCCCTTTTGTTTTTACAGTGACATGACTCCACTCCGACGTAATCTTCATTGTCTCTAGTTTATTCTCTCCATCCTCTTCCTTCTATTTTTTTCATCTCATCCTCTAAAGTTCCATCCTTCTTTAGTGCTTGTTTTGTATGGGGGTAATAGGGGTTAGAAATTACCCCTATATTTTACATATCTTATATGATATATTTTAAATTTAAGAAATAATTTGGATGAATATCTATTTTAGATTTTAATTTGATATGAAATTAGTATTTTATGGTTTTTTTTATTTTTAAATGCTTGATATAAAATGAATAATATAGGAGAAAAAATTTCCATCCCTATTATCCCACACCAAAAATGCCCTAATCAAATTTCATCCTCATGGTGTTTTATCTTCATCGGTGAACCTTCAATTACATTTGTCAGTTGGAGATCCAGTTATTTTAGCCTTTAGGTTCATATAGTTTTTTGATTAATTGAATTTTTTATAGATCACTGCTTGAGATTACTAGTTATAAAGATGTACACTTGTGGAGGGGAGAAATTGGAGTACCAAGAATCACTTTCTTTTAGCCAATTGAAATAATTGTTGCAATCTCATTAAATTTTATCTTTTTTTAGCTACGATGTAAAACATACAAAAATAAAATAATATATTTCTTCTTCCATTTACAACTTAATAGTATATGATACTTTTCCTAATTAATTTCTATCATCAAAAGAAATGTATTTCTTCATCCAATCAAACTCTGTGACACTAATAAATGGATTCATTGCACATATTTTTAGCTCATAAATTCCTAAGATTTTCATATATTTTCATTTCTCTTTATGTTAGTATTAGTATTTTGGTGTTTGGATCCTGCTTTCACTCTAATATTTTTATAGGTACATTAATTGGGATTACCAAGGCATCAAAATGGATTAAAGCAAGACCAAGTTGAGATTTTAAGCATAATGGATGAAGAAAACAATATGAAGCATGACTTCCCTGTCTTTAGCAACACGAATTGGGGAGAAGTAAAGTAAATATGGAGCAAAAATATAAAGAAAACATAACCATATATTTTTGGCTAGCATGTTTTTATATTTGAGCACAAGAAACACATCCTGAGTGTAACATCCCGAGTTGATATGACCATGTGGGGCCACTTGGTGGCCACCTAATAGCACCCCAATCCCACAAGGGTTGCGGGGTTACCTTGGAGTGCTTCTAGATTAATTAGCTCATCCCAAGGATCAAGACAAGTCATCTTAGTGCATTTTATCTTCACTTATGAGCTTTTCGGAAAACTTTTGGAAAAATTATAAAAATTACTCCATAGTAAGTGCGCTTTAGGGAAGAGTCCTCAGGACGAAAATATAAAAAAAATGATATACCATATTGACATAAGTAACAATATCAATCATTATAACAATGTGCTTAATTTTTGTTTATTACATTCAACCCCACTCAAGAGTACAAAGCATGCTTAATTGTAGAGTTTTTAGGAAAAAATCAACAAAAAAAATGGTATATCATGTTGATATAAATAGTCATATAAATTCTTATAACACTCATCTCAATTTTAGGGTATTACACAAGGTATGTTTTTAACCATGATCATGTTTCATCTACACTAATAACTTATTAAAATTTCACTTTGTGTTGGTTAGTGTAATACTCTAAATTTTAGCTAAATCTAATCCCAAGTAACTAATGTCATAAACTAATTATAATCTTAAAAAAATTAATATTTCTACCTTATCCTAATTCCCTAATACTAAATCTTAACTTAACTGTAGTCTCTATTTTAGGTTATTCATACTTTAATATAAACTTAACCCTAGATGGTTGTTAATTAAGTTATTCTAATACCCTAACCTAAATTATATTAACCTAATTATAGTTCTTAAACCAAACCTAATTACTTTCCCTTTCTCTTTTTTCCTTTTTTCCATTTATCCTTCTCCTTTTTCTTTTTCTTCCCTACCTACCCGAACTCCTTTTCTTCTCCCTTTCTTATTACATGAAACATTATCCCCAAATAATGCCTCTAATATCTTCCACACCACCATCATCTACATCCTACTATCATTATCTCCTACCTCCACCTCCTACATATGAGGGTTTTCACTGATAATGTTTCCTAATCTTCCTACCTCCTACCTCCCTCTTTACGTGCAACGTACATACATATATACATCTACACCCACATACTTATCATTTAATACCTCAACTAACCTCCTTTATCCCTCTATTTTCTATCAAAAATTTGCACCACTGAATGTAGCTTCTCCCTCTTTCCCTTCCACCATTTCATCATTGCAAAATACACCTTAAAGACCAACACTGACCGCCCTTATCGTACCTCCCTACCTTGCACCGGCATCCCCTATCGAACACCAACTTCCATTGTCCAAAAACACCAAACACTTCTAACTCCCTTTGGTTAAAATCACCATATCACCCCCACCACCTTTAGCAAAACCCACCAAACCACCCTAATTCCCTTCGACAACCACCACCGAAGCACCCCCCATATTCAGCCTCCTCCACTATTCCACCCCCTTGTGCACTGGCCAAAACCACCAATCCCCACCCACCACCTTTGGCCATTTTTTTCATTTCTTCCCCCATTCCGTTGACACTAACCATCAAAGCAACAACCCTCCATTTAACCAAAACCATCGTAACTCACTCCCCTTTTGGCCACTTCCACCATTGCTTCTCCCCTAATTTTGGTCCCCCTTGTCATTCCTCCACCACTTGTGATGGCATATTCTGTCATTCCCATCCCCTTGGCTTCAACACTTGTTTTTGTTCCACCCTCCTTTGTTATGTAAAATTTTACTAACTACACCTTGGAGCCTTGCTTCGGTTTTGCTTTGATCCTTTCATGCTTTATTACATTAAATTTTCCTTAATAATATCATCAAGTTATGATGGTGTTTTATTTTATTTTTTCTTAAGTGATATACCAATAGCTCTAGAGAAGGCGAATTAGGATATGTGCTTAGAGACAAGTGCTTTTTTCTATAAGGGTACTAGTTGTTGTTTAAGGTTTTGTATTAAATGCCTTGTATGATTATGTGTATTATTATGTTATTATTACTATGTTTTTAACTCATGTTATTAGTTCCCTAATATGATAATGTGATATTATATGATAAAAAATGAGTAAGATAAGGTGCATGCGATGTCGTTAAGATAAGTACTATGTAGAAAACCCTAAGTAAGTTGTTATGATATATGGTATTATCATATAGATTTTCTATAGTAAGATAAGTGGTAAATTATTATATTTAAGAGGTATGATGATAAATGGAGGATTTGAAAATAGTGATACCGAATATATAAGGTTTTCGTGAAATAAAGGCTTTTAGTTGTCATTAATGGCAATTTGGTTAATATGGGTTGTAGTGTGTTGGATGATTTAAAATATTCTAAGAACATTAAGTAAAATTTTTGGAGTAAATAAGAATGGCATAGGTTCCACAAAATGAGAAAATGACTTAATTTGGGAATAATAACCCTAAAATTTTTGGAGTAAAATTTTTGGAGTAAATAAGAATGGCATAGTTAGACCACAATTTTTGGATATAATTTGAGGAACAATATTTTAGATTCTATATTGAATTTGGTAATCATAGGATTATTATGGGAAAATGTATGGCATACTTATAAAATTACGGTTTGTAAGCCTTGTAAATAGTATCTCTTGATATATGGTTGTTATTATATGCATAATGCCTTAGAGTTAGGCCTTTATGCTTGGGTATGTTGATAATAATAATATTTGAGGAAGTAATACTAAATTTGGTGATAAAAGAGCGACATATAAGAAGTTATGTAAAAAATGTGGCTTTCGGGTTTCTTGGGATATATATGGATCTGAACCTTTGAGAACGACCTTATTATCTATGTGCTTGTGATTTACTTACTTCAGTTATATTTTTTACCTATCAAACCAATCATGAACAATACATTAGTCATTTAAGGTGAAAGATCACATGAGTCGGGCCAAGGTGTTTTATGGGTTTGTTCCACTAGGCGATAATAGCGGTTTAGGTATATTTTTTCTTGAGAAGTAAACAACCCATTCTACCGGTTTAAAAATAATGGGGCTCTAAACTCAACAAAATTAGAATATTATTTGAGATAAGTAATGAATGGATAATATATTAATTATTTAAAGTGGAATATTACGTGAGTCATGATCAAGATGTTAGTTCTATTCCACCGGACAATAATAGTGGTCAAGTGTGTTGTTTCTAAGAGGTGCTTCAGATCGTTCTACTAGTTTAAGAATAGTGGCTTAGGTGTGTTTTTTTCTTGAGAGGTTTTTGGTTCATTCTACTGGACAATAATAGTAGCTTAAGTGTGTTGCCCTAGAGCGGTGCATCAGATTGTTCCACCGGGTTAAGAATAGTGGGACTCTTGAACTCAAAATAAATAAATAAATGGATTTTGATATATCTAATAATGATATATAAATAAATAATTATCTTATACTGTTTTATGTATCTCGCATATGTGCTTAATTTCCATTGTGTATGCGTGTAATTATTCGTATCACTTACCTGACTATATTGTCAATCATCATGGGTGCTAATCATTTTCATGAGTAGATGACCCAAATATCTTTGCATAGATTTATGAGGACCTAATAGATAATTTTGTAGCTTTTAATGCATTTTATGTGGTGGAGTGACTCTGTGTATCATTATTTTTGGGTGTAAGTTATCCTAATAATATTTTTACTCGAATATATTTTTGGACTCTTACATCATTAGTATCTCTTTTGTGTATATTTGTGGATATTATACTTGGAGTTAATATCCAACTTCTATTCTTGTTTTGAAGTTCCTATTATTTTCTAATTATCACGTTTTACATTCTAATTATTACGCTTTGTGATTGACGGAAGGATGGTTTGGTAAGCCAATCTTGTGTCAATTTCAATTACAATGGTAATACCCCATAATTTTGGATATTATGTTTCTCACATAAATAAAAATTTTTAGTAGTACAAGTTAGAGTATTACAATTAGAAAAAAACATAAAAATAACTAAGGCTTGTCATCTTGAGATAGGTCGGTAGTTCCGGATATTATCTTCCATTATTTATCTCATGAAAACTTGTGTCCAAAAATACTATTTAGCTTAGATTTACCTTTGAAATTTGATTCTGTAATAATCTAAATTCAACG
Organism: Tamarix chinensis; assembly: GCA_030549775.1. NCBI lineage: Eukaryota > Viridiplantae > Streptophyta > Magnoliopsida > Caryophyllales > Tamaricaceae > Tamarix > Tamarix chinensis. The sequence continues at coordinate 6,483,157 of CM060177.1, read as the reverse complement.
ATTGACCCTTCACTGTCTTCAACATCGGTTCAATTTTATATTATATATTTTTATTCAATTTTATTTATGTTTATTTATTTAATTGTGCTTCTTATTTGAATTATGATTGAGCAGTCATTTGTCGGAATCATAGTTTTAAAAACCGAATCGGTCATCGAACCGGTCGGATTACTGGTTCACTGGTTTAGTGGTCGGACCAGTGGTTCGAACTGGTCGAACCAGTGGTTCAACTGGTTCACTCAATTAAAGTCAAATCTATCCGTATTTGTTTAAAAATATAGTTTAAGTATTTAATACTTAATATTACAAAATAACATAATTAAAGTCAATTAAAATGATCATTACATATTCATATAAGATCATAAAATAACATAATTCCATATTAAAAGTCTCCTACATATCAAATACAATTACAAAATAACATAATTCAACATCAAGTCACTTACATATTCATAAATAACTTAAAATAAAACACATTAGTTTAGAAGTTACAATTCAATTACATAAATTAAATGGTTCGATCAAAGAGCTACTCATCCAATCCTATAGATTATCTATATCATCTCCAACATTAGAAAATATAGGAATGACATTTTCATGCATGCGATTATCTTCATCATCATCATCTCCACTCTCCCCTTCAACTTCATCATCTTCATTTCCGTCAATTTCATCCAATACGTCTACAAAAATGGAATAAGAATAATTACTTAAATTATTATATCAACATATAAGCTATAAAAGGTATGAGCCTCGTACCTTCACTAGGATTGTCTTGAATAGTGACAGAAGCTAATTCATTTCTAAGCAACTCAAGCTCTTCGTTATTCAAATTAGATGGCTCATCCATAAGAATCCAAGAGCCTATTGCATCAAACTCTTCAAAATTAATTGGGTCATAACTTGTCTTAAATCGATTTCTACACAAAAGAAAACAAAATTAGACAAGCTTGGTAATATTATCATATAAAATAAATAACTTTACACATGATTTACAATAGTAAGACAACAACAAATTAAATTCACACCTTTGTTGCAATCTCAAGTTAGAGTGCACAAAAACTAAATCATTGAGTCTTGGTGCTCAAGTCTATTCCTTTTCTTCGAATGGATATGCTCAAATATGCTCCAATTTCTTTCACAACCAGAAGCACTACAAGTCTGGCTTAAAACACGAATGGCAAGCTTTTGTAGATTTGGAGCACCACATCCATATAATGCCCACCATTCATCTACAAAATCATTATAATAATTTACCAAACAAACTAAAAAAATGTAAATAGATATAAAATGTTGATAATACCTTGAAATAAGTAACAAAATCATACCTGGAGCAAAAACACAACGATCTTGTATAGCAGACCATCTTCCAAAATCACCTTCTGCTTTTCTAAAAGAACTCATCTCCCTCGTTAATTTTGACCTCAATGTGAAATTTTCATTTGCATATCTATCAATGACATCAATAACAGAAGACACAGTATTTTGATGTTGAGAAAATTCAGATGAGTACTGGAAACGAGGATTAAACCAATAACCAGCTGCATGTAAGTTCCTTGAGAGTTGATTATCCCAACGAGAAGAAATAATCTGAAGATAAGGCTCTACCCTTTTCTTTCTCCTATGAAATCTAGCAACCATATCATCTTTAGCCTTGTGAAATGCTTGATACAAATAACCCATACATGGTTTATCTCCACTATCCACCAATCGCAAAACACGTATAAGAGGTTCGGTAAGTTGCACAATTATAGCACACTCCTTCCAAAATGTGGTATCCAACACATTCTCCACAAACTTCTTACCCTCCCTATCCTTAGCATAAGCACAAGAGGTCCACTCCCTAGACACAACCACCGTCCTAAGAGCATTCTTATGTGTCAAAATGCTTTGCAAAGCAATAAAATTAGTAGCAAACTGAGTAGGAGCTGGATGAATAATCTCTCTTCCTTCCGTGAACTTTCTCATCAAATGCAATGCATAACAATGATTATAGATATACTTGGTTATTTTTGAGGCATGCTTGACAATGTCTTCCACCTCATCCAACTTACCCATATCTTTAAGCATCAAATTAACACAATGTGCAGCATAAGGAGACCAATAAAGTGACTTAAACTCATTCTCTAACAACCTTCTAGCAGCAACATAATTCGCAGCATTATCAGTCACCATATGCACAACATTTTCAGCACCAACATAGAGAACAATATCTCTAAATAACTTATGCAATAGTTCAGTAGTTTTTGAAGCATAAGAAGCATCAACATACTTTAAAAACACAGTACCCTTTGGACAATAAACTAAGAATTTAATTAAAGTTCGATTATGTTGGTCTGTCCACCCATCTGCCATAATAGTATAACCACATTCTTTCCAATGAGAACGAAAAGTCTCAACATAATTATTCACCTCTTCAACATTTTTCATTAACAAATAACCGCGAAGAGCATGAACATTTGGTCCCTTATAACCAGGACCAATGTGAGCTATACCATCAATAACAGATTGATAATAATTAGAATTTGCAGCATTAAATGGGATACATGAATCAATCATCCACTTAGAAATGAGAACGTCAACTTTCTCAACAGCATCTTTGCTTTGTAACACACTTTTTAGTGTTGGTTGTGCCCCTGGAGTTGTTCTTGGCATGAAATGATGTCCTATAGTCTTTTGTTTTTCCTTGTCTAAAATCCTTAATTTCTCACCTGATTTGAAAGTACTAGTTACCGTATGAGGAGGTATCAAACATGGCTCTTGGTGTGAAGGAAAGTCCATTGAACAATATGGGTTATCTTCGGCTAAAAGCTCTTGTGTCTTTCTTTTTTTCTAGCAAACTCTTCAATACTTTCGTTCATTTCAAAACCAACTTCAGGAGGAACTTTTTTACACCTCTCTACTTGACCTTTAACACCAGCTAAGTGTTGTTTGACACGCTGGATTCCACCCCTAGAAAGCAGCTTAGAACAATATAAGCATTGTAACTTTTTTCTCTTATTAGCATCCTCAACTTCTCTACAATGACCCCATGCTAGATCCTTCTTTCCTCTAGAAGTACTTTGAGAAGAATTTGGCATAGAGCCAGTATTACTAGCCTCCGCAGACATCTTTAAGGGAAAAAGAAGAAATTAGAAGTTACTAATTAATCATCCAAGTTAGCAATTTTAGAGAATCATCACAAATTTAGTGGCAAACAACACTATATATCCAATAATAGAGCATACTTCTCAAATTCAGCATCAATAAAACCAAAAAAAATAATAGACAGACAGCATATTCAGCATATTCAGCATAATCATCATAATCAGCATAATCATCATATTCAGAGTCATTCTGATTTGCATACCAATGGGAATATTGACAGAAGAATGCAATCTCTCCCAGGCCCTCAACCTTGTCATAAAATATGGTATAAGAATTAAGCTACAGCATAATAACATGCTTGCTACATTGTAACTTGTAGCAACTAACTTCATTCTTAATTACTTGGACTGCAAATTATGAATCACACCAACTCATCTTCCAGGAAGATCAACTAGAAGTGGCAGCACAATGCCTAGGGAAACACAAGAATCTGCAGCAGACCACACGTATACAGGAACAGAAAATATCGGCAACTCCCATGATGAATGCTCCACACTTCTTATTATTCCAAATTACCATTTGGTTTGTAAATGCTCAATAAATATTCACCAGATCAAATATGATAGACAATCGAAGCATACTGCTTTGTAAATGATGTCTTAGATCCATAGATTAAATAGCTCCATGCGAAAGACAAGTCATATGGCCTTAAGTCACTAATGAACCAACGGAGAACATATATGAGGGGGTGATGAGAAAGAAAAGAGGTGCACCGTGCATTACAGGGAACACAAGAACGTAAGGAAAAATAAATTGAGGCAGACGAAATAAACAGCAATTAACAGCAAAAAATGATTAGTTCAGCAGGTGCACCATGCATTACAGTATGCAATTGCCTTCATGAATCCATTTTCATAAACCAAATGTAATAATTAATAAAAACTTAGCCTTCCCCTTACCGATTGATAGCAAGCAATCAATCCTCAACAAACAGGCAGAGTCTGCAGAAGTTCAAAACTGTATTATTTCAGTAGAACAACAGAAGCCACAAAATTAAAATTGAAATAACAAATAACAAGTAATTAAGCATATTATGATGGGAGAATCGAGATAATGACCTGAGTAGCAATGTCAGCGTTCGAAGAAAATTAAAATTGAATTGCAATCGAGAGTCCGAGACAATTAAAATCGAAATGCAATATGTTTTTACCCAATTCTGCTGCGAATTGCAAGCAGAGTAGAAATGGCAGACGGAACAAGATTTGTATTGAATCGAAGTTCGAAGATGAGTAATGGCAATTAGCAAAGGCAGAGCAGTCGTGCGAAGCTAATTGCCAAGGTTGAAGATGAATCAAAGTTCGAACTTCGAAGACGAACGCAGGTAGTAGGCTCGCAGCAGCAGTGCTCTGTTTGGTTTGGTTTAGGGTTAGGATTTGATTTGGTAAAAATACATATTTACCCCTTAAGACATAGCACACTAAATAATTAATTTGAGGGCGAAAGGGTAAATTTGGGTGAAAAACAAAACCGCACCGATTCCTAAAAAACCGGCCGATTTTTGCCACATCACCCAATTTTTTTGTAAAACGGGTTTAACCTACCTTTTCAACCGGTTTTATCACTGGTTCGCGGGTTTACTGGTTCAACCGGCCGGTTCGGTCCGGTTTTTAATACTATGGTCGGAATTATTTAAAATGCATTATTTATTTATTAACATTTAGTTAATTAATATTAGAATAGTTTATCACTATTTTAAACCATTTAACTTGTTAATTATAATTAAAAGATTAAAATTAATACTAAGTTTATCAATTAAACAATAATTAACCGCTAGAGGTATCTCTCTCTCTCTCTCTCTCGCCTAATTCTGACTAAATAGGCATACAAGATGTTAGTATCTCACGAAGATGGATCCTTTAGCTAGCGAATAGTCACAAGCTTCGATTATTTTTTTTAAATATTTTTAATACTCCTATAACATCTCCAGTGTTGCAAAGACAGGAAAAGAAATATAAAAGTATTATTTTTCTAACAAATGAAGAAATAGAGATGAATGAAAAATACAATTATATATATATATATTATTTTATTTTATTTTAATAAATACAAGTATTTTTTAATCAATAATAAATATATATTCTGTCAAAATTTCATTACATATGATTAATAAAATAGACTCAATTTAATAAAATTAAAATACACTAGGATTAAAATAAATGTCTTGATATTTTTCCTATTAATTTTTTGTTTTGGGAATTTCCTTCAACGCTTGCACTCCAAACAAAGAAAAAGGTCAGCTAACGTAGGTTCCCTAGTTAATTAATCTGCAATCTGAATAGCACACGCGGAATAGAAGGTAGGCTACCAGTGAACTTGTTTGCGGAGTTTTAACAATTGTTTTCTTATACCATCTACAGCCATATCCTCAAATTTGATGTCCAAATTATACTATCCAATCATTTTCTCTTTCCTCTCTCCTACTTTTATCATTTTACCTCAAATTTAATTCAATACTCTATAATCACCCACCTTAAATTTATAATACTCAATTACTTTTATCAATCACATCACCAACCGTTTATACTTTATATTATTTAAATTTTAATTTATATCAATCTATATATAATAATTAATATTTTTTCTACTACAATAATTTTTAAATTAATATTTTAAAATAATATTTGATTTCAATTAATTTTAAAATAAACTATTATAGTTTTTCTACTACAATAATAATAATTAAAAAAAATATTACAATAGAAATACAAATATAATATAATTAATAAAAATATTACAGCGGAAATACAAATACAACAATATTACGAAAATATAAAAATAGAATTAAGGATTACAATAACATTACAAAATAAAAAATAAAAATATAATTTAAATAACATTATGAAAATATTACAACAAAAATAGAAATACAATAATATTACAAAAATAACAATTAATATAACGTATGAAAATATTAGAATACCGAGAATCAAGATGAGCATAAACTATTTGTCGTTTTTAAATTTTCATATTTCTTCTACTGAGTCAGTTTTAAGTTGGTGAGCAGAAGTACGATCGGTAAACTGAGTAACTATTTGAAGGTATGAATCCATGTTTGTTATCCAACCATGATTAATCGTAGGAGGTGGCTCATTATTATCATTGTAGTCAAAAAGATCGGGAGGAAAATCACCTAAATATGTATCTCTTTCATCCTCAACAATCATATTATGTAATATGATGCACGCATACATTATCTGCTTCATTGTCGTCATGTCCCAAACGCGTGATGGGCCGCGAACAATTGCAAAACATCCTTGTAGCACTCCAAATGCACTCTCAACATATTTTCTAGTAGATTCCTGACACTCTACAAATAAGTTTCTCTTTGGTCCTTGAGATAGTGGTATGGTTTTGACGAATATTGGCCAGTCTAAATACATACCATCTGCTAGATAATATCCAAGATGATATTCTGTGCCGTTGACCATATAATGAGCTTCTGGTGCCCTTCCTTCATAAATGTCATTGAATACCGGTGAGCGAGCAAAAACATTAAGATCATCATTTGATCCGGAACATCCAAAAAATGCATGCCATATCCAAAGATCTTCAGATGCTATGGCTTCTAGCATGATTTTCGGGACACCATGGTCACCGCGACAAAACTGACATTTCCAAGCAACAGGAAAATTTTTCCACTCCCAATGCATGCAATCAATACTTCCCATCATACCTGGAAAGCCACGTCTTTTACCCACTTCAAGTAAGCGTTGAACATCCTCAGCATTAGGTCTTCTTAAATATTGGGAAGTAAATAATTCATTCACAACCCGAACAAAATACCTTAGGCATTCAAGAGTTGTTGATTCTCTAATGTGCACATATTCGTCTATGCAATCGGCTGGCATTCCGTATGCTAACATTTGTATTGCTGCAGTACATTTTTGTAATGGAGAAAGTCCATTTTTACCAATTGCATCAGGCCTCATTTGAAAATATGGACAATAATTAGTAACAGCTTCGACAACCCCTAAGAAATAAGGATCTTCTCATTCTAAATCTACGAGGAAACTGAGTTGAGTTGTATGTTGAATTGTCGGAGAGATAATCATTATATAATCTTTGATGGCCTTCTTCAAAATCTCGATCAATGTAGACTCGTTGTTTTCTTCTATTTTCGTTGAGCCTCTCAATTTCAACAATAGCATCTTCGATAGTTGTATCCATTGCCTCAGCAAGTAATATATTATCAAAACTGTTAGAGTCCTTAGAAGATGTATCAGATGACATTGTTGTTGTGATATTGTTAGAATTTTATTTGAAGAAGGTGGGAACGAGGTAAGTTGCGAATGTATATGTAAGAGAGCTCTATATTTATAGATATATTTAAGGGAATCAAATGGTACATTATCACATGGGTTTCGGTGGTACGTCGAGGTGACAATACAATGACGTAAAAATATAGTGACTGATATGACTATAAGGGAATCGAACGATATATTATCACATGGGCTTCGGTGGTACCATGAGGTGATAATACAATGACGTAAAAATATAGTGACTGATATGACTATAAGGGAATCCAATGGTACACTATCACATGGGCTTCAGTGGTACGGTGAGGTGATAATACAATGACGTGAAAATATAGTGACTGATATTACTATAAGGGAATCCAACGTTACATTATCACATGGGCTTCGGTGGTACGGCGATGTGACACTACAATGATGTAAAATTACAGTGACTGATATGTAACAATTAGGGAATCCAATAGTACATTATCGCAATGGTAATTTTTTCCTTATAAATTTAGAACTTCAATATATTCAGTCATTCACAATTAATTTATATGAAACAAAAAATTGATCAATGTCTTCATCTTCAATTTCTTCAAATGTCATTCTGTCTAATATGCAAAAATTCGTGCCTTGTCATTGTTCCGATGGAGTTGCTAAGCTAAGAGTTTCGTGTAGTGAAAGTAACCCTGGTCGTTTATACTCCTCAAATATTGCCTCTAAACCACATAGTTCAGCCCAACTTACTCAATGTTAGTGAATATATCTTACAATTGATTTGTGGTTTGAAGGACGATATATTAAAACTCAAACAAGAAGTGAAGGAATTGAAGAATATCTCTGCATGGGGATTTTGTTTGGGTATAATTGTAATTTTATTTATTGTCATCATTTTTACAAAAATGTAATGTGTGCGAATTTTCTTAATTGTCATCATTTATTCGTTATTATTTAGGATATATATATAAGGTACTGCTATTCAATATATATAAGGATATATATATATATATATATATATATATATATAAGGATAAATATTACAATATATAAAAATATTACAATAGAAGTACGAAAACATAAGGTACGAAAATATTACATGAAAGTAGTAGAGTTAAGGATTCTCCATCATTCTTCTCATTACTGCATCATACAAGATCTAATGATCTGTTTTTTCTTTCTTAGTCATATTTGATGTGTCACGACAAATTATAGCCATGTCAAACTTTTTTTCCTTTAATTGCCTTCGTTCAGCCCTATAAATCTGTCTATCTTCTACCATTTTTTCTAATATCATATTCCATTTTCTAGAAATTTCCAGCAGTCCATCGATATTTGATCCTTCGTCTTGTTTACTTTCTTTTGCCTTTCCCCTTGATTTCCGGTTTGCTACATTCTGCCTCATAGGTCGCTCCAACGGAAATTCCATCTCTGAAGTATCGGGGGTAGATGAATCATTGTATGCACCTGAAGTTGAAACATTTGTACGCTTTGATGTAGAATCTTGCCCAATTGTACCCTCATTTATTACCATCCATTTTGGATGGTTTTTTTATAAGTTTCCATACATGTTCACTACTAAATGGGCTATTGTACCTCGTTCTATATTCTTTGTGTGCATCTCTAGTTACATCTATTTTGCTAACACCAATTTGATTACGTTGACAAATATGACTATAACAACCAATAAATCGATTAAAATTTTTATTAATGTAAGAAAATCGATTCATTACCGTCTTTAGAGTTCTTTGAATCCTCCGCCACGATATTCTTCAAAGCATGCCATAATTGTTTTCCAAAAATCCTTACATTTTTGCTTGTTCCCCTAAACCGAATCCTCAGAAAAATGTATCCATCCACTGAATAAAATTTCTTCTTCTTTATCCGTCCATTTACTATATGTTCGACTTGGAAACTCATTGGGAGAATCAACCCGTGTCTCTTTTTCAAATTGATTTTGTATGGAAAATTATGGAAATTTAGAATCATCAAGAGATGCGGTTAATGGAGAATTGAAATCATGTCATGGAGAATTTTTGAATATATGGAAAATTACAATCAAATGGAATAGTGGTGTTTGGAGGTTGAAATAATTGGAAATTGGCATCATTTTGATAATATTGCATACTTGGAAAATTTAAATTTCATGGATATTGCAAATTTTGGACATTTGGGGAATGTATAATCGGATAATCTTGTGAATTTTAGATATTTTGGTTTGGAAGTTCTTTTGAGTTTGAATCATTTGGATTATCCAAAAGATTCAAAAAATTAAATCTAGTAGGATCCTTTTTTAAAAATTAAATATAAGTGGAGAAATTAATAAAATAAATATAACGTAAAAAATTAATTAAAAAAAATATAAATATAGAAATTATTAGAATAAAAGTAAATAGAGAAACTAATAAAATAAATATACGCGCTTAAATTAATAAAATCAATATAACTAGAAAATTAACCAAATAAATATAACTTGAGAAATATTGAAGATAAATGAATAAATTAAATATAAGTAGAGAAATTAATAATAAAAATATAACTAGAGAAATTAAAAAAATAAATAGAAGATGAGAAATTAACAAAATAAATATGACAAGCAAAATTTATAAAATATTAATAACTAGAGAAATAAATAAGTTTAATTATGTAGAGAAATGAATATGAGAAATAGATATGGAATAGATGATATGAAAATGTGGACAAAAATAATGTATTATTAATAGTTATATTTTTTTAATATATTAAAAAAAATGTTCTAACGGTAATATTTAGGCTAAAAAAGTACCAAAAATAGGTTCCGTCGATACATAAACAGTAGTAGCAGCAAATTATAACTGGCGCGTGAATCACACGTGTGTGAGTCAGATGGCCGCGTGACTCACAGTCGCCCAGCATTGATATGTCACGGCCTGCTACGCATGCTTCTCCATCACTTTTTCACAAAACTTTCCGTTAATCTCTGACATTGGGAAGCCTCAAAATTTTGATGCAGCCCAAAATTTAAGTCAAACTTTTTTTTTTCTCCAATCAGACACTTAAACTTTGGGACCCCAAATTTGAGTTTGGGAGGTCCCCGCTGCGGATGCTCTTATATTTACCTCCTATTTTTAACCCTTTTTAATTGATTACTAATTGATTTGTTTGTACTTCGTAGGCTTGGAAAATAAATGACGCACTAACTCTGTTTTCATGCGTAAAAATATACACATATTTTTATAAATCAAATATTATTTATGTTTATTAAATTATTTAATGCTTTTTATATCAAATTAAATAAATGATGAATTAAATTAATAAATATTGGATGATACCGTTGTTCCCTGACTGGTCTCTAATCATTTCATCAACTGCGGCTCTCTTCCCTTGATAGAGGAACGGCCTACCCATATTGTAATGGAGCATGAAGTCGAAGGTGTTCTACTTTGGCCTAAACAACCACAGATGTGACGTGTGTTTTTAAATAACTCAACTTGTCCTATTATTTTGTTAGCTTTTTCAACCATTCCAGCTATTAAGCGTGAAACCGTGGTCAGGCATAGAGGCCTTATTTATTTATTTATTTAGAAAAAAAGAAAGAAAAAGAAAATATAAAAACTTACTTCAACTCCATGATAGAGCTAGTCCATGGGCCTGCAATAAAATGGCACAGTGTTCCAAGGGCTGACCAATCAAGTCGGCTCATGAGCCGAAACGCCTTGGCTAATCCCCATAATCTACCATGACCTTCTAACTGATCCTGGTGTCGTTACTAACCTTACTGAGACTAGTTCTAACCTCGCTACTAAAACCCTAGAGGTTCGCCTCCCCAATATCGGATCTTGCCTCCCGAACCCTACATCTCTGACTTACTTTTACCCAAAATAGAAGCCTGCTCCTGAACAAAAGTAATGGTGATACACATCCTCTCATACAATGTAGCTAAGTCCTAAAAATTTATGACACCCATCATCCTTCTTATGCTAAAGTGGAGCCCCTACTCAAACTGATAAACCACAGTCAACTCTCTAGCTGTAATTTCTGGCATGAACATTAGTAACTTCATAAACTAGGCGTGGCACTGTCTCACTATCATGTTCCACCGAGTCAACTACATGAACTTCTTCAACTTATCCCTCTTAAGACTCTCAGGGTAAAATTTAGCACGAATTGTCGCCTTAAAGTCATCCCATGACATCTGCGACCCCAACGCACGACTACCTACCCACCAGGTGTTAGCAACTCCACGCAAGAAGAAGGCTGCAATACCCGCCTTCCGAGTAGGTGGGCAATCAACCACCTCAAGTGTCCTATCCAAATCCTAAATACATCCTTGTAGTATGACTAGGTCCTCATCTCTTGTGTAGATTGGTAGGTGATGTCCCATAACCCTCCGAAGCTAGTCTTCTCAGATACCCTCCTGTGGGTGATGCGGATGTGGCAACGGTGGCTTAGGCGGACGTCGAGCAAACTCGATAAATGTCTCAAAGGACTCCTCCAAATGACCAATGCGGTCGTTAAGTGGCATAACAAGTAGCTGACTGCAAGATAAGAAACATGTTAGAAGAAGGTCTTCCTACCTTACTAACACATAATACAAATAATCACGTTTCAAGGCCACCTAGGCTACTCGTCCTCAATTCCTCACAAGTTAATCTGGGTTTTTAAAAGAAAATTGGGGTTTTCTGAAATGTAAAATAGAACATTAAAATCAAAAAAAGGATCGTTGAAAACCGAGTTTTTTAAAACCAAAATACGGTAATCAAAACTAAAGATCTGATACCAACTTATAACACTTCAATTTTTACTACTGAAAAATTTTGTTTTACTACGGAAGCATATAAGTAAAATATTGGGAGGTTACCGTCGTAATTGACATAAGTTGATTTGTTCAACCATCCTTACATCAATCACAAGGCTAAATTAGGATTTTGGGAGCCTTATAAATAGTAACTTTTGAGACAGAGCTATTATCCCATGTGTAAGACATGGGATTTAGAACTTGAAATTTTGGCATGTTAATTATACTATTTATTGAGGGACGCATACTAAATTTGGTGGATGAATGATAAATATGGGGGAAATTATGCTTAAATTGTGAATTTAAAGTTTCGAAGAAAATGCGCATGATAATCTTTGAGAACGGTCTTATTATCTGTATGTCGATGCCTTTGCTTGCCTTAATTATGTTGTACTCATAACTCAATGACAAATAAGATTTAAAGTGAAAGATCACGAGTCACGACCGGTTGTATATGTTTGTTCCACCGGACGAGAGCATTAGCCAAGTGTGTTTCACCCCGAGATGATATATTATTAACCATTCCACCGGTAAGAATAGTGGCCAGGAGTATTTTTTTCCTGGGGTGGAATAACTGTTCTACGGGTTGAGAATAGTGGGGTCCCTAAACTCAATTAAAATAAATTCTGAGAGCGATTATAATCTTTTATAAGATACTAATCATGTAAAGTGGAATAATACGTGAGTCAGGACCGGTTATATATGTCCGTTCCATAGGATGAAAAAAATTATCTGGGAGCGTTCTGCCCTAATAATGTATATTATTAATCGTTCCACCAATAACAATAGTGGTCAGATGTGTTTCCCAGAATTGTATATTATTAACTGTTCTATTGGTAAGAATAGTAGCCAGTAGCATTTTGCCCTAAGATGGGATAACCATTCTACCGGTTGAGAATAGTGGGGTCCCTAAACTCAATGTAAATAAAAGAATGAATGCTTATATATTCTCATAATATGAATCCATACTAGTAATTACCTTGTGTTGATTCTTGTATATATACTACTTTCCGTTGTGAATGTATGCAATTATATATTTTTTATGGTTTTGATTGTATTGTTACCTTACTCAATACGTAGTGTATGGACCTGCGTTTGGTGTGTGCGACCGTAGCCGGCACGCAATTTAAACCCTCTTGTTTTTAATTGTAGTACTGGTAAATAAGGGTATCGTTCTAGCCGAGGATTGAGAGGGCTCACCTCTATTTAACTATCTTAAAAATAAAGCTAAAACTAAAAAATAAAAATCCTAAATAACACTAAATAAATAAATAAGAAAAATACTAATGGGGGTTATCAAAATATAAATAATAATAAAATAATAAAATAAACTAATAACGAAAATAATGAAAATGATAGGAAACCGCAGATATGAGAAATATGTTAGGGAAATAAAAATGCACCACTAGATTAGGTCGAAATATAATATTTATCTCTAAGTCATCCTTTAATCGTGAGAATGAGATCGACCAAGTTACACACCAAACGCAGGTCCATACACCTTATATTACTTCCCTTAGTTAATTAATACGACTACGTGCCTATATTAACCCTATTAAATATTAGCAGTATAGCAGCAACAAGTGGCTCCTATATTTAACTAGATTTAATGCATTAAGTGTAAGTGGAAGGCTGTCAATCTAAGTACCCAGACTAATACAAAACGTATGTCTAGCTGTATTTCCTATCCTTGACCCACACGTATCGAAACGTTTTACTATTTCGATTAGAATCACAAAACGATTAGGTGAATTGTTATCTAACCTAGCTACAATTTATACATATAAATTCTAGTATATTTAGATGGACACCTCGCAGGCAAATAATCCTATATACTGTCACTTATGAGGAACCAGAACAAGACATGCACCAAATAAACTATACTGGACAGAATTATACATATAAACGATAGCAATTAATATAGAGTCAAGAAACAATCTCACGAAACAAAGAAAATAAAATTATAATTCAGATCATAATCTAGGGTTTCAATTCATTCCCTAACAATAAATATTCAGCCACTGATAATTAAAGAACTAATTACACAGAAATATATATCTAAATATAAATTAAAAGTAAGAGAAAGAAATAACCGGAATTAATTTTTGAATTAAAGATTTAGAATTTATTTAGATAAAAATTAATTTTATCTGAAATAAATTCTACCGGTATAAATTCTTCCTTTATTTTCTTCCTTCTCGGCGCTTGATTTCTATGCCAAAATCCTTCTTCTTTTTCTTTTTCCAGGCTACAGGCTGACGTGCGCTGAAGGCTGCTGCCTCCTCATCATCCGAGCCTCTGTCTCGTCGTACGTGCTGCACTATCGTTCCTCTCTGTTTCTACCCTGTGGCTCTGCCGCACTCGCCCGAATCAGAGTCCGAGCCTCTGAAGGCTCTGCCGCCTCTCTGTATGCCCCGCAGCTCCCCTCCTTTTTGCGTCAAGCCTCTCCTGCTCCTTTTATTTTCGTTACTGCCCCCACGCCACGTCAGCCCTGCTGACTTTTCTTTTATTCCGTGCGAACCTCGTTCCTGGCGGCTACCCCTCGACGCTGCGTTCCGTTGGTTTGCTTCGTTTCCTGGCCTTTGGGCCTTCGGCCTTTGGCCATTAGTCCAAAGGTCGAAATCTTTTTTTTCTTTTATTTAAAAATAAAACCTGCAAAATAAAATTCAATAAATATTAATAAATAATATTTTACTCTAAATTTACTTAATTATTATCATTTTAGCTCAAATAATAATATTTATGCAATTTTTACCACTTAAGCATAAAACAATAATTATTTCCTATATTAATTAAATAAACTACCAAAAACTAAGATTATAAGGGTATAAAATGTGTCAAAATATGAACTCGTCAATTGATCATCCTTTTTATGGGTGCTACTCATTCCCTCGGGCAGATCTACCTTGTTTTGTAGGTGATTGGTGATTATTAGCTTGACATGTTTGCCTTAGGTGAGGACTAAACGAATTGGCAAAGGGTATGGTTATTAGGATATTTCTATCTCTATTAGGATTCTTAGTCTTCTATTTTCACTACTCATTCCCTTCTCTCTATTTCGTATCTTGTATCGCGGTGGAATCATGTGCTTCCCACATCTGATTCCTAGGTATAAGGTTACTTTTGCTTTGCACCCGATATAGACTGGGCATAGGGAGTGCCTCTTCTATGTTGGATGTGGCATGACATCCCTACGATTTGTGTTCTGGCTTCCGCTATTAACTCTTTAAAATGAAAATTTTCAATTTTAAAATTTGAGGGTGTTACATTTTTACATCCCCATTACCTTCATACCAAACAAACACTGAATCTAATTTCTTCCTCATGATGTTTTATCTTCATCGGTGAGCCTTCGATTACATTTGTTAGTCTGAGAAATAATTTTTTTAGCCTTTAGGCTTGTCTTATTTGTATTTTTTTAGCTCATTACTTGAGATTGTTAATTATAAATATGTACACTTGTAGAGGGGAGGATATAGAATATCTAGAATCACTTTCTTTTACCAATTACAGGAATTGTTGTAGTCTCTTTGAAGTTTTATCTTTGTTAGATACGGTGCAAAACTCTCAAAAACAAAAGTATGTATTACTTCTTCCATTCACAACTTAATAGTATATGAGACTTTTTCTGCTTAATTTCTATCATCAAAAGAATGTATTTCTTCATCCATTCAAACTCAGTGAGACTAATAAATGGATTTATTACATATATTTTTAGCTCATAACTTCCTTAGGTTTGCATATATTTTTATTTCTTTTCATATGAGTATTAGTATTTTTTATATATATTTGGATCCTCTTTGGGCGTGATCTTTTTATAGGTAAATCAATTTGGATTGTGAAGGAATAAAAATGGATCAAAGCAAGCCAAAATCAAGATTTGAAGCATCATGGATGATGAACACAACATGAAGCATTACTTAGTTATCTTTAGAAGCACAACTTGGGGAGAAGCAAAGAAAAAATGAAGTAAAAATATAAAGAAAACACATTCATATATCTTTAGCTAGCATGTATTTATATTTAAGCGCAAGAAACACATCTAGAGTGTAATATCTCGGGTCAATACGACCATGAAGGGGCCACTTGATAGCCACTAGATAACACCCTCCTTGTGGGGCTAACTTATAGCACTTTCTAATTAACTGATTAGCCTTATAAATCAATACAAGTCCTTTCAACACATTTTATCCTCACTCGCGTACTTTTTGATAAATTCTTTGGGAAATTTCTACCACTTTCTAAAAATATATCCACGTCAAGCACACTTAACTGTAGAATTCTCATAATAGAATTACTTAAAGAATGATATACTATGTTGAAATAAGTAATTATATCAATTATTATAGTAATATGCTCGATTTTGGAGTATTACACAGGGTGTGTTTTCGCCCATGACCATGTTTCATTTGGGACAAGAAGTTATTAAAATTTCACTCTACATTTGACCATTAGAGAAAAATAAAAAGGACCAAGGCTTGTTGTATTGAGATAGGTTGATAGTTCCAGATATCATCTTCAATTATTTCTCTCTCAAAAAGCTTGTATTCAAAAATACTATTTAGCTTGGAATTTACTTTAAATTTTGATTCTGTAGTAATCTAAATTCGGTGATTGATATTTCATCATCTTCAATATCAATTCAATTTTCTAATCTATCCTTGTATTAAATTCTATGTATACTTATTCATTTAATAGTGCTTGTTGTTTCAATTATAATTTAGTCATTTGTCGGAATTGCTTAAATTGTGTTATTCAATTATTAACATTTAATTAATTAATATTCACTACAGAAAACTATGATTTTAACGACCAACAAATTTTGTCGTTAATGGCCAAAAGTTGGTCGCTAATGTCAATAATGACCAACAAATTGTTGGTCCTCGGTGGTCGTTATTGCTCCTCACTAAAGGTTTAACAACCAACCGAAATTTTTTGGTCGCTAAAGCAATAACGATGACATATAATGTTGGTCGCTAAAGCCATAGCGACAGCTTATAATGTTGTTTGCTATAAGCAATAGCAACAACATATAATGTTGGTTGTTATAAACAATAGCGACGAAAAAAATACATCACCGTAAATAATCTTAGTAATCAATTGTTTTTTTGTAATTAAATAAATAAAATTTCATCACACCAATACCAACTAAATTTTCCTTCACTACTAAAATCCATTTATTATTAGCGACATTTTTATTGGTCGCAAATGCCATAATTATATATTCAAGAATATAATTGGCATTTCAACATTTTTCTCAAACCCTGCACCTATATATATATATATATATATCCATTTCAATCTTCTCAATCCCTGTACTTGTATCCATATATATCCCTTTTAACACATGGATATAATTTTCTAAATACTTGCCTACAAACATTCAACTAAATATTCATACAAATAGTTTGTATTAAATGTTTGGTACGACAAAATATTTGATTAAATATAAATATATTACAAAAGAGCTACAGGATGTCATTGCATTGCACAAATATCATGATAATCAGCCACTTAAAAATTAATCGTTCTATTCACCGAACCTAATAGACTTAATCAACTTGTGAAAATGTGTTGGATCTGCAACAACATAAATATGAAAACAATAATTAATATAAGTATCAAATAAACAATGAAATATCATATTAAAAGAAAAAAATATATCACACCAAACAATAAAGGTGAGCCCTTTCGCTTGCATTTGTCATTGGTAAAATTGTTATCTATTATTTTATATAGTGCTGATATGATGATGTGTTATATCTTCATGGTTGCAAGTGTTATAGGGAAACTTGTAACTATGAAACTCTTCAAAGCCAAGAAACGAGTTATTTGTTAACAAAGTTAATCAATATTACATTGCAAGACTTGATTTAATACATGTACAAGTATATTAATGAATTGATTATTTAATTTTATTTTGTCCAATTGATTAAAAGATTTAGATCGATATCCTATATTCACAAAATTGTTTTTTCCTATTACACATATTGGAATATGGGTTCTTCTATCTAAGTTGATAAGATCAAACTAGATAGTATAAAGCTAATGCTTTCTTTTGATATTAAGCATATTTTTTTAGTGATTTCTTCCAAACAGTAAGTAGAGTTTTCATGTAAGTTTAATTTTTAAATTCATCCCATTAGACCAATCAGCTACTATTATATTATGAAAGTCATTTCAGAAGTCAAAGGATTAGAAGGCCAAAACGACATTGATGGACAATTTTTCAGTAATTGGGTCATCAATGAAACATAACCCATTGTTTAGGAAATCTGGTGGATGTTCAATAAGGGTCTTTGAGTTAAGAATAGTTAGTATCATATTTTTATTTAGTTTATCTCAGTCTAGTATTTCAAGTTTGGTGTTAATATGAACAATTACTTGGATTTGTGGGTGTTTTATTCGTCTAATCTGGCATCTTGCCAAATAATATGGTTTATCTTAATATTTGGTAGAATCTTTGTGATGATGGTTTATCTTTGTCATTCTTTTTGGTTTAGTATTTTATTATAGTAGTTTTTTTTAGGGGTTATAAAGTTGTGATCCGTATATACAAAGTGATAGCTAAGGTAATGTACTATCAAGGTTCTTATTATAGTAGTTTTTTCGATTTCATTAGTTAATGTTTTTTAGTATATGTTGATTAGTTAAGTTATTTTTATATTTGATATCTTTAATTAGTTGACTTTGTGCTATATAGTGATAGTTTGGACGCGTTTTACCTCTGGTGAAAACATGCTTTGATTACATTTTTTCGAGAGAAGATATTATCACTATGTTATTTTTATCATTGCTTTTTAGTCATTAAAATTGTTATTGTAGTTTAATTTCTTTTAGTTAGTTTTTTGGTTGAATTCAATTTTTTGGTATATATATATTGCATCATAGATGTTGGTTAATTTTGCTTATGTGATCCTTAGGATTATATTATACAATAGTATTGTTGTTATATGCTTAAGCTTATAAGATCATTAGCTTGAAATAGAAGATATAGTGATCTCAGCTAAATAAGTGTGTGTATGATGACAATTCTTATTAGGGAGATTATGTCATCTTTGTTAAAGGCAATTTTGGGTGCAAGTGGTTTTCAAATTTATTTTAAATTACTTCATTCTTTATAGTAGTTCCTTAGCTATTCATTTTTTACTATTGTTATTATCATTTTTATTGTATAGTTATATGAAAAGGTGATTGCAAAAATGGTTGTTATCATTTATGTTTTAAATATTTTTTATTTATTTTTTATTATAGTATTTTAATATCCTTTAGTCGAAAAATTTCACTACATTTTAGGTATATGATATAGTTGTATGCATACAACAATCTTATATAGACATGATTTTAAAATTCATAAGAGTTTGGAGATAGGTATGTAGAATTTTTAAGAGAGATCGTAAGGTAATACTAGCTTCTAGATTAATGAAATCATAATCTTCAAATGGTTATCGGAGAGACATCTAGCATACTAAACCACTTCCCCACCCCCTGAAGAGAAAAGAAGACAATGAGCAGTTCCGCATCATTTTTTTAATAAAAAACTCTATATATCCTTTAAGGTTTAAAAGTTAGGATCTTTATAGCATTCAAAAAAGAAAGCATGAATTTTAAGGATCATATGTAATGGAATTCATGATGACAACAACACCACAAGGGTGCTTTGGCAAAACTATGGCATTTGTTCTTTGCTAACTTAGCATAATAGTATTATTGGCCTTTCAAAATGTTTATATTTTCATTCCAATATTTTTTGCCTTCCCCGTTCCATAACTTTAAAATGGATATACAGCTTAAATATGTTACTAGGAAAAGAAAAACCATAGATACATAAGAAATAATATAGTGTCTACTACTTCAAACATACTCAACTCAAAATATGATCCTATTTTTTAGATTCGTCATGTATCTATATAGTGCTCTTAGAGTACACTAGTATTACACCCATGCGATGCATGGAATGCCAATATTAATGGTAAAGTGTGGAAGAGATAGCATGGAAACTTACAAATATATGACTCACATGTTAGAAATGGATGTAACGATATTACCATTAAAGAATATATAATTTTAGCTGCATAAAAAAAAAGAAAAATCAATGAGTTACAACGTGATTAATGTAGCAAGATCCCAACCTTAACTTAACTTTACATTAATAGGAGAAGCGTACCAATTTGACATATCATACCATAGGAACTCAAAATATGAGATCAAATTATTTATTGAGGTCAAAGATGAGAAACGTACCAATTGTCATATATATATATTAGAGATAGAAAAAGATTGTAAAAATAGTTAACAAAAATCAATGATACATTAATTGTAAAACCTTTTATTGAAAATAAACACTAATGAATCATTGATGAAAAAATCTTATAGGAAAAACAACTACTCATTAATAGAAAACTGATGATCATATATAGGGTTTAACCACTCTAAAACATAGTTAACTATTCTATACTATAACATAAGCTTAATGAAACATATTTCATGATCATATACAAACTAATTTTCAATTACACCTGAAACCTACATGTAAGAATATATATATATATATATATATGTTACACCTAAATCTCACTTTAAGACAATAACCAAATAATAGTTAAATACAAATTTTTTTTTGATAAATTAGTAATTTTATTCAAAATAAGGAAGGATTTTTCCTTCTCACCACAAACTATTTCCACCATATACTTGGAAGATTTTGGAAATCATTTCCCTAGGCAAATCACTATAAAACTTTCATCCACCACAAACTATACAGGATAAAGGTCCAAGCCATAATCACTATAAAAGAAAAACACCAAGTTAAGCTCATAGCATATTACTTTCATAATATTAAGCAATATTTGGATGTTACAACTGACAAAACATATTTATATTTGGTTCTAGCAGAAAATTTTGGTTGAAAAATTTCTAAATTTCATGGAAGAAAAGTTAGTTCAATAAAAGAGAGTCCAAAACCATTAGTAGATGGATCTAATAGCCTATTATATTAGTTCTTTGCCACCAAAAACTGATAGTGTCTTTTAACTAAGATATACTCCGAACAAACTGATAGTGTTTCTTCCCCATAGATTTTTTTTTTCTAAAAAGAGATATTTGGCATGCATTTGAAAATAAATTTAAATGGTATCTATTCTCATCACCTTGATCTAGATGGAGGTTCTATTTATAACTCGCTCTGAACCATACCCTTCTAATATTTGTGAGATACAATAACTTATGAATACATGTAGACAATGCAGAATTTCTTAATTTGGGTGTCAAATTAGCTTACGAAAATTAGATTTAATAAGAAAGAAAAATACCTACCTTTTTTCCAAATTCCATACCCATTATATATATATATATCGAGAAAGGCCATTACCACATAATTAACCCATCCAAATTCCCAAATTGTGAACATTCCAAACAATCCTCACATACCGGGTCAAAATTCCTAAATTTCAGAAATCAAGCATATACCACATAATTAACCCATCTAAATCAATCATACAACACACACACACTCAATTCAGCAAATAATTTAGCATAATCAAAGCTAATTCATAGAAAGTTAATCAAAACAAAAGTTAGGATTTAGGATAATTTATACCAAATAATATCAGCCAAAATAGGGCGAATAAAGGGCACTAGAGCTTCATCAAAGGTCGAGGAACGTCCGCTGATGGTGGACGTCGCTGGAGGTGGCCGGCGGTGGCGTTGCGGTGGTGTCGTGGAAATGGCGCCGGAGCAAGGTCAAGCGACCCACTCTGCTTCCCTGCTCGTGCTGCCTGTCCGACCATAGCTGTTGCTGCCTTGCTCCTGTGCTGCCGTCGTCCGGTGGTCGTGTTGCAATGGTGAGGCGGTGGCTGAAGAATGCACACAGAGGAGCAAGAAAGGGAAAGGAGAAGGGATGCAGGGGGTCGGGCCTTAGCGTAGGAGAAAACAATGGGAAAGGAAAAGAGAGAAGGAAAGAAAAAGGGGGGGCAGTCGCTGATTGGGTTTTTTTTTTAAGTATCTAAAGTATGATAATAGATAACTTTATCTTAATTTTATTTAATAAAAACCGTTGGGTAAAGATCTGAGAAATAAATTTTCTTTTTATACAAGTTTAAGTGAATAATAATAATTTAACATATTTATAAACATGTCATCCGTAAATGAAAATGGGAAAAACATTAAAAAAAATCATAAAGATGTTGCTGAAATTTTAAATATAAAAATTTTCGAAGATCTTATCGATCTTATAAAAACAAATAAATTCATAGTCGTAAATAATAATTAGTAAATTTTTGCCACTATAAAAAAATATAAATATATATGAGACTTAAACGCCTTAGCGACCAAAAAAATTAACAATTGACAACAAAAAATTACATTGGTCGCAATAGATATACCTATAACAACGACTTTTAATGGTGGTCGTTAATAATATATAAATAGTGACTAAAAAAATTTTTGGTCGTTAATGCACCAATTTCTTATAGTAATTAGAATAATTAATCATTATTTTAAAATAATTAAGTTGCTAATTATAATTGAAATGTTATAATTAACACTAGGTTTAGCAATTGAACAAAGATTAATGACTTACGAAAGTATATTAGTAATTTTTAATTTGATAGAATTAATTTGTATTATATGAGTTTAATTATAGTCATCAAAATAAGTTGTTAGATTTAATCCATTATAAATTTAAGTCGTTAATAGAGATTGACAATTACATCAAAGTAATTATTTCTATTGTATTGAAAATTTTGGTATACGATTGATTGATTTATTAGTTTAGATTACTAAAGTACGAAAATGTCCCGTTTTATGTTCTAAAAATTTTTTCTTTTAAAAAACTTTTTAGCTTCTAATTTAGTACCAAAATTATTTGATTAATTTATTTTTTAATTTATTAATGATTTTAATTAACTAATATAAGTATTAGTTTTATGATTTTTTCTCTTAATTTTAGTAAATTTAATCTATTTTTTTAAATATATATATATATAAAGTTTTATTTTACTATTTTCTTTCATTCTATTTTTAATTTTTTTTTAAAAAAATAATATCTCTACGTTTTCCTCTATCTATATTTTCTAGTTGACATGCAACCTTGATTTAGATTGAAATTATTTCTAGCTAAAGTTACTTTTTAAATGATTGAAATTGTAATTAATAAACTCCATCATGGCATGGCATTCATAACTAGAGCTGGTAAAAGTTGACCCGATCCGATCCGAGTAAAACCCGACCCGATTAGACCCAAAAAGTTTAACAACTTGACCCAATCCAAACCCGACCCGACATTAACTCAATCCGGCATTGACCAGATAAAAATTAACCCAACCCAGACCCGACTTGACCCGACCCGATCCCAACCCTTGACTTGTCATAGACCTAACCCGTATTAACTCAACCCGCCTTCGACCGGATCCGACGTCAACCCGACACGACTTTGACCCAACCAGACATCAAAATCTATTATAATTATAATAAATTACACATATTTTATTATTTATTTAAAGCTTTTAAAAATATAGTGTTTTATAAATTGTACTTATTTTTTATACTTTTACCCTAAACATTCTTATTTATTAATGATATCCTAATAAATTTTTACACACAAGAATATAACATTAATAAGTCATAATAATAATTTAATAAACAAGTGAAAATTAAGAACATATTTTTAATTATATGCTTATATGAAATCAAAATTAGGTTAATGAGTCGGAGAAATTTTTGTGATAAAGGTGTATATTAGTTAATTTTTTAATATTTTTTTATCTTCTTTGCCTTCATAACTTGTCAAAATATACATGTCCTATAATATCAAATGAACTTATACACATAATTATTGATTTATTATATTATATGTTATTACTTATGATGTAAAATAACAATTTTTTTCTAATTCCATCATTCATGACATGTATCACAAGTTAACAACTAACAAGTACCAATATGTTATTCGAATCATTTTGAACAGTACTCCGTGTTTTTATATAAAATAAAAGGAAATATATATAATACATTTATCTTTTTTAAGTAATCAAATATTTGAAGTAATTAAATAAATATAATATATGATAAATATCTAATATTTTTACTTGTAAAATTTATAAATATTTTAAGTAATCAGATATAATATTGTTAAAAGTTATAAATATCTTTATTATTTACCTTTGTAAAAATAGAGTATATATAATATTCTTACTTCATTTATCATCATTAGTAATATTATTATTGTCTCTAATATTTACAATGTAATAAATAATAATTATACATTGTATAGTCATGTTTATGATCACATTTATTTATAAATTTATCTTTTCCTAAGTAATCAAATATTTTAAGTACTCAAATAAATATATTATATGATAAATATCTAATATTTTTACTTGTAAAATGTATAAATATTTTAAGTAATCAAATATAATATTGTTAAAACTTATAATTATATTTATTATTTACTTGCAAAAATAAAGCACATATAATATTCTTATTTCATTTATCTGTACTAGAAATCTTATGATTGTCTCTAATATTTACAATGTAATAAATGATAATTATGCATTATAGAGTCATGATTATGATCACATTTATTTATAAATTTATATTTTCCTAAGTAATCAAATATTTTAAGTACTCAAATAAATATAATATATGATAAATGTCGAATATTTTTACTTGTAAAATTTATAAATATTTTAAGTAATAAAATACAATATTGTTAAAACTTATAAATATCTTTATTATTTACTTGTAAAAATAAAGCACATATAATATTCTTATTTCATTTATCTTTACTAGTAATCTTATGATTGTCTCTAATATTTACAATGTAATAAATGATAATTATGCATTGAATAGTTATGATTATTATCATGTTTATTTATAAATTTATCTTCTCCTAACTAATCAAATATTTTAAGTACTCAAATAAATATAATATATGATAAATATCTAATATTTTACTTGTAAAATTTATAAATATTTTAATTAATCAAATATAATATTGTTAAAACTTATAAATATCTTTATTATTTACTTGTAAAAATAAAGCGCATATAATATTCTTATTCCATTTATCTATACTAACAATATTATGATTATCTCTAATATTTATAATGTAATAAATGATAACTATACAATATATAGTTATGTTCATGATCATGTTTATTTCATAAATTTATCTTTTCTTATGTAATCAAATATTTTAAGTACTCAAATAAATATAATATATGGTAAATATCTAATATTTTTACTTATAAAATTTATAAATATTTTAAGTAATCAAATATAATATTGTGAAAACTTATAAATATCTTTATTATTTACTTGTAAAAATAAAGCGCATATAATATTCTTATTCCATTTATCTGCACTAACAATTTTATGATTGTCTCTAATATTTACAATGTAATAAATGATAGTCATGCATTGCATAGTTATGATTATGACCACATTTATTTATAAATTTATCTTCTCTTAACTAATCAAATATTTTAAGTACTCAAATAAATATAATATATGATAAATATCTAATATTTTTACTTGTAAAATTTATAAATATTTTAATTAATCAAATATAATATTGTGAAAACTGATAAATATCTTTATTATTTACTTGTAAAAATAAAGCAAATATAATATTATTATTTCATTTATCTTTACTAGTAATCTTATGATTGTCTCTAATATTTACAATGTAATAAATGATAATTATACATTGTATAGTCATGCTCATGCACACCTGTATTTTATTAAATTATATTTTTTAAAATAATCAAACATTTTAAGTACTCAAATAAATATAATATATGGTAAATATCTAATATTTTTACTTATAAAATTTATAAATATTTTAAGTAATCAAATATAATATTGTGAAAACTTATAAATATCTTTATTATTTACTTGTAAAAATAAAGCGCATATAATATTCTTATTCCATTTATCTGCACTAACAATTTTATGATTGTCTCTAATATTTACAGTGTAATAAATGATACTATTGCATTGCATAGTTATGATTATGATCACATTTATTTATAAATTTATCTTTTCCTAAGTAATAAAATATTTTAAGTACTCAAATAAATATAATATATGATAAATATCTAATATTTTACTTGTAAAATTTATAAATATTTTAAGTAATCAAATATAATATTGTTAAAACTTATAAATATCTTTATTATTTACTTGTAAAAATAAAGCACATATAATATTCTTATTTCATTTATTTTTACTAGTAATCTTATGATTGTCTCTAATATTTACAATGTAATAAATGATAATTATACATTGTATAGTCATGCTCATGCTCACCTTTATTTTATAAAATTATATTTTTTAAAATAATCAATTATTTTAAGTAGTCAAATAAATATAATATATGGTAAATATCTAATAATTTTACTTGTAAAATTTATAAATATTTTAAGTAATCAAATATAATATTGTGAAAACTTATAAATATCTTTATTATTTACTTGTAAAAATAAAGCGGATATACTATTCTTATTCCATTTATCTGCACTAACAATTTTATGATTGTCTCTAATATTTACAATGTAATAAATGATACTCATGCATTGCATAGTTATGATTATGATCACATTTATTTAGAAATTTATCTTTTCCTAAGTAATCAAATTTTTTAAGTACTCAAATAAATATAATATATGATAAATATCTAATATTTTACTTGTAAACTTTATAAATATTTTAAGTAATCAAATATAATATTGTGAAAACTTATAAATATCTTTATTATTTACTTGTAAAAATAAAGCGCATATAATAATATTATTCCATTTATCTGCACTAACAATTTTATGATTGTCTCTAATATTTACAGTGTAATAAATGATACTATTGCATTGCATAGTTATGATTATGATCACATTTATTTATAAATTTATCTTTTCCTAAGTAATAAAATATTTTAAGTACTCAAATAAATATAATATATGATAAATATCGAATATTTTACTTGTAAAATTTATAAATATTTTAAGTAAATAAATATAATATTGTTAAAACTTATAAATATCTTTATTATTTACTTGTAAAAATAAAGCGCATATAATATTCTTATTCCATTTATCTATACTGACAATATTATGATTATCTCTAATATTTATAGTGTAATAAATGATAACTATACAATATATAGTTATGTTCATGATCATGTTTATTTCATAAATTTATCTTTTCTTATGAAATCAAATATTTTAAGTACTCAAATAAATATAATATATGGTCAATATCTAATATTTTTACTTGTAAAATTTCTAGATATTTTAAGTAATCAAATATAATATTGTGAAAACTTATAAATATCTTTATTATTTACTTGTAAAAATAAACCGCATATAATATTCTTATTCCATTTATCTATACTAACAATATTATGATTATCTCTAATATTTATAATGTAATAAATGATAACTATACAATATATAGTTATGTTCATGATCATGTTTATTTCATAAATTTATCTTTTCTTATGTAATCAAATATTTTAAGTACTCAAATAAATATAATATATGGTCAATAGCTAATATTTTTACTTATAAAATTTATAAATATTTTAAGTAATCAAATATAATATTGTGAAAACTTATAAATATCTTTATTATTTACTTGTAAAAATAAAGCGCATATAATATTCTTATTCCATTTATCTGCACTAACAATTTTATGATTGTCTCTAATACTTACAGTGTAATAAATGATACTATTGCATTGCATAGTTATGATTATGATCACATTTATTTATAAATTTATCTTTTCCTAAGTAATAAAATATTTTAAGTACTCAAATAAATATAATATATGATAAATATCTAATATTTTACTTGTAAAATTTATAAATATTTTAAGTAATCAAATATAATATTGTTAAAACTTATAAATGTCTTTATTATTTACTTGTAAAAATAAAGCACATATAATATTCTTATTTCATTTATTTTTACTAGTAATCTTATGATTGTCTCTAATATTTACAATGTAATAAAGATAATTATACATTGTATAGTCATGCTCATGCTCACCTTTATTTTATAAAATTATATTTTTTAAAATAATCAAATATTTTAAGTACTCAAATAAATATAATATATGGTCAATATCTAATAGTTTTTCTTGTAAAATTTATAAATGTTTTAAGTAATCAAATATAATATTGTGAAAACTTATAAATATCTTTATTATTTACTTGTAAAAATAAAGCAGATATACTATTCTTATTCCATTTATCTGCACTAACAATTTTATGATTGTCTCTAATATTTACAATGTAATAAATGATACTCATGCATTGCATAGTTATGATTATGATCACATTTATTTAGAAATTTATCTTTTCCTAAGTAATCAAATATTTTAAGTTCTCAAATAAATATAATATATGATAAATATCTAATATTTTACTTGTAAACTTTATAAATATTTTAATTAATCAAATATAATATTGTGAAAACTTATAAATATCTTTATTATTTACTTGTAAAAATAAAGCACATATAATATTCTTATTTCATTTATCTTTACTAGTAATCTTATGATTGTCTCTAATATTTACAATCTAATAAATAATAATTATACATTGTATAGTCATGCTCATGCTCACCTTTATTTTATAAAATTATCTTTTTTGAAATAATCAAATATTTTAAATAGGCAATTAAATATAATATATGGTAAATATCTAATATTTTTACTTGTAAAATTTATAAATATTTTAAGTAATCAAATATAATATTGTGAAAACTTATAAATATCTTTATTATTTACTTGTAAAAATAAAGCACATATAATATTCTTATTCCATTTATCTATACTAACAATATTATGATTATCTCTAATATTTATAATGTAATAAATGATAACTATAAAATATATGGTTATGTTCATGATCATGTTTATTTCATAAATTTATCTTTTCTTATGTAATCAAATATTTTAAGTACTCAAATAAATATAATATATGGTGAATATCTAATATTTTTACTTATAAAATTTATAAATATTTTAAGTAATCAAATATAATATTGTGAAAACTTATAAATATCTTTATTATTTACTTGTAAAAATAAAGCGCATATAATATTCTTATTCCATTTATCTGCACCAACAATTTTATGATTGTCTCTAATATTTACAGTGTAATAAATGATACTTATGCATTGCATAGTTATGATTATGATCACATTTATTTATAAATTTATCTTTTCCTAAGTAATAAAATATTTTAAGTACTCAAATAAATATAATATATGATAAATATCTAATATTTTACTTGTAAAATTTATAAATATTTTAAGTAATCAAATATAATATTGTTAAAACTTATAAATATCTTTATTATTTACTTGTAAAAATAAAGCAAATATAATATTCTTATTTCATTTATTTTTACTAGTAATCTTATGATTGTCTCTAATATTTACAATGTAATAAATGATAATTATACATTGTATAGTTATGATCATGCTCACCTTTATTTTATAAAATTATCTTTTTTAAAATAATCAAATATTTTAAGTAGTTAAATAAATATAATATATGGTAAATATCTAATATTTTTACTTGTAAAATTTATAAATATTTTCAGTAATCAAATATAATATTGTGAAAACTTATAAATATCTTTATTATTTACTTGTAAAAATAAAGCGGATATACTATTCTTATTCCATTTATCTGCACTAACAATTTTATGATTGTCTCTAATATTTACAATGTAATAAATGATACTCATGCATTGCATAGTTATGATTATGATCACATTTATTTAGAAATTTATCTTTTCCTAAGTAATCAAATATTTTAAGTTCTCAAATAAATATAATATATGATAAATATCTAATATTTTACTTGTAAACTTTATAAATATTTTAAGTAATCAAATATAATATTGTGAAAACTTATAAATATCTTTATTATTTACTTGTAAAAATAAAGCACATATAATATTCTTATTTCATTTATCTTTACTAGTAATCTTATGATTGTCTCTAATATTTACAATCTAATAAATAATAATTATACATTGTATAGTCATGCTCATGCTCACCTTTATTTTATAAAATTATCTTTTTTGAAATAATCAAATATTTGAAGTAGTCAAATAAATATAATATATGCTAAATATCTAATATTTTTACTTGTAAAATTTATAAATTTTTTAAGTAATCAAATATAATATTATTGAAACTTATAAATATCTTTATTAGTTACTTGTAAAAATAAAGCACATATAATATTCTTATTTCATTTATCTTTACTTGTAATCTTATGATTACAATGTAATAAATGAGAATTATACATTGTATAGTCATATTTATGATCACCTTTATGTTATAAAATTATCTTGTTTTTAAGTAATCAAATAGTTTAAGTAATCAAATAAATATAATATATGATCAATATCTAATATTTTTACTCTTAAATTTATAAATATTTTAAGCAATCAAATGCAGTATTGTTAAAACTTATAAATATCTTTAATATTTACTTGTAAAAATAAATAACATATAATATTATTGTTTCATTTATATGTACTAATAATCTTATGATTGTCTCTAATATTTACGATGTAGTAAATGATAATTAAACATTGTATAGTCATGTTATGATTACCTTTATTTTATAAAATTATCTCTTTTTAAATAATTAAATATTTTAAGTAATCAAATAAATTAGAATAAATGATAAATATCTTTATTAGATTCAATCATGCAATATTTTTTTTATTAAAATTTATAAATATCTTTATAATTTACTTATGAAAATAAAATACATCTAATATTCTTAATTCATTTATCTGCAATAGTAATCTTATGATGGTCTCTAATATTTAGAATATAATAAATGATAATTATCTAGATCCAAATTTGACTTAACCTATTAAAACTCGACCCGATCCGACCTATTAAATTAACCTGTAACTACTAAATCCAACCTTCAAATTACACAAAATGACCTAACCCATCAAGTTAACTCAAAACAATTCGGATCCAACGAGACGAACTCATTATATTCCATAAAATGACCAAAATGGGCCGAAGCCACCTAATTATATAGATTAAAAAATAATTCAAAACTAACCTAACCCGACAATTTAATCTAAAATAATCCGATCATAAAATAATCCGATCCGCTATAACCCGATTCAATTGACACCTCGTAACGAGTGGGTTTAAGCGAAGAGCGACTTTAACCGCACAGTCTCTCTCTCTCTCTCTCACCCGAGCTCGTGGAAAACGATCAGCTAAGAGAGTGCCCGTGCGGGCGTATCCCAGTTGGTTGGGGCGTGGCTGTTGGAAATGATAGGTCCACGGTTCGACTCCTTCGGGGGACAAGCTGCAGTGTGGGAGTTTCAACCCTCCGTTTGTGGGGGTGAATCCTTGTGAGCGCCCCGGATTTTGGACCACCACGTACTCAGCTGTCGGGCCACCGTAATTTACCTCCTCCAACCAGGCTGTCGGGCAGACAGGTTGGGGGCCCTGAGGGCGAGGGATTTTGCCTTTTGGAAAGGAAAGGTCAGCTCAGAGAGAGGTATACAAAAAAGGTATCACGTGAAGATTGATCCTTCAGCTAACATGAATAGTCCCAAACTCCCATTACTTTTTAAATGTTTTAAGTACTCCTAGTACGGGAGAGGAGATGACGCAGAAATATAGACGAAGAGCGGAAGAGAAAAATAACAACATTATTTTTCAAAAATAAAAAATAAAAATAATGCAGAATAAAATAATAACTGTTTATATCTTTTAGTTATTTATCTTAATTTAATAAATATATTTATTTTTAGTTAAAAATGAATACATATATATTCTGTCCAGATTTTGTTATATACAGTTAAAAAATTGACTTAATCTAATAAAATTAAGAAAACAATTGAAAATTATTATCTAAAATACACTAAATTTAAAATAACTGTATTTATATTTCTCCTACTATATATATTAAAAAAAATCCTTGGACATTTCTGTTGGGTGTATAGTATAGAAATATAATAAAAATATCAGAAATAATTTATCCGAACCCACCGAATTCACGATGTGTCCTTAAGACGATTTTGCTCCCTCACACGGTGCTCAAGGTTGTGAACAATCGTCTTCCAAGATAGAACGGATTTTCGTTCCTGTCAGATGTAGCACTTTAATCTAATAGGATTCCAGCAAACGCAACGTTATGCTTGTACTCAACTAGGAATATATGAATCGAAAAAGTAGAGAGAGAGAACTATTGGAATGTCCGAAAAATCTGAATTTCCGAATTTATTTTTTCGGTTGATGGTGGGGGCTATTTATAGAGTAAAAGAAATCCTTTTGAAATGACACCAAGTCAACAATCACGACTCTTCAAATTAATTCAAATGAAAAGACACCAAGTCAACAATCATGACTTTTCAAATTAATTCAAATGAAAAGGCACCAAGTCAACAAACATGACTTTTCAAATTAATTCAAATAAAAAGGCACCAAGTCAACAATCATGACTTTTCAAATTAATTCAAATGAAAAGAAACAATTAGGACTTTTCAAATTAATTCAAATGAAACCCTCTTATATATATATATGTTACAATCTATTTAAAAATCCCCCACTAGATTGTAATATATCACAAGCATGAACAAATTATGCTTAAATTAGTATCTCTCATATTACCCTACCACAAAGTAATAATATCTTTTCATGGAATGCGTCCATTCCCTATATGAAAGATAAAATTAACTTTCATTCCATAATTACTCTAACTGAGCACAAGTGAAGAAAACTGCATCTGGATAAGTAGTTTGAGACTTTGAACTTTCCATAGTGAATTTCTATCAGGTTTACTGGCCAATCAGTTGACAGATCTGCCTTGAACAGTCAGCTGTCTAGTGTAAACCGAGACAATAGAAAACACACAGCTTCCTTCAAGCATAGTTGGTTCTCACGTTTGTGTTCGTTTCGGCCATGAACACCTCCTGGTTCTGTGAGTGTGTTAGAGAATTCAGCCTTCAAAATTCTCACAGAAGCGGCCCCTTCCCACTCACATAGGTGATCTCCTAATTATTGTATCCTTTAGATATTTTACTTAAACATACTAAGTTATAGGGATCATTAAAAGCATAGCTTAACCTTATCCTTTCTTTGCACTGTTTCATCATAGGAACGGGTAGATAAAAATAGATTCCTCAGTGCAACACTGAGTCATCCATAGTTTAGTTTTCCCATTGAACCTAGATCTTGGGATCTCCAGTCAACTAGGTTGGGTTGCCACCATGACGACTCTATATATCCATAGGCTTTAGGCCCATTCCCCTCGATGAACTTTCTACTTGCTTTCTAGTTAATGCCTTTGTAAGCGGATCCGCAATATTATCCTTTGACCTCACATAATCAATTGAGATAATTCCACTAGAAAGTAACCTTCTAATGGTATTATGTCTATGACGAATATGTCTACACTTACCATTATACATCTTACTCTATGCCCTACCAATTGCAGACTGGCTATCACAATGGATACGTATGGGTGGCACAGGTTTTTCCCAACATGGGATATCTTCTAGGAAGTCTCTAAGCCATTCAACTTCTTCCCCGGCTTTATCTAAAGCAATAAATTCAGACTCCATTGTTGACCTCACGATACATGTTTGTTTAGATGATTTCCAAGATATTGCACCACTTCCAAGAGTGAACACATATCCACTAGTAGACATAGAGTTCCTGGAATCCGATATCCAATTCGCATCAGTGTAGCCTTCTACCACTGCTGGATATCTCTTGTAGTGTAATCCAAAGTTCTTGGTGTGCTTTAGATATCCTAGAACTCGAATGATCGCTTTCCAATGTTCCCTATTAGGGTTACTGGTATAGCGACTAAGCCTGTTAACTGCATTAGCAATATGCGGTCTCGTGCAGTTCATGAGATACATAATACTGCCTATTATACGTGAATATTCTAATTGTGAAAAACTGGCACCCATATTTTTCATCAAATGAATATTCACCTCCAATGGTGTCTTAGTTGGGTTAATATTGTACTCCTTGAATCGATCAAGTATTTTTTCAACATAATGAGATTGAGACAATATTAATCCATCAGATGTTCTAGAAATCTTAATTCCTAATATAACATCTGCAAGACCCATATCTTTCATATCAAAACTTCGGGCGAGCATCCATTTGGTAGAGTTAATAATATCATTATTATTACCCATTATGAGCATATCATCTACGTATAGACACACTATAACGTAGCCTTTATGAGTATCTTTGACACAAACACATTTGTCAGACTCATTTATCCTGAATCCATTTGACAACATTACACTATCAAATTTCTCATGCCATTGTTTAGGTGCCTGTTTTAATCCATAGAGAGATTTAATAAGCCGACAAACCTTTTTCTCTTGACCGGGAGCAATGAACCCCTCGGGTTGTTCCATATAGATCTCTTCCTCTAATTCACCATTCAAGAATGCTGTTTTTACATCCATTTGATGTACTTCAAGACCCTTTACAACTGCTATTGCCAATAGCATACGTATAGACGTAATTCTTGTAACTGGTGAATATGTGTCGAAAAAATCAACATCTTCCTTTTGCTTGTATCCTTTAACTACAAGCCTTGCCTTGTATTTGTCAATTGAACCATCGGCCTTTAATTTCTTCTTAAAGATCCACTTACATCCTAGGGGTTTATTCCCAGGAGGTAAGTCCACTACTTCCCATGTGTGATTTTGCATGATGGATTCAATTTCACTATTTATTGCTTCTTTCCAATAAGAAGATTCAGGAGAGGATATAGCTTCTTTAAATGTTTGAGGCTCATTTTCTAACAAATATGTTAGATAATCAGGTCCAAATGATTTAGAGATCCTAGCTCTCTTACTTCGTCTAGGTTCATCTGAATTCACTTCTTTATTCCCATCACCAATAGACTCTCTTAGCCTTTTCAGTAAAACTGATTCATTATTCATTTTGTAGGGAAAAATATTTTCAAAGAATATAGCATCCCTTGATTCTATAATAGTGTTGGCATCAATATCAGGAACCTCTGATTTGTGGACAAGGAAACGATATGCACTACTGTTATGTGCATAACCAATGAATACACAATCAATGGTTTTCAGTCCTAACTTAGTCCTCTTAGGTTTGGGAATTGCTACTTTTGTTAAGCACCCCCACACCTTTAAGTATTTATAGTTAGGCTTGTGACCTTTCCATAACTCATATGGAATATTGTGGGTTTTCTTATGAGGCATCTTATTGAGAATATAATTTGCAGTTAATAAGGCTTCCCCCCACAAATTTTGCGGTAAACCAGAACTAATCAACATAGCATTCATCATGTCCTTCAAAGTTCTATTCTTGCGTTATGCAATTCCATTAGATTGAGGCATATAAGGAGCAGTAGTTTGGTGAATAATACCATTTTCTAAACAAACTTGTTCAAAAGGGTATTCGTATTCACCTCCTCTATCGCTTCTTATAGCCTTAATCTTTCTACCAAGTTGATTCTCAACTTCTGCTTTGAAGTGTTTAAACATATCAATTGCTTCATCTTTGCTTCGTAGCAAATACACATAGCAATAACGGGTGCTATCATCTATGAAGGTAATAAAATACTTTTTACCATCTCTAGTTTACACAAATTTTAAATCACACACATCAGTGTGAATTAAATCTAGAGGTTTAGTGTTCCTTTCAATAGAATGAAAGGGTTTCCTTGCCATCTTGGCCTCAACACATATTTCACATTTATGATTAGGATTAAACTCACATTTAGGCAAACACTCTAAATTAATTAACCTTCGAATGGTATCATAATTAACATGTCCTAATCGTTCATGCCAAATATTAAATGACTCAGGCATATAAGAAGAAGAAACACTCTTATTATTATTAACTTTGGATACAATAGTCATTACATTCATCTTAAAGAGCTCATCACTGAGATAGCCCTTTCCTACAAACATCTCATTCTTAATAAGTATAAATTGATCGGATACAAAGATCAACTTAAAACCATTCCTACTTAGTAGGGATCCTGAAATTAAATTCTTCTGGATATCTGGTACATGGAGCACATCATTCAAAGTAAGGTTTTTTCCGCTTGTCAATTTCATTATCACCTTTCCACGACCGATGACCTTAGAAGATAAAGCATTTCCCATGAAGAGTTGTTCTTCATCATCTTCTATAGGTTGATACTCAGAAAACATCCACTTGTTACCACATATGTGACGAGTGGCTCCAGTGTCTACCCACCATTCCTTAGCATTGCCTATAAGGTTGCATTGTGACACTACTGTGGATAGATTGATAACATCAAGATCTTCAGATAACTTGTCTATCTCTGTGACATTCGCTTGAGCATTGCTTTTCTTAGACTTTTTCGGATTGCGACAATCCTTTGCACGGTGCCCTTTCTTGCCACATTCATAGCACTTTCCCTTGAATTTCTTGGAGACATTAGATCCTGTATTATAACTATCTCCATTGTGCTTCCTTTTCTTGCTCTTCTTTGATCCGTTTTCCACCACATTGGCTCTTGATGCCATT
This sequence comes from Tamarix chinensis, assembly GCA_030549775.1. Lineage (NCBI taxonomy): Eukaryota > Viridiplantae > Streptophyta > Magnoliopsida > Caryophyllales > Tamaricaceae > Tamarix > Tamarix chinensis. The sequence continues at coordinate 6,446,444 of CM060177.1, read as the reverse complement.
AGATTTGAGCCTCCGGATTTGCGGTTGTCTTCCTCAATTCTTAGACGGACTATGAGATCCTCAAGTTTCATTTCCTTACGCTTATGCTTGAGGTAGTTCTTAAAATCTTTCCAATATGGTGGTAATTTTTCAATTACCGCTGCTACCTGAAAGGACTCACTCAGGGACATACTCTCAGCATGAATGTCATGAATAATAACCTGAATCTCTTCCACTTGGGATATTACCGACTTGTTATCCACCATTTTATAATCGAGAAAATGACCAACAATAAATTTCTTTATTCCGGCGTTCTCTGTCTTATACTTGGTATCTAAAGAATCCCACAGTTCCTTTGTCATTTTAGTACCAGAATACACATTATATAATGTGTCATCCAAACCATTTAGAATATAATTCTTGCAAAGAAAGTCGGAATGATTCCATACATCTATTGCAGCCACTTTGACTACATCAGTCTCTTTTTCATCAACTTTTGGAGGACTCTCATTGAGATACTTTGCCAAATTTAATGTAGTCAGATAGAAAAGCATCTTCTGTTGCCAACGCTTAAAATCCGACCCATTGAACTTTGGTGGCTTTTCATCAACACCCATAGGATTTGTGGAACTTGCAACAATGTTTGCAGACGAAGCCATTTCTGTTACAAAAACAGAAGTTCGACAAATAACAAAAGAGTAGAAGAAAACTGGTAGAATTACTTATCAAATAAATACCACTTTCTATACTATAACAAATAAAGGAAATATAAAATAAATAAATAAATAAATAAAAATCGTCTTAAGATTGTTGGGTGTATAGTATAGAAATATAATAAAAATACTAGAAATAATTTATCCGAGCCCACCGAATTCACGATGTGTCCTTAAGACGATTTTGCTCCCTCACACGGTGCTAAAGGTTGTGAACAATCGTCTTCCAGGATAGAACGGATTTTCGTTCCTGTCAGATGTAGCACTTTAATCTAATAGGATTCCAACGAACGCAACGTTATGCTTATACTCAACTAGGAATATATGAATCGAAAAAGTAGAGAGAGAGAACTATTGGAATGTCCGAAAAATTTGAATTTTCGAATTTATTTTTCCGGTTGATGGTGGGGGCTATTTATAGAGTCAAAGAAGTCCATTTGAAAAGACACCAAGTCAACAATCATGACTCTTCAAATTAATTCAAATAAAAAGACATCAAGTCAACAATCATGACTTTTCAAATTAATTCAAATGAAAAGACACCAAGTCAATAATTATGACTTTTCAAATTAATTCAAATGAAAAGAAATAATTAGAACTTTTCAAATTAATTCAAATGAAATCCTCTTATTTATATATATATATATATATATATTACAATCTATTTAACAATTTCTATTTCCAAACATACGGAGGACCGGAAACATTAGATGACGCAAGTGCCTGCGTTACTGCCCGTCAATTTCCATAGTTAACTAATCTGCGAGCTGATCTGAGCAGCACGCAGAATAAAAGGTTGGTTGGCATTGAACTTGTTTACGTAACAAAACACAACGAGTTGATGTGTTTGTACTTCGTAGGCTAGAAAATAAATGACGTAGTACCTCTGTTTTCATGTGTATTATTACTTATATATATATATATATATATGTTAAATTATTTATTTATTTTAGACAAAATCAAATGGATAATGAATTAAATTAATAAATATCGGATGGTAACGTTGTTCCCTGACCGGCCTCTAATCATTTTTTCCGCTGTAGCTCTCTTCCCCTGATAGAGGACGATCTGCCCATATTGTAATGGAGCATCAAGTTTTCTTGTAATGGAGCCTGAACAACCACAGATGTGACGTGTGTCTTTAAATAACCCAAACTTGTACTATTGTTTTCTTCGCTTTTTCAACCATTTCTAGCAACTGAGCTCGAAACCATGGTCTGGCTTAAAGGCCTTTTTTATAAAAAAAAATAAAAAATAAAAAAAGAAGATGAATATTTCGGCCCCATGATAGAGCTAGCCCATGGGCATGCAAGAAATGGCGCAGTGCTCCACAAGCTACATACCCGGTGATGGTATTTATTTAAACATCTGAATATTGATACATTGAACCATGTATCCTCATCCTTTAACAATCTGTTTAGATTAATGTTAACTTAGTTTAGGTTAAACAACTTAGTTGAAATTAGTTTAATGAAGATGAATATTTTAAAATATTATTTAAAAATTTATTAGATTAATCTAAGTAAATAGATCACAACTCTATTTATTTTAAGGTGAAAGAATATGGTTAATACTTTAAAAGTGAATGAAGGTAATATATATATATATATATATATATATATCGATTTTTAATATAATCTAACCGAGGTTAAATTCTAGAATAAATTATCTAACCAAATGAACTAAAAAAATTAAACTTCGTTAATATAGGTCAGTTGTCATTCAAATATGTTATACGAGACAACCCTTCGAATGAGATCTAACCTGCAATATCAACCACAAATTCACGGCGGTTTCTTATTCTTCATGCTTATCCGACTCAAATCATCATTCATAATTGTCATATGCCAAATCATTGTGATTAAAAAACCAAACCAACAAAAATTGAATCTTGGGTGGTGCTTCCGATTAATTATTCCAACCTTATCTGCAAGGATATATGCAATCCAAGTTATTTAGTAATGTTAATTAGAATTTTCTTCCCGTGCAATACACAGATTGATTAATATGTGTGTATAATTTGGTTTTTGAATAGGTGTGCTTTGAAGAACGTTTTTAGCTCAAACATTTACTGTTAACCCACATATTTCTAAATTTTATACATTTTTTTAGTAAATTTACTTACTAAATCAAATAAAACAACTAATATCAATATTCGACAACCAGTAACTACCGCTCCTCTAAAAATACACCGCATTTGATTATTAGTATAATTTGAATATAAAATAACTGATTGTGCAAACTTTGAAATAATATACAAGTGTACTATGGATATGAGTACAATGATCAATTTTTTTCAAATACTTTTTTACTTACGACATTCGTGGTTGAATCACCTAGATCATTATTGTCATCACATATGAGGATTTTTAATCTTTAACGATTTATAACTCAAGAAATAACAACATATAATTAACCATGCCAAAATACTATTTTTTTAATTTAAAAAATAAACAACATTCATAAGGGATTGACGCTAACTTTTGTTGGTTGTCATTACATATGAAACAATAAAAAAAAGGTCTTCGATTGAATTTCTAAGAAAGTTTTCTGATCAGATGGTGTCAATGATATGTTTGGTAAAAAAAACTTTATCACTTGCATTGATTTCATCTAAAATATTTGCTTCTGTAACATGAGATTCCAACTTTGTGATAACCATTCAAGTATCGTTGCATAAACTAAGGGAATGGTTTATATTTCTCTATAACATTATAGGTGTACCGATCTTCAAATTTCATAGATAATTAGTGTAACACTCCCATTTTCTGTCAACTCAAAATTTTCATTTTGAAAGTACAATGAGAAAGCAAAAACTAAAATAAGGAATTTTAACGCCACACATCTATCATGAGAAGATGTGAGCACGTTCACCTAACCCATATTTAATGCAAGGCTGTCTATAAAAAAAAGCTATCAATAATAAGAGAAATAAATAATATTGCAAGGAAAAACTCTTTATATTAGATCTCAATATATGGTTACAAGTTAAATCAACTTCGCTAGAAAAAAAAATGAAGCTCCCAACATGGGACATAATACTAGATAATCCTACTCTCTGACTCTAACTCTAATTCAAGCTCCAACATCTTCTAGATCACCTATGCCACAACTACTAAAAATAAATATATTCATCATAGAAATACTAAGTAAACACACCTAATCCTGAGCAGATAGCATGCTCAAACAACACACAAAGGTATAAAATCATGTATAAGTAGTAAATCACATGCAATAATATAACCCTATCAAATAACCATATAATAACCAAATGTTGTGCACATAATGCAACTATCGACCAACATCTCAACCAACCAAAAATATATCATGGGTAAAAATTTCAATTATATTACAAGTTATTAAATCTCCAAGATTTTATTAATTCAATATAATGTTTATTCTTTACACCAAACATTTCAATCTGGTATATCCAACCAATATAAGATGATGAAGCCAAACAATTAATTTTTCCCAATATTCAATTACAAAGCCTTTATTATGGTGACCAAATAAATACATTCAACTTAACTTTGAGAGGAATACAATATGATAATCTAAGACAATGATCATTAGGGATAAATCTCCAACCACCAATATAGCAAGTCAAGGAGGTCACATGTAATCGAGTCGTGTGTACACAGATCTAGGGACTCAAGTATTTAAGTATTTGTATCTCTTGTAGGTTGTAAATCCCTAAGAGAAGTAGACCCTCTAACCCAAAGGTTTATCTGTGCACTTAGTAGCCTAAGTCTAAATTATGAGATTCTTTTTCCAACTCAAGTTATCTTCCACTTTAAAAGTGATTAACACATATTTTTACTTATTTAATACCTTTTACTTTAAATTTTTGTTATTTATTTGAATAGTATATGAGATTATTTATATTAATTTTAATTATGTATTAAATTTATAATAATATTATGTAATTAATTAATTTAAAACTTAATGTTGACTTTCGTATAGTTTCTGACAACCTATAGTATTTTGATCATAACTTTTACATATGAACTCAAATTTAGTTGATTTGAATTTCTATATAAAGATAAAAATGAGATATAAAATTTTTATTTCTGGTGATTTTTATAAATTAGATTGTATCATGGTCATAAATTAGATTAAAATAAAAGCTTACAATATGGTATAAGCTAAATGGCTACTAGGAATGATTTTTGTTTTATGAGTTCATTTATTTGCCCCAGACCTCTTTGTTTACGTATTGAAGGTCAACAGCCGAAAAAATGGGAAAAGATAGAAAAAAATAGAGAAAGCAATACGATACGCACTTGCATAGAATGAAGAAAAAAGAAAAAAAAAAAAAAAAAAGAAAGATAACAAGATAATATATAAAAGATATCTCGGACTTGTATCCTATATATATACATTGTATACGCACCGGAAAAGGAGAGAAAATATATATAAATTCAGAAGCTCCAGGGGCAACCACTGAGAAAAGAGCATAGATAAACTTTAGAGGCATTATTCAGTGTTGTCGGTTACCTGTATAATACTATTTTTTGGCTTGATTTTGGATATGAAATTCTATAATTTTATATTTAAATTTTCTTATGTTTAATATTTTATGTATAATTTAAAATTTTTATTTAATATGATTATTTTTATTTTAATTAATAGTATGCTCTAATTTTCTTTTATTAAGGATATGATAAAACTCTATTTTTGGTACTGATAATTTATTGATTGTTTGATTAATAGATTACTCGATATGTTTTATGCTATTATTCTAGATTATGTCTAATTAATAGACTAATCACAATTAGCATTTTGCAAGTCGAGAATAGATAAGAGAGTTGATTCTTCACTTTAGGTTGAATATCATAAATATGATTTGAATGGGTTGTGAAAATAATTATATAATTTCTACAATAATAGGGAATAATAAATAATTAATTAAACCTAAAATACTGTCTTTTATTTAAATAGTTTAACTAGAGATAGTGAGACTAATAATTGGCTATAGACTATGTAACTCGAGGGAGTGTGTTAATTAAATATTTTCGTTGACACATATCTAGTAATTAAAAAGATTAGGCAATTAATTAATTGGTCATTATAATTAGATGGTGGGAGATCCATATTTCTTGGTAGTTTTAATTAATTAAGTTTACCTTTATTAGCTTTTGTTTGATTCCATTTTAGCTTAATTTAATTGATTTGAAAATTTTGGTTTAGAACTAGTTATTTTTTTGTATTTGATTTCGATCGCTTATGTCTGTTTAGAGTGATAATCTGATATTCATTGTCCCTTGTACTACTTGCGATCGGTATACTTACCGATAGGTATATTTAGTTGCCATCAGGTTTTTGGCGTTGTTGTTGAGGGCTAATTCAATAATTCTAGAGTAAAAATTTTAAATCTTAATATAGGTAATTTTATTATTATTTATTTATATTTTATTTTATTTTACGGATCTACTCAATTTTCTTGATCTTTTATATTCTTATATTGGTGCATGTCGCTAGTATATGACTCAAAATAATCTTGGTGAACTAGTTCCATTTAACTAAGAGATTGATAGACAATTTTAGAAGTTTAAGAGCTCATTTTAAATTTATTATCACTATGAAACAAAACAAGAAAAAAAACAAATGACTCAAGGGAAACAAAATCATCTACAACAAGTTGGAAGATCATTAAAAGACTATAATACCCCTAGTATAGTGGATTTAGAATCAAGTATTAGTTAAGACCGGGGGTTGAAGCGCATAATTTTGAGATTAAGTCTACTATTAATGTCGGTCAAATTTACTTATCCGTAAGTATATTAGTCGCAAGTAATATAGGGCACAATAAGCACCAAATTATAGTCCCACAGAGACTAATCAATAACTCAAAAAATTCTAATAAACTAAATTAGGCCTAGGCTATTGAAATAAAATAAATAAATAATTATTAATCTAAACTAAGAATTTCAAAATATCTAAACAAAAATAAAGAAAATATAACAAAGATCAAATTGATTAATAAAAATCACCAAGGAATTCCGATTTATCTCTATCCAATTATAATGACCATCATGCATCTTTGGAAAGCAGCATAAGGAGCATTACAAAAGCCAAAAGGCATCCACCTATATGTAAAGGTACCAAAAGGATAAGTAAAAGTGGTATTTTCTTGGTTATCGGGAGATACAGAGATTTGTATATAACTAGAATAACCATCTAGAAAATAGTAAAATTGGTGTCCTTCTAAACGCTCAAGCATTTGTTCAATAATGGAAAGAGGAAAATAATATTTTCTTATGTCATCATTTAATTTTATAAAATCAATACATTCACTTCATCCTATAATAGTTCTTGTAGGTATCAACTTATTATTATCATTTTTAACCATGGTAATTTCACCTTTATTAGGAACCACTTGCACAGAACTAGCCCAAGAGCTATTAGAGATGGGATAAATCATACCAACATCCAAAAGTTTAATTACCTCTTTCTTCACCATCTCTTGCATTGTTGGGTTTAGTCACTTTTGAGTTTGGATCACCTTCTTATAGTTATCTTCTAGGAGGATTTTGTGCATGTACGTGGAAAGGTTAATGCCCTTGATGTTAGCGATGGTCCATCTAAATGCCTTCTTTGTTTCCCTAAGCACTCTCATCAACTTTTCTTCCTACAGCTCAGTTAATGATGAAGAAATAATAACAAGAAGAGTATCATTATGACTAAGAAAAATATATTATAAGTGTTCAAGAAGTTGATTGAGTTCCAAAGTCGGTGGCTTCTCAACATATTGTTTTAAATTTGGGACTTTATCTTTCTATAGTCCTCATAAAGGGATTAATTTGTTTCTCTCATAAGGTGTATGAGCGCTTAGGTATTGAATGACATCTTTAACCCCTTTTCCTTCTTCATTCCCTTGGGATTGTACCAATCACCTCTCTAAAGGATCATGTACAACACTTGCTTGGAAAAAATCATTAATCACTTCATCTAATACATCAATGATATTGTAACACCCCCAAAATTCACTCCTAAATTTTTTTTGAAAGAATAAAGCGGAAGCTAGAAGAGAATTTGGGAAATATTACCGCCACATCTAACACAAGATAAATGTCAACCACCTATCTCATGTAAGATGCAAGGCTAAAACCTGTCAAAAAAATAAATCCGAATTTTTAAAATCTTAACAGAGTACGAGAAATTAAAAGTCAATTACAAAGCCCTTGGAAATTTAAATGCAGCACTTGCAACTTCCAAAGATGAATACAGTTAAACAAAACAAATCCCGAAGGATCAATATTCCGGATTGCCTACTCACCCAAGTCAAGTCTTCCACCCCAAAACAGTATCTGATCTTAAACCTGCACAAGAGGTCTGCTCCCCACCATCAGTGGATCATCACAGGACCCATTCAACCAAGGTAGTATCAGTACGGGTCCAATACTAAGTAAGGTAACAGATGCGCTAAGGCCAATATACAAAACACACAACACAGTATACATGGCATAATCACGTGAGCAACTTGTAGTAAAATAGATGGTAAAGGCTAGCTACAGTCCGGATAGACTTATTCTTTAGATCTCTGGTAAATATAGAGTAGATTCACATCATAGTCTTTATCAATTCAGGTGAGTGCGGAAACCCCACTATTATAGCCTGTGGACCGGTCATGCAGGGCAAAACGCTCCTGACCACTATTATTCGCCGGTGGACCGGTCTGGCCCCAACTCACATGATGTTTCACTGTAATTACTTTGTGTCTTTCCCAAGTCTTATCATTAATACGTTCGGTTTTTTGAGCACGGAATCCCCCACTATTATAGCCGGTGGACCGGTCATGTAGGGCACCCCGACCCTAGCCACTATTATGGCCGGTAGACCAGTCATGTAGGGCACCCCGGCCCTAGCCACTATTATTCGCTGGTGGACCGGTCTGGGTCTGGCTCAACATCTTCCTTTTTAAGTGATTAGTGTCTTAACATATCTTATTTGAAAGTATTTACCCTTGACATGCATGGCTAACTATATCCACACTTATCCTCTCAGGAGGGCCCATCCCATATCTTGGGACTCTTGCACCCCTTATCACACCTCGATATCCATTCCCCTTTACGCTTACACATAATGAAAACCAACTCCTAAGGGTGTGGGTTAAGGCCCAACACCTCGTGACATCCACTCCACATGCTATCTCCCTCTAGGGTTTTCCCTTGAAAACCCTAATTGGACCTATGTGGCCCAACTTTCTCTCACTTATACTACCATTACTCCATGTATCGTCCCACACCTCATCTCACTTAGATCCAATCTCAAATCATATCGCTTTACCCCTCGATTCCACATGTGATCAAAAAACCCTAGTTGGCCACTTCAACCCTAGCACCATTCTTCTCCCACAAGTAACCCCTTTCTTTTTCACCCAATATCTCTTCTCTCCCATAACACCCATAATCACCCCTTATACAACAATTTCCACCCTTAACCCGTACTCCACTCTCCCTTAATCATTTTTACTTCCACATTTTCCAGATTACTACTTTCTCCCAAAACCCTACTCGGGTCCCTTATACACCCTTACACCAACCTACGTATTATTGTTCATCCCAAGTCTCCAAACACTCCACAACTCTCCCTTTAGCTCATTTACACCTTAATACAACTTTTCTCACGTAACGATCATCCCCATGCAAGTTTTATCCAACCCATGCAAACTCTCGAAGTTCCCATGCAAACCCTAGAATTCCCATGCATAGTTCTCATCTCTTATTCATTTTGGTCAACCTCATACCCCCCTTTAGCAACTCACTTCCTATTTATTTCTTTTTGTCCTTTCATCTCCATGTCATAATAATAATCACCCTAGCATGCATGTCCTAGAGGGTTACATCATGTCGCGGCACATCATAATTACCATATATGGATATCACATTCATGTCATAAGAAAAACACATACCACATCCCTTAACTCCAAGCTGCGCTACACATAAAACGCATAAAGGACAATCATGTGATACACAACAGGACATGATATATATACAAAGCATCCAAGGCATGCAAGTCACATAACACGTAGGGACCTTAGCCACCTCCTTACCTAATACGATACTGGTCTTGGAGCACGTTCCTACGCCTCCTCCGGGTTTTGACTTGATTTGCCTATAAGAGGGAAAACTATGGATTAACTTCCCTCTAACCAAAACACTATTCTTTCTACCTTACCCTTATCACAACTTACCATGAGGGCTAAAATAATGATATTACCTTTATAAGTAAAAGTAGGGTTATTATTCTTAAGGTAGTTAATCGTTCTATTACTAACCAAAGATAGGTCTTGATAGTTACAACAATTTAAAGTAATTATAATAATACTTATATTATTAATGGTATTAATTTCAATGTTACTAATAATGGTAATAATAGTAGTGCTAGTAAGGTTAGTATTATACTAATACTACTAACAGTAATAATACTAATAATAATAATAATAATAATAATAATAATAATAATAATAGTAACAATAATACTAATACTAACAATAATAACGATAATGATGTTAAAATAGGGATACTAAAGTTATAGGCCATTAATAATGATAATAACAGTTATAAATATTCTAAAGTTGGGTTAAATAGTAGAGATAATAATAATAGTAATAGTAATAGTAATAGTAGTAATAATAATAATAATAACCTTAAGCATAATACTAATAACACTACTAAAAATAATTAGCATTAGTATAAGAGGGTTTAGGGGCTAGGGAGTTCAGAGGACCACCTAGGGGTGCTGGTGGCACAGGTGGCGGCGGCGGCGGCGATGGGGGAGAAGAGAGGTGGAGAAGTGGTGGAGGGAGGAGAAAGGAAGAGGAGAGGTTGGCAGGGTAAAAAGAAGGTTTGGGGAGGTTGGGGAAGCTCCCCTGGTGGTTTTAGAAGTCAGAGGGGGCGCTGAAAGTGGCGGCATCGGTGGTGGGCGGTGGTGAGAAGGGCGGCGGGGCTCGAAGCAAGGCTGATCAGGAAGAGTCTTTGCACGGCCGGGGTGGCTCGTGCAGAGCAAACCGAGGGGTGAGGGAGGCCTAGGTTAGTGGAGAGTGATGCAAGGGAGAGTTTCGTGGGTGGATCGGGCGGTGGCGATGGGGGCGACGATGGGGTGGTTGTTTGAAATAGGGATGGCGCAAGGTGGTTTCTAGGTTGCGATTTCGAAAGAGCCCGATGCTGGACTCCTGGGGGTATTTATAGGCTAAAAAATGGGGGAGTATCGAGAGAGGGGACAGAGGAAGGTAGGGCAAGCGGGAATTTGGGCACGCCGGCTGGCGGTGGCAAGTCGACGCGGGTCTGCTATGGTAGACCTGTAGGTTGGTCGGGAAAAAGGAAGGGGGCGGGAGTAGGCCTGCGTGAGGGGTGGGGGTGGTAGGTTAGTCGAGGAAGGACATATGGATGGTCAGGAAGAGAGGGAGAAGGCGTGCAGGCGGCGTAGGAGGCCGCTCGGCGCAACAGGGGAGGGCGGCGATTTGCAGGTCGCGCGCGGGGAAGGAGGAAAGGGAAAGGGGGCTGGACAGGTCGGTCCAGGGGAGAAAAGAAAAAGAAGGGGGCGACCAGCCGGGCGGTTCGGGCGAAGGAAAAACGGGGCGGGCCTGTTGCGCGAGAGGCCAGGGGTGATGTGGGCCGACGGGCTGGCCCAGTCGGGGGGGAAGGAAGAAAGGAGGAGGGGAAAAGAAAAAGGAAAATAAGGGAGAAAAAAAAGGATTAAGGAAAATAATTAAGGAAGAAAATAATTAAAATGACTTATGGGGTGAGTTATAGTATTTTTGGTAGATAATTAAAATTTTAGTAATTTAGCTTAATATATGTTATTATATTATTTTAAAAAGGTAGCTTTTAGAAAAATATTGGTTTGAACCTTATTTAAATAAAATGAGTTGACAAAATAACAAATTATCTAGTTTCATTTATTCAATATTCACCTCTAAATTTTATATACTCAAAATCAACAAAATAATTAAATAAACTTAAAAGGTAAAATCCTCAACATAATTAAATTAGATAATTTTAAGAGCTAACTTATCCTAAATAAACGAGGTTTATTAAATTATAGGTTTTTTTCTTAAATACAAATATACATAAAATAAAATACTGAATATTTATAAATTATTATTGGAAGATTTTATCTAAAATTTATTAAACGAAAATTATTTTGAAATGATCCGAACACTTAAAATTAATAAAAAGCTATATAAAGAATTTCAGAAATATTTTCGGGAGTATTTACTAACAAACATAAAAATTTATATTATTTACGGAAATATATTATAAGACCTCGAAAAATTATTTAAAAGTATATAATGAAATATTTAAGTCAAATTTGAATAAACCGAGACTAATTTAAATAATTTCTGAAATTATTTTTCCCGCAAATCAAAAAGTGTAAAACAGAAGAAAATTAATTTCGGAATGAACTTCTTAAATAAATCTTTTAAATTTAAAACTTCCCAAAAATATTAACTATTTTCATAAACGTATAAATTTAGAGTCGGAAATATTTTCTATGAATAAAATCATTAAAATAAATTAAACTATTTAAACAAAAATTCTATAATTTAAATAATATATTTCGTTAACGAAATATAACTCCAAAATAAAGTCGTAATCACACGACGAAGTTATAATCGAAAACGAATCTAAAATATAAAAAATCAAAATACGAGAAAGAAAGGGAATACATACTTTTAACTGAAAATCGAAATCATAAGAATATAATAAAATCATGGTCGTGAACGAATTTATCTAGAATGGTTCGCAACGACCACGATTAATTAAATTCAAATATGAATTCAAAATCGTCGATAAATCCATAAAATGAATTGAAATTAAAATGATTAGATATTTGCATCAAATTACGCTAATAAAACCATTAGGCTTAATAAAATTAGATTTCAAAGATACGGGGTATTACAGATATAGCAAGTGTCATCCTGAGAAGGGTATTTCATGCTTTTAATAACATTGAATGTAACTTCCTCACTTTGAAATTGAAGAATCAACTTGCCCTCATGGATATGAATAAAAAATTTTCCTATAGCTAGAAATAGTCTACCAAGAATGAGATGAATCATTTATTCATCTTACATATCAAGCACAACAATATCAACAAAAAATATAAATTTTTCATTTTTCACCAAAACATCTTCTATCATGCCCCTAGGATATTTGATAGATCTATCAACTAGTTGCAAAGACATATTAGTGGGTTTTAGTTATCCTAAACCCAAATACTTAAAAACATAGAAAGACATCAAATTTATGTTAGCATCTCAGTCACATAGCACTTGGTCAAATTTTAAACTCTCAATCACACAAGGAATAGTAAAACTTCATGGATCTTTCAGCTTTAGATGTAATTTATTTTTTAAAATAGCATAACACTCCTCATTCAATCTAATGGTATCATAATCTTTCACTTTTCTTTTATGAGTAAGAATATCCTTAAGAAATTTCACATAGTTAGACATCTAACTCACAATATCAATCAATGACAAATTAATATGCATATTTTTCAAAATTTCTAGAAATTTAGCAAAATTTGCCTCTAAATTACTTTAGACTATCCTTTCTGGAAATGGAGGAAGAGGTATATATAGCTTTAACTCTTGAAGCGGAGTCTTAGTTACCACTTCTTATGATTTAGACACTAATTCTGGAGCTTTCCCCTCTTCTTTCTTTATCTCTTGAGCTTGTGGTTCAAGTAGCGTCTTCTCACTCCTTAATGATATAACATTAACTTATTCTTTTGGTTTCATTACTGTGTCGCTTGATAGTGTGTTTATTCCCTTATAGAAATTACATTAACTAATTACCTAATATGTGCTTCTAAGTTCTTGATTTTGGAAACATGTCTCAGCAATGCTAATTAACTTGCTCATAATTTATTCAAAGGAAGGCTTTTGTGGTTTTTAAGGCAAAATTAGAGCAAGTGGTATAGGTCTTTGTTGTGGGAATATAGGGGGGCTTACTATTTCTTCAACTGAAGTTTGGATGATTCCTCTACCCCGGAATATACACATTTATTCAACTGAAGTTAGAAGATATACTAGGTGATTTGTTTGGTGGTGGTAATGAAGAAAAAGCTAATATTAACAATCAAGTGCGTGGTCCTATTAATAATGACTTAGAGGGAAATGGAAATGATCTCTATTACGATGACTTATTCCAAGATATGGAAGTTGAGTTATATCTTGGGTGTAATAATTTCTCGTCTTTAAAGTTTATGGTGAAGTTGATGCATCATAAGGTATTAAATAAGTGGACTAATAAGTCTTTTGATAGGCTTCTTAAATTGCCCAAAAAGGCTCTTCCTAGAGGCAATAAGCTGCTCGAATCACACTATGAGGCAAAGAAGAGGATGAGAAAGCTAGGTTTATGCTACGAAGTCATTCATGTGTACAAATATGATTGCGCTTTATATTTGAAGGAAAATGTAGATTGAGACAACTTTCCATCATGTGGTACATCTTGTTGGATAGATAAAGCTACAATAGGTAAGAAAGTACCTCATGCAGTCCTTCCCTCTAACTTGAAAGACTTATTTGTATGGTAGATGGATGTATCTCATTGAGAAAAAGTTGAAAGACTTGAAAGAACACATTCGAATTTATGCTCAGTTAAAGGGTTCTATTGCTAAATTTTATGTAGCTAATGAGCCATTGAATTTATGTTCTATATATATACAAGGTGTTGATATAAGGTTTAATAAAGCAAAAATAAATGAGATTGTGATGGTAAGTCGCTAGTTGCTAGTTTTCCAATGTTCTTCTCATCCTACTGGTAAGAGTACTAGGATGATCTTACCTATTGAGTGGCTAAACAAGCTTCATTGATACATTCTCAACAAATTTCCTAAGATAAAGGATCATTTAGAGTAATTATCAAGTTACCATAATCTAATTTTATTAGTTATATCATCTATGATAGTAATATTAAATTTACTAAATTATTGTAGTTAACACATGTTTGAAATTAGCCAACATAGTGGTAATTTACTTGATATTCAACAGAAAGAGTGTGCATCTTGGTTTGAAGCCAAGGTAAAATGTTATGGATTTGTGTACATTTAGTTAATATAATGCTAGTTATAACATTTTTATAGCATGACTTTATTTATAAATGTATAAGTTACAAGAACGAGAATTAGCTGAATGTAATAATGAATTATTTGCATTGTCTTGTTAGCCATTTAGTTTTTTCTCAACTTATCATGGTTTTATAATTATAATATTTAAATATTTAACATGTCATACATATATGAATAGAAGAATGTAAAACAACGGTGTGCGCGTCCCTAGAATCGATGATACTTTTTTCTATGCATGGTTACCAGAGGTTATCGAATTATCTTACTTTAATGATTATTTTGTTTTATTGTTCAAGTGTAAATGGTTTGACATTGATTTGAGAAATAAAAGAATCAAGAAAGATAACACCATTACAAGTGTGTATACAAGGTTTGAGTTTTATAAAAATGATCAGAAAATATTAGGATCTCAAGCAAAACAAGTATGGTATGTTGATGATCCTCTTAATAGATTGAATTGGAAGGTGGTTTGGGAAGTGAATCTCTGTCACATTTGGGATATGAATTATGATGATGAGACTGGTGTGGTGGATGCGGTTGATGGGATTGAATCCACTACTATAGCATTGAACATCAGAATTGAAGATATGGATGTCAATGAGACCATAAATGGCATTGACGATGATGGGACACCAAAAGATGACATAAAGATGAGGGATTGGGTTCTTTGGATTGGGATGTGGATCACATTGAGGAAAAGGACTATAGTGATAATTATGGTTTTTGTTCCGACCAGAGTTGTTTGGTGTAATTTTTGTATTGACTAAACATATGTAATATAGTTTTACAGCATGTGATATACTAATTTAATATAATTGATCTATTGTATTGCAATTTTAACTTTTTTACTGCAAGAAATAGCTATGGTCGGCATTAATAATAGATATCATGGTGGAGACCATGCAAATGATTCCCCTTCTTAACATCATAAACTACCTTTTGCATGCGAGTCTGGTAAGATAATATATATACAAAAAACTTTTTTACCATTTTAATGCAAAACCTTGAATAATTATTTAATGGTACTAATATTGATTTTGAAATTTATTTTTGCCGCATGACCTAAGGTGAAAAATAAAGGGGAGAGATAGAGGGCCTGATCTAGATATATATGATCTATGGTTGGCTAACGGGAAAAAGCCACTGCACTATCATTTGCTAATAATGATGGCAAGTATCATCTTGTGAGGGTATATGAGCAAAAAAAAGTTCACTATGCTAACAATGTCATAGGAGAGCTTATTCTACCACTGTATAAACCATTGACTCATGTTCATGAAAATTTAAGTTCTAAGATTCTTCCACAACTTGAGGTATTATATATTGTTGGTTATATATATGGATTATATTATTTTATACATTACTAATATGGTATACATTAATTTTGTACCAACATATTTTATTTTGATTATTCGAGGCACAATCATGTGTGGGTCGAGATCAGATTTTGCTAGGTCTTATAAGGTTGTTTCAGAACCAATACAAGAATAGGAAGAACAAAATGAAGATATAGTGGTTGAAGGATAACAACTAGAAGCTGGTTAGCTTTGATCAAGAAACTTGGAACAAGTGTTTAGATTACTGGACATCATATCGGGCAAAGGTAAAGAATTAACTTTACTACTATAAATGTTAAAAAAATTTAAATCATTTATTAACTTTATTTTATATGTGTAGGCATGGTCCGAGAAAAATAAGCAAAATATGTCTAATATGACAAATCCTAGTATCCACAGGTCTAGATCTATTTCAGCTTATCTACATACAAAGGTGGATATATATATATATGCAGTTCTCTTTAATATTGTTAATGTATTAATTTAACCAAATATGATAGGTTGATCAACAGATCCAGCAATGGCTATCACCAATCAAGACATATAAAGATCTACAAACAAATTCCGACAAGTGGATCACAGAGTATGTGAGAGAAAATTATGTAAGATTACTAATATTATCATTTATTTTATGAAATAATATATGTAAATTTTGGTATTAACGTAAAATTTTTATATTTGTAGGATAAAATGGTAAAGCTATGTGATGAGGCTTAGGAAACACTACAAGGAGATGAGATTAGGATGATTGAGAGCCCTTCCACTAGTTCTATAGATCCATCGATAATCAACGAGACCAAAATAGTAGATAGAGTTCTCGGTCATTAATAGGTCTTTAAGAAGAGTGTTGGGCACATATTAGTAAGTGGATCTACATTGTCATGAGTTGGTAGCTGCCATCTATTGTCAAAGATTAGTATACCATCGACCATTGTTGTTTCCCCTTTCCCTACAATGGATGAAATTTATGACATTGTCAGGTCTCAGTAGACGTATATTGATGAATTATGGAGAATAGTGACATGCATTGACACAATGATCCGCGTTCATCCCTCATCCTTTCTCCTATAGTAGGCCCCAACACTAGCTTCAGTCTCCATACAGTTATCTCTAAAACAAGATTCATCCTTTCTAGAATCTTCTAGTAGGATGATGAAGATGATGATTTATTATAAAAAAATTTCAATTTGAACATTTTAATTTGTACGTAATTCAAACAATTTCTCACATTATGAATATTTATATGTTTTTAAAAATATTTGTAGTATTAATGTTTCAACTACTAATTATTTATAAATATTTTAATGTTGTAATTTTATATGCTATTGTATATTTTATAGAAATGAATTTTTTGTTTATGTAGAGGCACAAAATTTTAAGAGTGATCCCTACAACGCATATTAGGAACGATATTTAGTCTTAAAATTTTTTAGCCAAGATTTAAATATTTCCGGCAAAATTATAAAATGTTGTCTCTAATAAGGGTATTAGAGATGCCATGTCATTACAAAAAATCAATTTTAATTAAGTTTTTTTACCAAGATTTAATTATTCTCGAAGAATTTATGAAAATATTATCGTAGTAAAAAATCTAAAATTATTTAAAATTTTTAGGCAGATTTATTTTTTCCAATTTTTTTTTTTAAAATATCATTGCCAATACCTCTATGAGTGACATTATCCTCATCTCCCTCAGCCTTAACATCCTCATCCCCCTTAGCTTCAACATGAAGAAAATGATGATGATGCATTTGCTTAATTAGATTAGAAAGTTTTTAAATATGTAAAGTATCAGGGATAAAATAATTTTTTAATATGTAAAATATTTGTTATAATTAAATTTAACACATTATGGTTATGTTTTAATATATATTTTTAATTATAAATGTCTACCTATATATATATATATATGTTTACAAAAATATTTGTAAATTAAAGTTATATATTTTAAAAAAAAAATACGCCATGGCTATAGATGCTTATAGCACTAAAAATAATTTTCTATTTTTAATAAAAATGAGTACTTTAAAGGTGTCGATGTAAAAATAATTTAGTGTGACAATATGTTGTCACTAGTTCCTTTTTTTTAAATAGTAGTTAGAAATTTTGAATTTTGTCGTCGAAAAAAATAATATTGTGGCGACATGTCGGCACTAATTCTTACTTTTATTTTTTTTTAAATTCAATAAAACTTATAATATGTTGTTGCCATAAATAACTATGGGGTCGTTTATTGTGTCACTATAACAATAACAACTATGACATGCTTGACTGTTAACGAAACCATTTGTTGGGACTAATATATAAGTTGCGACCCTATGGAGATGACATAACGTTGCCATAGAATTACAACGACAACATTATGGTTTTCTGAGAGGACAAAAGTTGTTGTCATAGACACTTTTTTCTGTAGTATGAGCCTCAATCTTTCATGAAGTTTTGATAACCAAAAATGCTTTAACGGGGTTTATAATATTAAAATAGGGTCATTCGATAAATGAATAGTGTATT
The DNA here is from genome assembly GCA_030549775.1 of Tamarix chinensis. Taxonomy (NCBI): domain Eukaryota; kingdom Viridiplantae; phylum Streptophyta; class Magnoliopsida; order Caryophyllales; family Tamaricaceae; genus Tamarix; species Tamarix chinensis. The sequence goes on along the minus strand of CM060177.1, from coordinate 6,427,822 downwards.
TTTGCATTTCAAAAAAATCTATAAGACTTAGAAAAATTTTAAATATTTATATTAGAGAAGAGTATCGAAAAGATTTGAGAGGCGAAAGTGATTCAGAAGGCTCACGGTACGGAACCGTGAGAAAAGACAAAGAGCCATCAATGAAACGTTGTGGAAACACAATTAGAGCTTCAAAATTCTACTAAAAACGTGATAAATGAACAAATTAACGGAATTTAATCTCCATCGCCAATACCGATCGTTGATAAATTAGACTTTCCAAAATATCGAAATATTACAAATAGGTGTACCAGAATACTTAATTAAATTAAAGACTTTTGGAGTATGAAGATCATGTAACAAACTATTATTTGAAAATTACTGTCTTTGATATGCATGTGCTATTTGAACAAAAATTACTGTCTTTTCTTTTGTTGAATTAATTGACAATATATACTCATATATATGTTCGATGGTGTTAAGAGTCAGCACTAATAGAAATATTTAAGAGTCAGCACTAATGGCGTATTGATATTGTAGCTAGTCAAAGACTGGGAAAATAAAATAAAACGACAGCTAGTTAAAAGCCGTAAAAATTGCCTATAGGATTAATGCAAACAGATATTATAGCTAGTTGAAATCCCGAAAAAATAAAATAAAATGACAGCAACATGTTCTGCAATTACTAGCTAGCCCACAACAAAAAGGATATCTGTCATATATTGGAAACAACAGCCAGGCAGCACGCGATTAGTTTAAATATTGATGATCACAGGCTGAAATCGAGTAATTCCGGATTGTCCGATTTATCGATCCTTGTAAGCCTTTCAAACAGCTATATAACCACCTTTAGAAGCTGGACGGGGATCGTCGTTTCGGCCGGCAAAATCAAATACGTACAAACGTACGTGATTAATCCGAAAGAAACCGTCTTCTGCTGATCAGCGTACGTGCACTAGCTAGCAATAGACATAAAAACTGGCGATCAAGATTAACTGCGTCATGATGAAGATCACAAAGACGTTTGCCGTCCCAGTTTTGTGTTTTTGCTTGTTTTTCTCTTGCTCCGATGCTCGTACGGAGAGAAAAGGTCTCTGCGAGGGGTTCTACCGCGATAGCTGTCCGAAGGCCGAGGCAATTATCCGTGACACTGTTGCGAAAGCAGTTTCACAAAATCCAGGCATCGCTGCCGGCCTTATTCGCACGCTGTTTCACGATTGTTTCGTCCATGTAAGTTCATTTAAATCCCTTCTCCCTTCTTTTTCCTAGCTAAATAAATGCATATATTGTGGACATGCATGGCCTATATATATTGTATCGCAAGGGGACGACGCAAGTTCAATCATCGCTAACGAAGTAGATGCCATTTTTTTTTAAAAAAAAAAAGAAAGAAAGAAAGAAGGAAAGTTAAATGCATGATGATGCATATGATCATAAATATTACACATGATATATCAGAAATTGAATTACAGGGTTGCGACGCGTCCATCCTTTTGGATTCAACCCCAAGCGGTAAACCAACAGAAAAAACGTCGACAGCCAACTTTGGTCTAAGAGGCCTGGACGTAATAGACGAGGCCAAGATGTTACTCGAGCAAGAATGTCCAAACACCGTATCATGCGCCGATATCATCGCCTACGCTGCTCGCGACGCAACTCATCTATCCGGCGTCCCAGGATACAAGGTCCTTGCCGGTCGTCGCGACGGACGCACCTCCCATGCCGAAGACATCGCCGGAAACCTTCCATCCCCAGATTCAGACGTGGAAACAATGACCAAAATCTTCAAAGAGAAGGGGCTTTCACAAGACGATCTGGTTGTCCTATTAGGTGCTCATTCGATCGGACAAGTCCACTGCATGTTCATATCTGACCATCTCTACAATACGAGTAGTAGTTCTGTCCATATGAATCTATTCTATGCCGAGGCATTGCGGAGTCAGTGTCCTGCTGCTCTGATCAAACAACAACATCCTGGATGGGAGCAAGCGGCGGTTAAGCTGAATCCGGGTAGTGCACATTTTTTGGGCAACTCGTTTTACAAATACGGTGTGTATCAGATGGTGCCGCTTCTCAGTGATCAGCACTTGTTTGAGGATGAAAACACTAGAAATATGGCGAGGAGGTATGCTTTGAGTAACTTGGCTTGGATCTCAAGATTTCGGAAGGCTATGGTTAAGTTAGGAAGGGTTGACGTCCTTACTAAAAATAAAGGTGAAATCAGAAGATCTTGTCGCGCTGTTAATTAATGAAACCCCCTTTTTAATGATTTTAGAATTATTTTAGTCTAAAAATTAAGCAATCATCTTAGACAATTATTTCTATTACCAACTTTTAAAAAGCTATAAATTAACCATAAAATACTAATTGTATGAACGCAATTCATTCTGGCAGCATAATTCAGAACCTATACACACACACCCCCACCCACCTACATGCATTAAAAAGCTATAATTATGATCTCATCCCTTCCCCTCCCCTCCCCCTTTCTTTCTTCTCGGAATCAATCATGATTTTTTAACTTTAAAATAATTATTTGATCTGTTTATTGTTATTGCGTTTCAGTGCATTAAATAAATAAATCAATCAATTATTTTGTTATAAGTTTTATTTGATACATATATCTAACTTTTAGGCCCATACACGTACTACTGGATAAATTTGTAAGTTGTTGCCTTTAGTTTTGGGCCGGCTAACAGCAATAAATCCAATGTCTATATTGGCCCATTTTCTTTTCCTCAAGCTTTCCTCTCCCGAATGAGCGTAAATTAGTTTGCAACTGACCCCATGGATAATCAAGCATAATTTCTCACAAAAAAGAAAAAAGAAAAACAAAGTGATTGGTAGTATTAATGGCTTAATTTACAAACCTCGACTCGAAACGTTTAATCAAAATGCTACTCTAATGGTATAAGATTTATTACAACGTCAACCTTGTCATTAATAGGACTGAATTTATATTAAAGATAAAACTCACATAACTCCACGTTAGCTTGACAGAGGGTAATCAAATGGAGATTAATCTTTGTAAACCATGGCTCATTACGTATGGTTGTAAACTAATATTGCTAATTAACAAAATATTTTCATAATTCTGATTGGTTGAAAGTACAAATTGAATTCCATTAATCTTTTTATGTGACCCATTATTGATTAATAGGGATGATAATTCTTTCGTAAGTTCGATGCCCTATCAAAGATTATTCATTTGCTTCTAGGCAAAGGAGATATTTTAGCAATTCGGGTTTGGGGAGTTAGAGCAATGACAAAACATTCAGCATTACTCAATGTTGCCGTTGGCTCTTTTTCAAAGTCCCACGTTGGTGGGCAGACTTTATTTTATTGTGTTTTTATATTCCTTCACCATATGGATTATTTGAGTTAATGAGTTTGGGTTGTTTTGTATGGGTAGTGGGTTGGACTATGTATCACACACCGGTGCACGCCACCGCTCGCCCGTCCGAGCCGGATGTGGGTGTGTCATAGATCCAGACAGGCTCTATTAGTTTCTTCGTTCATCATTGATTGTGATTCTTATGCTCGGTTTTACAACTTCTTCTACATTTTTGAACGTGTAAAGAGTGGAAAATGTTCCACTCTTCCAAATTTTTTGTTTATTTAATAAAAAAATATTTTTTTTTGTTTTCAGTAACAATACATAGAAAACTGAGAGCATAAACCTCCTGACTCTAAGGACCCGAACTCTCTTTGATTTTTCGTAGATCTGGGCATTGATTATCCAATTCCATTTCTTCAATCACAAGTGTAGGGGATCAAAGGCGTTGTGTTAACCTTGGGGGTGGACCGATCAAAAAGGGATTTACACCAAAATTTAGTCAAATTTTACTTTAGAACGGTGATAATCGATCACGGCACAATATTATTCTCAAAGTATTGGTTTTGTTATTAATTTCTTTCATATTAATTGTTGTGTATATTTCAAATATATTACAACAAGGGTTCCCATACTACAATACTCACGTTGATCAATATTTATCACCTTCATCCTACTCTCGTCCTTCGTATAAGAACAATCAGCACCATTACATCCAGCAGATATACAACCACCCCCGATCCTTAAAATTCAGACATGTAATCCCATTTTGAACAGCCAAAAGCCCACCCAGTCCCTACAATCATCAGACACGATTGAAGGGAGCAACGTGCAGACAAAGAAAGAATGGCATTACCTTGAACGGTTGGCTTCTCCATGCCCCTGCTGATTTAGGTTAACATATCGGCAACATTATTTTTTTCACGCGACCGGTACTTTACGCAAAAATTCTTCCGCATTGAACACATACTACTGATGAGATTAAGGTGAAACGCCACCTTCTACGGCCCACTGCTTGGCTTAATACACCACAGTTGGTTTTCAAACCGGGGTTCAAGCCAATGTGATGGAGGTTAGGAAGGACCTAGAGTGGAGGATGGTGTGCGTAACTTAAGGAGGGTTTATGGTCAATTAATACATTTATGACAAATGTTTAATTGGTCCTTAGGAAATGGATGGTATAGTCAATTAGAGTATTAATTGACATTTAAGGCCTTTTACCAAAGGTATTGATTGTTTTCGTCCGTTACTTTTACCAAACTTTATTGTTGTTGCTCATCCTTATGTTTGTAACACTTCACATTTAGTTCTAGGTTTTTTATAAAGCCTATATAAAGGCTCTTTTGTATAGGTTCGAGAGATATGTAAAGTGAGGCATATGCACAATACAACCCGGGGGTGTGCGATAGATCTAGAGAGTAGATCTAGGAAATTCTCAATTGGAAACGGGGTTTCAGAATTGAGTGAATTAATCAAGAGGGTTGTTCTTGATTAATTGGTAAGAATAAAAACACAGGGAGAGTGTTCTTGATTCTTTTATAGCTTGAAAGGATAGCAATAAAGATTCAAGTTTGATAAATTCTTCTTTGATTTGTTATTATTCTGCATAGTGCTTGTGTTATTAGTTTTGAAGATTTTATTTTAGATCACAAAACTGAGGTAATCACGGATATTTTCCAACAACCACCTTACTACATTCGATGAATCGGACTCCACTATCATATCCATATGCCGCAGCCAGTCCTTCTGCAGGGAAAGAATGCAGGCCATATGGATGACCTTTAATTATTTCAGCATCATTTACCTCCATGAGCTCTTCTGGAATGGATCAATCTCCTACTAAACATAGTGTTGGTTCGGTTTTTTGTCGACGTAGGACATAAGCGAAGGAGAGGGAACATCTGTACTTTCGATGGAAGTTGACCTCAGAGTTTGGGGATAAGTTGGAGTGAACTACTTTCTAATATTTTCTCCTCCAATATGTATCACTATACCTGTTGGTCTGGTCTTCGTGAATCCTCTTATGATTATGTATGAACCAATGTGCAGTATCAGGGAGGAAAATATGAACCTTCCACCTTATCTAGGGATCGAAAGTCGTTGATTATATATTAGAGAGGGGGGGACAGTTAAAGAAAGATAATTGCATGTAGTGTTGCACCATATTTTTATAATCTTATTCCGTTTTCATTGCTTATGAATTTTGTTAGTAAAAATTGAATGATATATGTAAGAATAATCTTTAACATATAACAATGTATAAAAAAATTTACAAAGAAGGTCATGATCATTGTTTAGTGATTAAAAATGGAATTATAGGTATTAAAAATTATACATTTAAACTTTGTCTGGCTCTCTTAATGGCGTACACTTTTGTGGAGGGTCGTCTCATAATATAATAATACTAGGCTTGTGTCTAGAGCCTCCAAATAATATGAACCACAAATTTATATATATATACGAGGACATCTGATATACAAACAAGAATTTAAACTAGCATAAATAGTCATATAATAAAAATAAAAAAGCTTTATTAAAGTAGGTTAGGAATTCGATTCCCTGTCCAAACAAAAATTTTATATACATATAAAATATAAGACCATACTATTTTTTTTGACCTAGGACCCCCTAAATGTCAGGGCCAATCATATTTTTATGTAGGGTTAATCTATGTCTATAAGAACTAGTTAAACACTTATAAATGGGAAGGTAAACCTAAAATGGTGTTTCCAGTAAGTTCATGCTTGTAAATATTTATTAAATCTTTAATTTCTTATATAAATTAGGTTCTGTATAATGGAAGCTGGTCAAGAAAGGAGCTCGCAAGTTTTTGGTGCGCTGCCATTCTCTTTTAACAACTTATGTTATTGAAATCTAATGTTATAAATAAGGCGAACCCAGCAAATTCATAAGTTTTTGTGATAAATAAATCAAATTCTTAAACTTTTGTATAGTAAAAATAATTTCGTATCAAAGTTTTTTATGTTCAAGCTTGCCAACTCACGTTTATTAAATGCACCTATAATTAAGTATTGAACTTGACTTGCAAGGCAGATCCTGACATTCAAAGGATTATAGGTCAAAAAAATATCGTGGTCTCATAGTTTATATACATATAATTTTTTTGTTTGAATAGGGAATCGAATTCCTGACATACTTTAATAAAATTTTATTATTTTTATTATCTGATCATTTACAATAGTTTAGATTTTTGTTTTTATATCATATATCATCTTATACATATAAATTTGGAGCATATATTATTTAGGGACCTTAAATGCAAGCTAGTATTGTTATCCTCACATAGGGTCCTCTTGACTAGTTTAACTAAATAAATGAGTCGAGTCTCAACTTTGGTTATTAATAACCCTAATGAAACCTCATTTTCTCTATTAAACGGTCCCGTTGCTATCTTAGAAAAAACTAACATTCATTGTTTCCAACGCGACCCTTTCAATATTCAAATAAACCGTCATTGGTGATCCTTAGTGTAGAAGTACTGTATAGTTATAAGATACTGTTATGCTGTACAGAGTAGTATTAATTCTGTATCTTGTACTGCATGCATCCATAGCTGGCTAGCTAGCTAGCTAAGCAGGTGACTGGAGTTGTTAAGTGGTTGATACAATCAGTTAGAGGATTAGTTATAGCGTAACAGTTCATAATATATAAACAAAAATCTCAGTATGTTCTATTCATTGATTATTCTGAATGATAAAATTAATTACGGAATGTAAGGCAAAAAGTAAAAGAACACACACAATTTTACGTGGTTCACCCAATGTGGGCTACATCCACGGACGACAACGAGCAAGGATAATTTTACTATGTAGAGAAAGAATACAAGAATCCTCAATTGAATAGAGGATTGTAGAGATCTATCACTCTCAATTATTCTAACTCTCAAATGTGTGTAGAACTATGATGAATATTGTGAGTCATGTTTTGAGAAAGGGTCAGGGACTACATATATATAGTCTAGAAAACCCTAAAAACTGCTAATTAATGGAGATTAAAAACTGTAACTCTCCATTTATGGCAGTTAATACTACCAATTAATTTAGTAGTAAATTCGTCGGTTACGTTAGCTTCATATTTAAGTCTTCCATAACCTCTGGTTTTAAATTCTTCATTGATGGTAGTAAATACTACTAATTAAAACTCTTCGGTTACTTCAACTTCACATTAAAGACTTTCATAACCGTCAGATTTGAGTCATAAACTCAACACGGAAGATTATCTTCCTTCTTTTTGGTAATCATATTTATACGCAGTATTTTAAGTGGCCGGTCTTCATAAATATCGACCACCGCATCATGTCTTTGAATTACTCTCTGAGGGGGTTTTTACAGCCGCCGGCCATTACTGGGCAGCCGTCGGCATCGTCTTCTCAGTCGATAGGGAAGCGTTTCGGCTCAAGGGATAGTGATATATAATAGGCACGTCATTATCCACTCTTTATATATCTTTTTGTGAAGATAAAAATCTTAGTCCACCGTGTAAGGCGGCAGCCACCCTCCACCATTAGGAGCAGACGTTGGTGCCTGCCTCTCGTCGGTCCACAAATTTGGTCAGGACAGGCGCCTCCCATGCAAGTGGCAAAATCCTTGTCATAGGTCTAATCTATTCCGTGTTATTTCCAAGTCATAGGTCGAAAGGTGAATCGTGGAGGCAGGCGGGCGGGGGGGGGGGGGTATGCATCCAAAATGTAAAATCAAACAAATAAAAATTTAAATTTATTTTGAATATATATATTAGTATATTAGTTAGTTTGTTTTTTTATTGATGTTTAAGTGGTACAGATAAAATAAATACAAAATAAAAAAATTATGGCACAATTTTTTTAAAAAAATAATAATATATTATTGTAATTTTGTGCCATGATTACTTTTTTAATATATTATATTGTTATCGGTTTTGGATTACTTAATTATTAAGAAGAAACAAAAATGAGTATTAATATATGTATATATATGTTTATAATTATTTGGGAAGTGGGGAACAGAATGATGACATTATGAGGGAGACGTCAAAGAAAGTGACGGCAGGAGTTTGAAGTGACATTACTGGATCCATATTCCATTATGAAGAGAGTGCCAAAAACGTTCACGTCAGTCGATCGGTGAATAGTTCGATGGCAGTGATTCTCGGACCGAGGCCGTGCATATCTTAATCGTCTTTAGATTTTGATTATCGTAGACTGCATTAATCATAGGTGTTCGGAACCTCGGATATAAAGATGCGCGACTTATACAAAATTTATACTAGGAACTGTGTGTGCGCGTGCGTCTATATATATATATATATACATATATATTACATTTGAATTTATAAAATATATATTGATATTTTATTGTTGAAAACCATATTTAGATAGTGATTAAAGTTTTAAGGACAAATGGTTAACACTCCTTTTCTTACAAGAGAGTGTTAATTACATACATAATCGATGATGAAAACCCATAAAATATAACATGCCAGAAGTTTTTCATTTTTTATTATTTATTTATCAAGAACACAATCCTTAAGATATTATCTAACACTATCTAAACTAAACAGCATTAGTTATCAGTGTTCACGAATCCATAATACGCAAGACCTCGAATTAATAATAGAAGACAGAAAATATGGCAGATAACCCAGTCTGCATCAGCTTGAATGGATATGTTGCATGAAAGTTAAACGCACGGTACAAGTACAACTAGGTTATATCCAAAACTTCGTATAGATAAGATCGACGGCTCTTGGATCTAATTGTTTTCAAGGTTTTGAAAACGAAAGTGTATTTGAGAAACAAGTGGGGTGGAAGATGAAGAAACCAGCCATCTCCAACAATGATTGAGATGAGACGGATAGAGAGATACAGATAGAGAGAATATGCTCCCATCTAAATCCAAATACCAATCGATAGGCAACCCCACGTTTCATTTAAGTCAAGAGTCGGATTTTCGATAAATACTTTCGTATAAATGATAAAAGTCTATTGGTATGATTAAAGGGAAATTAGAGTCATATAAAAATTCCTCCAAAAAACCGGTGATGTAGTATTAATTTTTGAAGAAGATTGAGATCAACATGATTGTAGTATTAATATATGTAAGTTAAGTTGGCGAGTCTAAAACAAACCTATTAAAATATTAATACAAGAGAATGTTAGAGTTACCCTCAAGGTAGACAACCTTCTAGAAAAATAGTAGTATATATATAGGTAATAAGTTTTAAAAATTATAATTTTATTATTGATATTTTTAAAACTTAATTGTGATTATATAATTTTAATCTTTTTTAATCATCATAAAAAATAATAATTTATATATATTATAATTAATTAATTATTGTAGTATTAATTATCATTAACATAATATTAATTATAATATTAGTTATTTTCTGAATAAAAATTTAAGAAATGAGATAATTTTTTTAACTTATATAATCATAATTAAATTTTAAAAATATCAATAATAAAATTATAATTTTTTAAACTTATTATTTATATATATATTACTATTTTTTTAGAGGATAGTCTACCCTAAAAGTAGATCTAACATTCTCCTTTAATATAATGTTACATGTTATTGATTAGATATGGCAGTCGTGAGATCCGTGAAACGTATTAATTATTCCGCAGCTCGCGTCGGGTTCGGGTGGCAGAGAAGAAAATGTTATTTGTACTTATCCGTCACGTGTGAGAAGTACGGACCATTGGTACCCAACTGAAAAGAAGGGATTCATTCACAGCAGCGAGCACGTTATGTCACAAGACGACATCGCTCCTCCCCAAGAAAATCAGAAATCAGAACGCGTGTTTCTGGTCCAGCCAGCCACACTGCAGCCCGCCGGGCCGCCGGCCCATTTTATTTTATTTTCCTTCTTTCCTCGTCCTTGTCTGATAGTGATAAATCAGAATGGGCATGCCGGGGCCTCTGCTCTCCTTCTCCTCCACTTTGTTGTCTCCTTCCTTGTCAAATTCGGAGGGAATCTTTTCCTTGCTTGCTTTTTTCTATGTTTTCGTCTTGTCAGTTGTCACTAGTGTCAACCTCTGAATCATCACAAATACTGAACCCTGTGCAGCTGTGCTGGCGAAATTGAAATTCTCTATCGTGTCAATAGTAAATTATTATGATGCACTTGCTTTTTATTATCCATTCCGTACCAAAAAAAAAGATTTTAATAATTTTTTCGCTTAATAAATATTATTTTCAAAGTTTTACTTATTAATTTTCTTATTATATAATAAAATATTATATATATATATATATATTAATAAAAATATGTTATACTTTTTTAAATATAAAATTTTAATAATAAAATAATTTATTTTTTAATATACCATTATTACTACTGTTATTATTTTATACGAAAAAACCACACACAAAATATATATATATTATTATATATATCATGCTCCATATCCACTACTTAAAAAGACCTATAAAAATAAGCGGGATGGATTATAAATTAGACAAACTTATATATACACATACAATTACGAAGTTTGTCCCTCGCATTTAGGCAACCTCTTCTATTTTTACGTTATTAACCTCCTTTTTACCCAATAAAGCAAGAAATAAATTTGAATAATATATAATGTAGACTGTCGGGCTTTGTTATTCATGCTATCCATCCCCTTCCAATCTCTTCAATCCCTAGGCCTCAGCGGCTGAGCCTATTAATATATAAATCATTGCTACGTTATTTATTCACCCAAGTTTTGAATATCTATATAAATCAATGCCACGTTTGAAACATTTATCTTTTTATCTAATAATAATAATAATAATAATAATAATACATTTGATATAATAATATTTAACAGACATATTTTATTTATTTTGACATTAATAATCATGTTTAAAAACTCGTAATTTTATCTGAATTAAAGTTAATTAAATTAATAATTTTTAAAATGTGATATTTATCAACATGATTAATACTATGTTTAGTAACTATTAATATATCATTAACACCGGTAGTGTCATTATTAATCATTAATATATAATTACAATTAATATTAGTATTATTCTTTGATAATTTTATAACAACTTAGGCTACTAATATTTTTATTGATTATAATTTTTATCAATGATATTATCCTTACTAATTATTTGTGTACAATTATAACTAATATCAATTTTTATTTATGATTATTATTATTATTATTATTATTATTATCTTTATCAACAATTTATATATCATTCAAATCAATATTATTTATATTTTCTAATTATTATTAATAATATTTTCATTAGCTGTTGATTCATACTTAAAACAAATACTACCCTTGTTAATTTTTTTATTTAATATTATAGTTAATATTTCTTATGCATATCAATTATTTATAATTTTTTGATAGTTTTTAATTCATAGTTCCAATTAATAGAATAATTATTAATTAGTAAACTATTTCAATTTCTAATTAATATTATATATACTACTTTTTTAATTAAAATTATGTTTACTAATATTTAATAATTATAATCAATAATCTTTACTAATGATATTCACACAAATTATTTCTTTATAATTATAAATATTATTATTTTATAATTATGATTTATATTTTTCTTACAATTATTTTATATATCATTAACAGTAATATTAGATGTACTGATTAATTACTTAAAATTATGATTAATCATATTTTATTAATTCCTAATTTAGAGTTATACTAATAATAATGTCCTTGTTACTTTGCTACTTAAGATTATAATTAATAATTGTTGCATTGATTAATTAATCGTAATCATGATTAATATAACTTTTATACTTATTAATATATAATTAAAATTTATAATATTATTAACATATTAATTAATTATAATTACAATGAATTTTTTTATTGATTATTTAATATAATTGTGATTAGTATATCTTATTTATTATAAATTCTAAATTATAAAATATTTATTTATAATTATAATAGATATCAATTTTTTCTATTTATAATTATAATCAATATTATTCTTATAAATAATTTATATGTCTTTAAAATTATTATTTATTTATTTTCTTTTTAAAATTATAATTAATACTTTGTTAATTATTTTTAATTATGGTTAGTATTATTTTAATAATTATAAATTTATTATTATAATTAATAATTATATTATTAATTAATCATAAATTGCATATTTTATTTATTTATCATTAATAGTTAAAAAATTATTTATTTATTTCATTTTTTATTATATATAAATTAAAATTTTGTTTATTATTTTAAAAAATATTTAATTTTTATTAAAATTTATTTTAATTTTTTAATAATATAAAATTTAAATTTTTTTTTTTTTTTTTTTAATATTTTATAATTTTATTATTTTATTTTTTATTTATTTTATTTTGGTTTATATTTAATTATTTTAGTTTATTATAAATTAATAAATTTTTTTTGATACGAATATACGGCAATAGTGGACTTAAGTGGCGCGGGCGCGGTGATGGCTCGTACAATGCTTAGGATCGAGCCTCGAAGTGCTTCTACTTTTTCTTTAGGACCAGCTCCCATTGTACATATTGGCCTTTTCATTGGTGAGAGCTCGACAGCTCGTACGACATTCATGAATATGTAGTGGGGAGTGTTTGATTGTGTGTGTGTGGGTGTATTTATATTATATATATATACATAAAAGAATTTATCATATTCACACTTGTTATCAAGATTTTTTACTAGATTTGTGGTCGGGTTTAGGGATGGCAATTTTCCCCACGGGTTCGCGGCCCCGTCGGGGATTCCCCGTTCGGGTTCGGGTTCGGGGAAGTAATTCGGGGATCGGGTTCGGAGTCGGGGATTTTTATCGGGAATTAATTCGGGGACAGGTCGGGTATGGATTTGGGGTCCCCGTCCCCGAACCCGCCCCGAATTAAATTTCTTTTCGAATTACCAAATTGGGTGGGCCGAACCTCAGTGCCAACCAGTCCCGTGTTCGGTGACTTCGGTCGGTCTTCCTCGGTCGTTCTCCCCGTTTGGCTTTGGCACTGCCCTGCACCCCGCACACTCACGCAACCCGCAGACTCCGCACCCATGAGTCCATGACTCACTAACTCTCTACTCTACAGCAACTTGAGACAACATCACAACAAGCACTAGCAGTAAGTAACCTCCTCGGCTTGACGGCTCTTCCTGTAAGTCTGTAAGACTGTAACCTAACCAGTGCAGTTAACCTAATTTGTCCCCGACCCCGACTGCCGAGTGTTGTGCCTACTCTCCATCGTTTTTCGCCCAACCCAGCGCGGCAGCGCCTGGAGCAGTGGAGCACTGGAGCTTTTCCCGCGACCACAGACGCCACCAACACAGACCGCCAACCTCCTCAATTCAACATCCATCAGAAGCTCCGACTCTACAATTCCGACCCAGCAATCATCAAAGCATTCGCGAACACCGGCATCGGCATCACAATCGGCGTATCGAACGGCGACATACCCGGGTTAGCGTCCGACCCAGAGACAGCCAAATCATGGATAAACACAAATATCATCCCTTTCTATCCTTCAGCAACATAATACTCGTAACGGTCGGAAATGAGGTTTGTTTTCCAACGACGAGAATATAAAGAACGGGCTCATTCGGCTATGAAGAATTAATGAGTGGGTGAATGGTTTGGGGATCAAGAAGATCAGGTTTGACCGTTTACGTTATGACGGTTTTAGCTTCTTCGGATCCGCCTTCCTTGGGAGATTCGATACTAGTTTTGGGGACTTGTTGTTGGATCAACTGCGGTTTCTGAGCGATACCGGTTCGCCTTTTGCGATTAATCTGTATCCATTTTTCGCTTATCAGAGCGATCGAGACCCGAGACGCTGGCGATCTGTTTGTTTCAGCCGAATCCCGGGAGGGTTTTCTGGTAACAATATCAAGTACATGAACATGTTCGATTATGGCGTTCTGTTTTTTCTAAACGGCTTGCCGTCAGCGTATAGAGAAAAAACATGCGTTGCTGATAAAAACAATAGATAAGAAAGTCGAGATGAATATGATTGTGCTGCCGATAAGTCACTGTTTTGAAAATAAAATTCAATCGGATTTTGATGTAATTGAACATATATCATGCTCTTTCAAGTTAATGCTACTTGGATTCGGGGATCGGGGATCTTATCGGGGATCGGGGCGGGTATGGGGATTGCATCCCCGCGGGGATCGGGTCGGGGATTCCCCGTTAAGAACTAAACGGGGATCGGGTCGGGTTCGGGAATATTTTTCCTTATCGGGTTCGGGGATGGGGATGGGGTCCCCGTCCCCGACCCGCCCCGTTGCCATCCCTAATCGAGTTGGCCTATCGGATTAATCCGATGAATAATGTTTGAGTTTGCATAAGGCAACGTAGCTGCATAAACTTTCACTTTCATATAACTGTATAAGATACAATGTCATTTACTCCAAATGTAGATTAGTTCCAATTCTTCAAAATATTGTCATTATATTAATTTAATTAAAACTAAATTTTGGTGATATTTTTCATTGAAACTACATTTTAAAAAATACTCACTTTATTATACCTAATTTTTCTAGGAACTTGAAAATATATATCATCAGTTCATCACTGTACTGAAATGACCGTCCTTGTATATTTTAAAAATAAAGTTTGACTTATTTTTTCTTAAAATATAATATATTATGTTATAAGAATATAATAATTATATTTGTGTCAAAATATATTTTTATAAAAAATATATATTAAAGTATATTGATAGTTAATGTTTATTTTTAAAATATATAACGAGGGTCTTATTTGTATAGATGGAGTATTTTTATTTTTTTAATGAGGCCTTCCAAAGTATCTGAGGTTGGCATTCCTTTGAAGTATCATGACATGTATGCGTTACAACTGCCAACGTATGTTTATTGAAAGTTGTCAGGTTCTATTCCCCATTGGCTGCTTCGAGCTGGCTGTTCTTGTATTTCTATGGACCATTAACTTTCTCTGATTGTCTCTCTCTCTCTACCTTCTTTATAGGTGTTGTTCTCGGAAACAAGGGATGACGTTCCGATATTGTACGTGCTAATTGTTTGAGCATTAATTATTAAAGAAAAAAAAGTTGACGGCTTTGAATAATTATGAAATTTGTTCATTTAGGTCATTAATTAGTTTTGTTTTTATTTTATTATGTATGTCAGTTTTGTATACCGTCATTTAATTATAGTATATCTAATGTTGAAAGTGTATACATAATACATAAAAAGCATTATTTTCCTACTTGTTTTAAAATTTGACGATGGTTGCCTCGAGAACTTTTGTCCATCAAACCACCAAGGGCGACAACTTTGAGGGAGAGTGGGTTTCGATTTCTTTGGAAGCGGCATGTATATAAGATTAATTACAAATTGCCTCTAAGTTTAAACACGAAACATGTAACTCAACGTGATTATTAAGGAATCTGACGTACTACCTTAAATTTTATCTAGCCATAATCTCGAATAATTGATATCTTAACTTAATCTTAATATTAAAAAATTTATATTTCTACCTTACCTTAATTTCTTAATCATAAATCTAAACTTAATCCAACTATTTATTTTAGATCATTAATATTTTAACGTAAACCTAATCCTAGATGATTGATAAATTAATTTTATCCTAATTTTTTAATCTTTTTTTTTATCTAATTCAAATCCAAATCCAAACCCTAAACTTCTTTTCTTTTTCCCCTTTTCCTTTTTTCTCCTCCTCCTCCTCCTCCTCCCCTCCTCATCCTTGCCTGATTCCATCTCCTCTTGACCAAATCCCCCTGCTTAGCCTTTACCTTGTAGCCTGCCTAGTTAAATTCATCATCACACCCATTCCCTCCCTTGACCCATGGCATCAGTCATTGAAATTTTTTTTTCAAAACCCAACCTCTACCCATGCCAAGTACGCCTCACCCTCTTTGTCAATTCTCGACATTACACAACAACTTCTCTATATATACCCCTCAACACTCTCTTCTCACCTCATTTAATGCCTCGCCAACCTCTCCCCAAACTCCCTCTCCTTTCCCTTTTCTTCCTTATGCATGGTTCAACCGAATATAGCCATTTTTCCTTCAGCAAAACTCTAGAATTTCTCCTCACCTCATGCTGCGAAGTAACCACAACGCGATCATCTCACGTTGCTCACCTTTACCTACTTGAGAAGCTCATGCTTCCCCACCCAAAACTACACCCCTCACCCAACACCACAATGTGGTCACCCACCTTTGGCATCACAAACTTATGTTGTACCATCAAAAACTACACCCTAACCTCACGCTACAACTACTCCAAAACCTCCACCATCTCACGCAACTCTACCTCTCTAACATGCCTTATTCACGACTCCTCTTCCCCTCAACGTGAAGAGCTCACTCAAACCTCACCTAGTTGTGTGAGTCACTCACGCAACCTACCCTTTTGTTGTGTTAGTAGATTAGTTGTTGAGCATTCTCCATATAGGAGAATGTGTATCGACATTTAGAAGGTCTACTAGAAAAATAAGGCCAACAATCTAGTGTGACTATTATGTTTAGTGGCTAAAATCTAACTATCATGTTTGTGTTGTCAATGGCCCCAAAAAAGTTTATGTAAGGAGTAGTTTGAAATATGAGTTACGGTATAATTAATGCTATAAATGATGAGATAAAATTCATGAAGGTTATTGATGTCTAGGACCTTGTATAGTTACCTGATGGAGGTACGCCTATTGGCTAAAAGTGAGCCTTTAAGACTAAAAAGGACTCTTGAGGGAAAATTCATTGGTATAAAGCTAAACTAGTTGCTAACAGTTCATTTCACATGTTAATGGCACTTGTAGCTCATTTTGATTTTGAATTACAAGAAATGACCTTTCAAAATGGTGAGCTAGGGGAGAAGGTATATATGAAAGAACCTAAAGATTTTTCCTCTAGTGAAGACGGTAATTTAATACAAGCTTAAGAGAGTTATATATAGATCAAAATATGCTTCCCGATAATGGTATCTATGTTTCCATGATCCTATCTCTTCATTTGGTCTTGAAGAGAATGTTAAGGATCTGAAGGCATACTCTAAGGTTAGTGCGAGTGAAGTGCATTTCATTGAGCTATATATGGATAAAGGTTTACTCACATGCTATGGTAAAGGGATGCTTGGTGAAGTAAAATAGTTTCGTAAACATGTTGAGGTCCATTGCCACTTTATTCAAAAAACAAATTCTTGCTGGACTTATTGATCTCTCCCACATTCCTACCCGAGATCATATTGTTGATGAACTCACTAATTGCCTCTTTACGGGCATGCCTATCCACAACTGCTTCCTAAGCTAGGCATGACTAGTCTCAATCCAACTTGCGCGTGCAAGGGGATGCTGGAATACCAGCTTCCTAGTGCCACGGGAGACGCACATCAGCAACCACCTCCCAAATTCTCTTCCAAAACAACAATTTTCTCTCATTGCATATGACCTGCTGTAGTATGAGATACTAGTGGAACTAATTTTATCTTGTACGTAGTTATTGGATAGGATAAATTCTCTGTTTCTTAGTTAGGATCCATTCTCCTTAAGTGTGTAGATATATATGTATGGGACTGTTTTTTGGCGTGTGATTATGTATTTATCTCACCGATTACTAATGAGATCTTCCTTTTCTACACCGTGGGCTGTTGTACTTTATCAATTTAATTTACACAGAAAATAAAATTATTAAAATTTATATAAATTTTCAACAATTATAATGAAAACGGCCGTTGAAGGCCAGAATATTTCCCAAACCATTTATAAGGTCTTCCACAACAACGGCGTAAAATTTTTTTTGCGTCCGTTGCGTCGGCGTAATACGCTACAACAATAAATCAAAAAATTCAATAAAAAAAAGAAGGCGCAATTTCTTGCGCCGAATCAAAAAATTTACCGGCCATATGTTACTGAAATCGTACTTCATTTTAAACATTTAAAATATAAAATAAAATTTAATTATATTAAAATAATTTTAAAAGATATATTAACTTTTTTTTTGCTCCTTCGTTGCAGATGCTCTAAAGGAATTTATGACGGAAATCACGTATAATTACTCATTCTTATTTTAACATGCATGCAGCTGTTTGACAGCGGTGGTGGTACTAATTATTTGCCCCCTACTCCTATGCCAATTATTATTGACCGGTAGCGGGTCATTTTCGAACAGATAATCGCACGTTCCTGTGGTTCACACCTTCTCCACATGCTCCACCCATAGGGTAATCAAACTAAGCTTAAGTGGCTCGTTCAAGTGCTCTCAGGCCTCCTGCAGCAAGGTCTTTGTCGGGCTAATTATCGTGTTAAGAAGGAATGTCTATATTTATGAATCAAGACCTGAGAGATACCAAACCCATTCATATCGATATAAAGTAGGTACACCATAGAATAGCCAACAAAATTTTCCACACAGAATCGACGACGTGACCTATAGCATGCGGACATTTTTTAAGTTTTTATCCTTCTTACGTTATCTTTTTTTGTTCCTCTTGGAACCACTTGGAACCTAAAGGCGAAATCCCTCGCTCCCAGGGTTCCTAACCTGTCTGTCCGACAGCCTGATTGAAGGAGGTAAATCACGGTATTCAGCGGTCAGGGAGCAGGTGCCCACATCCGTGGTGTCCACAAGGAGTCACCCCACATTGAAGGGTTGAAACTCCCACGCTGCGGCTGCCACGAGTATCGAACCCGGATCACTTGGAAACCAACTACTTGAACCTCGATTACTGAGGTACGCCCGTGCGGGCATCTTTTTTTTTTTTTTTTGTTCCTCTGTAATTTATATCTTTTGCTTTTTCATCATTCAAGGAAAAAAAAAAGGTACGCCATACAACCAATTCATTGACAATGGAGCAGACAAAGAAAATGATGAATTGAACTGATCCCTTGATACAACGAAAGCGATTGATAACTACCGAATACTCACACAATCCATTAGTTACGAATTGAAATTCACACGGAACTGACGTCGGCATATATAGAATTCGTTTACAATATGCAGTCTAGGTAAATTAAAATTAATTATTATTATATATGCAATGTTCATATAGATTATAATTATTTCTCAACTCGCAGGAACTCAGATCCTATATATAACGTACTTTTATTAGTATTTTACCTAAAACAAGTAGCTTGATATCTCTGCACGACAGAAATTAGTAAGACAATGATGAATGAATCGGACTAGTATATGATACAAATGGCTAAACATACGTTACACGATTGATGTGTTTCGTACCTACTCATTAGTATTAGTTTTTTTTTTCTTTTTTCTTTTTTGAGCAGTGGGGGGTTGGCTTGGGGGGGGGTGCGTAACATGTGGTCTGGATTTCCCCTGATCTAAACCATGATTTGATATTTTGAATAGCCAGCATTATAATCCCTTTTTAACAAACACAAGTAATGCCAATTCCAGCTGACTAGTATAGAACGATATTTAAATCGTATTAGATCCAGAACTGAATCGCTATTACAGATATTATTCTTGATCCCATGTTAAATTTGTGTCGCCTACGTGGTTTTTTGACTGCTTATATACTTTCCATGTGATTGTGATACTTGAATTCGGAGAGTGGCCAGCAAAACAGAATTTTATATGCATAAGACGCCATGCTTATCATGTGCCTTCCTAGTACATTTCGGTATAACGGAGTTTTCTTCCACTCCACACGGGCCTCAACCCATCATTCGCCTTCTTTCGTTTAACTAGTGTAGGGTAAATTAATAGTAATTTTTTTGGGTATTGTTATAAAGAAAACAGATTTTTACTCGGTGGAAAATAATTTCTGAAACTAATCTTAATATCGGTAATTTTTTTCGAAGCAACTCCCCTCGCATCGGTAAAATTTACCGAAGCCAAACATTGTGCTCAGCGATTTCAGCCGAAAGCAAGCTTGACAGTCGGCAATAATTGCCGAATTTGGCCAAGGCCATCGGCAATAATTGCCGATTCCCCCTTTTTTTTCTTTTTTTTTCGACGATTACGGTCGAACATCCCAATTTATTTTGCATTAGATACAAATGTTTGTAAATAATTTTTATTTATAATTAAAAAAAATTCAGAATCTATATAAATATTTTATACAAAAATTTAAATTAACATATTTACAATTAAAAAAATATATAATAAGTTTAGTTATATATTTATTAAGGATCGGCAATTTTACCGAAAATCCGCATGGGGTTCGGCATTTTCAGCCGAATATTAGCTAGATCATCGGCAATAATTACCGATGTGTATCATCCCTATTTTTTCCTTCCGGCAATTTTGAAATAATAATTATTTATAATTTAAAGAATTCATATTTTGTACAAAAATTTAAATTAACATATTTACAATCACATAAAAAAATTCAATAAATAACTTTAATTAAACTTATAAATTTATGTATATTATAGGAAGAGAAAAAAAAATATTAAAACAAAAAAATTAATTACCTCATATCTTCGGGAAAGATTGCCGAACATAATATAAATCGGCAATAATTGCCGACCCTCCCCCACCTCTTTGTTTCATCTCTATCATGAATAGTTGCTTCCATCCTCAATAATTTCTATATATCGGCAGTAATTGTCGATGCCTATCATCCCAATTTTTTTTCTTTCAGTAATTTTGAAATAGTTTTTATTTATAATTTAAAAAATTCATAATCTAGATGTATAATATAAATATTTTGTACAAAAATATAAATCAATCAAATAAAAAAATTCATTAAATAACTTTAATTAAACTTATAAATTTATGCATATTATAGGAAGAGAAAAAATATTAAAATAAAAAACTTAATTACCCCATATATTCGGCAAAGATTGCCGAACATAACATAAATCGGCAATAATTGCCGACCCTCCCCCACCTCTTTGTTTCATCTCCATCATGAATAGTTGCCTCCATCCTCAATAATTTTTATATATCGGTAATAATTGCCGAATACTTTTTTTTAATTATAAAAATGTAATAAAATTTTATAATATTATTTTTCTATAATTAACAAAAATTTCATGATCTAGATCTATATTATATATAAATTTTATGTTAAAAATTTTGAGTTTTTCAAAAGTAGCCTTTAAATAAAATTGTATCGATAAAATTTGTTACCTTCCCATCGGTTAAAAATACCGATGCTAAATCTTAACTAATTTAAATTATTTAGAAATAAAAATAAATTTAATCAATATCTATTATAAATATATCTAAAAAATATAAATTATATATACTAATTAATATTTTTAAATCAGTAATATATGATTTATTATGAAACAAATAAGTTTTTGTCAAAAGTAGCCATTATTTTAGTATTTTAAATCTTATTGAATTAAATTTATACATGGAGGTTAGGACAAAATTTATTTTCCATGGAGTAAAATTTTATTTTCCAAATAATAAAAACTGTATACTATCATCTGATTCGAAAAGATTTGAAACGGTAAAATAATGCGTACTTCTGACAAAAAAATATTTGCTTGACAATGAATCATATATTATTGATCTTGTTGTTGGTGTTTCGGCAAGTTTGGCCGATAGTAGTGGAATCATATACAATGAAACATATGCTGGTGGGGATAGGAAATATTTGTGGCTTCTGCAACACTGATTGTATCGTAGGATGGTACGTAAAATAAATATACTGTTGCAAATATTTGTAAATAAAACTATTGCAGGATGGTATGTGATTCTCGTGAAGTTAAGAACAGGAAAATTTTTTGTCAGATGCGTGTATAATTATTATAGTTTCTGTTCGAATCCTTATATATAAAGGAACAGCTTATCATTCATATTCTTCAACTCAATATTTCTATTCTGCAGAAACTTTGTTAGTCAAAGGTTGAGATAAAATTTTTTAACATTTGTTAAACACTCACAATGAATAATGAATTTGGAAGTTCTTCAAACTACGAAGAGTTTGAAACTTCAATAGGGTACGATGAGTTCGAAAGTCCGATGAACTACAAAGATGGGATCAGAACCCCATCGTATTATGATGATAGATTTACAATACCGAGAAGCTATGGATATGTAGAAGATATAAAAATGCATTCTCCCAATATTAATTACAACTTCAACGAAGAGGTAAAATATTATTTTTTAAGTATTGTAAATTGTGGGGACAAAATTAGTTACATGAAATTTATAGTTTTTTGTTATTATATTATTATGGTAAACTCATTTTTTCAGGACATGGAGAATACATCTTTTACGACTGAAAATTATCAGAGATTTTTTGTAACGAATCAAATATTTTCAAATCGAGATGAACTTGTGACATGGGTTAAGAAAATGGGTAGAACTCATAAGATGATTTTGATTATCAAAGGTTCTAGAAAAGGAAATGGTATAGGGGCGGGTAGAGTCTCGATAAGATGTGAACGAAGTGGTACGTACATCCGTACTAGACCAACAGATACCGAAGGTGCACGTAATACATGTTAAAAAAAAGATTGTCCTTTTTTATTATTGGTGTTGAAAATAATAATGCTAGATGGCAAGCGGTAGTTAGGAACGAGACACACAATCACGAATTGGCTAATTATGACTGAGGACATGTTGTTCTTGGTAAGTTGACAGAAAATGAAGTTCAATTTGTTGATGAACTTATCACAGCTAACGTAAAGCTACGGCAAATCATACCACTTATTCAAAAATAATTTGAAGGTAATGTAAGTATGAAAAAGCATATTTATAATGCTCAACAGAAGCTTAGGTCCGAAGAAATAGACGGTCAAACAATGTTACAGCATGTTATGAGTATGTTGGTTGAGAATCATTATTTTCAATGGCATTGAAGTGAGCCCCAATCAAACGTAATAAGTGAACATCTGTTCGCACATCCCATATCTGTTAACATTTTACGTGCATTTCCTTTTGTTTTTCAAATGGATTGCACGTATAAGACAAATAGATATGGAATGCCCTTACTTGAAGTTGTCAGACTAACACCAAAATAATTGAATTTCAACGTTGCATGTGCATACATGTCATCTGAGAAGGAGAAAAATTATTTTTGGGTACTTGAGAGATTAAAGAGCTTAATGGATCCATATATGCTTCCAACCACCATTATTACCGACCGAGAACTTACTCTTATTTCAGCTGTGGAACATATTTTTCCTACTTCAAAACATTTATTATGTAGATTTCATGTGAATAAGAATGTGGAGGAAAAGTGTAAGAAACTCTATGGTTGTTCATCGTTCGCACGTGGTTTTATGTCACGATGGAAAATTTTGATAGATGCCACAGACGAACAAACATACGAGGCACGACTATTGTCAATGGAGGAAGATTACAGAAGCATGCCCAGCCTAATTTCGTATCTAAAGACGAATTGGCTACAACCTTTTAAACATAAAATTATTGCAGCATTCTTTGGTGGCGTGTTTCATATCCATCAACTTACAACGAATAGGTATGATTTATATTTTATCGCTTAGTATAGCTGATTTAGCTTCTTTTATGTTGATAAAGTTAAGTAATTAAATTTTTGTTATGAACAGGGTCAAAGGAGCTCATGGATCTCTAAAAAGATTCCTGGAGACATCACGGAGCAGCTTTAATACAAAGCACAAACAAATGCACGTGTTCCTCGAATTACAACATGATGAGATAAAAGCATCGCTGGAGAGGTCTCGTTCAACACTCCTCATTTTGCTACAAGTGATCTTTATACCAATTTGAGGGGTCATGTTTCTTTATATGCAATGAAGTTGGTGAACAATGAGTGTCAGAGACTTGATCATGTACGTACGAATGATGATTTATGCGGATGTTACATGCATCGTACACACGGGATACCATGTACGCATGAAATTAAAACATACATTCATAACTACATGTCAATCCCCCTTTTGGCTATTCATCCGTTTTGGAAGAAACTCGACATAGATAGGCCGATTACTCCACCGATACCCCAAGAATCATTAGATGTTGCATCTCATTTACTCCATATTTCCATGGAATATGTTATGCGCTAGCCACCAGAAATACAGAATTAGTTGGCCAGAGAGATATTTAATATTGCAATTCCCCAGAGAACGCCTCTCCACGAGCCACTAGTGCAGCAGCACAGGGGTCGACCAAGGAACTCCACTAGAAGGGAACAATCTAGTTGGGAGTATACAGAACAACAATTTTCTAGTCGTCCCAGATCAACTCAACGTCGGGGTCGGGGTCGAGGGTGGCAATCGGCATTTTTGTCATCAGGCCAATTTTAATTTACATATGTGACTCAGATGAATCGACATATAGTTCCTTATATTAGTAGCTGGTGTAATGTTTTAGGAGATGGGAATTGTGGTTTCAAAGCATTGGCTTCTATTATACTAGGAGATGAAGAACGGTGGGTTCATATTCGTACCGACTTATATCACGAGATATTGGCGAGACGATAGTTGTACGAGAATGTGTTCGTATATGAAAACGTTGATCAAGTTCTTAATACTATTGCCCACTGGGAAGGGCCAGCTCTGATGGCACACTGGATGGAAATGCTTGATATTGGTCATGTCATTGCAACCCGTAACTGTGTGTTGTTCACATATTACTCATTGAATGCATGCATCTCATTCCTACCTTTAGTGGCTATGAACAGAATTCAAGGTCCTGAAAATGAAGTCACTATATTTTTCTTGCAAGACATGAGTCACTACATATCGGTGAGCACTAAGTTTAATGAAGATTTTTTCCATTTCAATATGATATGAATGGCTAACATAATAATTTTTTTTGATAGGTATATCTTTTCAAAAATTTTCCACTCCCATCAGTACATACAAATTAGAATAGATATCATGATAGCAGTGTTTCAATGTGGAATACCCAATATTCTTCAAGATTCGAACAATGGCACGCATTGGTACATGATGACTCACAAGACCCTCATCCTTTATCTTCGGACTCAACTTTAATATAGAATTGTTGTAACTTTTTCTTTATTTATTTGTGTTTACATCCTTTGTAACATGTACGTCCTAATTTTATTAAATATATCATAATTTCTATCACGAAGATCTAAACTGTGGATATATAATAAAACACTTGACATGGTGTTGATGAATAAGGATAGGAAGATATTTATTGATTAATAAAACACTTTATTCGTGTTGGAAAATACTAGACCTCACTATTTTTCCTTGAATTCTCAGCTAAATGCTGACTTTTGAAAACTGAGATTTTGTGAGCTGACATAATAACACGGTTTCCATCATTATGAAGCTCATTCCTACCGTGTCTCTTATTCCTTCATTATCTCTTGATGAAATTTGAACACAAATAGTCAAACCTAACATATAAATCTCGTACATCAATGGTAAAATAAAAACGAAAGTTGGTATTAATTCTAACAAACATATTTTAATGTTTTTACATAATAATACGGTAATACATCAAGTTCATTACAAATGGCCACGCCGAGGTGGAGTAACTCCTAATCACGCACAAGGGTTTCGATACATGTAACTAACTAATCATAATTTGGAGCTGGCTCTCCCCTCAAATACAATCGACGGATAGTTTTACGTGCTTTGTTCAGACGTTTTTCGGCTGGTATATGATGATCATCGTTCGCATGTTCAGCCAAATATTCTTCCATCGTAGCCAATATATATCTATGCATTCTCGGAACATACCAATCCATATAATCATCCACTGAACATGCGAACGATGATCATGGGTATTCAACCGCTGGTCCAAAAACATCCGGGCCCAAAATATGTTCATACCTCCAGAACCATTGGTTGAGCATGTGTGTATAGTATACTTTGTACTTCTTGAGGGAAAGACCTCTGTATGAGTTTCTAGTTGGCTTGATGGGCTCCTCAGGGATGACTTGTGTATAACTGAATTGCCTTGTCACTCTATCTGGCATATGTGGTTCAACTTTCTCCAAACAGTGCATACATGCGTGATAGAATGCCATACGGTAATATCTATATGGATCAGCTACTCCATATGGATCCCAATTGACCTTTCACGAAAATATTCAAGTAAATATGGATATCACAGACATAATATAGTAATTTCCATAATGTTTTTTGCATACCTTTGATGCAAACATAACATCAATCTTTGCCTGAAAGTACTCGAGCATCTCGAATTTCTGGCCACAAGACCACCTCATACAACGAGGATGGTCTGGATTATACCTAGATCTTTCCACTCCAAACCCCAGAAAGTATTCATATATCCACGTCTGTCATAATATTCGATTGTTAGCCATCATAACGAATATAGAGTATGTAATATATGTATATATATATTGATTATAAAATTACTTGTAATAGAGTGATACATCAGACATTTAAGCAGCGTCGGCTCTAGAAACCATACCAAGTTGTCGATATAAAAAATCAAGTGTGGCTGCACCCCATGCATAACCTTCAACCCTGCTAAGATCTTGAAGAAAAATGATAAAGTATGTATTAACTTTATCAACCGTCTTATAGACAAACAACGATAAGCCGATCAACCATAATATATACCCGATCTCTTTTTCCTCGTCCTCTAACCAGTATGATTCACATACTTCTTGCAGCCATTTAAATGGAAGCCTACCCTTTCGAGTGAATTCATTCACTTACATTTCCTCCATCCCAAATAAGGCACCCATTGCACCAATCATTTGTCCACGCGTGTCCACCGTCATGTCCAAATGTAATGGATGACCATCAACTCGTAGCCCTAATATACGATGTATATCTAAAAGAGTGATCGTCATCTCCCCCATGGCATATGAAAGCTATTAGTGTCTGGTTGTCATCCCTCAATAAATGTTGAAATAAGCGGCACATTCACATGCTCAAATGTGCAAGATGGACGGTGTGATAATCCTGTTCGTCGTATCAGAGCGAACATCCTATTATTGACGCTTCCTAGAAAACTTCTTAAAACCTCCTGTCTCGTGTGGATTTTGGGACAACCCCGATCCTGATCAATACAATAAGCAAATGTAATGCATATATTAAACTTACCTTTCCTAACCATAAATCTAAAGCTGCATGACCGCCAAAGCTAGGAATCAAATCAGAAATTATTGGACCTCCAGGACATGGCCCAAGCAAGTACCATTCATCCTTTAATTGTATACTCTCTTCATCTTCACTAGCTTCAACAGCATCCCTATCATGATGATCTCTATCCTCCTCCTCTTCCTCCTCCTCCTCCTCCTCCTCATCATCATCATCATTATCATTATGCACATAAGTCAATGACGATGCTCCCATAGCAGGCTGCACCGGTGAGGTAAGAAAATCTATATATTTTGTAGATAATGGAAAACCTCCTAACTCGGAACCTCTGTACCCTGAACCTCCAACCGCAGAACCTCCATACCCAAAACCTCCAACCCCAGAACCTCCATACCCAGAACCTCCAACCCTAGAACCTCCATACCCAGAACCTCCAACCCCCAAACCTCCAAATCCCGGATCTCCTGCCCCCAAACCTACATACCCTCCAAACCCCGTTGTGCCAACATCAGCCACAAATGATGGACGACCTGCATAGTCTGCAAATTATGGAAATTTATGACCTTGTTGACTAGACCTTGGTTCTTCAGGAACTTCTGCATATTCTTGTTGTTCTGATGCTTCTTCCGGTTCTTGTTCTTCAGATTTTTTACCTCGTCGTAATCCTTTGGTAATACTCCTTCCGAAATTTCGCAAACGAGCCATCGGCGTAGGTAGCTCAGTAGCAATTCTGTTACGTCGTGAAGAAGCAGTAACATGACGATCATCAGTTCTATCTACTACTTTGTCTTGTCTACGACTCATCTGAATTTCAATAATAAATGCATTAAGTCAATTATAATTATGTATATGAATTGAAGGTAATACGTGATAACATAAATAAAACCTAATTACATACATGAAATTAATATAATTATTAAATATCAACCCATATTATGATAGCGAAAGAGATATGTATACTCAACTATATAACTAAAATACAATCTCTTAAATTAATCCTCTACTTTATTAATTAAATATATCAACAATATTTGTATTACTTACTAGTATGAGTTTAGTATAATATAACAACTAAAGTATACTTAATTATGGTATGTCCTCATCTATTTTTTCAATAATCCAACCAGAATTATCCAAATATATTCCATAAAAATTAGCAAACTAATTAAATATAATTCAAATATAAACATATTTAATCTATTATAAATACATTTAACAAAAATATTAAACAAATCTAACCTAATTATCCTATCAATATAATTAAAAACATTCACCAATAATCCCCATCACATAACAATATTTAACATATTTAATGAAAACATAAATAAATATAATAAACATCTAATCATATATAAATAATACAATAACATAATTAACAAAGTATTAACAAATCTATAAACATAATAAACAAATTTAATCAACTTAACCATAAATAAAATATATCATTAACAAATATCATTAATAAACCTTAATTAATATATACAAATTATATATCCTAACAAATTGCCAAAACTCTACAATAGAGAGATAATTTACCGAATCTATATTTAAGTAATTTACGAGAGCATAATTATTATAATTAATAAAACATAATTAATATAAATAATTACATATCCAAAAAATAGCCAATACCCTACAATAGAAAGATAATTTACCGAACCTATATTTAGTTAAAATATTAGTGCATAATCAATATAATTAATAAACCATAATTAATATATATAATTATATATCCTACAAATAACCAAAACTATTGAATAGAGATAATTTACCAAACCTATATTTCATTAGAATATTAGAGTAAAATTAATATTATTAATAAACTATATTCAATATATATAATTTTACATCCTAAAAATAACCAAAATCCTATAATAGAAAGATAATTTACTAAAACCTAGATTTAATTCAAATATTAGAGTATAATAAATCTAAAAATATATTTTCCAAAATTAATCAATTAACCATAATCAAAATATATTATTAAGATAGATTATAATTAACAAATTATTATTATTAAATATAATTATAATCATTAAGCTGATACCCTAGCGATAATACATGCGAACCTATCTTTAATTAAATTATGACAACATAATTAATATAATTAATTACACATCAAAGATATAGCCAATACCCTAGAATAGAGAGATAATTTACCGAACCTATATTTAATTAAATTATGAGAGCATAATTATTATAATTAATAAAACATAATTAATATATATAATTACACTTCCAAAAAATAGCAAATACCCTATAATAGAGAGATAATTTACCAAACCTATATTTAGTTAAAATATTAGTGCATAATCAATATAATTAATATATATAATTATATAAAGATATAATTTACCAAACCTATATTTAATTAGAATATTAGAGTAAAATTAATATTATTAATAAAATATATTCAATATATATAATTTTACATCCTAAAAATAACCAAAATCCTATAATAGAAAGATAATTTACTAAAACCTAGATTTAATTCAAATATTAGAGTATAATAAATCTAAAAATATATTTTTCTAAAATTAATCAATTAACCATAATCAAAATATATTATTAAGATAAATTATAATTTAAAAATTATTATTAATAAATATATTTATAATTATAATTATAATCATTAAGATAATACCCTAGCGATAATACACGTGAACCTATCTTTAATTAAATTATGATAGCATAATTAATATAATTAAAAAGCCATAATTAATATATATAGTTATACATCAAAGATATAGCCAATACCCTAGAATAGAGAGATAATTTACCGAACCTATATTTAATTAAATAATGAGAGCATAGTATTTATAATTAATAAAACATAATTAATATATATAATTACACTTCCAAAAAATAACAAATACCCTACAATAAAGAGATAATTTACCGAACCTATATTTAGTTAAAATATTAGTGCATAATCAATATAATTAATAAACCATAATTAATATATATAATTATATATCCTACAAATAACCAAAACTATAGAATAAAGATATAATTTACCAAACCTATATTTAATTAGAATATTAGAGTATAATAAATCTAAAAATATATTTTCTAAAATTAATCAATTAACCATAATCAAAATATATTATTAAGATAAATTATAATTAAAAAATTATTATTAATAAATATAATTATCATTATAACCGAAACCCTAGCAACAAACTTAATCATCTAGATCGGCGCTGGTGCCCGAAGTCGTCTCCCGGGAATCGGCACAATTTGCCGAAGCAACCCCCTACATTGGCAAAATTAGTCGATCTAAACACTTTTCTTCGGTCGATTTTGCTGAAACCCACGCCTCCCTTCAGCCCGTTTTCCCGAAACCCACCCCTCCCTTCGGTCCATTTTGACGAAGCCTAGCAGCAGAATCGGTAGATTTTGTCGAAAGCAAGCAGATCTGTCGATCTCCTTAATAAAAAATGTTCTTACATCTACTAGATCTAAGTAATAAAAAAAATTCATACTAGATCTAATTAACAAAAAAAATTATACTTACAGATAATTATACATTATAAATTATAAATAAAAAATAAAAAATCAAACTTACCTTAAATATGTTGTTGTTGGTTGAAAATTCTTCTCGTAGAAAGAAGGAGGAGAGCACCGGCAATAGAGAGAGAAGAAAGAAAGGTGGATGTGAGAAAGGATCGGTCAAAAATAAAAGAACACACTGTTAAGGGATAAGGGGCATTATTGTCTTTTACTGCACAAATGTTTTCTGCGCAGTAAAAACATGTTTGCCAAATAACAGCTACGATTTTTTTTAACCAACATCATAGTTACTTTTTTTCTAGGGAAAAGAAGAAGAAGAAAGTATCACTACCTTTTATATAAAAGGAAAGCCACATAGTATCTTATATATAAATCAAGATAAAGATCGCCAAATAAAAATTAATATTAAAATTCATATAAAAGAGTCCCTATGAAAATCACTGCTATACTCTCAACCCCTATCACAACCTTGTTCTCACTCTCATCTTTTGTCCTAAAGAGGTAGTGTATCTTTAAAAATTATTACAGAAAGTCACATAGTATCTTTTATCTCCTTTTCTAGTTGTATTTTTAAAATCCACCAAGTTTGAGCAAATGAGCTTCTATTCGAGACCGATTTCAAAGAATTTTTCACATATTTGGCATCCACATAGATTGAAAAATTAGAAACATTTTCATCATCTCCAATGTTAATAAGGTTCAAATTTCTTAGTCTCTTTATTAAGGTCCTAGCTTGCTATACCAAAAGTTAGAGGATTCAACCACGTAAATAGAAGCACCAGAAACACTTACATTAATATACTCAAAAATAAAGTTCAGTATAAACAAACAATTAACCAAGTAATTAACCATTTTCCACAAATAGCCTGCTTCTTGTGATCACAACTTTGTCAAATTCAATTATAATTTTCATGCCATCTTTGTTAAGTAACCCACTAGATACAAGATTCCTATGCAAGTAGGGTACATAAAGCATATCATTCAAGGCTAATGTTTTTTTCCAGAAGGTGAGTTGAAGGAATACCTTTCCTTCACCAAGTATCCCCCAACAGTTATATAGTTTCCCATACATAGGCACTTGCCTTCTCCTCCATCTTTAAAGTTATCTCCCATGGAAAATACAGCTTGTTTCACTTCTTAAGTAGTTGGAATGTGTAAAAGGCTTTCCCCATTAGTAGGTGATAGTATTGAATCCAACTTACATATATCTAAGTGAATACTCTGTAGTGAATTTGAGGATTGGTCTAGGAACTACTTGTAGATCTAGGTGATTTATTTGGTAATTTATGGCTCACTTGCAAGTGCTCTATCTACAACATCCAATAAGTTATGAATTTTGTTTATGCTTTTCCTTGCTTGCACAATAGCATAGCATTACCTAGTGCTCTAGTCACCAGAACTAATGCACGTGATGTGAAAATTTTGTTCATAAAACGTTTCTTCCTCTCAGGCTCAATTTTTCCATTTGGTAGCAATAAGTCTTTCTTTCCGGATCAACTCATCATTCTAAGGTTTTTGCATTAATTGGGACTTGATCTCATTCCAAGATTGCCAAGCTTGTTTAGCTTCAACAGATGCATGTCCATCACCCCCTTTCATTTGCTTCAATAAGGTGTTAAGTAGTTTAAATTTAGCCACAACTTTATATGCCCACTCCCATTAATCTAATTTAACATACCTTTCAAACTAGGGGAGAATCAATTATTATTATTGATTAATAGCATATTAGAGTTGAAAATTATTATTATTATTATTATTATTTATTATTATTATTTATTTATTTAATTAAAAATCTAATTTAAAGTGTCAATTGTTATATAATAATCATTAATAAGATATTAATAGTTATATAACAATTAGTATCACATAAATTATTACGGATGATAATTAATGCATTATTATTAGTTATATGTTATTACATAATAAAAACTAATTATCATTAATGAATAAAATTATTATTAACTAATTCATTCATTCATAATAGTTAATTTATGATTCATAATATTATTAATGTCAATAAATTTTATGAATTAATACTTTTTATTATTAACGTTATTAATTTTGTTTTTGTGATGAATAATAATTATTATTATTTTATAGTTGTTAATTATGAATAAATTATTAAATATTTTATATTCATTATTTATAATTTATTTTTAAAATATTTTAATTTTTTTATTGTTAATTATTCATTATCCATAATAATTATGATATTATTATTATTATTAATTATGGTATAATAATGTATTATTAGTTATTAGTTATTAGTTATTAACAATAATTTTTTTATTATCATTATTACCATTCTTATTATATTATTTTTAAAATAAGTTAATAATACTAATAGTCATTAATCAATAATTATAAATATTATTATTAATTAATGATTTTGGGTTTAAGAGTTTATAGGATTAAGGGTAAAATGGTAAAATTACATCTATCAAACCTCAAAATTATAAATTATAGTTAATAAAATATTACATGTTATAATTGTTATTATAAACTATTTCATTTCATTCTAAATAAATTACGAAATATTATTATTACTTCAAACACAAATAATTTGTGTCGACCAAATATTACTGTATTATTTTTTTATATTATATTCAAATGATGAATTAAGTTAGTTAAATAATACATATAACACCCCCAAAATTTTCACCCAAAATTTATAATTGAAAATTTTCATTTGTTATGAAAAACCATGCACTAAAAACAGTGGGAGCTACCACTGTAATCAGTACAAGATTAACCTCTGACTAATATCATACTAACCATAAAACTAAATGTACTAAAATTATTAACTCGAATAATCAATATAAACCATAATAGTTCAATGTTCATTATACGCAAATGTCACAGCTAGTACAGAATGGAAATTAAGTATAAAAAACGTCCACTATGAAGGAAATAAAAATGATAGGAAAACAAAAAAATGACAAGTTTGGAGAACACCCTCTTGGACTCCATACCAGGTACATCTGGCCATAACTTAGACCCGCCCAAGGCATCACAAGCAACAAAATCATCATAGGCATCATCTCCTACCTACACAGACTTAGAAAGGGCCACTACTTGTGGGAATTAGCAGCACCCATAAAAGGGGTGATCAGTATACTACGTATTGAGTAAGGTAACCATATGGCTAAGACATAACATAACATGGAAAAGGTAGATAATGCATGCAATAAGTCATTCAGATTCATCACCATTACTAGAATTTAGGAAATTAATATCGTCTTTACACATCTCTTTAATTATATCCACGTAAGTATAGGAACCCCACTATTATAGTTGGTGGATCATAATACACTCCAGGACAGGATGCTCCTGGCCATTATTATTTTCCGGTGGATTAGTCTCCGAGGTAAAATACTCCTGGCCACTATTTTTATCAGTGGATCGGTTTGACCTTAACTCACATGGTGTTCTACTATAAGCTATTCGTATTTTTCTCATGATTTGTTATCATCCAATGTTTGGTTTATTGAACTCGGGATAATTCACCATTATAGTTGGTGGATTAGA
The DNA here is from genome assembly GCA_030549775.1 of Tamarix chinensis. Taxonomy (NCBI): domain Eukaryota; kingdom Viridiplantae; phylum Streptophyta; class Magnoliopsida; order Caryophyllales; family Tamaricaceae; genus Tamarix; species Tamarix chinensis. Next base: position 6,393,565 of record CM060177.1, on the reverse strand, counting down.
AAGAACTCTAGGGTAGAATGCACCTATCCACTATTATTCATCGATGGATCAGTCTCCAAGACAAAATGCATCTGGCCATTATTCTTGCCTGTGGATCAGTCTAGACTCGCCCAATAGTCTTCCACTTTAAATGGTTAGTATTTTTTTTTATGGAAAATAATATACAATATATTTTTAACTTAGAACCATCATGTATACCCTTTCCCCCGTTTGTTTTTACTTCTCCATACTTTAACCTATAATCACTTGCAACTTTTTATTTTACTTCACATGCTAGGAAGAAACCAGAAAATTGTCATTCGAAGCGAAGAACCTTTGCTGTCAACCGCTGCCCTTCTCTAATCTCTTCGTTGGAGTTTTTGCTCATTTTTCCTCTACTTTAATTTATTGGCGTCGATGTTCTCTCTCTCTTCTCACAGTGTGATCATTATTTCTTTGTTCTTCTTATCTTTACATTTTAAGCTTTTTATATAAATTTCTCTATTTCTAAATTTTGCTTGTGTCTTGCATATTCAAACTCGTTTATGTTTATTTATACTATATGTAATGTTGTAGTGTATATATGTACATTGCATGTTATTAATTTTTTGAGTTGATATGTCTTGTGGAGATGGAAAATTGTTTACTAGATATATTATTAAACCATTTCTAAAAATGTTGTTGTGGTGTATATGCAATCTAGGTATGCTGGTATTTTTTATTGACTTGGTTAATATTGTTAGATTCCTAATTAATTTAGGGGTCATATTTTACTTATTTCTCATTATAAATCGAAAGTAAATGAATGCAAGTAGGTTGCCTATAAGATATATAGACGATGCTTAAGAATTTATTAAAATGGCCATTGAACATTTGAAAGATCCTTTGTGGACATATTTCCTGTGTGTAGATTGTGGAAATACGATAAGCAGAGAGGTAAATGAGATGATCTCATTATATATGGAGTTGATAAAAGTTAGACTAGGTGGGCATGAAGAGTCACTTCTTAATGAACCTAGTGTGGTTGACCACAATGATGTTGAAAATATAGATGACTTTAATTACATGGAGGACCTGAATAATAATATTGAAGAACATTTTAAAGACCATCTGATTTTTTTGTTTTGAAAAGTTGTTCAATGATTTGGCGACACCTTTGTACAATGGTTGTGCTAAATTTATAAAATTATCCACTATATTGTGACTGTATAACTTAAAGGTGGGTAATAGATAGAGAGATAAAACCTTTACTTCTCTTTTTGAGCTCTTAAAAGGGATGCTTGCAAAGGAAAATATGTTTCCTCCGCATACTTATGAAGCTAAAAAATTATGTTTTCTATGGGTTTTAATTACGAAAATATTCATGATTGTCCTAATGATTGCCTTTTGTATCGTAATGAATATGCACCATTATATAACTATCCTCAATATCAAATGTCACAATACAAGAGGGATAAGGTTCTTATTAAGGTGTTATGGTGCTTTCCAATTATAACACGGTTTTAATGCATGTTTCGTAATGAGAAAAATGTAAATAACCTTATACAACATGTGGAAGGAAGGATTTCAAATGACAAGCTTAGACATCTAGCATATTCTCCTTGGTGGATAATGATTAATTTTGTATGTCCTAATATGGCACATTCTCCTTAACGGAAATACCAGATATAGTTTATGACCCGTTATTTCGATGATCTACAATATTCCCCCATCATTATGCATGAAGTTGAAATGGATCATGCTATCCTTACTTATATCCGGTCCAAATTAGTCAGGTAATGATGTTGATGTTTATTTAGCTCTCCTTATTGAGGATTTAAAGTACTTGTGGGGTGATGGAGTTGATGCATAGATCCCAAAGTATTTTTACTTGATAGCGATGTTATTTTGTACCATTAATGAATTTCCTACATATGGTAATTTTTCTAGTTATAATGTTCACAAACATTATACATGTCTTATTTGTGAAGATAACACAATCTTTCTCCAGCCATTGAAGAATAGGAAGACTTCTTATCGGAGACATCGTAGATTATTACCAATGAATCATTATTATTATAGGCAAAGAAAAGATTTTAATATAAAAGTTAAAGCATCAAGAGCTTCGAATCTTATCACTAGACTTCAAGTATTTGACAATGTAAAAGACTTGAATGTTCCTTTCAAAAAAAAATAATAACAAATTAATTCCTTTAAGCGGGTGGAAGAAGATGTCAATCTTCTTTGACCTTCCATATTGGAAGAACTTGCATGTACGGTATTATCTTAATGTGATGCAAATTGAGAAGAATATATCTTATTGTCTAATTGGTATGATTCTAAATATGCCCAAAAAGATAAGGATAACATCAATGCTTGGCTGGAATTGGTGTACATGGGTATAAGAATATAATTACATCCACAAAAGGTGAAAAACATAACATTTTTTCCTCCTACATGTTATACTCTTTCCAAAAAAGAGAAGATCTCTTTTTGTGAGTGTTTGCACAGAGTGAATATTCCTTAAGGGTATTCATCAAACATCAAGAAACTTGTTTATGTAAAAGATTTGAAGTTAGTAGGTATGAAATCTCATAATCTTCATATTCTCATTCAAGATTTTCTAATTGCTATATGTTTTATCTTACCAAATTTGGTTTGAAGTGTTGTCACCAAATTTTGTTTCTTTTTAAGTAGCTATGTAGTAATGTTATTAACATTGTATGGTTAGATAAATTGTAGAGTGGGATTGTGGCTATATTATACCAGCTTGAGATATATTTTCCTCCATCATTCTTTGTAATTATGATTCATTTAATTGTTCACTTGGTTAGGGAGGTTAGATTATGTGGGTTGGTTAATTTGTATTGGATGTATTCATTTGAAAGGTATATGAAATTCTTAATAGGATATGTAAGGAATCCGAGCAAGCCTAAAGGTTGCATTGGTAAGAGTTATCTAGTAGAGGAGGAGATAAAATTGTGTTGTAAGTTCTTACCCAATGTTAATATGACAAGCCTACCTGAAACCACGATATTTAGGTATAGAGGAACAAGGGAAAGGATGCAAAAGATTTTGCATGATCATCATTGATGATGATCAAATGTTTTCGCACGCTCACCTCTATATCCTTCACAATAGAGATGATGTGTAACCATATGTGGATCAACACATAGATAATTTAAGGGCTTCAAATCTATCTACAAGTGAGAAATGTATATTAGATAGACAAAATAGATCATTTTCAGAGTGGTTGTCTTTTTAATCATTTAATTCTAACACTAATTTGTATTGGTTATCACTTATCACACCCTCCTCATAAGGAAGTGATATCCTACATCTCATATATGGTCAATGGTTATACGTTCTATATAAAAGAGTAGGATGACAAGAGTAATATGCAAAATAGTAGTGTGAGTGTAATATCAGAAGTTTTGTATATATCGAGTGCTGATATAAAAACCTTATTTATGCATCAATGACATACTATGAGGCGATAAAGCTCATATGGCTATTGGATTACACCATTTTTATAATTCTTTTATTTGGGCACAAATGGGTTGATGGTCAAAATGGTATTTTCACTAAGGAATTTAGATTTACAAGGGTTGATCTTTTAAGGTTTGGTAATAAGTAAGACCCATTTATATTGTTTTTACAAGAAAAATAGGTATTCTATGTTATTGGCCCATTTAATAAGCGTTAGCCGATTGTCATGAATGCAAAAATAAATAAATTAATAAATAAATAAAAATGGAAATATGAAATATGCTCATTTATCTTTTTTTTCTAACCATGATGACATTATCGATGACCTCTATATACGAGATGATCACAAAAAAGGGTTTTGTGTACTTGAATGGGAGTTTGTGCATAAAGAGGGCGTGCGTTGCATATTAAAGCGTTATAGATAAAATATTTAATTACTTCTTATGTGTTGTTTTGTTTTTTTGTTGTGCATAAATAATTATTAGTGTTTTGACTATACTTCATTGCATATTGTTTTAATTATTTTCTATGTCATTTTATTTTATTTTGTGCATAAATGTTTATTTATTATATATTATGAATAAAATGCACAGCATATTGCTTTAATCACTTCCACTCTATAATTTTTATTTTTTGTTTCATGTATGGATCCACGTGAAGATGATACACATGGTGAGGAGGTTGGAAAAATACAAAGAAAGGGGAGAATTAGATTAACACATGTTGCTAGAAACAAAGAAATAGCCATTGTATTTGATGTTGATTTTGATGAATCCGGGTATCCAGTAGGTGAGAATAGGGATTTGTTCGTTGATTATTGTAACTCTAAGCTTGTGTGCACATCCCCATCACTTATTGAACTTAGAGGGATGTCTCAAAAGAGTTGAAGGATAAGGTGTGGGGGATGATACAATGGTATGATTTGAATATTAAAAATAGTTATGACTTTTTTTTTTACTGTTACATTATGATAATTTGATTAAATACATACTAACTATTTGATTCTTTAATATTGTAGTCAGGATTTAATGTTAGACAACAACATAAGAAACTTGTTATGAGTCAAGTTGCAAAGTCATAGATAGATTAGAAGTTGTGGATGGATAAAATCCATATGTACGCAGATGATGGTACTATTATGGTGACGCCCTTAAATATATATAGGGATATAGTCACCCTCAATCAATGGAGATAATTCTGTTCATGGATGACTTCAAAGGAATATGAGTTATGTAAGAACATATTATGATTAACTTTTTGATATAACTATAGTGTAGCTATCTTACAATTCAAACCAACATAATTTATCTATTCAATGTGGTAGGCGATGAGCTCCAAGAATAGAGCTAATGCAGATAAAAATATTTGCGCTCACCAGGCAAGGCATAGAAGTAAAAAAGTAGCTAGAAAAGCCTTGGTATGAAAAAAACATATATACCGCTACGTCATTCTTTCATGATCTAATATGGTTACCAAGGTGATAAATAAATAAATAAATAAAAATTTTAATTCAAATGTGGTGCAATATTTGCTACTATTATTAATTATAATTAGTAACTCACACTTAAAACAACATCTACGAATATATGACAATATATAGTATAGAGTTGTATGCAACTTGCTCATTTCATACGGTAGTATTTTACACACATACCCATCTTTTGTGATACAAACACATATATTGTTAGATAAAAATACACATATTATGTGACAGTAATATATATTCTCTAGGTGTGTGGTAGAAAAAAATGGTGGCAGTTTTATAAACTTTGATTTAAATGTTGGCGAAATCATACACATGTTCTCCTACACAATAAACATTTTTCAAAATATAAATATTTATATTTTAGATGTAATACATATATTCCAATATATAAGCAATTTAATACACTTGTTCCACAATATAAATACGTATCTTGCAAGATTTAAATGCACATCTCCTATCATATAAATACGCATCCTTTAGGTTATAATTAGGGTTATAAATGAGCTAAGTTGTGTTAGTTTGTTAAAAGCTCGGCTCAATACATTTATTTAGTTAAATAAATTGAACACGAACCTCACTTTCATGCTCGTTTATTAAATTAGTTGAGACCAAGCTTGAAAATTTGTGGCTTGATTCATTTATAATTTAGCTATGTGGGCTCAATTCGTTTTGACTTGTTAAAATTTTGATTTGGATAATTTTCTTACTTAAACGAGTCAAGACTACGTTTTATTTTAGGTTAATTTAAGAAATGAGCCCAGCCAAACCGAAGTTCGGATCAACTTGATTCATTTAAAATCCTAGTTATAATACATGTCCTTTTATTTATATAAATACAAGGGAGGAATGCACATATTTAAAATCTAACACACATCTTATAGAATAAAAATATATATCTTATAGGATAATAATAGACATATTTTCATATATAAATGCACATTTTTTGGAACTAATTATACATCATACACATCTTATAGGATAAAAGTATACATCTTTTTTGTAATGAAATACACATCTATGAGAGCAATGATACCCATAATCCATAATATGAATATATAGTTTTATTTATACAAGTATAAATGCGAAACCAATACATATGTTTTAAAATGAAAAAAAAAAACTAATTTCTGAATTTTTGAAAATAAGGAGAAGAATATGACGATGGAAAGAAATATTGGTAAGCTTCCGAGTCAATTCGTGGAACACCTTGTATGCATCTTCAAGACCTAGTACTGAAGTATCACAATGGATATACGGTAAAACTATTGGCAATTAAGATTGAAATTGATCACTTAAAACCAATCAAAAAGAAAGATGAACGGACACGGTACATGCCTAAATAACAACGTATATCAAAAACTAAATCAAAGTGAATACAACCATTTAATGAAGAACAGTAACAATGTAGCCAAGAATAGCATCCTCGGACGCGCTAAACCAACGATGAGCGTGAGCCAAAAATTGAAGAAGAAAACAGATCTTTGCCTTGGCAATTAAAGTCGACGATCATGGCTATCGGCCAAAGTTACTTGTTATTTTATTTTTGGGGATTCATTCTCGTTATTTTGAAAATAAACAGCCATGGCCTACCGACGAGGCCCAAAGCACACTACCTGCTGTATTTTTATTTTATTTTATTATCTTAATGGTGGAATTCCGACTTGAAGATTTACCTCTGGCATTGAATTAATATCTTGAGTCGGGAAATACTGAAGACATTCACAAGAAAGTGCTGATATTGAAACTGTATGCAGTTAAAAATAAATAAATAAAAAAAATCCATGCACTAATTATTAATATACTACCGGTCAAAAAAAAAAAACAAAAAACAGAACTTGTAGTACTATGAAAATATTCTTCTTGTTTTATATATGAGATCAATAGATAGACACCTCCTTACTAATCTAGAGGACCACAAATTGTAAGATGTGTGATATAAATATTATTCATTGGATCTTATAAGTACATATTTTTGTCATCGTCATTTTGTGTGGTTAACCATAGAGCATTTTTAAAAGGCATATAATACACCACATATACATACATGCAATTAAGTTGTTTGACATATATACTACTACTAGCCTATAATTATTTGGGGCTATTTATGGGTAACCTAATCAAAATTAATCCATTGAGTCGTCCCAAAATTAAGCAAACGTCATTCTTTTATTACAAGCGTTCTTTTCAAACAAATATAATAAAAATACCGGTTCATAATTAAGATACGTTAATTACGTCTATTGTAAAAAAAGATTTGAATCCAAAACTTATCATTTAGGAAAAATCTTCTAAAACATAATAGTACCATGATATGAATATAGTATGAATTTAATTTTAATTTAGGGAAACTCATCTAAATAAATTTTAATTTAGGAAAAAACAACTTCTACAACATAATAGTGTTAAATTAAATTCGTAACGTCAACTTATCAACCAATCTTAAAAAAGAATCATTGATGTTCAAGGGGGAACTGCTATATATGGTGATATATATATATATATATAATAGTAATAAATAGCAGCAGCTGTAAAATTCTACAATACTACGAATGCGTATTTAATTGTGCTACCACTTCTTTTCTTTGCTTTCCATTTGTGGCTTTTAAAAAAAACTACTTGGGCCATGTGTCACTCCATGCCTAACCCCGCAAGCGTTTAACTTCTATCGCCGACTTCTAATCTCTCTTTACTGGAGTACTGTAGCAGTATTATAATATAAGACGACAGAATATGGTGAAAAAGCGGCAACTAATGACACTATGGATAAGTTGGGCGTTGTTTAAGACGAGCGTGGTTACTTACTACCTTTCCTCTGACTTTTAAGTTAAATTACTGCCAATCCAATAAGAATGACCGGTTAGACTCGTAAGTTTGGTCGATCGAGCTGAGGGTGTTCCGCTTCCAGCATATTCATTCCACCAATGCGTAGCTATAATTAAAAGGCTATAACGAAACAATGACCCCTACCTACATCTGCTTTCAATGAATATTTAGGTATGAATTGATAACGAAGAACCAAGTTTCTTAATAAGCTCTGTTTATATAAAAATAATTTGTAATAAATTTAAATTTTAAAATTCTCGTAAATAATACTGCCTTCAATTTTAAATAAGCTTCATTCTAAAATTTTATACACTTATTAGTAAAATATGTAAATAAAAATATTATTATTAGTACTTATATACTATCCTTGCATTAATGTGAGGGCTAAAGTATATTTAGCACCTTAGAAAGCATGGCATACTTAGGTCTAACTAGATAAGTCACTTTTTTAACTCCGTATAATGACAATATTATATGGGAGTTTGTGGATAGTATTTTGAGTATTATGGGCTTTGGAAATGTATGTACAGGATGGATAAAGGAGTGTATATCAACTGCTAGTATTTCAATTTTGTGAATGGGTCTCCTTCTACTCCCTTCAAGATGAGAAGGGGTCTCAGGCAAGGGGATCACATTTCTCCTTTTTTGTTCGTATTTGTGGTAGAGGCATTTAATCAGCTTATTAGAAGATGTGTGGATAAGGGCCTAATCCAAGGATCAAAAGTGGGGAGAGATAAATGCAAAGTTACCTATCTTCAATTTGCGGATGACACTATAATTTTCTGTGGGGCATATCTTAAGAATATCAGAAATTGGAGAAGATTGCTAGACTGCTTCTGTAAGGGCTAAGTTCTAACTTTGTAAAGTTTGAGCTCATAGGCCTTGGTGTGGATGCACAGTTACAGATGAAAACTGAAGAGATTATGAATTGTAAGATTAGCTTTCTGCCGGTTAATTACTTTGGCCTCCCGTTGGGGGCTAATGCAAGGAACAATCAAGTCTAGAAATTAGTGGTTGACAAGATTAAACAGAGTTTGGCTGGGTGAAAGACAAAAGCCCTTTCAAGAGCAGGGAGATTGGTATTGATAAAAAGTATCTTGAACAGTCTGTCGATGTACTGCATGAGTTTATTCAGAATCCCAAAAGGGGTGGTTAAAGAGATCATTAGTGTCCAAAGGAATTCTTTCTAGAGTGGTAGTGGGGATAGGAAGAAACTACCACTGGTTAGGTGGAGTGTGATACAGAGATCTAAAACCCTAGGTGGCTTCGATGTAGGGGACTTAATCATGAGGAATAATGTATTGTTATTCAAATAGTGGTAGAGGTTCTATACCATAGAGGGGACATCTTGGAAAAGGATTATTTCCTCCATTTACTCTTGTAACACCTCCAAATTTATTATTGAAATTCTTTTTAAGCGAAAGTGTATAATCAAATATTTAGGTGTTACCGCTGTAGTTGACATAAGTCTAGCTTACCCCGCCATCCTTACATCAATCACAAGGCAAAATAATTAGAAAATTTAAAACATGATTAGAAAGAGATGAGATAACTTTTATACATCAAATAAGTGTTTGAATATTAACTCCGATTACAATATCAAAATATAACAAAAAGGGGATCCTATGGAACTAAGAGTACAAAAGGGTATCCGGGTAAAACTGTTATCTGGATAACATGACTTTATGCCCAAATCCTACTATGAATGAATCACTCCTCTATATATATAGCATTAAAAGCTACAAAATCATCGACTTGCACATAAATATATGGTTCGTCTACTCATTGGATTAAGTAGCACCCATGAAACGGATAATCAATACGCTGCGTACTAAGTAAGATAACAGTACAGTTAAGTAGGTTTACACATAATACAAGAATTCTTATAAGCAATTCATACATGCACATATAGAAGAAAGTCAGATAATTACTGATTCCAAGTCTTTCATTAGATATGCCATATTCCAATCATTTATTTACGTTGAGTTCAGCGACCCTATTATTCTTAAACTAGTAGAATGATCTAAAACACCTTTCGGGGATAACACACCAGAGCCACTATTATTATCCAGTGAAATGGAGCCAAAACCTCTCAGGGGAAAATACTCCTGAGCCACTATTTATTAAACCGGTGGAACAATCTAAAGCACCTCTCGGGAACAACACATCCAATCCACTATTATTATTCAGTAGAACAGACTCAACATCTCGTGAATCACGTAGTCTTTCACTTTAAATTATTAGTATATTTTCATTTATACTTTAATTCTTAATTATATTTGTATTCACATTGAGTATAGGGTGTCACTATTCTTAATCTGGTCAAACGGACTGAAGAACCTCTCGGGAACAACACACCCGATCCACTATTATTATCTGGTGGAACAGAGCTATATAAACTCCCCGACCAGACTCAAGTGATCTTTTACTTTACATGATTAATATCTTATTCAGAGTTGATTGTATATTATCATGCCAAACTCAAGACATACAATTAAACACATAAGTACGACCACGTAATTATCATCAAATGAACATAATACCCTCAGAGTAATCAAGACAATCATATTCTCCCAAAGCTTTATAAAACCCAAAGCATATACATTTTCACTTATTATCCAAAGCACATATCGTTAGCTTTTCATAGATATTTTGTAACCAATATTATACCCAAACACGTACTTACATAATTTTATTACTTCCAAAAACATCGTCTCATAGCAATTTTATAATTAAATGATTCAATACAACATATTCAACACAAAAAGTATATATCAACAATACAAGTATCACATAAATCCCTAGCTATGACATGTATTCTTACTGTCAAGGACACTAGGCTCTATGTACTTAAATCCTATACCTCATCTGAGATCGCGGAAAAATCACCTATGAAAACAAGATAAAATATGATTTAGATCAAAGGTTAAAAATTAAAAGGGAGATTATGGTAGAGAAGGGTAAAAATGGAATTTATCAAAGTCAAATGGAAGCTTGAATTGTATGGAAGTGCGGAAATATGTGTGGTGGAGCTATGGTTAAATTTTGGTGGCATTTGGTAGAGGTGGAAATCGGATCGGATTCAGGTCGGGTCATTTGACTTTTGCGGGTCGATTGTGGGTCAGGTCGGATCATTTCGGGTTCGGGTCATTTTGGGTCATTGCCTTATTTAGGTCAGGTCGGTTCCGAGTCGGGTCATTTCACGCAAATTTATCTTGTCGTGTCAGGTTCGGGTTAAGAAAACTCAAATTCAGATCATTTCGGGTTAACTTAATTGGTAGGGTCGGGTTGGTTTCAGGTTATTTTCTTGTTCACATGAGTAGGTGGTTTCGGCCCGTTCGGGTCATTTCGTGCAATATGATGGAATAGTCCCGTTGTGTCCGAGTTGTTTCAAGTTAAGTTGATGGGTGGGGTCATTTCGTGTAATTTGACGAGTTAGATTTAACTAGTTACGGGTTAACTTGACGGGTCAGGTCGGGTCAACTTTTGACGGGTTTAGTCAAATTCGAGTTTAGGCAATTATCATTTCATATATAATAAATATTAGAGACAATCATAAGATTACTATTGCAGATAAAAGAATTAAAAATATTAAATGTGCTTTATTTTCACAAATAAATAGTAATGATATTTATAAATTTTTAATAATAAAAAATATTGCATGATTGAATCTAACAAAAATATTTATCATTTATTATGATTTATTTGATAACTTAAAATATTTAATTACTTAAAAAAAGATGATTTTATAAAATAAAGATGATCAAAATAAGACTATACAATGTATAATTATCATTTATTACATTGTAAATATTAAAAACAATCATAATATTACTTGTACAGATAAATGAAATAAGAATATTATATGTGTTTTATTTTTTACAAAAATAAAGATATTTATAAGTTTTAATAGTATTACATTTGATTGCTTAAAATATTTATAAATTTTACAAGTAAAAACATTAGATTTTTATCATTTATTATACTTATTTGATTACTTAAAAAAAGATAATTTTATAAAATAAAGGTGAGTATAACAAGACTATATAATGTATAATTATCGTTTATTACATTCTAAATATTAGAAACAATCATAAGATTACTAGTAAAGATAAATAAAATAAGAATATTATATGTGTTTTATTTTTACAAAGGTAAATAATAAGGATATTTATAAGTTTTAATAGTATTATATTTGATTGCTTTCAATATTAATCAATTTTACAAGTAAAAATATTATATTTTCATCATATATTATATTTATTTGATTACTTAAAAAAATATAATTTTATAAAATAAAGGTGAGCATAACATGACTATACAATATATAATTATTATTTATTATATTGTATATATTAAATAAAATTATAAGATTACTAGTAAAGATAAATGAAATAAGAATATTCTATGTATTTTATTTTTACAAAGGTAAATAATAAAGATATTTATAAGTTTTAACAATATTATATTTGATTACTTAAAATATTTATAAATTTTACAAGTGCAAATTTTAGATTTTTATCATATATTATATTTACTTGATTACTTAAAATATTTGATTACTTAAAAAAGGATAATTTTATAAAATAAAGGCGAGCATAATAAGACTATACAATGTATAATGATCATTTATTATATTGTAAATATTAGATACAATTACAAGATTACTAGTAAAGATAAATAAAATAATAATATTATAAGTGTTTTATTTTTATAAAGGTAAATAATAAAGATATTTATAAGTTTTAATAGTATTATATTTGATTTCTTTAAATATTTATAAATTTTACAAGTAAAAATATTAGATTTTTATCATATATTATATTTATTTGATTACTTAAAAAAAGGATAATTTTGTAAAATAAAGGTGAGTATAACAATACTATACAATGTATAATTATCATTTATTACATTGTATATATTAGATACAATCATAATATTACTAGTAAAGATAAATGAGATAAGAATATTATATGGGTTTTATTTTTACAAAGGTAAATAATGAAGATATTTATAAGTTTTAATAGTATTATATTTGATTACTTAAAAAAAAGATAATTTTATAAAATAAAGGTGAGCATAACAAGACTACACAATGTATAATTATCATTTATTACATTGTATATATTAGATACAATCGTAATATTACTAGTAAAGATAAATGAAATAAGAATATTATATTTTTTTTACAAAGGTAAATAATGAAGATATTTATAAGTTGTTGTAACAGTTTGTAGGTTGTGTGTATATTTGTGCTTTGATTGTCATTTCGATATTTTTTTCTTTTTATGTTTTTTTTATCTATATAGCCTATAGGTTGTAACTTGTAACTTTATAACTTATGCATGAATTATGGGTGTTACCGGAGAATTTTCTAGATCTTCTAATTTTGTTAAGTTATTTTTGGGCATAGTTATTGCTTGTTGGATTTTGTGGGTGATAACTGATAAGTGATACTACTATACTCTTCTATTAAGAGGTTCTTCAAATAGGTGGATAAGTGGATGTAATGGAAGAATTTTTGGAAATTATTTTACAGGCTTACAACTAGATTTTTGCCTTTTTTTATTTTTTATTTGTTAATAATATATCTTATTAGGATATCATTAATAAATAAGAATGTATAAGGTAAAATTATGAAAAATAAGTACAATTTATAAAATGCTATATTTTTAAAAGCTTTAAATGAATAATAAAATATGTGTAATTTATTATTATTGTAATAGATTTTGATGTTTGGTCGGGTTAATGTCAGGTCAGATTGGGTGAATAATGGGTCGGGTCAACGTTGGATAGGGTCGGCTTCGGGTCGGGTCGAAGTGGGTCAGGTTAATGTCAGGTTGGGTCGCTATCGGATCGGGTTAATGACGGGTTATGGGTTGGGATCGGGTCGGGTTCATTTTTATTGGATATGGGTTGGGTTGGGTTGGGTTGCTAAAATTTTTGGGTCTTATCGGGTCGGGTTTCGCTCAGGTCGGATCAGATCAACTTTTGTCAACTCTAGTATTTGGACAAGATTTGGGGTAAAAATAAGGTTGCACGACTAAAATGGAAAATTGCATGGCTAAGCGGTGCAAGATTTGTATCGCTGTGCAGCGCTAGCCGAGAGAAAAAAAGATGCATAGCCAGATGGTGCAAGGGTCGTACAGTTGTGCAGCAAGATATCTGAGTGTTTACATGGCCATGCAGCAAGCCGTACACAGGTTGCGCACTCGTGCACTCATAAACTGTGCAACAAATGAAGGAAAAGAGAAGGGAAAAGCAAGGGCGGTCGGCGGCAATGGCCGGTGACATTGAAGGGGAAGGTCAGGGCAACCTTGGTGGTCAGTCCATCGGCCAAAGGGCGGCTAGTAGTGGCTTGGGTGGTGCGGATGCTAAAAATAGGGAAGAAAAAGGAAGAAGAAGGAGAAAGGTGAAGGAAGAAGAGGATAAGGTTGGGGAGCTTATGGGTGATAATAAAATGGAGGATTAGAGGGGTATTTATACTAGTAGGTGGTGTGCTAAGGAAGAGAAAAAAGGCAGAGAAGTGACGACGACGACGATGATGAAATTTTCTACTGAGAAGAAGAAGAAAGAATAAAGAAAAGGATATGGGGGATGGTGATGGTTGAGATGAATGAGAGTCAGGCAAAGGCACGAGGGGTGATGACGGAGAAGAAGATGTGCACGGGAGGAGAAGGCAGGGAGAAGAAGGAAGAAGAAGGTGGTAGGCCAGTAAGTCTGCGAAAAACAGGGCGGCTAGCAGGGAGAAGAAAAGAAGAAGAAGAAGAAGAAGAAGAAGAAGAAGAAGAAGAAGAAGAAGAAGAAGAAGAAGAAGAAGAAGAAGAAGAAGAAGAAGAAGAAGAAGAAGAAGAAGGGGGCAGCATGAGGGAGTGACAAGGCTGGTAGGGATGGTGAGAGGGACATATGAGAGACAAGTGGATGGTGGTGGTGCAGAGGAGCCAAAGCTTCTCACGCCAAAAAAATTTTCGACACAGAGAAGAAGAGAAAAGAAAAAGGAAGAGAAGGGAAGAAAGGAAGAAAAGAAAATGAGAAAGAAAAGGAAAAGAGAGAAAGGTTAGGGAATTAGGATAAGGATTAGATTAAGAATTTTGGGATTAGCCGAATAATTTAGATTAGTGAAAATTTTAGCGGATTTTGTTTACAAATTTTGGTTTATCTAAAGTAAGGTTTTAGTTTTGGTTAAAGTTTTGGGTTTAAGAAATTTGGTTAAGCCTAACAATAATATTATTTAAAATTAGAGTCAAATTAGGGCTAAAGATGTGGGATTAGTTTAAGCAAATTTTTTGGGTATTACAACTCTAGTGACCATTTCGAAAATTTATAGATCCCGGATCAAAGGAGAGGATGGACCCCGTGGGTGGACATTATTAAGACTGGACGAATGAACCCCATACTTAATTCAGGACTATAGATTGTTCTCGGCAATGGTAGAAGTGTCAGGTTTTGGCACGATAACTGGATGGAGTAGGGTTCTTTGAAAAACTTATTTCCGAGACTTTTTATGGTGTCAGGCCTACAGGAATAAAAGGTAGAAGAAACTGGCTTATGGGATGGCGCACAGTGGATTTGGCAACTTTGGTGGAGACGGTGCCTTTTCTCTTAGGAGGAAAGTCAAGTGGAACAACTAGAAAGTCTAATCAATGAGTTTTACTTGAGTAAGGATAGAAAGGATATGATTAGTTGGGTCTATAATGATAAGGGGGTCTTTTCTGTTAGATCCTTCTGTCAGACCTCTTATCAAAGATTATATGGGGATGATTAGAGAAGTAGCATCGTCAACATGATTTGGAGTGGCATAGCTCCCTCGAGGATCGAACTTATTTTTTGGTTCGCAGTTCAACAGAGACTTGACACAAGAGATAGACTTGCTAGGCTTCATATTGTTGATATAAGGGAGTCAAGATGCCCTTTTTGCAAATCTAAGTAAGAATCAATCAATTATGTTTTCCTACATTGTACCATGACGGGAAAGATTTGATATGAGGTTTGTGATTGACTTGGACGCACATGGGTGATGCTGAGATCTATTGAGGATAAGGCTGTTGTTTGGCTTGGAGGTAAAAGAAAGGGACTGAGGAGGAAATTTTGGAACGCAACATTCTTTACAATAACCGGAACTGTATGGGAATGGAGAAATAAGATAGTCTTTGAAAGTCATGAAGTATGCATAAGGTAGATGGTTATACTTATCAAATCAAGGATTGACTTTTGGATCAAGAATAGAAGAAATAAGTTTCCTTACAAAATTAATGAGATAGTCCATAATGTACGGGTCTTCTTGTGATTCGAGGATTCAGAAGGGAGTATTTTTCTTTAGTTTGATCTCTTTGTTTTTGTTGTTTTATTTTATTTTGCAATCCCTTCTCTAAGTTATAAAAAAAAATGTTAAGTCAAAGGAAAGTAACATTATGTTTTCCTAGAATTTTTTTATTAAAAAAATTTCAAAATAAAACTAATAAAGGTAAAAAAAAAATCATTTAATCAGTTGTCTTCAAACCAAACAATAAATAAGGAAGTGTTATTTTCTCCATTTACGTACTCCCAATCAAATGATTAGTTTATTGCATATGTATACTATGTGGCACGTTTTTTTTTTATCATTTTACGAATGTCAAGAATCGTCCCTACCTATTAAATAAAACATATCACTTATCAATCATTGGATTTACAGCTACCCAATTAAACTTGCCGGGCAAAAGGAAAAAAGAAGAAGATTGATAGAATCCAAAAAAAAAAATTGGATAAAGTCCATTTACGTATTATATATAATATAATATGTGAACCAACATAATTGAAGCACTATATGTTTCCAATAATTTTATGAAAATACTACGACATTGATAAAACATAAATTAAGTTAGTATTATAAGTCTTAAATTGTTAATATATGACAAAGTATTTTAATTTCTTGAAAATTTTCAGGAAAAAAAAACTACAATATGACAAAAATGAAACATGGTTAAAATATAAAAAATAAAATAAAATTCACGGTTACTATGCATTTTATAAATAAATATTTTTCCAGTGTAGCGTACACAAAATGTGATCATCTGAATTTATATGTAGTAATATATAAGACAAAATATTGACAGAACGATAGTAAGGTAACGTATCTTTATGAAATCAAAACAAAATTTATATTTTTCTTGAACTTTACGAAAATAAGTATAAAGCTGTCTGACGGAGGGGTGTTGCACATTACTCGTGGACTCGAGCCGGAAACAAATCTCCAGGCTAAAATCGAAACACTGAGGACAATTTTCTATGCGTCATGTGGTAATTTAGGTGAGCTGGCGAGTGCAAATTCCGCATGCTCTGCTGCATTTCACACATGCAGCGTCTAAAGTCTTCCTGATCTGACAGCGTGCGTTCTAGTTCCCTCCTCACATGAACAAGAATCCCAGCCGTATGTAAGACTTGAACTCCCCTTGCCTTCAGCGTAAAAACAAGCATTAAAGACAATGCCTCGTGTCTGAATGTCCTTGTAATTGATACTCGACGCTAGAGTCACAAAAAAACTAACTGTTTTCATATTCGACGCTAGACAACGTGTATATATATATATATAAGTCATGTAGAAATTCTTTTATTAAATACAAATGTAGGGATGTTTGTACACGGTTCATTTGATAAATGAACTTTAGCTGGTTGATTTTGCTTGATAACTCAACACATCCTCTACCCGACTTGTCGATGCCATTCTTATTCTACCTCGACCTCGCATCCATCTTTTTCCTCTCCTCGTCTTTACCGCCTCATCCTTATCTCCGCTCATTGTCTTCACCCAACCACTGCTCTCATCCTCTATCACAATCTTCCTTTCATTTCTTTGAGTTTCAGTTGTAAATTTCACTCCTCTCCATTTTCTTCCATTTCGCAACCATCTATCCTTGCATCTCACATACATTGGTGGTCACCTTTGCCTCTGTTTGGTCTGCACTCCATCCTTCTCATATGATCGTCATCTACTTCTCCTTCAATTGTCGATTGTCCTCACTCGATCCTTCTCTATCAACATCGTCGCTCCATCTTCTCCGTCATTTGTTGTCATTTATTTTTGAAAATTTATACTTCAGCTACTCCTGAAATTAGTCCTTGATTGACAATATTGAACAAGTATCTTCATTGTTGTTACATTATCATCTAGTCTACTATTAGTTGCCCTAAATTTTTGTGTGTAATTTAGCCAATTTTACTTCTGTATCATGTAGGGTCAGATCGGTTCAAATGTAACTTCGACTGATCTACTCACTTCGAAATTGAGTCGATCCTCAACTTACAGTATCGAACCAATAAGCATCTATATCGTTCTTAAATTATCATCAAATATATTGTTAGTTGCCTTAAATTTTAGTGTGCAATTTAGCCTATTTGGTTTCAGTTTTGTTTAGGGCCAGATTAGTTCAAATTGTTCAAACATAGCTTGATCTTCCTAATATACTCCTCTAATCGAACTTGAGTCAATCCACAATTTGCTTCATTTTGTTGATTTATATGTTTTGTTTCTACAGAGTTGATTTAAACATACTCGATCTACAAAGTTGATTGAGGTTTGTTTCTTCCATTCTTCTTTTAGATTTATTTTTTAGCAATGGATTAGATAGGAGAATTTGGTGATTTCGTATGTTACAAGTGTATGTATATATGATTGACATAATAAATTGAAATGTTGAGTTATGTGAGATCTTTATTAAATTTAACCAAAAGTTATAGCCATGATATTATGCTTTTCTATACTACAAAATTGAGCAGTGTGTTATAATATTTGTTTATTTGTTTTATAACATCGGTGGATTAGATAATAGCAATGGGTGGTTTCTCATGTTACAACTATATATTATGCGATTGACATAATTAAATGAAGTGTTGAATTATGTGAGACATTTATTAAATTTTACAAAAGGGTTACAGTCCTCTCGTTCTCATTTTCTATTCCAAAAAATGGAGTAGTATATTATATTATTTATTCTATATTTGCTTTGGTTCTTATATGACTTTTTGAAGTCTGTGATTCATCCTAGTCTTTAATCAGATAAACTAATGAACAAATGACAACATTTCTTTGCTTATGGGTGAAAAGCCATATTTGGAATTTTATTTTTAGTTTGATATACATGTGCTTGTTTCCATCTTAATTTCCTTATTTTTGATAAATTTATTTGTTTTATTGTATAGGCGTTCTGAGTAAAAAAATAAGATTCTTCTCCTCCTTTAAAATTGAATGATGTTGATAGCAAGTTGGTCTCTCCCAAGTCAGTACCTCACATATCTCCCGGTGGAACAACAAAGGAATAGATACCCTATTGTTTACCAGAATTCTCCCCTTGTGTAGATATGAGATGTGATTCATTGGATGATGGGATTAAGTTCTACAAGAATTATGCCTATACTTTTGGCATTAGTGTTTGTTTTTCTGGTGAAAAGAGAAGTGTGAGTAATGTTGTCACACTGAAATATCTTATTTGTACTAGGGAAGGGTTTAAGCCATCGAAAAACATAAGGTGGTTCTAGAAAGAAAGTGGTCGATGGAGTGGGATGTAGAATTAGAATGTATCTTAAGTGCAACATTGAAGGGCTTTATGTGGTTTTGAATTTTTATAAAGGACTTAATCACCTTCTAACTACCCCTAGTGGTACATAGTTTCTAAAAGAGGGGAGGAATTTGACTATCATACATAAGAAGTTCATTATAGATAATGATAGGATGAACATTGGGGCATCCAAATCATTTCGGTTATTCAAGGAACACATGGGAGGGTATGATAATGTAGGTGCTTCATTATAGGATTTTAAGAACCATTGTCGGGATCTGAAGTATTACATTAAAGATTATGATTCTGATATGTTTGTGGAAATCTTTCATAAGAAGAGGGAGAATTGGAGTGGATATTATTTTGATTTTATGATCGATGATAGTGGAGTCCTTGTTCATGCTTTTTGGGCCAATCCTATCTCTAGGAAGAATTACTCTTTATTTGGTAATATGATTTCATTTTATTATACTTATGGCATAAATAGGTAAAATTTAATTGTTGCACCATTTACTGGGGTTGATCACCACAAAAATGTGCCACTTTTGGAGAAAAATTGATAGATCATGAAAATATTGAGTCATTTCAGTAGTTATTTGAGACTTTCTTGAGGGTTATAGGGAACATTGAGCCTTATTGTATAATAACCGACCAAGATCCATCAATGAATATTGCCATAGAGAGGGTTTTCCAGAAGACTCAACACAAATTATGCATGTGCCACATTATGAATAATTGCCCGAAAAAATTGGTCCTTTAATTCAGGACTCTAATTTCACAAACAAGTTATCTGCATGTGCGTGGAGTCTACAACTTAAACCTAAGGAGTTCAAGTGTAGGTGGATGGGAATAATTGTTGAGTTTGGTTCGGAGGAACATGAATGGATTTTTCATATGTTTGATATAAGGAACTTATGGATATCTGCATATTTTAGAAACTTATTTATAGGAGGACTTCTAAGAATAACTTCAAGATTAGAGAGTGAAAATAACTTTTTTGCGAATTTCACTAATAATCATTGTACTATGGTTGAGTTTTGTATGTGCTATGAGAGTGCATTAGATGGACCCAGGTTTAAACAATTGGAGCTAAATAAGGTATCAAACTTGTCATATTCAGAACTCAGGACTCCCTTTAAATTAGAGAAGAATGCATCTAAGATTTATACTCACACTATATTTTTTGAGTTCTAAGTTGAGATTTTGGCTGCTTCATTTTCATGCTAACTTGATGATTTTATAAGGGAATGTAATTTAGAGATTGTTGTGGTTGGTGAACTCGGTATGTTAAATTATAAGAGTACTTTTGGGTGGTATACAATACAATAAACCAAGATACTAAGTTCTCTTGTAAGTTGTTGCAAAGATTTGTGATTCCATATAGGCATATACTTTGGGTTTTGAAAGAAAAAGGCATGGATCATATTCCTACTCACTTAGTAGTGAATCGATTGACTAAAAATACCCTAAAAAAGCTAATCTATGACTTAGAAGGGAACCTATTATAATAATATTCGAAAGCTGATGATATGGAGACTAATTTGAATATGTTATGGTCTCAAATTTTTGAATGTGTGAGCCTAGTTGAAGGGAAACAAGAAGGTATCCATAAATTTATAAGATTTCTTGAAGATTTTAAGAAGGAATGGAGTAACAAGAATAGTAGTGATAAGCCTCCAAGAAAATCCTATATCATTGAATCCTTAATTAGGATAAATGTTCCGAGTAAAGTTACCATTCAAGTCATACGTCAACCCAAAAACAAAGGAAGCATAAAGAGGATTAAAAGGGAAAAAGAAAAGGCCATTGAGAAACAAAATAAGATGACAAGAAAGTGCAAGGTATGTGGAGAGTATCCAAGCCATGATAGTCAGAATTGTCCCACAAAATCAAAGGTAAAAGACAATATTCCACTTCTCGATCTCAACTTGTAATATTTTTTTTAATTCATAATTTTAAATTGCAACTAATGTTAGCTTTTTATATACCAATGATAGGTTTTGGAATGAAAGACAAAATTTATATCTCTAGTTTTTTTCAATCTCATGAAAGGCATTGGTCCTTGATGCTTTTCATTGTAGTTTAGATGATTACGGAAAGTTGTTTTTTGGATTACTACAAGGGGTAACTCAAGGATTCATGATAATTTCGGATCATAGAGTTTTTTTCCCCATCATAATGTATAATCAAATGAACATATATTTCATTAGTATGCTTTATCTTTGTTGGAACATACATGCCTTCAAATGAAAACTAGGATTTAGGGTTTGGGGTTTGGGGTTTGGTTTAGGGTTCAAGGTTTAGGTTTTAAGGTTTGATTTATGGTTTAGGGTTTAAGGTTTATGTTTTAGGTTTTAGGATTTGTATATTAATCTAATAGTTAAGATCAGTTCATATATTTGTATGTTAAATGAGGGTTTGTATGTGACCCTTCCCCTATATGCATGTTGTGCGCTCTAATTCTTATTACATAGGAAATTTCTGACTAATTCACACATATTAAAAATATTTTAAAATGAATAATCCACACTTAATTAATGGTTTTCTTACTAGGTTTTATAATTTTTTTAATGAAGCAAGGGAAAATATGAAAAGAAATAGTTTAAATGAAATAAATAATGAGAATCAAGGGGAGTAATTGATACTAATAAGTAGGGAGTTCATGACTAGATTTGTGATATCAAATCAAAGATTCATATGGCAATAAACGATGTAGCCCGTATGGTTTAAAACATACATCCTCTTCATATCTTTGCAATATGGAATGTCGTAGGTGTGGGTTTCACTTTTAAAAACAAAAAATTATTTCCACCTCATTTGTTTTCACCAAATAATGTTAAATATTGCTTAAATGAACCAAAATTAAAGAATTGTTATACTATAGTTAGTCACATCCTTTATTCTATTTATATATCCATCGATGTATTTCATTTTACATACTAATCCAAAATGACACTATTACTATCACATCTAAGGATCCTATTTATATATCCATTGATATATTTCATTTTACATACTATTGCAAAATGACACTATTGCTATCACATCTACTTTAATGTAACATAAAGTTTTATCCTTCGTTTATACGATGTCTTCAAGATCCCATTTCTCATATCAATTACTTAATAATAAACTAGGAATCAATGAAAGAACAATAATTGTGGAAGTTTAACATGCAGTTATGCAAATCTCTATCCAAACTATGAGCACTATTTAATGTATCAAAGTTAGTACTAGTATAATAATGTCTCTTAGGTATACTGTAGTTTGGTGAAGGTGAGGTAGAATTGACAATCAAATGGGTTTTACTTAAAATTTGATAGATTTTATCCAATTGATGTATAAATTGATAAGGATATGGATATGGAGAAAGAAAAAAAGAATATGTTAGGTTTAGGTGCATATAAGGGATCTCTAAATATGTGCCTTACTCAATATCCATACCCACACCCACATTTATTTACTCAATGTAAAATTACTTTATTATCATTCATTTTATATAACCTATAGTGTATTTTCTAAGGCTAAAATTAAAAATATAATTACATTCTGACAATCTAAGTATCTATGATTTTTATCTTAAACCCGATGGATGTGTAAGTGGATATAGATATGGATATAGAAAAATGAAAAAAATACCCATCAAATTTGGGTACGTATATGAATATATATATTTTTTCTTAGATTTGGATAACTAGTAGGGGTATTTTATCTACACCCAACCCATTGTCATCCAAAAGGTGAGGTAAGGAAATATAATTTGTCATAGTGTTATTTTTGTGATTGATTGGAGCAAATTAATTAAAAATGTCAAAGGTAAATAGAAGTCCCTTTAACTCCTCAATTACCTTTAAAAAATGCATTTACTAAGCACTATCTCCATAAGTGAGACTTACCCTCTTCTATAAAATTAAAAAATAAATAAAAATAACTTCATCTCCTACTTCTTTTGTCTAACCAAACAAGAAATTACAAATTCCTCAACATCATATTTTCTAGTAAATTAACTATCAATAATTAAACTTTCTTGGTGAGTTATCTTATACAAACCATACAATACCTTAGCCTAAGGCTTAATTGAAAACAATTCTTTAGAGTGTGTGCACAACAATTGTATGGTTAGTATTTGTCAAAAATGCATTTGAGAAAATAAAATAAATATAAAAAGCATCACCTAACTTTTGTGATGGAGACAATGTATGTCAAGGGAGGTTTTATTTACACATCTAATATACTAAGTTCACACCCCTCAACAAATGTATTTGTGTTTGTTTAACCATTTTACCCTCATTTCGTCACTTCCTTTTACTTCTCTTCTCTTCTCTCTTCTCTCTTCTCTCTTTTTTCTCTTCTTCGCCATTAAACTTTAATAAATTTCATTCAATCTTCAACACAAAAAATTAATCATGGCTGAACAAGATGACAATTATCTTAGCTATAAAGAAGTTGCCAAAATTATGATGAGTCATTTTTTTTGGGTAAATTTTCAGCCATGTAGGTCAATTACCCAAAACTTGCTAACACCTAATTGGTCACATACCCATGTAACATGCCCACTCGTTAGAAGATATCATGGGTGAGTATTTCACTTGTAGGTTGTACTTGGTAACGAGTCACCACATATTCAAATTTAATTTTGATGGGTCTTTTACCCATTATTCCTTGCCTTCCATTGGGTCAATAACTCGGAACCGCCCTTCTTCTTCAAAATTTTATATTTATTTTTATATTATGAACTCCTTATAATTTTTTTTTTGTGAATTACATAATCAAGATTCCATTAATATTGATTGGAGTGGAATATTCACTACAGATAAGATATTTAATGATTGTGAGTTGTTGGTTAAATGGGTTAACAAAGGTAGAAGGCCACACAATATGGTTTTTTCTATTCAGAGGTAGAAAAAAGGTAGTATTTGGATATGTTGTGAGAAAGGTGGTGCATACAGAAGATAACCTTCAATAAATCTAGAAAGTATTTAATCTATTGGATCTAAAAAGTATTATTGTGAATTTAGGATATGTGAAAGGAAATATCATGTGGTGATTGGAGATTAGTAGGAGAATTTGGCCTACATAATCATATATTAGGATTCTATTTACATAGGCATTTATTTATTTGTCCATTGTCGCCTAAAGAACACAATATGGTACATGAACTAACTCTGATAAATGTCAAACTCAAGAAGATTATTGGTAAGTTACAATGTATTAATGGAGATAATACTAAAATGCATGGGATAATATATAATGTTAGGCATATGATAAGGGTGTAGATTTGGATGGGACATACAATCATGTAACATGGAAACAAATGAGTATCGTTCATGGCATCTTCGATCTCGACTTTGATGTGGTCAGTGATATTGTATTTACGAACTTGGATTCTATTATTTTGTTGCATGCATTTTCATACATCATTTTTTTAGAGTACACATGCAAAACTAATAAGTATAGCCATCCTTTCTTAAAGGTCATTGGTTGTGTCTAGTCGTAAGAATTTTATTATTGCCTTAGTGTTTATGAGGAAGGAAAATGAATATAGCTATTAATGGGTGCTTAATAAGATAAACGGATTAATTGAGCCCCCATGAACCAAATGTGGGTATACTAATAGGAAACTGAGACATACACAAAAGGTTCCCAAAGTCTTTCCTAATGCAATCTTCTACTTATGTAGATGGCACATTAGTTTCTACATTTTCTTAAAACAAAAAAAAAATCATTGTGGAAATTATGGGCATTCAATTTTCTTAGTGTAAAGCTTTAATATTAAAAGAAAGCCTCAATAACTCTTAGAAAAGAGAGTTGATGTTTAATTATATGTTGATGTTAAGTTTAGCTTCAGTTGTGCACCTTTGATGCTTTTGTTTTTGGAGCAATTGTGATGTTTGTTGATGGCTGGAAGTTTATAGATTTTAAAGGTGAATTTATGAATTTATTTGAGTTAATTTTAGCATATAAATTTATTAAATTTTAGTATGTTTAGGTTATGCAATATTGATTAAATTTTGAGCATGTAAAGCATGAGTTTGGTGTATTTATGTTAAATGGTAGAATTTTTCCGTGTAAGGTGTTCGTTAGGGTTTTGATTCTTTGTATGTAAGTCTTGAACCTTGATTGTTTTCTCTATTTGGTTGTTTTTGATCAATGACTTTTCATATATAACATACTTTGATTAATGTATGCTTTGATTCTCAAATTTGTAAAATAAAATTTGGAAAGTATAAGTGTTCTTAATGTTCTTGAGTTTACCCACCACATTCTTAACTTTTAACCTCTTAATCACCCTTAGTAGGCTTATATTTGGAATTAAATATGTTTTAGCTAATTAATCTTAAAATAACATTTTTATCAAGTTATGATATTTTATGAGATTTTATGCTATTCTTTGGATAATGTGGTAGCTTTGGGATATTTTGAGAACTTTTGTTTTATCAGATACCTTGTGAGTAGTAATTTGATGGGTTTTTTTGGTGAATAGTATTTTTGGTAATAAAAATGTCTTTTGTTTTTTAATTTAAGCTTCGCTATATGAAATAAAATTTATCATCATTTATAAATAGTATTTTGTTTGAATAATATTTTTCAAAAAAATAATAATAATTCCCACATGATTTGTTCTGATGTTTTAATTTGTCTGGATATCTTTTAAACCCTTGGTTTTATCGGATTCTTTTTTTTTATTATATTTTAGCTTATGTTGTACTTAAAGATAATCTCCAAATGCTTATTTAAGTTTTATGAAAAATTATTTCATACTCTTCTTATCTTATTCTAAGTTATAAAGTTTTGTGCCTTTTATTTTATGTAAGGATAGTGTGGTAAGTCATATTTACATATAGTAGCAAAACCTAGTTAACATGTTATTATACTTTTGTAAAAATTATATAAAAAAAATCAATAATAAATTTTGAAGTATTATATTTTAGGAGGTTAGGGGTTTTATGGGTGGTTTGGTTGCTCACCCATTTAGGGAAGAGATGAATAGGTGATCCATGTGTGGGAATTTAGAGGGGTGGGCTACATGTAACTTTCCCGATTGGATGGTATTATGATGGGTAGTTTATGCATTTTTTGTGACATGTAAGTCACGGGCTGGGAACGAGGAATACTGAGCTTTTTACTTGTTAGTGGGGGTAACTTACAGGTGAGTCACCTACTAATTACACTGGGTTATTGCTCATGACTTCCATTATTATAATTTAAAGCTCCGAAATTGGTAAAAATGCTACAAAACTACTAACCTAAGTTCTATCTATAAGTGCAAACAACAATTTCAAGTAAATAACATATCAAATTTAAAATATAAGGCACCAAACCATGCATATAATACAATTCAAGGATAATTAATTTTAACAAAAAAAAAAGAAAAAACAAGTGATAAATATATTATATATAAATGTACAATTAATATGAAGTTAACCGAATAGTTGCTTTAAAATCAAGTCCGCTATAGAAATTTAATTTTTATAGGAATCAAGTCGAAAAATTTTTGATAAGAAAAAATAAAAATTTGGAAGGGATTTAAAAAAAATTATTTGATTTGGAGATAAAGATGCGATCTTGTCCGCATCCCTATTTAAATTAAAATGAAAGAGAAGTGAGTAACCGTTTAGAGTTGGGAGTGGAAAACGAAAATAATAAAATTGAAACGAGCGGAAAGTTGTTGAGGTAAACTTAAAAAATAGGTGTTTTAGGAAAGGTTACGTTATGCAAAATGTGATCTCTCTGTTTCTTGCAAATATTTATTTTCGTATGGGGCGGCTTTGAATTTGTATCACCTACAGTTTATTACAGATATTTACAAAATAGGAGAGGGGAAAAAAACATGGGGTTCTTGAAATATTAAAAAAAAAACACGGGGCTCTTGAAGCATTGATTTACTACGCCCCCAAATTAAATAAAAAGAAAAAAAATGATCGTGTGGAACACTGTAGCAACAACCGATTATATATATAAATCCTACGCACATATATGTATATATATATACCTAATATTGCCCACCCACTCATCACACCATCCTATTTCTCAAAGCGAAAACAGAAGCACTCCCAACTCCTCTGAAAGTCCAGATCTCCTCTGTCCTTCTTCCCCACTTCCTCTTCGTCTCTATCTCCCCATTGTTCCTGTCCTTCCTGCAACAATTAATTTCTTGAGATATTTCCTTCTATCTGCTCTATTCTTTCTAGAAATCTCTTGAAATTTCATAAGCTACCCAGTCAAGAGAATAAGGTGAATTTGATTTTGTATGGCAATTAACTTGTTATCTCATGTTGTTTCTGACTTGTGCTTGGGTAAACCAGCACTGAAATCTCTATCAAAGTCATCCTCCGTTTCTGATGCTCTGATAGCTCTAAACAACTCGGAAGACAACTTCATTAGCATATGGAATTGTGGCTGTGACAACATTAGCAATAGCACTACTCCTATTGCTACTGTTAGTAGTACTAAAGACAATCCCACAAAGAATGAAGTTTTATTCGGTGACGATGAATGTCAATGTGTTGGGAAAATCTCAATGTCAGATATCATTTGTTATCTTTGTAAAGGAGACAATTTGACCTGTCTTTCCTCTGCTCTGGAGTCCCCTGTTTCTGTAATTCTCGCAAACAATACTACTGGATTTGTCAAGCATGTTCAACCAACCACAAGGTATATTTTTTCTCTCTGCTTTCTTTATTTTTTTTTTCTTCGTGAGAGTTTTTATTTAGTTACTAGCAGACGACTTGTGTTAAAATTCTTCTTCCTCTATTTTTTTTTTCATTTTTTCATTTGTTTATTGGATTAAAGCATCTGCTTGTTGTACTTGTCTGAGCTGTGGAAGATTATATTTGATTTTGCAGTAATATTCCCCTTTTATTTCTAATAATATTATTATTCCGGGAATTTAGTTGGAAAAAAAAAACAGCTAAGCAAAGTCGTCTCCCTTTCTTTGTTTTTTTTTTTCAAAAAAAAAAACCCTCACTAGTACTATTTGTTTGTATTTTTATGGATCGAAATTTGAGATCTTAAGTTAATGAGCGTGGACAAACTGAGACTAGTAGCCTTGCTTAATGAATTGGTCACCACCACTACTATAACTTACCACTAGTATTAGATTAACCAATATTCTTTTCAGCTATAAATCAAAGTCCTGCTACTACTGCTGCCGCTGCCGCTGCCGCTATCCAATTGTGAATGAAGCTTTACTACCTAACTTTCAATTCTTTGGTAGATCGTGAAATGCATTTCTGCTTTTTCTTCTTCTTTCTGTAATTGCTTTCTTTTACCTCTTTTTTCACTCGGTGTAACTGTGATTTCTTAAGTTAATTAATTGATCTATGACCGAAACTTCACGCGTATAGTGTTTTTTTTTTTCCTTCTGTACCTTACTGCTTTTTTATTTTTTTGGTCTACATCTCTCTCTCTCTCTCTCTCTCTTATAAATAGCAGGTCTCTCATATGAAGATTTTGCGTTGAAAATCCACACGGCGTACAAGAGCTGTAAATAAGCCCTTAAAGATTTGGCTGTACCCTTATATCTTATTTCGTATAAAAATTATTGGAAATGAAAATCAGTTTTTAATTCCATAAGATGTATATCTCCTCATTTGTTTTGATTTATCAATTTTTCAAAACGATAGAAATAGAAATTCATTTCTATAATTTTTAACCATACTAAATGAGCGTCATTTTTGCTCCCTTCATCTTTCTGTCTTACCTGCTTAAAATTTACTGTGTATGATGGATCGAGCTCTTGATGTCGGTATGATGACTAATGGGACATTGATTTGGGATCGAATACGATGACAGCGTCCTTGTACCTATAATATATATTTCAAGTTGTATTTTTAAATATATATTTTTAATTATAGTTATTATACAATTAATTATATTTTAATATACACTAATGTTTTTTTTTTTATTATTATGCCTAAATAATAGCGATTATAACATAATTAATTAGTAGTATATTCAAATTTTCGGATGACTTATACTTTCCTTGTAATAAGATATTTGTTGAAGCTCGTCAGGTCAGAAGTGGGAGGGAGGGGGACACGTCCTACTTTCGACTACTTTCCCTGTCACACGTTTTGTGCTCCAATATCGTCCGTCCAATAGTGTCTGTCATGATCTAAATAAAGTACATACAACGGTGAGAACGAAAGATTGAATCTTGCACTCTGCCAATTGGCTTCCTAGAAAGATACCTACAAAGAAAGAAAATACAACATATCAGGACACGAGGCACAAGAATTGAACCTAAGACCTGAGAAATTATTAGACGTGCCTCGGGTGTTTTTAATTTCATTTCAATGAAAATAATCTAGTTCTTAAATAAAGCCTTGATGGTATCCTACCAAAAAAGAAGTGATATTTATTAATTTCCCCACGGAGCCTAGTATTGGGCGAACGTTACTAGCTACTGTTTTAGATCATTATTAATTGCATGCAGTTGTCGTGCATGTATCTTGTGGAGATGAAATAATAATGATTAATCGGTTAAATTTTGCCTTCGCGCAGTTTACTAGAAGCAATGGATCTCATGCTCGAAGGTGCTCACAACTTAGTAGTACCAATCCAAAGCACGAATTGCAAATATACCAAAAGAAAACAGGCGCTGCTTATAAAGTCCAGATCCGATCACATCACCACCGATCACACTACTTGTTCCAGCAGTACCACCCACAGAGGCTACCGTGAGTATTGTTGGCTGACCCAAGAAGATATGATCAGGTTCATCCTCAACAGAATCGGACTCTTTGCCCCAATCGCTGCACTCTCCCTCGATACCCTTGGCATCATACGGACGGATGAAGACGTCCTAACCATGAACTACCACGCTCCTGCATCTGCGGCATTAGACTCCGTCTCACGTGCTCTGGCCGAACAAACCTCCGTAGCCCTAGTCGACGAGGACGGAGTCTTAGTCAGCGAGATCTCGCCTTGTACCCTAGCCTGCTGTGATGAAGCCATCGGACCCGCCATCATGACCTTATCTTGTGGAGATCTTATGGTCTACATTGACTGGGGCGGTCCCCCGGAGGATTTGGTTAGGGTCGTTCAGTCTCGATTGAGGGAGAGGAATTTGGATACATTGCTTGACTTGTTGGAGTTGGATGTCAATTACTCGGCCTCCAGCAGCACTGCTTCGTCTGTGTCGTCGTTGGCGGCTGCCTCGTCGGATGATGAGTCGACGTCCTCGTCGTCTTCGTGGCCGAGCTTGGCGCGGTCGAGGAGGCACAGTCGGTCTGGTAGCTACTCGGCGCAGATGGCGAGGAGGGCTGAGGGCATAGCCTGTCTTCCTGGGAGCTCTTTGGTCGCCGTTATCATACAAGCTATTGCACATCGTGTGAATTATGCTTGGGTTATTGAAGATGACGGTACCTTAGTTGGTATAGTCACTTTTTTTGATATGTTGAAGGTTTTCAGGGATGAGTTGGAGTCCATGGTCGAGTGGGAAAGTTCAGCCAACTAATTACTCCAACGGGATTCAAAAAAAAATGCTGATTTCTCACAATGTTTGTTGAGTATGTCCGGTGAGGAATGATGCAATGTCTTTTGTTTTGGTTATATACACGTCTTTTCTTGAGGAGGCTTTCATTGATTAGGTACAGGAAGAGTTTCTAGGATTTTCTTGTATTTAGTTCACTCCCCCCACCCCCAAAATACCTTTTTCTGTTTCGATTTGGTCCGTTTGAACGAGAATTCAGGATCATTCTTGTATCATGTTGTAACGAATTCATTGTCTTACCTGTTTCCCTTTTGGTTATCGGACTTTATAAGTTTGTCACTTCGTGCTCTTTTCTTCCCCCCCCCCCCCCACCCCCCTCAAAAAACAAAAAAATTCTTCTTCTTCTTTCTCTTTTTTAGGATCAACCCTTTGATCTTGTTGGGCCTTGTGTAATCATCTATTGTTCTTAGGGAAGACGATGCAACGTTGAGCCGCTTTTTGGGCCTTTCTCAAATCAAACCATCCTAACAATGTTTGGGGCTTCTTTAGATTGAGGGATAATGGGGTAACTTAATGAGAATATTCCACGTATTTCCCCTGCATCAAAGGGTAAATTGAACAAGTCAAACTTTAATTGATATATGATTCAAACATTTATTGTTTGGTTTATAATATTTGAAAACAATTTGGCTAGAGTTTACAATTTGGTTTATAATATTTCCCCTACCTCCATTCACCACATGAAGTCAGAATTCATCAATGTTTTAGGATAAACGAATTAGTAAGTAAAAGGATGCTCTTGGTGCATTTTATAAAACCATTTTGAGATCACAATGTGAGAGTTAGGTGAATGATCTTTATTATTATTATTATTATTATTATTATTATTATTATTATTATTATTATTATTATTATTATTATTGAATTTCAAAAAATATAGATTAAAGAGTTAGTGTCGTTAATGGTTCCCCCTCCCTTCAGCGAGTTTAGTTCCTAAATGTTATGTCTATTAATATTGAAAATTTTTGAACATAGGAGGAGTAATAATGAATATTAATTGCTTAATTTTGTGCCCCATCTATTTACATATAAGATGGATGGATGGGTCATACTTCAATTGGTAATTAATTTTGTTGAAATATGGGTTTTCTAATGTTTATATTCTAATCCTCACTTAGCTATGCTTACGAATTGTGTAGTTGATGCATATTCCTATTTTTCTTGGTTAAGTTGGGGTCTTTATATTAATTTATATTCTAGTTACTAACTAATTTTTTTTATTTGCTTCGGAAAGCATAGATTTCAAAATAGGAGAAAATCATCGAGAATCAAATTAGGAAATGGGTGAAGAGCACCATGATTTGGATTTGGTAATGGTAGAAGACCGAGGTGTCAAAATGGAAGTCTAAGACATGAATAAGGTGATGGCACTAAGAAAAAACATGATTTTTTTATTATGAAATGGGGAAAAAGGAGGGAGAGAGGGGAGGGAGGAGCTGCGAAGTATACCTGCATAGAGTTGTGCGGGTTGAGGAAGAAGAAGGGAAAAGAATGTGAAAAGAGAGGGAGAGAAAAGGAAAAGAGGGGGGTTTATGCGCGGGCTTGGGCCACTCGAGGGGGAAGAAAGAAAAACCTAGGCCAAAGGAAGGGGAAAGGAAAGAAAGGAGGGACGAGGAACTAGGCCGCTACTAGGTGCAACCTAGCCAGTCTTAAGGAGGGGGAAGGAAGGGAAAAAAAAAAGAAAAGGAAAAAATGGGATGGTACGGTGGTTTAGAATTTTTTGGAGTTTACAAATAATAAAAATTAGTAATAATAATAATAATAAAATAATTTTTATTAATTTAGAAATTATTATTATTCATTTATGATTTCTCTTAGGTTAGTAAATAAATTTAGTCTCTACTAATTAGGTCCCAGCATCATTTTTCTTCTTTTATTATTATTATTATTATTATTATTATTATTATTATTATTATTATTAGAAATGGTACATATAATTAAATAATATCTAAAAATTTCTTATTTTATTCTTAAATTCTAAAATAAAGTTTTGGGTTATTACAAATTATATACTACTCATATTTCTTCATCTAGAATATACTGATATTTACCAACCAAACATCCAATAAATGCTATTTGAAGTATGATTAAAAACAACATCAACTCAAAGCCATAACAATAGAAACGGTCACATATCTTATTATCAAATGCATCCCATAACATCATAGATAAGTTTAGGAACACAAGACCAATAAAATCCCACAACATCACAGGTAGATATGAAGCCTACTACCAAAAACATAAGTAGGCATAAAGGTTGTTACCGAACTACAAGTAGGCATAAGGGTTACTAATAAACAACAAGTAGGCACAAAAGCTACTACCCAACCACAGGTAGGCACAAAGATTATTACCTACCAATCCAATAATCCAATTATAATCATTTTTATTTTTACTGCTCAAGGAAAGATCGAATAAACTTGAAGACACTAGGGTACTCTGGTCATACCGGCGCCTAAAATAACACAGTATCCTACTGACTATCAAAACTAAGATATATGAAGGTAATACAATACCCTATCAACAAGAAAACCTAATCAATAAGTATGTATACCTTATATAAGTTCACAAAGCTAATAAGAGTAAGATATAAAGCTTAGATGAGGTTCTAAGGTACACCTTCAAAAATTCATAATCAATCATGGGTTAAACCTCGTCTATAGGGTAGCAAACCCTAAAGATCCATCATTCTCGATCTTAAGGTTTTTACTTTAAGTATCAGTATTTTATTAAGGTAACCATGAAATCCTATATTAATCACATAGATCTAATTTGCCATAATTAGTCATTTTTACTCGTTTCCAAACATACAAGGCAACCATGTACAAACCCAGTACTAAGGTCAACATTAAAAATATACTAAGACCATCCTAAGCTCAATTATTCTCATTTGAATGCATTAGGTCAAAAATGACCGAATTACCTATTAGATCAAAATTACCACATTATTATCCTTTTTAAATACTCATTTTATTTTATTTATTTATTCATCATGAAAAGGAAAAACACAATAATTAAATTATTTATAATATAATTAAATTATCATATACACCAAATGACCATTTTTTCCTTAATCATAATTC
Source organism: Tamarix chinensis (assembly GCA_030549775.1). Classification (NCBI taxonomy): domain Eukaryota; kingdom Viridiplantae; phylum Streptophyta; class Magnoliopsida; order Caryophyllales; family Tamaricaceae; genus Tamarix; species Tamarix chinensis. The sequence continues at coordinate 6,359,695 of CM060177.1, read as the reverse complement.
TTTACATAAAACCCTAGCATACATATCTAATCCATCCAAAACCACATAATCATGCTCAATGATATATAATACACATTTGACATGCTTGTTGGGATAAATATTATATTACACATAAAATAACCAATTTGCCTCTAGGATACTTGCCAAATAATACTTATACCACAAATATATCTAAGCATGCTTAACATATCATTTTACACACACATATCCTACATAATTATTTGCCTAACATAAAAATCATTTTAGTTATACTTTTGTACCTAAAATAATTTACAAAATGACATGCTTTCTTTTTTGGTTTTTATGATAACAATAATAAACACATAATTACAATGTAACAAATCATGCTTAGCATATTTCATACACAAAAATCCTAATGTGCTATCATGCAATGTCGATCATCTTAATGGAGTATAAAAGTTACCTAATTTCCAATAAAGTATAAATTATCAATATCCTACTAAAACTATTAAGCCTTGTTAATCAAACTTTTATACTAAAAATAATACCATATTAATCATAGTAATATTTAACAAATAAAATAATAACAATTTATTTTAAAATATTTATTAATTAAAATTATCAAAACACCCTTAATATTAAAATGGGTACCAACATTTAAAAGGAAACAATTCCTCATCCTGCATGGGCAGCATGATTTTGGGCACACAAGGGGGGTTGTGCGTTGGGTAGTGTTGGCAAGGTGGAGGTCAACTAGATGATGGGTTGCTAGGAAGCTAGCAATAATAAGGTGGTAGAGGTGTTGGGTCAAGGTTGAATAGTACTATTTATAAATGGGTCAAACTTGAACAGTAATGTTTAAGGCATGACTCGTTTGATAAATTAGCTAAACTTAACTAATGAGGGTCCAACTCAATTCAAGTCCTGAAAAACCCTAATTTGATATAAATCTTACGTGATATGGAATGGGAAAATATATATATTATGATAAGGTGTTTGATAAAAACAAATTATTTATATATGAATGTAGCTACAATAATAATATTGTTTGATAATTTATTTGAACTGAAATGAATTCGTGTATAAAGACAATTTTAGGCACGTAATATTTTAATTGGTGAATGATATTTTTGTAAAAAAAATTAATAAAATAAGATTTTTTGTAGGTCTATTAAAAATAATGCCACTAGTTTATAGTTAGATCAAGCAATGTAAACCTGTCCAAATATTGTTGGAGGCAAAGTGATATCGGCTAGTTGTTGGTTGGCTATTGTTGTAATATTATAGAAAATAATAATAAATATCTACATGTGATCAAGAAAACTTAAAATAATGTTTTGTCAAATTAAATATTGATGTGAGACAATATATACTAACATTTTAAAAAACAATTTTTAATCTCTTTATACAAAAAAAAAATCTTTATTGCATTGGTATACATCTAGATAAAAATTAAGGAAAATGTTAAAGATAGTTCTTAGGGCTATACATGGTTTAAAAACTAAAAATATATAAATATGTTTCACTTAATGGCATCAAATAAAGTGTGTATTTGTCATGCATTTCTAAACTAATACTATCCTTAGAAAGAAATCAAATCATCATCTATAACTCCGGTAACTATCATTAGCGAAACCAATAAATAAATACTTTTGTTGATCATATCAATAAAAAAATGATAGTTAGAAATGATATATTTACCAAAAATGTCTTACTAAAAGCACATATTTGGTGTCTCGTCGTTGCATCCCAACTTTGATCAACTATTGTATGAATTACATTTCCTCTTACGGGTTAAGAAGTAAAAGATGTCTCTTTTGTGTACCTCTAAATCAACATGTACTAGTAGAAGACCAAGAAATCACCCAACCTTGTACACCTATAGCAATCACAAATGATATTGTTGAAACTTCCTTGAAAATGAATAATGTCTTTTGGCATTTTACCTATATTTTTATGCAAACTAATGCACCTATTACTATATAAACCATTATTGGTATAGGTTCTGTCATATTTTACCATCTAATAAATATGAATCAGCAATCTATAGATATATCTATCTTTTGTCAAACAAATCCTTTTCATTTTTATTTTTATAAATCGAGTATTTTGACCCTTTTACTTTCAGTAAAATTATTATCCTTGTCAGTATTTATGTTTTAGATGGGAAAAAATTACTATAATCCATCACTGCTTGTAGATTGGCTGGTATTTTTCACAAAATTTACTAAGAAAGACCCTTGTTTTTTAACGTGCCATTTCTTACTCAAATTAATGTGCCATTTCTATATATATATATTTAGTTTCTCTCAAAATTTTGAACCTTGAATTAGATTCCATAATGATAAATTTAAAAATTATTTAATTAATTGAATGCTTGTTGCAAAGTCTATAAATTATCCATCCTCTAGTCGAATCATAAAGACTCTCAATCCTTGGTCAGATAAGTAAAATAAACTATGTTGTATCCCTTCATGAAATATGTCTTAGAATCAAATCGTCATTATCTTAACGAACCTAGAACATACCATTAGGAAGCGATTCAATAATTAAACTAAGATGAATACATTTTTATTCTATCATTACAAGTTAAACCCCTTAAAGTACTAACTAATGGGAGGGTAGCGATAGCATCCAAGCCATTAATTATTTTTCTTCTTCTTTTTTCTCCTCAACTAAGAAGGTTTGGTAACATCAAAACTAAAAATCATGTATGTATCCTTCTTGATGTATCCTTTTTAATATATATATATATATATAACCTTCTTATAAAAGTATTTTAACACATTGTAAGAAGTCATGTTAGTGGATGTTTTGATTAGATTATAGTTTCTTTTAATTCTTTGAGCATTATTTATTTGCCTTTTCATGTGAATTGAAGTATTAATAAAAATTAAAGTGAGATACGTTGATACAAAATACTTTTTATAATAACTCTGGGCCTAAGACTGGGGCTAACTAAAAATAAATCGATACTTAGAAATGATCTATTTACCAAACAGCTAAAAGCACGTATTTGATGGAGACATCGACGAAACCGTGTCTTCAACTCAGAGACATTTACATCGTCATTTCAACGATGATATCAAATCATTCCATGTCATATTACATAAATATATACATATATACATATACAATGATATAAATCCACAATGTGTTCTCATTGTTGGACTAACTGGAATTTACACTAGCGGCTTAAAAGTAGTTTTACTGATTTTCAGAATGAAGTGATAGTTAGAAAACAATCTATTCAGCAAACGACAAAAATGTGTATCCAAATCAAAGTTTGCGTCGGCATACCAGCTAGCTACCAAGTATTCATATCAATGTTGCTTTATAATAATAATAATAATAAGTTTTCAATTTTTTTTAACGTGCATATAAAATAAATTAAATATAGTAAAACATAATATTCAAATTAGCTAAAAATATATGTACTAAAGTTTGAATACTTTCATTATTATACGATAATTTGAGAACAAGAAGAATGATAAATTATTTTCTTAAAAAAATCATATTATAACATTAATATATAAGAAAAAACATAGGATTTTTTTATGGGACACCCAGCTCTAATTAACTCTTGCTAGCGCCTTAATTAATTGCAGATCTCAAGTGCAGTGCAGCATTTACTGATAGGTGTGGATGTAGTAAGGGTTGAGGCAGGCCGGCACTGATGATATATAGTAGTAGTAGTCCAATATAAATTTGCCAAGCCACGTATCATGTATGTGTGCTCGCCTCTTAGTAAGTAGTATTTGGTAAAGGTCGCCATCTTGCAATAAGTTTCATGTGCTCTTCTGATAACATGCCACCATGTCCATACTCTTTTCACATGTAACGTACGTACGAAGCTCTTCTTCAGCTGTTGAGCTCATTTCCTCATCAGATATGTCGCTTCCTTTTAGTTGAGGTTCTTATTAAAAATATTCCTAAAATGGTAATCTGTGGGCTTTACAGGAAGTAGTTTTAGGAATTATGTAAAATACTCCCATCCGAATCCAAACGTTGCACTTCTATTATCATGCTGCCACGAAAAAAAAACTTGCAATAATGGGAAAAACCCCAAAGTTGGCCCCGGAAAGTTACAATAATTGATGCCATTCCAAAGCGAAGGAAGTTGGTGCTTCATGACACCAGACTTTTCCCTCCATCATTTGCATACTAATACACATATAGTAATATGGTCCCGGGTAGTGAAAACTTAGAGATGAATCAAAATGCCTGTGGACCGTCAAAAAATCAGGTTGCAGAAGAAAATAAGTTGAGATAATAATATAATCATCTGCCCATGATGAGTGATGACAAAAGCCACGATGATGATGTATACATGTGTGTGAACATGGCCTAAAGCGCAATTCTCTACCAACTATAGGCCCTAAAATGCAAATCTCGACCCAGATTTCCTATTTTTATCACTCTCTCCCCGTTTCTCAAAAATAATATACTATTCTTTTTTTAAAAAAAAAACAAATTAATAAATATCAATTAATTTCATTAGAAAATAGAGTTTTACCCGCACTTTTCTCATGTACTCTTTTCTGGTAAGTGTACCTACCTCATCGAATTCTGATTAAAAGGAAGAGAGAGGTGTGGGGTGGGGGGGAGAAAAAAAAAGAGGCGTACGCACTAAAAGGACAATTTCAAACTGACTAATATTATATATCATGTATGAACATGAATAATAAATAATCATAAGGAATATAGCCACGAGTCACAGCACAGTATCAGTGTACAAATAATCAGTAACATCAAACGCAAAAATGGAAACTCTAAATTGCCCCGATTAGGCGATTACAATTGCACCCCACATACAACTCCAAAAGCCATGCTCAAGTCCGCCAGGTACGTACAAACTACAAAACAATTCAAGGGATCCTCCTAAGCAGCCGCAGATTCATCAACAAAAATCTCGGTGGGTTGAAGACAGCCTCTCAAACGATCATGTCCAAGCTGAGCTCTTTCATTATCCCCAAAGCCAAATATGCGTCCCTTACTAGTTATCACAACAGTGTGGTAGAGACCAGTACTGATCTGAGATATATGATGACCTCTTAGGCTGTCGAGGATCCTAGGCTTGACGATTTTATCCGAAACTCCCCTGTCTGGAAACCCTAAGCTCCCAAAGGCCATCCATCCGAAGCCATAAACAGCACCAGTGTCTGCTAACACAAATGTTTTCCTCTTACTTGCACATACCTGTACAGCAATATGATTCTTCAAGCTGGTCAAGAGCGACGGCGTAGTCTTGTCAGTCTCGTCTTCGTGACCCAAAGCACCACAATAGCCTTTCCCCCATGTATAAACCTGCAGCAATAACAATACAAGTTGTGTCGTGCTTGGGATGGGATTACAAAAACCGACAGATCTTTGGGGTACGAATGTGCACAAGTTCGTGGTAAACAAAGACTAACATGTCCAGAAGAATCTAGGGCCACCGCATGTTCGTCGCCAGCAGAGACGCGGGCGACATGAATACCCTTTCTCCGGAATGACTGGATCGCTCGAGGCTGGTTTTCATCATGCTGTTCGCCATGGCCCAGACAAAAGTTGCTACCTGATCCAAATGAGTACAGCGTGCCATCGTTTGTGACTGCCAAGGCGTAGCTCAGACCCGCGGCTATCTGGACCACAGAGCCAACTCCCTCAAGTGCTTCCACGAGTTTTGGTATTGGCCTATCCTGGGTGTCGCCATGACCAAGCTGCCCGTGTGTGTTTGATCCGCATGTATATACATGGCCTCCTCTCGTAAGGAACACCGTAAAACTAAGCCCTGCGGCAACCTGAAACCAGTTTCCATCTCCACATTATTAGAAATAATTGTAACACAGAGCATCATAAAGCGCCTGGTCTGTTACAGCGTGTTACATACATATTTCCAATCCCCCATATTGCCTTGGCCATAAACATTAAAATTCTTTATTCCGACACAGATACAATAAAATATCAGGAAAGGATGTCAAGATAAGATGGAATCACTGAGAAGCATCATATTTTCGGAAGCGCACCTCCCCAACATAATGGCGACTCGGCTATATATGATAATTTCTTCTATGCCCAAGAGGGCCAATATTGGAGTTGGTAATATAGATCAATGCACAAAGCTAGACTGTAATGCTTTCATTTTCAGAAAGCCTTTATGGCACACTAAGTAAAGGATTAGCTTCTCACATCATCGATGGCCACTGCTAATCTGCATTGCTAAATGGAGCCTTGACATCTAAATGCAGAGAGATTTCAGTCGTCACAACAGAATGAAGCAACCTTATTGTAGAACCAAAGCTCACCCAATTATGAGAATCTACCATCATTGATTATCTTCTCCAGCAATAATGAACAAAAAGTCCACCATTTCTCAGTATCACAATGTACGCGCCTAAAGATTCTTAAGTTCTTGGATCACTCTAGTTTCATCAAGAATGTAAACTGATCTTATCAATAGAATCACACTTAAGAACCATGAACAGCACAACACAAGCCAGCAAACTAATAGCATATACATATTCTTAAGAAGCATGCAGCAACAATAATATATCTCATAACCAAAGGCCTCTCTCTCTAATCCCCCATAACTGTAATAGATTTCAGTCTCCTTTCTACTTGCTCAATATATATCATAGCATCTTCCTGCTTGAAAATGACAAGAGGAAAAGACACCATCTATCAATGTCAAGATGCTGTTTGTTTATGCCTGGGCCTCTAAAATTCTGGGGGGCCAAAGGCTATAATACAGTATATATTTATATCCCTGCACACAAAGGCCAGCTAAACTGCTTCGTTGGTTAAGCGGCAGAGCAGCGTTTGTATCTTTCCCAGTACCTGGGTTTGAAATTGGAAGCCGGCATGGGAGTCTTCTGTTGGGAAAAAAGGATTACTGTGCAAAATAATTTTTTCCTCTTTGTGAAATTTAAAATGAACTAAAACAAATTGCAAAAAATAAAGTACATAAGGATACCAAGATTTTTTACGTGGGAAACCCTTCAAGGTGAAGGTAAAACTCACGGGACCTTTGGTCCAATAAAACTTCCACTATAATATAATAGAATTACAAAAATGGCATCTCTAATAAAAACTAGAGGATCTCTCTCAAATGACCTCACCCATAAATGATAGATTACGATAAGTAATAAACTCCCTCACTTTTTATGTGGTTCTCTTTCTCACACTTTAAAAGAGGGTATCTCTCACTTGTCCTATGGATGTTCTTCACGACTTATAAATCCTCTTACCTTCTCCAAGCGAGGATATTTGTAGGTGAATATATGAACCACCCTTATGTAACTCTACCCTTCTCCATTGAAAGTTTCAACTCCAATTAATATGCGAAACTCCTAAAGAAGTAATGAATGGCCAAGTATAATTACTTCTTATGCGGAAATAGTTCCATGGGCAATTAAATAATGTGCAAATTCCAATTACCAAGTAAAGAAGCATAATGGTGCATTGAAAACTACTAATTTCCACTGTTTTATTCTTTTCTAGTTTTCTAATATATTTTTTTGGGCCATCATATTCTTGTGTGATTTAAAATGAAATCAAGCATCACTCATGACATTGACATATTCAAACTTACAACGAAAAATTATTCCTATTGGAAGTCGATGATAGAGGACCACTTATATTGTAAAGATTTGCACGTGTCGATCACGATTGAGACATAGCCGACGGGTACGACCGACGAAGAAAGGAAACTTTTAAATAGAAAGGTAGTGGCTATGATCCACAAGTTTATTGATCAGAGTTTATTCGAGTACGTGTCTACCTACACCAATGCCTACGAATTATAGACAAAACTAGAGTCCATGATTTAAAAGAAAAAGGCTCGAAAAAAGGCCCATTTGGTGAGACACTTGGTGAAGTTGGAGTATAAAGATGGCCAAAATATGAACAAACATCTAAATACCTTCAAAGGGATTGACAATCAACTTGGGAAGATTAAGATGAAGAGTGATGATGAGCTACAAGCCTTGTTGCTCCTTAGCTGCCTACCTGAGAGTTGGGAATGGGATACTCTCGTCGTCACTCTTAGCAACTCAACCTCATAGCAACTCAGCCTCAGAAGGTAAACTCACAATGGATATCGTTTCCAACAGCTTAACGAATGAAGAATCTAGGAGATAAGAATATGAAAGCTCTAGACAATTTGAGGCCAATGTCATAGAGACCATGGGGAGAAATGAAGCTCGTGAAATAAGTAGAACCAGAGGTCGCGAAAAGTCAAAATGGCGGTCCAAATCACGCTTAAGGATCACTTGCTACTATTATGGCAAGCCAGGTCACAAAAGGTCGGAATGTCGAAATCTCAGGAGAGATCAAAAGGCTGGGAATGTCAAGCCTATCCAAATCAACTTGAAGAAGGAGGAAGAGAACAACACAGCCACTATGGCGACGAAGGACAACATTGATGATACCTGTCTATTTAGGGAAGATAATTATCTTAACCTTGCTGAAGACGATAGCACATGGATAATTGATTCAAGTGCCTCTTTCCATGCCACCCCACATGGAGAATTATTCTCAACCTACTAAAGTGGCAAGATGCGAGACATGTTCTAGATATGCGCATCAACTTGATATCAACCGGGAAATTAGATTACACCGATTACCTAAACCAGTTTTGCGCAAGGAAATAGAAACTTACAAGATACAACATGATCGTTGCCGAAAGCAAAAATGAAGGTTGTTGTATTTTACTCAAGAAAAATTATGCAAGAGAGAAGCTAATATTATTGTCCATGATAACTCATGCTTGGAGTTGTGGGACAACAGGCTAGGGCATATGAGCGAGAAGAGATTACAAGTCCTCGCCAAGAGAAAAATCCTCCTAGATATGAAAGGTAAAATACTCGAATAGTGCACTCATTGTTTAGCTAGAAAACAACATAGAGTTTCATTTAGCAGACCTGGCCAGCCACGTAGAAGACAACATGTTCTTAATTTGGGGCATAATGATGTATGTTCTATGACCGAGAAATCTGGTGGTGCATTATATTTTGTTACTTTTATTGATTACCACTCGAAAAGAGCTTGGTTATCTTTGTTGAAAACAAAAGATAAAGTACTTGAGACATTCAAGGAGTTCCATGTTAGCGTGGAATGAGAGACTGGCCGAAAGCTCAAGTGTGTGTCCGTTCTAATAACGGTGGAAAGTATCGTGGCCCTTTCAAAGCCTATTGCAAGTCCTATGACATCAAACTTGAGAAGACACCACCAAAAACACCACAACTAAATGGTGTGGCTGAGAGAATGAACCACACGATCAAGGAAAGAGTTTGTTGCATGCTCTCTCATGCCCTCTCATGCCAAGCTCTCTAAATCATTCTAGGGAGAAGCCATCAAGACAGCCGTTTGCATCATTAACCATTCTCCCTCAAGTCCTTTAGATGGAAATATCCCAAAAGAGGTATGGATGAGAAGAAAGGTCTCATATGATCAGTTAAAGGTGTTTGGCTATCATGCATTCGTCCACATTTCTAAAGACAAAAGATCAAAGCTTGATTCAAAGACCAAGCAGTGCATCTATCTTGGCTCACCTCAAGATGAGTTAGGATATCGCCTATGAGATCCTGTGACTAAAAGGATCATAAAAAGTCGAGGTGTTGTGTTCTTCGAAGACCAGACCATTGAAGACACTCGAGAGCCAGAAAAGCCCAGAGTTAGCACTCGACATGAAGATGACTCATCCCCTATTACACGTGATGAGTTAGTAGAACAAACCAACAAGAACAATGATGATGAAGCTGGTGATATGCCTAATCAAGATAATTCCTTGACAAAAGAAATAGATGAGTCATCGACAGAGACTAATGACGATGAGTTTGTCAAGTCCAGTGAGGCAGTGGAACAACCCAATTGCGGAGATTAACTAGAATGAGACAATCTTCCGCCAAATATCCTCCAGATCAGTACGTGACACTCACGGATGAGGGGGAGCCTCAAAGCTACGATAAGGCTATGTTTGATCCTCACAAAGAAAAATAGAAAAAAGACATACAAGAGGAGATGCAATCTTTGCATGAGAACTATACTTATGATCTTGTCAAATTACCCAATGGAAGGCGAGCCTTGAAGAATAAATGGGTCTACAAGATCAAGGTCGGAGAGAACAACCTGAAACTGAAACTGAGTTACAAGGTTAGGATAGTGGTCAAAGGGTGCAACCAGAAGAAGGATATTAATTTTGACGAGATATTCTCTCCAGTGGTAAAGATGTCATCTATTTGAGCAATTCTAGGTCTAGCCTCCAGCCTAGACTTGGAGATTGAACAACTCGATATCAAAACTACATTCTTACACGGAGACCTAGAGGAGGAGATATACATAGAGCAACCCGAGGGGTTTGAAGAACCGAGTAAAGAACTCATGGTGTATCGATTAAAATAGAGCCTCTATGGTCTAAAGCAAGCACAGAGACAATGGTACAAGAAGTTTGACTCTTTCATGACTCAATATAACTTCTAGAAGACCCACTGACCATTGTGTCTTCGAGAAGAAGTTCGCTACTAGCGATTTCATCATACTTTTGCTATATGTTGTTTATATATTGGTTGTTGGGCAAAATAAGAAGAAAGTTGCAACTCTTAAGAACGTCTTAAGCAAATCATTTGCCATGAAAGATTTGGGGTCGACAAAGCAGATCCTTGGAATGAAGATCACCTGAAACCGTTCTAAAAAATTATTGTGGCTATCTCAAGAACGTTAAATCGAGAAGATTCTTGAAAGATTTAACTTGCATATGGCCAAGCCAGGCAGTGCTCCACTAGCCGGACATTTCAAGCTAAGTAAGAAGCAGAGTCCAAAGAATGAGATAGAGAAAGAAAAAATGGAAAAGGTCCCATACTCATCTGCAGCTAGCAGCTTCATGTACGCCATGGTATGCACCAGACCTGATATTGCCTATGCAGTCGGTGCAGTTCGCAAATTTTTGTCCAACCCCGAAAAACCACATTGGGAAGGTGTGCAGTGGACACTTCTATCTCCTGGGTACAACCAAGAGGTGAAGCCTGAGCTAGAGAGTTACAAAGATGCAGATATAGCAGGAGATGTTGATTCGAAAAAGTCAACGTCAAGTTATGTGACTACCTTTGCAGGGGGAGCTATGTCGTGTCAATCAAAACTCCAAAAGTGTGTGGCACTTTCAACGGAGGCAAAGTACATCGCAACTACAAAAGTATGCAAGGAAATGTTATGGATGAAAATTTTCCACCGTGAGTTGGGACAAGAACAAGAAAGGTATGTGTTGAAGTGTGACAACCTGAGTGCTATACACCTGGCCAAAAATGCTACTTATCACTCTCGTACAAAACATATTGATGTTTAATACCATTGGATACGGGATGTGTTAGAAGAAAAGCTACTTAAGCTAGACAAAGTTCACACCGATGATAATTGGTCAAACATGATGACCAAAGTAATATTGAGCAAAGTAATACCGGTGTGGTGATGCCCCCTAAAATAATTGGGAAGGGGGAGATTGTTGGGGGTCCCTCCCATTTGGTGGGGCCATAACAATAAAAAAAAATTATTAGAAAACAGAAAAAAATGAAATGGTAGAAATTAGTGGTGTTCAATACACCATTAGGCTTCTTTACTTAGTAAATGGAAGTTGTACATCATTTAATTGCCCATGGAGCTATTTCCGTGGAAGAGGTAATCATACTTGGACATTCGGTTACTTCTCCAAAAGTTTTGTAAATTAATTGGAGTTGAAACTTTCAATGGAGAAGTCTAGAGTTACGTCAAGATGATTCATATATTCACCTATAAATACCTTTGTTTAGAGAAAGCAAAAGAATTCATAAGTTGTGGAGAACATTCACAACACAAGTGAGAGATACCCGCTTTTAAAGTGTAAGAAAGAGATATACATAAAAAGTGAGGCAAATTATTACTTATCATAATCCATCCTTTATGGGTGAGGTCATTTGAGAGAGATCCTCTAATTTTTATTAGAAATGCTATTTTTGTAATCCTACTATATTATAGTGTAAGTTTTATTAGACCAAAGGTCCCGTGGTTTTTACCTTCGCCTTCAGGATTTTCCACGTAAAAAATCTTAATGACCTCATCTACTTTATTTTTTGCAATTTATTTTAGTCCATTTTAAATTTTACAAAGAAAGAAAAGTTATTCCGCAAATTAATCCATTTTTGCCAACATCTTCCCACTTCTTCTCAAGAACAAAGTATAGTTTTATATTTTCACAAAATTCATAAGACCTGTGTGGGAACAATGGTTAAAGTGCTTGCTTGCTATGCATGATGCAATATTCAAATCCCCTAGCCACTATAATCAGACATTTTTACTACTCAATTTATGTTTGGGCTACCTATGCCCCAAGGGTGTCTTAAGGCCAGCCCTGGATGCACACTCAACGTAGAATGCAGCTATAAATCTAGAATGTGATACTGCTACGTAAAAGGACAAAAAGATAACATTGAACACATTAAACCTACCTAAAAGTTGGTCATAACTTAGAGAGACCACGTATGTACTCTTCATAAATCTTTTGTCATAACCAAGCAATAAAATCGTAGTCGCGATCGCGATTGCGGTCGCGGTGTCGCAATATCAGAGCGTCGCGAACAATATTTTATATATTACTGTTGTCGCGGTGTGATTTTTTTTTTTTACAATAAATATTAGCAAATACTAGTAAATATCGGCAAATATCGGTCGATAACCGATATATTGCCGATAAATATTGGCTGATATTGCGTATCGGAACTGATATTTAATTGTATGGTCATAACTCGTAAGTATTATCAGCATTGTATTCACCACAATGACATTGGTCCAAGAAACTATTAAGTTCGCAGCACAGAGTACTAACAAGATGAGAAATGAGGGTTAAATATACTGATCGATGGAGAATTTACAGATAAAAATGAGCTACTCGGGATTTCAAGGACCTGGACCTCCCACAATATTACCCAAAAATTCACTACCCCTTTCTCACTTCTCTGCTCCTATTCATATCCCCATTAACCTGATTGTAAAAGATTGAGCTACCCTTACTAATAAAAAATGGAATCATTCCCACGATTCCCGCCATAATGGCCTACCTAGATAACCCCATTGTATTACGCAAGACCCATACACCTCATCAAAACGGTCATAACTAGAATTACCCAATACCAAGTCTATCAACGATAGCATCTACAACAGCAATCATCAGCTTCATTCTCAAGTGCCTTACGCCTACGCCTCGCGTACATGTATTTGGTAAGTGTCTAATCAACACTTCCCTCCCAAACTTTCACCTTGTCCTCAAGGTGGAAGGAAGGGAACTGGCCATTGATAGTTTCAAACACTTCCCAAGAAGCTTCAAAGTGTGGTAAATCCGCCCATTCAATCAAAACCTTTAAGACCACTTGAGGGTTATAGTAGATCCCACACACCTCCTTAGGCATAAGCTGCCATTCCAACTCAGCAATCAATCTAGGAGGGAACGGTTGTACCTAAAAAATCCCCCATCAGCCTTCTTAAGCAATGGAATGTGAAAGACGGTGAATCGGCACAAAATCAGGGAGCTCTAGTTGATAGGCCACCATCCCAATAAAAGTGGCAATCTTGTACTCGACAAAGTAGCATGGGGATAGCTTTCATTTAACCACCTGGCTAGAGATTGCTAATGACACAGTTTAAGTTTCACAAACACCCAATCCCCTACAGCCAGCTCCACCTCACAATGCCCTTTATCTACCAAAGCGTTCACAAGTAGTTGTTCATGTTGCAGATGACTCTTTAAAACAGTCAGCATAGTGTCCCGGTCCCCAATCTCCTTGTCTATCATATCAAATGAAGTGTCACTTGGAGTATAACAGAGAAATGGCGGGAGGGTCTCGACCATAGAGAGCAGTAAATGGAGCAGCTTGCAAGGATGCGAGGTATGATGTGTCATACAAGAACTCATCCCATGGCAGCCACTTAAACCACTTTTTGGGCTAGTCTCCAACAAAACAAAGAAAATAGGTACCAATGCAGTAGTTTACAATCTCAGTTTGCCCATCCGTTTGCAAATGATAGGCATTGCTATGCTTCAATGTGGTACCCTAAAGATGGAACAACTCCTACCGGATATAGCTAATGAAGAACTCGTCTTGATCCAAAATCAAAACAAGGGATGCCATGGAACTGCACGATTTCCTTGACAAAAATGGATGCAACATTTTGAGCAGCATATGGATGCTTTAACAGTATGAAGTGGGCATACTTAGTGAGATGGTCCACCACCACCTAGTGAATCCCATAGAATGCAGCAGGGCCTCAATAAAGTCAAGTGCTACATCCTCCCAAACCTTGTCTAGAATCGATAGAGGCTATAGTAATCTAGCCGGAGATAAGAGTGACAGCCTTGTTATGTTGGTAAACTTGACAGGTAGACACAAACTGCTGCACACAACATCGCATATCAATCCAAAACACATCACGCCATAGCCACTGGCACATCCTTAATGAACCCGAGTGGTGCCCCAAGGTTCCAGCACGGTACTCTTCCAATATTTGCAGAATGTGCACTGACCAACAAAGGAACACTAATCAGCCCATGTATAGTAAATGCCGTTGATGTAGAGAATAACCCTTTGTTGGAAGTGAAGAGTCCAGTAGCCCTGCCTTAACAGGCCCCAACACTGGATCAACTATAACTTTTGTCAGCAACCCCCCCCCTTCTGTCCAGCCAAGGAACAATTAACACAGCAAGAAGACCCAAATGTGGCCAATGAAAGCGCATCAACAGCCTTATTCACGCTTCCTAGCTTGTACTCAATCTCAAAGTTGTAGCTACACAACTTGGATATCAAGTACCAATTGCCCTAATAAGTATTCAAAGCCTTTTTGGTTCATTCATACCACAAGACGCTATCCCAATAAATAAGGTCTCCAACGCCGAATAGCCGACACCATAACCATCACTTCTCACTCTTAAACAGATTTCAGCCGGGTTCAAGGTCCCAACATTTGAACTTAGCAAGCAATTGTGCTTTTATTCTACTGCAACACTGCTCCTAATTCATCCCTTGCAAATTGCTAATGAAGATCGGAAATAGGTACACTAACCATGGCTCGTTTAAATGCATTAAGGCCAACTACGCCTCCGTATTCCATCTAAAATTATCCTTTTTAGTTGAGCTATTAGAGGAGAAGCAATCTGCCCATAGTGACTTAGGAACTTCGTATAGTACACAGTAAGGCCTAGAAATCCACTAAGCTCCCGCAAGGAGGTGAGCACTAGCCAATCAATCATGGCCTTGATCTTAAGCGGGTCTGCAACCACCTTTGCCACGAAGACAATATGACCAAGTTACTCCAATCTCCATTGTCCAAAGAGGCACTCCTTATGGTTTACACACAAGCTATGCCGCTGCATAACCTCCAACACAATGCCCAAATGTTGAACATGTTCTTCAACAAACTTGCTTAACACCAAAATATCACCGAAGAAAACTACTACAAATTTCCTCAAGAATGGACGGAACACTTAAAGTGGCTGGAACATTCATTAACTCGAAAGGGTCATTACAAGGAGCTCGTAATGCCCCTCATAAGTGTGAAATGTTTCTTTGTGGACATTCTTGGGGCTTACTCGAATCTAGTGATTCCAATTTAGTAAAAAATAACAGATTCTAGAGTTCATCAAGCAACTCCTCTATCACCATGTCGAAAACGTGACTGGAATAGTTACCTGATTAAGCGCACAATAATCCACGTAGAAAAAACTAACTTCCATCTTTCTTTCTAACCAACCAAACCATACTTGAAAACGGGTTACGGCCATACAGTGAAACCGCGGTTATGGTCGCGATTGCGGTTGCGGTTGCGGTGTCGCGGTATCGGGGTGTCGTGAATGATATTTTCTATATCGCGGTTGTCGCAGCGTGAATTTTTAATTATTTTACACAACAAATATCGGCAAATATCAGTGAATATTGGCCAATATCGGCAAATATCGGCCAATATCGGTAAAATATCGGCCGAAATCCGAAATTTCGCCGATATCGCGGCGATAAATGTGTGATTTTCTGTATCGGCCGCAATTTCGGAATTTCGCGTCGCGGCTGACCTGAAAACCGCGAAATTGCGGCCGATACGCAATTGCGGTACCGATATTTGATTGTATAGTTACGGCTAGGTTGGATAATACCAGCAACAAGCATCTCTTGAACCGGCCTTTCAATCTCAACTTTTTGCACTTGGGAGCAAACATTGACTAGAGCAACCCCTTCTTTCAATGTGATACAATGGTTGAATGCATGGGGTGGAGGAAAGCCTTGGGGAGATGCCACAACACCTCAAAAACGCTCAAACATGTCTAAAATTTCCCCGGGGGAGGACCAAGTTGGGGTGTATCCTATTGCTCCACCCTCAGGGATGTACATTCCATCGGCACACCCCTTCCTCCCGATTGATCGCCTCCCCATCGCTTGCAGAGAAATGGAAGACTTACTGAAGATAGGTCCCCCTTGGCATGACCATGTGCCCCTCAACTGAAGCTTCATCAACTTTTTCTCATTAACATGCATCGACCCTATCCTCTCAAGCCACTGCATCCCGAGAATTATGTCCGAACTCCACAACTCTAAAGGCAAAAAATTATCACCAACCTCTACTCGTTGTAATGCTAGGTGCACTACTTTGCAAATTCCTTTACATTGTACAAATCCTCCAGTGCCCATTAACACCCCGTAAGCCTCTGTTTCTTTTAGAGGCAACCCTAGTTTTTACACCAGTGTTATGGTAATGAAGTTGCGGGTTGCACCACAATCCACCAACACTATGACCAAGACGGGCCTAATTGCTCCAACTTGCTTCCATGTTCTCAGTGGGTCAAGCCCACTATCGAATTCATGCACAGTTCCACTGCCCCCTCCACTTGCTCGGTATTCACTTCAAACCCATCAAACATCCCAACAGTTGCTTCTCTACCTTACTTGATGACACACAAATCGTCCACCAATATGCCCAGGTTTGAATTTCTCGTTGCATTGGAAACACAACCCTTTCTCACGCCACCGCTGATACTCGTCGTCAATGAGCTTCTTGTACCCTAATGGTCATCATGCTTGATTCTCTATGGTGCCACCAATAACTAATAACTATGCCCCCCAAAACTTTGATTAGGGCTCACCATGGCATGTGGTCTAGGGGGCGACACCATGAATGAAGAGAATCCAGTTACGCCTTCTGCTTTAGGGCTCATAACCTATCCCCCCAATTCATTCAACCCCAGTTGCCCTACAACCTAGCTCGACTAGCTTGCTCGGCTCATTGAGGAAGGCGCTCTACAACACCTCCTTTAGGGTTGCCCCTATAGCGAAGAGGCCGATAACTCAAAATTCTTTATATATTCCTCCACTATGGTCTCTTGCTACACTGCTAGAAACCTTTCACAGAGAGAGCCAGCATGCTTAAAATGAAAATAGCTCAATAAGGCTTCCTTGGAATTGTTCCATGTAGCAAATCAATGGTGGTCTTCCGCATATTGGAACCAAGCTAGGACCTACCCTCCATGGCAATGGTGCTAACCTCTAATCTTTTCGGTTTAGCCATCTCATTTAGCCCAAAGTACATTTTTGACCTAAAAATCCATCTGCCTAGATCATTGCCATTGAAGGTGGGAAATTCAAGCTATCTTGTACTCAGAGTGTTGGACTTGCTCTACTCCGGCAAACATTTGACTCACTAATAGTGCTATAGGACTTGCTTCTTCATTACTCTTTTGTTTCCTCGCCTCTCTGATTAATGATCGGCTTCCTTCACCTCGCCATATCTCCCACAACTTTCTCAATCACACCCAGAAGGCCTTCCACTTCTCCCCTCAAGGTATCCACCTCCTTCTATTATTCCTCCTAAACCACGCTCAACCTCTCCTCCATTGACTCCATGTTATTCTTCTTATGTGTCATGATCCTCATAGCTCGAACTAAGCTCTGATACCAAATATCTTGAGTTCATAGCATAGAGTTCTGACTAGATGAGAAATGGGGGTTAACTATATTGATTGATGGAGAATTTACCAATAAAATAGCTACCCAAGATTTCAAGGTCTTGGACTCCCACAACATTACCAAAAATTTCCCAGCCCCATTCTCACATTTCTACTCCTATTCACAATATTACCCTTACTAACAGAAAATGGAATCATTCCCACAATTTCCACCATAACGGTCCACCCAGATAACCCCACCAAACTATGCAAGGCCCATACATGATACACCCCATCAAAACGGTCATAACTAGAATGACTCAATACCAAGCCTATCAACAATGGCCTCTCCAGCAGCGTATCCATCAAAATCATCAACTTCATTCTTAGGTGCCTTACGCTTGCACCTCACATGTATATTTGGTAAGTGGCTTATAAAAGACTTTTATTTCTCCATTCTCACCATATAACATCTTTGGATCAACTTTCTAACCTCTACCTCTTCATTCTCCAAAATCTTCACTGAACATCTTTAGATTAATTTTCCAAACTTCAGATCAATTTCCTAATCTTTGTGACTTGGTAATATGGCTCAAAAGCTCAAACTTCCCACCACTGAAGATATTCTATTGATCATAAGCCTCCCATCCTCTCTAGCTTGTATTCACATGGTAGAGGCAGCTAACGTTGAGCATGCATGGACCAACTACATCTAATTAATCTAACAAAAAAAATTAATTGATAGCTATCAAACTAGTTGATAGTATAAAAGCATTCATGAATTGTGCAAGTGTTTTCTCTTTTTTCTTTTCTGTGGGATGAGGAGGGGCACACCCTCAAGGTTTCTTGGGTTCTATTAACAGAGGGAACAGCAGTATAATTAGGGTCTTCCTCAATTTTCTTACAGATATTGCTCAAAAGCTCTAACAATGAGTTTTCAATTGCATGGCCCTCTTCTCTAGAAATGTAAACTCTCTAGGCATAAACTCTTTCATAGTTGAATCTGCACTAATGTATATCAACATTCTCACCAAGATATGCAACGGGAGGATAATAAGATTCTATGTTATGCCTAGGAGGTCACATTAAAAAAAGGCCACACATCCCCACATGTTTTAGTAGGAGGATGCATGACACCGCAAAACAGAGGATGCATGTAACTAATTTTAGGAGGGACACATCCCTCGTCTCGTATACTGCAAAACAGATAATGCATGACACATGAGATTTCTGCAAGCCATTGCAATAGAAGGCAAAGCTCATGTGACTAATTTTAGTAGGTGGGACAATAATCCTCTAGTTACTACAAACACCAACTTAATTATGCTGTGACCACGAAGCTTCATAGAGGTACAAAGAAAACCACAACAAACAAGCCTTGAGAGCACCACAATCTGCCCCCAAACTTTTAAATGATACCATCTTTTGTCACCCAAAAAAAAGGGAGTTTGATTTGGTTGCTATTGTAAGCACTTTAGCTGTCACTACTGTTTTCTTGATTCTTTGATCAGGAAATTTGGGTTTCAGTCCGAAGCTTGGTTCAATTGCTATCGTGCAAGTGCTTTAGCTGTCACTATTGTTTTCTAAATTCTTTGATCAGGAAATTTGGGTTCCTTAAGCTAACATTTAGCACATTTATAACACAGAAACCAAGGACCCATTTAAGACCACTGCATATTTAAACTGATATCAAAGTATACACGATAAAGCTCCTCTGAGTCAGTACTGATATAGCTCCAACTGTAATTATTAGGTCATCTTTCCTTTAATAAAAAAAACATCAGTATGCTTGACTTAATACATAACACAGAAACATCTAAACTTGTAAATGCTACAATATAGTGATTTTACCGGAACAAATACATCAGAATTAAAGATCCATTTATAAACACATTAACTCTTCCAACATCATAAAGCAATAAGAGTTAAAATTTTCAATTGTACACAGCTAACCACCAAACTACAATCGACTCATCCAGAAAGTAACATTACCTGCTTACATGGAATGCCCTTCAATGCTTCAACAAATCTAGGTCGAAATATAGGCCGACTTGTATCCTTGATACCACAACAGAATGAAGCATTATCTCCACAAGTGAAGACCTGAAAGAAGTACCAGTGATTCATTTATTGCAAATATTGCACTGATAAAATTATATAATCAGCCAGTCAATCATTAGATTAATTTTTCCTCTCTACTGAAAGATACACAGGCAAGGAAAGACTGAAGGAGGCAATGGGGGCATAGATTCACACATTCAGTGATACAATAAAACTAACAATGTTCGCCAATTTGTATATAGTTTTTCAATATTACTGCACATAGGACAAAACCATACTAGGCACAACCTCATCCACCACGAGAACAAATAAAGATGTTGTGATTCTTGTGAATAGTGAAACGAGTGTGATAAGATGAATAGGGAAGTCTTGACAAAACTTGCTCACAGTTAGGTTACTCAACAATTCACCAATCCCAGACTTACGGATAATGAATTGATTAAGAAGATATTCAACATACCATGTGAAACAAATGAGTGCATTCCGCTATGATGCATTATCAGCAATCAGCATATGCTACTTCAGGTAACGTAAATCTAAATTACTCAGCCATCTTACAAGTTAGAACTTGTGGAAGTAAACTAAGCAATTAAATCAGAGAAGCTGGCACATTTTCACCAAGCAAGTTTTAACAGAAATATATGTTAAAAAAAAATAATAAATAAAAAAAATAAAAAACACACTAGTTAATCATTTCTGTGAGCCAAGGCATTTATGCTCTATTTGATTCTAAGAAATTTGAAGAGAAAGAAAATTAAAATCAAAATAAATTCCTTCAAACTTTCCTCAAAAAAAATCATATAGTTAATCTTTAGCAATTTTATTCCTTACTCTTTTTCTATTTCATTATCTTAGCTAAACCAAACACAAAAAATTATTTTTCTCTTTATTTTCTTTCTTTTCTTTAAAATTTTCTATGAACCAAATGGAGCATTAAGATAGAAGTGTAATGGGGAATAAAACCAAAGACACGGACCAGACATGTGAAACCACCGCAAAAGAATGGATGCCTCTCTTTACAATTTGTGGCAAATCAATAAATCATTTCAATGGCACTTCCTTAGATGTTTATTCTTTGAGTTTCACAGGAAATACAGTATCGAGCAAAAAAAATTGCACTGGAAAACAGAAAGCACACAACACAAGGGCAGTGCTAACATATATTCTAGGTTGTCTAATTTTTTCAGCACCAATGTTTGCATTGATATTTTGATTTCTTTAATATTTGTGGTTTTTCTTACAGTAACGCTACTGCCAGAGTCCAGACTCATCCAGATGTCATTTATCAATAGAGCAACATTATGGAAAATAAGACAACACAGGTGCTATGTTAAATCATATGAGTATCACAAACCTCTCCAAACTTTGTGACTAAAGCGGCATGATTATAAGAGGCTGAAATTTGAGCAACAGGAGCTACTGAAGGGAAATTGATTGGGGTAAATTCGACACATTGTGTCGTTTCAGGACCATGACCAAGAACGCCACACAAGCTGGAACCACAAGAGTAAACTGAAGAATGTTTGACCAGCAAAGTGTGATATTTTCCCGTCTTTATCTGCATCTGCAGTTGATAAATTTCAGATAGTCTAGTCATACGCGCAAGTTCGCACCATTAAACATCAAGTCAACAGAGAGAGAAATGTAGATAGGTTAGTAAACGAGAGGCTACAAAAACTACTAGAAAGGAAGCTGCTCCATTGAAAATAACCCAAGTCCTCGTTCTTTACTATAAATACCAATCAGACCGACTAACCACAGATAATGAAAGTTGCAAAAACTATCAAGCAGAATTCGAACTTTAGGACCGGAAATGAACGCTAACAGAATAAACTAGAAAAGGAAAAAGGAAAAAATAAATAAATAAGCCCTCAATTTTGCATAAGTAACCAAACTGCAGAATAAAAATTAGCATGTAATACAGCACATGAGTTGAAATTTAACCAGATAAGAAGACAATGCGCAAAATTGAAAAAGAAATAGTACATTGCCTGCTGAGGTCTCAACAATGTCAGAAGCTTGTTCGACGGAGTGCAAGAACCTCAAAACCCTTTTCCAGTTCCCCCCACAACGATCAAACAGGTCTTTGCGAGCGTCCAAATTCATGGGAGCATAAATAGGATGGGACCCACAAAGCTGAAATGCAGCTAAATCCACTAAAGACTTGAATTTGAAAGGATAAACTCCCTGACTACTTCCAAAAATCGTAGAAGTCAACTCCAAACATGCAAGATCAACAGCACTCAATCGACCCGAGGTCAAGATATCTAATAACAAATGCGACGGCAATTCATCGATTAACACCGGCCTGTAACGATCAGCCATTTTTTCAAAACTTATCCTCAAATCCAGATCAGAATCTGGCCAAAAAATTTCTGAAGTGTGACCTCGATCGACGGACTGAAAAAATCAAATTTTTAGGCGGAAACGGGAACAGTTGAAGCAGAATAAGAAGAAGACATCAAAAGGGAGAAAGATATGGGAAATGGAGTACGAGAAAGGGGTTCTAGATGTACTGATAAAATTTAGAGTCGATTGACGCAGTGGCACAAAACTAAACATGAGAAGGAATCAACCGCCCCAGAATTCACCAAACTCGACCACACAAAAACAGTCTCAAATTAATAAATGCGGCCCTGAACCGTTTCGAAAATCAATTAAACCTACAAAAATTAAACATAAAATCGATGATCGCGGCAACAGGATGAATTCTGAGAAATTGGGTCTTCTCCAAGATTGGAACTCGAGGCCAAATTCTTCAGTTGTAACTTGGAAATGTGGGTAACTCGAATGCGAGTACTTGAGGGAAGGAGAGAGAAGGGCTGGAATTTCGGTGCCAGTTTGGACTTTTTCGACCAAATAAAAGTGCACGCTGTAGACTAGTAGTTCATGTGTAGGTGGAAGGAAAAAAGGGGTTGGGGGGGGGCATTTTTGGATGCAAGCGAGTGAGAAACTTCTTTTGGACAGGCGGATTAACGTATTTAATTGATTGCTTTTTATTAGTTTTGAACGGCCGGAGGAACAAATGAACAATGCACCAAACTCCTAGGTGGCCGGGTCTGATTGGTTTGCTTGTGTGTCCCTAATGGCAGAACATTTGCTGGAAAGCTCCATACATGACGCATCGTCCAGGACGAGGCAAGTTTGGGTAAATCAGCTGTATTTTTGTACTTATCCCACAGGTCTATAACAATTCTTATGTGCTTATGTTTAGAGCAATATATAAATAAATAAATAATTTTTTTCTATATGTAAAATGATTTTCAAATAAATTCAAGAAAATCACCAAAAATATTAGGTATAATCGAAACAACTCGACCTAGATCGGTCAATGATAAAATATTAAGAGAATATCCAAGATTTCAAGACACATAGAAAAATTTAAAGGCATATGAGAGATTCAGAACAAAAAAGAGAGAGCGCGAGAATAGATCAAGCGAAAGAGAAAGAGTTGCGCGAGTGAGAGAGAGTTCCATAAAAAAAAAAGAATTTCTTATTCATTAGTCGTCGTAAGGTGTATTTACAGTAGAAAGATGAACTTTATATATCCGAAGCAACAAACCCTACGCCGGATCAAGACAAAAAAAAACTCTACGCAAGGATGGTTCAGAAATAAGGCCAACACGGTTGGGTCTGATATCGTCCAACCCAATATACAAGTCTCCCTCATTGCATGGACCAAGTAACATATAGATGGGTTGGATAATAGTCATTACAAATAGCCCAATTATAAGGAAAATAATAAAAGAAAATAATACAAAAAAATGTTATAATGAACCTAATTCCCATCAACTATAATATATTTTGCAAAATGTAGGAATTAAGGGGTTGCATAGGCAACAGTCCAACTAACCCAGTAGAGGTCGGGTGGCTACCTATATGTGATAACGCTTAATTCTACTAGCATATCGATCCGACAATTGTATCATTTGGGATTATAATTATCTAATACTAGAAAAATCACAAACAGCAACATTAATTTTCCAATTATTGCAACCATCTATTGCATCTACTCCCTAATTTTCCTAGTCATTCACATAAATAGAAAAATAGTTAAATGTTCTTAATATATCACAAATAATAGGAAAGTTATTTAAATAATAGGAAAATTTAGTTAGATACACATCATTCCCTTCTTCTTGAAGAAGTTTTATCCCTGAAACCTAACATACGCTAGCAAAAGTGTAGTTACTGGCATTTTTGAATTTAGCTGGTAAATTAATTTTGTATACATTATCATTAATTTTCTCAAGGACGGTAAAAAGAGTCATCACCCCTTGGGTCTAACTTAGACTTCCTAAGATTGGGAAACATTTCTTTCTTTAAATGAACCCATACTAAATTGTCAGGTTGAAATATAACTTTTTTCTACATTTATTAGTAGAATCAGCGATCTGTTGTACTCTATGTGAAATTTGATTACTAACATATTCATGCAATGCAACTATTTCATTTTTGAACTCGAGAAACAGCTTCAGAATATTGTAGCTCGGAAACAAGAAGTGGAATTAAGTCACGAGGGGTTAAAGGATTAAAGCCATAGATAATCTCAAAGGGGGATTTCTTTGGTGTGGGATGTACAACCCTTTTATAAGCAAGCTCTACTTGTGGTAGTACTAATTCCCATTACATAAGATTTTTCTCAAATATAGCTCTTAACATGTTCCCTAGAGTTCTATTCACCACTTTAGTTTGTCCATCCATCTAAGGGTGACAAGTAGTGGAAACAATAACTTAATACCTAATTTTTCCCATAGCGCCTTCCAAAAATGACACAAAATTTTAACATCTCTATCAAACACAATGGTTTTGGGTACTCCATGTAGTTTAACTACATTTGCAAAAATAAATTTGCCACTACGGGTGCATCATTAGATTTATTACATGATATTAAGTGTGCCATTTTGCTAAATCTATCAACCACAACTAATATTGAATCTTTAGCCTTACTAGTCCTAGGTAGTTCTAAAATAAAATCTAAAGAAATATCATCTCATGGTGGGGTAGACATGGGTAGTGATGTATACGGCCTAAAAGATTGAGTAGTGGATATGGCATGTTTACAAGACACATAATTCACATAATACCTTAAAATATCCTTTTTCATATGTGACCAATAAAAATGATCAATTAGAACATTTAATGTCTTTTGAAACCCAAAATGTGTCATTAAACCACCACTATGAGCTTCCTCAACTAATAACTCCCTATACGAACAATTAGGCACAGACAACCTATTTTCCCGAAACAAATACCCATCAAAAATATAATATTTCCCTTAGGCAGCATTACAGCAATTATGATACAATTCCTTAAAATCATATTCATCATCATAAAGGGTATTGATATGAGAAAAAAAACTAACAAATTGGCATCTACTATATTTAATAATGCATATCTCATAGGTAAAGTATCAGCAAATATATTGTCACCTCCTTTTTTGTATTTTATAATATAAGGAAAACTCTCAATAAATTCTATCCATTTCCCTTATCTCCTATTTAGCTTAGTTTGGTTCTTTAAATATTTAATAGATTCATTATCAGTATTAATAACAAATTCTCCAGGCCATAAATAATGTTGTCACACCTCTAAAGCGCTAACTAATGCAAACAATTTCTTCTCATAAGTAGAATAATTCAGAGTACTCCCACTTAATTTTTCACTAAAATAAGTTATAGTTATGCCTTCCTGAGAAAGAACAACCCCGATTCCAAGCCTTGAAGCATCACAGTCTAATTCAAACATCTTATCAAAGTCAGGTAATGCTAAAATAGGTGTTTGTGTTAATTTTTCCTCAAGTAATTCAAAAGGTTTTTTATGCTCTAAACCCCATTCAAAACCTAAATCCTTCTTAGGTACACTAGTTAAAGAAGCAGCTAAAGTGCTAAAGTTCCTAACAAATCTACGATAAAACAAACATAACCCATGAAAACTTATAACGTTGGTAATAGACTTAGGTACTAGCCACTCCTTAATTGCCTAAATCTTTTCTTTATCAATCGATACTTCCTATTTACCTATAACAAATCCCAAAAATACTACACTATATAAACAAAATCTTGATTTAGATAGATTAACATATAATTTATCTTCTTTAAAAACTTCCAATATAGCCTTAAGATGCACTAAATGTTATACCATAGAGTTGATATAAATAAGTATACCATCAAAATATACAACCACAAATTTTCCTATAAAATTCCTAAGGTTATGGTTCATAAGTCTCATAAAAGTACTTAGTGCATTGGTCAATCCAAAAGACATGATTAACCATTCATACAACCCAAAATTCATTTTAAAAGCAATCTTCCATTCATCCCATAGGTTTTATCCTAATTTGATGGTATCCACTTTTTGAGTCTATTTTAGAAAATATCACAGCTCCATATAATTGATCTAACATCTCATCCAACCTAGGTATATGGCATCTATATTTAATTGTTATCTTATTAATAACCCTACTATCTATACAAATTCTCTAGATACTATCTTTCTTAGGTACCAACAAAACAGGTACTGCACAACGACTCATAGATTCCCTA
This sequence comes from Tamarix chinensis, assembly GCA_030549775.1. Lineage (NCBI taxonomy): Eukaryota > Viridiplantae > Streptophyta > Magnoliopsida > Caryophyllales > Tamaricaceae > Tamarix > Tamarix chinensis. The sequence continues at coordinate 6,333,202 of CM060177.1, read as the reverse complement.
ATACACCCTTTGTCTAATAATTCGGTGACTTGTTTTTTTTAATTCCTTTACTTCTTCAGGGTTAGCTCTATATGCAGGTCTGTTGGGTATTGCTCCAGAAATAAAATATATTTGATGTTTTATGCCCCTTAAAGGAGGCAACTCTTTAGGATTATCTTTTGGAAACAAATTTGAATAATCATTCAACAACTCTTGAAAACTATCAGATAAAGACTCTAATAAATCAGGTTGACATTCATAACATTCCTTAAATACCATTAAATGGACAGTCCTATGTGCACCTAAAGCACGTTCTACTTCGCTTTTCTTTGCATAAAACCTTATAGCCTTTTTAGAGCCTTTGAAATTTTCCTTAGGATCCGAAGTATGTTTACTCAAGGCCTCATAGTCAGATTTCATCTTAACCTAATCATCATAAATTTCTTTCAGAGAAAGGGGTGTTAAGATAATCTTTTTATTTTCTTTAAACAAAATATGTCTATTCTTATATCCATCATGAATAACTTTCCTATCATACTGCCAAGGTATTCCTAATAACACATGTGTAGCATACATGGGTACAATATCACATAATATAGAATCCTCAAATTTCCCTAATTTTAGATTTATTAGCACTTGTCGATTGACCTTAACATCCCCTAATTTACTTAACCACTGAAGCCTATAAGATTTAGGGTGTTTAGTTGTTCTTAGTCCTAGACACTAAAAGTGTACTGGCAACATTAATGCAACTACTACAATCAAATGCTTTATTAAAACATTTATTATTAATCAAACATCTGGTGTGAAAAATATTTTCCCTCTGCATAGCATTAGGATCAAGTAATTTATTGCTAGTTAAGGCCCTACTCACCACAAAAAGCTCTCGATTAACATCCATTTTTATTTCCTTCTTAGATTCCTCAAGATTATTCTCCAAATCAACAGATTATATATCCTCATTCTCATATTCAGACTCAATATCACTCGATTTCCTAATTAATATATTTCTTATGTTATGGTACTCAGATGCTATATGAACAAGACCTCCACGTTTAAAACATTTAATATTTCTAGCTCCACTATTAACATTAGTTCTACTAAACGCCACTGCTTTTCCCTTATAATTTTTATACCCAACTTTAGATTTAGGATTCTGACTCTTAAATTCGGGTTTACCATTACTCTTCCAAGAAACAGAACTATTATCCCCAAAAATTTTCTTTAAAGTGTTATTGAATCCAAATCTAGGTGGCTTAAATTATATGTTTCTCTTAATTTGTCCTTCCATTCCATTTCAATACCAATACCTACCATTTCTTCTAATGTCCCATAAGGATATAGTTCCACTTTATCACTAATTTTCTAATTTAATCCACTTAAAAATATATCCATTATTACATCATCCTCCTTAGTAATTCCAGCCTTAATTAGAGCCATTTCTAAAATCTTGAAATACTCGTCTACAGTCCGAGTCCCCTGAGTTAAGGTTTGTAATTTCCTATATAATTCCCTATAACAATGATTTGGCATGAACCTCTTTCTCATTAAGGATTTATATTCAACCAAAGTCTGTATAGGTTGTTATCCATTTCTATGCCTAGATGAAACTAGGTTATAATACTACAAGGATGCATAGTATATGAATTCTATAAATGCTACTTTTATTTTCTTTTCATCAAAATAATTATGACACTAAAAAACTAATTCTATCTTTTGCTCTCGTTCAAAATAATAAGTAGGGTTATTTCTACCATTAAAACTAGGTATGTTAAATTTAATATTACCTAGATTCCTGTCAATTTGATCCATATCACGATTATTCCTATGATGTGTCATAGGACATCTATCATCATTAAATGACACTCGATGTTCCAATTCATCTAAATTAGTAGGAGTGGGTACCCTATGTCTAGGTTCCATAGGAACTCTACCTAGCATACCAGCAGGTTCATATATTCTATTACCTCGTAGATCATTTAACCTAGCGTCCTATTCCCCTAATCTTTGTTCTAGGTTAGCAGACAATGCAGCAAATTGAGCAGTTATTTATTCTTGAAAAGTCCTAACACATCATTGGTGGGTATTGGTGCGAATTGGTTCATAGAATAGTCGTTGTTTGACATATTACAACTTACTGATTATCCTCTAAATTATATTTGCAGAACAAGTGTAAAAAATAAAGTAAATACCCTAACAAGCTCAATAGCAACAGAGAATAATTAGAACTCACTCAAGTGATAATAAGAAATAACACTACAAAACCAGCGAGAAGGATTATTTTAAATAGTAACAAAATTAAATGAGGAAATCACAATGAACAAAAATAAAACAACAAGGAGAAAAAAATATTACAAGCAGTTAGAGGAATGATGATATAATCACGTTAAAATAGGCTTTGACAATGAGGAAACCTAACTAGTGTATTATATACAGCTTTAGCACAGGCAGTGATAGCAACACAAAAGAAAATATGACACACTTATCAATCGCATAATTAAGATAATAATAGGAGAATTTGGAACAAATTTACCATGCCAACGACTATTGGCAAACATAATGCTTTATTTGTCATAAGTGTCCCTCTTCTCGAAAATAACAAGGGTCTCTGTAAAACCAGTGGTTAGATCGCCAAAAATGAAAAAAAATATATATGTACAATCTACACACAAAAAAAAATTATACTGCTTTAGAATAGGCAGTGAACTATATATACGAAAAAATAGTCAACAATAGATAATAGAATTTAAGGAGTGAGCCTATTGAGCGGCTAATCGAAGGTCGAAAAGGTTTCAACCTCTACCAAACCTTAGGCTTCCTCAAATTTGACGTTAATATTGTCAAGGTGAAAGTCTGTTACTCCGAACGGTAGATCGGTCACCATAAATAATGGATCATAAAGGATCTTACAAGAAATGTAGATCTACACAAAAGAAAACATTCAGATCTAACAAATTTTCAACAAATGAACATGAAACAAGAATGCACTAAAAGAAAATGTCACAATTTCCACAAATCTGACTCCACTACTCTTGAATTAGTTGAGAGTTTCTACAGATCTAATGATAATACTTCAAATCAAATTTATTAACTTTGGATTTTACTCAAACCAGAAAAGAAAAGTTGAAATGAAGAGATTCGAATAAAAAATCCGTCGATATTATAAAGCTTTATAAATTGTTAACAAAACAACAAACACAAAACACGAATAACAACAACACAAGGATGCCGAAAACGGCTTCCTACGAAAACGCTTCCAACTTATGTAAGTTGCAACAATCCACGCTGGACAAGAGTATTTCATCGAAACCACCAAAAAAATCTAAAAACTCACACATAAAAAAGGCAATGATCAAAGAGTCGAGGCTGTGATACCAAATGATGAAATCTCCGAGATGGAATTTTAAATAAATTTAAGAAAATTACTAGATATATCAGATATGGTCAAAATGACTCGACCTAGATCAGCTAATGATAAAAATATTAAGGGAAGATATAAGATCTCAAGACATAGAGGAGAAATTCAAAGGTGTGTGAGAGATTCAGAGCAAAAAAGAAAGAGTGGGAGAATAGATCGAGCGAGAGAGAGGGAGAGAGAGAGCGAGTTGCACGAGTGAGAGAGGGAGAGTTCCAAAAAGAAAGAAAGAATTTCTTATTCATTAACCGTCGTAAGGTGTATCTACAGTAGAAAGAGGCACCTTATATACCCGAAGCAATAAACCCTACACCGGAGCAAGACAAACAAAACCTACACGAGGATAGATAGGGAATGAGGCTAACATATTTGGGCCTGATATCGTCTAACCTAATATACAAGTTTCCCTCATTACATGGACCAAGTTACATATAGATGGGCTGGATAACAATCATTACAAATAACCCAATTACAAGGAAAATATTACAATTAACCTAATTCCCATCAGCTATAATATATTTTGCCAAATGTAGGAATTAAAGGGTTGCATAGGCAACGGTCTAGCTAACCCAATATAGGTTGGATGGCTGCCTATGTGTGCCAACACTTAATTCTATTAGCATATCGGTCCGGCAATTGCATAATTTGGGATTACAATTATATAATACTAGAAAAATCATAAATAACAACATTAATTTCCAAATTATCACAACCATCTGCTATATTTGCTCCCTGATTTTCTTAGTTATTCACATAAAATAGAAAAATAGTTAAATATCGTTAATATATCACAATTAATAGGAATTTTACCTAAGTAATAGGAAAAAATAGTTGGATACACGTCATAAAAAGTTAGGGTATTGATTAAAAATGGAGTTATACCATAAGTTTGCAATCTCTAGCTTTCCTCTTTTGATTTTGTAAGATCTTTAAGTAATTGTTATTACTTATGTGTTGATGTATACTTGCCTAATAATCTCTTTATGAATCCCAAAAAAAATACTAAGACTATAATTACATTATTTTAGTCTAAAAATTAATAGGAGGGAGATGGTTAGGAGATTATATTGCTTTTTTAGTTGTTATATTAGAGGAAGTACTTGGCATTATTTTTTTTAAAGAAAAAAGTAGGGTTATAAATGTCGACTATTGTAGCGAACAAATCAGACTTGTTATTTTTAATTGTTAATCTGAACTATTCAATAATGTTTAAATAAAAAACTTTCTTTTAATATATTTAAAATTATTATTTTATTTTATTTTTTAGCATAAAAGTTCAAAAGGGCTTATCAAATATATTAATGAATATTATTGAGAGCTACATCAAGAATTCTCAAAAGAACATTAGACATCTAGGCATTCATAGAACTATAAGTCTAAAACTTTCTCACTTCATGTGCCACTCTATTACACGATCTAGGGACATGGCTTTAACCCACGACATTTACTTGAAGGGCAAACTCAAACATCTTAGTATAGATTAAGCCAAACTTGGGCAAGCATTTCTTAATATGCTTAAGGCTCAAAATTACCTGCACATTATTAGACTTAACCAAAACAATAGCACTCTTCAATTGACAAACGTGCTCCAAGCCAAAACATATTGCCCACATCTTAGCTCTTACCACACTCTATATGCAAAGTGTTTGGTAATTTAAAAACACCCATTGTATAAGTGGGTATGGCCATGGCAATAGATGTAATCATCACCTCTTACCTAGATTGAGAAAGAATAATATTATTCCACATCTGGATCTTTGTTTCTATTCGATCTTTCATTGCACAAAAAAATATATATATCCTCGACATCATAGGTACCTCCTATAGTACTCAACTCTTATAACACCCAACACATCAATAAGCCCTGATCATCTCTTGGCCAAAACATTTGTGATAAACAATATTTCAAGTTTATGGAAATCAATTTGTTAGCTAGAAACTTAAACATAAATGTGTAAAACATCCTTCTACTTACAAGCCTCGTCCATGGTCGCTCTAGAAAATAGAATCAAATCATCGATAAAAGAAAAAGATGCGAGATGTGTGGTGTAACACCCCCAAAATTCACTACTGAAAAATTTCGTTTTGTTAAAAGATAATAGCGGAAGCAGATAAATAAAATGTGAACTTTGGGAGTATTACCGCCACACTTAGTACCAGACCGGTTCACTCATACCGTTCCAGTACCAAGTGCTAAGGCTAAGAAAATGAAATACAATTCGAAAGACATTCAACATGCATAAATCAGAGTAAATTGCAAGAACTTCAACATATTTAAATCAGAGTAGCGCATCAAATCGTTTTCAAGAATAAAATCCACCAATGGTGGTTACTTTAACAACGTTAACATTTAAAACCAAGAATTTAAATGAGAAAGAGAAAAAGCCATGATACCGGAAAATTCCTTACTCTCCTTCCCGTAACCCACTGGAGCAGCACCTGAAAAACCTGCAAGGGCACTGCCCATTGAATAGGCAGGGGCCCCATAAAGGGAATCCCTTCAGTACTACGGTACTGAGTAACCCTTTAATACCACACTTAAAGATAGGCCTGCATACGACACATAATGCAAACTACACACATAAATAATATGAGGTGCATGCATAACAATAACATACATAATACTTTATAAGTCACGATCGATACTTTGGGCCTTAAGCCATTATTCTGTCATTAATCCATCAATATCATATTTTATATCCATGTGAGTACGAGAACCCCACTATTATAACCGGTGGACCGGAAGTCAACACACAGGGCAGAACGCCTCTGACCACTATTATTGTCGGTGGACCGGAAGATAAACACACAGGGCAGAACGCACCTGACCACTATTATTTGCCGGTGGACCGGTCTGGCCCCGACTCACATGGTGTTCCACTATAAGTGATTAGTAGTTTCCCATAATCTTATTCACATACATAACTGATTTTATTGAGCTCGGGACCCCCACTATTTTAGCCGGTGGACCGGAATATATATAAAATCGTCATCCAGGGCACAACGCTCCTGACCACTATTATAACCGGTGGACCGGTACTCATAATCACATACCAGGGCAACACGCTCCTGGACCACTATTATAACCGGTGGGCTGGTACTCATAATCACATACCAGGGCAACACGCTCCTGGACCACTATTATAACCGGTGGACCGGTACTCAATATCATAATCATCTGGGCCCGGCTCATTAATATTCCACTTTCAATAATAGTATCTTTCCTTTTCTTTAATCAGCACATCAATCATATTTATTTGCCTCGAATGGGAGATCGATAACCCGGGACACAAAGGTACACCGGTCGTACCGGTGCATATCAGCTACTCAGTACCCTTTAACCATGAACCCAAGGACGCAAAGGTACCCTGGTCATACTGGTGCATAAAGCTAACTCAGTACCCTACCGACAAGGACACCTAATCCATAAGTATGCATACCCCCTAACTAGGTCCGTAGAGCTAGGAAGAGTAAGATATAGGGCCTGACTGGGGCACAAAGGCACACCAGCAAATACTAGAATAATCGTGGACTAAACCACGTCCTTAGGGTAGCGACTCCTAAGGAGTCACCATTCCCGATCACGAGGTCTTTCACTTTAAGTAATAGTGTCTTAATTAAGGTGATCACGAAAAGCACGATAATCCGATACTTATTCACTTTCAATCGTTCTGATATCATTAATCGTTTCTTATTCAGATGATTATCCAGAATATCACAGAGAAACCATTAAGGCCATCCTAATTATCAAATACTCTTACTTGGTTAATCAGTATTATTTGAATCATATTATAATGTTCCACGATCTCAAAGACATATTAGGTACAAATTACTCATTTGCCCTTTACTTATATAATTGTTAAGTATCCATTCCTAACTTGATAAATTACCACATTACCCTTAAGGTTGCATAATTACCAAATTACCCCTTGTCCACTTTAGATTACCAAATTGTCTCCTACACTTTTTAGACCACCATTCACCCCTCATAATTACTACACTTATCATATTCCCCTTTTGGTTGGTTATATTACCAAATCACCCTTCTCCTTTGTTATAATTACTAAATTGCCCTTGAGTTGGATAAATTACTAAATTACCCTCCTTCATTATCATGATTACTATTTTGCCCCTTTAGTTGGTTAAATAATTACCAAATTGCCCTTCTCCTTTATCATAATTACCAGTTTACCCCTTACAATTATTTTAATTGCCATTTACCCTTTTCGATTATCATAAACCCCAAATTAACCTTCCTCATAATTAATTTACCCCTCTTCATAATTACAATTACCAATTTTACCATAATGCCCTTTAATTGGTTAATTTACCAAATTACCCTTCTATAGCATCATACTTATCCAATTGCCCTTCTACAATCATAATTTAATTTCTAAGTTACCTTTGGTCGTTATCATAATTACCAAGTTACCCCTTACTCCCAAGTTTACCATAATATCCTTTCATTTACAAAATTACCATTTTACCCCTTACATCCAATTTTACCATAATATCCTTTTATTTATGAAAATTTCCACCATACATCTTTTACTTTACAAATTACTATTTTACCCTTTCACATCCAAGATTACCATCTTTATCTTTCCTTACATAATTACCATTTTGCCATTCTTTTCCAATTTACCATATTACCCATTTACTTATAAATTTCCACTTCGCCATTCACTTATAAAATTTACCATATTACCCTTTACTTATGAAATTACGATTTTGCCCCTTTACCTCCAAAATTACCATAGTGCCCTCCTTCATCCAAAATTACTATTTTACCCCTACTTCCAAAATTACCATTTTACCCTTCTTTCTCACAACTTACAAATTTATCCTTTACTTGTAAATTATCATTTAACCATTTAATCATAAAATTTCCATATTATTCTTTTATCTCAAAAATTACCGAAATACCCTTTTCACTTATAAAATTTCCACTCAACCCCTTTATTCACCATTTTTATGAATTTACTAACACTACATAAAATAATGATATTAATACTTCATTTTTATCATCTAAGTCCACCAACTTGTCATTTTTCAACATAATACTCATTAGCAACTACACACATTGATTTATATACCTCATAAGCATAATTACTAAAATACCCTTAAACAATAACATCATTCATGCATTAACAACATGGTACATCATAAACAAGTATTTAACATTTCTATCCATATTCCAACTCCTTCTTTATTTAACATACCTACATATGGCACAAAAGTTATCATGCTTTTTCTTTTTAACAAACAATATAAGAAACCATAAACATATCATGCTAAGAATACAAAACATGCATAAAATCATACTAAACCCTAAATGCGCTAGCATGTGTTTTTCCATATATTTAAGGGAGGATTAACGGTTACCTTAATCCCGCAAAATATCAAATCTTACCAAGCATAATTAGCAACTCAACACCTAAAAATAATATCCATCATTATTGTTAGAAATAAGAAGTTAAAAAGGATAAAACTTTATAAAATTTAATTAGTAAAACACTTAACATAAAATACCATTATACCTTAAAAATTAGCCAAATAATTTTTAAAATGAAGGGGAGCTCACGCTGCATGGGCAGCGTGAGTTTCATGCAAAAATAAGGGGTGGAAGGGTTCAAAGGGGGGTGAAGGAAGCAAAATCTATTATTTTCGGGTTAGGGTCTTTAGGCTAGAAAAGAAGGTGGTTAGGGGAGGTTCTAAGGCAGGGGAATGGTGCAGGAGTGTAGAGGGGGTGTAGGTGGAGGCAAAGGGTGGTTTCAAGGTGGCATAGGGCGGCGGAGACGGCGGCGGCAAGGCGGCGAAGTTGGCTGCCGAGGAGGGTCGAGGGAAAGGGGTTGTGAAGGAAGGAAAAGGAGAGGGAAAAATGGAGGGGTTCAAGGGCTGTTTTTGGCCAAATAATGGATGGCGGTTGTAGAGGGGGTTGCAGGGTGCCGAACGGTGGGTTGGGTGGCGGCAGAGGTGGCCGGACGGCGGCGGAAGCGGCGGTTGCAGGTGGCTCGGTGGTAAGGGGGAAAAGTTGGGAAGAAAAAGGAAAAGGAGGAGAAGGGAGGAAGTGTAGGGCTCGAGGGGCGGCATGGGGGTGCAGAGTGGTAGTAGACGGTGGCAGAAGGCGGCGCAGGGCTAGGCTTGGTGGTTCAAGCGGCGGTGGGCGGCGGTGAGAAGAAAAACGGGAAAAAAATGGAGGGAGAAGGAAGGAGAGAGGAGGGAGCTCGGGATGGGGATGATGGTTCGAAAATGAGGGGAATGAAAGGCTGGGGAGATGGAGAAAAAGAAGAGGGAGAAGAGAGGGGCAGGGATGGCCGGCGATCGGTGCTGTAGGTGGCAGGTGGTGGTCGGGTGGCAGGGGAGAAAGAGGGAAGAAGAAGGAAAGGGAGAGGGTCATGCGTGAGCTGTGGTCCAGGGCCAGTTTGGCTCGAAATGGGAAAGAAAAACGACGGGGGAGAGAGAGAGGGAGAGGGAGCAGGTGGTGGTGGCAGGCGGCTGCAGTTGCAGACTGGCATGGTGACGGGAGCAGGTCAGGCGTGGGAGAAGGAAGAAGAAAGGGATGGCGGGCGGTCGGACCGGCGCAGGAAAGAAGGGAGAGTCGGCCGGTCCAGGAAAAGAAAATAAAGGAGGGCAGCTGGGCTAGAGGGACGGGCGTGCGCGAAGAAGAAAGGGGCGGGAGAGACGGGCCGAAGGCCCAACTCGCAGGGAGAAGGGAGAGCAAGCCGAGCGGGCGGCCCAAGGGGGAGAAAAAGGAAAAGAGAAGAAAGAAGAAAAGGAGAAAAGGAGAAGGAAAAGAAAAAGGAAAAATGGGAAAATAGGGGAAATAAATTAAATTAATTTATAAAATCAAAAAATGTAATATTCTTGATAAATTATTTAATATAATAATTTAATTTATTATAATACAATATATTAGTTTAAAAAGGATAAAGTTGGTAAAATATTAGTTTTGGAAAATTATTTAAATAAAATAATACGATAAATAGCAAAATATTTATTTTTAATTTATTAAATAATCTTATCCAAATTTATATACTCTAAAATCCATAAAATAATTAAAATAAATAGTTTTACAAGCAAATTTTATTTCAAATAAAGTTATTTATTAAAATATAGGTTTTCGAAATTTTTGGGGGATTACATGTGGGGCCGAGTAACATAACTTAACACCATAAAGCCTCGCCTTTTGAGTTGCAAGAGATAATAAACTAGAAAAGCTACATATAGTATGGAAAGATATAATAGAACTAAATCTACTTGTATGAGGCCATAATTAGATAAAACTTCATGCATGGTTGTCCATTTAAAAGAACCAAAAAGGGTACCGACAAGATATGAGTCATCACTCTATCTACCTAATGCTCTAGAAAGCCCATATGTGATATAACATGCTCAAGAAAACCCCACTAAACCCATTTACTCATGGCGAGCTTAAATGTCATCTTACCCCTTCAACTAGTATAGTGATGTTTCATGTAGTAAAAGATTTCAAAATACACAAGGATATTGTCAAAGATCTGCCTTCTCTGGATAAAAAGCGATTTCAGAAAACAATGAAAGGTGGAACATGTTTTATCCTTTTTACTAACATTTTAGATATCAACTTATATATGTACAAAATTTGATCGATTTAAAGTTATCCATACCAGTTGGATCACTCACCTTTGAAATAAAGGTTATGAAAGTATGATTCATACCATTAGAAAGAGGGTTGCCATGCAAGATATCCAACACCATCCTTATAACTTTTGGTCTCATAATGTGCAAGAATCTCTAAAAAAAAAAGTAGGGTACGCATGCCATTAAAAATAGGCTCCTTCTTTAGGTACATTTGTCTCAAATCTTCACAAACCTCTGCCCTAGTAAACAACTTCAAAAGTTGTACATTCCTCTCATTTGTCACAATTCTATCAATACCCACCAAAGCCAAGTTAAACTTATAACAACCCCAAAATTACAATTAAACAATTTTATTTTTGAGGATGCTAAACATAAAATATTAAAGTATTACCATCATACTTGATACAAGTCTTGTTTGTCATTCCATTGTCATTTTAAGTACAAGGCAAAATGATTATGAATTCAATGAAGATAAATAAAGAACAAGAGATATTTCATAAAATAGATGCAAGAGTTTGGAAATAAAACTTTGAGAATATCATTAATCAAAATACAACAAAAGGATCTCATAGAATTACGAGTCCATAAAGTATCACGATAAAATAGACACTAAATGAAATCCATGAAAGTCTCAAACGCTCTTTTCAAATGGTTGACATGATCATTCAATGTCATGTTGAACTAGCTAAAAAATAGTAAACACATTAAGAAAATTCCTATCTTACTAGGACATAACACATAAACACAAACCAAGATAATTTACTCTAGCCACACTCGAATACTAACAAGACTGATTTAGATTTAAAATCACTAAGAGAAGGTAAATGCATTTTTTAGTTAAAATATTTAGGACCGTGAGAACTGAATCTCTGATAGAAACCTGATTCTCAACAACTGAAAGCTCTTATACCGACTCGTAATACCCCAATTTTTAGGACTTGAAAATTATATTTAAAGAGTTAAGTGCAAAAGCTAAAACAATAAAAATGAAGGGTATTACTACCACACGTGGTACAGGTTTGATTACCTTTATCATCTCATACCAAGTGCTAAGGCTAAAATTGCAACACCTTAGAATTTACTACATAAAAGTTTTAATTTGTGGAAGCATTAATTACAAAAAATGAAGAGCGTTACCACCACACTTAGCATAAGTCTAGCATCATCTACCATCATTATACTAAGTGCTAAGGTTAAAATGTTACTATACGTAAATAATGTTTACAACGTAAGAAAAATAGAGATTTATTACAAATTACATTTCCTCTGTAATTACAAAATAATACGCAAATCCATCTTAATAGAAAAAAGGAGAAATATCAAGGGGCTTAAGAATATATGGATCAAAAGGTATCGCGACGAGTACCAAATAGTCCTAATTCTCAATCCTCTACTAAAAGCTATAATGGTGAATCCTTAAAATACTCCTATAAGGTTATCACTACCCATTGAATGGGCAAGGAACCATGAATGGAACACATCAATACTACGATACCGATTAAGCTATTACACAATACTAACATGCAAGGCCACACGGGACATAATATAAGAACATGGCATACATATATCAGGGAAATCATACAATCATAATATGGTCACAACTGATATAATCAAAAGAAACCCAAATATCAAGGCAGGGTACTGAGGCAACTACCAGGTCAACCCATTCAAATCAATTCCAAATACCAAGGTAGGGTACTAAGGCAACTACCAAACCATATACCAAAACATGTAGCACACAGTGGAAATTACCAAAACAATAATCTATAACAACCCATTAATATTTTCATACAATAATTGCTTTCAATTTTAATTACTCAAGGGGGATATAATAATAATCCATAGAAATAAAAGTATATTAGTTATACCGGTGCACAAGGAAACACAGTACCCTCCAATCATCCAAACTAAAATTATAATAGCACTCTGGTCATACCGGTGTACAAAGGCAATACAATACCTCCCAACCTAAGATACCTAATCCTTAAGAATCAATACCCCCTATAGGACCCTTAGGTCACCTATAGAGTAGAACAGGGCTTACTAGGGCACAATGACACACTAGTGAACCAAATAAACCGAGGGCTCCTACCTCATTTCTATAGGTGTAATACTCCAAAACTTTAAATTAGGATTTAAGAATAAAATAAAAAATTATTGGATAAGATTTAATTATATGTACCATTTCTAATAAAAAAATAATGTAATAATAATTATGGTAATAAAAGAAGAAAAATGATGTAAGGACATAATTGGTAGAGACTAAATTTATTTACTGACCTAAGAAAAATTATAAATGGATCATAATAATAAATTAGTATAAAAAATTTTATTATTATAAATTTTTATTATCCCTAAAACTAAAAAAAAATATAAAACACCCTACCCCCCTATTTTCCCCTTTGCTTCCCTCCCTTTTCTTTCTTTTCTTTCTTCCTTTCTTTCTTTTTTCCCCTTCCTTTCCCCTTCTTCGGGCGGCTGGGTTGGGCCGAGTTGCGGCCCAACTCCCCCTTTGCCTCTTTTATTTCCTTTCCTCCCTTCCCCAGCCCAGTTTTCTTTTTTCTTTTCTTCTCCCCTCGAATGCCCCAAGCTTACATCCAATACCCCCTCTTTTCCTTTTCTCTCCCTCTTTTTTTTCTCTTCTTTCCCCTTCTTCCCCTACCTCCTTCTTCTTCCCCGATCTGCACAACTTGCGCATGGCTACTTCCTAGCTCCCCCTCTCCTCTCTCCCTCCTCCTTTCCCCATTTGGCCCTACAAGGCATATAGCAGGCACGGCCCTGCATGGTACCCTTCCCTCCTGTAACCCCATAACCCCTAACCCCTTACGAAACCTACCTTTGTTCCCCCTATTACGTGATTGCACCGACCCCCTCCCTTTTCCTTCTTCCCTCTCGTATCCACTTAACCCAACCCCTAAACCTATAAATACCCCTCCACACTCCCTCCTTTCCACTCTTTCTCTCTACTGATCCTCTCCCCAACCCCTTACTTGTACCGCCCAAACAATCGTCACTACCACTACCACCAGGTCATACCGTCATTGCTACACCCTCCCTTCCTCTTCACTGCATCACCCTACACCCAAATAACCACTCCCCTTCCCCTCCTTTCCCTTCTCTTCTCTCCCCACCTAAAGTGGGCAGCTCGAGCTACCCTTTTGCACCTCTCTCCACCACCTACACCACCGCAGCTACCACCACCCTCCCTACCTCCCTTCCTACCCATAAAAACCTTTCCTACCTTACCACACCTCCACCTCTTCCTTTTCCCCTATCCTTTCTTACCTTTTCTTTTCTTCTCCCTCTCGATCGTCGTTGTTGCCACCACCTGCGTTGCTGCCATGAGGCCACCACTACCACCACGAATCCCTTGACCCAAGGAACCCTACCACTTAGGAAACCCTAAATTCCCTCCCCTTTTTTCCAACCCCAAAATCCCTCTTTTGCATCATCCTCCACCACCATCACACGTCGTTGCAGCCACCATCGCCTCCCCCTCACTTGTTGTTCCTTCTAGTGGTGCCATTCTCCCTCCTACTTAATATATTTTATTTAAATATTTTATTATTATTTGGTTAAGGAAATAAAGAAAAAGGAAAAAGAAGTAGGAAGAATTTGAAATGACCTAGTGATGCTCTCTTTATAGGTTTTGAGCAAATCATTCCCTATGAGGAGACGTAGGATTCATGTTTCAAGCCTGGAGTCAAACTAGATAAGGATATAGTTAAGGCTTTGGGTTATGCTATAAATCTTATGTGTATGGATGTATTGGTATGCTATGTGTAAATATATGAGTATGTGAACTAAGTATGTGTGTGGTGCAGCTTGTCTTGCAAGGAGCTAAGGTATGGTGAGCGTGGTTTTTTTTATGTGTTATATATGTGGTTTTGACTTGCTATGTATGGACATGTCATGTGTATGGTAGAAATATTATGTTATGTATGCCTAGATGACTTAGGTGGGTTTGAGTGGTTATGAGAGATTGAAGAAAATAAAGAGGGTGGAGTGAGTGAGGTGATTTGTGGAGAATTTCCTAAGTGTCTCGTGAAATATGGTAGAGAAAATAATAAAAAGAAGTGTTAGGATAAAAATCTTGCATGGGAAGTGTAAGACTTACATGGGTTGTATGTGTTTTGCATAGGGGAAAGATTTACATGGGGAAATCTAGTTTGAAGGTTGACCATGGGGAGAAAAGTGTACTATGGGTGATTGGTGCACTTGAAAAATATTTAGTATGTGGTTTGATGTAAATACGCACAAGAGCATAACTAGGGTTTTTGGGGGAAAACCCTAAGGATAGGGGTATTGTGGGAAAGGTTGATAAGGTTGGTTCGACATTGGTGTTATAATGATGGGTGTGACACATGGAGGGTGCGAGTAAATTCAAATGGAGGGTAGAATTGTGTGGGAGAAGGGGTGTGGAGGAAAAAGGGAAATATTAGGATTTTTGGGGGTGACCAACTAGAGTATCATTATCACATATGGGAGTTGAGAAGTTGGGCTGTGAGGTTTGGCGTGGGTTGAGTATGGTGATGGTATTGGGATCAAGGGAGAATGTGCGCTAATTAGGAAAGGGAGAGGCTAGGGCCACATAGGCTAGATTAAGGTTTCAAGGTAAAACTCTAATGGGCGATGGTGAGCATAGGTGGAGAAATGGAGAAGTGGGTTTTGACCCATATATATAGAGGGTTCTAAATTTGTTTGTGAGTATGGTGGAAGGTGTATGGGGGTCTTGGAGTCTTAGGGATGTACTTATGGAATTTAATAGAGTGGTTAACATCTTGGTACATGTGAGGAGGCATTCCTAACCCTAGATCATGCGAATAGCAATTATCATATTCTAACCCTAAGCATTCATGCATGCTTTTATAATATCAACCCTAGATATCATGCAATGATAGTCATGGAACACTTATCATAGAAATTACATCATAACTAAACAAGGTTACAAATCCTATCAAGACGCTAGGCCTGCATACATTAATCATTCAATAAATTTTGCATGCATATATGATATTTCGAATACATGCTAATTATTTAATATCATACTTTCAAGTTTCATGCCTATTCATCACACTTGCATATATAATGTAAAACTTCAACTTATGACACATATATTGTAACACCCCAAAATTCACTATTTTTTTAAAGCGAAAGTAATTAAATTAAAAACCTGTGAATTCTAGGAATGTTACTGCTACACTTAGTACTAGGCTGGTTCACTCCAACTGTTCCAGTACCAAGTGCTAAGGCTAGAAGAAATTTAATAATCAATTATAAATCAAAACAATATAAACTTCAAATGAGCATTAAACGGTTGTAGAATAGAAATCAGAGTATGCGTAAAGAACTGTAATTCATATCTAAAAGAGAAATAAGCTTATAACCAATAAAAGGTTCATCTAAAATACTCGATACAAATTAATAAATTATAAAAGGGTAAATTCGATACAAAATAAATAACAGAAGGAGATAAAATAACAAGAAAAGTGAATCCGACCACACTACTCTCGAACTTAGAGCCAAATATATGCTCAACACTCAGCTCCGCCTGATATCTCGCCCACCTGTACAAAGTCAGAAGGGTCTTCTGCTCGTGGGAATGAGCAACACTTATGAAAGCGGTGATCAGTACGCTACCTACTGAGTAAGGTAACCGTGCACTAAGGCCAACACATAAAATTCACATAGAACATGCAGAATAATAAAAGAGCATAAAGTCCAACATGATAACGTCAAGACATACGATCATTTAGGTAAATATACAAATAGGGCTGTAAACGAGCCGAGCCGAGCCGAATACCCCTAGACTTGGGTTAGGCTCGTTTAACTAAACGAGCCTAAAATGATGTTTGGGCTCGGCTCATTTAACTAAACGAACGAGCCGAACCGAGATTTTAACGAGCCGAGCTCACGAGCCAAAGCCAAAAAATGAACCGAGCCGAACCCGAACCTCACTTTTAGGCTCGTTTAACTAAACAAACGAGCCGAACCGAGCTTTTAACGAGCCGAGCCGAGCCGAAATACCGAACTAGCTCAGCTCATTTGCAGCCCTATATACAAAGGGCCATTTATAGTCCGGATTAATTACTTAATTAATCTCTTATCAAAAATCATTTCACACCATGATCTTTATCAAATACACGCGAGTGTGGGAACCCCACTATTATAGCTGATGGACCAGATACATACAGGGCACAAAGCTCCTGACCACTATTATTGTCGGTGGATCTAAACACACAGGGCATAAAGCTCCTGACCACTATTATTTCTGGTGGACCAAAAACATACAGGGCATAAAGCTCCTAACCACTATTATTCGTCGGTGGATCGGTCTAGCCCGACTCTCATGGTGTTTCACTGTAAGTACTTAGTGTCTTTCCCATATCTTAGCACAAGTATGTTCGGTTTGTTGAGCACAAAATCCCCCACTATTATAGCCGGTGTACCGAAAATGCACAGGTACAATGCCTGACCACTATTATTTATCGGTGGACTGGTCACATATAGGGTAAAAACCCTAACCACTATTATTCGCAGGTGGATCGGTCTGGGCCCAGCTAAACAATCTTCCACTTTAAATGATTAATGTCTTATAGTGTCTTATTCATGAGCTTTACCCTAGACATGCATGACTCACTCCCTCTACGCTTATCCTCTAACTAACCCCTACCATATCATGAGAACCCTGCACCTCCTAACTTACCCCAACAACCTTTCCTCTATACTCTTACTTACATTAGAAGTCCAACTCCGATGTATGTGGGTCAAAGCCCACTACCTTACACTTCCAAGTCCACTCCACACCTCACTCTAGGGTTTTATCCCAAAACCCTAATTTAAGCCTAAATGGCCCATCCTACTCCATCTCACACAACCCAAATCATTTTAACACTCTACACATCACAACCCACGGATTCCACCCTCACACTCACACTTCCATCACTAAGTATATGTA
The DNA here is from genome assembly GCA_030549775.1 of Tamarix chinensis. NCBI lineage: Eukaryota > Viridiplantae > Streptophyta > Magnoliopsida > Caryophyllales > Tamaricaceae > Tamarix > Tamarix chinensis. The sequence continues at coordinate 6,315,227 of CM060177.1, read as the reverse complement.
TGACCACCAAAACCCTAAGTAACCACACCAAACCCTAGCTCGGTCTCTTACGTAACCTTATACGATCCCGCGTACTATTTTTCATTCAAAGCATTCCAACACCTAAAAAACTCATCCATTACCTTCCTTACATCCCAAATCAACTTTTCATACGTAAACTTTACTCCCATGCAGACACTAACCTCCCCATGCAAACCTTCGAACTTTTTCATGCAAACCCTAAAACTTCCATGTGAAACCCTAGATTCACTCATGCAAACCCTAGATTCCTCCATGCAAACCCCTAGATTCCTCCATGCAAAACCATGCAACCTTGGATTCCTACATGCAAAACCCTAGATTCATCCACACAAAACCCTATATTCCTCCATGCATAACCCAAGATTCATCCATACCAAACTTAGGTTCAATCCATATAAAACCCTAGATTCGATTCCCCCATACAAAACCATTGATTAGATTCTCCCATACAACACCATAAATTAGATTCTCCTATATAGAATCATAGATTCTCCCATACGAAACCCTAGATTCTCCCATGCAAAGCCATAGACTTTCCCATGCACTACCATAGATTCAACCACTCTTTTATTTTATTTAAAACCCCATTTTTATTCATCCATTCATGTATCATTAAAATATTTAGGTCAACTCACATCCCTTGCTCAACTTATTCCCCTCTTTTTCACTGGTCAATCGTATGCTAAATTTGAATTTCGCTGGCCAACCATCACCGTCGGTGAGCCCTAACCGACCTACCCTGATTCTCCCGTCTTCCCTCTGACCTTAGCCCTTCTTTAGTTCTATAAATACCCCCATAACTAGCTTTTGGTCGAGCCTTTTCCCAAAACCCTAAAATTTTACTCTCGTGCACCACCACCCTTTCAGACGCCTATTATGCCGCTGTCGGCCAACGTCGCCACTCATTCCACCCACCTAAGTACTCCCTACACTTCCCTCTAACTAACTACACCACCCTTCTCCCTTGGCTTGCCCTGCACAAGCCACCCCAGTTGTGCAAAGTAGCCTCCTCGATCAAGCCTTCCTTCCACATCTGCAGCCCTTCGCACCACCCTTAGCCACCACTTCCGCTGCTACCACTGCCCCTTACACCTCCTAAAAACACCTACAGACCCTCCTCTACCTCCCTCTACTCTTCTTTTCCTCTTTCTCCCCCTCCTCTCTTTCTCTCCTTCTTCCACTTTCGGCCACCACCACCTTTGGCTGCGCCGCCACCATCATTTCCACCTAGGCAATCCTAAACACCCCAACTTCCACCCTCTTTCTCTCTCTCTTTTTCTTAGCACTCAACTTTCTTTCCTTTCTTCTCTTTTTTCAACCACCGCCACCGCCACCGTGTACCATCGCTGGTGTCGTCTATCACCACCAACCCAAGGTGGAACCCTAAACCCTCTCAACCCTTTTACCCTATTTATACAAGCTTTATTTATTTTATTTTATTTTATTCCATTATTTTGAGTATATTATTATTATTATTATTATTACTAATGTTACTATTATTATTGTTATTGAGGGCTAAAGCCCTATTATGTTTATTTCAATTTATTATTATTATTATTATTATTATTATTATTATTATTATTACTATTATTATTATTATTATTATTAGTGTTATTATTATTTCAAAGTAGGGTCAAAACCCTATTTTACTTTAGTTTTGATTTTTACCATTATTTCAAAGTATTATTATCATTATTATTACTATTATTTCGTAATTATTATTATTGTTTTATTATTATTATTATTATTATTATTATTATTATTACTAATGTTAATAGTATTATTATTAATATTATTTTGGTGAAGGGCCGAAGCCCTCATTTCACTTTCTTTTTGAATTATGTCCTTTTCATTATTATTATTATTATTATTATTATTTCTAATATCATTATTATTATTATTAGAATTAAATCTTCAAACCTTATATTATCAACTTTTACAATATTACTACTATTCCTTATATCCTTAGCAAAATTAGTAATTAGTTAACGCTATGATTATTATTATATTATTATTTTATCAAAAACATAATCTTAGAAGAAATTAGGAAATAATAGTATTTTTGGAGGAGGAAATCTAATCTTTAGCTTTTTCCTCATATAAGTGAGACCAGTCAAAGCTCTAAGGAGGTGTAGGAGCATGTTCCAAGACCGGTGTCATTTTAGGTAAGGGTGTAGCTAAGGTCGTATGTATATAATGTGTCTTATATACCTTGTATGCCATGTGCCATAATATGTGATGTATCTTATGTGTATTGTTATAAATATTTTATATATGGTGCGGCTTGGAGTTGAGGTACGTTATGTGTTATCTTATGATTTGTATATCATATGTTTTTGTTGTGAATGTGATGTGATATTATATGATCCTATAAGACATGCATGCTAGGTTATATAATATGATGTTATGGAGTGAACTAATGTGGAGTTGACCTACATGTTGCATGACTATGAATGAAAGGATCTATGGTTTTGTATGGAGGAATCTAGGGTTTTTTATGAATGGATCTAGGATTTGCATGGGAGAATCTAAGTACGTATGGAAGAATCTAGAGTTTGCATGGGTAAATCTAGGGTTTCATGTGGGAGTTTTAGGGTTTGCATGAAAATTTTTGAAGGGTTGCATGGGTTGTGTAAAGTCTGCATAAGGGTGAAATTTACGCATAGAAAGTTGATTTGGTGTGTGGGGAAGGTGATGGAAGTGTTATTTTGGTGTTTGAAAATTTTGATGAAAAATATTACGTGAGACAGTATAAGGGTGCATAAGAGACCAAGCTAGGGTTTGGTGTGGCAGCTAGGGTTTAGTGTGGCTAACTTAGGGTTTTGTAGTCATGTGTGTACTTGGTGAGTAAAGTGTGATGATGAGGGTGGAATCTATGGGTTATGATGGGTAGAGTGTTAAAATGATTTAGGTTGTGTGAGGTGGAGTAGGATGAGCCACTTAGGCCTAAATTAGGGTTTCTGGAAAAAATCCTAATGCGAGGTAGTGAGTGGACTGGAGGTGAAAAGTAGTGGGCTTTGACCCACATATATGGGAGATGGACTTCTAGTGTGATATAGGATATGGAGGAAAGGATGTTGGGCCAAGTTAGGAGGTACATGAGTCTTATAATGTGAGACGAGTCCTATTGAAGGATAACCGTAGAGGGAGTTAGTCATGTATGTCTAGGGTTAAAATTCTGAATAAGATACTTAAGACATTAATCATGTAAAGTGAAAGATTATTGAGCTGGTCCAAGCCAATCCACCAGTTAGGAATAGTGGTTAGGATGTCCCACCCTATACGTGTCTGATCCACAGGCTATAATAGTGGTCAGGAGCTTTATGCCCTATGTGTTTTTGGCCCACTGGCTATAATAGTGGGGGATCCTGAGCTCAATAACCCAAACCTGAGTTTGCTAAATCATATAAAAGATACCAAGTACTTATAGTCGAACACCATGTGAGCAGGAACCAAACCGATCCACCGGTAAGGAATAGTGGTTAGGGTATTCTACCATATATGTGATCGGTCCACCGGCTATAATAGTGGTTAGGTGTATATTGCCCTATATGTGACCGAGCCACCAACTAAAATAGTGGGAGCTTCCTGTACTCGTGTGGATTGATTAAAAGAGCATGTTGTAAAATGAGTATCCATAAGAGATTAATTAAGTAATTAATCCGGGCTATAAATGGATCTTGGTATATTTACCTGAATGATCTTATGCTACTATGTTATCATGTTGGACTATATGTTGTTTTATTATTTCGCTTGGTTTTATATACTTCTATGTGTCGGCCTTAGTGTACGGTTACCTTACTCAGTACGTAGCATACTAATCACCCTTTTTATGGGTGTTGCTCATTCCCATGAGCAGGAGGCCCATCTAACGTGTTGTAGGTAGGTGATGTTTATTTTGATGCCTTCAATATTCATGAGGCATCAGGTGGGACTGAGTGTTGAGTCAGACGTGAGGCATCAGGTGGGACTGTGTGAGTAAATTATTTTATTTTATTTCTCCCCATTTTCCTTTTCCTTTTTCCTTTTTCTTTCTCCTTTTTCTCATTTTTCTTTTTTTCATTTTCTTCTTTTTCTCCTTCAGGTCGCCGGCTTACTTTCCTTTCTTCCTTCCTAAGCTGAGCCGCTGGTTGGCCCACTCTTTCCCTTCCTCCTTCCCTTCCCTACACCATTTTCCTCAGACCATTGTTATGGGCCTCTTCGAAAGGTTGGCATCGAGGTTCTACTAGTCCTAGAATAGTCTAGAACATCCTTGGAATCTAGATAAGTATGGAGAGATGTATAGGGTTCTACACTCTCCTGGATTGTTCTAGAAGGTTCTAGAGGAGAATGTCTCTAGATCATTCTCTATTTATGCAAAGATGGGTGGATAATTCTAGAAACCCTAAAGGAGACTCTAAAAACCCTAAGGGACTATTCTAGAACCCCTAATGGGCCTATTGGGCCATTCTAAAGAAATCCATTAGGCCCGTATCTAGAATCTTCCTGGGGGAGGTGAAGGGGTGGATCCTCTCCTATAAATAGAGGGGGTGTAGAGGCATTTGAGATCATCCAACAAGAGTTGTATCTTCAGAGCATCTCTCTCTAAATACAATCTCCCTTTCTCTCTCTAAAAGTGATCTCTTGAGTTCTTGTGTGAAGGTTCAGTGTGGTGGTCTAAGAGGTGTCTCTAGCCTAAGTGTTGAGTACACTTGAAGGAGGAAGGCTGACTTAGTCTCTCAAGGAGTGAGAAAAAGACTAAGGCCGCATGTAGCTAGACTTGGTGAAGAGTCGGTGTGTGAAAAGTGGTATCAAAACTTAGTTCTGATGGCCCGCAACCCCGAATCATCGCAAGTTACTCATGTCCCTGATGCTGAGAAGAGGAAGAAGGGCAAGTCTACTTCCAAGTCTCATGGGTCAAACATGGAGGAAGTTATGGAGAGGATGGACTGTTCCATAACGGTTTGCCAGGAGGATCTCTCCACCTTAGATGAAAGGGTGGAAGTGTTGGAGAAGGACATGGACTCCTTACCCAACGAGGAGGAGGTGCAAGGCTTGATGAATGTCCTGGCTGCCAAGCTCCATGAGGACATGCTCGAGTCCAACAAGAAGCTCGTGCAGGAGATGTTGGATCGTATGGATGGGTCATATGGCCAACTCATGGCTGAAAATATCAAGTTGAAGGAGAGGCTTGCAACCGTTGAAGCCGAGTATGCTCGTTGCAAGGAAGCTATCTCGATGAGTGCTGGATCTTCAAGGGGATCTTCGGCTATATTGGATATTCCCCGACCATCAAAGTATAAAGGGGCAAGGAATGCGAAGGAGATCAACAACTTCTTCTATGGTCTTGAGAGGTATTTCGCTGCTACTTATTTACTTGATGATAATATGCGAATTACTTGGGCTACCATCTATTTGGAGGATGATGCTATGCTATGGCGGCGTGCCCACCATAGAGAAATGGAGAGGGGTGTCTATGTAATCAACACCTGGGAGCAGTTCAAGGTGGAGCTCAAGAAGCAGTTCTACCCTGCTAATGATGAGATGGACGCTATGAGGAGGCTCAGGACTCTCAAGCATGCCGGGACCATAAAGGAGTATACCAAGGCCTACAGTTCCTTGATGTTGGAGATCCCAGACAAGCTCAAAAGTGAAAGGTTGTTTTACTTCCTTGATGGACTCCAAGGATGGGCTGAACAAGAACTTCAGAGAAGCAAGGTTCAAGATCTCTCATAAGCCTATCTGGAAGCCGAATCCTTGATCGAGTTCAAGTCTGAGAAGAAGGACAAGGGTCGGAAGGAGGGCTCTAACAAAGGTGGGGGAGCCAAGCCCCACAAGATGGGATCCAAGCACTCCGACTCGAAGGGGAAGGACAAAGCCGATCATGGAGGTAAGGATTCTAAGTACAAACGTGAATGTTTCATGTGTGGCGGTAATCATTTCCTTCATGATTGCCCTCAAAAGAAAGTCTTGAGTGCTATGGTGAATACTCAAGGAGAGAAGGCGGATGAAGGGGAGACCCACATGGGGTCCCTAACCCTGCTTAATTCCATCAACTCCAAGCAAGCAAAGGGGTTGATGTATGTGGAGGCACAAGTCAAGGGTGTTACTAGTAAGGCCCTAGTGGACACCGAAGCTTCTCATAACTTCCTTAGCCCCAAGGAAGCACAAAGGATGGGCCTCAAGGTGACCAAGGAGGCAGGACGTATGAAGGCTGTCAATTCTTATGCTAAGCCTACACATGGGGTAGCATATGGAGTCCCCATCGCCCTTGGATCGTGGGAAGGAAGGGTGAACTTCACGGTGACAGAGATGGATGACTACGACATGGTGCTAGGCATGGATTTCGTGGATGTGGCAGCCCCACTTAGATTTTCGGGAGATAGCACCATACACCTCACCAAGGGAAAGCAGAGCCACGTTGTTCCCCTATCCCGAGCCAAGGTAGAGTCCCGAGTTCTTTCTACTATGCAATTTTCTAGGGGATTCAAGAAGGGAGAGTCGTGCTACTTGGCCACCATGATGGAGGAGGAGTCCCCAAAACCCATGGAGGTCCCAAAGGATATCCAACAGGTCCTTCACGAGTTCAAGGACACAATGCCAACGGAGTTGCCCCAAAGGCTTCCACCTAGGAGGGAGGTGGATCACGCAATTGAGCTAGAGCCTGGAGCAAAGCCACCTGCAAGAAGTCCCTACCGGATGGCCCCGCCCGAGTTGGAGGATTTGAGAAGACATCTCAAGCAGTTGCTGGATGCTGGATTCATTAGGCCATCGAAGGCCCCATTTGGTGCACCAGTGTTATTCTAGAAGAAGCATGATGGGAGTCTTCGGATGTGCATCGATTACCGGGCACTCAACAAGGTGACCATCAAGAACAAGTACCCGATCTCGTTGGTGGCTGACTTGTTCGATAGACTTGGAAGAGCTCGATAGTTTTCCAAGTTGGACTTGAGATCGGGATATTGGCAGGTGCGGATCGCTGAAAGGGAAGAGACAAAGACCACATGTGTAACGAGGTACGGAGCTTATGAATTCCTTGTAATGCCTTTTGGTATTATGAATGCTCCTGCAACCTTTTGTACTCTTATGAATAAGATATTTCACCCCTACTTGGATAAGTTTGTAGTGGTATATCTTGATGACATTGTGGTCTATAGCGAGACATTGGAAGATCATGTGGTGCACTTGAGAAAGGTCTTCCATGTACTTCAAGAGAACGAGCTATATGTGAAGAAGGAGAAGTGCTTGTTTGCTCTCATAGAGGTGCAGTTCTTGGGCCATTATATCAAGAACGGGAAGATCGGGATGGATGCAGCCAAAGTTCGTGCTATCTAGGAGTGGGAGGCCCCGAAGAATATTTCGGAGATACAGAGTTTCCTTGGGCTGGTGAACTATTATCGAAGATTCATCCCAGGATATTCGGGTAGAGCCACACCTCTCACCGACCGGTTAAAGAAGAAGGTCCCATGGAGTTGAGATGAAGAGTGTGTGAAGGCCTTTGAATATCTAAAGAAGGCTGTGATGGAATAACTGGTTTTGTGCTTGCCCGACTATTCTAAAGAGTTTGAGGTTCATACGGATGTCTCCGACTTTGCCATCGGAGGAGTTCTCATGCAAGAGAGGCATCCCATTGCTTTTGAGAGCCGCAAGCTCAATGATACGGAGAGGCGGTATCCAGTCCATGATAAAGAGATGACCGCTATCATCCACTGCTTGCGGGTATGGAGGCATTACCTTCTTGGAAGTAGGTTCGTGATCCAAAATAGATAATGTTGCAACAAGCTACTTCCAAAACCAAAAGAAGCTGAGCCCCAAGCAAGCTCGTTGGCAAGACTTCTTAGCCGAGTTCAATTACAAGATGGAGTATAAGCCCGGAAGTGCCAATGTGGTAGCTGATGCACTGAGTCGCAAGGCGATGCTTACGAGTATGAGCGGTCCTACCGTTGACATCTTGGATCAAGTCAAAGAGGGAATCCATCATGATGCCTTTGCTAAAAGCTTGATGGAGATGGGAAAGGAAGGAAAGACTCGAAGATTTTGGGAGCAAGATGGTGCGCTCTACACCGTGGGGAACCGACTCCATATTCCAAGATGGGGAAGCTTGAGGAGGGACTTGATGAAGGAATGCCACGATTCCAAATGGGCTGGACACCTAGGTATGAGGCACACTCTAGCACTTATTAAAGATGCTTACTATTGTCCACAGATGCGGGACGATGTGGAAGGATACCTGAGGACTTGTTTTGTGTGCCAACAAGACAAGAATGAGAAGAAAGGTCATGCAGGATTGTTGGAGCCTTTACCCATTCCTGAAAGACCTTGGGAGAGTGTCTCCATGGACTTCATCTCCGCACTCCCGACATCCGAAGGATATGGATCCATCATGGTCGTGGTCGACAGGCTGAGCAAGTATGGGACGCTCATCCCTGCCCCGAGGGATTGTACGGCGGATCAGTGTGCCCAGATGTTCTTCAAGCACGTGGTAAAGTATTGGGGATTACCTAATTCTATCATCAGTGATAGGGATCCTCGCTTTACTGCTAAGTTTTGGAGAGATTTCTTCAAGTTGATGGGGTCCGAGCTTCATTTCTCTACAAGTTTTCACCCTCAGACAGATGACCAAACAGAAAGGGTGAATGCTTTGGTGGAGATGTACTTGAGGCACTTTGTAAGTGTTAATCAGAGGGATTGGACCAAGTTGATGGATGTGGCTCAATTCTCCTATAATCTATAGAAGAGTGAGTCTACAGGGCATAGCGCTTTTGAGTTGGTCATGGGGCACCAACCCGTCACTCCACACGCCGTGGCTAGAGGCTACAAGGGGAGTAGTCCCGCCACACATACTTTTGCTCGTGGATGGTAGGAACAACTTGACCTAGCCAAGGCACATTTGGAGAAGGCCTCAAAGAAGATGAAGAAGTGGGCCGACAAAGATCGAAGACCCTTGGAGTTCAAGGTAGGAGACTTGGTGATGGTAAAGTTGTCTCCACAGGTGTTCAAGGCCTACCGCCAAGTGCACAAAGGCTTGGTGAGGAGGTACGAGGGGCCTTATCCTATCTTAAAGAAGGTGGGAAAAGTGTCCTATCAGTTGGAGTTGCCATCCAAGCTGAAGTTGCATCCAATCTTCCATGTGAGTCTGTTGAAGCCCTATCACAAAGACATGGAAGACCCCTCAAGGAAGGATTCCAAGCGTGCTCCTCCAGCGAATGTGACTTCCTTCATGCATGAGGTTGAGGAGATTCTAGACGACCGAGTCATCAAGAAGCGAGGGATGCCCAACTATAACGAGTATCTCATCCGGTGGAAGGGTTACCCGAGAGCCAGAACAGTTGGAAGAAGGCAGAAGATCTATGGCAATTCCAAGAGGCTATCCAGAGGTACTTGTCTTCTATCATCGCCGAGGAAGTCGATGAATTTTGTGGGGGAGAGTGTTACGGGCCGCTTCGAAAGGTTGGCATCGAGGTTCTACCAGTCCCGGAATAGTCTAGAACATCCTTGGAATCTAGATAAGTATGGAGAGATGTATAGGGTTCTATACTCTCCTGGATTATTCTAGAAGGTTCTAGAGGAGAATATCTCTAGATCCTTCTCTATTTATGTAGAGATGGGTGGATAATTCTAGAAACCCTAAAGGAGACTCTAGAAACCCTAATGGACTATTCTAGAACCCCTAATGGGCCTATTGGGCCATTCTAGAGAAATCCATTAGGCCCGTATCTAGAATCTTCCTAGGGGAGGTGAAGGGGTAGATCCTCTCCTATAAATAGAGGGGGGTAGAGGCATTTAAGATCATCCAACAAGAGTTGTATCTTTAGAGCTTCTCTCTCTAAATACAATCTCCCTTTCTCTCTCTAAAAGTGCTCTCTTGAGTTATTGTGTGAAGGTTCGGTGTGGTGGTCTAAGAGGCGTCTCTAGCCTAAGTGTTGAGTACACTTGAAGGAGGAAGGCTGACTTAGTCTCTCAAGGAGTAAGAAAAATACTAAGGCCGCACCTAGCTAGACTTGGTGAAGAGTCGGTGTGTGACACCATGCCCCCTTCTTTCTTTTCTTTCTTTCCTTCTCCCTAAGCTGGGCCAGCCCAGTCCCCTTTTTTTCTTCTTTATTTTTTCTTTGTTTTTCTCTCCCCATTTCCCTCACACGTGGACTAGCCTACTTCCCCCTTCCTTCTCCCTTAACCGGTAGGCCTCCCTCATCCTCCTCCTCCTTCTTCTTTTACGTCTTCTTTGTCGACCACTGCACATCGCCTGCAACTCTAGCCTGCAACTGCTGCCTGTGCCACCTTCCTTTTCAGCCTGTCCCTATCCTTTTCTTTCCATTTTCAAACCAAACCAACCCCTGCAAACCCTCCTCATATGCCCTATTTTTCCCTTCTTCTTCTCCTCTTTCTACCACCCTACGAGCCGCCCTACTACACCCTACCTAACTAGCCACACCTACCCTCTCCCACCCTTCCTTTTTCCTCTCCTTAACCTCCCATTTCTACCCTGTTCGAGCCACTTTCTCGCTCTCCCTATCCCTTCTTCTCCCTTTCTTCTCCTCTCCTTTCCTTCCTCTATTTTGCTCCACCACCCTCAATCGCCGCTTCCACCGCCCAACCAACCACCTACACCACCTCTTGCCACCCTCTACTACCACCCCACACCCCACCTTCCTCCTTCATTTATGCATGCAGCTCACGCTACATGAGCAGGTGAGTCTTGCCCAAAGTTTAGCCTAAACTTAATTAACTTTAAGGAATACAAATAGTTGGTGCATTATATATTAATTAAGCTTTTGATATAAAAATTATTCCTTTGATTTTTCCTACTTCTATTATGCTAATTTTTGATATTGTTTTAGGGATTGATTTTTACTAATCAAAGCTTAAATCTTTCACTAAGGTACCCATAAAGTTTGACTTTTTACAGAAAATAAGGTAACTGTTAAACCTTACTTAAACTTATGGATATACGTATGCTAGCATATTAGGGTTTTTATTATGTTTATATACATGATACGTGCTGTTAAGTATGATGTATTTAGTAGCATGCGTTGATTGATAAAAGGAAAACATGTTAATTTAAGTATCATGTGTAGAAATAATGCTTAAGGAAGGAGTTTTATTGTGAATAATAATGTTAAGAGTACATGTATGATATAATGTGCTAATATAGCCATTTGGTGCATAAGTAATGTTAATATAAGCCCTATGGGTATTTTGGTAATTTGTGCATGTGCAAAAGGTGTGGCCTAAATATGTGTAGGGAAGGGGCTAATGCGTGTTAATGATCATTAATGGGAGTTTTGGAGTTTGATGATGGATATGGAGCATGAATATTGATATTTTATGTAGTGAGGCTATTTTGGTAAAAGTGGTATAATAAGGGCAAAATGGTAAATTATAAGAGTAAAGGGAGTAAAATGGTAACTGGACAAGGAAGAAGGGCATTTCAGTAATTTTATATAGAAAAAGGGATAACTTGGTAATTTTTAGGTGTAAGAAAGTATTTTGGTGAATTAAATATAATGGAAAGGGTATTTTGGTAAATTAACATAAAAGAAAGGGCATGTTGGTAATTTGGTGAAGTAAAGGGAAAATTTGGTAATTTAATAGAGAAGGATATTTTAGTAATTTGATATAAAGAAAGGGTAATATGGTAATTTTGTAAAGTAAAGGGTATTTTGGTAGTTTAATGAAGTAAAAGGGTAAAATGGTAATATGGTATAAAGGAAGGGTATTTTGGTAATTTAATGAAACAAAAGGTTAAAATGGTAATTTGGTGTAGAGGAATGATAAAATGATAATTTAATAAAGTAGAACGGCAAAATGGTAAATTGATATAAAGAAAGGGTGAAATGGTAATTTAATAAAGTAAAAGAGTAAAATGGAAAAATGGTATAAAAGAAGGGTAAAATGGTAATGTCATAAAGTAGAAGGGTAAAATGGTAAATTGGTATAAATGAAGGGTATTTTGGTAATTTGTAGAAAGAGGGGCAAAATGGTAACTATAGTAATGGAGAATGGCAATTTGGTAATTTCAACAATTAAAAGGGCAATTTGGTAATTATAATAAGGGAGAAGGGCAATTCAGTAATCTAATAAACCAAATGGAAAATCTGACAAGTGTAACAAATATGAAGGGTGATTGATGACTTAATGAGCCTAAGGATAATTTGATAATTTAGATAAGTATAAAGGGTAATGAGGTAATCTAACCCACTGGAAGAGTCAATTGGTAACTTAACAAGTATAAGGGGTAAAGTTGGTGATTTAATAAGTATGGAGAATAATTTGGTAACTTAACACGAGTAAGGGTAATTTGGTAATTATGCAACATAGAGGGTAATATGGTAATTTAACAAGTACAGAAGGATGATTTAATAATTTTACAAGTAAGGGGCATTTTGGTAATTTTGTAGAAATAATAGGGGTAAATTAGTAACTTGTATTTAATATGTCAACGGATTAATGGAGTTTCATAATAAGGCTCAAATAACATTAAATATCAAAATAAGGGCATTTGACAAATTAGTAAATATCACAAGAACATGGATTAACTTGGGATTGGATAGATAATTAAGGTTATAGTATGGTGTTATTCTTATATTCATGAATGAGGTGTCTTAATTATTAATCATGCATGGTATTGGGTGTTGGGTGTGAATTAAGGGTATGTTAGGGTTATGTGTGCCATGGTCCTTCGATATGAACTAACCAGACTCTAAGATAGTAATGTGATTATAATATAATAACTCCTATGGCATGTGAACAAATGGAAACAAATCCTGAATTGTAATTGGATGAGATAATGATGGCCTTAGTGATTCCTTTAGGTTTTCATGGATAATTGTATGAATAAGGATTACTTAATGATATAAAAAACAAATGGAAGTGAATAAGTGTGTTGTTGTTGTGCTTCTCATGGTCACATTAATTAAGACACTAATAATTAAAGTGGAAGACTTCGAGATCAGGAATGGTGGCTCTTTAGGGGTTGCTATCCTAAAGACGTGGTTTAGCCCACGATTATTCCGGTATTTTCTGGTGTGCCTTAGTGTCATTGCCAGGCCCTACATCTCACTCTATCTGGTTCTACAGACCTATTTAGGGGGTATGCATACTTATAGATTAGGTGTCCTTATCAGTATGGTACTGTGTAGCTTGTATGCACCAGTACAACAATGATACCTTTGTGTCCCTAGTTTGATGGTTGAAGGGTACTTAATAGCTTGTATGCACCAGTATGACCGATGTATCTTTGCGTCTCTGGATTCTTAATCTCCTCCTTGAGGTAAATAAATGGAATTTTTGTAGTAATTAAAAGGGAAAACACTAATTATGAAAGTGAAAGATGATTGAGCTGGGCCCAGATGGATTATATCATGCATACCATTCTACCGGTTATAATAATGGTCTAGGAATGCTTTGCCTTGGAAGATGTATATGTGAAATGCCCCAAAACCTAATTTTTAAGAATTTTAGTTAAATAATAATTTTTTAGAAAAATTAATTAAATTAATTTTTATTATTAAAATAAAAGGGAAATATTTAGAGTAAATTAAGAAGAAATTTATAAATATTTTAATCAGGGAAAATTAGAGTGTTTTGCTAATTAAAATGGAATTTAGGACAAATCTTTTTAAAATCTTAAATTAGCCTAAAAGGAAATCAAATATTATTTTATTTAAACATTATTTTTTTAAATATCTCAAATATCCTAATTAATTTAATTAACCCAACCCACTATTTTTCTTTTTCCCTTTTTTCCCTCCTTTTTCTTTCTTTTTCTTCTTCTTCTTCTTTTCTTTTCTTCTTTTCCCCAAACTGGGCTTGTCCCGCGGCCCAAACTCTTCCTTCTCTTCTTTTTCTCTTGCCGTGACCCAAACCCCCAGAACGCTACATTTGATTTAAAATGCCCCATCAGCGCTCGACCGGCCGGTTTCCCTCCTTTTCTTTTCTTCTTTCTTCCCCAGCCGCCTGATCCATGTCGCCCCCTCCTTCTTCTTCTTCCTTCCTCTTTTCCCTCCGTTGACCTACAACTCTGCCTGCTCCCAAGATTTTTGCCATCAGTTATGCCCATTTTGACTGGCCTTTTTCCTTCCTTTCTCTTCCCCCTGACTCGCCAGTTAGCATGACCCAACCCACCTCCCTTCCTTCGCACGCACGACCCTCCTTTTCCTATGCAAACGTCCCTGCCACGACTTGAATTTTTCCGGCCAAATGATGCCAACGAAAAACCCTAACCCTACGTTCCCTATTCCCTCGTCGTCCCATAGACCTTACGCTCTCATTTAAGCTCTATAAATACCCCTAACCAACTTGAACTTGAAACTTTTTCCAAAAACCCTGAAATATACTCTCGTGTGCCACCTCCACTTCAAACGCTTCTTCCACCGCCGTCGGCCAACTTCGCCGCCCACTCTACCCACCTAAGTACTCCCTGCACTGCCCTCTAACTAACTACACCGCTCTTCTCCCTCAATTCTCCCTGCACAAGCCACCCCGGCTGTGCAAAGTATCCCCCTCGACCAACCCTTTCTTCCTCATCCACCGCCCTTCGCACTACCATTAACCACCGATTCTGCTGCCACCACTGCCCCTTATACCTCCCAAAAACACCTACAGACCCTCATCTATCTTCTCCTACTCTTCTTTTCCTCTTCCTCCCTCTCCTCCTCTCTTTCTCTTCTTCTTCCACCTTCGGCCACCACTACCACCGCCATGCGCCACTACCATTGGTTGCACCGCCACCTTCATTCTACTCCTCTCCCTATAGGCAATCACACACACCCCTACTCCCACTCACATTCTTCCTCTCTTGTTCATAGCCTTCAACTTTTCTCATTTTCTTCTCTTTTTCTGGCCACCGCTGTGCACCATCACCGGTGCTACCTGTCACCACTAACCTAAGGTGGAAACCTAAACCCCCTCAACCCTTTTTCACCATTTATTCAAGCCTTAATTATTTTATTTTAATTATTTTGAATATAATAATAATATTATTCTTATTATTCTTATTGTTATTATTGTTATTACTAATTATATTATTATTATTTATATTAAGAGCCGAAGCCCTAATCTACTTTTATTTTGAATATTATTACTATTATTTTATTATTATTATTATTATTATTATTATGTGTTATTATTATTATTATTATTATTATTATTATTATTATTTCAAAATAGGGTCGAAACACTACTCCATCTTACTCTCGGTTTATGATATTATTATTATTACTACTACTACTACTACTACTACTACTACTACTTCGTAATTATTATTATTATTATTACTATTTTTATTATTAATGTTACTAATATTATTATTGGTATTATTTTGGTGAATGGTCGAAGCTCCTATTCCACCATTTATTTCGAACCATATTATTATTATTATTATTGTTATTGTTAGTATTATTATTATTATTACTATTATCATTATTATTATTTTTAGTTTCATTATTATTATTATTAGGGTAAATTCTTCAACCTTATATTATCAACTTTTACAATATTACTATTATTTCTTATATCTTTTACAAAATTAGTAATTAGTTAATGTCATTATTAATAATATGTTATTATTTCATCAAAAACCTAATCTTAGAATAAATTAGGAAATAATAGTATTTTTGGTTGGAGGGAATCTAATCTTTAGTTTTTCCCTCATATAGGTGAGACCAATCAAAGCCCTAAGGAGGCAAAAGAGCGTGCTTCAAGACCAGTGTCGTTTTAGGTAAGGGTATAACTAAGGCCTTATGTGTATTTACGTGCCCTATATGCTTGGATGCCTTGTATAATGTCGTGTTGTGTATCATATGCTATTAGTTGGACATTTTATGTATGGAGCAGCATGGAGTTAAGGTATGCTTATGTGCCTTCTTATTTTATATGTTGATATGTATATGTGGTGAAATGTTATGGAATGTGATGTAATGTGTTATGACCCTTTAAGACATGCATGTGAGGATGTTTAATGTGGTTTGGTGGGGTGGAAAGGATGAAAAAGGAAAATGGGGAAGTAAGTTTAACCAAAGGAAAATAAGTTGACCAAGGGATGTGAGTTGACTTAAATATTTTAATGGTTCATGGGTGGATGAATAAAATAGGGATTTTAAATAAAATAAAAGAGTGGGAGAATCTATGGTTGTGCATAGGAGAGTATATGGCTTTGTACGAGAGAATCTAGGGTTTCGTATGGGATAATTTAATCTATGGTGTTGCATGGGATAATCTAATCTATGGTTTTGTATGGGGGAATCGTGAAATACCCCCAAACCCTAATTTAGGAATTTGGAAAAATAAGGATTTATTATGGGAATTCAGTAAATAAATTATTTTACTAAAAACTAAGTGGAATTAATAAAGGAAAAACAAGGAGAAAATAATAAAGGAATTATTTAGGGAAAATTTGGACTTTTACTAACCAATATGGAAGTTAATGAAAACTTACCCAAAATAGCCTAATTAATCTAAAAATGGATTTAATTATTTTTCTTAAAATAATAATTATTAAATTTAAATATATAACTTAGTTATATAAATAAATAAATAAAGACCAAATACCCCCTACCCAACCATTTTATCTTTTTATTTTTCCTTTTTCCTTTTTCTCCTCTCCTTATTTTCCCCTCTCCTCCCCGATTGGGCCAGCCGCGGCCCAAACTCCCCGTGGCCCGTCTCGCGCAGCCCAGGTCGCGTCGTCCACCCCTATCCCATTCCGTCCATTCCACCCGGCTGGACCGCCTTTTTCCTTCCTTTCTTTCTTGCCCTGGACCGCCCGGTCCACCCCACCCTGTCTTCTTCTTCCTCACGCAGACTACAACCCCCGACCTGTAGTCCTACACCTACCGACGACCGCCTGCTCCGACCGGTTGTCCTCCCCTGACACCCCCGTCGTTTTCCTTTCCATTTTTGACCCAGCCTACCCGTCCTCCCTCCTCACGCGTACCACCATCCTTTCCTTTTCCCCACCCCAAGCCAAACGAGCCCTGCAATTTGCAGGCCATGTGCCGCCTGCCACCACCGGCCGGCGACCTGCCTCACCTGCCCACAAGTGTCCTCTTCTCCCTTTGTCGTTTCCCCCCCTCAATTGGCCTATAAATACACCCTTGGGGCAGAAAGCCAAGCTCCCTTTTTCGCAAGCCCATAAACCTTACCTCTTGCCGCCGCCCAAACAGACTCTTAAGCCACCGTCGCCAGCGACCGCCGCAACAAACGCTGCCCACCAAGACCATCCGCGCACTTCCCTCTACGAAACCAAGCTAACATCATCCCCTATCTCGCCCTGCACGTGCTGCCCCCGCCGTGCAAAGCCCCCAACCCGAGTAGTCACTCCAACCCCTCGTCGCCCCTCGCGCCGTCTTCTGCCGCCACCCTCGCCGCAACCAACACCTCCTCCACCCTCCAAAACGCCCAGGTAACCTTCCCCTACCTTCCTATACCATCATCTCCCCCTGACTCCCTCTCCTTTTACCTCCCCCATCTTCCACCACCTTCGGTCGCCGCACTAACCACCGTGCGCCGCCACTCCCAGCTACACCACCACCTTCATTCCACCCCTCTTCACCTGCTCCACTTTCCTCCACCTCAAACACCCCTACACTCCCTCTCTCTTAGCCTACATATCCATTTTTCCCCTCTCTCCCTCCTCCACCGCCGTCGCGGGTTCCACCACTAACCTTAGGTGGTTCTCCAACTTCCCCAGCCCCTAAACTATTTTCTATAAGTGTTAATAATTTTATTTAATATTACTAGTATTATCCTTAATATTACTACTATTATTATTATTATTAGTGTTGTATTATCATGGTTACTATTATTATTACCATTACTAATATTATTATTATGTATCCCCCTTATTTCCTCACCTAATTTCATAAAATACTTATAACTAGGGTAAACTATTTAAAAGGCTACAACTTTAACATTAAAATGGTTATCATTATTACTACTAATACTACTATCATTATTATTATTATTATTCACAACTTTAGTATTAATATAATTATCTCTATTATTATTATTATTATTATTATTATTATTATTACTATTATTATTATTATTGTTAGTTTTATTTAAACTGAAGTTGGCATATTATCATTTTAATTTTTAAAGAAGAAGAATACTTAACCTTAGTATTTTTACTATTTAATATTCGAATATTACTAATATTATTCCTAATGCCTTTGTCACTAACATTATTAGTTACTACTATTACTATTAATATCATCATCATCATCATCATCATCATCATCATCATCATCATCATCATCATCATTATTATTATTATTATTATTATTATTATTATTATTATTATTATTATTATTATTATTATTATTATCATCATCATCATCATTTTATTTCTATTATTGTGACAAAAACATTTGAACCCTTATATTATTATTATTCAAAATACAACTTTTATCATAATTATCTTTAGGAATATTTGTACTTTGTTGGTATTGTAATTATTATATTATTAGTTTAACCCTAACACTATTATTAAACTTAGCCTTAAAAACGCTAGGGTTTCTATCACTATATGCATTAGCATTACTATTATTATTATTATTAGTATTATCACTATTTTGCTATAATTAGTATTAGTATTATTATTAAAAGAATAAAGCTATTAGGTTAATAATATAAGTATAGCAATAAATATTAACATAAACATATTTTGACTAGTAACATCTAGTAAGCTAACTTGAAGATAAAACTCTAGTTTTCACATATAATACTCCCTTTAATAATAATAATAATAATCCTAATCTTAGTCTAAAATAAGGAGTGATGGTACTTTTGAGGGAAACTAATACTTAGTATTTTCCCTTTTATAGGTGAATCTAACCAAAACCCTAAGGAGTTGTAGGATCGTGCTCCAAGCCCGGCGTTGCTTTAGGTAAGGATGTAGCTAAGGCCCATGTGTGTTATGTGACTTGTATGCCTTGGATGCTTTATATTTCATGTTATATTATGTATTGTATGATTTTCCTTAACTTGTCTTATATGTAGCGTAGCTTGGAGTTGAGGTATGTTTTGTATGTTTTCTTATGGCATGAGTATGATATGTATATATGGTGATTGTGATGTGATATGATATGACCCTCTAAGACATGCATGCTAGGACAAATGATATTATGATATGGGAAATGAAAGGACAAAAAGAAACAAATGGGAAGTGAGATGCTAAGGGGGATATGAGGTTGACCAAAATGAACGAGAGATGGGAACAATGCATGGAAATTCTAGGGTTTGCATGGGGACTTCAAGAGTTTGCATGGGATAGATAAAACTTGCATAGGGGTGATCTTTACGTGAGGAAAGTTGATTTAGGGTGTAAACAAGCTAATGGGAGAGTTGTGGAGTGATTGGAGACTTGGGATGAAAATAGTACGTAGGTTGGTGTAAGGATGTATAAGGGACCCGATTAGGGTTTTGGGAGAAAGTAGTAATCTGGAAAGTGCGGAGGTAAAAATGATTTAGGGAGAGTGGAGTACGGGTTAAGAGTGAGAATGTACTATATAAGGGGTGAGTATGGGTTCCATGAGAGAGAAGAGATTTTGGGTGGAAGGAGAGAGGTTACTTGTGGGAGAAGAAAGGTAACAGGGTTTGAAGTGGCCAACTAGGATTTTTCCAATCACATGTGAAGTCGAGAGGTAAAGTGATATGTTTGGGGATTAGATCTAATTAAGGTGAGATGTGGGGAGATGAATGGAGCAATGGTAGTGTAAGTGAGAGGAAGTTAGGCCACATAGGTCTAATTAGGGTTTTCAAGGGAAAACCTTCGAGGGTGATGGTAGGTGGAGTTGATGTCATGAGGTGTTGGGCCCTAACCCGCACCCTTAGGAGTTGGGTTTTCATTAAAAGGTAAGTGTAAAGGGAAATAGATGCCGGGGTGTGAGTTAGTGGGCGCCAAGTCTCAAGATATGGGACGGGCCCTCTTTGGGGAAGAATTATAGCTGGAGTTAGTCATGCACATCTAGGGCGGAATCTGTTGAATAAGATACGATAAAATAATAATCATGTAAAGTGGAAGAGTACTGAGCCGGGTTCAGCCAATCCACTGTTTAGGAATAGTGGTTAGGGTTTTTACTCTATAAGTGACCGATCCACCGGCGAATAATAGTGGTGTGGACATCGTCCCGCAAGTGACCGGCCCACCGGCACTAATAGTGGGGGATCCTGAACTCAGTAAACCAAACCCTAATTTGTTAATACACGTAAAAGATACTAAGTACTTACAGTGGAACACCATGAGAGTCGGGGCCAGACCGATCCACCGGCATAAAATAGTAGTTAGGTGCGTTTTGCCCTATAAGTGACCGATCCACTGGCTATAATAGTGGTTAGGTGCATTCTGCCCTATAAGTGACCGATCCACCGGCTATAATATTGGGGTTCCCACACTCGCATGGATTAATAAAGATTATGATGTGAATCGATTATAATTACTAGAGATCTAAAAGAATAAGTCTATCCGGACCATAACTAGCCTTTATCATCTGTTTTACTACATGTTGTTTATATGACTATGCCATGTATACTGTGTAGTGTGTTTTGTATGTTGGCACTAGCGCATCTGTTACCTTACTCAGTACGTAGCGTACTGATCACCCGTGTTATGAGTGTTGCTCATTCCCACAAGCAGAAGACCCCTCTGAGCTTGTGCAGGTAGGGGATGATGTCTTCGATGCCTATGACACCTACGAGGCATTGGGTGGGGTTGAGCGTTGAGCCTAAACCTGACTTGGGGATCGAGAGCGACTCGGTCGGACTCTGTTTCTTTTATTGGACCTTGTATTATCATATTTTAGTTGTGTTTTTGTACTATGCTTTATGTTTTGAAAAACTCTAGTCACGTACTCTTTGGTTTGTAATCCTAAATCGCACTCTGATTTCTGTATGACTTGTGTTTTATTAATGATTCGTGTTTAATGTTAACTTTATTTAGCCTTAGCACTTAGTACTGGAACGGTAGGAGCGAACCCATCTGGTACTAAGTGTGGCGGTAATGCCCCCGAGTTTATGGTTTTATCTTTTCGCTTCCGCTAAACCCTTTTAATTAAACAAAATTTTTCATTAGTAAATTTGGGGGTGTTACAAATTGAATCTAGGGTTTTTTATGGATGGATCTAGGGTTTGCATAGGAGAATCTAAGTACGTATAGAAGAATTTAGGGTTTGCATGGGTGAATCTAGAGTTTTACATGAGAGTTTTAGGGTTTTCATGAAAAAGTTTAAAGGATTACATGGGATGTGTAAAGTCTGCATAGGGGTGAAGTTTACGTATGAAAAGTTGACTTGGGATGTAAGGAATGTAATTGAAGATTTGTTTGGGTGTTTGGAGGCGTTCGGTGAAAAATAGTACGTAGGATAGTAAAAGGGTACATAGGAGGCTGAGATAGGGTTTGGGGGGGAAAACCCTAATTTGAGGAGGTAGTAAAAAGGGAGAAATAAATGAGGGTGAGTGGAGTACGAGAGGATGATGAAAATGATCAAGTAAGGATGAGCATGATTAACATGAAAAAATAATAAGTGAAATGTGAGAAATGGAAGGGTGACATGTGGACATGAGGAAGATAGGGTTTGTTATGGTCAGTTAGGGTTTGGTGTGGTTACCTAGGGTTTTATGACCACACGTTTACTTGAGGAGTAAGGCGTAATGATGAGAGTTGAATCTAAAGGGTGTGATGTGTGAATGTTAAAATGATTTGGGTTGTGTAAGGTGGAGTAGGATGGGCCATATAGGCCTAAATTAGGGTTTCGTGATAAAACCTAGCGTGAGATATGGAGTGGACTTGGAAGTGTAAGGTAGTGGGCCTTGACCCATATACTTAAGAGTTGGACTTTTAATGTGAGATAGGATATGGAGGAAAGGATGTTGAGACAAGTTGGGAGGTGCATGAATCTAATGATATGGAGCGAGTCCGTTGGAGGATAATTGTGGGGAGAGTGAGTCATGCATGTCTAGGGTGAAACTTTTGAATAAGACACTGTAAGACTTTAATCATTTAAAGTGGAAGATTGTTGAGCCGGACCCAGACCGGTCCACTGGCGAATAATAGTGGTTAGGGCGTTTTTCCCTATGTGTGACCGATCCACCGGTGAATAATAATGGTCAGGCACATTATACCTATATGTTTTAGGTCCACCATCTATAATAGTGGGAGATTCCATGCTCAATAAACCGAACATAATTGTGATAAGACATAGGAAAGACACTAAGTACTTATAGTGAAATACCATAAGAGTTAGGGCCAGACCGGTCCACCTACGAATAATAATGGTCAGGAGCTTTATGCCCTATATGTTTTTGGTCCACCGGTAATAATAGTGGTCAGGAGCTTTATGCCTTGTATGTTCCCGATCCACTGGCAATAATAGTGGTCAAAAGCTTTGTGCTCTGTATGTATCCAGTCCACCGGCTATAATAGTGGAGTTTCCATACTCGCATGGATTAATAAAGAGCATGGTGTGAAATGAGTATCGATAAGAGATTAATTAATTGATTAATCTAGACTGTAAATGGCCTTTATTTATTTATCATTTATCTGAATAATCTTATGTTGTTTTATTATTATGTTGGGATTATATGCTTTTTTGTGTCATCCTTAGTGCACGGTTACCTTACTCAATACGTAGCGTACTGATCACCCTTTTCATGGGTGCTGCTCATTTCCACGAGCAGGAGGCCCTTCTAACTTTGTGCAGGTGGGTGATGCTTATTTTGATGCTATTAATGTCCATGAGGCATCAGGCGGGGCCGAGTGTTGAGCATGTGCTTGGCTCGTCGATCGGGAGTGACGTGGTCGGATTCTCTCCTTATGTTATTTTATTTTCTTCTGTTACTTTATTTCTGTATTTGATGTTCTACTTCCTGGATTATCTTTTCCCTTTTGTAAACTTATTTCCTTTTTAGGAACTTTGACTACGCACTCTGATTCCTATCTTATAATTGATTGTACTCCTTTGGATTGTAAACTTTTAATCGTACTTTGATTTCGATGTTATGACCTTTCTAGTTCTTTTTATGAACTCTTGGTGTAAGTTTGACAATAAACTTCTCTTAGCCTTAGCACTTGGTACTAGAACGGTCGGAATGAACCGGTCTGGTACTAAGTGTGGCGGTAATATCCCTAAAATTCACAAGTTTCAATTTAAGTGCTTCCATTTTTTTTATAAAAAAAGTGAATTTTGGGATGTTACAATATGTGTACCAACCCACTAGTTATAATAGTGGCCTAGGAGTGCTTTGTCCTAGAAGATATGTATGTGTATTCCAGTCCACCAGCTATAATAGTGGGGGTCCCGAGCTCAATAAACCAAATCTTGGATGTGAATAAATCTTGGAAAAATATTAATCACTTACAGTGGAACGCCATGTGAGTATCAACTGACGATAATAGTGGCCAGAAGCCTTCTGCCCTGGAGACCGATCTACCGACGAATAATAGTGGTCAGGTGCGTGTTGCCTTGTATGTTTTCGATCCACTAGCTATAATAGTGGGGTTCCCGCACTCATATGGATATAATTTTGAGAGATGATGATTGAATAATAACAATCATTAATGGCTTAAAACCAAAAGTATTGATTCTTCTTATGATCTATTTATATGACCTAATTTGGCTTCAGTGCTTGTCCCTGCTTGGGTATGTGATGGCTTTATAAGTATATGATTTTTTTGTTATGCATCTCTCATTACTTATGGCATCGCCTTGTGTATTAATCCGCATGTTATCTCCCTAAATAGTTTTTGTATGATGTGTTACATGTGGGTCTGCCTTTCAGTTTAAATAGTTACTCGGTACCATAGTACTGAAGGGTTCCATTCGTGGGCCCCTACTTATTCAATGGGCAGTGTCCCTTGCAAGTCTGTTGTAAGTGTTATTCAAGTGGACATCGGGTAAGATAGTAAGGATCAATCGAGAATAATTCAGGATCTTTTCTCCATTAGCTTTTATTCTTTGTTAAAATGATCTTTGTTATTTTATCCACTAGTAGTGGGTTTTGTTCTTGTAAAGTGTTTTCGTGCTACTCTGATTTAAATAAAGTCTGATTTTGAGGATATTGTATTTTGATCTTTTAGCCTTAGCACTTGGTACTGGAGCGGTAAGAGAAAACCAATCTGGTATTATGTGTGGCAGTAATATCCCTGAAATTTATGGTTTTTAATTTTTGCTTCCGCTAAATCTTAAATAAAATAACATTTTTTGGTAGTGAATTTTGGTGGTGTTACAATACTCTTTAAGAGTCTGGATAGAAACCACTTGGTATACAGAGTACGAATCATCAAATGATCCCTATGATGAGTACGAATCACTGAAGGAGGTTCATATCACTTGGCTTGGAAGCTATAACTTAGACAAAGCACTTGTTATTTCATTTAGTTGGCAATGTAAGACAAAATCTCTATAGGTAATGCTCTTTTCAAGTGGTATAAGAGCCATCGTGTGTTGCTTGCAAAACTAGGGAGAGTTGCCTTCATATCCTTAGAGATTGTGTGAGAGTTGGGTCATCCACATCATGCCATACTTCTCTTGTGCTTCCTTAGATTGTTGGTTCAATTATAATTTGAAGCATGTTTCCCCGCTTTCCCGTTACGATGTGCCTTGGTGCTTTACTTTTGTAATAACTATCGGAAATTTTGGTGTTGGAGATGTAGGGAAATGTTTGAACCAATATTTTCATGGCCTTCAAGGGTAGTAGCTATTATTCAAACATTCTCTACTATGGAGTACACTTCCTGGTGGAAAGGAGTTGAGTTGGGTTTAAGGAAGAAGAAACATCTCATAGCTTAGTCTCCCCCCCTCGTGTATCGTTAAACTTAATGGGGAATAAACTAATTTTAGAAAGTCGGGTAGGATAATATTGCGGATACAAATTGGGTTAAGTTAGGCTAGAGAAAGGGTGGCTGAGAATGATCACCGAAAATGGGGGATGAAGATGAGAAAAACATATGAACTTAGAAACCTTTAATTCATATACTTGAATCTATCACTTGAGCAATACAACACTCAAGATAAAAGAGACAAGAATTTTTAGATAAACTCAACTACGATATGCATTGACCATGGAGGTGTGTATTTTGACCACAAGGGAGGAATGGAGGCAAAAACCCCTCCCTTCAGCCATTCCTTGCCTTTATATAGGATTAAAATTATCTAGTTATAAAGTAACTATACTCAACTAGATATATGTGGTGGTTAGGATTTAAACTATCTAGTTACTCATCATGTAACTATCCTAGTTTAATTCTAACCAATCCTTGCATAGTTTTCCCCACCCCATTTTGGTTTTGTGTCCCCCCTCTCCTAGCCATATTTGGTTGATTTGGGTTGAGTGCAAGTAATCTCCCCTAAGTACATGCTATTAAATGATTAAAACTAAATAAAATGATAACAAATAAAGTTAGTCTATAATGAGTTTGCCATAAGTACAAAAGGTGAGGAATTTAAGACTCCAAAAGTTGTCATATCTCAACACTTGCAAACTGTCAGCTTCCTCCTTTTTGTCTTTGCAAGCTATCGAGTTAGGGGGCCCACCAGGCATGTTCAGTAGATTGGAATGGTAGTAGCGAAGGTTGCGAGTTGTGGTTTGCAGGGGAGTCATGAAATGGTGCAGACTTGGGGTGGGAATGGTGGTTGGAAATTGGATGCGAAGTGTGCAGACCTAGGGAAGGAAAGGTGGCTGGAAAGTGGCTTGATATTTTGGCTACTAAAATAGGATGGCTTGGGGTGAGCTTGTATGGCTTTTGCAAGGCTATTTTTTTATGTTAAAGGAGATTTTTAAGGGGGGGTTTTAGGTTGCTCATAGTTAGGTTGCAAAAATGATAGGTTGGGAAGCAAGTTACAAGTCTTATATGACCTCCTTGCTTGTGAAAAAATTAGGGAGATAATTTAGTGGAGTCCTTCCCAAGTTAGAAGAATTTTTTGTTCTCTTAATTTGGGGAGAAGAGTGGTTAATGTTGGGTTTTGTGAAGAGTATGAAGGGGATAATCCTTCATCACATAACCGCAAGTGGTGTTTTACAAGATCATTGTGGTCGATGGATATTAGGTTTCTCGGGTATTATAAGCCTTATCACTCCATCACCACAACAAAACTACGGGATATTTGTTTTGATCTTCAATTGACTAAATAACATGATTTGGACCGTATATGAGTGTCTTTTGATGTCAACCAAATATACATATCAACAAGTATATCAGTCGCAAGTAATACAGAGCACTAAGAGTACTAGATTATCATTCCCATAAAGACTAAATAATAACATAACGACTCTAATCATTCTAATTGGGCCTAGGCAATCGAAATCAAATAAAGAAATAACTAATTCTAAACCAAGAATTTCTAATCAAATAAATTAAGCTAAAATGGAATCAAATAAAATTTAATAAATGTAAACTCAATTAATGAAAGCTATTAAGGAATCTGTATCTACTACTGTCCAATTATAATGGCTAATTCAATTGCTAGCTATGTGTGCACGAGAATATTTAAATAACACACTTTCTCAAGTTATGTAGTCTTATTGCCAATTATTAATCCCGCTATTTCTAGTCAAATAATTTAAATAAAAAACAATACTTTAGGTTCAATCAATTATTTATCATTCCCTATTGTTGTAAAAATCATGTAATTGTACTCACAACACATTCAATTCCTATTTATACTATTTAACTTAAAATAAAAAATCAGCTGTCACATATTTTCTTGACTTGTTAGATGTTAATTAAAGGCGATCATTCTATTAATTAGACACAATCTAGAATAATAACATAAAACACATATAGTAATCTATTAATTAAGCAATCAATTAATCTATCAATATAAAGAATAGAGTTTTACCATATCCTCGGTAAAAGAAAATTAGATCAGGCTATTAATTAAATTAAAAATATGATAAAAAAAATATATACATAAAATATTAAACCGGATAATATTTGAATATAAAATTACAGCACTTCAGATTTAAAATAAGAACCAGAAAAATAATGCTATATAGCACAGATGGTTGGCACTATTTAAATTTTCTTTTCACCTCCATTCGGCCCCTTTTCACATTTTTTTGTCTTCTATGCCGTCTTCATATTTTTCTTCATATATTTACACACACACACACCAGATGTCCCCTTTTTCTTTTTCTTTTTTGGTAGAACATTGGAAAAAAAATTATGGTTGACAAGTCAAGTAGATATTATTTTTTTCTTCAATCTTTTTCTTTTATCTATTGCTGTTATGCATGAGATGAATTGTTCACTTGTGAACATATGCAATTGAGAAAAAAGCTTATAGCCCCATAAAACTTCCCAAACAAGCTTTTAATATTCCACTTGCAACTTTAAATTAATTTATGACCTAGATACGATCAGATTTAGGACAATACATTAAAGATAGAAATTGTAGATCTCATTTTTATTTTTTATTTTTATCAAAATTTGAATCACTTAAATCCAAGTTCATATGTCAAAGTTATAATCAAAATACAATAAGATATTAAAATCATATGAAAATTAACTTTTAATTAAACACATAAAATTATTATAAGTTAAATAAATAGTTAAAAATCATATAATCTTACATATTATTTACATAAATAAAAAAAATAGTATAAAATATGTATAAAAAAAACTCGTTAATCATATTTTGATTTTAAAGTTGCGGTGGCTCTAATCAAAAGCCCATGTCTGTCACATCAACACCAAAGATCGTCGAATGAGGTGCAGGAGTTTTTGCTTTTTTACCTGACAAGTTCCTCGGTTTGTTTAATCCTAGAAACCTACTATGTATTTTTTTCGAGTTATCCTCTCTCCGATGAATATATATATTATATATATAATGATTTTATTGCTTTTATATGCATAAAAGGCATGAAACAATAAAGAGTTACATAATTATTATACCAAAACCTTAGCTTTACTTCAATTTTAATTAATGGTATAATTGTCCTGAATCCAGTCGTGCAAATATTTTTTTAAGTATGAGTATTAGATTTAACATATTTTAGCTTAGGGACTCAAAAAGAAGGTATATAATTATTTGCTAATCAAATTGTTTATTACGTTTAGTGTGACAAAAGTACCATAAATTTATAACTGCATGTCCAATTAACATCCAAATTGTTAACTATGTTTCTTTATTGTTTTGATTTTAGATTTGTTGAACAACACTCTGGATTTTTCATATAGTGTGATTAAATGTGCACCGAAAAGCACAATTGATATCTGTGAAATTTTCATGTTAAACTATTTTTTTATATTATAGTAAAACTTTCTAAGTCATGGTCACTTGGTGGAAAATGATTGTAATTACCATACTAGAGATGGTTAAATATTGTGTAGAAAATTAAAAGATTAATAATAGATATTGATAGTAAACCTTGTACAAAAATAAGGAAAACAACTATAAAATTGATAATTATATTTAAGTATACTCACTTTACAACAATCAATTATCCTATACTATAACATAACTTTGATTAAATGAAACATGCATTTAATAATCCTCTACAAGCTAATTTTCAATTGAATCCGGACCTTAAATGTCACCCTCGGATGTGGAAAAGAAGCTTACTTAAGTCACTAACCAAACAATAGTTAGAAATAAATACTATTATACCATAATAGGCTATCATTAGCTCAGTCATATCTCAATTACACTATGAACGAATAAACTATTAAAAATTATTGAAAGTATTTTAAAGAAAAAAAATTATCAATACAAGTATAGAAAAACTAAGTTATAAAAATTTTAAAAGAAAATTCTAAAAAAATAATGATTTTCACTATTTTTTTGAAGCTCCCAAAAAAAAATCTCAACCATCCAAACAGTTAATAGATTTGAAATTGTACAAAAATTTAAAATAAATTCCAATATTTTTTTAATGTTCAAAATAATATATATATATATATAGGGTGAGGTTCACATGCAAACTTTTTTTATTATACAAACATAAGAACCAATCTCAACCATTAGATCAAAATTAAATCAACATTCAAGATTTTAATAATACCAAACCAAAAAACTAACCCAAACCTATATCCAAACCTCTAAACCCTAACCCTAAACCCTAAACCCTCTAAACCCTAACCCTAAACCCTAAACCCTCTAAACCCTAAACCCTAAACCCTCTAAACCCTAACCCTAAACCCTAAACCCTAAACCCTAAACCCTAAACCCCCTAAACTCTAAACCCTAAACCCTAAACCCTAAACCCTAAACCCTAAACCCTAAACCCTAAACCCCATAAACCCTAAACCCTAAACCCTCTAAACCCTAAACCCTAAACCCTAAACCCTCTAAACCCTAAACCCTCTAAACCCTAAACCATGTAAACCATAAACATACTAGTCAAATATACATTCATTTAGTTATACAATATGAGAAGGAAAACAATCTTCCATGATTCAAAATTTGACAATTTCTTAAATTAAACCTTATACAAGTTTGGAAAGAAACCTTACACTACCATCTAAACTACAACGAAAAGCATAAATGACCAATACCTTCATGAAGTTGAATTAAAATTTACATCCAACTCTGGTCTTTCATGCCAAAATCTGTCATCCAAATATAAAAAATTAATAGCGCCAAAACCATACAAGTCTCATACAGAGCATAGACAAGACGGGACACACGGAAACAAATACAACACAACATAATACTAATACCAAAAGGAAAAACGAAGTTAAAAGTCCTGGGATTCATAATTACTTATTCTTTCATTCGGAGGGGCGGGGCACGCACAAGGGGTCTGTACAGTACAACAAACAAATAGGACTACACAATATCAAAAGCCATACCAACCGACCGACCAAAATGTCCAAAACCCAACTTTTTATTAAATTAGTCGTATAGCTTTCAGCTCTGCACCAAAACAATACCCAAGTTCCTTCCTACCACGTCCCGAAGGACTGGGAGGGAAGAGGATGGGGGCCCGTCGATTAAATATAAATCATTATAAGAGCCAAAATTTGCACCAATTTGGTAGGGGCGTGCAATTTTGGCTTATAAATCATACTGATATCCGCAAAAGAAAGTATAAAAAGGAAACAGCTTGGAGAGGGCTCAGACTGAAAATCCAAATTGGTTTAAGACAAGATTGCAATACCAAGGGAGTACAGAGCACGCGGCCATTTTTGTGACCCTTAATTCGGAAAAAGATGCTGGACCACCTCCTCCCTCACATTTCATTACATACGACCAGCTGCATGCCCGCCTGCCTGCCTTCCGATCATCAACCGTGATATCATCATCCAAATTGGCTTACTAATACCCCTCTCATCCAAACGTTGATAGAAAAAAAAATAACTCTATTGTCGATGACATTCGCATAAGAAAGCGGAACAAAAAAAATAGAGAAAAAGAATTTAATCCTAAGGCAGCATCTACATCAATGAGAGGAACAACCAAATCAAACTCAAGGAAAAACACAATACTCAATTTCTTTATAATTATGAAAATGCCAATTGACCCTCCGACCATAAACACAGAACAAAAAATCGAATACCTCTGTCCTCCTGCTCAGGTCGCGATGCCGCCGCTTTGATTGTCTCGTGTGTGGCAGTGTAGTGGCGGTTGAAGAATGGAGGAGCTGAGGTTTGGTCGAATAGAACAGCGGCTGAGCTCGTCTGCTGGTGTACGAAGCTCGTCGGAGTAGAGGACGAGTGGAAATTGAGGGAGGTCGGGTACTTCGCTCTATCTGTCAGCATATGGGAGGAGCAGGTCGATGGAGAGATGGAGAAGCAGAAATGGCGAGGGGGAGCTAGAGAAACGGGTGCGATGGAGAGGGAGAGGGTGCGATGGAGGGAGCGAGGTGCCATGGAGGGAGAGAGGTGCGATGGAGAGAGAGAGAGGCGCGATGGGGTATGGGGGTCGGGGCGAGCTGGCAAGGTCGAAACAGAATGGGGCGGGGCTCGGCGAAGAAGGCTGTGTTTTATCTTCCATATATTACTGGCCGTTGGATCTAATTTAGATCCAATGGCCAGTAATTGTTCCTACGTTTGTACAGACATATAGGTGCGCACATGAACGAGTTTCTATATATATATATATATATATTAAATTACACAAGTTTCAATGTAAAGTTTGTACAAAAATTGATAAAACTTCCATTGAATCATGTGCTAGATTATTGATCCCACTGCTTAAAATTCCCGATTTAGAGCCTCCTTATAGAATCTTGGATAATTTAAATTACATATGTAACTCATTAATTCATTACGCATACAATAAAGAAGATTTACTAGACTTCTCTCATTCTCTTTCTTTTTTCTTTCGATCATCAGCTTCAACCATGTTTTTCCAACATAGTGACCTGTTAGTTCTCTCAAGCTCCCAATTCATACAAATGAGCATCGACAATTAGGACTAATACATGTAGAAAGTGAATTCCATGGATAAATAAATAAATTAGTCATTCTCTCCTTCACTTCCAATTCCTAACCCAATCATCAATAGATGTAACCCCCACATCCTCACCAACATCGTTAAAATTAGAGTTGTTATGTTATCTGATACCTGTTAATCTGATTCGATATGAGAGTATTTATTGTAAGTAAACTTTATATTTTTAATAATAATAATTGCTCTGATTAAATATTTAAATATTATACAATATTTGGACTTACCAATTGAATATAATGTAATTTAATAATATAATTAAATCATTACTTATTATCGATTCAAATTGGATCAATTAATTATTTTTTAATCAAATAATTGTTATCTAATATTTGTTATTTATGGTATGTTCGATAGTTTTGGATATCCGACAGATTATTTATTATCCAATTCAAAATTTTAAATATTCAAAGTTTATTTTTAGATAACTAATATTTCAAATATCTAAAGATTTTTAACGAGTATCTTATCCGTGAATATCCCTAATTACAATTGAACAATTCAACAATAACCTCAATCCAAAATATCTTATTGAAGAAATTACTATCATTAAACGCGAACCCAACTTTTGATTAGCAATATATCGTGAACTCTCATTATCACTGCTACTCATATCTATCATCTTTTTTTCCTTAATAGAAATACAAATGTAAATCTTGTTGTGTTACTTGTGTATATGTTAGCTTGTGTTTCCATAATTCAATTAAATTTAAATTTTGAATAATATAAATTTTCTGAACTTTTTCCAAGGGTTGGTAATAAAGAACAATATATTTCAATCACATAGATAAAAGAAACGTGTTCTACAATTTCACTCTATTGAACGAGTGACGCACGACATAATTTAAACCTTCAGATTAATTCAGCTAGTTGAAGGACCGTTTGAGGGGGAAAAGAATGATGCTTTACATTCTCATATAGTCCTCCTTTGGTATAGAAGTAATAAGAGTTAAAAAATTATCCCTATATTTTATATAATTTATTTAAAATTAAATATTTTTATTTTAATAAATATTCATTTTAGATTTTAATTTTTTCTAAAATAAGTATTTCATTAAAAATATATTTATTATTATTAAATATTTAATATAAAAAATATAAAATATAAAAAATTACTCCTATTATTCCCCTACTAAACAAGCTCATAGGTTGAAACATTTTCTTACATACACTCGTCGGATTGAGTGTACTTTTCCACAAATAATCGTCGTATGCCTCCTCTCGCACACTCCCACTGTCCCGCATATTTATAAAACTAAACTCTTCAATCCGTTTTCGTTTAAAGAAATATTTTTAGCTTAACTTTTATTTTTAAATAAAAAATATTTTAAATTTTTTAATATTTACCTTATATTTTTATCTCTACTTTTTCTCTTTCCTCTTCTATATATTAATTATCATATCATTTTTAAAAAAAGATATAGTTATTATATTAAAAAATTACTTTAGAACACTTTAACCAATTTATCACCACATTAATGCCCCCCCCCCCAATTAAATGCGTTAAATTAAAAAAAAGTAATAATAATAGAAAATAAAAATAAAAAGCCTACCCACCCCGCTCTTTTTTCCGATTTGCCCATACCCCACCCAAGTCCCTATCCCCGTTCATCCCTCCTTTTCCCTTTGTCTGTGTCTGACGCATGATTTTGAATTGGTTTACATTTCTTTTTCTCTTTTACTTTCTTTCTTCGGTGAGCTGTGTTTTGATTGGGAGGTCCACGGAGCTTATATACTCAGATTTTATTTTATTTTCTGGAGCAACTGCAGCTCCTTATCTTTTTGTCTACTGTGGGTAACAAAAGTAGCTGGAGCTGTTGGAGAATTCCATTTTTTGACTACTGCAGATGGTCTTACAGAGCCGTAATACATTCAAAGCTTATTTTAATCAAATTACTGCAGATTCATTGTCCTCTGATGGAATTCACGCCACACAAACAAATTTGGAAGGGAAACCACCGTCCCGACATGGTTAAAATCAAGCTTCCCGGCAGCTGATAATACAAGTCACCGTCAGCACATACTGACATAAATTTCGAGTTCGAGTTCCACATAGGAATGGCTGTAAAGTACAGAAATTCAACAGCAGCATAATACAGATGGATTGTTGATCTCAGATTTTGTCCTTCAAATATTTCAAAACAGTTTTGGTTCCTCCTTCCAAAATTGTCCTCCTGATGCTGAAATAATTGCAAAAAGTGGAATTAAGATCCAGGAAGAGGAGAAAGAAGGATCATACGAGGAACATAAGGTAAAGAATAGGATAGCAATACTCAATGTCATACAAGTAGAGCTGGCAAAAGTTGACCCGACCCGCCCCGAACGAAACCGACCCGATATGATCCGAAAATTTAGCAACACAACCCGACCCAGATCCGACCCGACAATGACCCGACCCGGCACTAACCCGATAATAATCAACCCGACCCGACCCGATCCCAACCCACGACCCGTTATTGACCCGACCCGATGCCGACCCGACCTGCAATTGACCTGACCGGATAGTGACCCGACCCGGTATTAACCCGACCCGCTTTAACCCGACCCGACCCAACGTGACCCGACCCGAGAATCACCCGATCTGACCCAACATTAACTTGATCAGACATCAAAATATATTATAATAATAATAATAAATTACATATATTTTATTATTCATTTAAAGCTTTTAAAAAATATAGTATTTTATAAATTGTACTTATTTTTCATAATTTTAACCTAGACATTCTTATTTATTAATGATATCCTAATAAGATATATTATTAATAAATAAAAAACCAAAATAAAAAAGATAAAAATCCAGTTATAATCCTATAAAATGATTTTCAAAACGTGTTCATTACATCTACTAATCCACCTATTTGAAGAAACTCTTAATAGAAGAGTATAATAGTATCATTTATTAGTTATCAATTTATCACTTATCACCCACAAAATCCAACAAATAATAACTATACCCCGTATCAAGAGTATCTCACGTTACAACCCTAAATTTAAAGTTTTAGTTATATTTTTTCTTTAAATATTATTAATTTACTTTAAATATAATTTAGTATTCTACGTTCATCAATTTTAAATTTACAATATCTAATTATTTTTGTTAATTATAATATTAATATTTATATTTTACATAATTTAATTATTAATTTATATGAATATATATATAATAATTAATAATTAATGAAAATATATAAAATTATTATTTAATTTAAATTATGTTTAAAATAACTTATTATATTTTTTTACTATAATAATAATAATTAATAAAAATATTACAATAAAAATATAAATATAATAATGTTAATAAAATAAAACACATATAATACTCTTTTTTCATTTATCTTTACTAATAATCTTATGATTGTATCTAATATTTACAATGTAATAAATGATAAATATTTTTGTTTGATTCAAAGCGCAATATTTTTTATTATTAAAATTTATAAATATCTTTACTACTTATTTGTGAAAATAAAGCGCATTTAATATTTTTAATTCTTTTATCTGCAATATTAATCTTATAATTGTCTGTCTCTAATATTTATAATTTATGAAATGATAATTACTTAGGCTCGAATATGAATAAACCCGTCAAAACTCGACCCATTAAGTTAACCCGTAACTAATTGAATTCAACCCGTCAAATTGTATGAAATGAGTCAAATGACCCCAGCCATCAACTTAACTCGAAACAACTCGGACATAACTAACCCGTCATATTATATTATTACATGAAAATATGAAATGACCTGAACCGGCCGAAGCCACCTACTCACGTGAACTAGAAAATGACCCGAAACCAACCCGACCCTACCACCAGTCAAGTTAATCCGAAATTATCTGAATCCGAGTTTTCTTAACTCGAATAGCCAGACCTAACCCGACCCGACAAATTAACCCGAAATGACCCGACCCGAAACCGACCCGACCCAACAAATTGACCCGAAATGACCTGGCCCGTTAATGACCCGACCCGCCCGACCGGATTGCCACCTCTACAAACAAGCATTTTACTACTTCTATATGTGAAAGAATATCACTTTAAGTATTATTTTTCGAAAAAAAATAAAAAAAAAATACATATTTACCATTTTATCTTTCAAATTTTCAATATATAATAACTTTACTTTACTCTCTCTCTCTCTCTCTCTCTATATATATATATATATATATATATTTCGGAAAATGAAAGTTAAATGCTCTCTTTTGAAAAATGTGAAAAGTTAATTGATGATATTTCACGTACGGAAGCAGTAAAACAATGAAGAACCCTAATTTACCACGGTGTTATGGCAAGAAGTTTGAACAATATCTTACCCAGAAAGAGGTAAAATAAAAAAAGATAGAAACAGTTGCATCTACCCTACAAAATTATTTTTACAATTAATCTGATATATGTAGCAGAAGATATGACCAAAGAAAGCCTTACAGTAATTAGTATAGCATACCTTCTCAATGGATTACCATCAAGCCTCAAAGCTTGTAAGGTGGGTTCAAGCAAGCCCTGCATAACATATTTTTAGCATATGACTTTCAGAGTTGGAAACACAATAAATGTTCAAAATAGAAGAAGTAATCCTAGTGTGTAAGGCTGACCGAGTTTTCCAAAATCTCATAGCAAAGAGAATCCTTATCTTGTTAGTTTGATAAATTAGTCAAAATTTAGGTCTTGAACTTCTAGAGCAAATAAAAGGGATGGTACTGTTGGTTCACAAGAAGAGACGCTTCCAAAACTTTTTTTTTTGGGGGGTTCAATGGTAAGAAATCACTCAGATTATTGAAGAATTTCAATAACTATTTGCTGGAATTAGTAGACATTCACGAATAGATTTATAACTAACCAACTCTGGTGGTAGTGTTGCAATATTATTATCTGACAGGTCAAGCTCAGTAAGAGAGGTAAGGCCTTTGAGTCCCTGCACAAAAAATAACCAATATTTCCATTAATCATAATTATAGTTGATAGCTACAAGACGGTAGTTCAGATGTTAGAAGCTTCCAACATGGAAAATCATGCTTAATTCAATGTCATTTCCATAATCGTGATAAAAGTAAGAAGAGGCAGAGATGATAAGGTTTCTCTATGTGAGCAAAAGGCACACCCCAAATTTCTCCTACCACAAGAGTAGTTGTCATAATTCAACTTATCTGGCCCCTTAAATTTCTACAAAGATCAATCTTGGTAGATAATGAAACTTACTTATTAGTTGAATAGTTAAGGAAAGGACTAGTAGCTAAAGTTGACCGCGGCAAAGAATTAAGGCCTTCTTTTGGTATTTGAGGGAGAGGGGGCTTTCTAAGAAATGGCCTTCCAATAGATTTCTCCAATTAAATAAATAATGGAATATTACACCTTATACCCTCAGTATTTTGACAAAATGACGCCATATATCCTTGCCCTTTTTTGTTAAAATCATATACCCCTGTATTTACAGAGGTTAGCACCAAGTGCCCCTCCATTATAATTTCCATCAAGTTGACTATGTGGCAACAAATTTAAGTAAAGGTTTGGTGTAAACTGACTAAAATATCCTTACCTTTATCTTTAACCTCTCATTCTATCTTCTAGCTTGAACCTAGCATTCATCTTCAACCTATTCATTTCTTTATCCAAATCTTTGTATAACTGCCACCCAATTATGCGGTTTTTTATATTTAATTGACAGTCTGCTTTCTTCCTTTCTATTTTCTTAAATATATGCAAAATATAAAAACCCCAACACCTTCACTCAGTTATACCAAAATCAAAATTAGAAGGGAAAAATAAAAAACTAAAATCCATCTACATGTCCTACAACCAAACATATAGTCCACACCAAAACTCAAGAAGAGTGAATAGATAATGAACAGAATCCAATCTTCATTCCCACATTTCATTAGCAAAACTGAAAGGAGATGCTAAATCAAAAAGAAAAGAGTTATAAAAGGAATCCAAGGTAGATAAGGCCATTAATCAAGCACTCGGATTTACTTTGCTCTTTCACTTCGCCCCCATTGTTCTCTTATCTCTTCTACTTTCAGATTTCCCTTGAGCGTTTTTCTCACTCCATTCATGGAGAATGGTATATAAAAGTAAACCAAAGCGAGCAATTTAGCACACAAAGAGATTGTTAGGCTTGGTAGATCTGGTTTGGGAGCAACAAATTTAGGTCGCATAAGTTTTCATAACTGTGTCCAAGTAATAATCAATTCAGACATACAAATTTTGAAAGCCATGCTTGAAGAATCGCTAGATGATGCAATTAGTGAAATCTACTACATCGTCTCTTCCTTATATTTACTCTTATATTTTCATTTTTTCTTTGCTCTGTACTCTCTTACACCTCCTACCTGAGTCTAAACCAATTACCAATCGAAAAGCCGTATAAGTTCAGCCTGAAAATCTCTCTCCATCATTGGTACCAATTCACACAGATGCCTCCAATCCAAACAGTCTGCATCGCTTGGAATCTAGCCAGGAAGGAAAATCAAGCCTTACAGATAATAAAAAAAAAAAAAAAAAACTCACTGAGAATAGGAGAAATATGAGAGAAAGAAAAGAAATCGTCAAACTCCAAGAGCTTCAGCATTGGATGACTCACCGCCATATCATATTGTGATGAAATAATTGAACTTTTAAATTTTGCTTGATTTAGGGGCGGAGGCACAATGTATTTTAGGTTTTTTAATTTTGATTTTGGATAACTGGATCTGAATGTTTGATTTTTAATTTTGCTTTTTCACTAAATTTAATTATGACTAATTATGTAAAATGTCAAAAAAAAAGCTATGAAAAGTTCTGGTTACGGAGGAACTGGTTTGAGATTAAAGATAAATAGAAAGGGTAAAATGGGAATATCACTTAAAGTTGGCTTGATTTTTAACCAAAGGGTATTTGGTGCTAATTTTATAAATAAGGATACATGATTGTAACAAAAAAAGTTTATGGTTGTCCTGTGGATTTCGGGGTATTTTATCCAATATCCCAAAAATATTCATAAATTTGGTACACCAGAGGAAGAAGTTTGTTTGTTTAATTTTTAGTTTCTGATGTGAGAATAAAAGACATTAGGACATAGAAACTAAAGAGGTTCGCTCAATATGTTCACCAGTATGTAAGTTGAGGGAATCAAGAGTCGGAAGAAATCTCCGCTTTCTTCTGACTTTTCTACCTCTTTCCTACCAAACATGAACTTGTTTTAGCACTTCTTTGGAGTTCCTGAACTCATTTCGTCCGCACCAACAAGACCCTAAGAAAGTGGAACAAGTTTTTGGACCAAACTTGACAGCAGCACCCATGCACGACATACATAACAGAACAAATCTCCAGAAGCACGAGCAGTCCGTCCTCAGGCAGCAGATTCAATTAACAAGGTGAAAAATGATCATGAGCATAATCACTTAGCTGCGTCTCCAGATTATTTCCTTGTTTTCTTCTCTTAATGATTCCTTTCTCATTTTACTAGTGGTCATATGGTTATTTCGCTTCTCTTGAGTCTTGTCTCCTCCATAGGATGTGATCTCTTCATGTTATCATTATCAATTACTGTTGTTAGTGTCATAATCAATATTTTTTTGTTACCAATACTACCATTGTTATTATTACTGTCATTAATATTAACTATTATCAATATTTTATATTATTATAGCTATTATATGACTAATAAGTTCATAATATAAGATGGGGAGAACATAGCCTTAGTGGTATTTGGGAGATGCCATGCCTTTCCAAAGATACATTTTCAGTTCTAATGCCTCTACTTATTGAATGACGAAAGACAGAGACAGCTAGAGATAGACAGTCGCTCCGAAGCATACCCAACCTCGAAATTTGAGGAGAATACAACTTCTACTAGAGCATTAGCCTGATAGCCCCAATGATATTTTACTCTTATGACCAACCAAACAAATGGGAAGTATCAACTCATCAACAAAATGAGGATATAGAAAGGAAACACACATTCTCTTGAAATGACAGTAATTACCTCAGGAACTGACTGGAGTCCATTCTGACTCAGGTCAAGAATCTGCAGCTGCTGTAAGCTCAATATGTCTGATGGGACTCCACGCAGCTGTGTCCTCCTGTTCAGCCAGAAGAGTCATGATAAACTAGTGGCAATACAAAGAACAAAAGTTCTGTGCTAGAGAACTACGCGCCTCATGCATGACCTAGTTTTTGCCTTTCCTGAGGCAATCATTATGGCTAAGAAGAAATCAGACCACATGGGATATGATAATCATCCTCAGGCAGAATGTTCCATGCTTAAATCAATAAGCCCTGCAACTGAACCAGGATCTTCAGTCCAAGTTTCAACAAGTCCTACACTGAATGTTCGGGTGGAAAGGAAGCAAAGGGTAGTAATTACGCTGGACTAGATGGAACAGGCGGAAGTTCGAAATAAACTCTACAGACTCAACCAGTGAGTGTCATCATTCCTAGTAGTTCAGAAA
Organism: Tamarix chinensis; assembly: GCA_030549775.1. Taxonomy (NCBI): domain Eukaryota; kingdom Viridiplantae; phylum Streptophyta; class Magnoliopsida; order Caryophyllales; family Tamaricaceae; genus Tamarix; species Tamarix chinensis. Next base: position 6,275,409 of record CM060177.1, on the reverse strand, counting down.
AAATAGTTCAGAAGGAAGATGTGGAAATGGAACAAGTGGTTGTGGTTCCTGGACCAAAACTGAGCAGGAAAGACAGACAGAGCAGGGAATGAATTTAAGTATGTGGCACCCATTATTGTGGATGGCAAGCCTAAGGCACAAATTCAATGAACTTGATCGAAAAGGAGGCTCAACGATGGGAGAACACTCTGGCAGGTTTTGTACCTGGTCCTATGCCAGTGTTTACTCATATGCAGAGGTATATGTCTACTCAATGATACTTCGTAGCCAAGAAACCTGAGATTCTTAGTCACAATCGTGGCTATTTTATTTTTCAGTTTCTGAATGTTGAACATATGAATCTAGTTCTAGAGAAACTGCTTTGGAAATTTGAGAATAGGCATTTGTTACTGCAAAAATGGAGCACAGATGTCTTGTTTAATAAATCTGAATGGCGATGGTTTACCTCTATCGAGTCCCCTGCCTGATTTACTGCTACATCTGTGCTGATGCAATTACGGCTTCAAGGGAGAGAATATCATATCCTAGACTACTCATTGAGGTGGACGTGAGTAAGCCTCTACTAGACAAGATTGAATGCCTCATGCCGAATGGAGAAACTGTGGTCCAGCAAGTCCTGTGTGAATGGAAGCCAGCTTACTGTACTTTGTGTGGCCACATGGGCTATGATAATCATCCCTGTCTGAAAGGCAAGTCTGGTATGCAGACCAAACAAATATGGGTAACTAAACCTCCCAATCCAGGTCCAGTACCAATCCCAGCAAGTGCGCAACCTGTCAGTTTAACTGTAGATACGTTTTTTAAAGGGCAAGAGATTGTGGATGAGGTAGCAGTCCCAGTTATTCCAGGGTGACAATTCACAGATCCAATGCAAAACAAGGTGCTTTGGTGATCAATGAAAGGGGGCATGGAGGAGGGGGAAGACCTCTTGATAAGAAATGAGTCTAGCAGCATGGAATCTAAGATGACTTAATAAAGTCCTGAAACAAAAAAAATTCGATTCGCTTTGTTTGAAAGAATAAAGTGGCAGTTCTGGGTCTACTAGAGACAAGAGTGAAGGAGGGGCATTCAAAAACAAGACAAAAAAGTAATGGCTGAACAAAGCTCAAAATGGCAGTATACCTGCAACTAAGGTCATCATGTAAATGGTAGAATATGGTCTTTATAGGATCCCACTCAGTTCAATGTTATAGAAGAGGCTAAATGTGACCAAGGCATCCATGCTAAGGTTACTCATAAAGCCTTAGATACAGTCTTCTATGTAACCATGGTCTATGCACATAATTCAGGTTCACACAGAAGATCATTATGACACTGGTTAGAGAACCTGACCACTCAACAGCTCTGATGGGCAGTGTTAGGTGATTTTAATGTTATACTTGAAGCTCAGGAGAAAGTTTGTGGAGATTTAGACATTCAGGATATGGATGAGTTTGCACATTGTGTTCAACAATGTGGATTGGGAGATTTCAACTAGACTAAGGGATGTATACTTGGACAAATAACCAGGCACAAAGTTCAAGGATTTGGTGTAAGCTAGATAGGGTTTTAGTAAATTGTCACTGGCTTTCACAGTTTTCAAATGCCCGTGCATAGGGCTGTAAACGAGCCGAGCCGAGCCGAATACCCCTAGGTTTGGGTTCGGCTCGTTTAATTAAACGAGCCTAAAATGATGTTTGGGCTCAGCTCGTTTAACTAAACGAACGAGCCGAACCGAGCTTTTAACGAGCCGAGCCGAGCTCACGAGCCAAAGCCAAAAAATGAATCGAGCCGAGCTTTTTTGAGTTTGGGTTCGGCTCGTTTATTAAACGAGCCGAGCCCGAGCCTCACTTTTAGGCTCGTTTAACTAAACGAACGAGCCGAACCGAGCTTTAAACGAGCCGAGCCGAATACCGAACTGGCTCAGCTCATTTACAGCCCTGTGTGCACAGTTTCTTCAAGACAGTATCTCTGATCACCTAGCTAGCCTAGCCATTAGGCCTTGTGCACAAATCAAAAGGATGGCCCAAAAACTTTCAGGTTTTTCAACTATAAAGACCTGGTTTTATGGAGCTTGTTCATACAACTTGGCAATTAAGATTCACTATCCCTTAGACCCTGTTTTCCTCACCTGATTATTGAACTTCATCAAATTATTGATAATACTATTAATATTAATAATTAATATAATTAGTAGTACTAATGAGAATAATCATTATTCTATTAACATTTATAATAATAATTGATTATTTTAATAATTAAAATAAATATATATTGATAACTATGATAAATAAAATTATAATAATGGTTATAATCAAATTCATAATATTTCTAATAATAATAATATCAATAATTAACTATATTAATAATTATTACTATTATATAAATAATATTTATAGTTATTATTATTTTAATTATAATTATAGTGATGATAATTATACTAATAATTATGATAATAAATATCAATAATATTATTATTGATAATATTTAATTATTATAATAATTAATAAATATTAGTTTATATAATTATTTTAAATAACATGCTGATCTTATTATAAGGTCAGGAAAATAGGACCTTCCAGCTTTCAAGTCATGCAGGAACTCTTGCACCTAAGACAACTTAAGACTGTCAATAAGTCACAGCATGGACATGTGTCCCAGAAGTGTGATGATAGGTGGATGACACTGAACCAGAAGTTACAACATGATCCACTAAATAATATTACTGAAGAGGAAAAAGCCCATATTGACTATATCACCCTAGGAGATGATAATACCCACTATTTTGCAAACTCTAAAGGGAGGCAATCTTTTAACTGCATCCAAAGGCTGCTAGATGAGTCGGGGAATATCTTGATAATGCAGGATGATATAGCAACTGAGAGTCAGAAGTATTACAAAGGTTTACAGCACTTAGGACGAGACTTTATGTAGGCAGAGAACCCTATCCCAGGTCAGTAAAGAGCTCTTGCTTCAACCAGTTACAGCAGAGGAAGTAACAGTGGCTGTAATCTCTATGGGATGTGTCTTCTCAAGAGTCCAAGGCCAGATGGGAATAATCCTTTCTTTTTCAAGCATACCCGGTACATTATAGGCAGATATGTGGTAAAAGCAGTTCAGGAGTTTTGATCAGCTGGAAAACTTTTGAAACAGATCAGCTCTCACAGACAGCTTTCATCAAATGCTACAAGATAATGTCATCATGGAAAGAGCCTTGGGCCTAGAATGATGCTGAAGATAGATATTCAAAAGGCTTACGATAGCATTGAATGGGTGTTCCTAGAGAATTTATAGTTGGGGCATGATTTCCCTTCTCATTTTGTTCAGCTGGTTATGACCTGCATTTCTTCAGTGAGAATAAATGTCAAAGTGAATGGTGTATTGACTACCCCCTTTCATCGTAAGAGAGTTCTGAGACAGGGGGATCCCCTCTCATCTTATTTGTGTTAGGAATTAGAGTACTTAAATAGGATCTTACAATAATTGAGGCATATGAATGGTTTTACTGGGCACCTGGTTGCAATGCTCTACACATTATCGTTCTCTACTTTGCAGATGATCTACTTAGGGTGATATTGATTCTGCTGCCATGATTCATCAAATATTTCAGGAGTTTGGTATAGTATCTGGTCTTAAAGCTAACCCATCCACAAGCAATGCTTATTTTGGAGGTTTAGGCATACAATGAATATTACAACTGCTGGGATGTGAGGAGGGGATTTTCCCATTCAGGTACCTTGGAGTGCCTTTGAGCACTTCTCAGTTAACTGTAAAACAGTACAAACCATTCCTTGACAATCTGCTGATAAAGATCAAATGCTGGACATCGAAGCATCTTAGTTATGCTGGTAGGTCGCAATTGATTCAAGCCATCCTTTGTCCTACTCACAACTTTTGAGCTCAAATATTGATCTTACCCAAAACTATGATACATTATGTTGAAAGACTCTGCAGAACCTTCTTCTGGATAGGTCTTGGTGAGAAAAACTCCCTTACATTATGGCTGGAAAATTTGAGAAGCATGGCGAATGCAACATTCAATTAGCATATGATTTTATCAGACCTCAAGACACTAAGAAACCATGGAGGCCTCATGTATGGTGTCACCCAGGATTACCAAGACACAAGCTCATAAAGTGGTTTTGTCATCAAGCAATATTGACTAGGGTGAAGTTGCATAAGTGGAAAGTAATTGAAGACCCAGTGTGCCGTATATGTCATACAGCAGATGAATCACAAGGTCATCTTACAGTGAAGCTGCATTGTAGCAAAGCAGGTACGGCATGAAGTTTTAAATTGTGAGTTGCATTGTAGCAAAGCAGGCCTCTGATTGGAATCATCTACTGCTATGGCTGATTCAAGTTATCCAAAGACCCAAAAGGATGCAGAGTCATACTGAGGCAAGTTGCTGCAAGTGTCATTTATAGGCTCTGGGGAAACAGGAACCATACTATTCTTCAGTCTAAGACTTATGTCCCCAGATTACTAGTACGGGATCTGGTAAAGGAAATGGAAATGTTTATATGCTTACATGATAAGCCTAGTTCTAGGAGATACAGAAGTTACTTAGAAAAGTTGTATAGGTTACCCACTTAGTAGTGCTGGGTCACCAATTTTGATGTACATAATTTCTCCTTGGTATTATTAAAGCTTATTAATTTTTTTTTAAAAGAAAAAAGAAAACGAAAAGAAGTCGTGATACACTATCCCAGGCTAATTGCACATAAAAATATGACAAACCACCATACAGATGCCATAGCCTACATTCTGAATAGACACACCTTAGATAAAGCTCCTGCAGATGAGGTAAGCTCGAAAAAACTGGGTTTTGAGATAATGAATATGTACATCCACTCAAATCCAGTATTTGGATCTTGGAGACAGCTTCAAACCCATTTGAAGGAATCTGATACAATGAATGAAATATATCAGTTTCAATACTGATTAAACACAACAAAGATAGACTATCTTGATTATTTCAAGAAAATTCAGTGATAGGCCATTCTAAAATAAATATTAAAATGGATCCTAAACTGTGAGTAACTTCAGCAGACTAGCATATCTATGGAATACCAAATACATTGCAACAGTTAAGCTGCTGCATAAGGAATGGTAATTTCCCAAGACCTGCCCAATGAAGGCAAATAATCTACTCCAGAAAATTAGTCACTGTTAATCTGCTCTAAACTAGACAACGACTTCAAGCATGAACCATCTCAAAAAGCCAGTAGGCAGTCAGTGAAGTGTTGCAATAAGCAATCAAGATTCTAGCATAACAACTGAACAACGAAATGCTAAAACTTCTCCAACGTTCAGACACAATCCTATTTCACAGTACAGAAAATTTATATTAATACACCTCATGGTACCTCTCTGAGAGGATTATTATCAAGCTTCAAGCATTTTAGGTTCGCAAGAGTCTCCAATACTGCACCAGGCCAATCCTTAATCTTGTTTCTGGATAAAATCAAAGCCTGCAGATTCAGACCGATGACAAAGAGTAAAGCTGTTGAAACAATCTTTTTTAACTAAATGACATCGAATGTGATGAAGTCGCCTAATTTTAGTTTATTGACAAACAGCTAAATAAGGAAGAATGTATAGCAGGGTGACAGTCAAGACTCAGGAGCACAATTATGGCTCTATAAGCTTTTTGATCAATGTAAAGATGCTGTTAAAACAACTCTTCCTGTGATTCATCATGCCACCCAACAATAACAAGTCTGCATCTATATCTCCAATTCCTTTACTTTCTTTCTCAATTAAAAATGAAAAAAGAAAAAAGGTTTACCAAATATAATCTCCCCAAATTCCATTTATGTTGAAAGGCAGTTGTATTCTCACCTCAAGGCTAGTACATGATGAAAGTTCAATGGGTAAATCTTCAATTGAATTTTTAGAAAGATCAATTTTTGTCACTTCACTTGATGCCCAGGCTTCTGGAGGAACTGCTGTCAAGTCCATCCCTTGTAGTGACAGTTCCTGGAAGAAAGGCAGAGAAAAGAGGATGAAACTATTCTAATTGAAATATGCAAAAAAGCAAGAGAGAAAATCAAGATATTTTAACACATAAGAGATTGGAAAAGATCTTCAACAAGCAGAAGATAACCACATGCAGGACCAAAGATGTAACACCCCGAAGTTTTATGTGTGAAATCGTCATACAACAGAAGAATACACATCCAAGGTATTACTACCACGCTGATAAGCACGATTCTAAACACCCAATCAGTAACGATGTTTTTAGAATCGATAGAGGTCATCAGATCCTACAAATACCACAAAAACATGACCTATACTTATATACTATAAAATACCATAATTGAAGCTAAAAACACTAACAAATTTACTTTTAAGCTCTTATTTGGTCCCTAATTAAGTTGTCACAGATAACAAGCAACACAAATTGCTAATTACATACATACAAAAAATAATTATCTGGACAATGCATACAACAGAGCTAACAATACCATAAAAGAAAACAAAAAGGATAATTATGAAATAAATAGAAATTAATAAATAAATATCATCCCAAATTTAATATATTGTTTTACTCTGCATATAGAGTTTGGATTTTTCATAAGTATTTTTCTTTCCAACAATTGACTTTGTTAATATCTCGCTCATGCTTCCTTTGCATTGGTTCACACTCAATATATAATATGTATAAAATAAAAGGGTTAAGGTTTAAAATTAGAGAAAAAATTTAGTGAAATAAAAGGAAAAATAGATTTTAAGGTAAATAGATAAAAAAAAATTATAATCAATACATAGAATTGCAATAGTCTACCTAAAGATCGTAATCGTGATTCAACTACTTTAAAATTCTACCTAGGATAATGAATCATTTAATGACTTTTAGATTGTAGAATTGTAAGATTCGAAGAAAGAGTTTAACAACAATAATCAATTTCCTAAACAATACAATAACTATGAATAAGAAACTTTATTTACATAAATTTATTCCAAATGTTATTACATACATTATGACCTAATAAATACATATTTTTGTCTAACTATATAATATAGGGTTGTAAATGAGTTGAGTCAACTCAATATTCGGCTCAGTTTGACTCATTAAAAACTTGACTCGGCTCATTAATAAAGTAAATTTTCCCCATAATTTTACCTCTCATCACCTTCGCTTTGGGACTTCATTTAATTTCTTTTACATATTTTGCTATGGTTCTAGTCTATTATTTGCATTACCGCTTTCTAGAGTTTTGTGTTGCAAGAATTCCTACAAAAACACCAATTTCGAGAAAGAATTGCTTATTTTTGGAGCAAAGGACCTAGCAAGGAAAGCTTGGTAGGAGAGTACATCGACCCAACATATTTATAGAAGTGTATTCAAGCTATGAGAGCCAAAAAATGTGCCAAGATATCCCTAAGAAGCATGAAAAGGGGGTTGCACGGTCGGCTACACACCCAGCTGCACAACCGTGCAGCACTCCCCTGTTATTATGGAAGAAAACAGAATCACACGGCCAAGCAGTGCATGGATCGTACGACCATGCGGATTTCTGAGCTGAAAAGTCGAGGATATAAATATTGCACGGCCAGACCATGCAAGGTCAGAATTTCCAAAATGCCGAGAGCTAAGAAACTGCACGGTTGTGCAACGACAGTCTTCCCCACAATTTACGTGCGCAACATGGCCGACGTGATGAGAATTTTCGTGGCACGCCTCGGGGACATCTTAAGGAGAGAGAGAGGAGGTTTTAGGGTACTTTTAGACCCCTCATTACCGAGCTTTAACTTCATGTAATTGTTGGTTCCTTTAGTTTTGATGTTTCCAAAGATTAAATTATGTAATTCGTGTATGATCGACTTGGAATCAACATTGCTCTCTTCCGGATTACAGTTATTTCAATCTAATTCTTCTTTTTTGTATCTTTGCACTATTAATATGATTATCATGCTATTTATTTCGTTAACTTCATTTGAAAATAAGAGTGAGTAGTCTCCTTTCTAGGATTGGACTAGTTATCGTTTTAATGATCAATATGATTAATTAAAGTATTATGCCGTATAGTTGATTCGTTTATACTGTTATATATGCTAGCTTTAATTGTTGTAAAGTGGATTTGACGAAATCCGACCTCCTTAGATGTAATCTACAACTTAAAGGCTGATATTATTATAGGATATTAACATATGTACGGGAATTTCAGCAATCGCGAAAGTAGATGTTTAATTCTTAGAGACTTTAGAATTGGTGACGCTTAATGGGTTTAGTTTAATTTGTGAATCACGAAAGTAGTCGGCAAATTAGATTAAATACATTCTTAGACCTTGAAAGAGGCTAATGAATATAATATGACTAATTGTCCATAGTTAGCGAATTAATCTACGGCATAAACGTTGTTTCATTATTGATAATTAATTCGGAGACCGAAGTTCGATCCTAGGTTTCACTCTTATTGTTTAGTATTCGCAAGTTAGAAAGCTTTTCGTAATTATTCTTTTTATCCGAACACATAACCCTGTTTTATATAGATTTAGATAGTTAAAATAGTAAAGAGGTGTATTCAATAACAAAGTCCCTGTGGGATACGACCTTGAAATGATATAACGAATCCGTGCGCTTACGGAAATAGCACAACTCGTATTCGTTTAGTTAAATGAGCCGAGCATGAGCCTCACTTTTGGACTCGTTTATTAAACGAGCCAAGCATGAGCCCGAGCCTGAAAAAGTAAGCTTGACTCGAGTCATTAAAAGCTCGGTTCGGCTAGTTTGTTTGGTTAAACGAGTCAAGCTTGAGCCTAGGGGTACTCGACTCGGCTCATTTATAGCCCTATAACACAATCTCCCAATCCCGCCATTGTAATCCCCATTACCTACTTAATTTTGCATAAAAAAGTATAACTGCCACTATCAATGGTTGAGTAATTACATAGCCAAGTCCTCACAATATATAACAGATGTTGGATGAAACTCAAAATAGCATAGGGTTTATATAATAATAATTAGCTAAAAGTAGGAGTAACAAACGATTTTAACTCATAAAACCAACTAGTTAAATTCATGAACCCAATCTTGAATAATTAATCAATTTCATTTATAATATTAAAATATGATTGATTTCATTTTATTTCATGTGACCATTTTCAAAATTATTGTTCAATTCAACTTGGAATATCAAAATATATATGGTACTCATCAATTCAATTATCACATCACATAATTTGGATAAATCCATTATCTCTTAAAATCTGGTTTTGGAATAATCGATCATTTCAACTCGTAACATCAAATTACAATCATCTACAAATATCATCAATGTTCAACGCCATCACCTAGTAGGGCACAATCTGATGATACTTCATAATTTTGTTCTTAAACATCATATATTATTTATTCCATCACATCATTTGTGTCATAATTATCTTATTTTATCATATTTTTATTAATTTAGTGAGAGAAGAGAATACGGAATAGGGCTAGCTACCCACTCAAAGTCAGATCTAGCCACAAGGGTTGCCCGACAACCAAAACAACAATACCGAAAAGACCATCAAATCAAGTACATATCATCAAACTAGTGTGATCGCACCTTCCTTTTTAGCACCGGGCCAGGAACAATGTCCTTCAACAGGGGGTAAAAGGAACGGTGACATAAATTATAATCAAATAAATCAACAATATCTCTTTTGCTAGCATCGTCGCCAAGAAAATAAGCAGTCACTTTAAAGTGAATCGGGGCATCAACACCATATCAATCCACCCTCTATTCATTACCCTAAGCATTAGCTTATCTTTCCCTCGTATATTCCACTTTTAAGTCATTAGTGTTTTATTATCAATGTTGCCATTTTACTCAGAGAAATTGAATTATGCAATGGATTTGTATTAAAAATATTTATTCCATATAATTTGTGTTTAGTCATATTTCATGATTCCAATTTCATTTCAATGGATAAATAAATTATAATGATAATTATATATAGGTATAAGGATTTATCCATTATTTAGGGTCAAATTTCCATTAAAATATAAGAATCTAGAGAAAACCTTCATTTTAAAACATTTCCTAAAGTACTATTTCCATTAAAGCTCTTGGGTTTTATACTCATTCTTAATGGATTTATATCTAACATATCATATAACCCTATGAACATTTTTTAAGCACTATTTTCATCATCTCAAAGTCTTTTCTTTAGACTAACAGAATATTTTATTTTTCCATTTATACCATTAGTAGATAAACAAATAAATATTTATCTTCATTAACTCAATTTAATTATAATTATTAGAAAATATTACAAAATCTAACCCAATCAAAAACTAATCAGAGAATGAGTAAAATGAACTCAATTTGCTTCATTGTTCTAGGCATTCTCCAACATCAAAGTTGGTCGCAAAACCCAATTTGGATATTTTTATAATAATTTTAGAAATTCAATTATAATTCTGTCACTAGAAATTTTTAATATGCCTTCCTATTTCTAAGAAAATAGGATTTCAGAATACGACGTATTACAAAGGAGTTCCTAACAGTCGGCAAAAACAAAAAGGTTCTCAATTCAAAAGTCCTAAAAAGAGTAAGGTCATCTAGAAGCAGCAGCGTATTGATGATCCTGAACATCAGATACCCTGTACATGCATCCTAAAAAAATTAAAATATAATGGAACTCTCATCCAGAGAGAGAGAGAGAGAGAGAGAAGAAAAGAAACGGAAAAAGCATGCATATAGCAACTAGCAAGCACGTGCTGAACATATGATTCCACCAAGGCATAAAGACCATTGGAATTCTTTTCAAAGCTTCAATATGTAAACGAGAAGCAGCAAAGTATTACAAGCCAGGAGTAGAGAAAATTAAACTAGCATGGCATGGCATCCATCAGTCTGCGTAGAAAAGTAACTAACATAGATAGCATAAGATGATACATTTCCAAAAATATGAACATTCATTCATTTTCTTCCTTGGCAACCACAATGGCAGCAACAACACAACAAGAAGGGTGGGGAGCACGTGGGAATCAACTCCCTCACTCAAGCAAGAATGAAGCAAAGCGACACACTCAATAGCAGAGAAAAGAGTCAAGTGGATTAGGCTTCACGATCAAATGCAAAGGAAAATCAGAAGAGCAATTTGGCTCAAAAAGAACCAACATTATGTACATCTTAACTGACCACAATTGATCAAGAAGCATTATTAGTGCTTCTCGTGGATAATGACAATAAAAACAAAATTGTCAAGTTATTTGCCCCAAAGACATCACCATTCAAAGGATTCATATTTTATGAAAATGGAGAGCAATTGTAACGGCAATCAAAAAGATTGGACTACAATCATATAATCATCTGCATAACAGATTAGCTCATGCTATAGATATTATATTTCTGTCTCCAGTGTTTATATTGTAGTGTGGCTAATGTATACTCAAGATCACTAGTCAACAGTTATTTATAGTAAATGTATATTTAAAATCATATCCTTTGACCAGGATTCACAGTTATGAACTTATGATATCTAAAGATCAGACAAGCTAAACTCACAGGAAAAGTCACCACTTGAGTCAACGATCCATGATGACTTGCAATGTCAAGGGTTGGGAAAGACAAAATTAATGTACTACACAAATAATTAACAATAAGTATACACCTTTGAAGTGATAGACATCCGAGCAGCCATAGCAACTACATCATTCTTAGATGGAGTAGCAGCTTCAGCTTCATCATCAGAAAATTGATAGCTATTAGTAGAAATGATTATTGGAAGAGTTACTTTTGCCTAGAGTAGAAACTCAAACGAACAGTTATATACCCTCAGCACCAGGAAGTCTGCTCCGAAGATACTTCAATAAAGCAGTTGTGGGTCCATTTACGAGTGTGCTAAAACAGGTGAATGAACACCGGAGTGGTTAGGTTTACACCCACAATTAATACAGGTAAATCAGTACTTAGGGCAGACAAACCTTCGAATTGTACGCATGGGATTACCCGTGAGCACAAGCCTCCGCAAACTTGTCATCAAACCTGGGCATAGTAGCCGTAGAAATTATCAGATCAGAAGGTCCTTAATAGTCAGAACCAAGAAATATTATATTCATAACTCCACTACATAAAACCATAGCAAAATCTTACCAATCATAAGGAAGACCATACAGAAAGGGCGATAACCCGAAAAGCTTTTCATGTTTCTCCTTTTTGGTAGGAAGGCCAAGTATGGATTTTGAGTGGCAGGATAAACAAATATTGGGCTAACAGATCGCAAATACTGAGATCAATCACAAAACAATTTGTTTGAAATCCTAAAATATCTTAATTGTAAATTTGGACTTCCCATTAGGGTTGAGATGTATCGTGTAAACTTATATACCAATGAGAAAGTGGATACATGCATAGGTTCCAAGTAAAAGAATCACGTTTACCTTGTTCTATATAACTCATGAAGGTACCACCTACCTATGTAGATGGTGGAAAACAAGTCACAATCACAAACAAATGCCTGGTTATAGACCTTTCATAATCTACCATAAATACCATTTGCTGTTCTCTGTCTTAATAAGGTTCTGCTTTTCTCCATTCAGAGATTTATTAAACTGGAGGCTATGTTTAGTATATCACAGTCAAAGTTCATACCACTGTAAATAACTTTTCACAACGTCATGGAAACAGTAATTGACAGAGTAACAGCAGAAGAAGCAGCAGCAGCTCATAGTCTTGCATGTACTATGATCTCAATTTCTTTCCTCTGAATAATGCAAACCCGTGAATAAATTCATACAAATACTCAAAAAAGAATTATTCTGCTAAGAACAATATCCACGACAGGGCTAAGGAACCTTACCAAGTTCAGCAGGCAGGCCAGACAAAGAATTGTTTGACAAGTCTAGTGCAGACAGACATAATTTGCATGCTCCTATTGGGAATTCTTTCAACTGAACCGAAAATGCAAATAAAGTCACTTCAGTAGAGTTCAGTCTTTCAGGTCACAGAAATTGAGTAGAAACATTTCTCATTCACTAGCTATGCTTATTAAGTTTTCGCTTCATATATTGCACAAAATAACCAAAACCAATGGTATGCCTAACAACATTATGCTTGTGTGAGATCCTTTGCCTATACATTCCCTTCTAAAGCAGCCATGACTCCTAAGTTTCATTCATCATGAAAAGATCTAACATGTTTTCTCGTTCAACTTTCAAACTATCTTTGTCAGCAGCATAAATTTTGCTTCACCTCAATTTGATGGAATAAACACAAGAAGTAGACATAATCCTGAAGTAATATGCACAACGAACAAATGTAACCTTAGGTTAGCTTTTTGACACATGCTTAGGCTTTTGCTATAACTTATAACTGAATGAGAAATGATGATAAAGTTGGCAAGGCCTTCAAACATATACAACAATGGGCACTCACAATGAAGGTAATTAATTCAAATTATAAAAAGCTTTTTCTTTCTTATCTAGGAACTGCCCCTACCTTTAGGCAGATTTCTCATGGAATACTGAACATAGACCAAAAGACCAGCATGTGATTTTCAGTTACCTTTGACTATCTACAACTTTATCTAGCAAACTAGGCAAAAACAAGATAGTTTCTGCCCAAGGGAAAATGGGTACTAACCAAGGCTTCTTAAAGGGAAATGGACCCAAAAGAAGATCAAGACAACTTTCACCATGGATAAAATGGTCAGAATAAAAATTCTTTGGTTCCGCTGGTCCAAAGGCAGCTTAGTCTTTAACAGCCAACTATTTTGCGGCGGCACTTGGACCACAAAAAGGAAAAGAAAAGGGGCAGGGGAATAGGCATCGTTTCATCATAATTTTAGAAGTTACAATTGGTTTTGATGGCTTCAAATCGGAATTGGAAAAACAACTACATCCATCGCCTTTTGCTTGCACAGTTTGCAAAGTATGAAGATTACGAATCTAATCAAAACATAATAAAAAAAATAACACGTCAACTTTTGCCCAAGAAATTCCTCAAGGGCTATATGAAAGTTCATAAAGTTTTCAAACTTCTAATTCTGGTAACGGAAAACATCTTGGGAGTTGGGACTGTGGGACATCCCAAAGAGGAATACCATGTAAACTAGACAAGACCGTGTATGATTACAAAATCCAAATAGATGCTAACCAAGGACTCTGAAAACATATAAGGTTTATTCAGAAGTTAAGAATAAGCAATAAGATATAAATTACTGAAGTGCTCATATACATTTTCCAATAACACAGATTATCTGTTCACCTGATTGGAGTGAAGATCTAGTGTCCCTAAATGAGAAAGCTCCCCAAGCTCTGCTGGTACTAATGACAACAAGTTGTTCCTAAAATATAAAAGTATGACTGTTTAGCTGCTAGACAGTTGTATTGAACCCAGATAAACTCATTCGTCCACTAATAGTTGATCAATACATTACCCCATATAGAATTCAGCAAGGGCAGAGCATCCTTTTATTGATGATGGGATTGATGTAATTCCTGCAAAACTCAAAGCCATAAATATGGAGAGCTTTTTAAGTGCAAAGGTTCAATCCAAGAGAGTCTACTAGCTCTAAAAACAAAAGCTCATCCAATTCCATTGCGCTCCCTTAGACAAGGAAACATGTTCCTCATTAATGATAGTCCAGTCAGCTCGTCAAATCATTGATATCAACTCTTACTGGATCACTTTTTGATGGGGTGCAGAGGTTTCACCATCTTCTGCACAATTATCTGAAATCCTAGTTAAGACATTGTCATAATTCAAATTTCCTCCCTGCTAGATAGAAAACTTATCTGTTGCCACCCCAATTACTTTCAGCAAATGCCAACTACAGATAAATTGTAGTTTATAAAGGCCCACGTGACAAGAAATTAAAACTATCAGCTTGGAGCATTAGATGTAATTCAGTAAAGTTTTCTTATGTTCTGTTGTGCTGTTGAATGGCAGTTTACACAAAAGGGGGAGATTTCCTGCCACCCAGTCCTACAAACAGGTATGCATTATTCCTCAAGCAAATAATCAACTCACTGTTCTGATAAAAATCGAGGCGAATTAGACGTGAAAGCTTTCCAACATTTTTAGGTATATAGGTCAGCTGGTTTTTGCCTGCAAATACAATGTTCTTTATTGGTAATGGAATACAATGAAGTTATCAGTCAAGCACATAGCGATATCCCAAATTGAAAAATAATTTTTAATATAAAACTAAGTGAATCAAGAAAGGCACTTACAAGCATTAAGTTCTGTGAGCTTTGTCCATGAACCAAGAAGATTTTCTGATAGTTCTGTCAGCTTGTTTCCCTGACAGATAATTTTAACTTATAGCTACGACAGATATCAATAAAAGCAGCAAGTCTCAACATAAAAATAATTTATTATACCTCTACATCCACCTTTGATAATTTTTTGCAGTTCACTAGCTCGTCTGGCAAGTCAGTAATGCTATTATTTGATGCCTGGTAAAGATAAGGATGATAGGAATCACAATCAACAGGAACAAAAAGTACAACTACGTTGACCAGATAATTGGGCATGCCAGAATATATTAGGGAGATACTGTAATAAGATTTTCAATTAACATGACAAAATGATGTAGAAATACAAGTATTTACAAAATGAAAATCATGAATTCGTGGTATTGGTATCCCAAACCGCCAAATGCAACCTCATTTCGGCCCTCATTGCATTAATCAGGTACATAATTCGTAAATGGTACCAGTGAAGGCTTCTACAAATTGGCATTACCTTAATTTCCACCAAATCAAGGCAATTTCCCAGTGAATTGGGAAGTCTTTTAAGTTTGTTGTTCGAACAATCAATCCTGCATTGTACATACATGTAACTCTCGTCCAATGATTAGAAAAAATAGCCCACTCAATGTTAAATAAATACAGCACCTCTATTGGGAATTTTTTTATTTTATTCTCACTTGCGAGTGAAAAGAATGAAAATTTTAATTGATCAACAAAGTAATTGAACTTCTTGACTGTTAAATGCATTTTGCTTTTGCCATCTTACATTCAATAAAATAAGCTTTTAATTATGCCATCACCAAGCTACAGCTACACTTATTTAGAAATGATAAGCTGAATAAGGCAGGAAAAGGACCTACTTGACCAAGGAAGCAGCTGAGCCAATCTCTTCAGGTATATTGGCTATCGAATTGAAGGAGACATCTAATGACTTTAGCAAAGAAAGCCTGCAAAAAATAAATGGGACAGGTCAGAAGGCTTGGATAATCTAATAGCTTTAAAGTATATAACAAGTGCCAAACAAGGAAATCATAGACTCATAGGTACTTACTCGCCTATTGCAACAGGGAGTTCAGTAAGATTGTTATGACTGACATTCAGAATGGTTAACAGTGGTAAATTTCTCAAGTCTTCTTTCAGCACTTCAATATTGTTATGTGCCAAAATTAGCTTCTGTAAGTCTACAGCCTGCAAGCACCCAGAAGCCATTAAATCTACAGCATAAATATCTTACTCCCTCTGTTTGCTAATAATTGTCCTATCAACTGGTTCATGTTCTGCAATAGTTGATGTGCTAGACCAAAAACTCTTGATAATTAATGCCATATTGAGTAGTACTTTATGGGTTACCAATCAAATGTAGAGAGATAATGCCAATCATAATTGTCTGAGCTTCTCTATTAATTTTCATAGTACTCCAGTATTTTAGAAATAACCAATTAAAGGCACCCAAAGAGAGTGAAGAGTGTGGGGACCGAGTTTTAAGATACCAATGAGACATTATAAGCTACGTTAAGGATATATTGATAGAGTGATTAACTCTCTTAGTTAGTGTGAGAAAACCTAAAACACCAAGTATTAAAAAACAGAGGCAGTATTAAAAATTCAGAAAAACATTGAGTCATTTTCCTTGAAGATATTAAAAGCACAGCACTCAAACTAACAAAATAATAAGAAAACAATAGGCCAAAAGAAACAAAAGTTACCTCCCACCACTTGTCACCTTCCCCTCCAGCATCCAAGTTTTGGTATACCTCAGTGGGAACCTCCCTGAAGTAAACAGTTAAGATGAAGATGAAGAACTGGTAAGCATCGGGCTTAGAATGTTCCCCACAAGCACAACTCTAATCCTCCACCCACCTTCCCCAAAAAGGGGGAAAGAAAAAAAATTATTTTTCTTTTCTTTTCTTTTCTTTTTTTTTTTTGAAATCAACAGAATGAGGCATTCTGAGATGATAATAGCAACTATTTCAAGAACTTAAGATTCCAATTCCATAAGCCAGGCAGCAGACAATATACTTATGCAGCCTTTTCTTCAAAAATGCAACCAAAAAGCAATTAGTGAATCACATAGAACTCCAAGCATAATTTGTCGGCCAAAGCCTTCGTCATAAAATAACAAAATTCCAAACTGGAATACCCTTTTTGTGAACCTTCACCGTTTTGCCTCAAAAAAGCACCACTCTCACAAAAACAAATTTCAATCCTTCCGTAAAACTATCCACTTTTTTCAATTGCACATTTACAGACACAGGTTTGCATTTATACCTCAAAAAAATACCTTCTCTATGCCCGTACAAAATCCTTACCTGTCTGTGGGTCGATTATTTCCAACATGGTGTCGCCCTTTTGAAATTTCTTTCACTCCTAATGCATGAACAAATCACATTATACATAGGCATTCTAAAAAGTTCCTAATTTTGCTCAACTAGGCGTTCGGATTTGCATATCTCCCAAAACTACATTGTTCTACGACAATTTCCTATACAAAATTCTTCCCGGTCTACGGATTGTTCAGGCCAAAAGTTCCAATGCTAATTTTTGAAATTTCTTCCACCCCTAACGCAGGACCGATTTGCAATGTATATTGGCACACTAAAAAGTTCAGAAGTTTGCTCAAAATAATTAAACTAATCGATGCCAGGAAACAAACCCAGATTCACAGAAAGTGAGATACACTAAAAAGTTCCGAAGTTTCCTCAAAATAATTGAACTAATCTATGCCATGAAACAAACTCGGATTCACTAAAAAATAGTGAGACCTCCAAACACTTAATGTTATGAACAGTTTTAGCTCGGTGAGGTAAACTGCATTCTGATGCATGCACTGTGGTAATTAACGAATCGTTGAACAACATGCAATGGAAACACCGCGAAAAATAATTATGTGCTACAAAATTAAGGATGACCAGTTGAAAGAGATCAAGTGTGACCTGAGCGATCGATTAGATAAATTGAGAGAACCAGAAGTTTTCGCGGCTTTTAATACCCGATCCATGATTTCCTTGATCTAAATCCTGGTTCACGCAATCAAATCCATTGCCGGCTTTCTCAATATTTGCTATCAGATATTTGTGTTCTTTTATACAATGATTGTGACTGAGATGAATGCTTCTACTCAAGGGTTGTGAATCTTGTGACAGCAGGTGAATTTTGATGGTGAAAGTAGAGCTGCCTAGCAACGCGAACGTCGCGAGTATTTGGATTTGGCGGCTTTCTCCGCCCGACGTCGTGACGGCGACGAGCCACCCCAGCCAAAAATAAAAAAATAAAGCTAATTGTTAACCTAAGATTTTGTTATTTATAAAATATATTTTTATTAGATGGAAAGAAAATTTTCAAATTATTCTTAGGCATGTGGCTTTTTGTCCCAACCTCGCCACATACACTCTGCCATTTTCTCTACTCTCAACGGCTTTATGCGTCGTTTTCCCTCTTCCACATTCTCTTTTTTATTTTCTACCAATTCATTATCGAATTACATTTATCCTTACATTTTTTAAATATAATTATTTTATATAAAATAAATATTTATAGAATATAGAGTTATATATTCTATATCTGCGGACGGCTGCAGGATAAATGTTTATAAGTTACGGCAACACATCTTTTCTTATCCGTAAATGTACATGGAAAGTATATATATATATAGTTATAATATATGGATAGAAAAAATTATTTTATCTAATACAAATAGACGACTCCATTTTATGTCACTACTTATATAAAAAAAAATATTCTTATTATTTTTCGTACATAAATAATTAAATAAAGTTTGATATAATTTTTTTAAAAAACAACATCATTTCTTAATCGTTCCATAAAATTTTAAATTTATTTAAAAAAACTTACAATAAATAATAAATTTATAAGCCCTTCAAATTACGATAAGTTTGGAATTCCGACAAGCTATGATGGATTTGAAATCCAAAAAAACTACGTTAATTGGTTTAGAATTCTGACTTACTACAATAATAAACTAATAATCTCGATAAACTATTGATGTACAAAGGAAATTACAAATGGATTCTTCAAATAATAATTACAATTTGAACAAATAGGTATAATAATTTTTTTATTATTGTAAATTGCATCAACAAATTTAGTTAGATGAAATTAATATTTCTTATTATTATATTATTATACTTAACTCTTTTTCTAAGATATGAAAAATATGAATACATGTTTCAAGACTCAAAATTATCAGACATTTTTTATGATGGATTAAATATTCTCTTATGGTGAAGAACTTGTGTCGGGTTGAATAAATAGGTATAAGTTATAGAATGATTTTGATCATTAAATGTTCTAGAAAATAAAATAGTACAGGAGTAGGTAGAGTTTCTATAAGATGTGAAAGAGGTATAACATAAGTGTGTGCTGGACAAATGGATAGAGAATGTGCATGTAATACAAGTTCTAAGAAGATTGATTGTCCCTTATTTATTATTGGAGTTAAAAACAGTGATAGAAAATGGCAAGTGGTACTCAGGAATAGGATAAACAATTATAAATTGCCAAATTATAAACAATGGCATGCTATTTTGGGTGAGTTCGCAGAAAATAAAGCCAAATTTATTGATGAACTTATCACGGCTAATATAAAGATGGGACAAATCATACTGCTTCTTCAAAAACATTTTCAATGAAATTAGGTACGAGAAGGCATATTTATAATGCACAATAGAAGCTTAGGTCTAAAAAAATATGGACAAATAATGTTACAGCATATTATGATTGTGTTGGTTAAAAATTATTATTTTTAGTGGCATCAAAGTGATCCATGATCAAATGTAACAAGCAAACATCTATATGCACATCCCGAATCTATTAATATTTTATGTGCATTTCCTTTTGTTTTACAAATGGATTGTGCGTTCAAAACAAATAGATATGAGATATCCTTACTTGAAATTGTTAGATTAACACCGACATAACTAAATTTCAATGTTGCATCTGCGTACATATCATTTAAAAATGAAGGAAATTATTTGTGGGTACTTGAGAACTTGAATACCTTTATTGATCCATCTATATTTCCAACTACCATTATTACCATCCATAAACTTTCTCCTAGTTTAGCTATAGAACGTATTTGTTCAACTTTAAAATATTTATTATGTAGGTTTCATATTAATAAGAATGTGGATAAAAGTTGCAATATAAAGTCTCTAATCATTTATCATTTACACATGATTTTATGTCATGATAAAAAAATACGATGGATGTCACCGATGAATAAATATACGAGGAACAACTCTTATCATTTGAGGAATATTACAGAAACACATCTAGCCTAATTTTGTACATGAATTCGAATTAGCTATAACCTTATGAACACAAAATTGTTTATACTTTTTTCGGTGATGTGTTTTATATCCATTGGGTTACAAAGAATAAATATGACTTATAGTTGATCTCCTAATATATTTTCTTTTACTTATTTCTGCTAACAAAGTAATATAACGATTTTAAGGTACTCATGAATCTTTAAAGAGATTTGAATATTACGCGGCAGCTTCAACATAGTATTAAAATGAATGCACATGTTCCTAAAATTACAACACGATGAGATAAAAGCATCACTAGAGAGGTATTGGTTCAATAATTTTTAATTTGTTACAAGTCCCATTTACACCAATTTAAGAGGTCGTGTTGCTTTATATGCAATGAAATTGGTCAATAAAGAGTATTAAAGAAGTAGTAGTGTATGTATTAATGATAGTTTATGTGGATGTTATATGAGGCATCACATGGGATACCATGTACGAGAGAAATTAAAACCTACACTCATAACTACATGGTAATCCCCCTTTCTACTATTCATATATTATGGAAGAAACTCTACATGGATGGGGTCATTAATTCACCAACACTACAATAACCAACAAAAGTTGCACCTCGTTTAATCCATATTTCCATGGAAGCTTTTATAAGCTAGCCACCAGTGATATAGAATTAGTTGGTAATAAAGATATTTAATATTGTTGTTTCCCATGTAACACCTCTGTAGGAGCCACCCGTACGGTAACATAGGGGTCACCCCGGGAGCTAAACTAGAAGGGAACCATCTAGTTAGGATTACATAGAACAACACTCTTTAAGTTGTTCGGGATCAACACAAACTTAGGATAGGTCATCTCTTAGTCAAGGTTGGGGCAGAGGTCAGGCTAGAGAATGACAGTCAGCATTTATGTCATCGGGCCAATTACAATTCTCATATACTAGTCAAATAAATAGACATATAGTTCCACGTGTTAGTACATGGTGTAATCTGTTAGGAGATTGGAATTGTGGTTTTAAAACATTGGTGTAACACTCCATAAATTTACTAGTAAAAATTTTCATTTTAAGTGAAAGTATATTATCAAAAAATTAGGTGTTACCGTCGTAATAGGCATAATCCTGGCTTACCATATCATCCTTACATCAATCACAAATGCAAAACAATTAGAATACAAAACATGATAAAAAATAAATGAGAGAATTTTTATAAACATTAGACAAGAGTTTGAAGATTAACTCTGAATACAACATCAAAATATAACAAAAAGGACCGCATAAAAGGGTATTCGGGTAAAACTATCATCCAAATAACATAACTCTATACCCAAAACTCTAATATAAAAGTCACTCCTCCTCTATAATTCATCAAAAGCTACAAACTCACCCACTAGGCCATCAACGACAAGCACAAGGACATTTGGATAGTTTACTCGTGGAAATGAGTAGCATCCATGAAACAAATGATCATTACACTACGTATTTGGTGAGATAACGGTACAATCAAGTAAAGTTACACGTAATACACGAGTTCACCACCCAAAATAATCATGCATGCACTAACATACACTAACATAAATGATGATAGGTGAAAACTAACTCCAAGTATTATTATTAGATATGTCATATTCTAATATTTTATTTACGTTGAGTTCAGAGACCCTACTATTATTAAATCTGTAAAATGGTCTAAAATACCTCTTAGAAACAACATACCTAAGCCACTATTATTATCCAATTAAATGGATATAACACCTCTCAAGGTAAAATGCTACTGAGCTGCTATTCTTATATCGGTGGAATGGTTTGAAGTACCTCTTACGGACAACACACTTTAGTCACTATTATTATCCAGTGGAATGAATTCAACACCTCAATCTTGACTCATGTAACCTTTCACTTTAAATTATTAATATCATATCCATTCATATTTATTTCTTAATCATATTCACATTGAGTATGTGGCCCCACTATTCTTAATCCTGTGAAACAGATTGATGAACCTCTTAGGGACAACACGCCTGATGCACTATTATTATCCAGTGGAACAGACCCATATAAACACCGCGGTCCGACTCACACAATCTTTAATTTTAAATGACTAGCATCTTATTCATAGCTAATTGTATATTTGAGATCAACATGCGAGACTCTTATAAATATGCAAGACATGTAATTGAATCAAGTAAGCCCAACCACATAATTTTCGAATCCATAACTACTATCACTATTATCCTCAAATGACTATATTACCCTTATAATAGTTAAGGTAATCATACTCTCCCAAAGGCCTTTATGAAACCCAACATATATATATATACATGACATTCATATAAGATATAAAACCCCAAGTATACACATAAACACTGCGAATCCAATATTATACCCAAAATACATACCTACACATTTTAATTACTATGAATATTTCATATCATACCATTTTCATAAACAAAATTATTCATACAACATTCCTAAACAAAAGCACACACAAATACGCATGTAGCACACAAAGTCCTAGCTACGACATGTATCCTTACTGACAAGAAAACCGAGATCTAAGCACATAAATCCTAAATTGTTTCCTCTAAGATCATCTATAAAAACATAAATAATACGTGATTAGGACCTAAGATTACAATCAATGGAAAAATTAAGATAAATGAGGGTAAAAATGAAAATAACCAAAGTCAATGGGAAGCTTGGATTGCATAGGAGTGTGGTGGAAGGTATGGTAATGCTTTTGGTGATGTTTGAGTGGAGCATGGGTGTGCTAGAAGAGCACCAAAATTGTGCCAAAGTAATGGCACAAGCGTAGGTGCACAAGTTAACTGCAGTGAACACACGCAAGCGAGGTGTGCACGAGAAGCACGGGTGTGCATGCATGAGAAGGAAAAGAGGGTGCATGGGCTTACGAAGGATACACGGGGTAAGCAGAAAAGGGAACGCATAGCTATGCACAAAACTGTACATAGGCTATGAGAGCATGCACGGTTTCCCTATGCATGAAAGTTTGTGAGAGGACACGGCTGGGGCATGCATGGGAAACAAAGTTGTGCACCTCTAAAAATGAAACAGAGCATGCGGGAAAGGAGGAAAAGGCAATAACAAGGGGTGGAAATGGCCAACAACAACGAAGGAGATTAATGGGGCAATTGAGGTTGTTATTTTACCAAGAAATGGTAGTGCTTGATGGTGGTGGTGGTGATGGTTCGATGAAGTCAAACATGGCAGGGGAGGAAGAAGAAAGAAGGTAGTGGTGCATGGATGGTTTTCTCAGTAGAAAGTGTGCGATAAATGAGATAATAAATGAGGTAGGGAGAGATTTAAAGATTAGTATATATATGTGCATGAATGGTGATGTGCAATGGGAAGAAATGGCAAAGGAAGTAGATATGCATGGGAAAAAGGCATAAGGGGTTGTGGTGCATTATGATTTAGTATGGCAGGGGCATAAGGAGATGGCAAAGCATTGGTTGTTGGTAAAAATTTCAACGGGACATATCACATGGAATTGAGGTAGATAAAAGTGGACATTAGTGTGTTACATAAGTTAGAAGAAATACCCATAAGTTAGGGGCAAGGAGAGGAACAAAAAGTCGGTGGGAGAAGGAGAAGGAAAGGCTGAGACTAGGATTAATATTAGATTAAATGTTGATTAGCTAATTTAGGTAAGATTAAATATATAAATCAACTAAGATTAATATTTGGTAAAGAAGTATAAATTACATGGATTAAAATTAAGATCAAGTTAAGATTTTAAGATAAAAGAATTAGGGTAAGGCTATAATATAAATTTTGCCTTATAAGAATTGGGTCAAGGTATTAATTATATGGTATTAGGTCAGCTAAAAATTTGGGGTATTACAATTGGCATATATTATACTAGGAGATGAGGATCGGTGGGTTCAGATTTGTATGGAATTATATCACAAGAGATTGGCTAGACGATAATTGTACGAGAATGTGTTTATATATGACACCATTGATAAAGTCTCGAATACTATTTCTCACTAGTAAGGTATAGCTCTGGTGGAATAATGGATGGAAATATTAGATATTGGTCATGTTATTGCGACCTATTATTGTTTAATGTTTGCATACCGCTCGTTGAACGTGTGCAGTTCATTCCTGTCTTTAGTGGCACAATATGAAATTTAAGATCCTAAAAATGATATTAGTGTATCATGTTTTCAAGACATGATTCATTGCATATCGGTATATAGATGTTTTATGTCTTCTTTTCCGTATTAATATTATAACAATGTTGGCTCTTATATTAATTTTTTTGACAGGTTTATCTCTTAGATAGTTTTTTCCTCCCACGGCTGCATACAAATTGGAACGGAATAAACTATATTTTTCAATATTCCAACAATGGCTCTATTTGGTTCATGATGGCACAGAAGAAACACATCATATGTATTCAGACTCAACTTTTATATAGAATTGTTGTATTTTTTTTCTTAACTTATTTGTATTTGACATTTGACACGTGTACACAATGACTTTTTTTTTATGATGATACAATTTTTGCAAGACCTAGATCACTGTATATCGGTATGTGGATGTTTTACGTCCTTTTTTCCATATCAATATTATATTAATGACGGTTCTTATAATAACTTTTTAGACATGTATATCTCCTGAATAATTTTCTACTACTGCTGGTGCATACGGTGCTAAATAGATACCGTCAACATTTCAACATGAAATCCACAATACTCTTCAATATTCCAACAACGAATCCCATCCCTTTTATTTATTTTATTTGTATATGACATTTAGAATATGTACATGATGATTTTTGTTGATTATGTAATTATTTCCCCGTTACCCTAACATGACATCTTAAGTATCTAACTTATGGCAGTCGAATTTGTTTGTACGTTGGTGAGCTTAAGTGTCTAAATGTTTAATGTGGGTTTTAACATAAAATAATTGTAGCATATTTTCTTAATAATGAAATTAAAAAAACTCCATTATATAATTTTAACATACATATTTTAATTAAAGTATACAACCATACAGTAATTAATCAAGATTCATGCCCACATCCATGTTTAGCTACAAGTACTCCTAAATCATTCACAACATTTTCAATGCATGTAATAGCTATTGGTGATTTGGAGTTGGATCAACCCTTTGATAGAAACGATAAAGAGTTTTATTTGCTTCGTTAAGGCATATTTCAATTGGAATTTCATGCTCATCATTTAGATATTCAACCAAATATTCCTCTGTCATTGCCAGCATACACCCATGAGTTATAGCAATATACCAATACATATAGGCAAGAGCTACACCCCATGGATATTGAGCCAGTGGTCCAAAAATATATGGACCTAGCATGTGTTCACTCTTTAAGAATCATTAGCTATGTATGTGTGTGTAATGAATGTTGTGTTTCTTGAGGGAATGACCTTTGTGCATGCTTTTAGTTGGCTTGATAGGCTCCTCTAGGATCACTTGCGTATATTTAAACTAGTTTGTCACTCGATCTAGCATATACAGTTCCACTTTCTCCAAATAGTGTAGATAATAGTGATATAATGCCATGGGATAATGCCTATATAGATCGGCTACTCCGTATAGATCCTAGATGACCCATCATAAAATAATTAAACTAAAAATGGATATCACAATAATAAGTATATTAAGAGTATGATAATGTGAGCATACCTTAAACCCAAACATATAATCAATTTTAGCCCAAAAGTACCCGAGTATCTATAATTTATGGTCGATTTTATGTCTACAAAACAACAACATACAACGGGGTGTATCATGATCATAATTAGACTATTCCACTCCCAACCCCGAAAAATATTCATAAATCAATGTTTGTTATAATATTCATTTGTTATAATTATAACTAATTAATACAGGTATGTACTGTATATATGATATTTATAAAATTACCCATAATAAAGTAACACATCCCGACATCTAAGCACCGTCGGCTCTGGATGTTGTACTAAGATGTCTACATATAAAAGCATGTGTAGCCACACCCTATGTATAACCTTCAACATAGATAAGATATTGAAGAAAGAGGATATTATCTGGATTTACATTATCAATCGACTTATCGACAAATAACGATATACCGATCAACCATGATAGGTACCCAATTGTGATTGACATGCTTCTTAAAGCCTTTAAATGGAAGCACACCCTTTTGATTTACTTCATTCACTTGATCCTCTTCCACCCCAAACAAGTTACCTAATACATCAATCATTTGGTCATGTGTGTTAGTTGTCATCTTTAAATGTAACGGATGATCAACTAGTAGCCCTAGCATATGGTATACATCTAAAAGGGTAATTGTCATTTCATCTCATGGAATATGAAATTTATTGGTGTTTGATTGCTATCTCTCTATAAATGTCGATATAAGTGGCACATTGGCATACTCAAATACACAAGGTGGAAGGTGTGACTGTTTAGTTTCACTTATGAAAGCGATCACCCATTATTAACACTTCTAAGAAAAGTTTTTAACACCTCATGTCCAGTGTGGATCTTCGAACAAACATGATCCTAAATAACAAAAAAAACATAATTAATAAATGATAGTTTACACATAAAACAAGAAATAATAAATATCTTAAACTCATCTTCTTGAGCCAAAAATCTAGCGCGGCATGATCGTCAAAGCTTGGGATCAATAGACTTTTGGGATATATCCCAAGTAAGTATCATTCATCCTTAATTTATATACCTTGTTTATCTTCACTAGCATCACCGCCATCCCTATCATCATCACCATCATGACGTACATATGTTGATTAGAATGACTAATTAGTCACGTGGGTTAATGATGCTGGCAAATCTAATGATGATCTAGAATCACCCACAACCGCTGTATGGGTTAAGGATGATGATACTCCCATGTGAATCAGTGTTGGTGATGTAAGAAAATATACATATTCCGTAGGTAATGGAAAATATCCGTATCCTAAAATACCTACATCAGCCATAAATGATGGACAACCTATATAGTCTACAAATATTAGAATGGTAGGTGCTTGATGAGTAGACCTTGGTTGTTTGATAGTTTTGTCATATTCATGTTGTTTTGAAGCATCTTTTGTTTCTTGTTAGCTAGCCTTTTTATCTCGTTGTATTCCTCTAGCAAGAGATTTTTCAAGATTTCTTAGATGAGACATCATAGCAAGTTATTATGTAGTATTTCTGTTACATTGCGATGAAGCATTAACACGATGACCATTTATCTTATATAGTACTCTGTCTTGTATGTAACTCATCTTAATTTTAATAATAAAACTACGTTAATGAAAATTAAGTGAATGAATAGCAGGTAAATAGTCATGACCCAAACAAAAAGTAAACACATAGGTCAGTAATGTAATTGTTAGATATTATAATATCAACCCATATTACGATAACCAAAGAGATTATATACACATATATTATAACTAAATTTTTTATTGATATATTGCATTTTGTATAAAGTTTTATAACAACCAATTTATTTTATAAGCATCATAAAAAATGCTTAAATATTTAAGAAAAGTTATACAGTCTTATAAATAAGTCATCTAAATATATTAATTAAAATATAAAACCTATCAAAGTTATACACAATAAACTATCAAAAACTGTATAATATAAGAAACTCAACAAAAAGCATGAATACCAATTGTTATAAAATAATTCTACACAAATCTTGATAAACACAATAAACTAAATAAAAATATCTATATAACATCTAATTAAACACTTATCTCTCATAAAACCTTTAAAATATCTTAAGATAATCTTTTATTCATAGTGCTTAAAATAACAACCAAACATTTACAAAGTCAAAATACATCAACAGTAATTAATGAAATTACTATTAATAGTTTAGTATAATATAACAAATAAATAAACTTAATTATCCAATTATCAACGATATTTCCCAAAACCCTAACCCATCCCACCGGCAGTCTTTAACAATACCCTACTCCAGCACTGTTCATTATTTTTGAATCCCTTACCCATCTACCGATGCTATTTTCTAAAGCCTTAACCTTGCAAAAGATAATTTGTGCATATGTCTTTACTCCTAGGACAAACTCTCGAAACTATAACCCTCCACGAGCAAAATTTACCCAATACCTTCTGCAAAAAATAGCAAACCAAATAAATCTAATGAAAATATAATAAGATCAAACATATTATAAACATATCTAATGAAAATATAAACAGGTATAATCTATAATAGATAGATATAATTAAAATATAAACAATTATAATAGATTTTATAAGAATGTAAATGGATCTAAACATAATAGATTTTATAAACCCATTTGCATTTTCTACCGATCCTCCCATCAAATGGCATTTTCTACCAATCCCCCTCCCTTGTAATAATTGTTTTTGTCAACCCCACCACCAACCAAAACTTTTTGTTGTTCCTTTTCCTTCCCACCATCACTTCCTACTGATCTCCCCACCAACATTTTATGCCAATCTCTCCCTCCCCCCACCAGCACCATGTCTCATTTTCTTTCCCTCCCCTCTACCCCCCAACCGGCACTTTATATCATTTTCTCCCCCTCCTTATCGGCATAATTTACTGAATCCCTCCCCCACCCCAAGGGTAAAAATAAAGTATTACCTTGAAGTCACCAAGACTTGGTGAGAGAGAGAAAGTGAGCGAGTAATTTTCTGTGCTGTGAGTTGCCGAGAGAGCATGAATACTTGAGAGGGTTAAGTTTGATAATTGGAAAACATATGTTTTCTGTCGAGTAAACATATGTTTTCCAAATAACTAATATGTTAATCTAAAACCGTGTAAAGTAGTTTGAAATTTACATCCCTAACTACTAACTAATAACCATTAAATGAATAGAGTCGACTCGTAAGATTTTTGGATTTAATCTATCAAGGGTTAGACTCAAGTTTTTTATTTAGTTAAATGAGTCGGACTTAAGCATAAAGAATTTGGGTTCAAACTTATTTACGGTATAAAAATTTGTGAACTCAACTCATTTTAGCACAAAAGATCATGAGTTGGCTCACCTTGGTTCGTTTAAATCTTGGTTTATTTGTTTTTAGACTCATTTATTAAATAAGTTGAGCTGAAACCCACCGCAACTAAGTTTGATTTGACTCATTTACAACCATACCCCTAATTCCCCACCTTATATACATAAGCATGTATGTAGCATGACCACTAGTGGCAATAAATAATTTTACATCGATTTTACATGTGCATTAATATTAACCGAAAATAAAAGTTGAAATTAATATAAAATCATCTACTACATTTCAAAATATATATAATCATATCCTCCATTTGCAATAAGTAGATAAAGAGTTATGGAATATCTATCGGTATAGTAGAATACATGTGCAGTAGCCATAAGTCATTATCGTAAGATTCTCTTATTTTATATCATGTTCTTCGTCGTTCATGTTTTCCTTTGTTGGTCGCAGTGTGTCAATTGATGTAAATTGCCTATTTCTCCAACTACTTTGATGGCAAGGGTCTACACCACTTTCTTAGAGGGATGATTATCCTTGGCTTTCATCACTTCCTTTTTCAATTGCTTCTTGGGACGTTTGTTACCATTTCGTTTAAAAATTTCAAAGGAATTGTATTTGTTTCTAGGTTAAAAATGAAAATAGAAGGAGCGCTTAGAGGTTTGTATTAGACAGGTGTAAAGATAGTATTCGAATCAAATGGTTCCATATGGTCTAATATTAAAAAACATGTTTTTTTATATAAATTTTGAAATTGTATTAATGAGAGGATGTATATAACCAAATTAATATTTTATTTGGAAACTTTTGTCCTTTAATTATAATCTAGATTACCACTTTTTAGCACCAAATATGCGAAGGTTGGAGAAAAAATGAGAAAGGCGTATTTAGGAGGCTATGTTAAGCATACTATAAGAGGCATACACACACACACACACACACACACGAAGATGAAGTATACAAAAGAATATATCAATAAAAAGTAGACTCTCACCCCTCTTCTCCTCTATCTTCAATTTATTTTCTATTTAAAATTTTTAATATTATAACACGTTACCAACACGAAATTAATACTTGGGAAAAAATTATCGTGGAGGCTCTTCTACCATCGAGTTTCACGGAAAGGCAATTGCAAGTTTCATATCTATTGTGCATTAATGGTGTGTTCATCTCATCTCAGACAAGTAGATGTCTTATATTAGCTTATTTATCATCTATTATTTTAGTTTGTGATTATACCAATCGTACATGTTAATACTATATTGTTATGTTAACGTTAACATGGGATAATGTAATTTTCAATTCCAACTTTTTGTTTTATTTGGCAAGTTTGCATCTTAGTTCTTATCAAAGATTTGTGGAAATTGTAGCACCTAAAACTAGATATGATGCTTTGGTTAATGTGCTTTTATGCACGCATTTTTACATGGAAAATGTAACTTATGATAATGGGTTTTCTAATGATCATAATGTATCAACATTGATTGAATCATATTTAAAATTTATAGCGATGTCTTTTAATTTGATATTTATCTATGATTAGTGATGACCTCCTTTCTAGTTATGATATAGAGGGTAGAGGCTAGCATAAAAATCTTATTCAATAAACTTGAAGCTGTTCGGGTATGACTAATTTAAATATCGAAAATTATGGATTTTTGGTTGCATCCCCCATCACCATATATAGATTTATATCACCTAAAGATGTTGGAAAGTCACCTAACATAGCAACATACAAGAACATTAAATACATTTAAAAGTAATATATCGACATTCTCGTTGCCCGTCAGTCACAACTTTGTACATAAAAGTGACAAACTGTTAGTCTCATCGCTCATCATTACTTACATATATCATCACTTGAAGTTGATTGGCGAACATATAGCAAATATGCAAACATTCATCACCTAAAATTAATTAGAGGGCCACTAATAATAGATAAATATTTTTCATGTATCAAAAAAGTATAAGAGGACATTTACACACTTAAGGTGGAAATACAATGCTTCAACTAATGATATTTAAATGCCTTAAAGGCTTAACACTAATTCGATCCATAGGATCAATTGATTTTCATGCACAACTCGATGCAGATCGAAATATTCAAGGTGATGAATAACTTATGTGATTTGATAATGAAGTTTAAATAATTTTAAGTCTTATAAGACTAATGAAATACCGATGAAGAAGATTGAATAATCTAAAAGGTACTAAATGCCTCGATTGTGATTTGATTTGGAAGATCCAATCATTTATCAATCTTAAAGATCCATGCACTTATTTCATTTTCACATATTATACTTATGCATTTTGTTTATGCAATTACAAAGTAGTGAAAAGTGGCTTTGTGCAGAGTATGTTAATCACTTGATTATGAGACCATACATATTGTAATATCCCAAAATCCTAATTTCCGAAATTATGGCCAAATAAGGAATTATTAGGAAAATTAATTATATAAATTTATTTATTAAAATTTAGAGAGTTAATTAAGGTATATTAAGAGGAAAATAATAAAAAAAATTAATTGGAAGAAAATTTGGGTGTTTCTCTAATTAGCATGAAGGTTAAGGAAATTTATCTAAAATAGTCTAAAATAAGCAAAAAGGAATTTATTTAATATTTCATAAATATTAATATTATAAACAACCCAAAAATACCCCAATTTACCCATAAGTTATTTTATTTAATTTTCCCATCCTATTTATTACCTATTTTCCCCTCTTTTTCCCTTTTTCTCCCTCCTCTTCTTTTTTTTCTTTCTTCTCCCCCGGCTGGGCCAGCCCACCGGCCCAGACCCCTCGCCTCCCCTCTCCCTTCGCGCGAGCCCAGGCCCTGGCCTCTCCTTCCTCCTTTCCGCCCGCGGCCCAGCGTCGCGCGACGCCAACTGCTGCGCGCCCCATACGCCGCGTTTTACCCTCATAAATGTCGAAACGCCGCGCCTCAATTAATGGCCTTATAGCCATTGCCAAACGGGCAACGCGACGCGGCGCTTTGTCGCCCATAACGTCGAAACGCCGCGTTCGACTTGCGGACTTAATAAACCACGCCGAACCGGCCGGTTCCCCTCCTCTTTTCTTTTCCCTGGACCACCGGTCCACCCTGCCATCTTCTTCTTCTTCGACCTGCCCCCCCGACCTGCAATCGACCTGCAAGTCGATTTCGCCGGCAGCCACCAACCCGATCGTCCTTCCCTGCCTCTCTCCCGTCGCTTTCTTTCTTTTTTCGGCCCGACCAAGTCCTTCTCTCCCTTTTCCGCGTGCCCTTCTCCTTCCTTTCTTCTTCCCTGTCCCCGACCCAGCCTGCCATGGCAGACCTGCACCGCCTGCCATCGGCCGGCCACCTGCACCCCTGCCCCGCGTGCCACCTCCCTCCCTTCGTCGTTTTCCTTCCCCCTGGCCTATAAATACCCCCTCCCGAACGGCCAACAGCAAGTCCTCCCGTTGGACCTTGCTGAAACCCTGTTCCGCCGCCGCCGGAACAGACACCATTTCTACCGCCTCTAGCCACCGCCGAAACCACCTCTCCCCACCGTTATCATCCTTGCAACGCCCTCTACGAAACCAGACCACCAGCACCCTTTCCCTTGCCCTGCACGTGCCGCCATAGCTGTGCAAAAATCCTAACCGAAACCACCACCTCCAGCCTTCGCCGCCCTTGCGCCGCCTCCCACCGCCAGCCCGGCCGCCATCAGGGCCTCTTCCACCCTCCAAAATTCCCAGCAGACCTCCCTCTACCCTCCCCTACCTTCGATTTCCCTTGCCTCCCTCTCCTCCTTCCTCCCCCATCTTCCACCT
Source organism: Tamarix chinensis (assembly GCA_030549775.1). Lineage (NCBI taxonomy): Eukaryota > Viridiplantae > Streptophyta > Magnoliopsida > Caryophyllales > Tamaricaceae > Tamarix > Tamarix chinensis. The sequence goes on along the minus strand of CM060177.1, from coordinate 6,242,160 downwards.
CTCTCCACCACCCTCGGCCGCCGCCGTCGCCGCCGCCCCTTGCCACGCCACCACCCTCATTCCACTCCCCTTCACCTGCTGATTCTTCCCCCACCTCAAACTTCCTCTCTTCTCCTCCCATCTAACCACCACCTTGATCTTTTCCCTTCTCTTCCTCCTCCACCGCCGCCGCCGCCACGCGCCGCCGCCGGACCACCACCGACCCTAGGTGGTTCTCCACCCATCCAAACCCTAACCCCCTTTTTATATAGCTGCTACTATTTTCTACTAATATTAATACTAATATACTTATTATTACTATTATTATTATTACTTTTATTATTATTATTACTTTTATTATTATTATTATTAGTATTAGTATTATTATTATTACCATTATTATTGTCCTCATTATTATTAATGTTCTTGTTTCTTACTAATACTAACATCTCTTTTAAACCCTAAAGTATATTATACTTAACTTTGGTCTTATTTTTATGAGTATTAGTATTAACATTATTATTATTATTATTCTATTATCCTTACTATGGTTATTATTAGTATTGCTTAGCCTTAATTGGTTGTGCTATTGTGATTATTATTATTATTATTATTATTACTATTATTATTATTATTATTATTATTATTATTACTACTACTGTTATTACACTTAACACATTTACCACTATTGTTAATAATAATACTACCTTGTCTTACCCATGTTACTTAACTCAACCTAGTAAATATCATTTGGTTGTTAACTAAGAAGAGTACTTGAACCTTATTACCATACCATTTAACATTAACCCTAACCCTATTACTATGACACTATTATCAGCTATTATTATTATTACTACTATCACTACCTTATTGTTGTAATCAAAAGCATTTAAACCCTTTTATTATTCAAGAATATACAAATATTGTCATTATCACCCTTAGGAATAGTTACTTGTAATATTGTGACCTTATAATAATATTATTTTGAATATGACACCATTAATAGACTTAGCCTTAAAAAAAGGCTAGGGTTTCTCTTACTATAAACATTAGTGTCATGAGTATTAGTTTTATTATTATTATTATTATCATTATTTTTCTATAGTTAACATGAACATTATTATTATAAGAATAGGGCTAATGGGGCTAATAATATAAGTGTAACAATAGGTATTAAAAATAAGCATATTTTAACTACTAATATTTAGTATACTAATTCTAAAGTAAAAACCCTAGTTTTTGTATAAAACCCTTTTTAGTAATAAAAACCCTAACCTTAAACTAAAATGAGGTTTGATAGTAATTATAGGGGAAACTAATACTTAGCATTTTCCCCTTTTATAGGTAACCCCGACCAAAGCCTTAAGGAGTTAGAGGAGCGTGCTCCAAGCCCGGCGTCGCCTTAGGTAAGGACGATGCTAATGGCCTTATGCTATGTGTGACATTGATGTGTTGAATGTTGTGTATGCCATGCTATGTCATGTATTGTATGATTTGTGGATAACTTGTTTTATATGTAGCGCAGCTTGGAGATTGAGGTATGTTGTTTGTGCTTCCATGACATGAGCATGACGTTTATATGTATGATGTTTACGACGTATTATGCTATGGCCCTCTAGGACATGCATGTTAGGATAAATGGTAGTATGAGTTGGGAACCATCATGGGGGTCTTGAAGTTTGTATGGTGGGATTAGGGTTTGAATGGTGGCATCAATGCTCGCATGTTGGTACAAATGATTTCATAGTGGTATTAATGGTTTATGGCGGTATTTGGGTTCGTATGGTGGTATTGTGACTTTATGGAGGTATTAATGTTGGATGGGGGTATTTGTGATTTTATGGGGTATTAATGGGGTACGATGTTATTTGTGATTTTATGGAGGTATTAGTGTTGTACGGTGGCATTAGGGTTCGCATGGTGGTATTAGGGTTTGTATGATGGTATTTATGATTTTGTGGTGGTATTAATGTTGTATGGTGGTATTAATGGTTGCATGGTGGTAATCATGATTGCACGGTGGTATTAGGGTTTGTATAGTGGTATTATGGTTGGTATGGTGGTATTATGATTCGCATGGTGGTATTAGGGTTGTATGGGGTATTAATGATTACATGGTGGTATTAATGGCCTAAGGAGTAGGGGTTGAGAGTGAGAATTCACTTATATAAAGGATGAGTATGGGTTTTCTAAAGGAGGGAGGTTACTTGTTGAAGAAGTAAAGTGCTAGGGTTTGGTGCAGCCAACTAGGGTTGGCGTGGTCGATTAGGGTTTGAGTGGCCAACTAGGGTTTTGTTGGTCACATATGAACTTGGGAGATAAAGAAATACACTTGGGGAATTTCCTAATAAAGAATGAGGTGCGAGATAGAGAATAACGTAGCGTTTGGGTAAGTAAGAAAGAGTTGGGCCACATAGGTCCGATTAGGGTATCTGAGGAGGAACCCTAGAGGGATGAGAACATGCAGAGGCGATATCATATGTGTTGGGATGGCCTATATCCTTGGGGTTTGTGTCTTACTATATGCTACTTTACCTAAGTCTACGGGGGATGGATGTCGGGTGTGAGAAGAGGTGCGAGTCTCAAAATATGGGACGGTCCATCTGGAGGGAAAAGAGATAGAGTATCAACCGCATGCATGTCAAGGGTGCGACGTGATTCAATAAGATACGGATAAGACACTAATCATGTAAAGTGAAAGATTGTTGAGCCGAGCCCAGACCGGTCCACCGGCAAATAATAGTGGCCAGGAGCCGGGGTGCCCTGGAGACCGGTCCACCGGCAAATAATAGTGGTCAAGAGCGTTCTGCCCTGAGTGTATACTTCCGGTCCACCGGCTATAATAGTGGGGGATTTCGTGCTCGACAAACCGAAGTAAGTAAGTTAAACCATGGGAAATACACTAAGCACTTACACCGAAACATCATGTGATTCGGGGCCAGACCGGTCCACCGGCAAATAATAGTGGCCAGGAGCAATTTGCCCTGGAGACCGGTCCACCGGCAAATAATAGTGGTCAGGAGCGTTCTGCCCTGAGTATATACTTTCCGGTCCACCGGCTATAATAGTGGGGTTCCCGCAATCATATGAACTATTAAAGAATGTGTGTGGATTGAACATGCTGTTAATGAAAATAAGGAAAATACACTAAGTACTTACAGTGAAACACCATGTGAGTCGGGGCCAGACCGGTCCACCGGCAAATAATAGTGGCCAGGAGCGTTCTGCCCTGGAGACCGGTCCGCCGGCAAATAATAGTGGTCAGGAGCGTTCTGCCCTGAGTGTATACTTTCCGGTCCACCGGCTATAATAGTGGGGTTCTCGCACTCACATGGACTACTAAAGAATATGCGTGAAATGGACATATTATTAATGAGGATAAAGAATAAATCATCGGAACATACTCAGGCCTTATCTTGTGTGTTATCGCATGTTGCCTATGTGAATGTGCTATGAATGCTATGTGGTATGATTGTATGCTTGGCCTTAGCGCACCAGCGTCCTTACTCAGTATTGGACCCGTACTGATACTACCTTGATTGACTGGGTCCTGTGATGATCCACCAATGGTGGGGAGCAGACCTCCTATGCAGGTTTCATCGATTACTAATTTGGGTGGAAGGCTTGACTTGAGTGAGTAGGTGATCCGGATACTAACCCTTTCTGGGAATTGCTTTGTTAGCTATATTTTGTATTACGTTTCATGTTTTAAAAGGAAAAAAAATATTATGGGGTTGTAATCCTAAAGCGTATTCAAACTTCTATTGGACTTATATCTTATTAATGATTTATGATAATGTCGTTTTGCGTTTTATGATACTTTGTGCTTATTGACGATCGGATTTAGCCTTAGCACTTAGTACCGGAACGGTAGAATGAACCGGTCTGGTACTAAGTGTGGCGGTAATACCCCCAAGTTTACAGTTTTAAATTTTTTCGCTTCCGCTAAACCTTTGATTTAAACGAAATTTTTCAGTAGTAAATTTGGGGGTGTTACAAGTTGGTATCAGAGCGGTTGGTCCTCCGGCCACGCTCGTTTTCGAAAGTAAATTTTGTTTTCGGACTTGGTATTTGATTTTGAAGTGTGTTTTGACCGCTCCTATAATTTTTTTTTTTTGAAACTTTTTAAGATGATACCACGAGCTGGTATCAAACCTTTTGGTTGTTAAGGATCGGGTTTCGGTTAGAGACTCGGTTCTCATGACCATAAACGTTTTAGCCGAAAACGTATTTTAACTTCCTTCAAGTGATTCTTCTTTTATCCGGATTAGCTTGTGAGGACAGTGTGATTGGGTAGTATAAGTGGCCTTGCGTTTTGCTGTTCATTTATGTCTTCGAATTTGCTTCCTTGTTTTTTGACATGCTTAACTTGTGTTAACGTTGAATTTATGTGGTAGTGATTATAGTTTTATAACTAGTTTGCCCTTAAGGGGGTAGTGACCCCACTAGGTTAACCCTAGCCTTGCAGGTTTAGTGGACTAAAAACCTTAGGGTATATCTTGCCGGGTAAGGAGTGATGTGACATAGATTGTAACGTATTTTGGTGGATTAGTTTTACCTTTGGAGTTGCAAGGAGTCTAAGTTATTATTATTATTTTCACCCTTATAAGACCTTAATTCAAAGGACAAGGTTTTGTGACTTGTTTTGACCTTAAGTACTATGTGCTTCTTCCTTGATGAATTCTATTATATTTGAATTGTTGGACATCGATTCTCTTTCTTTTATTTCACCTCTTATGCCTTGTGTGATCCAACTTTACTTGGTTTAGTTTCGTAAACATCGTTTTACCTTTCTTCGAAATTCTTTTAACCTATTTACCTTGGTAAATGTTTTATTCAATTGTTTCGTCAAGTTTCCACTACTTAGGGTTCTCGAACCTCGGGGACGAAGTTCCTTCCTAAGAGAGTAGGGATGTAATACCCGTATATTTTAAGATTCAGATTTGTTGAGTCTAATGATTTTGTTAGTAAAATTTGATGTAAATAATTAATTATTTTAATTTCGATTCGGTTTATGGATTTATCGACGATTTTGAATTCATAATTGAACGTAATTAATCACTTTCAAGAAGCGATATTTTATTGATGTTTTAATCATTTGAATGTAATATTTTCGGGAAGTTTAAATTAAACATATTTTCCGAACTTATTTAAGAACTCATTTTGAAATTAATCTTCTTCCGTTCTGCGCCTTTTAGGTTGCGGGAAACCGATTTCGGAAAATATTAAAATTAGTCTTGATTTGTTGGAATTTGACTCAAACATTTTATTATAGGTTTCTAAATATTATTCCGGGTCTTATAATGTATTTCCATAAATAATATAAATCTTTACATTCAATGGTAAATCCTTCCCAAAAATGTTTCTGAAGTACCTTATATATATATATATCTTTTTATTAATTTTAAGCCTTCGGATCTTCTCAAAATAGATTTTCGATAAATAAATTTTGATTAGATTCTCCCAGTATAAATCTTTGATATTTAGTATTTAATTTGAACTTATACCTCAGGCACAATAATCCCTAGTTCGTCCCTAAGGGGGTAGTTAGGTTAAGTATAGCTATCGATGCATTAATATAGAAGATTAGAATGCCCCAACCCCAACCCTAGAGAGCCGCAGGAGACTTCGGGGACGAAGTCTGTTTTTAAGGGGGTAGTGATGTAATATCCCAAAATCCTAATTTCCGAAATTATGGCCAAATAAGGAATTATTAGGAAAATTAATTATATAAATTTATTTATTAAAATTTAGAGAGTTAATTAAGGTATATTAAGAGGAAAATAATAAAAAAAATTAATTGGAAGAAAATTTGGGTGTTTCTCTAATTAGCATGAAGGTTAAGGAAATTTATCTAAAATAGTCTAAAATAAGCAAAAAGGAATTTATTTAATATTTCATAAATATTAATATTATAAACAACCCAAAAATACCCCAATTTACCCATAAGTTATTTTATTTAATTTTCCCATCCTATTTATTACCTATTTTCCCCTCTTTTTCCCTTTTTCTCCCTCCTCTTCTTTTTTTTCTTTCTTCTCCCCCGGCTGGGCCAGCCCACCGGCCCAGACCCCTCGCCTCCCCTCTCCCTTCGCGCGAGCCCAGGCCCTGGCCTCTCCTTCCTCCTTTCCGCCCGCGGCCCAGCGTCGCGCGACGCCAACTGCTGCGCGCCCCATACGCCGCGTTTTACCCTCATAAATGTCGAAACGCCGCGCCTCAATTAATGGCCTTATAGCCATTGCCAAACGGGCAACGCGACGCGGCGCTTTGTCGCCCATAACGTCGAAACGCCGCGTTCGACTTGCGGACTTAATAAACCACGCCGAACCGGCCGGTTCCCCTCCTCTTTTCTTTTCCCTGGACCACCGGTCCACCCTGCCATCTTCTTCTTCTTCGACCTGCCCCCCCGACCTGCAATCGACCTGCAAGTCGATTTCGCCGGCAGCCACCAACCCGATCGTCCTTCCCTGCCTCTCTCCCGTCGCTTTCTTTCTTTTTTCGGCCCGACCAAGTCCTTCTCTCCCTTTTCCGCGTGCCCTTCTCCTTCCTTTCTTCTTCCCTGTCCCCGACCCAGCCTGCCATGGCAGACCTGCACCGCCTGCCATCGGCCGGCCACCTGCACCCCTGCCCCGCGTGCCACCTCCCTCCCTTCGTCGTTTTCCTTCCCCCTGGCCTATAAATACCCCCTCCCGAACGGCCAACAGCAAGTCCTCCCGTTGGACCTTGCTGAAACCCTGTTCCGCCGCCGCCGGAACAGACACCATTTCTACCGCCTCTAGCCACCGCCGAAACCACCTCTCCCCACCGTTATCATCCTTGCAACGCCCTCTACGAAACCAGACCACCAGCACCCTTTCCCTTGCCCTGCACGTGCCGCCATAGCTGTGCAAAAATCCTAACCCGAAACCACCACCTCCAGCCTTCGCCGCCCTTGCGCCGCCTCCCACCGCCAGCCCGGCCGCCATCAGGGCCTCTTCCACCCTCCAAAATTCCCAGCAGACCTCCCTCTACCCTCCCCTACCTTCGATTTCCCTTGCCTCCCTCTCCTCCTTCCTCCCCCATCTTCCACCTCTCTCCACCACCCTCGGCCGCCGCCGTCGCCGCCGCCCCTTGCCACGCCACCACCCTCATTCCACTCCCCTTCACCTGCTGATTCTTCCCCCACCTCAAACTTCCTCTCTTCTCCTCCCATCTAACCACCACCTTGATCTTTTCCCTTCTCTTCCTCCTCCACCGCCGCCGCCGCCACGCGCCGCCGCCGGACCACCACCGACCCTAGGTGGTTCTCCACCCATCCAAACCCTAACCCCCTTTTTATATAGCTGCTACTATTTTCTACTAATATTAATACTAATATACTTATTATTACTATTATTATTATTACTTTTATTATTATTATTACTTTTATTATTATTATTATTAGTATTAGTATTATTATTATTACCATTATTATTGTCCTCATTATTATTAATGTTCTTGTTTCTTACTAATACTAACATCTCTTTTAAACCCTAAAGTATATTATACTTAACTTTGGTCTTATTTTTATGAGTATTAGTATTAACATTATTATTATTATTATTCTATTATCCTTACTATGGTTATTATTAGTATTGCTTAGCCTTAATTGGTTGTGCTATTGTGATTATTATTATTATTATTATTATTACTATTATTATTATTATTATTATTATTATTATTACTACTACTGTTATTACACTTAACACATTTACCACTATTGTTAATAATAATACTACCTTGTCTTACCCATGTTACTTAACTCAACCTAGTAAATATCATTTGGTTGTTAACTAAGAAGAGTACTTGAACCTTATTACCATACCATTTAACATTAACCCTAACCCTATTACTATGACACTATTATCAGCTATTATTATTATTACTACTATCACTACCTTATTGTTGTAATCAAAAGCATTTAAACCCTTTTATTATTCAAGAATATACAAATATTGTCATTATCACCCTTAGGAATAGTTACTTGTAATATTGTGACCTTATAATAATATTATTTTGAATATGACACCATTAATAGACTTAGCCTTAAAAAAAAGGCTAGGGTTTCTCTTACTATAAACATTAGTGTCATGAGTATTAGTTTTATTATTATTATTATTATCATTATTTTTCTATAGTTAACATGAACATTATTATTATAAGAATAGGGCTAATGGGGCTAATAATATAAGTGTAACAATAGGTATTAAAAATAAGCATATTTTAACTACTAATATTTAGTATACTAATTCTAAAGTAAAAACCCTAGTTTTTGTATAAAACCCTTTTTAGTAATAAAAACCCTAACCTTAAACTAAAATGAGGTTTGATAGTAATTATAGGGGAAACTAATACTTAGCATTTTTCCCTTTTATAGGTAACCCCGACCAAAGCCTTAAGGAGTTAGAGGAGCGTGCTCCAAGCCCGGCGTCGCCTTAGGTAAGGACGATGCTAATGGCCTTATGCTATGTGTGACATTGATGTGTTGAATGTTGTGTATGCCATGCTATGTCATGTATTGTATGATTTGTGGATAACTTGTTTTATATGTAGCGCAGCTTGGAGATTGAGGTATGTTGTTTGTGCTTCCATGACATGAGCATGACGTTTATATGTATGATGTTTACGACGTATTATGCTATGGCCCTCTAGGACATGCATGTTAGGATAAATGGTAGTATGAGTTGGGAACCATCATGGGGGTCTTGAAGTTTGTATGGTGGGATTAGGGTTTGAATGGTGGCATCAATGCTCGCATGTTGGTACAAATGATTTCATAGTGGTATTAATGGTTTATGGCGGTATTTGGGTTCGTATGGTGGTATTGTGACTTTATGGAGGTATTAATGTTGGATGGGGGTATTTGTGATTTTATGGGGTATTAATGGGGTACGATGTTATTTGTGATTTTATGGAGGTATTAGTGTTGTACGGTGGCATTAGGGTTCGCATGGTGGTATTAGGGTTTGTATGATGGTATTTATGATTTTGTGGTGGTATTAATGTTGTATGGTGGTATTAATGGTTGCATGGTGGTAATCATGATTGCACGGTGGTATTAGGGTTTGTATAGTGGTATTATGGTTGGTATGGTGGTATTATGATTCGCATGGTGGTATTAGGGTTGTATGGGGGTATTAATGATTACATGGTGGTATTAATGGCCTAAGGAGTAGGGGTTGAGAGTGAGAATTCACTTATATAAAGGATGAGTATGGGTTTTCTAAAGGAGGGAGGTTACTTGTTGAAGAAGTAAAGTGCTAGGGTTTGGTGCAGCCAACTAGGGTTGGCGTGGTCGATTAGGGTTTGAGTGGCCAACTAGGGTTTTGTTGGTCACATATGAACTTGGGAGATAAAGAAATACACTTGGGGAATTTCCTAATAAAGAATGAGGTGCGAGATAGAGAATAACGTAGCGTTTGGGTAAGTAAGAAAGAGTTGGGCCACATAGGTCCGATTAGGGTATCTGAGGAGGAACCCTAGAGGGATGAGAACATGCAGAGGCGATATCATATGTGTTGGGATGGCCTATATCCTTGGGGTTTGTGTCTTACTATATGCTACTTTACCTAAGTCTACGGGGGATGGATGTCGGGTGTGAGAAGAGGTGCGAGTCTCAAAATATGGGACGGTCCATCTGGAGGGAAAAGAGATAGAGTATCAACCGCATGCATGTCAAGGGTGCGACGTGATTCAATAAGATACGGATAAGACACTAATCATGTAAAGTGAAAGATTGTTGAGCCGAGCCCAGACCGGTCCACCGGCAAATAATAGTGGCCAGGAGCCGGGGTGCCCTGGAGACCGGTCCACCGGCAAATAATAGTGGTCAAGAGCGTTCTGCCCTGAGTGTATACTTCCGGTCCACCGGCTATAATAGTGGGGGATTTCGTGCTCGACAAACCGAAGTAAGTAAGTTAAACCATGGGAAATACACTAAGCACTTACACCGAAACATCATGTGATTCGGGGCCAGACGGTCCACCGGCAAATAATAGTGGCCAGGAGCAATTTGCCCTGGAGACCGGTCCACCGGCAAATAATAGTGGTCAGGAGCGTTCTGCCCTGAGTATATACTTTCCGGTCCACCGGCTATAATAGTGGGGTTCCCGCAATCATATGAACTATTAAAGAATGTGTGTGGATTGAACATGCTGTTAATGAAAATAAGGAAAATACACTAAGTACTTACAGTGAAACACCATGTGAGTCGGGGCCAGACCGGTCCACCGGCAAATAATAGTGGCCAGGAGCGTTCTGCCCTGGAGACCGGTCCGCCGGCAAATAATAGTGGTCAGGAGCGTTCTGCCCTGAGTGTATACTTTCCGGTCCACCGGCTATAATAGTGGGGTTCTCGCACTCACATGGACTACTAAAGAATATGCGTGAAATGGACATATTATTAATGAGGATAAAGAATAAATCATCGGAACATACTCAGGCCTTATCTTGTGTGTTATCGCATGTTGCCTATGTGAATGTGCTATGAATGCTATGTGGTATGATTGTATGCTTGGCCTTAGCGCACCAGCGTCCTTACTCAGTATTGGACCCGTACTGATACTACCTTGATTGACTGGGTCCTGTGATGATCCACCAATGGTGGGGAGCAGACCTCCTATGCAGGTTTCATCGATTACTAATTTGGGTGGAAGGCTTGACTTGAGTGAGTAGGTGATCCGGATACTAACCCTTTCTGGGAATTGCTTTGTTAGCTATATTTTGTATTACGTTTCATGTTTTAAAAGGAAAAAAATATTATGGGGTTGTAATCCTAAAGCGTATTCAAACTTCTATTGGACTTATATCTTATTAATGATTTATGATAATGTCGTTTTGCGTTTTATGATACTTTGTGCTTATTGACGATCGGATTTAGCCTTAGCACTTAGTACCGGAACGGTAGAATGAACGGTCTGGTACTAAGTGTGGCGGTAATACCCCCAAGTTTACAGTTTTAAATTTTTTTCGCTTCCGCTAAACCTTTGATTTAAACGAAATTTTTCAGTAGTAAATTTGGGGGTGTTACAAGTTGGTATCAGAGCGGTTGGTCCTCCGGCCACGCTCGTTTTCGAAAGTAAATTTTGTTTTCGGACTTGGTATTTGATTTTGAAGTGTGTTTTGACCGCTCCTATAATTTTTTTTTTTTGAAACTTTTTAAGATGATACCACGAGCTGGTATCAAACCTTTTGGTTGTTAAGGATCGGGTTTCGGTTAGAGACTCGGTTCTCATGACCATAAACGTTTTAGCCGAAAACGTATTTTAACTTCCTTCAAGTGATTCTTCTTTTATCCGGATTAGCTTGTGAGGACAGTGTGATTGGGTAGTATAAGTGGCCTTGCGTTTTGCTGTTCATTTATGTCTTCGAATTTGCTTCCTTGTTTTTTGACATGCTTAACTTGTGTTAACGTTGAATTTATGTGGTAGTGATTATAGTTTTATAACTAGTTTGCCCTTAAGGGGGTAGTGACCCCACTAGGTTAACCCTAGCCTTGCAGGTTTAGTGGACTAAAAACCTTAGGGTATATCTTGCCGGGTAAGGAGTGATGTGACATAGATTGTAACGTATTTTGGTGGATTAGTTTTACCTTTGGAGTTGCAAGGAGTCTAAGTTATTATTATTATTTTCACCCTTATAAGACCTTAATTCAAAGGACAAGGTTTTGTGACTTGTTTTGACCTTAAGTACTATGTGCTTCTTCCTTGATGAATTCTATTATATTTGAATTGTTGGACATCGATTCTCTTTCTTTTATTTCACCTCTTATGCCTTGTGTGATCCAACTTTACTTGGTTTAGTTTCGTAAACATCGTTTTACCTTTCTTCGAAATTCTTTTAACCTATTTACCTTGGTAAATGTTTTATTCAATTGTTTCGTCAAGTTTCCACTACTTAGGGTTCTCGAACCTCGGGGACGAAGTTCCTTCCTAAGAGAGTAGGGATGTAATACCCCGTATATTTTAAGATTCAGATTTGTTGAGTCTAATGATTTTGTTAGTAAAATTTGATGTAAATAATTAATTATTTTAATTTCGATTCGGTTTATGGATTTATCGACGATTTTGAATTCATAATTGAACGTAATTAATCACTTTCAAGAAGCGATATTTTATTGATGTTTTAATCATTTGAATGTAATATTTTCGGGAAGTTTAAATTAAACATATTTTCCGAACTTATTTAAGAACTCATTTTGAAATTAATCTTCTTCCGTTCTGCGCCTTTTAGGTTGCGGGAAACCGATTTCGGAAAATATTAAAATTAGTCTTGATTTGTTGGAATTTGACTCAAACATTTTATTATAGGTTTCTAAATATTATTCCGGGTCTTATAATGTATTTCCATAAATAATATAAATCTTTACATTCAATGGTAAATCCTTCCCAAAAATGTTTCTGAAGTACCTTATATATATATATATCTTTTTATTAATTTTAAGCCTTCGGATCTTCTCAAAATAGATTTTCGATAAATAAATTTTGATTAGATTCTCCCAGTATAAATCTTTGATATTTAGTATTTAATTTGAACTTATACCTCAGGCACAATAATCCCTAGTTCGTCCCTAAGGGGGTAGTTAGGTTAAGTATAGCTATCGATGCATTAATATAGAAGATTAGAATGCCCCAACCCCAACCCTAGAGAGCCGCAGGAGACTTCGGGGACGAAGTCTGTTTTTAAGGGGGTAGTGATGTAATATCCCAAAATCCTAATTTCCGAAATTATGGCCAAATAAGGAATTATTAGGAAAATTAATTATATAAATTTATTTATTAAAATTTAGAGAGTTAATTAAGGTATATTAAGAGGAAAATAATAAAAAAAATTAATTGGAAGAAAATTTGGGTGTTTCTCTAATTAGCATGAAGGTTAAGGAAATTTATCTAAAATAGTCTAAAATAAGCAAAAAGGAATTTATTTAATATTTCATAAATATTAATATTATAAACAACCAAAAATACCCCAATTTACCCATAAGTTATTTTATTTAATTTTCCCATCCTATTTATTACCTATTTTCCCCTCTTTTTCCCTTTTTCTCCCTCCTCTTCTTTTTTTTCTTTCTTCTCCCCCGGCTGGGCCAGCCCACCGGCCCAGACCCCTCGCCTCCCCTCTCCCTTCGCGCGAGCCCAGGCCCTGGCCTCTCCTTCCTCCTTTCCGCCCGCGGCCCAGCGTCGCGCGACGCCAACTGCTGCGCGCCCCATACGCCGCGTTTTACCCTCATAAATGTCGAAACGCCGCGCCTCAATTAATGGCCTTATAGCCATTGCCAAACGGGCAACGCGACGCGGCGCTTTGTCGCCCATAACGTCGAAACGCCGCGTTCGACTTGCGGACTTAATAAACCACGCCGAACCGGCCGGTTCCCCTCCTCTTTTCTTTTCCCTGGACCACCGGTCCACCCTGCCATCTTCTTCTTCTTCGACCTGCCCCCCCCGACCTGCAATCGACCTGCAAGTCGATTTCGCCGGCAGCCACCAACCCGATCGTCCTTCCCTACCTCTCTCCCGTCGCTTTCTTTCTTTTTTCGGCCCGACCAAGTCCTTCTCTCCCTTTTCCGCGTGCCCTTCTCCTTCCTTTCTTCTTCCCTGTCCCCGACCCAGCCTGCCATGGCAGACCTGCACCGCCTGCCATCGGCCGGCCACCTGCACCCCTGCCCGCGTGCCACCTCCCTCCCTTCGTCGTTTTCCTTCCCCTGGCCTATAAATACCCCTCCCGAACGGCCAACAGCAAGTCCTCCCGTTGGACCTTGCTGAAACCCTGTTCCGCCGCCGCCGGAACAGACACCATTTCTACCGCCTCTAGCCACCGCCGAAACCACCTCTCCCCACCGTTATCATCCTTGCAACGCCCTCTACGAAACCAGACCACCAGCACCCTTTCCCTTGCCCTGCACGTGCCGCCATAGCTGTGCAAAAATCCTAACCCGAAACCACCACCTCCAGCCTTCGCCGCCCTTGCGCCGCCTCCCACCGCCAGCCCGGCCGCCATCAGGGCCTCTTCCACCCTCCAAAATTCCCAGCAGACCTCCCTCTACCCTCCCTACCTTCGATTTCCCTTGCCTCCCTCTCCTCCTTCCTCCCCCATCTTCCACCTCTCTCCACCACCCTCGGCCGCCGCCGTCGCCGCCGCCCCTTGCCACGCCACCACCCTCATTCCACTCCCCTTCACCTGCTGATTCTTCCCCACCTCAAACTTCCTCTCTTCTCCTCCCATCTAACCACCACCTTGATCTTTTCCCTTCTCTTCCTCCTCCACCGCCGCCGCCGCCGCGCGCCGCCGCCGGACCACCACCGACCCTAGGTGGTTCTCCACCCATCCAAACCCTAACCCCCTTTTTATATAGCTGCTACTATTTTCTACTAATATTAATACTAATATACTTATTATTACTATTATTATTATTACTTTTATTATTATTATTACTTTTATTATTATTATTATTAGTATTAGTATTATTATTATTACCATTATTATTGTCCTCATTATTATTAATGTTCTTGTTTCTTACTAATACTAACATCTCTTTTAAACCCTAAAGTATATTATACTTAACTTTGGTCTTATTTTTATGAGTATTAGTATTAACATTATTATTATTATTATTCTATTATCCTTACTATGGTTATTATTAGTATTGCTTAGCCTTAATTGGTTGTGCTATTGTGATTATTATTATTATTATTATTATTACTATTATTATTATTATTATTATTATTATTACTACTACTGTTATTACACTTAACACATTTACCACTATTGTTAATAATAATACTACCTTGTCTTACCCATGTTACTTAACTCAACCTAGTAAATATCATTTGGTTGTTAACTAAGAAGAGTACTTGAACCTTATTACCATACCATTTAACATTAACCCTAACCCTATTACTATGACACTATTATCAGCTATTATTATTATTACTACTATCACTACCTTATTGTTGTAATCAAAAGCATTTAAACCCTTTTATTATTCAAGAATATACAAATATTGTCATTATCACCCTTAGGAATAGTTACTTGTAATATTGTGACCTTATAATAATATTATTTTGAATATGACACCATTAATAGACTTAGCCTTAAAAAAAAGGCTAGGGTTTCTCTTACTATAAACATTAGTGTCATGAGTATTAGTTTTATTATTATTATTATTATCATTATTTTTCTATAGTTAACATGAACATTATTATTATAAGAATAGGGCTAATGGGGCTAATAATATAAGTGTAACAATAGGTATTAAAAATAAGCATATTTTAACTACTAATATTTAGTATACTAATTCTAAAGTAAAAACCCTAGTTTTTGTATAAAACCCTTTTTAGTAATAAAAACCCTAACCTTAAACTAAAATGAGGTTTGATAGTAATTATAGGGGAAACTAATACTTAGCATTTTCCCCTTTTATAGGTAACCCCGACCAAAGCCTTAAGGAGTTAGAGGAGCGTGCTCCAAGCCCGGCGTCGCCTTAGGTAAGGACGATGCTAATGGCCTTATGCTATGTGTGACATTGATGTGTTGAATGTTGTGTATGCCATGCTATGTCATGTATTGTATGATTTGTGGATAACTTGTTTTATATGTAGCGCAGCTTGGAGATTGAGGTATGTTGTTTGTGCTTCCATGACATGAGCATGACGTTTATATGTATGATGTTTACGACGTATTATGCTATGGCCCTCTAGGACATGCATGTTAGGATAAATGGTAGTATGAGTTGGGAACCATCATGGGGGTCTTGAAGTTTGTATGGTGGGATTAGGGTTTGAATGGTGGCATCAATGCTCGCATGTTGGTACAAATGATTTCATAGTGGTATTAATGGTTTATGGCGGTATTTGGGTTCGTATGGTGGTATTGTGACTTTATGGAGGTATTAATGTTGGATGGGGGTATTTGTGATTTTATGGGGTATTAATGGGGTACGATGTTATTTGTGATTTTATGGAGGTATTAGTGTTGTACGGTGGCATTAGGGTTCGCATGGTGGTATTAGGGTTTGTATGATGGTATTTACGATTTTGTGGTGGTATTAATGTTGTATGGTGGTATTAATGGTTGCATGGTGGTAATCATGATTGCACGGTGGTATTAGGGTTTGTATAGTGGTATTATGGTTGGTATGGTGGTATTATGATTCGCATGGTGGTATTAGGGTTGTATGGGGGTATTAATGATTACATGGTGGTATTAATGGCCTAAGGAGTAGGGGTTGAGAGTGAGAATTCACTTATATAAAGGATGAGTATGGGTTTTCTAAAGGAGGGAGGTTACTTGTTGAAGAAGTAAAGTGCTAGGGTTTGGTGCAGCCAACTAGGGTTGGCGTGGTCGATTAGGGTTTGAGTGGCCAACTAGGGTTTTGTTGGTCACATATGAACTTGGGAGATAAAGAAATACACTTGGGGAATTTCCTAATAAAGAATGAGGTGCGAGATAGAGAATAACGTAGCGTTTGGGTAAGTAAGAAAGAGTTGGGCCACATAGGTCCGATTAGGGTATCTGAGGAGGAACCCTAGAGGGATGAGAACACGCAGAGGCGATATCATATGTGTTGGGATGGCCTATATCCTTGGGGTTTGTGTCTTACTATATGCTACTTTACCTAAGTCTACGGGGGATGGATGTCGGGTGTGAGAAGAGGTGCGAGTCTCAAAATATGGGACGGTCCATCTGGAGGGAAAAGAGATAGAGTATCAACCGCATGCATGTCAAGGGTGCGACGTGATTCAATAAGATACGGATAAGACACTAATCATGTAAAGTGAAAGATTGTTGAGCCGAGCCCAGACCGGTCCACCGGCAAATAATAGTGGCCAGGAGCCGGGGTGCCCTGGAGACCGGTCCACCGGCAAATAATAGTGGTCAAGAGCGTTCTGCCCTGAGTGTATACTTCCGGTCCACCGGCTATAATAGTGGGGGATTTCGTGCTCGACAAACCGAAGTAAGTAAGTTAAACCATGGGAAATACACTAAGCACTTACACCGAAACATCATGTGATTCGGGGCCAGACCGGTCCACCGGCAAATAATAGTGGCCAGGAGCAATTTGCCCTGGAGACCGGTCCACCGGCAAATAATAGTGGTCAGGAGCGTTCTGCCCTGAGTATATACTTTCCGGTCCACCGGCTATAATAGTGGGGTTCCCGCAATCATATGAACTATTAAAGAATGTGTGTGGATTGAACATGCTGTTAATGAAAATAAGGAAAATACACTAAGTACTTACAGTGAAACACCATGTGAGTCGGGGCCAGACCGGTCCACCGGCAAATAATAGTGGCCAGGAGCGTTCTGCCCTGGAGACCGGTCCGCCGGCAAATAATAGTGGTCAGGAGCGTTCTGCCCTGAGTGTATACTTTCCGGTCCACCGGCTATAATAGTGGGGTTCTCGCACTCACATGGACTACTAAAGAATATGCGTGAAATGGACATATTATTAATGAGGATAAAGAATAAATCATCGGAACATACTCAGGCCTTATCTTGTGTGTTATCGCATGTTGCCTATGTGAATGTGCTATGAATGCTATGTGGTATGATTGTATGCTTGGCCTTAGCGCACCAGCGTCCTTACTCAGTATTGGACCCGTACTGATACTACCTTGATTGACTGGGTCCTGTGATGATCCACCAATGGTGGGGAGCAGACCTCCTATGCAGGTTTCATCGATTACTAATTTGGGTGGAAGGCTTGACTTGAGTGAGTAGGTGATCCGGATACTAACCCTTTATGGGAATTGCTTTGTTAGCTATATTTTGTATTACGTTTCATGTTTTAAAAGGAAAAAAAATATTATGGGGTTGTAATCCTAAAGCGTATTCAAACTTCTATTGGACTTATATCTTATTAATGATTTATGATAATGTCGTTTTGCGTTTTATGATACTTTGTGCTTATTGACGATCGGATTTAGCCTTAGCACTTAGTACCGGAACGGTAGAATGAACCGGTCTGGTACTAAGTGTGGCGGTAATACCCCCAAGTTTACAGTTTTAAATTTTTTTCGCTTCCGCTAAACCTTTGATTTAAACGAAATTTTTCAGTAGTAAATTTGGGGGTGTTACACATATAATGACCCAAATTTTGTAAACTCTTATCCTATCAGGATTTATATGATTTTAAAATAAAGTTATAATTCTTACATGATTTGTTACATCCTCTAAAGATTTTAAAACTATGATTATGTTTCTAAAATGTTATGTTCTATATTTTTTATAATCTTGAGTCTCATGAGGCTTATAAGTCAATTATTGCTATCAAAATTATCCTAAATCATTCTAACATTTCCATGTTTTTTTTTCTTTTTTGAGCCTCCCGGTCATGTTTAAAATTATAAACATAGATCATGACAAAAAGTATAATTCACTATTTGCTTTATGTTTGTTTGCATTTTATGCCCCATTTTAGCCTTTTCACTTATAAAAAAATTATATCACTTAGCGATTTTTTTTATGTGTTTGAGTTAAAGATAGTTTTAAAATATTTTACTTTTTTTTTTATAATTTGCTATTTTTTGACATGATCATTTATTGAATCTCGTCTTTTTCTTATTCGATCTATTTAATAACTGTGCAACTTAAGCTAAAATATTTATTCCTACCAATATATCATCTTAACCATTAACATAAATTAGCATATGCACTTTAGTTTCACTTTTCATGCCACACGTGTTTAATAATGAATATTTTCTTATATTCCTAATCATTGCCTATCATTATTACCCATTGACTCTTGTTAAACCTACCTAAATGTCCAGTTTACCATCTCATACTATCCCACACATCTTATGGCTTCAATATTCTTTTCTTGATTTCATGAAACTCTCATGTACAATCCTCCTCAATTGCACCTCCCTTGGTTGGATTTTGATTTGCAAATATTCCTTCCATCATAATATATATTCCCTTTTGACCAATTAACACCAATAAAGTGTGATTATCCCCCATTTCCTCCCTTCTTCTCGTGACATAACCTTCCCAGTACTACCAATTATCTTTTGAATTTATCTTATAAACATTCCCCCTTGATTGAATAATATCATCCCATGCATTCCCTATTCATTACACTTATCAACTCCTCCCCCAACCACACCACAATACCCACCACCCATCCCTTATTTATTTCTCTTTGTCCATGGCAATACAACCCCTACGTGTGCTCCATATGCAATGTGAATTGTGGCATTCAAAGCCCTTCATTCACTTGAACCCAATTTTCCACACATCATAAATCCACGTGCATAATCCATAATCACTCAGTTTTCATATGTAGTCTATTTGTGTGCATGTGTGAGTCCTTATACATCATCAACCCCTTATCTCTTTCTACATTATCTTTTAAAACATCATCATCCTATCCCTCGACTTTTTTTTTTCAATCCTCAAGATATTTCCTTCGTTGATACTCAAACTTCAAGCTTCATAAACTCAAACAACACTTATATTTAGCTAATTAGTGTTGTTAATTAAACAAAAGGGAGTTAAATCCTAGTTAGGGTGAGGTTTTCCTTATCCATTCTACCAATTTTCAAGTATCATAAGATCATTCATAATATTCTTCAAGGGTAGTATAACCTTCTCATTTGGTTTTAATTCCTTTTATTTTAATTTTCACTCTAACATGATTCTTACAATGTTTTATTCGATTTTAATGGTCTTTTCAATGTATTTTTGGGTCTTATACCTTGAAAAGGGTTTTTCCATATATCAAGGCATTTTATTTACTTATAATTAAAAATAAAATCTAGTTTTTTTGTGATAAAATAGGGTTTTTGCTAATATCACATGCATCTCGTTGAATCTTGGTATTTTATATTTGATTTGGTATATTCTTCATGACGACTTTGTAAAATGGGTCATATGATGTTATTTTTTGTTGGTAATATTTTTCCATCATTGTAATAAAAATAATAATAATGATAAATATTATAAGTTGTTATGTGAAGCCTTTAACACAAAAATAATTAAGGAAAATATGAAATTGGTGTTTTCGAGACCACCAAATTTGGGGCAACTTTCATGTAAAAACTAAAGTTGTCAGATTTTATGACGCAAATAATGTGTCTTATGAAATCTTAATATGTCTATTTTCTAATGCACCTTTTGAATCTCAAAAATATTAAGTGTGTAAAAGATTATGGCTAACATCCCATAATTGTGCAAAGTCGTAAAAGTATGTCATATTTGGTTTAGGCATAGGTTTATGGCAAATTTGGGAAATATGCTTGTGTTTTGTTAAATTTAATGATTCAATGAGATTTATTGGCATTTTTAGATGTAAGTGGATGAATAAGATTTTGTCATTCGGGTTAATATAACTTGGGTTTTGATTGATTAAAGTTTGAGAAAGTTTAATAAAAATATGATAAGTGTTCTTGATGTTCATCACATTCTTCATGAATATTTGAAGTGTTCTTCATGAAATATTTAACAATCATTATAAGTATGGTTAGTAAGGAATTGATTATATTTATCTGGGGTTAATTGAGGTTTAACCATACTTAGATCTAAAATGAACATATTAACCTTAAAATGGTAAAGTGTCGAATATGTGAGCACCGGGAGTAAAAATTTAACCATTGACCCTTAGTTTTGACCTTGACAATTACCTGAAGTATGATTGTTGACCATTGGATATGAATAGTATTTTTTCCTATAAAAATGGCATACAACCTTATCTTGATATTTCAAGCTTATATGTATCATGTATTTTGGTCCATTTGAACATAAATTGGTTGTTTTGAGTTATAAGTGGTTCTTTTGGAATATTTAATCAATATAGTTATAAGTTAAGTGTGTCACCTGTAAACACTTATGTGTTAGTTTCGTGTCACTTGTAAACACTTATGCGTTACTTTGGTGTCACCTAAAAATACTTATATAAAATTTTAGTGTAATATATAAAAACTTGTTGTTTGATATGTGATATGAGTTTGGTGTTAGCTATAAACATTATGTTATGTTAGGTGTTGGCATATGAAACATACGTCGTGGCTTATATTGTTTCCATGTTCGGTTTTAGACACAAGAGTATATAAATGGCTATATGAGATAGCTTTGTAGATGACATATAGGTTTTGGTCTCCTAGAGTTAGTATTGGTTTAGCTTTGGACATGACCTTCGGGTTTCAGTTTACTAGCTATAACTTTGGGAATTGCCTATGAATTTTAGTCTCTTAACTTTTGTATGATTTAGTTGTGGACACGACTTATGGTTCTCGATCTCCTATCAACCATACAAGCATTGTTATGCGTTGTTTCTTGGTTGGGATAGCTACGGTTGTATGTTCTCCTAGTACTGTTTGGAGTTGCACATTCCCTTAAGGTTCTACTTAATCTTTTAGATGGGATTGAATATCCTCTTGGTACTATTTGGGGTTTGGCATTCCCCTAAGAGCCTACTCAACGTTTTAGAGGGGGTTGAATATCCCCATAATGTAATATCCCAAATTGAGCGGAGTGTTATAAGGATTGATTTGGCTACTTATATCAACATGATATACCATCCTTTTGGCGATTCCATCATAAGAACTCCACAGTTAAACGTGTTGGCCGTGGAGCAATTTTAGGATGGGCGACCCTCCTAGGAAGTTTCATAAATTTTCTAAAAATTTATCAGGAAGTATATGAGTGAGGACAAAGCGTGCTAAAAGGAATCGTGTTGATCTGTGGGGCCAGCCGATCAATCATAAAGCACTCCAAGGTAGCCCCCGTATAGTCGTATCGACTCGGCGTATTACACATAATCCTATTTGGGGTCGAGTATTTCTCTAAAAGCTAATCATTATTTTAGATGGGGCTAAGAATTCCTCTCAGAGCTTAATTGGGTTTGAGCATCCTTGAGAACCTATTCGAGGACCAAAAACCCCTTGGTTTTGTTTAATATTCTTTGGACACATTATTCAAAGTCCTTTGTCTTATTTTTTTAAATAACATTATCTTTTGGATGTGTGTAGCAAACCCATGTGTGCTTCGTTAAGAGATTACATGCTATTATCTTTTCTACGATGCTCAAAAGTGCTGTCATGAGTAAATGTAATATGCGCGAGAGCATGCTACTATATGAATAGGGTTTTGAGTGCTCGTAAAAGCTATATTTCACTGAGTATATAATCATATTAATGCCTTTTGTGGCATTAGTTAGTCCTAGCACATTGAGAGATTAGTTAGCCTAGTTATATGGGCACTCCATTATTGTGAAACCTTATTTGGGGGGAGTAAAGCTAGTTCGTGTATAGGCTACTCACACTTATTTCCATCCACTATTTCCTTATATACAATTTTATAGCATAGGTTCTAAATTTTAAATGTTTAACGTGGTCTGGTTATGTTTTGATATCTTGCATTAAAAGATTTTCCTTTCACTTTTATTCATTGTTTAGTAAGTTTTTATATTAGTTTAGAACTGGGTATCAACCGCACTTGTTTTTTGAGGTATACGAGTATATTTATCCTTGCAATCAACATAGGCTAAGTAGTATTTGTACATTTATCGTGCCGGATGTGGTGGTAACATTCTGTATTTTCTATTATGCTTCCACAAACTCTTTTCCAAACCAACATTGTTTTGTGGTAAAAATAGGGTTGTTGCAATGCACCTACTTCCTCACTAGTAATAACTGTAACCTACCATGGTTATGTCTCATGTGCCACCATATTGGTTAGAGTATTTACAATAACTTCCCCTGTTATATTATAGTTTTGGAAGGTAGAAGAAATTGGCAGTTGAAGCCTAAAGCTTCTCATCCCAATTAATATGTTTACGTTTGATGCATAGAGAAGTATTTTGATGGTTGAGGCATAAAGATTTCATGTCTCATAAACCTAAATACGATGTAGAAGATCAATCTATTTGATTGAAATACTATTATACATTTTATTTTAAGGGTGAATTATTTAAAAAAAATGCATGATATAAGCTCAAGTTTTCATAAATGAATGATATAACCTTGAGTTCAAGGGTTACACACCAGATGTTTCTACAACTATAGTAACCATTAACTTTCCCTCATAATTCAAAAAATTCAAAATTTAGCCCTTAAAAATGACAATTTCCTCCCTAATGCATCTCATTCCCTCGATATGCCTTCTAGGTCTCCCCTCTATTTTCTTAGATAAAAATAAAATAAAATGCCCCAATGATTTTTCGTCCTAATTTATAACCTTCCGCTCCATTCCGAATGCAATAAAGTGTCTAAAATACCCTCAACTTATGAAATAAAAATAAAAATGTTTGGCTTAATTGTACACTTCCTTCCCTTACATTTAATAGACTCTCTACTTCCACATCCTTATACACACACCATACACTCCATTCCCTCCTTTTGATATGTTCTATCCCCTTTATCTTTGACATTTCCAAAATCTCTTAATTAAGTATCAATAAATCACCAACACTTGGAGCAATGCAGGAAAAATGAGGTATGAATAGGAAATGATGTCTGCTGAAATCTGCTTCCAAGAGAGAGGAGGAGCTTGTCTGTTCAACACTTGAATAAAGGGGTAGGTGGTTGAGTGCGTGACAAAAATTACGTGTAAGAGTTATGGCAACCCAATAGGAGAACAAATATGTCCACAAGTAGGCGAAGTCAAGTTCAAGTACAAGAAAGGCAAGTGGAGAATGTTGGGCGTAAGAAAAACAAAATAACATAAGTAGCATAGGTAGGAAGTAACTTTATTTCAAATTTTGGTTCAATGAATGAAACACTAGTCAATATACAAAATTTGATCATGGAAGTGCAGGGAATAAATTTCGTGGGTGGATAATAATTTTAGAATTTATAGATTATTTTGAATTGTGGACAGATCAATAAAGAAGTTTAAATTAAGAAAAATATCAAATAAGTCATAGTATTATAAAAAATTATGGAAAGCCTTAAAATCTTATTATAAACTCACATGTGAATTTTAATGCGTTTAAAACAATGCTTGATATATAAATACCGACCCAACGCTAAATTGCCAAGTTTACAAGGTAATTTAAAAAAAAATAAAAAATATTCCTAAAAATACAAAAATTTCTAAATCCTTCTACTCTATCATTTCCAACCTAAATGTAAATTTTCATAATTTTTAATAGATACTTAATACGAGTTTTAGTTATCATACCTTCTTAATTACATATTTTGCATATAAATTTTAAAAGGGGCAAACATTATAAACAAATTAAACCAAAATTTCTAGATTTATATTTTAACCCATTTATAACCCAAATAAATTTTACAATAATATTTTTTAAAGTGCAACTCAAAAGTTTATGGATATAAATAAGATTTTATAAGTAAAGTGTAACACCCCAAAATTCACTAATTTTTTGTTTTAAACGGAAGCAATTAAGATATAAACACTTAAAACCTGTGAATTCTGGGAATGTTACCGCCACACTTAGTACCAGACCGGTTCTCTCCGACCGTTCCAGTACCAAGTGCTAAGGCTAAGAAAAGATTTACGTTAAATTCAAATTAACAATTCATAAAAGAATTCGAAAGATCATACAATAAAATCATAGTACGCATAAACGTTTATTAACACTTTTAAATTCCAAATAGAAATACATTTAAACAAGATAAAACCCGATGGGTCAAATTCCGGATTGCCTATTCACTCAAGTCAGGCCTGCCACCCCAAAACAGTCTCCGATCTTAAACCTGCACAAGAGGTATGCTCCCCACCATCAGTGGATCATCACAGGACCCATCAACCAAGGTAGTATCAGTACGGGTCCAGTACTGAGTAAGGTGACTTGATTACTAAGGCCAACACATAAACACATAAGCCATGCAGAAAAATAGAAGAACACAATCATAAATGCATATGATCAACTAGGTAAAAGTACAAAGGTCCAATTGTAGTCCAGATTAATCATTTAATTGATCTCTTATCAGAATTCGATTCACACCATGCCTTTTTATCAAGTCCATGTGAGCACATAAACACCCCACTATTATTGCCGGTGGGCCGGTCACTTGCGGGACAAAGTCCACACCACTATTATTCGCCGGTGGATCGGTCACTTGCGGGACAAAGTCCTCACCACTATTCCTTACCGGTGGATCGGCTGGTTCCTGCTCACATGGTGTTCCACTGTAAATAATTAGTACCTTTTAAATGTTTTGGCAACTATGTTTTCTTTTTATTGAGCTCGAGTCACCCCACTATTATTTCCGGTGGGCCGGACACTTGCGGGACAAAGTCCTCACCACTATTATTACCGGTGGATCGGTCACACATAGGGTTAAACCCTAACCACTATTCCTCACCGGTGGATCGGCTGGACCCGGCTCAATAATCTTCCACTTTAAATGATTAGTGTCTTAAGTATCTTATTCAAAGGCTTTCACCATAGACATGCATAAATCTTCACACATCATAATTACACTTTAATCACCATATACACATGATAACACCAGAAACCCTAATCAAACACCACATACCCTAATTAACCATAACAAACCATGGTCAACCACTCCAAACCCTAATTCAGTCACCTCCATACCCTTATAATGTCTTACGTATTATTTTTCACCCAAAACATTCAAACACCCAAATAACTCTTCTACTTCATCCCTTACATCCCAAATCAACTTTTCACACGTAAATTTAATACCCATGCAGACATTAATATCCCCATGCACACCTTCGAACCTTTTTCATGCAAACCCTAAAATTCCACGTGAAACCCTAAATTCAATCATGCAAACCTTAATACCACCATACAACTATAATTACCACCATACAAATCTTAATATCATCATACAAACCCTAATACCAACATACATCCATTAATACCACCAGGTAAACCCTAGATTCCGTCATACAAAACCATAAATTCAATCCAACCAAAACTAAAGATTCACTCATACCAAACCCTAAATTCAAACCATAAAGATTCTTCCATACCAAACCCTAAATTCAAGCCATAAAGATTCTTCCACATAAAATTATAAATTAGAATCTCCCAAGGAAAACTATAAATTGAATTCCCCCAAGCAAATCATAAATTAGATTCCCCCATATAATATCATAATTTACATTTTCCCAAATAACATCATGAATTAGATTCTCCCAAACAAGTTATAAATTAACTCTCCCAATCAAATCATAACTTAAATTATCCCATATAATATTATAAATTACATTTTTTCAAATAACATCATGAATTAGATTCTCCCAAACAAATTATAAATTAACTCTCCCAATCAAATCATAACTTAAATTCTCCCATATAATATTATAAATTACATTCTCCCAAATAACATCATAAACTAAATTCTCCCAAACAAATTATAAATTAACTCTCCCAATCAAATCATAACTTAAATTCTCCCATATAATATTATAAATTACATTCTCCCAAATAACATCATAAACTAAATTCTCTCAAACAAACCATAATTTAATTCTCCCAATCAATCATAAATTAAATTATCCCATATAATATCATAAATTAAATTCTCCTAAATAGCATCATAAACTAGATTATTCCTTATAAAACCATAAAATTTAGGTCAACTCACTTCCCTTAGTCAACTTCTTTCCCCATCCTCCTTTTTCATTCTTCCTCTCACACAAACCACATCGACTTCCTCACATACACAACACATATCATCATACATAATTAATACATATACCATGCATAACATACTTCAACTCCAAGTCATACCACATATAAAATATTTAATTATAATAAACATTAGATACATAACATGCGAAACACATAATACACATAAGCACATAAAAGGCATTAGCACTCCTTACCTAAAACGACACCGGTCTTGGAGCACGCTCCTACGCCTCCTTAGGGTTTTGACTAGTTTTACCTATTATGACAGGAAAGCTAAAATTAGACTCTCTCCTATCAAAATAATATTAAACACTAATTTAATATAAGACTAGTTTTTTTTTGATAAAATAATAATAACAAAAATACCAAAATAATATCAATATTAATATTAATAAGAATAATAAAAATATTAGGAATAATAATAAAAAGGCATTACTCAAAAATAAAGTGAAATAAGGGGTTCGGACCCTTTACCAAAATAATACTAAAAAGATTATTTGTAAATTAAATAACCCAATTCAGAAATAATAATAATAATAATAATAGTAATAATAATAATAATAATGATAATGATAATAATAATAATAATAATAATAATAATAATAATAATAATGATGATAATGATGATGATGATGATGATGATGATGATGATGATGATGATGATGATGATGATAATAATGATAATAATAGTAACATTATTAATAACACTAATGTTAAAATATTTGTATTAATAATAATAAATAATAATAATGGAAATTCGAAATAGAAAATAATAATAATAATTATACTTATAACATTTTAATATTAATAATAGTAAATATAGAAATAATAAGAAGAATAATAATAAAATCGAATTAAAATATATTAGGCTTCGGCCATCAACATAAATAATAATAAAATACTAATACTAATAATAATAATAATAATGCATATTAAAATATAAATATTAAGAATAATAATAGTATTTATATGTAAATAATTGAAATAAAATAATTTAAGGGTTATAAAAATAGGAAAAATAGCTGAGAGGGTCTAGGGTTCAACCATAGGTTGGCGGGGATAGGCGGCACCGGCGGTGGCCGGAAAGAGGAAAGAAAGAGGGGAAAGTTACATGCTGGGAATAAGATAGGAAGAATTAAAATGGGAGCTGGGGTGTTTTGAGTTCCCCAAAAGGAGAGGGACAGAATGAGGGTGGTGGCGGAGCCAAAGGTGGCGGCGCACGGCAGCGGCGGTGGTGGCCGAATGGAGGAGATGAAGAAAGAGAGGGGAGGAGAATGAGAAAAAGGAAACTAAAGGTATGGGAAGGTAGGGCAGGGTCTGCAGCACAGTTTGGGAGGTGGCTAATGGCGGCGCCAAGGTGGCAGAGGCAGAAAACAGGGTTGATCGGGAAGAGAACTTCGCACAGCTGGGGCGGCTTGTGCAGGAAGAATCGAAGGGTGAGGTAGATTTGGTTAGCTAGAGAGAGGTGTAAGGATGACACGGGTGGCCAGAACGGGCGGCGAAGTTTGCCGTAGGCGGAGGACGAGGCGTCTAAAGAAGTGGCGGCGACAAAGAAGGATTTCTGGGTTAGGAAATCCAAACTCGAAACAGGGTAGATTGTGAGGGTATTTATAGGGAAAATAAGATAGGGTAGGGTTCTTTGGGTCGGCTACGTGGTGAGGCAGGTAGGGTTAGGGTCAACGGCAGCGAGGTCGGCCAGTAGGAGTCAAAACGGCCATGGGTGTGCGCAGGAGAGAGAGAGGAGGATGGCGCGAGAAGAGGGAGATTTGGTCGGGTCAAACGGTTTCCGAAACAAATGGGAAGAGGAAGGAATGAAAATTCCAATCAAATGAGCGGGATCGGCGCCGGAAATCTCAGCTGGACGGCGGCGACAACGTTGCAGGTGCGACGTCGGGGAAGGATGGTAGGCGCGAAGGAGGAAGAAGAAGAAAGGGCTGGGCCGGGCGGTTCGCGAGGAAAGAAAAGAAAGAAAAAGGGGGCAGACCGGGCCGGTTGGCGCGAGGGAGGGTGTCATTAAATGGGACGACACGTTTGGGGAAGGCAAGAGATTAAAATGCGGTGCTGCGAGGGACGGCGGAAGGAGGACGCGCGGCACGGGCTGGGCCGAAGGAAGAAAGGAAGGGAACTGGGCCGCCGGGCTGGCCCAGTTCGGGGAGAAGAAGGAAAAGAAAAAGAAAAGAAGAAGAAAAAGAAAAAGAAAAGGAAAAAGGAAAAATGGAAAAATAAAAATAGTGGGTTGGCTTAAATTAAATTAATTAGAATATTTGGGATATTTAATAATAATAATATTTAAATAAAATATTATTTAAATCCCTTTTTAGGCTAAATTAGGACTTTTAAAAGATTTTCCATAATTTCCATTTTAATTAGTAAAACACACTAAATTTCTCCAATTAATTTATTTATAAAATTATTATTAATTTAAAACTATTTTCTCATTATTATTTTAAATAAAATAATTTATTTAATTAATTTTCAAAATAAAATGCTTAATTAGCTAAATTACCCAAATTCTCTTCTAATAAAAATACTTATAAATTTCTTCTTGATTTGCCCCAATTAATTCAATTTAAAAATAATTTATTTAAATAATTCTTATAATAAATATCATTTAAATGTAGTTTATACAATTATAAATTTTCGGGGCATTTCATAAAGTGTGTCTAATAGCAAAATAGCAATTACTATAGAATTACCTAAAATGATTTTAAAGACAAAATATTATACAATTATTTATATAATAACTACACATAAGATAACATACTTACATATTATCACACATAATTAGGGCTAATTATGAGTGGGGTATTCAAATATATGCTCCCTAAATATGGGGCTTGTATACACTTTTATAAATTTTTTATACTTAGAGTGTATTTATGAATGAAATAGAATTTTGTATAAATGTATTACTTTGTATGATAATGAAAGTATAATATTTATATTATTTTGATGTGAACTGTCATTTATGACCTGTTTTAGACGTGTATGTATGGATGTAAAGTAGCAATGCTTATAAAAATATTTTGAAAACCTTTTGAAAGATTTTTATATATGAAATAATATGGTCCAGTACTAGTGTGCATTGTAAGCTGTATTTAAAAAAAAAGTAGGATTAGACAGTAGTTCTACAATAGAACCGTTATATATATTATAATACACAATGATCTTATAAAAAATTATTGTCTATTTCATTCATCATAAACCTTACTCCTCCCGTTAAAGGTATATGTGACAAAATTTTAATATAAGTGCCATACATAATTTTTTATATAATGTTTATTTTTACCAAAAATCCTATATATAATCGGGAGCTAAAAAAATTCGAGCCATTTTATGACCTTATACAACAATTTTGCAACCACTATATATTGTATATGCGGCAACTCATTGCACAGAGATTTGAAACCACTGCTTATACCCCTCTTTTAACTTAAGTGGCAACAACCACTATTTATTAAATATTTATATACTCTTTTTTCTTTGGCGGCCCAAATGGCCTAATGGATGAATGAGCTTAGTATTTTTATGCATTCTTGGTGATTATATTGAATTCAGTATTTGATTCTTGTTGGTTTTGTTAATATCAAACATCTTGTTTGGGATTACGCTGGGAATAGGGACTTGATCATAAACATTTTTAGCATGGGTATTAAAAAATAAGTTTTCTTAAAAGAGAAGAAGGTAGATTTAGCAATTAATTTGCTTATTTAGTTTGAGGATGCGATGGTGCCCTTTTTATCACTAAGGTTGCATTGGAATAGAAACAAGAAAACAAAAAAATGATATTTAAAAAAATATAATATATATTTATGTAAATTTTTAAAAATTGAGGATGAGAAATAAGAAACAAAAAATATTTTTAAAATAAAAAATAACAAGTTGACAAAATTTTCTTGTAATATAAGTTACTTATTATTTAGTTCAGTTATCATGCCCAAACATCAATAAAAACTTTACAAATAAATATAAGAGATTATCAGTTATGCCTCTGTCCAACCAAACATGCTCGTCAATATGAGTAATGTAATTCATGCGCCTCTATTAATAAAATTAATTCATCCACTTATACGTTGAGCATCCAATTTTCGGTATCTATATCGAAGAAGTATCTGGAGCATCGTATAAGATCGGATTTGTATTAATGTTGATTAGGGATGTGAAAAACCCGATATCCGAATCTGTTTAGATATTTTCTTCGGATATTTGCTTCATATTTTTTAGATTGGATATTCGAGATGCGGATATCTAAAAAATATTGAAGGATATGGACCGAATTTGGATATATATATCTAATATTCGTATGAAAATACTATTTTATCAATTTAAATAAATTTTGCTAGAATATTTTTAAAAATAAAGAGCGTAAATCAATTAATATTCATATCTATATTCATATAAATGTCTTATTTTATCTAAAAGAAGTATTAAAATATTATTATAAATATTTAAAATATAAAAATCAATAAAATTTCAAAACTGAAAACTATAAAAACATAATAATATGATATATTATTAAAATAATCAACAAACTATTGTATATTTTTTCTGGATCGGATAATCTAATAAAAAATTAAATAGTTGAATATTAGATATCTTTTTGAACTAAAATTTACTCAGATATCTGAAATATCGGATTAGATTTTTTAAATATTGGATCGAATTTTCGGATTCCAATTTTTTTATTCATTCTTAATATTGATATCTTTCTATGGCGCTTAAATTTTGACTTAAATAGCCAACACCATGCAGTTCTTTAATTTGTGAGCTGTGACCAATACATCTAATAGTAAACACTAAACACACATAATTTAGGCAATCGCCTATTGTTTGCGATGCTTTCTATCAATATATTGATAAACTATTGCAAGAAAGTAAAGATGTTGGTCGTTCTTTATTTAGTAGATAGTGATTAATATATATAAAATATAAAAAATTAATATTGTATGAAAATTTCAATATTTAATAAAAAACAATTAAATATATTCATAAAAAATATTATATAATATATAATATAAATAATAATATTCTAAAATTAATATGTAAAATAAATAGTTTAAAATATATATGAAAAGATAATATATATTCATCAAAGGAACACTAAACACAACAAAAACCAAGCACATAAATACAAGCCCCATCTTAAAAGATTTTATTCATTTAAGAACATAAAATCAATCCATAAATTTTAGAATGATACTACTTCATAACTTTATATTATTTATGAAGTTATATATTATTTTTTGTAACGCTTTGTAATTACATCTACTATTTATTATAAATTATTATAAAATATTTTTAAATAAATAAATAAATACCAAAACATACCAAACAAAAAAAATATATTCGTATGAGATATCCCACAACCTTTCCCCCCTCCTCTCTCTCTTTAGTCTTTATCAAAATTAAGGTACATTCAATCAGGGCCTGAAGCTTTGTTCGGGCCTAATTTCTGATCTCAAAGTCAGCCACTTAATTCGCCCGCGACGCGATACGTAATTTGGCGACCCGACTCGACCCGACCCACTAATCGACGGACGCATAACGACTACGATTCACTTATTGAATGGCTGAGCTCAAGACACAAAAATGCCGCCACCTTCTCCGACCTCCTGCTTTTCCTCAAAACCCTAAGACAGGTTCTCCTACTACCGAGCAGCACCACCTTGGCCCAGCATTCCTCTCTTCTGAACAGAGCGATGGCGAAGAAGAAAGAACAGAAGCCAAAACATTCACTTGACACCAACAGAAGCAATGCTGGCAGCAACAGCAATGGTCGAAGCGCCTCCACGGTCAGGCGGCTTAAGATGTACAATACTAGACCGAAGCGTGATACTAAAGGGAAAATCTTGAGCCATGAACTCCAATCCAGTGAAAAGCCTAACACTAGGATCCAGCCTGACCGTCGCTGGTTCGGTATGTTTGCTCAATTTCTTTTTACAGTATCTTATTTTGGCAGTCCTCTGACTAGATATTACAAACGCTTCAAATTGCTTCTATCAATGAAGGATTTTTTATTGTATAAGTAAAATATCAATTAAGTATATTGCTAGCTGTATCTTACGAGTCCTATATGATATACAATTAAATCATGATCGGAGGGACGGATGTTCTTAAAGTATCTTGATCCTAAGTATTACTTTTTTTAAGATAAAGGGTGAATATTGCAAGATAAAATTGAATTCTTCTGGGCATCTCCATTAATTTTATACGGAGGTCTTTCGGGAAGGAGAACTCTATTCTGTATAAATGTTGCTAAAGATCTTGCTATTTTAATTGCGCCCCAATGGGGTGTGTAATCAATGGATAATGCTGATTTCAATGCTTCGGTGAAACTTGCAGGGAATACCCGAGTTGTTGGTCAGAAGGAACTTGAGTTTTTCCGTGAGGAGCTCCAAAACCGTTTGTCGAATAACTACAATGTCATTTTGAAGGAGAAGAAACTTCCGATGACTCTTTTGAATGATCATCAAAAGGTTTTACCATTATAAATTTTCATTATTTACTTGCCTATGGAAGTGATTGAAAATCACTTAGGGGAGTACTACAAGATACTCAGCATGATGCAGTGATATGCTTAGGCAGTTTTATATTTTTTTAATGATGATCTTTTCCCTTCTGCATACTATTCGGATTCTCCATATACTTCATCTTGTGTTTAGGCTGTTTATACAATATTTTTTTATTTTCTTTCTGGATGTCGTGGTCCCTCAAAATGTTTTTGTCAGTGGCTTAGAAGCTGGAGGAATATGACCATTATTGATGCCTAGAAGTTGGTTTCAGCCATTCTTCATTCTTACTTTCAATTAACACTCTGACAACTATCTGTCCGAATGCTTCTTGCATTATGTTTGTCCATGTCTGACCAACATGTATTTTGTTGGACCACATTGTGAGGCAAAATCCTGTTTTAGGATGTTAAATTCAAATGAATTACCTATACCCAGTAAAAGTGCCTAGATTTGGTTATTTCAGATCACCTGACATTATTATGACAGCAAGAAGCAGATAATTTTCACTGTTAGTGCTAGTGTAGTGATCACTCTGTTACTTGTACCCTTAAAGCAAGAAAAAATGGTAATTTCTTGCTTTTATGAGAAGCCCCAACCTGTCGGATTACTATATAATTTTGATGTATCTTTTGTATTTGTTTTGGCACCAGGGATGAGTCTGTCTTTCTTATCTATGACTTTTTAGATAATATCTGTACATTTGGCTAGGTGTTGAAATATTTTGCTCATCTAATAAACATAAAGTTGTTATGAACCAGATGGCTTGACCCAAGGCAGCCACGCCATCCTTCCAACATGATTTTGTTTCTGACATTGAATTTATCCATTTCTCTAGCAACAAAGAGCTCATCTTCTTGAAATGGAGCCTTTCGAGGATGCATTTGGCCCTAAAATGAAAAGAAAGCGTCCAAAGCTTGCGGTGACGGATTATGAGTCCCTAGTGAAGAAAGCTGACGGTTTACAAGGTATGAACTTTCATAGATCCTTTTTTCTTTTGAGTTGCATGCCTTGTCATATATAATCCTTTCAATGATAAGATAGGGGAAAAGGGAAAAAAACAATTTATTCAGTTCTGCACCTAGATAAACATGCCTTGCCTGCTTTTTAGAATTATGAAGGTTGTTTTGTTTTTATTTATCATTGGTTCCATCTTCTCTAAAGATGCATTTGAGCAAAGGAGTGATGTCGGCCCTTTGGAAGGTGGAGAGGAAGTAGATGGATTTAGGGACTTGGTCCGCCATAACATGTTCGAGAAAGGTCAAAGCAAACGGATATGGGGTGAACTATACAAAGTGGTAGACTCTTCAGATGTTGTTGTTCAGGTCGGTACTTTTTCCATATGCATTTGTTTTCCCTTTCTTTAAGCATGATTAAACTACTAGGTTCCTGATTTGAGGATCTAGCTGCAGCAGCAGTCCCATCAAATTAGATGAATTTCAGGGAGTATAAACTAGCTTAATTGAATTGAATTGAATTGAATTAACTGGGTATGTGAGGGAGTTAGAATTAGGGTTTATGAGAACTAGGAAGGAAGGAGAGAAAGAGAGGAGAGAGCTGAGAAATTATCTATTTGCTAATTCTCCCAACTTGTCTTATCAATAAGGTCTTATCCTCTATTTATACCTGATACTAGCTATGGGCTAAACCCTTCTTAAGAACCATATGTCCCTAAAGATTTAATAAGATCCTATACTAAATAATATCTATTCCTCATATCTCTTTAATATCTAAACAATTATATGCTAAATATTTTCCATCTAGTAATATTAGGCTAAAAAAAATAGCTTGCGGCCCAAGGCAAGCCCAACTCGAGCCCTAAGGGTCTTAGTACTGAGCCTTAACATCAACATCATATGAAAATGAAAATTCTTATTGTTGTGAATATTCTAGATGTGGTGGTCATTAGTGTTTACTGGCTGTAGTCCATCCTTGTCAAGTGGATATTGTCTTTTTCTTTCTTTCAGAAGAACAAAAATGGTAAATCTTACAAATGAGATCTTGTGCCTCAAGTTTGACTGACTGATGGTCAATCCAATGGGTTCTCTGGTAATAATTAGAGATATGTGAGAGCTCAATTACTCCCAGCCTATAATTGACTAGCTGGGGCAGTTTGATAAAGGTGCCAGCTGTTTATTACACCTTTAGGAACCGCTGTCCCGAGATTTTAATTTCTTTATCTCACTACTCCTTTGTTCAAAACTTTAATGTGTGAATTTGTGTTTCTTTCAAAGTTTCATATATGCAAATTTATTGTGTGTGATGATCAGTGGACACACAATTTGAACTAGTTCACAGAACCATTTCCTTGTAATTTTCTCATCATCCCATGCCTCCAATATGGATCTCACCGTAGTTCCCTTAGACTCATAGCTTTTCATTTTGCTATCTGTTTTGGAAAAAATACAAGAGATAAATAACTGCCTCAAAATTTTTGTGCTTGCTTCTCACTAATTTTTTATGATAGGTTTTGGATGCGAGAGACCCACAAGGTACACGATGTTATCACCTAGAGAAGCATTTGAAAGAGAATTGCTCACATAAGCACATGGTTTTTCTTCTAAATAAGGTTTCATATTCTTCTCTCTGCTAGTCATAGTGAGTGTTGCATTACACTGCCTTTTCTATAATCTAACTCTGGACGGTGTCCAGTGTGACCTGATTCCTTCTTGGGCCACAAAAGGATGGCTTAGGGCACTTTCAAAGGAATACCCTACCTTAGCATTCCATGCAAGCGTCACAAAGCCATTTGGAAAGGTATGTATTGTTTGTTAAGCACATTCATGACACCTGTAACACTGGTATGTGCATTGATGTTCTGATGATAATTATTTGTTGTAAGCCTTCTTACTTAAAAATTAAAAGGGGAAAAATCATTTGTATATCCATCCTGTGTTTCACTCTGGCTGTGATTATTGCCTTAGTTATATATGGCCTTTGGTTTTTCTATCTTACAATGGTTCATGAAAACCTGAGTATTTCCCATTTGCTGCACATAATACTGTTTGCGTTTGATGTGACTTATACCTTGTGACCTAAAGATGGGTCGAAAATTTCCGTTGTCAAACAGCTGTCTGCTGAAAGATTTATTTTGTATGCCGAAATTGACAAGTTATCTGTTTGTTTATTAAGCACGTATAATATGAGACGTGTATTCAACCACTGATCAAACAAATTCAGAATATGGCATGATTACTTACAATGTATTACTATTGATAGGTTATTAGCACAACATACTGTTCTTCACATAAAAGAGTTATCAATCATGGGTAAAGATGTACTGAAGTTTGCTTCTGATTTCAAATGGTTGGATATGGACATTTTTCTTCCACTTTTTGTTCGATCTAAATGTTGAATTCCTAGTTAATCATGTATTAAGACTTCTAAGTATTCTGCTACTCCTTTTGGGCTTTGAGGATGTGAGAATATTGTTTTACATATTTAATGCTAGTCAAAATGATGTGTTTCATCTGGTAATCATTTCGATCTTGTTTCAGGGTTCTCTGCTCTCAGTGTTGAGACAATTTTCACGATTGAAGACTGACAAGCAGGCAATATCTGTTGGATTTGTTGGCTATCCTAATGTTGGAAAGTCATCAGTTATTAACACCTTGAGGACCAAAAATGTAATGTTCAGCTGTTGCCTGTTATTTTGTTGGTTTTAGAATAAGGTTTTGACTTGTCTTTCTTGATTGCACAATTTTATAGTAAATCTTGCTAGGTGAGCAAATCAGATATAATCAGCGTAACTTTTCTTACTGCATTTACTGCATAAGCCATAGTGCTAGATTGAAATAATGACCTTCCATGCTTTAGAGGAGGGAAACATACATTTATATTTCAACTCGAATATTCGTACTTCTTTCCTAATTGTCTTATTAAATGCTCCAATTATATGAAAAAGTAGATGTGTTGTCTTTCTTGGCTCATTTGACAAAATAGGGTTTTGGGAACTTTTTATTTTTTTTTGGGGGGGGGAGATGATTTGTGGAGTAGCAGTCAGGCATAGAATTTCCCCCATTTTTGTAATGTTTAGTGTACAGGTACATGTTATCCTTTGGTATGCAGCATGCACGTAAAACCCGCCCCAGCATACTTTCTCATCCTTTCCTGTTTCATCTCTTTCCTTCAGTGATTGTCGGACCAGATTCTGGCTCTGGACAGGTTCCTCTCTTCTCTTCATGCTTCACTCTTTCTCCTCAACCCCTTTGACATCATCATTTTGAGTTGTTGACAAAGTGAAAGTAGTGTCTGTTTGCTGCCCAACCTTTTCCTCTTATCTCACCTTGCTGCTCCATTTCTTGGTGGCAAGATGAAGTATCTCTGATAATCAGTGAAGCCATATTGGCATCTCCATGGGTTGCTAGGATTCAGACATTGCTGTGTCAGTGGTTTTGTGGCAGTTGTTTGTGAGGTGCATATTGCATGACGTGTTCCAACTTGTAAACCTGCCGGACAGTCTAATCAGCTCCTCCCATGTTATTTTCCTTATTTCAAGCATGCCATCTGCATAACTAGCTGAAGTCTATCAAGATGGCTATAATATCCCCCCTTTTTTGGGTTTAATTCTGTTTTGCCAACTGTTTCACAGGATAGTATTTGCATAAAGTTATAGGCTGCTAGTAAAATTCTTTGCAGAAACTTAAGCTCTGGTAATGAACTGATTTGAGCCGTGTGTTGCATGCATCATTTGTCTGTGGAAGAACAAACTTTCTGTTGCCAGATTGTGTACGGTCCATGCCTGCCTTTGTGTAATATGATATCTGCAAACTTAGTCTCCATTTGGCAACTCAACTATTATCAAATTATGTTTATTTCAAATCACTTGACCTGTTACTTGTGAAATGTTCGAAACTGTCTTTAATTTTGATCCAAATTACTATAATATTTTCGAGCATATGAAAATTATAAAATACATACTAAAAAATTTCAATGTGCATTATTTCATTTCATCGCTTATTTCCAAATGGAGCTTATTTCTATCGAGTATCACCCAATGGACCAGTGAGAATAAAAATTTAATTTACGCCCAAAACTGGTTGTTTATTGTGAATTTTGGTTATCTACTTTCAGTGCTGCTGATTTTTGTTAAGCGTAGTTTTTCTGCTGTTCAATGTTCTTTTTCAGATGATGTATTGCTTCTGTTTTATACGCTGACTTCATTGTTTGACGTTTAATATATATGGCCATCTCAAAATGCCCCATTCATGAGATGGAATCAAAAGAAAGAAAGCTATTAACATTCTTTTTGCTTATATTTTTGTATATTAGGTTTGCAAAGTTGCTCCTATACCGGGGGAGACTAAAGTATGGCAGTATATTACACTAACGAAGAGGATCTTTCTGATTGATTGCCCAGGAGTAGTTTACCATCATAACCGCGACACTGAAACAGATATTGTTTTGAAGGGTGTGGTATGTGTGCGTTTGTCTATAGTTCTCTAGTCACATATTTCTCTTTGTTGTCTATGTCATTTGTTGTGCATTACAAGTGATCTCGATTTTGTTTATAATGTTTGACCAGATGATGTATTCTTTTTCTATATTTTATGGTTTTGTTTTTATGGATGTAAAGGAGTTCTTGCATTTTAGCTTGTTTAACTTTCTGCTGTAATCATGTTCGTCTTATTTTCCTTAGTCAGTGAGATAGTTTGCAGTCCTTATGTTGTGCATTACATTAGGAATATGTGGTTTCGGTTTTTGTTTTGTCAGTGGCAATAGAAAGGTTTTCTTTTACAATTTATAGTCGTTGATTGCTCTTAGAATATAATGAAGACAGAAATAATGTCATTTGTGCAATCATGTCCTTTCTGTATTAATTAACTTTGATGTAGCTTGACCCGCCTGAGTGTTGGGATAACTTTGCTAGCGCACGGACTCGTTATAGCAAGTCAAGGTCATATCTCATAGGGACTTCATTGTTGATTACCTAATCTCTACTATTTCAGCTATCTAGATAAATTAAATTTGGAGAGTGGAAAAAAAAATCAATTGGTGATGCTAACGACAGTAAAGAGAATCTAATTAAAAGCGTAGGATTGGTTTTTTGTCATAAATCTATAATTGATCAATATTCAATTTAATTGCCAAACAATTACTTATATCCGAGAATGTGAAATAGCCTATATTAACTAATAGTTTCTTTTAAGGTCTAATAGTTGTACCCAATCTAATTTTGATAACCTATTTTCATGGTATTAAAACAAATTAAATACCTTTGTCTTATCAAGTCGGTGATTTTGGCCTACTTTCATGGTTTGATTCTCTTGTTCAATTGTTAAATTTTTGGTTATTAACCTTCACCTTTCAATTCTTCGATTACATGCCTATGTCTAATCAAATTGGTCATCAAGTAATTCAACCATAATTACAGAACTAGCAAATGAATCTACGAATTCTATCAATCGGAAAGAAAATCAAATTAATTTATCATTAATTAACAATTTAGGCTGGATCCAATCCTAGAAATGAAATCTATTCACTCATAATTGAAATAAAGTGCAAGAAATAAAATACAGGAATATAAATAACATTAAACATAAAGAGGGATAGAAAGATGAAACCGCAGATAAAAGTTGGAATCCGTTGTTAAGAGTGCATACAAGATCTAAAACTAGAACTAAATCTAAGAATTAATGAGGAAATTTTTAGTTACATCCATGGAGTTTTTGCCAGCAAAAAAGAGAGAAAAGAAACCCCTCCTTCCGTCCATCGTGTGAATCAGGAAATTATATGAAGAGAATGTTGAATAGTGCACGTAATATACGATAATCGCTGCTGCACGGCCATGCCTGGCTTGCACGGTCGGATCGTGCAGCTTTGATGCTCTCGCTGGGTGCATATATGCATGACCGTGCAGGTTTCTTCTTGTTGGCGTTCTAGACATCTTTCAGAAAAACGCTCATAACTTTTTCGTCCAGATTCAAAATGAGATGATTTTGGATGCATTGGAAAGTTGAGAAGAACTATAACTTTTGTTCTTTGTATCTCTCCAAACTCAGATTTCATAAAAGGCAAAATCTTTCACTTTTTCAATCAAATGTAATTGCCTCCAGAATTAATAAGGCTATATACATGATAGGTTCTTTACAATGCCTGCTCAAAGCCTTCATACTGTCCCGTCTTAGCTTTATTTACATCCATTGAGTGCACCTACAAAACAAAATATCAAAAGACACAGTATCCATGAATATAAAAGAAAATCTAACAATATGCATAAAGAATCACGGAAACTGGCATATATCAAGAGTGCAAATCATCCAAATATTAATCATTTTACCAAATTATCACTGATTCTTATCTCAGCCAGTGTTGCACAACATACCTTGGGGTTCATCTAGAACCACCGACAACTAGAGTTAAAGTGAATGGATAGGCATTATTATTAGAGGGGAATTCTGAATATATACCTATGGTTAAATTGAATCACTAAAAAATAAAATATTTAGTATTTAATAACATCAGACAATGCATGCATTTGTCATGTGCCCCTAAATTAATACTATTTTTGGAAAGATATATTTGTATCCATATGTCTAAGGGCTGTAGTTAGCAAAACTGATAATTTTATCGGTCCTCGAGGAAGCCTTGTGTGACTACCATGTGCTATTTCTTACATTTATCCCCCTGGGGTTGTAAATTGTAATTGAGATATTAAGCCCCATAAAACATATGTTTTGTGTCCTTAAATGTAATTGCATGATGGTCTTGTGAATATAAGCTGATTTTATGTGTCTTCTATTTTTGTCACCATGGTCAACCTTTGCTGCTGATTTTCAGGTCCGAGTTGCAAACTTGCAAGATGCTGCTGAGCACATTGGAGAAGTGCTAAAACGAGTGAAAAAGGAGCACCTAGAAAGAGCTTATAAAATAAAAGACTGGTAAGTAGCTGAATATTTGTCATTTACAAGCTGTTTCCCTGCATGTTCATTGTTTCTTCATTGTGCTTGAAGAGTATCAAGTTTAGAATTTATGTACCATGTGTATGGTGATTTTTTTATATTTGGTCTCCTTATGAATCTCAAATTATAGACCCTTTTGCCTTGCATTTTTTTATACTGAACCATGCTTCAGTCATCTTCTTTATCCTTATCTTTGTTTTATTTTTGTCATTTTCTTTTTTCTCATCAGGAAAAAAAACTTGGACCATTATAATATTGCTTTAATCTGTATATTCTTGTGCATAATGGATCTTATGATTACTGCACGTGTTAGTATTGCATATGTCTGTTCATAATGGATCTTGTGTATATTCTTGCATATGCGATCACCCTCTGCTGCAGATAAATTAATGTCTGTTCTCTTACCTGTGATCTTTCTTCCAGGGTTGATGAGAATGATTTTCTAGTGAAGCTCTGCCAATCAACGGGCAAACTTTTAAAGGTTTGGTTTTAGCCTTACAAGTTCAGCATTCATTTAGTACACAGCTGCTTAGTTCTTTTGAAACATCTACTGAATCACTTGTGGATCAAGTCTTCCTATCCGCAGTTGGATGCCTCAAAAGAAGTCGGCCCATGATTTTAAATGCATTTTTGGTCATTTTTCCTGTGGTTATCTGAAATTGGTCGTTCTTTTCTACCTGGAAAGACAATCACAACCCTTCCAATCTATAGCAGCAATCTTTAACATAACGATGATTCATGGTTCCCCCCTCTTTTGACATCTCCATCAAT
This sequence comes from Tamarix chinensis, assembly GCA_030549775.1. Taxonomy (NCBI): domain Eukaryota; kingdom Viridiplantae; phylum Streptophyta; class Magnoliopsida; order Caryophyllales; family Tamaricaceae; genus Tamarix; species Tamarix chinensis. The sequence goes on along the minus strand of CM060177.1, from coordinate 6,200,410 downwards.
CCTGAACATCTTTTTCAATCTCTTTTAGATTAATATAGATATATATTTGTGAAACATGAATTGCCTTTGATTTCCTCGTGTTTTGTGCCCATCTATTTGCCATCCTCTCATAGACCTCTAAATGATTATCACGAGCTTTCATTTTTCCTTGCAAAGCACGCATTGCAGTATCAAATCATCATTTGTTCACCTCCAGTGCACTAGCTGCGATGATCATGTCTTATCATTGCTCTACCCTTGCATATTCCATCATGGGCAAAAAACTAGCTGAATAGGTGAAGACCATAGATTTTAAATATTAGGCAGAACCTCCAGACTAATGAGGAATTCTGTTGCGTTTGGGGAAGATGTTTGGAAATGGACACCATATATATTTTGCAATACCGGGAGTACCCAAGTGCGCGAACTAAGATGCAGACGTCTTAATAGGCCATCATGAGGTCTGGGGTCTTGCAAGTCCTCAGAGACCGATGATGATGGTCGGGAAACATAGTTACCTTGGATGCGCATCGTTGTGTCAGACAAGTTGAATGTATTGCTTGCAGAGTGGAAGAAGGATCCAAACCTCTGGAAAGCATGCCCATTCCTTTTTAAAATTGGGGAACCTAATTGGGCCTGTCATATTTCATTTGTCATGGGTATCGACCTACTTTAAGTGAGTGATGTGCTTGGTGCAGGGTGGTGAACCTGATCTGATGACTGCAGCGAAGATGGTCCTCTATGACTGGCAAAGAGGAAAAATACCTTTCTTTGTTCCACCACCGCAGGAAGAAGATGATGCGTCAAATGAACAAAAGGTTGCAGGGCTGGAGGTAGATCCAGAGGCAGAGAGTAGCAAGTCGTCATCAGCAATAAAAGAAATTGCCGATGTTATTTCGTCGCAGCAGCTAAGTGAAGTTCCAGTCCAAGAGGATCTATTCAGCGAAAACGAGCTGAAAGGGGAGGAGACGGACGAGCAGGCCCCATGTTCGGAGCCATAATATTTTATTTATTTATTTTGGTATTTATTTTGTAGAAAGTTTTGATAATCCAAATGCTTCGATGGCTGATGTGCTTTCGCCATCTTTCGTCTTAGTGATCACGTATTGCAAAAAAGGCAGTTAACGGGCCTTTCTTATTTATTGATCCTTTTTTCGTCGTCTAATTTTAAGGCAAGCTGGATAACCCAGATGATCGCTGATGCATTTGCCATTGCCAGCGGCGTATCTGTAGATCTATAATAAATAAATATATGAACACGAAGTTTTAGCAACTTTTAGTTTCCCGCCTAGGCCGGAGGTTATGTGAGAGTATTTAGTAGAGAACAGAAAAAGGCAATCGTGCATTCGAACGAGAAAAGTTGCTCTCAACTGTGACGCAGTAAAGAATGGGATTTTCAACGTAGATCGTCAGATCAGTCGTGACAACGTTGAAAAAGCCTTCAGTAGGAAAGAAAAGCTTCGATCCACTACTTGGAACACCAGATCTGATCGTAGTAGGACACTGTAAATTAATCAGGAAATCGAGACAGTAAGAAATCCAATCTCAAATATATGATTTTTGGGTAGAATTTGGTTTTATTTTGTTTTGCCATTCATCACATTGTTATATGGTTTTTGAAGAATAATACTGATAGTTTGTGCACTCTAAGCATTTTCTATTTGCTAGCTAGGAATGATGGTAATGATAGTGTCGATGCTCCTTAGGTTTATTATAAATTGTTTCTCATTTACTTTCTATTCATACGTTTTTCCATTGATATTCGATTGGTTTTCAGGCATTTAGTATTTTTTATGTTTTAATTTTTTTTTTTATAAACCATATATCTATCTTCTTCTCATCATTTCTATAGTTTCATTTTTTTTTAAAGTTTCAGATATTTACCCCCTCATTTCTTTCAGTTTTTTTTATTCGCCTCATTTTTTTTAAGGTAGGTTATATATCCAGATAAAGCTCTCAAAGGTTGAGTTGTATACTTATTTTCTTACATGTTAAAACCATTCTCAATGACATTTTTCGGTTAAATGAATAAGCCAAAAGTGTGCAAATCAATTGACGGTCTGATGAAAAAACATTTGCAAGGGTACAAGTCATTCTCGAAAATATTGATTGTTAAATGAATAAGCCAAAGATGGTGAACAAGGATTGCTAATAGTCGTTCTTCACATTAATTCTCCAATGATTGATAACGTTTAGATAAAAAAAAAGAACTCCCTTTGTTTTTTTTTGGCATGGGAGAAAACCTAGCTATGTATGAAAAGGGAGTTCGAGAACTCTCGATCTTTTGTTGTAGATCATTAGATCGATAACAAAAACGCTGGAAAAGCCTTCAAGCGGAAAGAATAGCTTCCATCCGCTACTTTGAACACCAAAATGCAGAACATCTGAAATCAAACAGAAGAATTGTTTTTTTAATTAATATTTTCCTCTTTTCGATTATATTTTAAGGCTTTGTGCTCTGTCATTGCAGTCCATTGATGGAGCTATAGCATTTTCCTTGATAGATCAAGAGATGCATTCTAGCATGCCTCGCATGGAAGAAGTTTCTCCGATAATCGAGCAAGCCATGGCACTTCACAAGGTAACATTATATCTGATTTCGGTCTTTGTGTATTATCTTGGCCCAAAGAATTATTGCTGCCTTTGAAATGTGCTATAAAAGAGGATAAATAATGCTCGGTTTCTTTCGATGGATATAAATCTATAGTTAGCTGTACGGTGGTTGTTGACTATAATTAGCAAAAACAAATCCTCTTACTCCTGCACCCTATTACCTTCTGTGAAAAACTAAACATTCGGCTGGTTATATCTATTGATTTTCATGTGTAATGCTATAGCAATTAATTTTAATTTATCTTATATCATAGTATCGTTTGTTCTTTGAGTTTTCTTATTGATTTAATGCATATTCATGACATCCCTGTCGGCATCTTTTATAAAAATAATAATAGAAAAGGTCAAAATGAATAACCTATTTAATTATTTCTCAACATTTTCCCTTAATCCAAAATCTTATTTCTTTTGATTAGAACATCTTTGTATCCGTGTAAGTAATTGTATGATATGGTTGCATTAGGTGAAATTTGATTTAATACAATTTTCAATTACAATTTTATGTCATTATTATTATTAGCAATACAATTTATGCATTTGTTATGTTACCTCCTTAACAAATATGGTTAATTTTTGAGTGATGTAGTATTGTTGATTTTAGTTTCTATCACCCTTTCACATGTACTTGAGCATAATGAACATTAATTAAACATGTTTATTGACTATTGTCAATCTTATGACCAAATGTGAATATGATTGCGTGTTGCTTTCTATGGATGTAGGAAGAGGCAACAAGTCAACAACTATTGAGGGCTACATATCTCTTCAAAATTGAAACATTATATATGCACATTATTTGATCATTCACCCTCAACCCAGAGAGCAACTAGAAGGGATGAATGTAATCCCCCGAAATTTTAAAAACTTATAATATAATAAATAGCTTTTATTAGGAAAAATTAGCCTTTAAATTTATTTAATTTAATTATTTTATGGATTTTTGAGTATATAAAAGTGGATAGGAATATTTAATAAATTAAAATAAATATTTTTTTATTTAAATAAATTTTTTCAAACCAATATTTTACTAAAACTATCCTTTTTAAACCCATATATTTAATTATATTAAATTAAATTATGAAATAAATTTATTATCCAAAAATATTACATTATATTATTTTATAAATTAAATCATTTTAATTTACCCTATTTTTCCTTTTTCCTTTCTTTCTCCTTTTTCTCCTTTTTCCTCCTTTCTTTCTTTTTCCTTTTTCCTCCTTCGGGCCACCCACACCTTTTCCTTTCCTTCCTTCGCTTCCCTCCTTCTCCGACACAGGCAGTGTACCCCTCCTTTTCCTTTCCTTCCTTCTCCTCGTGAGACCGATCCAACCCCCAGCCCCTTCTTTCTTCTTTCGCCACCCTAACCAGGCCAGCCCACACCCTTCTTTCCCTTCACCGGCCTGCACCTTCCCCATTCCCTTTCTTTATTCTTCTTCTACGCCCCATCCAACGCCCCCTGACCCGTCGTCATCGCCATAACTGCCTGCCACCTCGAGCACGTGGGCCACCGCCTGCAACCACCTGCCGCCACCTACCTATCCCTCTCTCTCTCTTCATTTTCTTCCCATTCTTGGACCTAGCCAGCCTTGCAAACCACCCCTTATGCCCTATTTCCCCCTTTTTGTCTCCCTTTCTTGCCACCTACATGCCACCCTATCACCTCTCTACCACCCTAAACGTTGCCACCGATAAGTTGTCCACTGCCCTCCCCTTCCTCTCCTTTTTCTTCTCCTTATAAGCCCCCTCCTTGCCCCATTTCTTCGATCATTTCCCTTACCCGACCTCCCTCTTCTCTCCTTTTCTTCTCCTCCTATTTTCATCTCTGTTTTGCACCACCGCTGCCATATGCCGCACCAACCCCCTACACCACTCCCTGCCACCCTCTACCTCACCCCTACATCACCACAACACCACCCAAGCCACCTCACAACTCCTTCTTCCCCCCTCTTCTTTTTCCCTTCTTTCTCTCTGTTATCGGCAACCTCCCTGCAACCCCTCCGTCTGCCGCCTCTACCGCCACCCAAACCACCAATCCACTCCCTACAACCTCCTCTACCACCCCCACACTTCCTTTAGCCGAAACTAGCCCTTGCAACCCCTTATTTCCCCCTCCCTTTTCCTTCCATCTCAGCCCCCTCCACCTTGACAGCCACCTTTTCCACCTCAGCCGCCAACAACCTATCCCCGACCACCACCTACAACCCCTCTTCACTCCTGCACCCTTCCCTTGCCATAAATCCTCCACCATCTACCCTAAAGACCCCAACCCGAAAATAGCCATCATTCTTTTCTTTCACCACCCCTTCGAGCATTTCTCTTTTATTTTTGCATGTAGCTCATGCTGCATGAGAAGTATAAGTTGCTGCATTCTTGGTTTATTTTGGTTAATAATTTGAAGGTAAAATAATATTTAAGTTAAGCATTTCATTAATTAATTTTTATAAAGTCTTATACTTTTTGTATTTCTAATGTAATAAATATTGGTATTATTTTAGGTGCTTATTTTGCTAATTAAAGCTTGAATCTTTAACTGGGATACCGGTAAGGTTCAATTTTTACGGGATCTAAGGTAATCGTTAAACCCCACTTAAACGCATGGATAAATATATGTTAGCACATAAAGTTTTTTTAATATGTTATTATGCTTGATATATGTTGTTTAATATAATATATATATATATATATATTTGCTTGTATTGATTGATAAAAAGGAAAGTATGCTAGTTTATATGCCATGTGTGGGAATATTACTTAAGGAAAGATTTTGGTTATTAATGAGAAGGTTGAGTACCTACCCATGTTGTATTATGTTATTGTGATCATTAATGCTTGAAAAATATTATTATAAGCCCTAAGGGAATTTTAGTATATGTCATGTGCTAGAATGTGGCCTATTATGTGTGGGTGCTAATGAGTATTATATTAAAATATAATAGTTTGTGGATTTGGATAATGAGAATGGAGTAGTGATATTAATATTCACGTAGTGATGATAACTTAATAAAAGTGGTATAATAAAAGGGCAAGATGGTAAATTTGTAAGAAAAGGAAATTATGGTAATTTTAGAGGAGAAGGGTAAAATGGTAAATTGTAAGTAAAATGGGTATTATGGTAATTTTATAAGTAAAGGGGTATTATGATAATTTTGGAAGTAAAGGGTAAAGTGGTAATTTTGGAAGTAAAGGGGTAAAATGGTAATTTTGGAAGAAAAAGGCAAAATGGTAATTTTGTAAGAAAAGGGTAAAATGGTAATTTTGTAAGAAAAGGGAAAAATGGTAATTTTGGGTGTAAAAGGGCAAAATGGTAATTTTGGGTGTAAAAGGGTAAAACGGTAATTTGTAAGTAAAAGGGTATTATGGTAATTTTATAAATAGAAGGGTGAAATGGTAATTTTAGAAATAAGGGACAAAATGGTAAATTACAAGTAAAAGGGGTATTATGGTAATTTTATAAGTAAAATGGTATTGTGGTAATTTTATAAATAAAAGGATATTATGATAACTTTGGAAGTAAAGGGGAAGTAAGGGGTAGAATGATAAATTTGTAAATAAAAGGATATTATGGTAAATTTGGGAGTAAGGGGTAACTTAGTAATTATGATAACGATGAAGGATAATTTGGTAATTAGATTATGATTATAGAAGGGAAATTGGATAATTATGATAATAGAGAAGGGTAATTTGGTAAATTAACCAACAAAAGGGTATTATGATAATTTTAATAATGGAGAAGGGCAATATAATAATTATAATAATGGAGAAGGGTAAATTGGTAACTATAATTATGGAGAAGGGTAAATTAATAATTATAATTATCGAGAAAAGTAAATTGGTATCTATAATAATGGAAAAGGGTAAATTGGTAACTATAATTATGGAGAAGGGTAAATTAATAATTATGGAAAAGGGTAAATTGGTATTTATAATAAATGGAGAAGGGTAAAATGGTAATTTAACCAACATAAAGGCAATTTAGTAATTATGATAATAGATAAGGTCATTTTAGTAATTGTGATAATGGAGGAGAGCACTTTGGCAAATATGATAATAGAGAAGGGCAATTTAGTAATTTAATCAACTAAAGGGTAATTTGGTAATTATGATAATAGAAAGGGAAAAATGGTAATTTAACCAACTAAAGTGTAGTTTGGTAATTAGGATAATGGAAAAGGGTAATTTTGATAATTATGGTAATGAAGACGAGTAGTTTGGTAACTTTGATAATGAAAACGGGCAATTTAGTAATTTGACCAACTGAAGGGCAATTTGGTAAATATAACAAAAGAGAAGGGTAATTTGGTAATCTAATAAACCAAATGGAAGATATGATAAGTGTCACAATTAAGAAGGATGATTGGTGATAAAAAAAAGTGTAGAAGATAACTTGGTAACCTAAACCGAGTAAGGGGTAATTTGGTAATTATGTAATATGAAGGGTGATATGTTAAATTGGTAAGTAAGGAAAGGATGGCTTAATAACTACACAAGTAAGGGTAAATCAATAATTCATTTCTAACAGGTTAATGGGACACTAGAGGTTCGTAATAAGACTCAATTAACACTTAATAGTAAGGTAAGAGTATTTGACGATTAGTAAGTATCACGAGAACAAATCCTTAATCAGAATTGGATGAGATTATGATGGCCTTAATGACTCCTCTGTGATAACCATATGAATAAGAAATGCCTAATGATATCAGAATAATCAAAAGTAAATAAGCATCTAATTGTCGTATTTTTTGTGATCACCTTAATTAAGACACTAATACTTAAAGTAAAAGACCTCGAGATCGGGAATGGTGGCTCTTTAGGGGTCGCTACCCTAAAGATGTGGTTTAGCCCACAATTATTCTGGTATTTGCTGGTGTGCCTTTGTGCTCTAACTAGACCCTATATCTTACTCTATCTAACCCTACAGACCTATTTAGAGGGTATGCATACTTATGGATTAGGTGTTCTTGTCGGTAGGATACTCAGTAGCTTTATGCACTAGTATGACCAGGGTACCTTTGCGTCCCTGGGTTGATGGTTAAAGGGTAATGAGTAGCTTGTATACACCAGTATGACCGGTATACCTTTGTGTCCCGAGTTCTTGATCTCCTGTCCGAGGCAAATAAATGAAATTGTTGTGGTGATTAAAAAAGGAAAAACATTAATCATGAAAGTGAAAGATTAATGAGCCAGACCCAGTTGAATTATGATATTGAATACCGATCCACCGGTTATAATAGTGGCCCAGGAGTGTGTTGCCCTGATAGATGATTATGAGTACTGGTCCACCAGATATAATAGTGGCTCAGGAGTGTATTGCCTTGGATGATGTTTATACATATTCAGGTCCACCGGCGATAATAGTGGGGGTCTCGAGCTCAATAAAATCAATCATGGATGTGAATAAATTATGGAAAAATACTAATCACTTATAGTGCAACACCATGTGAGTCGGGGCCAGACCGGTCCACCGGCTAATAATAGTGGCTAGGAGTGTTCTGCCCTAGAGACCGATCCATCGGCAATAATAGTGGTTAGAAGCGTTTTTCCATGTATGTATTTCAGTCCACCGGCTATAATAGTGGGGTTCCCATATTCACATGAGTATATAATCCGAGATGATTGATTAATGATAGACTAATGGCTTAAGGCCCAAAAGCATTAATTGTGCATTATGACTTATCAAGTATGTGATTGTGGTAAATGTATTTCTTATTATATAAGTATATAGCTTTGTTTCATGTGTTGCATTGTGGGCCTACTTTTAAGTGTGTTTTAAAGGGTTACTCAGTACCATAGTATTGAAGGGTTACATTTATGGGGCCCTTGCCTATTCAATGGGCAGTGTCCTTTGCAGGTCCTTTTCAGGTGCTATTCAAGTGGGCAATGGAAAAAAGCGTAAGGATTGTTCGAAATTTGATAGGGTTTTATTATTCCCTTTCTAACTCTTGGTTTGAAATGTAATCTTCATTCTTGTAACCACCATTGGTGGATTTTATTCTTGCAAGATGTTTATTTGCGCTACTCTGATTTAAATATGGTTTGAATTTATAGCAATTGATATTTTATTCTTTAGCTTTAGCACGTGGTACTGGAACGGTATGAGTGAACCGGTCTGGTACTAAGTGTAGTGGTAATATCCCCAGAATTTACCGTTTTGTTATTTCACTTCTGCTGGCTTTTTTTTTATAAAATAAATTTTTTTAGTAGTGAATTTTGGGGGTATTACAATAAACATGTCTAGAGGCTTTTTAGGTTAACCTTTGTTCTTTGGACCGTCACCCCTTAGGCCTAATAATATTAGATTGGAAAATACTCATATCATTATTCCCTTTAAAATTTCATCACTTACGTCCATCATTCCCCTGGGACAAACATGCTAAACTTTAGTGATTTGTCATTGGCCCTACATGCTTGATGGTTGTCTCTCCAAAGTAGATAAGATGATCTTCAAGGATTTGCAGACAACGCAGGTCCTTCAGCTAATTAAGCTTTCGAAGCAAATGGAGCTTCATCGGTTGGTTAGTGGCCTATATTACAAGTTTATAAAAATAAAATATCTTATTAGTCACTTAAAATCATAATAATAATAAAAAGGATCATCGGCAAATTACAAGTGAAGGGATATCATATGACGTAAAATAATATTATCACCATCAGTTGTTTATAAATATTGTTACATAAGAATACCATCGACATACCATTAGTATACACCTGTAGATGTTGTATAATCAAATCCCATAATCAAGGACAATCGGTGAGTCTTGTTGAGGAAAAATAAAACTACACCAAATCCATCATTTATTGTAAAATTTAAAATTCAAATTTTAGTAAAATGTAAAATGGTACCAAAATAAACTTTGAGTAAGCTTCATTTCCCCATGATGTCTAAATCATGGGAAAGCTCTGTGAATAAGTTCACATGATACACTTGGACATTGTTATAAAAAGAACCAATTTCCCATGTTATTGTAGGTCATTCATTACACAATTATTTCGTGTAAGAAAAGAAAAAGATCAAGCAAGAATTGAAGTAGGTCTAGACGTTCTGTCTTCTCCTAAATGAGATTATCGAGGACATCATGTCAATGATAAATGAAAATTATTAACCTTCTCGTTCAAAAATGAGGTAAATTTACTCAATCTATATTGCTATATATATACATTCCCCTTCACATTTACTCCCCTCTTCTTCACTCTTTACAATTATCATTCTTCTCCAGTCTCCTTTCGTTATTGGTTTACATCTTCAAACTTTCATTCCCTTTTTTTTTTGTTTTGTTTTCATCATATGTTAGGATATTGTCCATGCCAATATCATTTTCATCTATAGATATCATCATGAATTCTCCCGCAGTTGCTATCAGTGGAGGTGTGCAACATTACGAGCTATCGAATGTGAACAAAACTTGTGGAGTTCGCATTATTGTTGCTCCAATCACCAATCCATGCAACCATCCTGATAAATCCCATTCTTCGCCGATGGATCTTTTCCTAAAATATCTTATAAGTTGTAAATATTCTATTTCTAAATCTTCATTTATATCTTCAACTCCGTCTGATTCTCTTATACTTTCTTAATCCTCGACGATCCCATTGACCACGAATCACTTAACCTTTTTGCCCCTTTATAAATCTTCCTTGCCCCTCGTTATGGCTGAAACTTCATCACTTAACTCAAGTACTCTCCTTCCCTGTAATATTACACATGCTCAAATTGAGAATTTTTGCATAAAATATTACATTCCCTCTTCTTTTACTATAATTGCATTGTACTTATCAAACATGGTTATTATTTTACCAAAAAGGATAAAAAGTCTTCAGGAACAACTATCTAATGCCAAATAAACAATTATGGTATAACAAAAAGGAATGAACAATCATATAAGTAAAATAATTTTTGACTTCAGGATGAGACATGTTAGTGAAGTTGTGGACAAGTATCTAGAAAGTAAGATTTTGTCTATTATGAGAAACAAATTCAATCATAGTGGTACAACTATGGTGCCTCTATTACATATGCTCAGTTTAAAGTTTTGGCTAAGTGTGATCAATAGTGTAAAGCCCACAGACAGTTGTACAAGGGTGAATACCTAGATAATATTCCCATTCCTAAAGGGCCCAAAGAGACTGAGGGTGACAATGAATATGAAGATACTTCTTAAGGGCTAAACCGATAGTGTTTTTTTAAGAGAGAAAAATTTGTATATATCCTTCTTATATATAGAATTATCTTTTCCTTTTCTTCACTTATCTATCTTCTCATATGTTTCTGTATTGATGTCAAGCAAAAATAATATGCCACCTTAGGAAGACCAAAATTATAATATAAGAATACCAAATATGTTCCTAGTGAAGGATGTTTACCAATTGTAATCATCCACACCATTTTTCTTCTTTCCCTTAACCTCTAAAGCTTCTTGCACTTTATCATCTGTTAAACTACTAATACAATCATATTTATCTTTATCTATCCAACGACCATCATCTCTATTGCTGATAGAATCTCTAGTTGTCCATTGGACATCACATGCAAGATATTCCTTATTATCTCTATTTTTATAATGCCCATCATTCTCCCATCTTCGAATTGAATGCTTTCTATCCAATCTTAGACGAGATGGCTCAAAGATAGCTATTGTCTATCTCTTATAATTCTCTTTGGTCATGCATCTTTCATTGATTCAGCTTTTAGACAACGTCACTATGTGTCCTAGTTCCTCGATCTTGTTTTGGAAGGTCTAATCCTCATCTCAAGCCTCCACAAGATTCTCTTGTGGGGTGGGCCGCTAGGGTATTTCACGACGACGATGATGGTGTTGATCTAGAGGATTCAAAACTATCTAAGGATATGTGATAACATATCTAACATATCTGAGACCATTTCTCAAATAAATGATAAAAGTTTAGTGTTTACAGCTTGAAGTTGAGACGTAATTATTAGATTATTCACTCTTGAAGGGTTACTGATGCATAAAATGCTAACAAGTAACCCTTAAAATCAAATGCTTACAATCACCACTTAAGGTATCAATTCTTAAGCTAAAGACCGCAATATTTTTGAGATACAACAAACCATGCACTATGTTTGTTAGGGGATAAAGGCATTCAACTTCTGTGCAGAATACTCAATAATGGCTGCCTTGTTCATTCATTGTTACACCCATATAAGAGTGTAAGAAGTTGAGAGATATTACAACCATCCCTTAGGTAACCATAAGGGTTCACCTTAACCAAACTCTACTCTATTGCATGCTAACTATGGTAGGACTCAAACAATTAGCATGGGGGCCTGATTTTCAAGCCTCATATAGTCTCTCCTCATGCATTAAATTCTATATTAGGCTTAAGCAATCAATATGACTTAGGATACATAAATTATAAGAAAAAGAAAAACTAATATATTACTCATGCCCATGCTTAATTAAATAGAGAAAAGTAACTCTTCTCCCACCCCTCATAGTTGACGGCCCTAATTCTACTATTATAATCCATTAAAACCCTTAATTAATGCTAGTTAAGGTCTTGGAAAAAATTAAACTCAACTAAAAAAATCTACTGCAAGAAGTGAAGTGGATGCATACTTGGTTCGAAAAATGAGCACTCAATAAGGCAGTTTTTTTGGCTTGGTTAGGCCTAGATTTGTGTGGATTGTCAAACCATATTAAATCCATAATGAAGCCAAGAAAAATTCATGAGTTTATGGCTTATAATTTTTGTGTCATGGCTTGTATGAATTCTTATAATCTAGCTCATATTTTAGTCTAAGTAAGGAGAATTTTTTATTCTCCTAACTTCGAAAAATTTATGAATAGATTAATATTATTATATGACGGCGATGCTCTTGCATCATTTAATAGTACTAGGATCAAGTATTTTTGAAGATTGGAGGGGAGATAGCTTTTTATTCAGATCCCCACATACATCACCTATTGTTGTTGGTATTTTATGAACTAAGGGGTTCTTAAGGAAATAAGGTAAGATATTAAGTAATCAAAGAGTGTTGAGGGAAAATATTAGAGGAGAGTGGAAAGAGAAAAAGTGAGAAGTTGTATTAATGATTCATTCCCCCTAAAATGAATACAAGACTCAACATTTATATATATAGGATAGGGAGTTATATAGTAAATTAACCCAGTATGGAACTGGGAGAGCAACTAGAAGGGATGAGCATGTCCGTAGGCTTTTTGGGTTAATATTTGTTCTTTGAGTTGCTATCCCTTAAACCTAATAGTATTAGTTTAGGAAATACCCATATCACAAATCATAGGTGATGGAGAACTTCTCACATGAATAATTCTATTTTTTTCTCTATCTATAAATTTCATTAGAAAGCATAATTCCATATTAATGGGTTAAATATTTTTAGAGGCATTCCATATTGATATAAGCAAACACTAGTAAAATTCTTTATTTGTAAATGACATTAGGATATGATTTTATTAGGGTATACTCCCTATATTAGAGATGTTTGAAGCAATTCATTAGTCTATAATGTTTTTAGTTGTTGCACTCGAAGTGTTTGATAAATTAACCATTTATTTAATGATGATTTCAATTTATTTTCATAGGAATTTTTTTTACTTAAAGTTGAGATATAGGTGTATTAATGAATTACAATTTTTGACAAAGTTGTGTATATGTTTTTGATAATCCCAAAGTATCATTTATTAGTTACTTTTTATATATAGTATGATGTGAGAATATTCTATACCCATGGGATATTAATATTCATATCTTATAGCTACATGTGCATTTTACTCATTGATAATTAAAATTCCTTAAAAAAAAATTCTTGATAGATGGTGTTTTAGTTTCACCTAGAAGTAGGATGACAAAATGCATTCATATTCAATCAAACAAAAGCTAATACATGGCAATATAAACTTTTCATTATGTATGTTAACTACAAGATGTTTTTTATTGAACATGGCATATAACACATGAAATACCTTAGAATTGATACCGAATTGAAGGTATTACAAGCCATCCTATTGTATGATGCCTTATCTCTTTCTTATTATTGTTAATTTTTTAATGACGTTGAGAATAATATGGTGTGTGAATGGAATTTCTACAATTTTGTTTTAGGGTGTTAATCCATTTACATGAATTTGTAGGAAAGGTCAATTAAAGGTAGCACTTCGTGCTTTCGATGATCATGGAATTAGTCCAAGTTTCATACCTACAAAAATATCATAGCAACTTCCTTTTCTATATTCATCACATCTTTTTATTCAATTTTTTTTTACCTCCATCAATTTTATGTTTCAATTGATTTTGACTGCATGTTAATAATGATTCAATATTTTCTAATAAATCATTTAATATCTCTCCCTTGTTTTAGCTTTTGAATTTTTAGTTTTCACTTTTTAGATATGCTTAGATTTTCAAGGCTATTTGATCATTTTAATTTTAATTGTTATGATCTGAGATTTACCTACTAACCTTTAAAATATGTACTTATTTTTTTTAATTGAGTTGATGAATTTTTGAAGAATATAGTTTAACTTATGGTATTCATGATGGAACAGTTGATGGACTTTGTGTGTGTTTGTTAGGTAAAAAATCTTTGTAATTATGCATGGATTTGGTCATTTTCTTACATTGACCCTTATTTCAATCAAACGATCATGTATGGAGGAGAGATTATTCCCTATGTAATTTTATATAGTTTTTAAATGTGATTTAGAATATTCTAGTTTGTTGCTTTTTAAAGCAACTTAAATGTGAGAGAATTTAGATTAATATTCTAGTGTATCAATATGGATGTATATTTATAAAAAAAAATCAAGATCATTTTAATGTAATTATTTTAATTATTTAATGCTTAACATTAAAAAACTAATTTAAAACTTAAAAAAAATAGTTAGATAATTTTACTAAAATACCACTAATTATGTAGTAAACACGATGTAAATGATGCATGATATATGTATTGTATCCAACCAACCTTGCTAGTTAAGATTTGAGATTGACATCTTATTGTTCTAAAAGCCCATACAAAAACTATGTGTCAAATGACTCATATTGATTCGAGTGATGCTTATCCTTTTTTTTGTCAATCATGAGGGTTGAATTATCATATCTTATATTTTTGTTCATGTGTGCATGATTGTTAGACTTTAGTTCTATTATTTTAATCTTTAATAATGTAAGTGGGGTTTGGGGTTTCCATTCATCAAAGTAATCAATACATGAATTGATTTTCCATGATGATGGAAATGATTAATTTACTATTGAAAATCAAAGTAGAAGACTAACAAAGTCACCTGATGAGGGTGATTTGTTACAAGACTTTGGTTCCATTTTGATACATATTTTATGGAATTTTTCATGTTTTGTCCATATCTTAGGCTATCTATTTATGTTTACTACTATTTGGCTTTCTTTTGTTGATTGTAGAAGAAAAATACTGAGAAAAGAAGCTAAACATGGCAAGTGGAAGGCTAAATTAGGCTTAGAATGGAAGAAAAAGGTTAGAGGAAGGACATGGGTGGCCCATGGGAAACACCATAATCACACCGAGGCATGACACGAGGGGTTTGTGTCTATCATCACTGTTCGTTCCATGCAACAATTTAATTTATGCAAGTATGTGCAACAACACAGAGGGGTATTTGTCTCGTTGTATTCTTTTACAAATTTTGTCATTTTGTCTTGGGGTATTTAAGGGATATTACTAAGGTTTTGAGGCACATTTTTTCATTATCATTCAACCCCTTTTCCAGACCTATCATCCCCTTCAACCCTCTCCCCTATATTACTCCCTTATCATGTGTAATCATCGACTTTGAAGTCTTCATTGAAGATTGTAATCAACCAAAACATCAAAGGTTTATCTTTATCTATTTGATTTTTGAAATTTAATGTTTTCTATCTAATTGAGTTGTGTTACATGGAGACAAGTAGCTAATTGTTCTTATGTTAAGGGGACGAGAGATACCTCGATCCGATTGTGATTGATTACCTTATCTTGTGTAATCATCAACTTTGAAGTCTTCTTTGGAGATTGTAATCATCTAAAATGTTAAAAAAATTCTTTCTCTATTTGATTTATGAAATTGAATGGTTTTTATCTATTTGATTTGTGCTCTATTTAAATTGAATCAAATGTGTTGTGTTATTCCTTGTATTATTGTGATAAGAATTTCAACCAAATTTTGGTGTTGACATTTTCCAATGAGATTCAAGAGATGAGCAGGTAATAAGTCTAATAACATAACTAGGAGTTGAATCACAAGGTCAAGATACATTTCTTTAATTCCTACAACACAAAAAAGGGAGAATTCTTATTGATCCATGACGCATTATTTGCCTTGTGTTCATACTAGAGATAGATGAATCATGGTAAATTGTAGGGCATAGCTACTTGCGAAAGTGTTGTATTATTTATCCCTTTTTTCATTAACGATTTATTGATTGTGATTCATAAAACAATAGGGTATCAATTTCATGAGAGGCATAGAGTTATTGAACTAAACCTTAGCTATGTCTCTCGTTTTGAACAAGTTTGGTGTTTTTATTTATGCTTGTGTTAGTATTATTGTTTTTTCTTGAGCTAGTGCTGCATTCTAATCTTCACATGAGCCTAGAAATAATAGGTTTTGATCATGTGATGGTGCTCACTCTCTAGTATTTGTGGGATAGACCTTGATTGTTACTCTAACAACATATACTTGATGTCAGGATGCATCATCACTAAACACAAAATAGAGGAGGATGAAGGAAGGTGATACGAGACAAAAAAGAAAAGAAAGAGAGTGGCAAATTAGGGTGGTTGGTGATAGCTAGCAGAGCTATGGAGGATTAAAGTGAAGAAATAAATCAAAGGCCAAGAAGGATAACAAAACTGTAATTAATTGACCATGGAAGAGAGGAAGAACAAAGCAGGGGAAGGGGAAGAAGGTCGAGTTCGGGTTATTGGACCCTAACTCTAACCCTGGATGATTGATAAATTAATCTTATTCTATTTTTGATTTTAAATTTAAACCTAATTTTAATCCTAATGTTAAATTTTATTATTATTTTTCCTTAATTCTTTTTACCATTTTCTTTCTCCTCATTTCCCACTTATCCTTTTTTCCTTTCTTCCTCTTCAAGCCATGTATCCCCTCCCATATGGTTTTCCCTTCCCAACCACCACCCTTGCACTAGTCTCTGTAACCCAGGCCACAACCACTAGGCCCTATTCCTTTCTTCCCCTAGTTCATGTCTTGTGAAAAAATAATGCCCAAACCGTGCCTTCCCGACCCTTGCACCTCTAGCCTTCTTATTTCGTATCCTCACCCCCTCCCATATAAATACCGTCTTCTTTTCACTCCTTACTTCACTTTGTACTTGCCCTAAACTCTCCCCCAAACTCCCTCCTCCTTCCCTAAATCCTCTATGCTTCATTTGTCTTCGTTTGCCATCTTTGTCCAATAAAGCTTTGTGTAACACATATACCCACATGCAACTATACCCTTATCAATGTTAAGAACCCAAACAAATCACCCTTAACTGAACCACATCTCTATGCAACCACCACCATTTATGCGTCACAGCCTCATGCAACAACCATCACCTCACCTAACTTACCTTAGCTGCATTAACCTTCAACACTCAATAACCCACAACTACACTACCCCTAGCAACATCAAAACCTTATGTCCACCACTTCTTAGGTAACTTATTCACGCAACACCCACTCCCTTGCTTCAACCACTCACACCACCCCTTATTCACCAATATGAGGGCCTTATGTAGCATACCCTAGTTGTGTGAGTCCCTCACACAACCCATCCCGTATGGCACCACTCCCTTACACAACCACCTCTATTTGTTCCACACTCTTTTCGCGACTTCATTTACTTCGATTTTGCTCTATTTTCCACCCTTCTTTACCTTATATTTTTCTTAATTTATAATGACATATTACTTTTGAAATACCCCAAAATTCCTAATTTAGAAAATCATGGCCGGATAGGAGATTATTAGGGAAGTTATTAAATAAACTACTTTTAGTGAGATAAAAAGGAATTAATAGGATAAATCAAGAAGGAAATTATAAGAGTGTAAATAGGGGAGATTATGGTGTTTAAGTTAATTAAGGTTTTCACTTTTGAAATTTATTTAATACCTTAAATTATATAAAATAGGGAGGATAAAATAGTTTCAAATTAATATAAAATTTATGAGTAATTTAATTAGAGGAAAATTTAGGGGTTTTGTTAATTAAAATAAATTTAGGAAGATTTTTCCATAAATCCAAAAATTTACCTAAAGGTAGAAATTAATTATGGTTTTGATAATTATATTAAATACCCTAAATTACCCAAATGATATTAATTAATCCAACCCCTAACTTTCCCCTCCTTTTCCTTTTTCCCTTTTTCCTTTTTCCTCCCTCCTTTTTCCTTTTTTCTTCCTTCCCCTTCTCGCCCCTATTTTCCCCGACCTGGGCCGGCCTGCTGGCCCAAACCCCTCCCCTTTTCCTTCTTCTCGCCGTGGCCCAGCGAGCCCGGCCGTCCGTGACCCAAAACGCGGCGTTTCGACGCTGAAGTCGCTGAAACGCCGCGTCGCGATACAAAGAACTTTCGACCGTTGCCTGACGACGCGAGCACTGCGTTTTCGCCAAATTCCTCCTAAAACGCAGCGTTTCATTTAAAAGGAAAAGAAACCGCGCGGTCCGGCCGGTTTCCTCCCTCTCCTTTCTTTCCCCTAGACCGCCGGTCCAGCCCCTCCCCTTCTTCTTCTTCCTCGCGACGCCGTTTCTCCCCGCCTGCAACTCGAGCTTGCCGGAAAACGCAGCGGCGAGCGTCCCGTCCTTTCTCCGGCCTTCTCTCCTATCTTTTCGTCCCTGATTTGACCTTGCCTTGAGATGTGACCAATCGGGCAGCGTTTTCCCCGCACGCAAGCCCTGACTTTTCTTCCTCGACAAGGTTGGTCTGTGCCGGCAGACCTGCGCCGGACAGCTCACCGGACCTAACCCACCTAACCTCCCACGTGTCCTTGTCATTTTCCCGTCCCAATCCCTCTATAAATAGCCCCGGAAATGGCCTGAATCGGGTTCGATTTTTGGGAACCCAGAAATCCAAACCGTCGCGCCGCCCCACCTTCATCCGCCGTTTCCTCCGCCCTCAGCCACCGTTGCCGCCTTCCCTCGCCACCAAAATCCTCCCTGCACCGCCCTCTACGCAACCAGCCATCTTAGCCACCCTAACTCGCGCCGCACGTGCCGCCCTGGCCGTGCGAAAATCCCTCCCCTAAATCGACCACTCCAGCCTTGGCGCCACCTTCGCGCCGCCACCGCCGGCCACACCGCCGCTTGCAGCGCCACCTCCACCCCCCAAAATGACCAGCAACTCCTTCCCTACCACCCCGCACCTCCCTCTCCCTTTGGTTTTCCCTCCCCTAGCCTCCACCTCCATTTTTTCCCTCTCTCCTCTCCTCCACCGCCGCCGCCGCCGCCACCACCACCCCAGTCAGGTTGTCAACCCCCCCTGAACCCTAAGTCCTAGAAAATAAAATAAATAAATAAATAAGATAAGTAAATAATAATAAGGGTTAAATAAATAAATAAAAGGTGATTAGTGGGATTAATATTATTAACTAATATTATGAGTATTATTATTATTAATATTAACACTATCATTATTATTACTAATACCATTATTACTACTAATACTACCACCCATTCAATTATCATTATTATTATATTATTGTTATTATTATTATCGTTATTATTATTATTATCGTTATCATTATTATATTAATGCTATCATTATTATTACTATTATTGATGTTATTATTATTACTATTATTATTATCATATTATTATTATTATTTTTATCCTTATTATTATTACTATTATTATTGCTAGTATTATTATTGATATTATTATTGTTACTATCTTTATTATTATTATTATTATTGTTGTTATTATTGTTATTATTATTATTATTATCCTTATTATTATTATTATTAAGTGTTATTATTACTAACGTTACCATTAGGGTTAGTATTATTATCGTTATTAATATTAATATTATGATGGTTATTACTATTAATAGTATTACTAGTATGATTATTATTATTACTATGATAATTGTTATTATTAATATTATTATTGTTATTTTTACTATTGTTATTGTTAGTACTATTATTGTTATTATTGTTATTGTTGATATTATTATTATTATTGCTATTATTCTTAGGGTTGTGTTATTGTTATTATTATTACAATTATTTTTATCATGGTCATTATTTTACTATTATTATTATTATTATTATTATTGTTACTTTTAGTATTATTATTGTTAGCATTATTATTGTTATTATTATTATTATTGCTATCACTATTACTATTATTATTGTTAGTAGTAGTGTTGTTAATATCATTATTATTATTATTATTGTCTTTACTATTTTCTTATCAACGTTATTAAAGCTGTTGTTGTTATTAATATTATTATTACTATTATTATTAGTATTATTATTATTGTCATTATGATCATTACCATTATTACCCATATTACTATTATTACTGTAATATTATTATTATTACTTTCATTACTATCATTAGTATGGTTATTATTATTATCATTATTATTCTTATCATTGTTTTATCGTTATTGTGTTTATCGCATCTATTATTTTATCGATTATTACTGTTATTCTTATTATCCTTATTAATATTATTCTTATAATCGTTGATATTATTACTAATATTTTCATTGTATTTATTATTATTATTTGTATTATTATTGTCTTCATTCCTATCATTATTATTATTATCCCTATTATTGTTAGTAACATTATTATTGATTTTGTCACCTAAATGACTATGGTTGTACTAGTACTTTATTATTATTATTATTATCGATAATACACTATCACTAATGCTAATATGATTTCAATCATTACTATCATCATTATCATCATTATAGCTATTATTATTTTTATTAGGAGCACTATTATTATAAATAGTATTCTTATTAGGGTAGGTATTATTGGTGCATATTATTAATGTTGTTAAGACCCTCACCTTAGTATTTGGATTTGCTAAAATCTACTTAATTAGTGATAATCCGTATAAGCTATCATGAGAGTAGTAATAACCTAATCCTTTTTAATTATAAACCCCTTTATTAATAATAGCCTTGGTATTAGGCCATGATAGGGGTAGGATAGGAATTTTGATAATTCTGGTAGAGGGAGATTAACCCTAAATAATTCCCTCTTATAGGTAACCGGGTCAAATCCCAGGAAGTGTGGGAGCGTGCTCTAAGCCCGGCGCCGATTTAGGTAAGGACGTAACTAAGGCCCTTGTGTGCTCTGCATGTTTTAAGTGTCTTATATGCTTTGTACAATTGGGTGTTATAATATGTATACTATATGCTTGTTTGTGAAGCGCTGCATGGATCCGAGGTACGTCCCCGTATCCTAGTCTTCGTGTACTAATATGCTGTGATGTAGTGTGATGTGTTGTGATGTAGTGTGGTGTGATGTGACCCCTACGTCATGTAGGTTGGGTTATGTGAGTGAGTGTGGTGAAGTGGGGGACTGGAAAAAGAAAAATAAGAGGTTAGAATGACCAAAGGGGAGTATGTTGGCTAAATAAGGTAAGGACGACCTAAGGAATTCACCATTTGTGAGATAATGAGGAGAAGGTGGAATTAAGTAAACAAAAGAGTGGGTATAAATTAAGGTTGTGTGGGGGAGTCTGTTGCTTGGTGGTATTGGAGTGTATATAGTGGTTTTAATGAGTATTTGGTGGCATTAACGACTTATGGTGGTATTAGGGTTTGTAAGGTGGTGTTAGGGTTTATATAGTTGTTTTAATGATTACTTGGTGGTATAAACGGCTTATGGTGGTATTAGGGTTGCAAGGTGGTGTTAGGGTTTATATAGTTGTTTGAATGATTACTTGGTGGTATAAACGGCTTATGGTGGTATTAGGGTTGCAAGGTGGTATTAGGGTTTATATGGTTGTATTTATGGTTACTTGGTGGTATTAAACACTTATGGTGGTATTAGGGTTTACAAGGTGGTATCGGGGTTTATACAGTGGTTTTAACAATTTCTTGGTGGCATTAACGACTTATGGTGGTATTAGGGTTTGTAAGGTGGTGTTAGGGTTTATATGGTTGTATTTATGATTACTTGGTGGTATTAAATACTTATGGTGGTATTAGGGTTTGTAAGGTGGTATTAGGGTTGTATGGTTGTAATTATGAGTACTTGGGTGGTGTAAATGGCTTTTGGTGGTATTAGGGTTTTCGTGATGGTATTATGGTTGTTACAGTTAAAGAAGGTTAAGAGTGGTTAACCATGGCTTGGTGTGGACAACCATGGTCCGTATGGCTGTTTAGAGTTGTTTGGTGTTATTATGTGTACTATTGAGTAAAGTATGGTTATGAATGTGGAATTTCACCATGTGTTATTATGTGTACGAATGTAGTGAATGACTTATGCATGTCAAGGACCTGATATGACTCAATAAGATACGAATAAGACAGTAACTGCTTAAAGTGAAATACTGATGAGCCCGACCCAGTCCGTTCCACCGGTTATTAATAGTGGTCAGAGGCGTGTTGCCCTGTAATTATATTTCCGGACCACCGGCTATAATAGTGGAGGGATCCGGGCTCGACAGACCCAAACTAATAAGTTAAGTCGGGAAAGATACTGATAAGACACTAATAACGTAAAGTGAGATTATTGAGCCGAGCCCAGTCCGATCCACCGGTTATTAATAGTGGTCAGAGGCGTTCTGCTCTGTGTTTATTTTCGGACCACCGGCTATAATAGTGGAGGGATCTCGGCTCAGTACATCCAAAGTAAATAAGTTAAATCAGGAAAAATACTGATCACTTACAGTGGAACACCATGTATGTGCGGGGCCAGTCCGATCCACCGGTTATTAATAGTGGTCAGAGGCGTGTTGCCCTGTAATTATATTTCCGGACCACCGGCTATAATAGTGGAGGTCCCCGTGCTTACAGGTTAAATAAAGACTGTTGGTAAAAGAGATTATTCTCATAATAAGAAATAACGGACATTGTATGAGCATGTTTCAGCTTTCCGTTTACTCATCCTAATGTATGGCTGACGTTTTGGGTATGTGTCTTGTGTATTAATGCATGTTGATTTTATGCTTATGTGTGACTGTATGCTTGGCCTTAGCGTCTACGCCTTACTCAGTATTGGACCCGTACTGATACTGCCTTGATTGACCGGGTCCTGTGATGATCCACCGATGGTGGGGAGCAGACCTTTGATGCAGGTCTTGATCAGTTACTAAGTTGGGGTGGAAGGCTGGATGTGAGTGAGTAAGTGGTCCGGATAATTACCTTCGAAAATCGCGTGATTTAATCGTATTTGTCTTTAGAGGATACAAATGTCGTATTTAACTTTTCAAGGGTTCTATCGTATCTTGCTATTCCGCTATTTTAAGTATTCTGAGATATGGACCTTTTAAATTGTATTTCGGAATGCAACTTCTTACCTTCGCACTCTGATTTGTAGAATTCGTGTTTTATGAATGATTCGTTTCCCGTTTTATTCTCTTTAGCCTTAGCACTTAGTATCGGTCGGTAGTTATGGATCGATCTGGTACTAAGTGTGGCGGTAATGCCCCCGAATTTACGGTTTTAATTTTCTTGCTTCCGCTAAAACTTTGATTTAAACGAAATTTTTCAGTAGTAAATTTGGGGGTGTTACACTTTTGATTCTTAGGTGATGTTTTGGCGGTACTAGAGGAGGCACCTTAGGGTTATATGTGCTTAGAGACCAAATATATTTTTTCTAAAAATCACATAATAATTAGGGCTTTTGAATGCTATGTGTATTTGGTGTGAAACTACATGCTGGTATTATTATTATGATAATGTTTTTGTATGATGATGTGGTATCGAATCTATAGAAAGTGAGTACTATGTGAAAAACATGAGTTTATGTGTTATTATTGTGGTATGCCTCATTTTGAAATCCTAATAGTGTTAGTATGACCTATGGTATTTTAATGTGGCTTGAAGGAATATGGAAAGTGGTAAATGAAGGTGGTCAAGTTGTGTCATGATGCTATATATTTTAAGTTTTGAATCGATAATTCAGACTTGTAAGTTTTTTTTGGTTTTTTTTTGTGAGAATATGGGTGTATTGGCTATCTTAAAGATATTTTGGGTCAATATAGGTTAATCATGGAATAGTGGTTACTTTAATATGTTAAAGGGTTCAAAGAATGCTAAATGTATTATGTGTGATACTTTGAGTAATTATAAGTGTCCTAAGTTCAATAAAAATGAGAAAATGGCTTAAATTGGGAATATTCACTCTAGAGGCATGGTTATTATTGAATGTTTAAAATGTTGGAGTTAAAACTAAATTTTTAGATATGATGTTAATAATGATATTTTAGGAATGTGTACTAAATTTGGTGGTTATATGAACCTTATGGAAAATTTTATTCCTTACTTATGAAATTATGATTTTTTAGGGATTTATAAATAGTAACCCTAGAGGCATGTCGTTGTTGCATGTGTAAGATGTTGGATTTACACATTGATTTTTGGTTATGCTATCAATAATAATATTTTAGGAATGTGTAAAATTGGTGGATAAACGAGTATTAGGAAATAAGTTGTGTTTACAATTTGAAATTAGGGCTTCTCAGAGGAAATGTGGTATTTTTCCTTGGGAGAATGTCATAAAATTCATGTGGTCATGTTTTACGTATTTTGAATAATTATTTTAAGTTGTATTATGTACCTTCCATATCTAATTGTGTGTCTGTATGATAATTTTGACATAAATAATATTGAATAAGATATTAATCACATAGAGTGAAAGATCATGTGACTTAGGACAAAAGTATTGAGTCTGTTCTATCAGCTTAATAATAGTGGTCAGATGCATTTTTTTAAAAGGTGTTTTAGTTCATTTCATGGGATTAAGAATAGTGGGGTCCTACACTCAATGTAAATAAGAAATAGATTATAGTTATACCTAATAATGGAACTTTGATTCATTTCTCTTTTTGCATCTTATCATGTTTAATCAGTATACATGCTTATTCTTCTATATAATATTCTGTATTATGTGTAACCCTACCGTGACTGTATTATCACCTTACTTGCTATGTAGCATATTAATTATCTTTCTCATGGGCATTGTTCGTTCTCATGAGTAAACAACCTAGATAATTTTATGTAGGTTAATGTAGACCCCTTTGATGACCTTGTTGCTTATGCCGCTTTGCTTGGGGAGGACTAATCCTACAATTCTTGGGGTTTGGAATATAAAGTCATATTATCTAATTTAATGCTTTTGATCAAGATATCTTTTATATTTGTAGTCTAATGTATCTCTTTCTGTTTGTATTTTCATATTATACTTGAAGTTAACCTCCAAACTATTATCTATATTTATGAAGCTCTCTTATTCTCTATTTATTACATGTTAAGTGTTAACTATTTTACCTTATAAATTTTAGGGTATTATAGAATATATAATTAACCTATTACTATAAATTAAAATAGGGTTGAAGGACTATACTAATTATAAAGTGAAACCATATGGATTAAAATGAATAATTTTTTTACAATAACCAAAATAAAATAAAAAAAGTTGAAAACCAAATGAACCAAAACAATATTTAACTTCAGAATATGTATACTCATCTTATAAAATATCAATACACATCTTATATCGTATAAAATATGAGAACATATCTTATAAAATATAAATATACATCTTAATAAAAATATACATATTTTATAACAACAATATACTTTTTAAACATGTGAGTTTTCTTAATACAATAATACACATTTTTATAATGTATATTATAAATAAAGTTATATAAATACATAGAAGAAAATTCTTTTTGATTCCTTTTATATAAAATAATTTATAAATAAATATATACTATACTTCTTTTTGTTATATGCATATAATATAAATTCAAACTATACACATTTAGCATGGGGCAAACATGTGTATAGCGTAGTGATTGAATAACAATGATTTGAAAATTTCAATTTCTAAAATTAAATTATTTAACATTTTTCATAAATATGCAAGTGTAATTTTAGAAATTTGATTTTTAGTTTTAGCATAGGATTGCAAAACGGGCCTACTTGCCAAAGTATTTTGTTGCTAACATGTGTATAAAAATTATTTATTTATTAAAAAAATTAGTTTGCAGTCTATTTAAGTGAAATTAATAGGATAACAATTAAAATTGTCGTAAAATATTTAATTTTAAATATAAGATATTATATATATATATATACTTATACTAATATGTATACCTAATTATATATAAATGTATAAATAATATTCTCTATATATACATATATATTAAATATTAAAAAAAATAGATTAAATATTAAATAAATTATTTAATTTTAAATAATTTAATTAAAATAAGTTTTAAAATAATTTTTTCTTATTTATTTTCACGGTGAAGTAAATCTAACCCAACTTAAATAAAAGTGCCTCAACTCGCATGTACTCTTAAAGATACCTGTTTAGTTAGATCTCGTTCTTCTAAAAATGTACTACATGAAAAGGACTTGACATGTTTTGCCATCATGATGTCAGAAAATAATGAACTAAGCCGTCATTTATGGAGCATTGATCCTTGAAAATTTATTAATTACATGCAAGCTTACGTATAATGTCATGGAAGGGGGGGGTGTTCAGCTACCCTCTGTGTGATTTGGCGATCATTGATGACATTTGAACAATATATTTAATTATGATATCACCGGCTATATCGCTATCATATAATAATTCAATTAACGTAGCTAGCAGCCTAGCACATGCTCAGTGTGCCTCATGTTACTGATCTGTGCAGCTGGTAATCATGCAGCAGCACGTGCTAATGCTTACTACGACTGCTACTAGTCCAGAAATATATTGCAAAAACGCACTTTACTTTCTCCCAAATTTATGGCTAAGCGTGGACTTGATATATATTATTACTATATTAAGTGTTATGAGACCTTAGTCGGACACAACGGAGAGGAGGGTGGCCAGGGCGTTATCAATAACGTGCGTGGAGGATTTAGAGATTCAAGATCGGGCTCGATGCCGGTTGGAAAAAATCCCTTTCAGTGGGCCAGATGGATAATAATTCTCTTGACTTACTATATAAAAAAATATAAAAATAAATTACAAACATAGAATTTTTTTTAAAAAAAAAGAATATGATATTTTTATTACATATAAATAAAGAAAATGAAAAGCTTACCTTTATTATTTACAAAAAGTTAGGAGACAGTTTTTATTCTCTTTCTTATCGTACACCAAAATAATTAAAAATTATTAATTTTTTAACTTATACATCTTTTTACCTAATAGTTATAGTTAGATAAATATATAAATTATAATTTAATAATTGATTTTATAAGTTGACCTCTGTCAACCGATAAAATATAATGTTGATAAGTATCAAATCTTTTACGTAAAAAAATTTTCTAAACACTTATTTACATCTCATATTCACTCACGTCTTCTCTATAATATCTCAAATTATATCTAATATTATTCCTAAGTAATCAACCTCTTTATCTAATATTAAAAAATTAATATTTTTACCTTACACTAATTTTCTAATTCTAAATCTTAATTTAATCATAATCATTGTTTTGGGTTAATAATATTTTAAACCTAAACCTAATATCAAATGGTTGATAATTAATTTGTTCTAAACACCCTAACCTAAATTATTTTTATCCTAATTCTAATCCTAACCCCCTAACCTAAATTATTTTTATTCTAATTCTAATCCTAACCCCACTTAATTTATTTATCTTTTTTTCCTTTTCTCGTCCTTTTCTTTCTCTTTTTCTTTTTTCCCTTGCTTGAATTATTTCCCTTCTTCTCCATTCTCTTGCATGGAACAATTGCTCGACCGTATCCTCTCTACCATACTTCCATCACCTAGACATTATCCTCATCATTACCTATGTCCTACATTCGTGGGTTTGGTTGAAAATATTACATGCCATACTTTACTTCTCCCTCTCTGCTCTATGTGTGCATGTGTGTGTGTGTGTGTGACACATTTAATGCCCCAAATCACTTCCTTCCTCCCTCTCTTCTCTGTCAAAAAATACACCACCAACCGAATCTTCTCTCTCCTTCCTTTCCTCCATCTCATCGTCACCAATCACACCATAACAATTACCACCATCATCCCTTGACGTTCCTACACCATTTGCGCCGGCCAAAACTATCATTCCCACCCCCATAGCTTTGGCAAAATCCACCAAAAACACACCCCTACCACCCGCCATTTCCATCGAAGCCCTCCCTATCTCCTTCAGCCAAACTCAACAAAGCCTCTCCATTCTCTTCTCCCTTTATGCATCGGCGATCATTATCATTCCCTCACCCTAAACACCAGCCACTTCCATCATTCCATACCCCTTACCTTTAGCCAAAACTGTTGTAGCAACCCAAGCCCCTTCACCCTCAACCATCAAACCAGAACCCCAACCTTTGGCAAAACCCATCGTTCCCACTCCTCTTGCTTTGGTCAACTCCCTCGATCGTCATCCACCTCCTTTGGCATTTGTGGACGTTGCACACCCTTTAGCAACGCCACAAACCTTTTTTGCTACTCCCACCATTTGGCCATCACAACCATTCCCCTCCCTTTTGTTGCACAAGTTCTACTGATTATACCTTTGAGCCTTGTTCCGGTTTTGCTCCAATCCTTTCACTCTTTATTACCTTAAAATTTCCTTAATTATATCATTAAGTTCTAACGATGCTTTATTATTTTTTCTTAGGTGATTTTACAAGGGTTCCAGAGAAGGCATGATAGGATATGTGTGCTTAGATACTAGCGTCTTCTTTTTGTAATGATACAAGTCGTAATGGGGTTTATATGCTAAATATTATGATTTTATGGATTATAATATTGTTATGATTAAGTTTTTAACTTCACGATTTCTATTATTAAGAGGCGTGATGTGATAGTGTATGATGAAAAATGAGTAAGTTGAGAAGCATATGATATTGTTATGATAATTACTATGTTGAAAACCCTAAGAGAGTTGGTATGATATATGGTTGTAATATAGGCTTGGTAAAGTATGATAAGTGGAAGATAAGCATATTTAAGATTTGTGGTGACATATAAATTGAGGATTTGAAAATAATGACATTAGACATATAATGTTTTTATGAGATAAGGGTGCTTGGTTATCCTTAAGGACATTTCGGTCAACCTATGTTAAATATAGAAATTTTGGTATTTTAATGAGTTGAATGGTTTATAATATGCTAAGAACATCAAATGGAATGTTTGGGGTATTTATGAATGGCCTAAGTCCAAATAAAATAAAAAAATAACTTAAATTAGGAATAGTAACCCTAGGAATGAGGTTATTATCGCATATGTAAAATGTTATAGATATACCATAATTTTTGTATATGTTGTTAATATTGACATTTTAGAAATTTATATTGAATTTTGTTATTATATGAGCCTTTTGGGAAAAATTTATGACTTGTGAAATTAGGGTTGTTATCGTATGTATAAGGCATTGGAGTTATACATTAATTTTTAGGTATATTGATGATAATAATAATATTTGAGGAATATGTACTAAAGTTGATGGATAAATGATCAATATGGAAGAATTTATGCCTAAAATATACAATTAGGATTTCTTAGGAAGAATACAGACCCATTCCTTAAGAACGACCTTGATAACTATATAGTTGTGCTTTACAGGTTTTAATTATGTGTTGTGCATATCTACATGAGTCTTGTGTGATGTTATAACCAATTATGAATAAGATATTAATCATTTAAATTGGAAGATCATGTGATCCAGGGCAAAGTGTTTTACGTGTCCGTTCCACCAGACAATAATAGTGGTTAGGCTTTTTTACCTTAGGAGGTGCATCAATCCATTCTACTGAATTAAGAATAGCAGAGCCATAACCTCAATGTGAATGATAATATTATTATGAGATAATTAATAAATGATTAAGACCTTAATCACTTTAGGTCAGGACCAAGGTGTAGGAGTCTATTCTACCAGCTTAATAATGGTGGCTAGGAGCAGTCTACCTTGGGAGGTGCTTGAGACTGTTCCACCGATTTAATAACAATGTCCATAAGTGTTTTACTTGGGAGTTATTTTAGTCCATTCTACCGAATTAAGAATAGCAAATTCCCTAAACTCAACGTAAATACAATAATGGAATTTGTTATATCTAATAATGAGATATGGAATCAGTATATATATTACATTGATTTATGTGTCAAACATGTATTCTTATTCTCTAATGTGAATGCATGTAATCCTTTGTATCATTTCTTGATAGTATTGTTACCTTAATTAGTACATAGTGTACTGATCATCATTTTCATAGGTTCTATTTATTCATATGGGCAAATGATCCTAATTCTTTTGTGCAGGTCATTGATGACCTAGTGGGTGATTTTGGTGCTTCTGATTCTCTATATGTGGATGAGTGATATTATATACAAGGATTTGGGTTTAGAGTCATGTTATCTAGATATTATTTTTTACCTGAATACCTTTTTATACTCTTAGCTCCATAGTATCTCTTGTTATATTTTTGGATATTATACTTGTAGTCAATCTCCAGACTCATATTTAAGTTTATGAAGTTTATAATGTTCTACATTCTAATCATTTTGCCTTGTGATTAATGTAAGGATGATATCATGCTTTTGCTAAAAAAATTGGTATTATGCATTCGCTAAAAAAATTATGGTGGTAACACCTAACTAATTTGGTATTATGATTTTGCTATTTCATTTTTTTTAGATTTTAGGATGGTACATTCTCCCTCAATCTTGGCCATGAGACCTTTCTAGCTAATCTATCACATCAATTAGTCTTTGGTTGACACCTTTAGTTATCGCCCCTAGCTGAATCCACTTAGTCGTCACCCCTAGCTGATGCTACTTGGTCAACAACCTTGGCTATCCACCCTTGGCCGACATACTTGGTTGTCACCCTATCCAATGACACTTAGGAGACAACATTTGGTCGATGACCTTGGTTGTCCATCCGTAGCTAAAGCTCTTGGTTGATGACCTTGGTCCTTCTATCGGGAAACTCTAATAATTCTCCAACGTTTGAGAAATATAAAAACCTCATTTCTTCTCTATTGTGATAAACTATGCACCCTGCTTAACCCATATTTGGTGTAACATATGTTATGATTACTTTTGAGTAAGGGTTTTGTAAGCATGTTTGACTCATTCTTAATGGTGTGGACATTTTGCTGACAGAGTTGCCTCTCCTTGAACGCATCACTTATCTAATTATACCTGACCTAGATATGATTGGATCTTGAGTGAAAATTTACATTCTTGCTGACATAGATGACACTCTGTATGTCACTGGATACCACAAAATTATCCTATTTTTTGACAATATCCTTGAACAATCTCTTCATCCATAACATCTCCTTGTACCCCCTTAATGGCTGATATGTACTCTACCTCGGTCATAGATAGAGCTACACACTTTTCCAGTCAAGTCTACAATGAGATAACTCCCCCATAGAAGGTAAACATGAATCCTAATGTTGATTATCTTGCATATACATCTCCTATCATATTTAAGTTGGTATATCCCATCAAAATTGGATT
This sequence comes from Tamarix chinensis, assembly GCA_030549775.1. Lineage (NCBI taxonomy): Eukaryota > Viridiplantae > Streptophyta > Magnoliopsida > Caryophyllales > Tamaricaceae > Tamarix > Tamarix chinensis. The sequence goes on along the minus strand of CM060177.1, from coordinate 6,169,188 downwards.
AGCCCTATGAAAAAAAAAAACTCATCTTAAACATCCATTGTAGATACTTTAATGTCCACTTCATTGTCTCCCAATGGTGTTTGTTAAGCTTGGATATGAACAGGCTAACCATGCTGAAGACAAATGCAATGCCATGCTTTATATACACCATTACATACATCATGCTTCCAATGATCAACTCATATAGAATCTACCTCATCTTCTTCCTTATGTCTTCATCCATCATACATTATACCTTAATTGGCTTGAAATAGGGAGCACAGGGGTAACCAACTATCTTTTCCTAGTCTATGTTGAAATTCTTGAGCACCCTCTCTATATACTTCTCTTGAGATAACCATATCTTGCCCTGACCTCAGCTACACACATGATGTGCATGCCCAGGGTTTTCTTAGCATGAACCAAGTCTTTCATTTCAAAAGACTTAGCCATATATTCTTTTATCTTTGATATCCACTATATCTTGACCCACTATTAGCATGTCGCCCACTCACAGAAGTAGAAGGATGAATTTTTCAAGCTAGAACCTTTGCACAAACACGCAGTGCTTTGCTGATGTCTTCTTGTACCTCTATTGAGACATAAGTGACTTGAACTTCATGTACCACTACCTTAGTGCATAATTTAGTCCATACAAGCTCTTCATTATCTTGCACACCATATCCTATTTTCCCTTGGCCTCAAACCATTTTGCTTGTTCCATGTTTTAGAAAAGTTATCTTGACATTAAGTTGCTCCACCTCTAAGTTTAGAGTAACAGCTAGTCCTAAAATTATACAGATGGATGCCATCTTTACCACATGATATAGGATCTCATCATAATCAACCGCTTGTCTTTGTCCAAATCCCTTGACCACCAATATTGCCTTGTGCCTTGGTTAAGTTTTTTCCTCTTCATGCTTGATCTTAAAAACCCACTTGTTATTCAAGACCTTTATCCCCCTCAGATCTGCACAAATATGTAGATGTTTTTTTTTTGTTTGAAGGGAGCTCATATCTTCCTTCATTATTAAGGGACCCCACTTCTCCTTGTGGGAATCATCGAGGGTCTCATCATAACATAGAGGCTCTCCACCGTCCAAGAATAACACATAGTTGTATGGTACTTACTATTTGGTCTTAGTCTTCTAATGGATATTTGCATTTCTTATGGAGCTTTAGGTGCATCAGACCCTTGGAATTATATTGGCTAGGACTCATGATACTCACTCTCCATTTCTTCATCCTAATGCCTCAAAATCTCTTCTTCTAAGTTGGAATGTGCCTTAGTGATCCTTTTTAGGTCAACCTTCTTTGTCAAACCTTCTACCTCAAAATCATCATTGGATTCTACAAGATAGTTAATCTAGGCCTCTGTCCTCCCATCTTCTATGAATTTTTTGATGTTTTGGTCTTCAAAGAACACAAAATCTATGATTTGAATGGCCTTCTTAGCTACTATGTCATATAACATGTAGTTGAACTTCTCTTTACTATATCTAATGAACATGCATTGAAGAGCCTTCTCATCCAACTTTTTCCTCTTATCATTTGGTATGTGTATGAATTCCAAAAAACCAAATACCCTTAGGTAATTGTAGCTTACTTCCCCATCAAGCCACACTTCATCACCCACATCACCTTTGAGAGGAATTGATGGAGATAAGTTGATAAGGTGAGATGCTATTTGTAAAGATTAACGCCATAATGATATTGGAATCTTAGCATGTGATAGAAAACACCTTACCCTCTCCACCAATGTGTGATTCATCCATTCTTCCAACCCATTGTACTAAGGGATTTTAAGAATGATTTTCTCATGTCGAATTCTATGAGCCTTAAAATATTATTCAAACAAACCAAGGCATTCACCTTAGTTGTTCGTCCGAATACACTTTAACTTCCTCCTAGCCTCACGTTCAACTTTAGCATAAATACTTTAAAGTTGATCAAAACTCAATCCTTAGTCTTCATGGGATATACTATGAGCATTATGTAGAACTAATCAATAAATGTTGCAAAGTATTACAATCCACCCAATGACTTCACCTTCATTAGACTACATACATCCTAGAAGACCTAATCAAGTTTTTTTTACTAATCATCTGTTAGCACCTTTGACAAAGTGAGATCAATTTTGCTTACCCATAATAGTGAGTGCATCGACCAAACTTACCTCTATGAACTTTGGTAAATTGCCTCAAATGCTGAGAAGATTTACCCCTAGCACTCATGTGATTGAGTTTATGGTGCCATACATTATAGGAGTCTTCCATAGAGTTTACCTCAGTTGACAAACACATCTTTGCCTATGTCTAATATAGTGAGAAACACTTGCTCCCCCTGACCACTACCATGGAACCCTTTGTTAACTTCCATAATCTCTTTCCAAACTAACTTATGTAACCTTCATCATCAATCTACCCATCTAATATGAGGCTCATCCTCAAGTATAGAACATGCCTAACTTTCTTGAATTGTAAAGTACAAATCAAGCTTGTCTCTAGTCGTATACTTCCCATATCAACTATATTTGAGACACCATCATTTTTCACTTACACCTCACCAAAGTTTCCAAATGTGTAGGAGGAAAAGAGATTCTTGTTTGGGGTGGCATGGTAAGATGCATCGATATCCGCTATCCAATCAGCATCTATACATGAGGTACTTGTTCACACATTCAAATGCTATGAGATAACCATCAATTCATAATTGGTAATGATTGCCATCCACTCATCCATATTTTCTTTTCCATCTGTACCCTTCTTAAATTCCCAACAATCATTCTCCCAACGGCCTAGCTTCCCACAATGGAAACAAGACTTATCCTTCTTTGATTCTGTCGGCCTACTCTTAGACCTTCCTCTTTGTTTTCAGCCCTTAGCTCTCCTTTAAGCCACCAAAAGTGCCTCAAAATTTGATGATTAGGCCATAATGCTCCCTCTTCTCGTCTCTTCTCCTACAAGTAATGTTGTCATTGATACCATTATGATCTTTCTGATTAGGAAATAATTGCTAAGAGACACATAAAGAGTCTCCTAGCTCTCCATTAGAGAACCTAGGACTGATAGAGCTTAAACTTTATCCCCGAAAACTATCTTCATGTTCTTTAATTTAATGAATATGTTCTAGAACTCATTAAGGTGTGCTGCAATAGGATCATTGTCTTCATACCTCCAGTTGTACAACTTCCTCATGATTTTCACCTTATTTCTGACTATCTTGTTTTCATAAAGTGAATCTAACTTGGACCACACTCTATAGGTTTTGGTTTATTCCTCAACATGATGGATGGTGTTTTCATCTACCCATTGATAGATATAGCCAAAAACTCTTCTACTAATCTTATTCCATTCCCTTTATTTTTCTTTCATGTTCTTAATAATGACTCCTTTATTCTCAATCGGATCAACCATCTCTTTCACATAGAGTAGGTTTTCCATCTTACTCTTTCATGTCCTATAATTTGTGTTTTTCAACATCACCGTGACTAATTTATTGGTTACAATGATTGCTAATCTAATTTTGATAGTAGTTGTTGAGAAAAATCCCCCTCAACTAGATGGACCATAACCCCTTTGGCCTACTACACAAATGTGAGAAAATGTGAGAGTAAATTGCACTCACAAAGAATGAAGATTTGTAGGAGGAAGAATATGAGACTGTTATTGAGTATGGATAATGGGAGAAAATTAAGAGCTTACAATTTTTACTTACAAACGGTAAGGATATGACCTTTTATACCTTCCATCATCCTTATCTAAAGAGATTAACCGCCATTGGTTATCTGAGTCATACATATTTTTATCTAACAATTATAGTTAGAAAAACGTACAAGTTGCAACTTAATGATCGATTATCTTAGTTGACCACTATCAATTTTATAGATTATCATGCTGATAATCACCAAATCCTTAATATTAAGGAATTTATTAACCACTCATTAATATCTATTCTTTGCTCACGTCTTCTTCTTAGTCTTAGCTACTAGACCTTTTCCAATCAACTGATCCCATCAGTTGGTCTTTAAGTGATGCCTTTGGATTTCACCCCTAGCAGATGACCCTTGTCTCATTCCACTTAGCTAATGGCCTTGTCTATCCACCTCTAGCTGATGCACTTACTTAAAAACTTTGATTGTTTTCCCTTAACTAACACACTTGGTAGTGCACCCTTGGCAATTGCCCTAGATGACGACACTTGACCAACAACCTTGATTTTTTGCCCCTACCTGACTCCCTTCGCTTACGGCCTTGTTCCTTCTATCAAGCAATCGCAACATAAATTAATCTTGAGAAAGCCCGTGGCTAGTTATCCTAGAATTTTGTGGAGGAAATGTTAGTGATGGCATGATTACTGAGCTCCATCATCAAACTCATTTTGTTTTGTATTTCCACTCATTTCATTAGAGTATTTTTGAATGATGAATTTATAGATGTGTTTATTCTCTTACGAGGATTTTGATAGAGAGATTCGATTTTTCCCTACATTTTTATCTTTCGTATGGAGAGATTGTGATACACCAACAATCGACGAGCCCAAGCGAGTAGCCACACAACCTATGAAGATGGAAAATTATGTTTGTAATACCCCAACCTCACTAAGGCCACAAATAGTTCCTTTAGAGTACTTTGGGGATCAAGAACTGACCCCATAAATCAACACAAGTTCTTTTGAGCATATTTTTTTAACAACTCGTATGCATCCTATAAAGCTTATTATGAGGTCACCCATTTTTAAATTTCTCCAAGTAAAACATGCTTAATAATGGAATTCTTTTGTGATAGGGTTTTCAATGATAAGGTATATATCACTGATATAGGTGGTTTATCAATCTTTTTAAATCTCCACTATCAACCACTAATTTAGGGGTATTATATATACCCCCACTCAAGAGTGCAATGTCCTTGATATGCTCCGATCATTAACTATTTCATTACAGCCTAGTCCAATAATCATTCCGTAGGTGACTAACTAACTCATGGAATTTCAACTAGTGACCATAGTTTCACTATGATACCATTTGTAACACTCTAACCTCACTAGGGTTGCAAGTTATTTTAGGATCAATGATTGGATCGACATATCAACACAACTCATCTTAGCATATTTTTTGTATCAACTTACACGCATACTTGAAAACTTCTTAGGGGTCACCCATTCTTAAATTTCTCACAATCAATTATGCTTAACCGTGAAGTTCTTTAATGATAGATTTTCTAAAAAGAAGGTATACCTTGTTGATATAGGTAGTCTAACTAATATTTTTAAACCTTACTGTCCACCACTAATTTAGGGATATTACAATGCCCTTGCATGATCCAACCCAACAAAATCCTCAAACACCAAGCTATTTCTCTCACCTTGTGGAAGTTTTTGTTTTGTTGTTTATGCTTAGTTTTTATTTATGATATATCTTAAATGATGTTAGACACCCCTGATAAAATATTTTGATTCTATATGTAATATCTTATCTACTTACCTTTAAGTAAGCAAGGAATCATGAATGAAAAGGTATTCAGCTATTTGGAAAATCTACTTCTCTTCTTTTCTATATGACCTCCTCGTTTTCCTAATATTACTTTCTGGAGCCCTCACCCTTCACATAGGTGAAGACATCCCATGTCCCCCAACAATTGGGTGCTTTCACCGAGAGAGACCCCTATGATCACCTAATATCGCTTAATGGAATGCACCCTTTTACAACTATGTGACACTCAATCCACCCACTAGGAACCCATTAATGAGATTAATGAGAAGTTAACTATCCATTTCCAAACTCTTAATGAGATCCTAGCCAAGGTATCTTAGCTCCTTCCTAGCTCCTATAATAACCTGCCTCCTTACGTCTAAACACCTAAACCAACACCACATGAGACCTCACCTTCCCTCAACCAACCTCCAAGTGTCACCTTAACCCCTTATATCTATAAAAAAAATCCCCACAAAACTCTCAAATGTGAGATGAGGTTTTTCGATGGATTTAATCCCTTGGATTGGATATTCCAAATTAATTGCTATTTTTCATACTATAGCATACCTAATAAGCAATGTTTAGACATCGTCAGCTTCTACATGACTAAGCCTACTTTAAGTTAATTCTAGTGAATGTGTCAAAACCAAAGACTCTCTATTTGGTCAGCATTAACAAAATCCATCAAGGATAAATTTGGACCTACCATTGGCCCAAAACACCAAGCAACACTTTTCAAGCTCACCCAATAAAGAAACCTCTTAGAATATAAAGAAGCATTCACAAATATATGTAATAGGGTGATTGACCTATTTGGTAATGCCAACCTAAATTGCTTTCTTCTAGGCCTTAATCCTCAAATCCAGCATAAAATGGCTTACCCAAAATCAACCACAATTTCCCAAGCCATCGTCCAAGCCAAATTAATTAGGGTAGAGCTAGTTGACGATAGATTTCCCTTTAATCATCCCTTTTAAAGACCCAATCTAAATCCACTGTCAACAAAACCACCCCTTTTAGCCCTACCACCCCCACAAAAAACCATATACACCCTCTCGCCTAATTGGGCATTTGATCTCAAATAAGCTAGCTACACATAAGGAAAACGGATTGTGTTACCACTATGATGAATGATATTAGCTAGGATACTCCTATAAAACTCAACCCTTCATAATGTTCTTAACCAAAGAAGAAGAATAGGAACTCATTGAAATAGATGAGCAACAAGAAATCTAATAAAAATCTCTAAAACTTGAGGTGTCTCTCCATGTCATTACATGGAAAACCCATCCTCAAATGCTTCAACTTATGGCCTCCACTCACGACCAATCACTCGTGGCATTGATTGATGATGGAAGCAATCATAATTGTATCCATCCCTATATTAAATCCTATCTCTATCTCTTCGTAAATAAATTGATCAGTCTTAAGGTGACAATCAGTAGCTAGGAGTAGCTCAAGACCGAGGGAATATGCCACCATGTTGAGATCCTTCTGGGCAAATCAATATTCAAAGTCACTTTCCACACCCTAAAGATCGTTGGGGTAGATGTTGCACTAAATGTATAATGGGTGCAAACTATAGGGCCCATTGTAATAGACCACAATTCCCTCACCATGAAGTTTGTTCAAAATGGACATCCTATTGCTCTTACTAGGCAATAGTCTACCACCAAACTTACCCTGATGAACCTTAAATAGCTCAAGAGGATCCACCGAACCACAACCCAAACAACCTACTTCCATATCCATCTTTAATACAACCTAAAAATTTAGCCCAACCATTAACCCATTAAACCTAATATTCAGCAAATTCTAAACACATTTCCCACAAAATTTCACAAATCTAACAACCTTCCCCCCAGCGAGAAATGGACCACCAAAAAAATATCTAGCTTGAAGTCTAACATGATAATGATAAACCCTACCGGCACCCACATTTCTAGAAAGAAAAATTATAGAGCTAAATTACCTAGATGCTCAAAGACCACTTAATACACTCATTCATGAGTCCCTTTTTTCCCCCTATTTTACTTGTTCGGAAAACTGACGGTACTTGACAATTTTGTGTCGATTACTGAGACCTTAATGCAATAACTATTAAGGATTAGGTTTTTATACCAATTATTGACAAATTACTAGATGAACTATGTGGGGATTAAATTTTTCAAACTCAATTTGAGAATTGGATACTTCTAAATTAGGGTTCATCCAACCGATATAATAAAATCTACCTTTCGAACCCATGAGAGCCATTATGAGTTTCTCGTTATGCCCTTTGGTCTATCCAACTCCCTTTACACATTTAGTCCACCATGAACCACATTTTTAGGCCCTAACTTGAAAAATAATATTGGTATTTTTTTATGGTATTCTCGTCTATAGCCCTACAAGAGAAGCTTAAAAACAACAACTTACCATCATTTAAAAAAAACTAGTGAAAAATATTTTTTGTTTGCTAAACTTTCAAAATAAAATTTTATAAAGAATAGGTGGAATGTTTGGGCTATATTGTCACAATCCAAGGTGTCCAAGTTTACACAGCCAAGGTCTTTATTATGCTGACTTAACCTGGACCAAAAGATACATTTGTAGCTTTGGGAATTTTGGGCATCTCAAGGTATTACCGCTTGTTTTTCAAGGGGTATGCCTCCATCACTAGCCCATTTACTAATCTAGTTAAAAAGAGAGTGTCCCAATGGATGGAAGAAACCAAATAGGCCTCTGAATAATTGAAGATAGCCATGACTATCTTTCTTGTACTCACTTTACCAAACTTCCTTCTTCCCTTCTATATCAAGACCGATACATCCGTGGTGGTTGCCAATGTTGTTTTATCATAGCAAAGCTACCCTATTATATACTATAACAAGCACCTCACACCCATGGTACATGCCTCTTTGGCTTATAATAGGTAACTTTTCTCCATAAAAAGTGCCATCCATAGGTGGCGCTAGTACCTTTTAGATCATTGATTTAAGATCACCACCAATCTCAGAAGTCTCTGATAGCTCACTAACCAAGTAATATAGTCTCCTGAGTAGCCACATTGGCTGACCAAACTTTTAAGGTTTGAATTTGAGATTGTGCACAAGCCGAGCACCACCGATCGGGTTACCAACACCATTTCTAGGTGGTATAAAGAGGTTGTTGGTGAATTATTTTAGTGTTCTTACCCAACCAATTCTCTACTTGACAAGTTGAAGTTAGACACATCCTAAGATCAAGACCTATAGAGGATTGTTGAAGCGTTGTAGAACCAATGACCCCTAACTAGGTATACCATTCGGGACAGGTTGGTGTTGTATAAAAGACGTATTAGACTTTCTAAAAATTCCACTCTTCATTAGCAATTTTTGGAACTCCACCATGGATCACTAATAGAAGGCCATTACAGGGTCAAAACAGCATTGTCACCCTATTTTTTATTGACCCATCATGGAAGAAGATGTCCTGAGGAATATGAGTCATTACTTAGTATACTTGTAATCAAAACTTGAAATTAATACCCTAAAAGGAATGCTCCAACCCTTGCCAGTGCCTAGTAGGATCTAGGAGGATTTGTCAATGGATTTTACTGCCTTTATTCCTCCTTCTTTTGGGAGGGAGAGTATTCTTGTTGTTGTTGATATGCTGTCTAACTATGACTAATACTACATGGTGCCTCCCTACATATATGCCGCTAACCTTACTAAATACTTTGTTAAGGAAATTATTTGCCTACATGGGTCCCCCAAAACTACTATAACTGATCAAGACCCCATTTTCTATAGTTATTTTTTGGCCAAATTTTTTAGGCTATAGAGGGATAAGATCAATTATATCAACGCTTACCACCCTTAGACAGACGGTTAAATAGAGGTTGTAAATCACTGCCTTAAGACTTACCTACAATCATTTATTAGTGAAATACCAAAAAATGGGTCAAATTATTTCCACGGGCAGAATTAGGGTATAATACATGCCATCACAGTTCAATTATTATGTCTCTATTTCAAGCTATATTGTTAGCTACAATAAAAGGTCTGTCATGATTGATTCTATGGATATCAATTTGAAGGAAATGAAATAGCTTATTGCATTGTTAAAACAAAATCTCCTAAGATCCCAAATCCGAATGAAGAACCTAGAAGACAAACACAATTGCAATAAGGAATTTGTGGTTGGTAATTGGGTTTATGTCTAGCTATGACCCTATCGATAAAGCACAGTTGCCTAGAGAGTTTCTCACAATCTAGACATGAAGTTTTATAGGACTATCAAATTATGAAGTGAATAGAGCCTATATCCTTTCACTTTAATATGCCTTCTGGAATTTGTATACACCAAAATTTTCCATATCTCTATGCTCAAGATTTGTCCAAATATTATAACATCTCAAGAAACCCCTTTTCCCCCATTTAGTGACTTCTAAAAACTAACATGCCAACTTATGAAACACCTCACCACTAAGCAACACAAGCATAATCATAAACGAATCATAGAAGTCCTCATTCCAACAAAGCTTCCTAAACTTCAACCTTAAGGATAAGGTTATTATCTAAGGTGAAGGGATTGATACACCAGCAATTGACAAGACTAAGTAAGCAACCAAGTAACCAAAAAACATGGAAAATTATGCCCTTAATTGATCCAATCCAAAAAAATCCTTAAGTAAAAATCTATCTATCTCACCAAGTAGAAGTTTCTATTTTGTTGATACTTTGTTTTGGTTTATGAGCTTTCTAAAAATGGTGTTGGAAATCATTGCTGGAATATTCTGATACTATTTATAATACCTAAGCTATTTACCTATAAGTAAGTAAGGAGCCTTGAATGAAAAGGTATCGAGCCATTTAGAAAATATTATTCTCTTCTCTTCTACTCTTTGGTATCTCCTTCTTCTCCCAATATTTATTTTTTAGAGAATTCATCGCTCACATAGGTGAAGCTATTTCCTATCCTACTCCCCCAATAGGTTGTTCTATTTTATTTATTGAACTATTGTGGGTGGACTTTGGAAGCTTATTTATATTAGAAAAGGATGTACACATATCTCCCATTTGTTTTTTGTTGATGATTTACTTTTTCTTGCACATGCATCAGCTTCACTGATGCATGTGATTATGGAGTGTCTGTAGATTCTTGGGTTAGCTTCATAGTGGAATAAATGGACAAATGATTTTTTTCTAGGAAACCTTACTATAACACCCTTATTTTTAGGATTTTTTTATATTTTAAATAGTTAATTGAGGAAGCCAAAATACAAAATGTAGGGGTGTCTCACCACATCCAACATAGAAGAGACATTCCCTATACCTAGTTTATGTTGAGTGTAAGGAAAAATTAACCTCATATATGGGAATTAGATGTGGGAAGCATTTGATTATACCATGATATAAGATATGAAATATAAGGAAATATGTATGATGAAAGCCAAGGACTAAGAGTCTATAGAGAGATAGAGATATCCATAAAACCATATAATATATCAATTCAATTATACACTCACTGAAAGAAAGCACATTAAAAACAATAATCACTTGAAAAAAATGTGATATCTACTCATGGGAATGAGAAAAACCCATGAAAAGGATTATTGGTACGCTACGTATGAGTAAGGTAACAATACAATCATAACAAGGTTACATAATGTCATAAGGTCACATAAAAGAATAAACATGTATATAGATTGACATAATACGATGCAAGATAAGAAATGATTCCAGAAATAATTATTAGATATATTCATAATCTATTTTCTTGCTCAAGTTGATTTTAGGACTTGACTATTCTTAATATGATAGAGCAAACTGAAACACCTTCCAGGGCAGAACGGGCCTGGCTACTATTATTAAGTAGATAAAGCGGACTCAAGACCTCTTAGGATAAAATGCTCATGACCACTATTCTTAAACTATTGTAACCCTATGAAACATCTATTAGGGCAAAATTCTCCTAGCCACTATTATTAATCCAATAAAATGAACCTAACACCTTGGTCATGACTCGCGTGATGTTTCATTTTGAGTGATTAATATCTTATCCATTATTGTTCATTTGATGTAACCATAATCCATATTATTATTTAATTTGATTTTAGGGATCCCACTATTTAAAATTGGTGGAATGGTATAAACAATATACAGCCTCGGTGGAATGTACAGGTACGACTAATCCCGACTTACATGATCTTTCACTTTAAGTGATTGGTATCCTATTTATTCTTATTTATCTCAAGATCATCATACAGGCATGCATATAGATATGAAAGGCACGTAACTCATCTAGATATAATCATTCAAAACACATGAAACACAATCATATGAATATCGAGCCATCCCTCAAGGAAAAATGCCATATTTCCCTTATGAAAACCCTGGTTTCATAGGGTGAGCATAACTTCTTCCATAATAGCCTTTTAATCACCAAATTTAATAATAATTCCTAAAATATGGTTATTGACAATATATACAAAAATTAAGGTCTAATTCCAATATCTTACATATTTGATAATAATATGCCTCTAGGGTTACTATTCCTAATTCCTAACAAAACCCTACTTTCAAAAGTTAAGCATAAGATTTCCTATCAGGCTCATTTGACCAAATTTTTTTTTATTAAACATGCATAAAATATCATTATTAACATCATGTACTAAAACTGATATCTAGCTCCAATATTTTACACATGTAATAATAACCAGTCTTTAGTGTTACTATTCATAATTCCTTACAAAACCTTAATTTCACAAGTTAGGTATAACTTTTATCATAAGAATAATATGAAAAAAATTTTATTTTAATATACTAAAATATAATTATTAACATCATATCTAAAAATTGAGGTATAACTCCAATGTTCTACACATACGATAGTGATATCACATATAAGGTTATTATTCCCAAATTAAGTCATTTTCTCATTTTATTGGACTTAGACTATTCATAATTACTCTAAATATTTTCATATAATATACTTAGAATATTTTGAATCATTTAATTCATTAAAATACCTTATATTTCATATTTAACCTATATTGACTAAATTACCCTTGAGAGAACTAAAATGCCCATATTTTCACAAAAAAACTATAAGTCCCAATATGAATGATTTCCAACTTCTTGCATATGCTAATTGAAAACATTTATTAACCACTTTCAATACCTAGTAAAATAAAATTAATATACCATGGGTCATACTATCACAAGTAGGGTATCAAAACGATATTTACAACAATATATAAGCACATAATCTCCACATATTCTCATTTTTCATAGATTATATATCACATTCGCATATCACAACATTCATAAAGCAATATTATTATAATGAAATTATCCATATAATAATACCAAACATGATATTTCATACAATTATATACTTGCACACAAACCCCTAGTTATGATGTATATCATTATCAAAAATGTCTTTGATCTTTAAGCACGCAAAACTCTAAGATGCCTCCTCCATGAAAAATTGAAAATAACCTAATAATAAATTTCAACACATCATTATAAATCAAGAAAAAAACCAAGGAAAATATAAGGCAAAGGAGGGTGAAAATGGAGTAAATTGAAGCAAACCAAGGCACGTAAGGCTTGATCTAGCTGCAACAAAAGTTGGTGTAGCATTAAGGGGTACAGTGTTAACTTGTTATGAATCTATGGGGATTAATTCATCAAGGGTGGTGTTGGCATAGGTTCTTGATGCTGGGGGTGGTGGTTTAGTGTGGGTTCTTGAGGAGAGAGGTGGTAGTTTGGTGTGGGTTTGTGGTATAGTTAGGTTTTTTGTTGCATGAAGAAGTGATGAAAAGGGTGATGGATGCATAAGATTGAGGGTGTAAACAAGGGTGATGTGCATGGTAATATCACTAAATAATTGGTGGTGCAAGGGAAAAGTTGACGCAACTAGGGTATGGTTTTGGAAGGATGAAGGTTGTGTGACAGTTTGGCTTAGCTAATCTACTTGTTGCATGAAGTTTTGATGCACTTAAGGGGTATTCAACATGGTATTATGACACAACAAAGGCCGAGGTGCGTGAGTTTATATAAAATACTTATAGCTCTATTAGAAAAAAATGGCTAACAGATAGTGAATAAAGTACATATGAATTGAGGGATGGAAGAGAGGTTTGGGGAGAGTTTGTGTGGGTTGAAAAATGAAGAAAGAAGGGATAGGAGGGGTATTTATAGGATATGAGGTAAGGGTGGAAGTGAGAAATGATCAAATGGTGTAGGGTTAGAGGAGTTGGTTTTAGGGATTTCACACAAGTCAGAGAGAGTAAGGTACATGGCATGGCTGGTGGTGTTGTAGTTGGGGTGTAGGGGAAGTGTGTGCAGGTGTATGGGGTTGTCTAGGGTATGGGAAGGGAATGAAGGATCCATGAAAGAGTAAGGTAGGTAAACATGTCAATCGAGATATGAGGAGAATAAAAGGAAAAAGAAAAGGGAGAAAGGAAAACGTAAAACGAAAAGAAATTTAGGACTAGGATTAGAATTATGTTTAAATTTAAGATTAGTAAATTAGGATAATATTTATTCATTAATCATCTTGGGTTAGTATTAGGTTAAGATATCAATTACCTAGAATTAGGGTTAGAATAAGGTTTATATTTTGAATTAAGAAATTATAGTAAGAAAAAATTATCAATTACCAGGGATTATAATTAGATTAAAATATTAATTACTCAGGATTAGGGTTGAATAACATTTGGATTATTACACTTTCTTTCTTTCTTTACCTGGAAGGGTAACCTTTTGTCATGCAGTTACGAGAACCCTTCATTTCTATAGGATGATAGGAAGTTACCTAAGCATATCAACTCCAACCTATACTTCACGAACATATAATTCATTTGGGGTGTATCTATGCACTAACAAAAGCTTCACCTCATCAATTGAAAGCAAATTTACAAACCCAAGTGTAAAGAAGGACTTGGCCTACAGTCTATAGAATTGACTAATTAGGCATTGATGTTAAAGTTAGATTGGGAGATATTTTGAAATTCTAACTAGTTGTTGGTTGATCTTATGGGAGAAATATAGAGATTTGACCTTGATCGTATAACCTCGTTTATTCATAATTCTTTCAGATTGTGTCATCATATTCATAAGTTATATCTGCTTCTAGAAGGAGGCATTAGATTAGGTACCTTAGCATATTTTGGCAAGGATTGGTGGGTTGGTCTAACACCATTGAAGTTGTTAGCAGTTGGTCCTCTTCCCAAAATAGCTTGCATTTAAAAGTTAGAGAGTACATCAAGATTGATGTGACGTGGGATTAACATAGTTTTTAACATTTATTGTCAATTTTTCTTTTATGGAGATCAATGACGTGTTATTCATCCAAAGAAGTAGATACAAACAACAAAGATGCACTCGAGTCAAACAACACATGCATTGGTAAATAAAAGATAGTGGGCATTAGTGACCACATCTAATTATCAATTAGTTATAACTCACTAATAACATTCAGGTGTTCACCTAAGTGTCCTCCTTGATATCCTCCATGATACCCTCCAATACCCCAGGCTTGTCCTCCTCTACCTTGAGGAAATGGGGGAGGCCCCCTATGGTCTCCCCTTAACCTCCCTAAGCTAAACACCAATTGGGGTAGGTGCCTTCTACTGGTGGGGTTGTGGTTGGTAGGTTTGTTGCTGATCGACCTATTACTAGGGTATAAGTGGTCCCCTCTATTGGAATTGGCTATCTTACAGCTAAAGCCATCCCCTCTATGTAACACCCCAAAATTCACTACTTTTTTTTAAAGAAAGGCAGAAGTAATTAAAATAGAAACTCTTAAATTAAAACCCGTGAATTTTGGGGATGTTACCGCCACACTTAGTACCAGACCGGTTCTCTCCTAATAAAAATAGTTATAAATTTCTTCTTGATTTATCCTAATTAATTTCCTTTTATTTTAATAAAATAATTTATTTAATTAATTTTTATAATAAAACCTCATTTAAATATAATATTTAAATTTAGAAAATTTCGGGGCATTTCATTACTACCCCCTTAAAAACAAACTTCGCCCCCGAAGTCTCCGGGAGCGCCTAGGGTTAAGGAGAAAATGCTTTAAGTGGTTAGAAAACCACAATAGCACTACTATCTATATAAACTACCCCCTTAGGAAATAACTTACTAAAGAAAATTTAAATTAACAGAAATAAGGACACCATACGAAAGAAAAGAAAAGAAAATAATAATACTTATAAAAACTACCCCCTTAAGAATAAACTTAATTAAAATTCTACCATTCGCTTCTCACCGTGGCCGGAATGAAAACATTTTAAAATAAATAAATCCTTTTTGGTTTAAAAACGATTTCAAATCAAGGAAAACTTTTTAAACCCAATTCATTTTGAAAATGATACTCCTTGTAGTATCAGCTTAAAAAGGTTAAAAACGAAAGAGCGATCCGATAAAATTTCGTAAACCAAATTTAATTTCAAAACAGGCGTTGTCAAAATTTTAAAAATGAAAGAGTGCGGTCGAAACTAGCTACGATACCAACTTGTGGTATCAACTTAAAAATTTTAACATCGAAAGAGCGTGATCAAAATGATCAACTGCTTCAATACCAAATTGTGGTATCAGCTTAAAACATTTAAAAAGAACGAAAGAGCGTGTCCGAAAGGATCAACAGCTCTGATACCAACTTGTAACACCCCAAAATTCACTACTTTTTTTTAAAGAAAGGCGAAAGTAATTAAAATAGAAACTCTTAAATTAAAACCCGTGAATTCTGGGGATGTTACCGCCACACTTAGTACCAGACCGCTTCTCTCCTAATAAATATATTTATAAATTTCTTCTTGATTTATCCTAATTAATTTCCTTTTATTTTAATAAAATAATTTATTTAATTAATTTTTATAATAAAACCTCATTTAAATATAATATTTAAATTTAGAAAATTTCGGGGCATTTCACTCTACTACTAACACTCATAAGGTTAGTGACATTTCCTAACACAAACCCAGCAATGAGAAGATATGCCCTTATAGTCTTATTCTATATGATCTACACTATATTGTCGACAAACAAAATGCCATGGCAGGTCTTATTATTTTATAGGACCGCTTGGTTAACTCCTCTATTGGAAACCTAGAGGCCCGCCTCCTCAAAATTGAATCATGCCTATAAAACCCTACACTTCGATGTTCTTCTTATCTAGGATAGAAGTTTTCCCTTGAAACATCGTAGTATCAACACATGCCTGCTCGTACAAGGTGGTCAAGTCTTGGAAAACCACAACATCCATCAACCTACGGATGTTAAAATGAAGCCCTTGCTCAAATTGGTGGACCACTATGGACTCGCTAGCTAGTATGCCTAGAGCGAACATTAGAAACTCCGTGAATAAAGTGTGGTACTCTCGTACAATTATATTACCCTAGGTTAATTGCATGAACTCCTTAATATTATCCCTCTTAAGGCTCTAGTGATTAACCTTTGTGAAAATCTCCATCTCCCCTAGGTTAGCTACATGAACTCCCCTAGGCCAGCTATATAAAGTCCTATTAATACATTGATAGTATTCCTTGTGCATGATGACCTACCCATTAGGTCTCGACAACTCTCCAAATGAACAATGTTGCTATGCTTGCCTTTCGAGATGGTGGACAATCAATTACCTCAAAGGTGTGATCCAAATTTTTGATCCATCCCTACTAGATGACCGAATCCTTCTCACCGATGTGGATCAAAAGGTGATGACCAATGACCCTCTAAAGCCAATCCTCCTTGATACCCTCATATGGGTAGTGTGGAGGTTGTGGTTACAACTGAGACTGAGGTGGCGGTGGTGGATGCATAACGAACTCGATGAATGCTTTGAACGTCTCCTCACAATGGTTGACACGACCGTTAAGTACTATAAAAACCTAGTTGCAAGACAAAAAACTTGCTAGGATAAAAAAATTACAGCTTACTTGCACATATGACACATGAGCATATTCATAGTTCATCTAGGCTACCTATTTTTGATTCCTCACAAGTTAATCTGGGTTTTTAAAAAAATTAGTTTTTTTAAATATAAAATAGACCGGTAAAATCATATGAGGGATCATTTGAGAATAGAGTTTTTGAAAATAAAATATAATAATCAAAACCAAAGCTTTGATACCAACCTATAACACTTCAAATTTGACAACTGAAAATTTTTATTTTAGTAGGAGCATAAAAATAATATGATTTGGTGTTACCGCCGTACTCAACATAAGTTTGGCTTACTATACCATCCTTATATATAATACAAGGCAAAAAATTAACATTTAGAACATGATAAAATAAATAAAGAGATAGATTTATAAACTTAAATTAGAGTTTAGATATTAACTACAAGTGCAATATCCAAAATACATGAAAAGAGATACTTTGGAACTAAGAGTCCTAAAAGGTATCCGGACCAAAGCTAAAAGTCATATAACATGACTCTACATCCTAATCCCCTGAGATAACAAAGTCATTCAATAGGTCTTCATTGACCTATACAAACTCATCTAGGGCATCTGCTTATGACAATGAGTAACACCTATGAAAAGAATGATTAGTATGATATGTACCGAGTAAGGTAGCAATATAGTCATAGATAAAGGACATGCATAACACTTAAGGCTAAAAAGGAAAGATGAATTTTGTATAGAAATCATATCATGATATGACTCTAGAGAGGAACTAAAAGAGTTCCATGTTAGGTATGCATATAATCCATTTTTTCATTAGGCTGAGTTCAGGGACCTCGCTATTTGTAACCAATGGAATGGGGGTATTGGCAATATACAACCCTAACTCAAAATGATAATGACTACTATTTTCGTTCAATGGAACAAAAAATTACAAATCCAAGGTAAAATGCTTTTAGCCATTATTCGTGTCCAGTGGAATGTACAGATACAACAGATCCTGACTCATGTGATCTTTTTATTTTAAGTGAGTCATATATTATTTATTATTATTTATCTTAAGATCATCATGTAGGCACTCGTGTATATATGCAAGGAAAACAATCCAACCGAACATATTCATTATAAATGAGTAAAACATAATATATGAATATTAGGGATCCCTCGAGGAAAAAACCCATATTTCTCCTAAGAAATCATAATTTCAAAAGATAAGCATAACTTATTCTATAGTGATAATTTCACCATCAAATTTAGTACACATCCTTAAAATATTATTATTGATAATATATGTAAAAATCAAGGTCTAAATCAAATGTCTTACACATGTGATTATAACTTGCTTCCAGGGTTACCATTCACAATCCATATAAAGGCTTAATTTTACAAGTTAGACATAAATTTTCTTATAAGAATCATATATCCACCAAATTTAATAAAAATTCTTAAAATTCTAATATTAACAACATATCTAAAAATTAAAGTATAAATACAAATTTACACGTGCAATAATGGCCCCACCTCTAGGATTACTATTCCTAATTTAAGTTATTTCTCTAAGTATTCCCTGTGATATACTTATCATATTTTAAAACATTTAACACATTAAAATACTATAGATTTCAATAACCCATATTGACCAAATTTCCCTTTAGATAGCCAAAATACCCATATTTTTATAAAAATCCTATGAGGCTTAATATGAATAGTTCTAACCTCCACTACATATCCTCATGAGAATAGTTAGCCAAAAATACCTATATATATACAAGTTAAACATCATATACCAATTTAGAGAATGATTCATGCCAACCTTCTTGACTTGTAAAACCAAACTTAACCAACAATATACATAATCACATGCCTTCATGTATTACTCATTTTTTCACAACACAATATATCATACATTAACATTATCATCATGAAATAATCCATATAATGATACAAAAAATGATATTTCATACCAACTTTCACATTGTACACAAAATCCTAACTATGGTATGTATCATTATTAAAAATATTTTCGGTTTCTAAGCACTTATAACCCTAAGATGCCTCATCCGAGGCCATCAGAAAATCACTTAAGAATCAAGGATAACATGAGGCTTGAAATTAAGAAATTATCCAAGGAAAAGCTATGGAAAAGAAGGGTGTAAAATGGATCAAAACTAAAGCAAACCAACTAGCCGTGATAGAATTAGTGTAGCAAGGGGGTGCGGTGTCAACTCTTGATCCAACTAGGGGGTTTTTGCATCAAGGAGTGACACACCTAGAGTGATATTGGCATGGGTTCTTGATGCTAGGGGTGGTGCAACGTGAGTTTGTGATGTGTTTGGGGGGCTATTGCATGAATACATGACATAAAGGGGTGGTGGCTATATGAGATTGGAGTTGTTAGAAAATAAAGTTGGTGAATAGTTGAAGGATGTGTAAGTGAACAATGTAACTAAGAATGTTGTTGTGTGGGTGCTGGACACAACTTGGCTAGGTCCTACGTTGGGGTTTGATGCAGCTAAGGGTAGAGTTGTGTGATGAGTGACAACTTATATACATGTTTAAGGGACCAAAATGGTGGACAAATGACAAATGAAACATAGAGGAGTTGAGGGAAGGAAGAGGGAGTGTGACGAGAGTTTGTGTGAGTTTCTAAGTGAAAAAAGGAGTGGAGAGGAGGGATACTTATAGGAGGAATGGGGATGAGGTGTGAAAAATGGGAATAGGTGAAAGGTATAGGGATACGAGGGAGTTGGTTTCTCTCAACAAAGGCCTGGGGAATGATGGTGGTCGAGTGTGCCTTTTGTAGTTGTAGGGTAGGTGAGGCAAAGTAGGGAGTAGGTGAATACATAGGGAATAATATAATACCTTATAGTTTTAAAATATATTGAATGAGAATTGCGCTACTTTTTTGACATTTGATTTTGATTTAATGCTATGATTTGGTTTGAGGTAAAGTTTGATTATTTCACCTCTCTCCTCTGCACATTTCTAAGATCAATGCTTTGATCGCATGCATGAATCTAAATAGCTGGAAGATTTCTTCCATGTTAACATTCTATTACTTCTCTTGTGTATTCTAATTCCAGCATAATTGCCCTGCATTCTCCAAAATCACAATTTGAGCTCTAGAGAATAGGTTAGCAAATCTTAGACCAAATTTATCCATTTAAATCGAATTCAAAAGGTAATTTGTAGGGTTTCTGAGCAGCTCCTAAACCCTCTCGATTGGTTGGCTATAAATAGCCCCAATCATCCCTTTTATGCATCTTTCTTTCAGCCACTTAAATCCTTAAGTCTCTATTTTTACCTTCCCTCTTTTTAAACTTTGAGCCTGTGGTAGATTTTTTTTACACTCTTTTGATCTTGTTTCTAGCTCCATCTTGTACTAAATTATTAAGTAAAGAAGATTTAGATTTGGGAAAAAGATCGAGTGTTTTAGCTGAGCACATTCCTCTTTTTCCTTAAGTTGGTGTGTTCTTTCTTTTCTTTCTATTTTAAGTTCAAAAGTTAATAAGGTTTTGATGTAAATTTTTGAGTTTATGATTTATGGTTTTAAGGTTTCAAAACCTAAGAATTTCAATGTTAGAATTTCTAGGTTAAAGGGGATTTTTCCTGTATCAAGTAAGTGATTATTTCTTCTAAAATGTTTAATGAGTATCCCTGTATGTCACGAGTTCCTTTAAGTTGATTTTGTAAGTCGGCATAAATGTATATAGCTTGCATAAGTGGTTTTTATGGATAGGTTTCATACCTTGAGTAAAAAACATGAAAATTGATAGTAATAGGATCCAATGATTCAATGCTGAGATATGCAAGTTAATTTGGTTGAAAATGTGTTATACTATGTTGATATACGTTCTAATGTGGTTAAGGATTATTTATGAGCATGGTTCTGCATGAAATTTATGGTCTGATGGTGTTATAGGGCAAATCGGTTGACTAGTTCCTAGAACAGTTAACTGGTTGACCCAACTCATCTACTTGTAAGCCTACAAAGACCTTAGTCTTACTCTCTATTTAAACCCATCGATTGGTTGGGCATAACTGATTGACTGGTTTGCTCAAACCAATTGACTGTTTTGAGAAAAAAGATGGTCTAGTTAAGTCAAAATGATTGATTGGTCGACCCAAACCTATCTACTGGTTGGTGCAACCGATCGACTGGTTGGGCCAGACCAATCGACTAGTTTGTATGATTTATTTTCTTTAGGTTTGGTTATACTTTGAGGCTATGTTTGAGACTATACTATGATTATTAATGGGATAATATATATATTTTGTTATGGATTAATGGCCTAATAAAAGGATTAAATGGATCATAATTCATGATACACTCTATGAGTAATATAAAGGCTATATGGGTATTCATGATAAGTGATGGTATTGAGAAAAGAGTACTGAAACATAGCTTGGGTTTGAATAAAATAATATGGTGGATCTGAATAATGTTGGACAATGATAAATGGAAACCCACATGATTTTAAAAATAGAAAGAAAAGGATTGAAATGGAATAAACATGGAAAATGCCTTGCTTGCTTTTGTATGGGCCTTATATGATCACTTATTCTTATAAATAATATACTAATCACGTAAAGTGAAAGACAATTGAGTTGAGTATGGGCCTGGGTTACCCGACCCTCAATTAGCTACCGAGGATTAGTTTTCCTTTGGGTGGGACCCTTAGAGGTCTCAGTGCCTTACATACTCTAGATATTGATAATGTACTAGGGGATATCGATACTAAAGGGTCTGGTTTCCTCGGTGGTTAGCTTTAACCTATACTTATATCCATATTGGTTGGCTTCGCCTTGGACTTATGTCCATTTTGGTGATTGGCTTCGGCCAAAACTTTATGTCTCTTGTTTGGAAAGGTTTCTATGGTATGTGATACCATGGGATGGTGTACAATCCATCGCTCAATGATAATAAAATACGGATGATAAGTAATTGGATGAGAAAATATGAATGATGATCAAGTGAATGGTTAATAATTGGATAGGGATGGAAGTAATGCTATGAATGACCAAACAAGATAAAAGATGGTTTATACACTTGGTTAATGGCATGAATGCCTATTGACTATTGATTGGAATGTTCGCTAGATTATTGTCCTACTTCATAATAAGGAAATGGCATAATCAAAAAGATGAGTAGTTGGAAATAAACTCTAGCGATTGCTTGGATTTAATTTGCAATTACATGTGTGGTGTATCTGTGTGATTATAATGTGAAACCAATCATGATGTATTATGCATTATTTGAGTTATGCATGATAGCATATTTTGATGTACTTTTATCTTTACATATGTGGCATCAACATGATGTATGTTAAATGTTATATCCATGTATGATATAATTTGCATACTTGTGTTTTCATTGAGGGAACAAATTAGCTTACTCAATACATAGTGTACTGATGTGGCCGTTTGTTCAGTTACCCGTTCATTCCTACAAGCAGAGGGCCATGTGTAGGTTTTTGAGCATGGCGATAGAGGGCCTACTTCAGTTGGATCGGGGCTTGAGAGCGTGGACATTCAGAGATCTTGTGGGGTTCGTAAGGGACTATAGTTTTGATCTTACTGTCATACCCTAATTTCGTTTTGATATTGCTGTCATACCCTAATTTTGTTTTAATGCATCCCAATTTTTTATCTACATGTATTTTGTAATGATTTGGTCGAGGGCTGCTAACGTCCTTCAATGTAAACAATATTTAAAATTGCTTCTGTAATCTTTTATTTGCACTCTATTGTTATAAATGTCTTGGTTGGTTTTAGCCTTATATCCGATATAGGATAGGTGGCGGACATTTATCCTATGTTAGAGACGACGGTAACACCCTATTTTTTTTAGATTTGTTTTAAGCTTCTATAATATTTTAAATAAATTTTTTTGGTAGTGAAAAATAGAGGTGTTATAAATAATGCTTCGGAAGGGAAAGTGAGGAAGCCATGTGAGAGAGAGGGTTGCATGTCCAGAAGGTAAATAAGGAGAAAGGAGATTGTGATAGGGAGAAGGAGAAAGGAGTGCATGATAAGGAGAAGGAAAAAGGGAAAAAAGAAATTTTTGGGTTAGAATTAGCATTATGTTTAAATTCAAGATTAGAAAATTAGGATAAAATTAATTTATTAATCATTTGGGGTTAGGGTTATATTAAAATATTAATGATCCAAAATTAGTATTATATCTAGAATTAAGAAATTAGGATAAGATAAAAATATTAATTACTTGAGATAAGGATTATAGTAAGATATTAATTACTCGGGATTATGTCTAGATAAAATTCTGGATATTACATACATGACCCTCACGCGCATGACATATGGTGACTTTTGTCTTTTGTGCGACCTGATGCTCTTCATTTTACTACTTTTTAGTACATTTTTTAGGTTGATTTTTCCGTTGGAGCCTATGTGAATTTTTTATAATAAAAACTATTCATTATTAATAGAGAAAATAGAAAAACTTTTGTTAGTTTTAAGCTTATATTTAATTAAATTTTATTATATAAAATTATTGATAGATATTTATAGATTAACATAAATCAAAAGTTAAATAGTATAATGTGAAAATGATTAATGATGTGATGTGATTGATAAAAGTAATTGAGTGTTGTAAATTTGAGATAGTTGGATGTAGAGTAGAGAATTAAATTTAAGGTAAATTGATAAAAATATGAGAGATGAGAGAGAAAATGATTAGATAATATAATTAGGTGAATACAATTTGAGGATGTAATGTAAATGCTTTTAGATATCATGTTCCATGTATAGAGATGTAAATGGGGTAGATTTTATTCGAAATCCAATGAGTTTTATCCTACAGATACTTAAACGGATAGGGATAAACATAAACGGATATGGATAAAGAAGATAAGAAAATATATCTATCGGGTTGGAATACGGATACGATTATGAAATATCCATATATGTACCCGTACCCATACCCTTATTTATATCCGTATCCATTTATCCGATATATAATTATCTTTTTATTATTGATTTTAAAATAAATATAGTATAAATTACGGTTGAAATTTTTATTTGACTTAACTATAAAATGGTGTATCGTCATGTAACGGATATCTAATAAATACGGATATGGATATATTAATAGATATCTATTAGGATATATGTATAAATTTAAGTACGATTTTTTTTTATCGAATATGGAGATGGGTATAGGTATACGAGTTCCAAACCTACCTTATTTATGTCCTTAATCTTGCAAGAAGGAAATATTTACCTCTTTAAGTGTTTGTAAATAGTTAGTTGAATGAGTCTGGGCGTAAATTAATAGTGAAATGTATTATAGAACTCTAGATTATTAAACAAATTACAGAGTGCACTCTCCACACTTTATTTTTAAATTTAATTAAGAAAAATAAAGATGTAAAATAATAATATAGTTTGTGGATAAACTTTTTTTTATTGGATCAACAAATATCAAACATAAAAATGGGTCATAAACCTTGCAAATTAGGGTTGTACAAAAAATTTAAGATTTAAAAATTTAATCCGATATCTGGAAAATTTGATCCAACATTTAGAATATTCAATTTAGTTTTAGTTAAAAGGATATTCGATGTTAAAGATATTTGATTTTTTACTAGATTATTCAGTCTAAAAAATATTCAATATTTTGTTGATTATTTCAACAATATATCATAATATTATACTTTGTAGTTTTAAGTTTTTATTTTATTTTTTTATATTTTAAACTTTTATAATAATATTTTGACAATTTTTTTTGATAAAATAAGATATTTACATGACTATTATTTGGTACAAAATTTTTATTTTTAAAAATTATCTTGTAAAAGTTATTAAAATTAATTAATATAATATTTTTATACAAATGTTGGATATATTTAAATTCAATTCATATTTGATATATATTTTTTAAATATCTGATATTCGAATATTTTACCTAAAATACATAGTTTAAATAGGTAAAAAAAATACTAATATTCGATTTTCATACCCGTAAGACAAACACTATCTTATTTGCTCTCAGTTGATGCTAATAAATAATATAGTAACGACAACGGAAGAGAATAATTTAATTTGGATTTTGTATCTCTCCTGGCGAAGGTCGTTTCCGACTTATCCTGCCGAGGCGAGAGGAAAGAAAGCGAAGTTGCAGAAAAATTAAATATACTATATAGCAGCAAACGTCAATTTCTATAAAATTGAACTGAATCTCGCTTTTAGCCGGAAGGACAGAAAAGGAGAATTTTTCTGATTCTTAAATCTTGAAAAAATTAAAATAAAATAAGGCAACAGGAAAATTAATCGAAAGTGCTCCTTATACTCTCTTCGCTGTCAAGAATTCAGTTTGTTTTTGACCCTTCGCTCCCAAAACTGGAGCGTACCTCGTAGAAGCTTCGTTTGTATAGCTGAGGTTAGCTGTCAATTGCCGACCCCATGGTAGAAAAAATTTGATCCTCCATGTTTTTTGGAATGTGCCAACGCATAGAGTAACAGGACTCAGGGAGGTAATGTACATAGAGCTACTTTCTACTTTCTACATTTTTTTAAGAAATTTGGGGAAACACAGCTTGTTTTTGTGCCATTTGATTTCAATTCAAGGTGATTTAGGTGTAATATTTCCGTTGTAGAAGCATTGCAATTCTTGTAAGATTGTATTCGATTGGGAGTAGTTGCAAGTTTGTGAGTTAAAGACTTGATTATCCAAACCCAGTTGGTATTTGTAAATCATTTTTTGTTGACTGAAACTCGGGTTTGGGTCGCTGTCATGGGTGACTGTCCATTGTCTTTCAGTTGCTAGATATGGAATTAAACTCAGCTATTTTAATTTTGTAGAGAAAGAGGGACGTTGTTTCCATAGATGGGTTGTGGCTTTCCTATATGACTCTAGCAGTGAGGAAAGCAATTGGCATCCTTACCCTTGAGGATAAATTCAATTGTGGAGTACTGTTTTTGATAGGTATTGCAGTTTGTGAATTGGTGGTGGTGAAATGGAGGAAACCGGGTCCGAAGAGAGATCACTCGCCTTAACTCCAACATGGTCTGTTGCATCAGTTTTGACCATATTTGTGGCTGTCTCTCTGCTTGTGGAGCGATCCATTCACTGCTTAAGCAAGGTGAGAATCATTTGGAGTTTTATTTGCTGCAGTATTTCGTTTATTTTTTTTTAATGTGTGGTCTCTGATTAGCAAATTGTACTGGGTTTGCTTTTGATTGTGAAAATGAATGAATTGAGCTGATAGATCCTATTTTGGATTTCAGTGCTCTTTCTGTTTGAAATTATTAGTGTGGCTTACCATATTTAAACGAGACTGATTAGATATAACGCAATTCCAGATTGTGATAAAAGACTAAAACTTGATGCTTTCAAATCATTTGTATAATTCTTCTTTTATTGTGCTATTTTAGTGGTTGAAGAGGACAAATCGCAGACCCCTGCTTCAAGCTGTGGAGAAAATGAAAGAAGGTGGCGACACTTTGCTATCATTCTTTATCTTGTTTGTCACCAACAAACTCATCTTTTAAACTTGTACAAAAAAATAAAAAAATTAACGCTAGTATTTTTCAGTACCTCTTGCTATTTTCTTGTTTCTCATTATTGAACTTCTTCGTTTATGATTGGTTTTGCAGAATTGATGCTGCTTGGCTTCATCTCTCTCCTATTAACAGCTACCTCCAGTACAATAGCTAACATCTGTATTCCGTCCAAGTTTTATAGTGATAGATTTGCCCCATGCTCAAAAACTGACGTTGATGAAGAAACTGAAATTCAAAACAATCACAAACGTAAGCTTTTCATGGCTTCTGTTCCTGGCATGTTTAGGAGAGGACTGAGTGAGAGATATAACCAATGCCACGAGGCAAGTTGATTATTTCTATGTCTATCACTATGTTTAAGATCTCATCCTTCTCTCCATTTTTCTAAACAAATTTTCTCTGCTAATGTGATGCATATTTTATTGTTTGATTTCTGTCCTTCCTGTTATTGGAGTTTTGGTTAATCTGACTTTTATCTGTATGTTTGGTTTTAGGGTTTTGAGCCATTTTTGTCATATGAGGGTCTTGAGCAGCTACACAGATTTATCTTTGTCATGGCTGTGACACATGTTTCTTATAGCTGCTTAACAATGCTGTTGGCCATAGTGAAGGTAAGAAACAGAACTCTTCCTCTTTATCTTTTCCTTCCAGTTCTTGCTGATGTATATCAGCTTGGTGAAGGGCCATCCTGTGGTCTCTTAATCTTCTAGTTTGCTCCAGGTGTGTTAAGTTCCATGCAGATCACTATTCATTGATAGCTGCAAAATTACCAACCTGCACGATGTCATGGTACTTCATATTATCGGTGGCACATTACTGGAGCCATTAGAAAGTTGTGATATAGGGTCACAATTCACGAGCCTTTGCACTCTAAAATGTCATTTGTCCACAAATTATTTAGTTTCTCCTGCCCAATTTTAACCATCTCCACTCCCGGTGGTGGACTGTAGTAATCTGCAGAATCTATCCAACTTGTTGATCAGTAAGAACAAAGAAATGATCATGCCTTGTTCTATATTTCCTCATTCAACATCACTCAGTCCATTGATGCACACAACTCATCTTTGTTCCTTGACTCCGAATTTCATTGGCTATATGTTGTATGCAGCTAAAGCAATGCACTACTCTATGGCTTGTTGATTTGCATGTCGAACTTGCTTTCTTTGAGATTGATAAAATGTCCTAAAGGCATAGATTTCATATGTCAAGTGTAGGAACCGGGTAGCTAAGCTATCTTATTTTCTCTACCTATTGTTGATCACTGCCACCATATTGTTAGATCCACAGTTGGCGTGCATGGGAAGATGAAGCTCATCTGGACTGTCATGATTCACTGACAGGTATATTATGAGTTTATTATATTAAAAAATTTCAACTCTTTGTAGTCACCTGTAGATACTAGATAATGCATTCTCATGTATGACATTACAAAATTGAATTTTGGCTATGTGGGAAGGAATTTCTTCTAGTTGTAGAAGACTTGGCTTTCTGGCCTTGGTGTACTAACCATTTAGGTCAAATTGCTCTTTTTTTTTATGTGAGCTTTGAATCAATTGTGGTTTAGCTACAGTTTTTCCTAGTGAGCGTGAACTTAGATCTAAGCAGTTAGGTTCTTTGCTAAGTGTATTTCATCAAATAACTTTTTACACTGCATGTCTTCATATCTTTTGTTGGATTTTCACATTTGAGGTATTTGTGCGGTGCAACATACTCTGAACCAATGGTTACTTTTGCTTTAGAGATCACCAGGGAGTTGGTGTTGCGTAGGCAATCAACATTTGCCAAAGTTCAGGCATCAAATCCTTTGGCAAAAAACAATTTCTGTATTTGGATGGTAAGCACAAAGCATTTTTTCTTTGTATTACATAGTTATGCTTATTTCATTCCAGTTATGGCTGTATCTACCTAAGGCAAGCACTTATATTACAGATCTGTTGGTGTACGGCTATTGTACCAAGTGTTTTCAGTCTGTGCAAAAAGAGCCATAATGCTAGTTATTCATCATCTTTTGGCTGTGATAATATCTTATTTGTATATTAGATGAAAAATGTTTCGCTTATCCGCAGTTATCAAAGAATGGTTCATCACACTTGTTTTTAAAATTATAAGGATATTAACTATGCAGGCCTGATGTTAACTTCGCAGCATCTCAGATGCTGCCATCCACAGCAGTTTCTGAAATGATAGGATTGTGAGGGGCCATTTCAATGTAAGGATAGAGCTGAATAGCTGAAATATGATTGACAGATCTAGTCCTGCAAACTGATTTTGTTCTTTTCACTTCATTTTCTTTCTCTAATGCATATTGTTGCATTTGCTTTTCAGCCATTGGGGATTTTAGATTTGATTCATCTTCACAAAGTGAATAGAAGACAGCATGAAAATAGAAAATTTTTGCACCACATCAGTTTGTGCTAAAGTTCATAGAAAATAGAAGACAGCATTTTCATGAAGCACCAACTTTGGCCAATTAACTTCTTAATTTTATTTTTTTATGCTGGCATACAGTCATTACATGCTCTCCTTCCCTTCCCCTTCACCTCTCTCTTAACAAATAAGGTCCGCTCCTTCTCTGATGCTTTATGATAGGAACTGTACAAGTTGGAGCCAACTGTTCACGTGTGTTCTAAGTTGCACTGGAACTGATCATTCTTCCATTTCCAGACCTGTTTCTTCCGACAATTTGGGCGTTCAGTGGTTCGTTCTGATTATCTTACACTTCGTAAAGGCTTCATCATGGTATGCGGCATTATTTAGCTCACATTGAGATGAATTGCATCCTATATTTCATTTCATAAAAGGCTGATGGCTTGTATTCATAATTGCTAATTTACTTTTATCCTATAATGATGAATCTTTACTTCATTTTCTTCAATAAATGACAGAATCACAACCTCACACATAAGTATGATTTTCATAGCTATATGGTCCGCTCTGTGGAAGAGGAATTTCAAAGAATTGTTGGTGTCAGGTAGCTTATGGAAATAACTTGGTGACTTTGTGAATTTTTGCGCCACATCATGGTTTAATTTGTCTTCAGGCTTTTTGTTTCTGATATGATTGTCTGTTCCTTTTCATATACCGACCTGTCACATTCTTTTCCATTGAAGCACACAATTTTAGTCTATAATCCAAACCTTGTGGCTTTTGTAGTTAATGATGAGCTCTGCTCTCCTATCAATAATATTGTAGATTAAAACAGGTTTGGCAGTATTGGCAATGCCAAGTTATATACGCCGGGTTATTTATTTGTTAGGAGGGAGGGAGAATGTGATCATTGTTCAATTTTGGTTTTCATACTTGCTATTATCTTGCTCGGACCAATGTGGCTGCATCTATAGATTGACTGGCACTAAGTGTATCTGCATTCACTGTATCCTTGCAGTTGACATGTATGTGACCCTTTTATGAACTATTTCCCCCTTTGGATAAAATATTATTGGAATCTGATACTTCTGTCATAGTCCAAATTGTGAGCCATAACAAAAACTCTACCTTTTGATGCTATAGCTTGTATAAATAATCAATTTCCTGTCAAATGGAAGTGCTAAGATATATTTCCTTTAATCTTTGCAGCGCTTTGCTCTGGGGATTTGTTGTTGCTTTCATGCTGTTTAACATAAAAGGTATGTGATATGTAGCCAACAAACGATGGTTACCCTCCTCCCCCATCCCAATGCTACCCCTCCCCAGCTAGTGCATTCTTTAGTTGGTAAACCTGAGTTTGCTGTTCGAGTGTACTCTGGATATTCTATATTACCTCAATATCTTTTGTTGGTACTGACTATATGCTAGATTGTGAAGATAATGATAGAACTCGTAGTTCTATCAAAATAATCTTCCTGAATTGACGGATTGTGACACACAAACAACCAGAGAGCAGAAAATAAAGTAACACAGTAGCAATGGTGGGAGGTATGGTTGTGATAATATTAGTAGTAAAGAAAAAAATGTAAGAGAATATGCCAGGAATTTGAGGACCTGTGGCCTCCCAATTCTCTTCTCACCGCCCCCTTCTCTTCTCAGGCCTCCCTCCCTTTTTATTCCTCCTCTGGCTACCCAGCTATGATAACAACTTCCCTAACAGAATTCCCCACCTAGTGACTCAGCAGTCAGCACTGCCAGTAACTAATTTCCCAACCCTTTTTCTCTTCCCAATGCCCCACTGAATTGCAATTTAAGTCCCCTCCCTGTGGGCCGACTGATAGCCCAATTCCCACCTGATGCCCAGTACTCACATTCTCAAAGGCCTTCTTATTCCTTCTTATATAAGTGTATTTCACCACGGGCCTATTAGATAATCAGGATATAAAAATTCTAAATGGTTCAAGCTTGAGCCTAAATTCATATGCCATGTGCTAAGCTAGTCAATTTTAGGGTGCACAATTACAGGAACAAAACTTACTGTTCAGCCCCTCTCCACAAATCCACTATTCACAGCACCTATCACCAACCTTTGACAATACTAAACCAAGATTTCACTTATAGAATAGTCTTATGAAAGTTGGTGCAAGGTGTTTTTGGAGGAGCCAACCTATTAGCCTTACCAAATGGTTAATGTTTCTTGCCAATTTAGTATGCTTAGAAATCGATTTCAATTCTTGGCATGGTGATTGCCAAATTCTTTGTAGCTTGCATGATACAATATGTTATTTCAAGTCTTTATAGATCATTAAGGTTTAACTAAACGATGTAGCAACACACTCACGCCCTCTTTGGTAGTCTTATCAATCTCCACTTTTCTTATTCTTTCATTTCACTTTATAGTCCATTTGGATTGGGGTTGATGTGAGGGTAAACATTAAAAATTAACCTAAACAAAAGGAATGGAGGTGAATTGGGGGGAATGTTTTAAATGTTTGGATGATACTAACCTAACTTAGGTGAATCGAATATTTTAAAAATTTTGTTTGGATTGAGGTGAATAAAGGTTTAAAAAATAAAATAAATGACATTTATACCCTTGTATTAAATAGATAAATTCCTTGTATTAATTTGGATATAAATTAGGTTGGGGACGTTTTTGTCCGATTAGGTATAAAATTTACTTATGTTTTCACTTTTACCTCTATTACTCTCGAAATTGAAGGATAATAAAAATGGGATTAACCGGGATGAACGAAGATGAAACTTTTACCTTGATTCACCTAGTTGAGGTTAACAAAATTCATTCCTAAATGGGTTGAATAAATTGATTCACCTCTGCTACCCTCATTCACCCCAAACCAAACGGGGCATTAACGTGGTGGTAATTTGGTACACCAGGCTGGCCCTTCCTTTGGTTGTGAGATTGGTTTAGTTTTTTCACTCCTATATGGATGACTTGTTTCTTGTTGCCCTTCAAATCATATGAACGAACATATGTTATTCATGGAATTACTAGAATTGATATTTGCTAACTCTCTGTTTATTCACAGGATCCAATTTATATTTCTGGATTGCCATTATTCCTCTAGTGGTGAGTTTTCAATTGATAGTAAATTATTATTTTTGCATTTATATGCCTTTGACAACACAACGTTTTCATTTGTCGATATGATTTTCTTTAATAAATCTGATTCATTGGAAATGCACATTGTCTATCAATATTTACTAAGTGTTGCTATAAGACTCGTGGAATAAGGTGTAAGGAAAAATTCTATACCTCATTCACTTAGGGAAAAAGAAAATGGAAAAAAAAAACAGTTATGTTGTGGAGAGAAAGAAAAGGTGGATCTGTGGCAGAACCCTCCCCTCACCTCATAAAAGGGAAATTCCAGAATGGGAAAATAGGAAATATATGAACCCACAGCATGGGAATGAGTTTGAAGTTAATATACATGTGAAAAGCAGGGTACTTGGGACATCTGGTTACTTCTGGTTGATTTGTGTCCATCATACGTAGACATCTTGGATTTTGAGGGTTCCTATATGCTATCTTGGCAAAATGAGACAGAAAAATATTCGCACATTTATCACTGATATTTACTGATATCATTGCAAAACAGGACAGAGTATATCAATGATATTTACTGATAATGATTGATATTTATTGTGAAATAATAAAAATTCACGTTGAGACAGCCACGACATATAAAATATCCTCCTCAACATCCCAATACTGCAACGATGTGACCGCATTTTATTGCATGGAGTCCATCTTTATAATTCCTCCGTGATGTTTGATCTTGTAGTATGTCCAGAATACTGCTTCCATATTCTGATATATGAAGCAAACTTGCAGCTGGTTCTCTTGGTGGGAACAAAGCTTCAACATGTTATTGCAACCTTGACATTGGAGAGTGCTGGAATATCTGGATTCTTCACAGGAACTAAACTGCAGCCGCGTGATGATCTTTTCTGGTTTAAGAAGCCACAACTACTGTTGTCCTTGATCCATTTTGTCCTTTTCCAGGTTGGCATTCTTTGTTATATCAGGGTTGAAGCCTGGACACTAATGCATTTTACCTCAGTATAACGCAGTTAAAATCCAATGTAATGTTCACTTCTTAACTCTGCAGAACGCATTTGAACTAGCTTCATTCTTCTGGTTCTGGGTACTCTCTTCTTTCCTGGCTTTATTATATTTGTCGGTAGATTTTTTTTAACTTAAATGAATGAAAACCTGAATCACTATGTCTTCGTTAGTTACTAAGTGAGCCCATGTGCAATGCCCCCAAATTTGAAGGCCTCATATGTTAGTATGTATGGGCCCATATGTTTAACTGTATGTCTAAGTCCAATGCTTGAATGATGACAAAAAGCAACAGTTTGCATTAAAATGCTTTATTTAAAAAAATCTTTAATTTTTCAAGGGACTTTTGGTAGTTGGTACTTTATATGCAACAAAACAATTGTAATACAAGTATCTATTGTGTATTTCAATTATTGTGTTTTTCTTTAACCAGGGCATAGTTTGTTGTTTTAGTGCAGACCAACATTTAGCCCTGCGTAGCACAATGAGTTGTGTGATGTTTCCACTTCATGGATTAATAATTGGCCATATACGTACATTAAAAGAACCAGCTGTCCTAGAAAGGGAAAGAACATATTTGTTAGGCGTGTCTCATTGGGGAATACCGGAAAAGTGGGGCTGATTGTTTGATCCTTTAGTGCTGGGTTGGGCTGGTTATGCTGGGTTGTTTATGATTAAAAATAAATAATTATGTATGCTTGGGATGGGAATCTAAGTTTGTTAGCAGAATGCTGTCATCATTTTATTCTGTTACTTGATTTGCTGAGTCATAATCTGTCGTCGGGGAGAAATTGCTATATAGCAGAATCAGTTAGCAGAGAGGAGGTAGGAAGAATTTGAGTCGGAAAATTGGAGGTGCAAGGTCCTCGAGACCATGCCAGTGTTCATCTTCTATCCCATTATCAATATCACTGATTTGTCCTAACTAAATCCTTGTCCGGTATTCTTTTTAAGCTGTGATTGAGTTACTGTCAGTATTCGTGACACACATGACCATTGAACCTTTTTGGTGACTTTTGTCCACCTTTGGCAAACCCTAGTTATGCTGCTGGATTAATTTCAGTTCTCTGCATTTCCTCCTGGGGACCTCTTTTTGCAGTGGCAATTTGGATATAAATCTTGCTTTATCAAAAATCATTTCCTGGTGTACTTACGGCTCATAATAGGGTATGTCTTATTGATGATCATATAACTGATGGTTCTAATCCTGGAAAAAATGATTTTTTTGCTCAATCATGACCATTCTTTTTATCTATAGGTTTGCAGGGCAATTTTTGTGCAGCTACAGCACCCTGCCATTATATGCATTGGTTACTCAGGTAATGAATCTAGAAGTTCTGTTCAAGGATCAGAAGAACAGTAATTTTCAAACAGAATATATGCTGAAGGGCGATATTAGGAGTCAGTTGGTACTGTTTGGAGTTGTTCTCTTTTCTGTTATAATTTAGTGTGAGCAAGCAAATTCTGTTAGGGAATCAGGAGCGTACGCTATGTTAAAGAGGGAAGGGTAGAGAGTGAATGGGCAGGTGGGAATTAGACACTGGAGGGGAGGGGCCAGGACCTTGAATGCCTGGGTGATTTTTTACTACTGTTTTCACTATTAATACACTTACTCTCTACTTCCAATAATCGATTCTATTTTACTGTGAATCCACTTGAAGTTTCATGGTCTTAACATAATCTTCGGGCTAGTTTTGTATAACAGATACATAACAGAAGCATGACATCTGAATGGCCGTGTTAGCTTCATTCTGAGTAATCTATGAGACCATGATGATAATTAGGTTTTGGTGGTTAAAATAACCTGCTTATGGCTTGTATGGTATGGGGGTAAAAGGAGGGGGAAAATTACCCTAGTCTTTTGTGTGCATAGTCTATTAAAAAGAAAGTAGATTTTTTCAGAGAAATATCCATTTTAAATTTTTATTTGGATTGTAATGGGTATATCTTAAAAAATGTCTGTCATTTCCATATTCACTAGTTAGTTGATGCAAAATTTAGGGTACCTTTTCGGCCCCCTGGAAATGAACTTCTTGATTCATTACCTGAATAACTATGCATATAATGGCCAACAGCCTTATATTTGATTACTGCAATACCCTAGATAATGCTCAAAATCTATTTCCGTAGAACACATGCAGATGGATAAATCTAATCGGTACTGATAGGAGGGTCTATTTGTTAATGATATCATTTTCATCCTAATCATTTATTTTATTTGATGCAACTCATTAATCATTACTGATTTGTATAAGCTTAAATCTATGCTTATCTTTTATCACAATTTATTATAAAGTGTTTTCAAAGAAATAAAATATTATTGAAGTAAATGCTAGAACACGACAATATATATCACTCCATATCATCTTCGTTTCATCATTTAGTTTTCCAAGCAGAGCTTAAACAACTGCTATATTTGTTTTTTAACGTTAATGTGTGTAGATTCCATTACATTACCTGGAGCATTTCATGTGTAAAGATCTTCAGTCTTCATAGAGTTCATATTACCAGTTTATTATAAATTTGTATTTGTGCTGTCAGTATGAGAGAACTATGGTACTTTTTCTTATAACCAACCAAGTTTAAAGATGTCCCTCCCATCCCCTCCTTTTGTAGCTGGAGTTGGTGTGTTAAAGAGATGCCTTAGAGTGGATTTGTGTGTGATTCCAATATTGATATACCTGACTTCTTGTTACAAACAAGTTCAATGCTTGTTATGGAAAAGTATTTTGCTCCAAAATCTTAGCTTTTCAGCCGATTTTTTTATAAAAAAATTTATACTCCCTCCATATCGAAAAGGAAGTCATTATATTATTAAATTTTTGTATAAAAAAGAAAATTATTTTAGAAAATTTAAAGTTTATTTTCTAATTTTACTATTATTATTTTTAATTATATATGCATTAAATGCTTTGTTATTTATTAATAAAGGATGTTAGTGTAATTTTAAGATTATTTTTATTACTTTATTAAAAAATGTATAAAATAATAGAATGACTTTCTTTTTTTATACGGATGGAGTATATTTTTTGGAAGTTTATGTTCCTAATCAGTGCGACTGCCAATAACTTTCCCTTTAGACCTTGGAGATTGTGATACTAAAATTTGACATTTTTATTACTGGATTCAGCATTTATGTAATTACATCCAGTAATTAGGCTTTTGTGACTTAATTTCTTTCCCTCGTTTCAGATGGGAACGAATTATAAGGCAGCCTTCATTCCTCAAAGAATAAGGGAGACGATTCATGGATGGAAGAAATCAGCGAAGAAGAAAAGAAGGCGGAGAAATTACCCTGATAATTCAACAATACGTACAGAGACCAGCACAGTTGCTTCACTAGAGGAAGATGACCATCAATTGGTTGATATCCCTGAAACTTTGACCTTTATGCCTGCTGAGATTGAGCCGCAACGAGAGTCTACATTTACAGCCAGTCCTTCACCGGTTGCCAATGAAAACTCCAGCCGAGTTGGAACACCACTACTTCGTCCCTCTGCTTCCTTGTCTCATGGAAATTCCTCTACTTTTGATGCAAAAGTTGTAAGATCATCTTCACTGCCAGCTAGAAGGGAGTTGTAAGTTGGTTTTGTAGAAAATCATCCAGATTGTACGCTATAACTGAGGTTCGGATACAAAAGGAATGAATAGATCTAGATCAACAGGTCTTGATGTAATATATAGCTGGACTTCAGAAACTGCTAGCAGACTACAAGAAATGATAATTACACGAGCATATAAGTTTTCGTAATTTTCTTCATTCGTCCATTTGCAAATATCCATTCTGCTAGTTGAATATTTTCTTCACGCTCAAGAAATAATTTTGTGTTGGCAACTAGTTGGCCCATCAAAGATATCCATGCAATTATAAGCAAGCTGATGGCACTTAGGCAATGTACTCATAAAGA
This sequence comes from Tamarix chinensis, assembly GCA_030549775.1. Lineage (NCBI taxonomy): Eukaryota > Viridiplantae > Streptophyta > Magnoliopsida > Caryophyllales > Tamaricaceae > Tamarix > Tamarix chinensis. The sequence goes on along the minus strand of CM060177.1, from coordinate 6,131,959 downwards.
AAAACTATTTTAGATTCCGAATTACACTAAATGTGTCTCTCTCTATATGCAGTTCGGGACCCTGTGAGCGTCCATTGTATATTGAAATGGAATAGAAGATCCTTTACTCCTTTCTTGGTTGCCATTAGCATGATGCTGCAAATTAGTATGGAGCTTCTCAGGAGGTAACTAATTTCGCCAGCCCAATTCTTACTAGCTGCTTATCATGGCAATAACTAGTTTCTCAACCAATCCCCCAGGGGGGGGGGGCATTAGCTTTCGGTAAACTTTCCCCTCGTGCTTGTAATTGGCATAGTTAAATCCTGTTTACCAATCTGGAGGCACATTATCAATACTTCTGGTTCAGAGAGGTTCCAGGAAAATGACTCTCTGCCACACTTGGTCCATGATAAGCCTTCAGACTGCTAGAGTGTGCATTAGTCAGTGGCAAAGTCCAAAGGAAAACCCATGAACTGGGGAAAGCATTATGGATGGCAGGAGGAAGCAACATCAGCAGGGATTGTACCGAAGAAATCATGAGTGGGAATAATAATGGGTTTCTGACTCAATCCAAACTCATTAAACCATCTTATATTTTATTAGTCTGGGTTCAAAATTTTTAGACACAACTGATCTAGTTCAAATCTCGAGATCAGTTCAAATCTCGATCTATAATACTTAAATGAGTGTGGGTCTGAATTCAGCAATTCCACACATTACTTGTCAGACTTATTAGTACACATACATACTAATTTTATGCATGCCATCTTTTCCGTAATATTATTTGAACGTCTAGTTCAAGATTTTTTTTATTTATTAAAATTTTATTGTATATGTACTTCATATGCAACCTCTAATACATTTTATTTCGGAAGTTAAACCAATTAGTTTAAAATGTTGATTTTTTTTACCAAAGATTTTTTATTAACAAAATTATGTACTAAGCTATATAAGATGTAAATGTACAAATATTTAGATAAATTATTCTTTTTAAAAAAAAATAAATGACAGGATCCATTTAGAATTTATTTATATAGTAATTTTACTGACTCTAAATTTAAATATAAACTATTAAACTTGATGAATCTAAATGTAAGTTCTGTTTAACGGATTTAGATATGGTCAAACCCAATTCATATATTTTGGCGTTCCAAGCACGAAGACACGTGGAACTAATGTGATCAATGCACGTGAGAATAAAAAGCCAAAAAGACCACTGATCTATCGATCATTCGATCATCTTCATGTTCTCATAAGAGTGCCGCGATGGTTGTAAAAGTACAATCTCAGTCCCACGCTGGCAAATCCCATTGCATAAAAAGCAGACGTAGTCACGCAGAAGGAGACGCCCACTGGCATGTAGCAACTTCTCTCTTTTCTTCATTATCATACAAAGCTAATAGAAGCCCAAACTTCAAAAACAATCACTGACAACTAAAGACGGTATAATCATAATATAGATGATGACGGAAACACTGGTACGCTAATTAGCATAACAAAAGCATTGGTAAAAATGGACGGTATGGATTGCAGGGGCTCTGTCACTATTTGAAATATAGTATTATTTTTTATCCGAATAATGCTGCAAAATTTTCTGTAGATCAATTAGATGACTGGATATTTTATAACTACAGAGGGGCCTGGAAATTGGAGCAGTCACCAATTACAAAACCGCAGCTCATGCCGCCAAAAAATTGCAAGATACATTGAGGAATCGAATATGGCTCTCTTGCACCCCACTCCATCATGGATCCCCAATTGCTCAAAGACTTCTCCGGCCATATAGACAGGAAAAACTATGAAAAAATATATAAATTCTCATTACTAACATCAACTATAGTAGCTCCCAAAGTCTATGATCAGCCAAAGCCAATCCTCTTGTTCAATCTTTCTCTTTTTCATGTGTCTACATGAAGGGGTGGGTTTTTTTTGGGGGGGGGGCGTTGGAGTGATCATTCATCCATCAATAAATAAATAACCAAGTGAAATGAAGCAGGAAACTGATCCTTTCCCAACCAAAACTGAACATTTGATCAAAGAGACAATTTCATTATTTTGATAATCAGCAAGGGTGTCAGTAAAGCACAAACCTCTTCAAAGATCCCATTTTGATAACAACCTTAATAGGATTCCGATACACAAGATCATTCTGTTACATTTATCCAATTTAGACGTTTTCACCTGATCTGTCACCTGATTCAACTGACAACAAACCTTCCGCCAGCATTCTCTGCCGATTTTGTGCTTGTCTTTCAACAGCAACCATGTAGAAGCCTATATTAAAACTTCAAGTAAGTATTACATTTCAAGCAGGGGGGGGGGATAACGAAAGCAATTGAAGAAACCTACTAATTGCAGTTCCAATGGCACAGACCCAAAGTGTCCTCATCGACCACTTGTCAGGAATAGATCCTCTTCCTCCCATGGCTTCCTGCGAAATCCATATACAAATTGCGCAAACAAAGACATCCATCACTAGGTTGATACTAATAGCAAAAAACGAAGAGTTGGGTATAAATTTCAATCATCACATTTAAATCTTCACTTGCTTCCGATATCTTAAATTCAGACGTCCTATGATCTTCTCCAACAATCTATGTATCTCAACCATTCAAGCCAGGTTGCATTTTTATTTAAGATTACCATTACTATTGAGCCCAGATGACTGACAGAAACACAGACGCTGATTAGCAAAGTAATCTAAGCTTCATCATTGCTGTTAGCCATTAAATGCGAAACGAGAATGTGAAAATGAAGGGTAGGCCAAGTGAAAGTTGTTTTCATTTTGAATGAAGTAAGGGAAGACACAAGGATTGGACAAGCATAGATATGGAAGAGTACCTGATCGGAAGATCAAAATTTCTCGACAGCAAGTCAGAATAGAGGAGTATTTTGGTGGTTAGGGTTTTCGAGCCGTTTTAGTCGATTTTTTTTTTGGAAAATTTTTATTTACTTGCCCCTCTATATTCAATTCCTATATTATAGGACGTGCAGCACGGTATAACACTCTATGATATATATTACACCAGCATTTTTAACAAAAAACAAAGCCAATAAATTATCTTTATTTTATTCTTCATTTTTTAATGAAATTTTATTAGTGTTTAAGTAATATTTTACAAATATTAAACTTTTATTTAATAGTTTTAATAACAATCTTTGACCAACCTTAACTTAATATTTTACCATCATTAAAATTATATTTCATTATATTTACATTGATCTTTCATTATTTCACCAAATAATATAGTAGGTATCATTACTATCGATTAAACTAACTTCAAATATATTTAATGTTTAACTATACTTAAATCGATCATTTGCTACTAATGTACTAGTCTTTCACTATTTATGTATTGATCTCACAATTAATATAATGATCTTTCATTAGTAAATTGATATTTCATTATTATTCTACTTAAAACCTATATTTCATTTCTAATGTACTAATATATCAGCAGGGAGTTAATTTTTTATTATTATTCTACTTAAAACTAATATTTTACTATTAATATAATGATTCCTCACCAAAAAAATTATCAAAAATATATTAACATGAATCTTTATTTATGAAGAAATTTTTTATAAACTCTATGGCATAATTTTTTTAATAAACTAAAATTAAAATATATTAATTAACAGATTTGTAAAAAAAAATTTTGTAGCGTCTGTTGCATTGTTCTAGACCATGCAACAGGTTGCCTAGCATAAATTTCCATCTTTATTGTGTTGTTTGGTTTGGAGAGAATCACACTTGGTAGTTGAAGAACTATGTTTATTATGTTCGGGAACGATTTTTAAAAGTTTTACCTCACCAGCTTAATTATTCTCCTTTAATCCTTCTATTTTCCCTTCTACTTTTATATGGCTGGACATAATTACCCTTATATTTTCCCTAATACTTTCTTGATTCACTTCAAGGTTATAAGTGTCATGTATTTTTTCCCATTCAATAGAGTGCAAACATAATTAAAACAATAGTCACTCAAGTTAGGTTAATAATATCCAAATAATATTTTAAAATATTTAGCTTAATTCATCTTTATTCTCTTCACTTAGTTAATTTTTTTTATTATTTATCTTATCCCAATTTAGATAAATGTTATGGGTTAATATGTGCATGATGCACCATATACACCCAATAATGTGCATATGGTCTTATTTTATCCAATATACATTCATATTCAATGTGTATTATATAAAATTGTTTGTAAAAATACACATCTAACAATAAGAAAACATATTATATGAATTTTTTATAATCTATTTTATAAAAATGTGTATTATTATTTAAAGAGAGTTTACATATTTAAAAAGTGTATTCTTGATATAAAGTATGTGAATGACATATTTTTTTAGGATTCATATTTTGATTCAAATATATATATATATATATATATATATATATATATATATATTATGTAAGATGTATATTATAAGATGTAGATTTATATTTTATAGAATATGTATTTATATTCCATGAGACGTGTGTTTATATATCTCATGTAACATGTGTATTAATATTTTGTTAAGATATGTATTTATATTTTGTAAGTTGTGTACTTATAATCCAAAAGATGTATATTTTATTGAAAAATGTGAGTGTTTTTATAAGATGTGTATTCATTTTATACCTATATATTTTTAATAAGTGTAGAATAGTAATTAACACATAAAATAAATATATATATACGAGATAAAATAGCATCCTATGTACCATGCTAGGTGTACATGGGTAGGTTGTAATTTGTTGGCTATGAGTTGATGCACTATTATCTCTATTTCTATCTACCTTCCTCCATCTCTAACATCCCTCTAAATTTTAACCAAACTCTTTGTTGATTTAAAAAAAAAATATATAATTCAATGAAAAGAAGTTAATCTCAGTCGAAATTTATTATTGTTTCTTCGAATTGTCATATGATTTTCATTAATAATTATTTATATGTGGATTTGAGCATTTTTTTCCTCTTATGCTCTTTTCTCTCTCTAAACATCGAATTCTCATATTACTTTTTGCTGAATTTAAGCAACAAAAATTTATAAACAACTATATGACATACTACAAACAATCTAGACTCTTATTTAGAATATTAGAAATTCTCAATAAATTTGAAATATATTTTTAGCTATAAAATTAAATTAATTGGACATTCCTCAACTACACTAATGACATCGAGATGAATTATCCAATGATACTCAGACCAATTGGAAATATCTTATTGAAGAAATGGGATAACAACAATATGTTGCCAAAAGTGTTGTTGGTGTTTTTTCAAAGTCTCACATTAGTGGGCAAATGTTTTCTCCGTCAATCTTTTATATTCTCTTACTTAGAGTATTGTTTTAGTTAACAAATTTGAGTTATTTTGTGGATGTATTGGACAAGACCTTATAACTACACACGTGTGCGCTCGCTATTGTTTGCCCGGGTAGTTCAAGCAGGGTTGGGCATATTAGCGAATGTGGGTAATAGAGCTGTCAGGTCCAACCTAAGTATCCTTTTTGCTATTTTTTTTACTAGTAAAACCACTGTTTCGATATGTCCGTCATTTTTTATCGTTCTCAAACGTTCTTCTAATCATGTTGGGAGTGGTTTTATTCTATTTAATTTTTCTTATTTAAGTTATCATCATTTTCTTCTCTATTATCTTATTTTCTTATTGGCATTTTATTCACAAAAATCTAGGCATTGTTCTACGGTTTCCATAGCTTCAGTTTTGAGTGCACAGATCCAAAAGTTTGTTGTGATAACCTTGAGGCGATTATGGTCGGAAGATTGCACCATGGTCTAGTTGAATAATTTCTCTAAGGTAGCAAATTTAATTTGTGTCACAATAACTAATAAGTTCTTCACTTTTTTTTTTCGAGACATTGATTTGAATTTTTTTATGCATGCTATTTTTATTTGCCAACGTTCTAAATAAATTATTATTATAGGATATGCACATATGTTCGATTTCTACTATGCTAAAGCTTTGTTTGTTTGATTCTGGCATAAGAGTTCGCATAAAATTCTGATTGACTTGTTTATATAGTGCTACTAGACAATAAGTGTTCGATAATTTTTTGTCATTAATTTTTGATTAATTTTTCATTTTTGTTGTGTTGTTCTGTTCAGTTTTTTGTGTTTTGGATTTGAATTTAATTTCTTATTTATTGTTGCTATTGGGTTCGGTACTATAGTGTTTGGTTACGATTCATATATAGTGTTTAAGGTTATTAATTAGCTGCATACGTTTACTGTATTCAGAGTTGCTTGTTTTTGTCTTCTTTTCAAGTGTTTATGTTGTTACAACGATGATATGGCTGCTTGTAATATTTCAAAAATCTAAAACCTATAATTTAATAAATAACTCTCATTTGGGATAATTTAATTTTAAATTTATTTAATTTAATCATTTGGTGGATTTTTGAGTATATAAAAATGGATATGAATATTTAATAAATTAAAATAAATATTTTGTTATTTTATCATACCCATTTATTTAAATAGATTTCCAAACCAACATTTTTACTAAAATTATCCTTTTTAAATTAAAATATTAAATTCTAATAAATTAAATTATTAAATTAATTTATCTATCAAAATATTAAATGCCATTATTCCAAAAAATTATTTTATTTTATCATTCCCCTTTCTCCCTTTTCCTTTTTCTTTCTCATTTTTCTTCGTTTTTCTTTTTTCCTCTTCTTTTTCCTCTTCTGGCCTCCTGATCTGCTTTCCTTTCTCCCCCCTCATGCTGGGCCATTGGCCCACTACCTTCCCTCCTTCTCCCTCTCCCTTGCTCGTCCAGCCCGATCCTCCCCTCCTTCTTTATTTCCTTTCTTTCCCCCGGTTGGGCTAACCCAACTCCCCCTTCTTCCTTTCACTCTCCCTCACGCGCACAGGGCCAACCCACCCTCTTCTTTCCTTTCCTCGCCCAACCGGCCTGCCGCCCTCCTCTCTTCTTCTTCCCTCCCTCTTCTTCTTCGACCATGCCTACCTGTAACTCCTCCATGCCTCCTACAGTCGCCTGCCACCACCTGCCTCCCCCATGTAGCCTGCTCTCTCTCCCTTTCTCCCCAAGTCCCTTTCCTTCCATTTTTGGGCCATACAAGCCCCCTGCACCATAGTCCTCACATGCCCTTGCTTCCCTTTTCTTCCCTTCCTTCTCCCCTGCAACCAGCCTCCCAGCTGACCACACCTAGCTCCTCTCCTCTCTCTCTTATTTTTCTTCTTCTCTCATGCTCATTCTTCTCCTGCCTCGAGCTCCATCACCTCCTTGCCGAGCCTTCTTTCTCCCTTCTTTCCCCTCTTATCCTCTTCCCTTGTTTTTGCTTTGCCATCCTCAAATGACGCTGCTGCCACCCAAACAACCACCTGCACCACCTCCCTAACACCCCACCAACCTCCTTGCACCACCTCGTCACCCCCACATGCCCCTACAGCCTCTTTCCCTCCCTCTCTTTTCTTTCCTCTCCTTCTTGGCCTCCACCCTACACCACCACCATCCGCCGCCCTCCTTCCTCTTTTGCCACCACCACGACTACCAATTCACTCCCCGGAACCTCCCTTAGCACCACTTTGCCTCCCTTAGCCGAAACACATCCATGTAGCTCCTCCCTTCCCCTCTTCTTTTCCCTTCCTTCTTCTCCTTCGCCACCCTTGCATCCACTTTTCCTGGCCTGTAGCTGCCGCCTCTGCCGCCCTGAGCCGCAAATTACCGACCCCGATCCCCACCTACACCCTTACTCCCTCCCTACACTCAGCCACTACTGTAACTCCCCTCCACTAGTCCTCTACCTAACCCCAAAACCCCATCCGAACCAAACACTTCCCTTCTTCCCACTTCTCCCTCTTTGATCCCTTCTCCCTTTCATTCCTGCATGTAGCTCAATCTGCTCATGCAGCTTGAGCTCTACACTCATTTGAGCCATTTTTGGATTAATTTTGAGGTATCACAATGATTAATGCTAGCATGTACTTAATTAAGTTTTTGATAAAATGTATTCCTTTGATTTTCTACCTTCTAATATGATAAATATTGATATTATTTTTAGGTATTAATTTTATTAATCAAAGCTCAAACCTTTAATGGGGATACGAGTAAGGTTTAATTATTGTTGGAAATAAGGTAACCGCTATATCCTACTAAAATGTATGGATATACGTATGCTAGCATATTAGGGTTTTTAATATGTTTTTTATGCATGATATATGTTGTTGAGTATAATGTGTTTAGTGGCATATGTTGGTTGATGAAAAGAAAAGCATGATAATTTAAGTGCCATGGGTGGAAATAATGCTAAGGAATCAACTTTGTCGTTAATAATGATGTTAAGTACATATGTATGATATGATATGCTAATGTGACCATTAGTTGCATACATAAAGTTAATATGAGCCCTAGGGGCATTTTTGTGAAATTTGCTTATGGAAAAGGTGTGGCCTAAATAAGTGTGTGTGGTAGGTGCTAATATGTATTAATGATAAATAATAATAGTTAGTGGTGTTGGATGATGTGTATGGAGCATGTATATTATTATTTTACGCAGTGAGGGTATTTTAGTAAAAATTGGTATAATAAGGGCAAAATGGTAATTTATAAGAGTAAATGGGGTAAAATGGTAAATAGATAAGTAAGGAGGGCATTTTCGTACTTTTACATGGAAAGAGGAGTAATTTAGTAATTTAATAAAGGAGAAGGGTATTTTGGTAATTTGGTATAAAGGAAAGGGTATTATGGTAATTTTGTAAAGTAAAGGAGTAACTTAATAATTTAATAAAGGAGAAGAGTATTTTGGTAATTTTGTAAAGTAAAGGAGTAATAATTTGGTATAAAGGAAAGGGCATTATGGTAATTTTGTAAAGTAAAGGGGTAACTTGGTAATTTAATAAAGGAGAAGGGTATTTTGGTAATTTGGCATAAAAGAAGGACAATTTAGTAATTTTAGTAAGTAAAAAGGGCAATTTAGTAATTTGACCAACCAAAAGGGCAACTTGGTAACTTTAATAAATAAGAAGGGCAATTTGGTAATTTGACCAACCAAAAGGGCAACTTGGTAAATTTAATAAGTATGAAGGTTAGTACGGTAATTTAACCAACTGGAAGGGTAAACTAGTAACTTAATAAGTATGAGGGGTAAAGTTGGTGACCTAATAAGTATGGAGGATAATTTGGTGGTCTAACAACTACAAGGGATAATTTGGTAACTATGCAAACATGAAGGGTAATTTGATATTTTGGCAAATAAAAAAGGGATGACTGGGTAGTTTTATAAACAAAGGATACCTCGGTGATTTATAGGAATGATGGGGGTAATTTGGTAACTTGCATATAGCATGTCAATGGAGTAAATGAGTCTCCTTAATATGACATAATTAATATTAAATAATAAGATAGGTGTATTTAATAAGATAGTGGGTATCTCAAGTGAGTATCACAAGAACATGGCATAACCTAGGGTTGGATGGATAATTAAGGGTGTGATGTGGTGTTTATATCATAATCATGCAAGAGGTACCTGGCTTGTAAGTATGCTTGAAAATGTGTGTTCGACATGTTTGAAGTACGTGTTAGGGTTTTATGTATTCCATGATCCTTGCTGTAGAATGCTTGATTCCATGGCTAGTGTGTCTTTGTGTTTATGGATTCGTTTCCTTTTTCCTTCCCTCGAATGGATTAAACGAACCTTTTGAATAAAACATGAATAAAGTACTAATTACGTAAAGTAAAATATTATTAAGCCGGGCCCAAACCAGTCCACCAGCAAATAATAGTGGCCAGGTGCAGGGTGCCTTGGAGATTGGTCCACGGGCGAATAATAGTGGTCAGGTGCGTTCTACCCTAAAGTATATTCCGGTCTACCGGCTATAATAATGGGGAATTCCTAGCTCTATAAACCAAACATTGGATGCTAATAAAGTATGGGAAAAAACTAATCACTTACAGTGGAACACCATACGAGTCGGGGCTAGACCGGTTCACCAGCGAATAATAGTGGCCAGGTGCAGGGTGTAACACCCCCAAAATTCACTATTGAAAAATTTTATTAATTAAAAGGAAATTAGCGGAAGCAAATTAATAAAACATGAACTTTTGGAGTATTACCGCCACACTTAGTACCAGACCGGTTCACTCCTACCGTTCCAGTACCAAGTGCTAAGGCTAAGAAAAATGAAATACAGTTTGAAAGAAATTCAACATACATAAATTAGAGTAGCGCATCAAATCGTTTACAAGAATAACATCTACCAATGATGGTTACTTAAACAGCATCAACATTAAAACCAGGAGTTTAAAAGAGAAAGATAAAACTCTAACGATACCGGATAACTCCTTACTCTCTTTCCCGTGGCCCACTTGAGTAGCACCTGAAAGACCTGCAAGGCACTGCCCATTGAATAGGTAGGGGCCCCACAAAGGGAATCCCTTCAGTACTACGGTACTGAGTAACCATTTAATACCACACTTAAAGACATGCCCGCAATGCAACACATAGTGTAACTATATACATATGTAATAAGAGGTGCACACATAACAATCACATATATAACAAGTTATAAGTCACGATCGATACCTCTGGGCCTTAAGCCATGTCATAGTGTAAAACCAATACATTTGGGCCTTAAGCCATTATACCGTCATCATTCAATCAGTCTCATATTTTATATCCATGTGAGTGCGAGAACCCCACTATTATAGCCGATGGACCGAAAAGTATACACTCAGGGCAGAACGCTCCTGACCACTATTATTTGCTGGTGGACCGGTCTCTAGGGCAAGACGCTCTTGGCCACTATTATTTTCCGGTGGACTGGTCAGGCCTCGACTCACATGGTGTTTCACTATAAGTGATTAGTATTTTTCCATAACTTTATTCATATACATAACTGATTTTATTGAGCTCGGGACCCCCACTATTTTAGTCGGTGGACCGAAAATATATATGTAATCATCATCCAGGGCACAACACTCCACTATTATATCCGGTGGATCGGTACTCAATATCACTTGCCAGGGCAACACGCTCCTGGGCCACTATTATTACCGGTGGTTCGGTACTCAATATCATAAATCAACTAGGCCCGACTCATTAATATTTCACTTTCATAATTAGTATCTTTCCTTTTCTTAATCAGCACAACAATCATATTTATTTGCCTCGGATGGGAGATCAATAACCTGGGACACAAAGGTACACCGGTCGTACCGGTGCATATAAGCTACTCAGTACCCTTCAACCACGAACCCAAGGACGCAAAGGTACCCTGGTCGTACTGGTGCATAAAGCTACTCAGTACCCTACCGACAAGGACACCTGCATACCCCCTAACTAGGTCCGTAGAGCTAGAAAGAGTAAGATATAGGGCCTGGCTGGGGCACAAAGGTACACTAGCAAATACCAGAATAATCGTGGATTAAACCACGTTCTTAGGGTAGCGACCCCTAAGGAGTCACCATTCCCGATCTCGAGGTCTTTCACTTTAAGTAATAGTGTCTTAATTAAAGTGATCACGAAGAGCACAATAATCAAATACTTATTCACTTTCAATCGTTTTGATATCATTAATCGTTTCTTATTCAAATGATTATCCAGGATATCACAGAGAACCATTAAGACCATACTAATTATCAAATACTCTTACTTGGCAAATCAGCATTATTTAAATCATATTATGAAATTCCACACTCACAATGACAAGTTAGATACAAATTACTTATTTACCCCTTACTTATATAATTGCTAAGTCATCCCTTCCTTACTTGACAAATTATCATATTACCCTTTAGGTTGCATAATTACCAAATTACCCCTTATCTAATTTAGGTTACCAAGTTATCCCCTACACTTTTTAGATCACCATTCACCCCTCATAATTGTTAACCTTAAAATATTTCCCTTTTTGGTTGGTTAGATTCCCAAATTGCCCTTCTCCTTTGTTATAATTACTAAATTGCCCTTGAGTTGGATAAATTACCAAATTACCCTCCTTCGTTATCATGATTACTATTTTGCCCCTTCAGTTAGTTAAATAATTACTAACTTACCCTTTAAACGGTTAAATTACCAAATTGCCCATTTAGTTGGATAAATTACTAAATTGCCCTTCTTCTTTACCATAATTACCATTCTACCCTTCTCAATTATTATAATTACCTTTTTACCCTTTTTCAATTATCATAAATCCCAAATTACCCTTCTTCATAATTTCAATTATTAATTTACCCTCCTTCATAATTATAATTACCGATTTACCCTTCTCCATATTTATAATTATTAATTTACCCTTCTCCATATTTATAATTATTAATTTACCCTTCTCCATATTTATAATTATTATATTGCCCTTCTCCATTATTAAAATTACCATAATGTCCTTTTATTGGTTAATTTATCAAATTACCCTTCTCTAATATCATACCTATCCAATTGCCCTTCTATAATCATAATTTAATTACTAAATTATCTTTCGTCGTTATCATAATTACCAAGTTACCCCTTACTCTCAAGTTTACCATAATATCATTTTATTTACAAAATTGCTCTTCTACCCCTTACTTCCAAATTTCCATAATATCCTTTTATTTATAAAAATTATCATTTGCCCACATCTAATTTTACCATATCACCCCTTTTGCTTGCAAATTACCATAATACCCTCCTTCATCCAAAATTACTATTTTACCATTTTCTTACAAATTACTATTTTGCCATTCTCTTTTAAAATTACCATTTTATCTCTTACTCCCAAAATTACCGTAATACCCCTTACTTATAAAATTACTATTTCGCCATGCACTTATAAAATTACCATATTACCATTTACTTATGAAATTACTATTTTGCCCCTCTACTTCCAAAACTTACCATAATGCCCCTTTACTTGAAAAATTACCATAATGCCCTCCTTCATCCAAAATTACCATTTTACCCCTACTTCCAAAATTACCATTCTTACCACTTACTTATAAAATTACTATATTGCCCTTTTCCTTCAAAATTACCATAATACCCTTCCTTCTCACAACTTACAAATTTTATCCTTTTACTTATAAAATTATCATTTCACCCCTTTCTTTTGAAATTACCAAAATACCCTTTTGTTTACAAAATTACCGTTTTACCCCATTCTTTCAAAATTACTAAAATACCCCTTTACTACAAGATTTCCAAAATACCCTTTTCACTCATAAAATTTCTACTCTACCCCTTTATTCACCATTTTTATGAATTTACCATCACTACATAAAATAATGATATTAGTACTTCATTCTTATCATCTAAGTCCACCAACTTGTCATTATTCAACATAATACTCATTAGCAACTACATATATTAGATCACATACTTCACAGGCATATCATTAAAATACCCTTAGACAATAATATTATTCATGCATTAGCAACATAATACATCATAAACAAGCATTTAGCATTTCCATCAATAATCAACCTCCTTCCTTAATTATCATACCTACATATGGCACAAATGCTATCATACTTTTCCTTTTTTTTTCAATCAATATAAACAACCATCTATATATCATGCTAAGCACACAAAACATGCATAAAATCATACCAAAATCCCTAATATGCTAGCATACGTTTTTTCATGTATTTAAGTGAGGATTAACGATTACCTTAATCCCACAAAATCAAACCTTACCGGTATTCCGGTTAAGGATTCAAGCTTAATTAGCAACTCAACACCTAAAAATAATATCAATCATTATTATGTTAGAAATAAGAAATTAAAAGGATAAGACTTTATAAAAATTTATTTAATAATAAAACACTTTAATTAATTATTAATATACCTAAAAAATTTTCCAAATAAATTCCAAAACAAGGGGGAGCTCACGCTGCATGAACAGCGTGAGTCTCATGCAAAATGAGAGGAGAAAGGGTTCGAAGGGGGGTGAGATAGGCAAAATTAGTTATTTTCAGGTTGGGGTCTTTGGGCTAGAAAAGAGGGTAGATGGGGGAGGGTTCAAGGCAAGGGAATGGTGCAGGAGTGAAGAGGGGATGTAGGTGGTGGCTAAGGGTGGTTTCACGGCGGCATAGGGCGGCGGAGACTGCGGCAGCGAGGCGGCGAAGTTGGCGGCAGAGGTGGAGGGGCTGAGAAGGAAGGAAAAGGGGAGGGAAAAATGAAGGGTTAAGGGGGCTGTTTTCGGGAAAGTAAGGTATGGGGTGGTAGAGGGGGTTGCAGGGTGTCGAACGGTGGGTTGGGTGGCGGTAGAGGTGGCCGAAAGGCGGCGAAATGGGCGGTTGCAGGAGGCTTGGAGGTAAGGGGAAAAATGGTGAGAAAAAGGAAGAGGTGGAGAAGGGAGGAAGTGCAGGGCTCGAAGGTGGCTTGGGGGGTTATGTAGTTTATAAAATTAGATAATTTTTTCTTTAAAACGGAAGCAATTAAGATAGAAACACTTAAAACCTGTGAATTCTGGGAATGTTACCGCCACACTTCGTACCAGACCGGTTCTCTCCGACCGTTCCAGTGCAAGTGCTAAGGCTAAAGAAAAGATTTATGTTAAACTCAAATTAACAATTCATAAAAGGATTCGAAGATCATACACAAAATCAGAGTACGAGAAATTAAGAGTTAATTACAATACCCTTGAAGTTTCAAATAACACTTGTAACTTCCAAATAGAAATACATTTAAACAAGATAAAACCCGATGGATCAAATTCCAGATTGCCTACTCACTCAAATCAGGCCTGCCACCCCAAAATAGTCTCTGATCTTAAACCTGCACAAGAGGTCTGCTCCCCACCATCAGTGGATCATCACAGGACCCATCAACCAAGGTAGTATCAGTACGGGTCCAGTACTGAGTAAGGTGACTTGATCGCTAAGGCCAACACACAAACACATAAATCGTGCAGAACATAAAAGAGTATATTCATAAATGCATATGATCAACCGGGTAAAAGTACAAAGGCCCAATTGTAGTCCAGATTAATCGCTTAATTAATCTCTGATCAAGAGTCGATTCACACCATACTTTTTTATCAAATCCATGCATGTCTAGGGTGAAAGCCTTTGAATAAGATACTTATGATGGTGGAATTTTATGATTTGTTATGTGTGATGATTTATGCATGTCTAGGGTGAAAGCCTTTGAATAAGATACTTAAAACATTAATTATCTAAAGAGGAAGATCGTTGAGATGGGACCAACCGATCCACCGGTTCGGAATAGTGGTTAGGGTTTTTATCCTATGTGCGACCGATCCACCGGTTATAATAGTGGTTAGGACATGATGTCCTATGTGTCACTGATCCACCGGTTATAATAGTGGGGGTTCTCGAGCTCAACAAACACAAACCTGAGTTTTGCTAAAATGCTTAAAAGATACTAATTACTTGTAGTGGAATACCATGCGAGCCGGAGCCAACTGATCCACCGGTTAGGAATAGTGGTTAGGACGCGTAGTCCTATGTGTCTCCGATCCACCGGCTATAATAGTGGTTAGGGTATGCTACCCTATGTGCCTCCGATCCACCAGCTATAATAGTGGGGGCTTCCGTACTCGCATGGATTTGATAAAAAGTATGGTGTGAATCGACTCTTGATCAGAGATTAATTAAGCGATTAATCTGGACTACAATTGGGACTTTGTACTTTTACCCGGTTGATCATATGCATTTATGAATATGCTCTTTTATGTTCTGCACGATTTATGTGTTTGTGTGTTGGCCTTAGTGATCAAGTCACCTTACTCAGTACTGGACCCGTACTGATACTACCTTGGTTGATGGGTCCTGTGATGATCCACTGATGGTGGGGAGCAGACCTCTTGTGCAGGTTTAAGATCAGAGACTACTTTGGGGTGGCAGACCTGATTTGAGTGAGTAGGCAATCCGGAATTTGATCCATCGGGTTTTATCTTGTTTAAATGTATTTCTATTTGGAAGTTACAAGTGTTATTTGAAACTTCAAGGGTATTGTAATTAACTCTTAATTTCTCGTACTCTGATTTTGTGTATGATCTTCGAATCCTTTTATGAATTGTTAATTTGAATTTAACATAAATCTTTTCTTTAGCCTTAGCACTTGCACTGGAACGGTCGGAGAGAACCGGTCTGATATGAAGTGTGGCGGTAACATTCCCAGAATTCACAGGTTTTAAGTGTTTCTATCTTAATTGCTTCCGTTTTAAAGAAAAAAATTAGTGAATTTTGGGGTGTTATAGCAGGTGGCTGGCCGGTGAGCGTACGCAGGTGGCAGGTGGTGGTCGGTTGGCAGGGGAAAGAGAGGGACGAAGAAGGAAAGGGGGAGAGCATGCGAGGTGTGGTCCAAGAGCCGATTTGGCTCGAAAAAGGAAATAAAATGACGGGGGAAGAGAGAGAGGGAGAGGGAGGTAGGTGGTGGCAGCTGCAGGGCGGTGGTCGGGCGTACGCAGGTTGTCGGGCATGGTGGCGATGAAAAAGGAAGAAGAAGAAGGAAGAAGCCGGCGGGTCGAAGGGAAAGGAAATAAGGCTGAACCGGCCGGTCAGGGGAAAAAGAAAGGAGGCGGCTGGGCTGTGTTGGGCGGGCGTGCGAGGAGGGGAAGGGGGAACGACCCGTGCGAGAGAGGGAGGAAAGGAGGGGAGATGGGCTAGTGGCCCAGTGCGCAGGGGAGATAGCCAGGCCGGCGGCCCAAGGGAGGGAAAAAGGAAAAAGAAGAGAAGAAAAGGAAAAAGGGGAAAAGGGTAAAAAGGGAAATGGTAAAATAGGAAAAATAAAGTAAATTAATTTATAAAATCATAAAATATAATATTCTCGATAGATTATTTAATTTAATAATTTAATTCATTATAATCTAATATATTAGTTTAAAAAGGATAAAGTTGGTAAAATATTAGTTTGAAAAATTATTTAAATAAAATAGCATGATAAAATAAAAAAATATCTATTTTAATTTACTAAATATTCCCGTCTGAATTATATACTAAAAAATTCATAAAATAATTAACATAAGTAATTTTAAAAGCTAATTTTATTTCCAATAAAAGTTATTTATTAAAATATAGGTTTTTGAAATTTTTGGGGGATTACACAGGGTGCCCTGGAGACCGGTCCATTGGCGAATAATAGTGGTCAGATGTGTTCTGCCTTGAAGTATATCCTGGTACCGGTTATAATAGTGGAGTTCCGACACTCTCATGGATATAATTCGAGAGATGACGATTGAATAATGATATTCGTTAATGGCTTGAGACCAAAAGAGTTACTATCATCCGCATGGTATATTGTTAATATAAGTTTAGCCTTTGTGCCTGTCTCTCTCGGCATATGATGTGCCTACTAAGTACATGGATGTTGTGTTATGTATTTCTTATTGTATGAGGTGTTGCCTCGTGTGTTAGTCTGTATGTTACCATTCTATATAGTTTATGTATTATATGTTGCATGCAGGCCTGCCTTTCAGTTTGGTTTAAAGGGTTACTCAGTACCATCGTACTAAAGGGTTCCATTTGTGGACCCCTACCTATTCAACGGGCAGTATCCTTTGTAGGTCTATTGCAAGTGCTATTTAAGTGGGCATTGGGTACGAGTGTAAGAGCTATCTGAAAAACTTTTAGGGTTTCTCTTCCACATTTTTAATTCTTTGGTAAATGATTTTACTCTTACAAACACTAATTATGGGTTTATATCTTTTTTAACAAATTAAGTGTGCTACTCTGTTTTAAATTGAATTTATATAAATCGTATTATGTTTCTTTTAGCCTTAGCACTTGGTACTGGAACGGTAGGAGGAAACTGATCCGCTACTAAGTGTGGCGGTAATATCCCCGAAATTTACGAGTTTTGCTTTCGCTAATTTTTACATAAAACAAAAATTTTTGGTAGTAAATTTTGGGGTGTTACATTGTTAGTATTCTAAGGGAGATTCCAAACATGTCAAAAGTTGAGCCTTTATACGGAAACAATTATTATAATGCTATCAAAAGTTGATGATCTTGTTTAAGGCATTGGAGGTTAACTATATCTTACACGCTGACTCCTACTTCTACACTTTCCCCTCTTATAACTAAAAAAATTAATGAGGCTGCGAAATAAAAATATGAAAAAGATGACAAAACTATCCAGGGTCATCAGCTATTGTAACACCTCCAGATTTTAAACGAGAAAATTTTATTTTGAAGACAATGTGGAAGCATAGTAAAAATAAAACCGAAAAAATATTATAATCACATCAACCATGAGAAAGGTGTGATCATCACTTAACCGATGCTTGATGCAAGGCTAAATGGGATGACAGAAAAAGTAATGTATGCACTTATAATAAACGGAAAAGAGTTACAAAATCCAAATGCAAGAACCAAAGCCAAGAGTTTAGATAATCGGGAAGAATAAAAATATCCCAATACAGTGAGCATAACACATATAAGCCGGTTAGTATAACTTTTAATTAAACAAAAATATAAAGCTCAATCCCAATATAGTGGCCAGCTACTTGACTACGATATCATCCTCAACATACTCAAACTAAGAATTATAGCATTGCAAATCATCATCTACTCACCAGAACAGATGTTGAATCCTCTCAATGACTACATAAATGTAATATCAATATGGTGAAGTATTAGTAAAATAAACTAACTAAAATATAGTAATGGCTCATGCTGCACATTGAGGTCACATAGTAGCATGTTATAAAACATAATTAGAATATATAATTCAAACTCATGATTATCATAAAGCATGGTCATAAAAGAATCATTAAAGAGATAATAATAGATGCAATTTATTAAACTTATATAAAATAAACCATATTATTAATTCTTCATTTAGTGACCACATACTTTTCAATTATTAAAATGTTTAGTTTGATCATGCCCAGTTCTACACCATAAACAAAAATCATGGCAGCGTACATACATAATGGGATACTATACCCATCACACGTGGTTAGAATACATCAAGGGGATTTTATCCAGGGATACCACTGATGTGTGTAGGAATATGTACTTATGGTTTGGGTGGTATTATAGTTTGTTTAGGGTTATAAAAGGAATAAGATGATTCAAAAGTAATTAAGGGATGATGATGATGATTTGAAAAAGTAGAATTAATGTTGATGATGCTCTAATGTTGAAGGGTTTAGAAAGGTTTGGTTCATGGGCTAGGGTTAGGGTTTACGATTAGGGTTTAGTAGTGATGTGACTATTATGATGATGAAAGAATGAAATAATGGTGAATTGATGATTATATCATGAATTAAAGATGTTGAAGATGATATTATGATAATAATAAAATTATAATATTAATTTTGGAAATAGATAAAATCAAGTAAGAAAATAGGTTTAAGATGAATGTTGAAGATGATGTTGATGGCGTTGAATATGGCGATTAGGGTTGAGAATGGCGTTGGTTTTTGGAGGGTTTTAAGGATAGATATTAATCTATAATTCACATATACAAATAGATTAAGGATTTAAATAATAATCATTCACACAAAATTGATTAAAATTGTGAAGAATTCACACATAATTCAATTAAGCAAAAAACTTGCAAATTTCATTCAATTTCGTCTCCTTTTGTGCCGTGTACTTCTATGGTTTTTATAGCCATTGGACCTCTATAATATTACAAGATAATACTCCTAAAAATCTAATAAAAATTGACACAAAAATAATTAGCTTGCTCCCAACTCCAAACACAACTCAAAAGACATGATAAGATAACCCTAAGTGATAGAATTAAGCTACTTTTTGACTAGTTCAACTTTCTTATCTTTTTAACTAATATCAACGTGATAATACTCAATATTACACATCCAAATTGCTGAATTTAGTCTCCTCATGTAGATACCATGTTCATTCCTTTGCATGCAACACATTTTTTCTCTCCATGTATGCCATACACATGTCTCTATCGCTAGTGATTTGTTTTGCAAGTTTGGTCCATAACTAGTAATGTAGTCATCCGTTTGCCTGTAAATTTGTAGGGGATCCTCTCTAAATAGAGGATAATAGGTTCCATAATAATAAATGCTAAGTCTTGACCATTTTCTCCTACGTCAACCACACTCACCACACCTTGCATATATATGTCGCGAGGGTTAACACAAATTAGGATACCACACTCACCACACGTGATCATAATAAATCAAGGGTACTTGTATTAGAATACTTCACCCACTAGACCTTGAGTACATCTGTCTTGAGGGATACCACACCCACCTAAGTAATGGACGTACGAAGTGCCAAGAGGCTTGTACAAGGATATTTCACCCAACTTATCTGGACATTAATACCATGTTGGCTTGGCACAGTATTATCCTTCCATCAAAGATATACACATGTCCCCTACTGATTACAACCTGATAGAAAAGGAAATATGTATTGGGTGAAAACTTAAAAACACAGGCCGCCCCCACTAACTCTTAGTTAGCTATCCTAAGAGTAGGAGAAAAAGGCTTGTATGAAATCTTAATTCCATTATTAAGTGATATCACAAATCACAGTCACATTTTCATTAATAGACAATTAGGTGTTTCCAAGTGATAACACTAAACACAACATAGGGCATACAAGACACCAATTGGGTATTTTAAGGTGATACTAAACTTATCCACACAAGACATCCAATCCACACCATAATATTCATCTTTTTTATTTTCCTTAATTCTAATTATACATGGTTAAAATCATAATTTAATGTCACAACTTAATGTAAAAGTAAAGTTGGAGGCCCTAGAAAGAAGATCAAAAATTAATAGATAAGAAATGGTGAGCTCAGGTGGAACCGGTCAATTGGTCACTATGACCAATTGACCGGTCTGGTCGCACCATACCGAAGATGAAATAAACACATAGTGAAACTAATTGGCCTGTTTTGAGTGTTCATAGAGACCAATTAATGGGTTTGGTAGACAATTGACGTGTTTAAGCTGAGACCAAAACCACTATGGTCATAAGAAAAACCATTCTATGGGTTTGGAAAATTGATCGACTACTCAAGCAACTAATCGATCTTGATTTCCAAACCAAACAATTATTTACACAACCATTGATCAACGTAACAAATCGGTCGCCTGGTCTGAGGCTAATGTAACACCCCACAATTTACTATTGAAAAATTTTATTTTACAAAGTTTATAATCAAAATACTATGTGTTATCGTTGTAATCGATGTAAGGTTGTCTTACCATACCATCCTTACATCAATCACAACGCTAAAATCACTAAAATGTTAACCAAGATAACTATAAAACAAGAGAAACTTTATAAATACAAAGACGAGTTTGGAGGTTTACTCCAAATACAGACAAAAATAATACCATTGATCTAAGAGTCAAAAAAGGTATATGGATAAACCATCATTTGAATAACATGATTCTTTTCCCAAACCCCTAATACAAAAATAATCACTCCACCCTATGTAATGCATTATAGGCAGCAAAATAATCCATCTGGTCCTCAATGACCTACATAAAATCATCTGGTCCATCTACTCATAAGAATGAGCATCACCTATAAAAAGGATGATGGGTACGCTACGTATTGAGCAAGGTGACAATACGGTCGAGTCAGGGGTACAATCAAATACATGCACTTACGGTAGATAATAATTACACATGCAAACATATAAAATGTTACAAGTTAAGTACTAATCTAGACCTCTTTATTCTTTTATTATTTTGAGTTTATAACCATTTTAAATGGGTTTAATGGTTTGAAACACATCTCAAAGACAATACACCCGATTCACTATTATTTTCCGATGGAATAGACCCAACACCTCTCAAGGAGAAACACTCTTGAGCCACTATTATTAAACCAGTGAATGGTCTGAAGCACATCATAGGGATGAAACACTTGAGCCACTATTAGCGTCATCTGGAACTGTAACACTTTACTATCTGAAAAAAAATTATTTTAAAAGTTGAACAAGGAAGCTAAAATAGTAAATCACGAGGTGCTACCTCCACACTTAGTACATGTCCGATTTCCTCTACCATTCTGTTATCAAGTGCTAAGGTTAAAAATGCTATTCTATATAAATTAAGATCACAATTGTAAATTAGAGTAGCGAGAGAGTTAAAGCGATTAAATAACATTTCAAATAGAACTAACTATCCATGGTTACAAAATGTCAGTGAAAGAGAATACATAAAGACAGTAAGAAGTAGATAATCTTTCTGTTCAAAAGACACAGAAAAAAACACTAGATAACCCTATACTCTCAACCTAAAGGATAACCTTAAAACAAATCTTGTAAGTTAACCTGCAAAAGGTACTGCACATTAAATAAGTAGGGGCCTAAAAAATAAACCCTTTAGTACAATGGTACTGAGTAACCCATTATACAAGACTAATATGTAAGATCATCATGGAACACATAAAATGCATCACAATAATATATGGACATTTAATTATGCATATATTAATTAAAACATAACAATCTTTCATATAACTGCATAACATCAAGACCATATACTACCAATGCTCATTCACTTGGAAATAAACGAAACTTACCAATGAAGCATCTAAGAGATGCTCTTTGTAGTATAATTAGAAAGTAACATCATTCTCAAGTTATAACCATAGTCACAATTCTCATTATTAAACCCACAACTTCTCATAACCTAGGTAGGCCCATCAACACAACCAATAACAACACACATCATCATAGGTAGGCATAAAGGATGCTATTGAACCACAAGTAGGTACAAAGGCTAATACCAAACCATATGTAGGCATAAAGGTTGCTACCAAACTACAGCTGGGCACAAAGGCTGAACCAACCCAACAATATTTTCCATTCAGATATTAATCATTTCCATTTTTATTTACTTGAGTGGAGATCAGACGAACCTAGAGACACTAAGGTACCACGGTCATACCGACACACAAAGGCCACAAAGTATCCTATCGACTATCAACCGAGGGACACAAATTTACCCTGGTTACACTAGTACACGAAGGTACATAATACCCTACCAACAAGACCACCTAATCCATAAGTATGTGTACCCCCTAATTAGATCCATATAGCTAAATAGAGTAAAATATAGGGCCTAGCTGGGGCACTAAGGCACACTAACAAAATCCATGACAATTATAGATTAAACCACATATTTAGGGTAGTGGACCCTAAAGAGTCACCATTACCAATCTTAACATGTTTCACTTTAAGTATTATTATTTTATAAGGGTAATCACGAAAATACATATTTATCACATAGATCTAATTTTTTATATTTAACCTATTTTATTCATTTCCAAACATTCTAAGATAACCATAATCAAGATCACTACCAATGTCAACATTAGAAATCCACTCAGGCTATCCTAGACTTAATTACTTACAATTAGACACTTTAGGTCAAAAATAACCTAAATACCCCTAAGGCTAAAGTTACCACTTTACTATCAATTTCCATTATAGATTTCATTTTATTTCTCAACTTCCATAAAAAGGATAGCATGATATAATTAAATTATTTATCATGTAATTAAATTATTAGACATGCCAAATTACCATTTTGTCCCTTATACACATTTTTGCACTTATAACCCTAACATATGCTTCTAGAACATCAAAACACAGATTCGCATGCTTAACAACAATTAATACATATCATTCTTGTTTATGAGAATACTCATCATGGTATACTTCAAATTACCAAAATACCCTTAGGCCATACCATAATAATAATCATGGTGAAACATGTGCTTCTAAGTTAATAAAACCCTATTATGATACTTAACAACTAATAACACATATCATGCATGTTTATTGGAATAATCCTCATGGTACACTCAAAATTACGAAAATACCCCTAGGATATATAATAGTGATAATCATGTAGAAACATGTGTTTCTAAAACAAAAAACCCCCTACTCTCATACTTAATAATATATAATACTTATCATGCATGTTTATTAGAATAATCATCATAGTACACCAAAATTACCAAACTTTTCCTAGACCATATAATATTGATAATCATGTTGAAACATGTATTTCTAAAATAGCAAAACCCCTACTATCATACTTAACAACAAATAATACTTATCATGCATGTTTATTAGAATAATCTTCACAGTACACTCAAATTTATCAAAAAAATCCTATACCATATAATATTAAAAATTATATTGAAACATGTGTTTCTAAAATAGAAAAACCCCTGCCACCATTATTAGCAATAATTAGAACACTTTATACATTCTGGATAAGGTTAAAAATCATGATATGTCTAAATAACCAAATCGACCCTAGGGCACATGATAGTAATAATTTTGCTATAAGTGTATCTAAGCATGCTTAACCTAACATTTTCAATTATATATATCATAAAAAATCACTTCCCAAAATTAAAACCATTTAATCACACTTTTGTAAACATGATATTTTATATAGGATGACATGCCTTCTTTCTTTTTTCATGATAATAATAATAATCCCACAATTATTTGTAACAAATCATGTCTAATTCAAATAACATGTCAAAATCCTAATGTGATATCATACGATATCCAAACATTTTAGTGGAGTATAAATGTTACATGATTTTTAGCAAAATCAAAATTTATCTCAAACCACCTAAAAATTATTAGGCTTTGTTAATAAATTTTTTGTAACAAAATCATTCAAAAATTAAAACATAACTCATGTTGCATATGTAGGGTGAGACATGTATATAGGGAGGGGGGAGATGGTTCGGTGGTTAGCTATTGAGGGTTGGAGGTGGTGGTTGGGTTGTGTTGGCTCGGTTGGTGGATGTAGGAGGTGGTGGTGGTGGAGGTGGTAGTGGTTGGGTGGTGTTGTGTATGAGGGTTGAAGGTTGTGATGGGAGGTGTAGGGTGTAATACCCTAAATTTGGCTAAATCTAATATCGTATCATTAACACCTTAATATGATTCTAATCTTGGAAAAAATTGTTTTAACCTTATCAAAATTTCATAATCCCAAAATCTTAATCTAATCCAAATCTTTGACCTGGATAAATTATATTTTGTAACTTAATCTTAATTTTGATAAATTTATATCACTAATCCCATCTATTTTAGCAAATAAATTTTTTTTTATCTAAAATTAACCTTAAACTTTCTCCTTTTTCCTTTCTTCTTTCTCTTGTATCCTTCCTGCCATAATACTCTACTTAATTCTTACCACTTGCAACACATAATCATCATCCTTACCCCTGTTGCTGCCATGATCGTCACCATCTCGTGCAGCTACAACCTTCACTATCACCATCGACTGCTGCTACCTTTGATTGCTACCCCAACCATTTTTCACCGAACACTCCACCATCACTCTCAACCATCCTCTCCCATCTCTTCCATTGAAACTTTGCTCCACTCCCTCGTGGCCCTGTCACTACTGCTGCTACATTACCCCTGCACCACCCGATTTGCACACCTACACACATATATACAATACTCCACCTCTCTTTCTCCCTCATTTGTTTGTCTCATTGTTGCCTTATATTATCTTTGAACAAGCTTGCCCGAGCCCTTTATTCTTTCTTCTTCTTTCATCTTCTTCCTTCATCTTCTTCCTTCCTTCCCCTAATCTAATTTCAACACCCGAACCACCACCTCCATCACCGTGCATCACCAGTACCACAACCACCAAGCGCTACCTTGAACTTGGTGGATCAACCACCAATGTAACCCCATCTCTACCCCCTTATCATCGTCATCGACTGCCATCATTTTCCCTCTTCCTTCCATACATCTATTGTGTTTTTGTGAGGTGCATGGCTCATGCACGACCTCATAGATGACTGTGCACCTCTATTTTTCCTTATCGCATGCTTGCACACACTAGCACGGTTTGGCCATGCACACTTGTTCGTTATTTCCTAGGCAATTTATTGCCCGAGCATGGCCCTACCTCTTTGCATAGCCTGCTCGTGTAGGATCTTAGCTCACGGCCTTAGTGTGTATCGTTTGCCGCATGCCCTTGTTTCCCCCTAATTTTGATTGTGCACCCTCCTTTTTACCCCAAACCTTACCTAAAAACCACCATATATTCCACCACACTTTCACGCAACTTAAGCTTCCCTTTGAATCTGATTATTTCCATTTTTACCCTCCTTTACCTTAACTTTTCCCTTGGTTATAATCCTCAAGCCTAATTGTGTATTATCTTATTTTTAATAGGTGATTTTTTGACAATCTTGGAGGATGAGGTATAGGATTTACGTGCATAGAGCCCTATGTTTTTGTTGGTAAGGATACATGTTGTAGCTAAGACTTTGTGTGCATGTGTATGTGTGTGTGCTTTTATTGGACATGTGATATGATTGATGTTATATTAAGATATGATATCTTGTGTAATGAGATTTTGGAAGTATGCTTTTGGTATATTGTTGGGTATGGTATCTATGTCAATAAATGAGAATTTATGTTCCGAATGGATATTGGAGATTTATATGTATTTTTATTGAGAATTAATAAGTCTTGGGAGAATATGAGCATTTTTAACTACCTAAGGGTATTATAGTCATTTAAGGATAATTATGTGGTCCTAATTATGGTATTAAATTTATGTCTTATATATTTACAGGGGTTCTGTATGATAATATTGAATACACAATCAACTCTAATAAGATATTAATCATTTAAAGTAAAAGATCATATGAGTCAGGTCGAGATTTTTATATGGGTCCATTCCACTGGATAATAATAGTGGCTAAGGTGTGTTGTCTCTAAGAGGTACATAATTCTGTTCCACCGTATTAAGAATAGTGAGCCCTATATTCAATGTGAATAAATATACAATTAAGAGATAAAGTAATAATGAAAAGATACTAATCATTTAAAGTAAAAGACTACATGAGTTAGGACCGAGTTGTTGAGTCTATTCAACCAGATAATAATAGTGGATTAGGTGTCTTGTCCCTGAGAGGTGCTTCAGACCATCCCACCAGTTTAATAATAGCGACTCATGAGCATTTTTTCTTTGAGAGGTGTTGAGTCCGTTCCATCAGATAATAATAGTGGTTCAGGTGTTTTATCTCTAAGAGGTGTTTCAGATTGTTCCACCGGTTTAAGAATAGTGGGGTCCCTAAACCCAACACAAAAAAGAAGGAGATTGGAACATGGTATATTGATATAGCAAGACTTGAAATCATTATTTACCTCGCACTGTTTTATATTATCTTACATATGCTTATTCTCTAATATGAATTCATGTATTATGTGTAATGTTACTTCGACTATACTTTTACATTACTTAATATATAGTATACTAATCATGTGTTTCATAGGTGTTGTTCATTCCCACGAGTAAACAACCCAGATGTATTTGTGTAGGTCGAGGCTGAACCATTGGACAAGTTTGCAACCTTTGATGAGTTATATGTGGAGGAGTGACTTTAGTATCACGATTATGGGTGTAGAGTCATGTTATTTGAGCATTTGCTATGATCGGATACCTTTTTAGACTCTTAAATCTATGGTATCCCTTTTCTATTTTGGTTTATTGTACTTGAAGTAAATATCCAAACTTTTATCTATGTTTATGAAAGTTCCCTCAAGTTCTATCTATCATCTTTTACTTTATTATTATTTTGCCTTGTGATTGATGTAAGGATGGTATGGTAATCCAAACTTATGTCAATTATAATAGTAACACCCAACTAGTTGATTATACGCTTCCACTTAAAATGAAAATTTTTAGTAGAGATTTTTGGGGGGTGTTACAAGTTGGTATCAGAGCTTTAGTTTTGATTATTGTATTTGGTTTTTAAAATTCAGCTGTCAAATGATCCCTTGTCTAATGTTAATGGTCTATTTCACATTTAAGAAAAATATAACTTTTTTTCTTTCAAAAACCAGATTAACTTATGAGGAATCAAGGATGGGTTGCCTAGGTGGCCTTGAAATGTGATTATGTGCATTACGTGTTAGTAAGCTAGGAAGGTTTTGTTTTAACACGTTTTCTGTCTTATAGTTCGCTGGCTATGACACTTAATGGCCACATGGGTTTTTTGGAGGAGACTTTTGAGGTGGCCATTGAGTTTGTTAGACGTCCGTCTCAGCCTCCACCTCCACCTCTACCTTCGCATTACCCATAGAAGGGTATCAGAGAAGATTGGCTTAGGAGGGTTACATGACATCATCTATCTCTCTATACTGGTGATGAGGACCTAGTTATCCCAGAGGAATGGATTCAGGATATGGATAGGAAGTACAAGGCAATTGATTTCCCCCTGCTTGGAAGGCAAGCATTACTGCTTTCTTTCTTCGAGGGATCATCAACATCTAGTGAATAGGTCGTTGTATGCAAGGAGGACTGTTGATGTCCTGGGAAGAATTCAAGGTGAAGATCCAGACTAAGTTTTATCCTGAGAGTCTTAAGAGGGATATATTGAAGGAGTTCATGCAACTTACTCAAGGAGGCATGATAGTGAGGTATTACCATGCCTGGTTCATAGAGCTTTTGATGTTTGCACTGAGGATTTCAGCTATTGAGTCTATGGTTGTCAATCAGTTTGAGTAGAGGATCCACTTCAACATTTGTAGGATGATAGGTGTTGTAGCTTTCCAAGACTTAGCCACGCTGTACGAGCGGGTGTGTGTCGCCGCTTCTATGGTACAAGAGTATGCTTCTATTCTGGGCAAGATGAAGCTTGAGACATAGGGATCAGGGGTTAGATTCAGTTCTGTGGAGGTGAACCTTTGAGTTATTAGCCTAGGGGTCAGTCTGGTGGGTAGAACAGACCTGTTGGACCGACGAGACACTTCATGTATCATTTCTACAATCGATATCATCCAAGGTGAGACTGTCGGGGCACTCCTCTTTTGTAATACCCCAAAATTTTACTTAGCCTAATCCTGTGTCATTAGCGTCCTAATTTGAATCTAATCTAAAGAAGTCTTATTGTTAGCCTTAACCAAACTCCTTAATCCCAAGACTTTAACCAAATCCAAAACCTTAACTTAGATAAATTGTAATTTGTAAACCAAAATAATACCCGCATAATTTGTGTCACCCTAAACTAATCCCCCAACCCTTTTCTTTTTTCCTTTTATTTCTCCTTTTATTTTATTTATTTCTCCTCCTCCTCACGCTAACCTCAAGCTACACTTTTGAATTGTTGCAACTTGCACCACCACTTGCACCATCACCCATCACTTCTTGACTGCACACCCTTACGCACACTCTACATACCCCATCTTTCCCTACCATTTCACTTCTCACGCAACACCTAAATACCACCATCACCACCCTCACCCTGAAGCTACTACCCTACCCCTAACCATCCTCTACAATCATCACCATCATCATCACCTTGCAGGTGTACCATCATCATCATCACCATTGCACACCACCCCTCCTATTCATTTCTTCTTTCCTTTCTGACACCACACGCGCGCGGGTAAGCACGCACCCACACACATACATTCTTCACACTCTCCGTCTTTCTCTTTGGTTTTGCCTCATTCTGCCCATCTTTGTGTCAAAGATCCATTGCTCGAGCTCCCTCTTCCTTCTCCTTTCCTCCTTCTCTCTTTTATTCTTCTTCTTCTTCCTTCTTTCCCTATTTTTGGCCTACGCACCACCATTTCCACCATTGTGAACAACCCCGGCCACCACTCACCGCCCTTTGACCGGTGGATCGACCACCAAGGTCCCTCCAACCTTTCCCCTCGTTGTCATCATCCATCATTGCCAACCACTGCCTCTTTTCCCTTCTTCCTCTCGTGCGTCGTAGATTTTGCAGAGTGCATGGCTTGTGCACCACTTGTTGCATGGTCGTGCAACACTTAAAATATCCTGCTACACAGTCGTGCAACCTTTGCACCACTTGGTCATGCGTCTTTTTTTCTCTCAGCCTACTATGCACTACTACAGCATAACCGTGCAAGTTTCACATCGCCTGGCCATGCACCATATTTTCTCTCGACCAGGAGCTACAACGCCTGTTGCACAGCCATGCAACTTCCTATTTTGGTCGTGCACCCCTATTTTTACCCCCAAACCTTGTGCAAACACCACCAAAATTTAACCATAGCTCTACCAGACATTCCTCTACAAATCCAAACATCTCAAGCTCCCATTTAACTACGGTTATATCTATTTTTACCCTTTTTACCTTGATTTTTTTCTTCGATTTAACTCTCTAAACCTAACCATGAAATTTTATTATTTTTTGTAGATGGTATTCCAGTAGGTTTGGAAGAGGAAGCCTAGGATTTGCATGCTTAGATCCCGATGTCCTAGTTGGTAAGGATACTATTCAATGTTTAGGGTTTTTGATGTTATTTTCTTGTATGGTTATATATGTTTATCATGATACTGTTTATATATGATGTAACATGTGTTGATCATGATATTTTGTGATGATATGAATGTTATGTTGAAAGAAAGTAAGAATTGGTGAGAAGTACCATTATGTTATGATTTTATTGTGATAATGTCATATTTGGGGAATTATATCTTATAGTATGAAGTATTGGTTTAAGGATATTATGTGATTGAAAGAAAGTAAGAATGGGGTAGAGGTACCATTATGTTATGATTTTTTTGTGATAATGTCATATTTGTGGAAGTATATCTTATGGTATGAAATATGGGTTTAAGGATATTATATTATTAAAAGAAAGTAAGAATGGGTAAGAGGTACCATTATTATTTTGTTGAGATAATGTCATATTTGTAGAAATATATCTTATGGCATAGAATATGGATTAAATGAGCTTTGATAAATGGACTTAAGGATTCTCATGAGGTATGATGATAAATTGTGGACTTGAAGAATAATATGTGTGGAAGGTACAAGATTTTATAAAATAAAGATTATCACTTGTGCTTAAGGGTAATTTGGTTGTTATGGGATAATAAGGAAATTTTGGTACATTATGAGGTAGGAGGATTAAATATGATAATAATAACATGAGGAATTTTTGGAAGTATTATTGTTGTTTAGGGTCCTTAAATGACTTAGTGGATAATTTGGGGCAAACAACCCTATAATGATAATATTATTATTCCATGTATAAGATCTAGAGGTTATATAGATTTTTGAATATGTTGCTAGTGTTTGACCTTATGAGATTATCTATCGGAATTGGTAATCATGAAAATTTCATGGGAGGTGCTATGACAAATCTATGGAATTTGGGTCTTGGATATTTCTATGATTAACATATCGAGATGAGATTGTTAAAGTATATGTATGGGAATTAGATCGTGTATTTTGGGTATGATGATAATTATGGGATTTGGAGATTATATAATATAAGTTGTGTGAATTAATAAATATAGGAGAATGAATACTAAAGGGTGTGTAATTAGGTTTCAAAAGGACTTAAGGACATGAACTTATGCTATATATATCTATTTTTAATGTGCCCTATGCCTGAAAATCAATCTTGAATAAGATACTAATCACTTAAAGTGAAAGAGCACGTGAATAGGTCCAAGGTGATATATTTCTCTCTCTCTCTCTCTATATATATATATATGTATGTATGTATGTATGTATGTATGTATGTATTTATGTATGTATGTATGTATGTATGTATTTCCATTCCACCGGAGAGAATAGTGGCTCGGGAGTATTTTTCCCCGAGATGATGTTTTTAATCTCCATTCCATCAGAAAGAATAGTGGCTCGGGAGCATTTTGCCCCTAGAATGTGCTTTATTCTATTCCACCGGATTAAGAATAGTGGGCCCCCTACTCATCGTGAAATGAAAATGTATCATTATAACTTATGGAAAAGATACTAATGATTTAAAGTGGAAGAATACATGAGTCAAGACCAAGGTGATCTATTTATATATATATGTATTCTCGTTCCACCGGGGAGGATAGTGGATCAGGAGTTTTTTACCTGGAGAAGATGTTTTTAATCTTCGTTCCATCGGAAAGAATAGTGACTCAGGTGTGTTGTCCCTGAGATGGTGTTTCAGACTGTTCCACCAGTTTAAGAATAGTGGGGGTTCCTACACTCAATGTATATAAAAGAATGAAAATGGATTATACTTAATGAAGGAATCGAGATCATATTCTATCTTATAAGATGTTTCATTTATTTGGTTATTTCCTTATTATATAATGTGAAAGCATGTACTATTTGTATCCCTGAGTATTATTCCCTTACTCAGTACGTAACATACTAATCACCCATTTTATGGGTGCTTCTCATTCCCACGAGCAGATATGCCCTGTTTTTTAGGTGATTGATGATTATTAGCTTGATGTGTTTGCCTTGGGTGAGCCTAAAAAAATTGGTAAAGGATATGGTTATTTGGATACCTCTATCTCTCTTTGTAGGCGATTGATGATTATTAGCTTGATGTGTTTGCTTTGGGTGAGTGCTAAACAAATTAGTAAAGGGTATGGTTATCTGGATACCTCTATCACTCTTTGGACTCTTAGTCCTCTATTTTTACTATTTATTCACTTCTCTCTATTTCGTACCTTGTATCATGGTGGAATCAAGTACTTTCCATACTTGATTCCTAGGTATAAGGTTACTTTTTCCTTGTACCCGACATAGACTAGGCATAGGGATGGCGTCTTCTATGTTGGATGTAGCGTGACACCCCTACGTTTTGTATTTTGGCTTCCGCTATTAACTCTTTAAAATGAAAATTTTAAGTTCCAAAATTTGGGGGTGTTACATATTTAGTGTATGACGTGTAGTCAATTGGGCCACCGATCTTTTGAGTGAGAGCGTTAGCAAGGTCAATTCTAGCAACGGGGACCACTTGCACCTTAGTCGTACGCATATCAATAGCACACTTACTAGCACCCACAATAGTAATTTCAATAGAGAGCACTTTCCTCATCTAGTGGACAACCTAGATAGATTCAGGGGATACCACAAAGGCATCGCCTTTCCCTCAGAAAGGAGGAGATCAAACTCAGGGTTAGGAAGGTATTGTGGAGGATACCAGGGAGGATAATCAAGTGGGTGCCTTAATGTCATTACCCAGGTAGAGGCTAATCGGCAGTCGAATGTGGTCACTGGTATGTTTTCCATCCATTCTCTACCAGCATATATATTGTTTGATTCAGGGGCATCTTTATCTTTTGTGTCTACTACTTTTTTCGCTAGAGCTGCCTTGTCTCCATCTACTTTTGCATCTATTTATGTGATACTGCCTTCTGGGGATATATTAGATTGCACTAGGCTCTACTCGAACGTGGCCTTAGAGATAAGCGAGGTAGAATTTCTAGTGAATTTGGTTGAGCTTGACCTATAGGACTTTGATACTATCATGGGAATAGATATGTTAGGGAGATATCAGGCTGTGATAGACTGAGCGTAGGAGCGAGTTGTGTTGCGGGAACCTCAAGGCGATAGGGTCTCTTATTGGAGATGCAAGACTAAGCCTATAATAAAGGTCCTATCTGCCCACGTGTTGTGTTCATTGGTGTAGAGGGGTTACCCTATGTTTTTGTATGGATTTCAACAGCTGAATAAAGATGTATCGGTATTGGAGGATATCTCGATGGCTCAAGAGTTTCCTAAGGAGATACCAGGCTTTCCGCTAGTACGTGAGATAGATTTCACCATTGAGTTGATACTAGGGGCTGAGCCAATTTTGAAGGCACCTTACCAGATGACACCGGTAGAGTTATGAGAGTTGAAGTCTTAGCTAGAGGACTTAGTGGAGGACGGGTACGCTCGAATGAGTGTGTCTTCATGGGGAGCACCACTTTTTTTTGTGAAGAAGAAGGACATAAGCCTTTGTTTGTTCATAGATTATCGAGGTCTGAACCAATTGACGATGAAGAACTGCTATCCACTTCCAAGAATCGATGACTTGTTTGACCGGCTTTGGTGTGCTTTAATCTTCTCAAAGATCAACTTGAGGTTAGGTTATCATCAGATATGCATTGCCGATGCATACATCATAAAGACAGCCTGTATCACACAGTACGAGTACTACGAGTTTACAAGGATGCCTTTTGGGCTCACCAATGCACTCGCCATATTTATGGATTTGATAAGAAAGATTTTTTGGTTTTTCCTTGATCAATTTGCGGTGATCTTCATTGATGACATTTCAGTTTACTCTCGGAGTTGATAGGAGCATGAGCAGCACCTACGTATGATTTTGTCACTCATTAGAGAGCACATGCCGTATGTTAAACTCTTTAAGTGTGATTTTTGGCTTTAAGAGGTTGCATTTTTTGTCACGTGGTGCCGGTAGGAGGAGTCGTTGTGGATCCTAAAAATATTTTGGTAGTCACTGAGTGTAAGGCATCTGCTAGCATTCCCAAGGTTCATAGTTTTCTGGGTTTGTCTAGGTACTACAGGCATTTTGTATAGGAATTATCGAAGGTATCTTGTCCATTGATGGACCTTCTAAAGAAGACGACCAAATTTTAGTGGGATAATGCATATGAGGGAGCATTTCAAGAGTTGAAGCAGTGGTTGACTACGACACCAGTTTTAACTCCACCTATGGATATAGATGGATTTGAGGTTTACAGCGATGCATTGAAGCACTAAATGGGTTGTGTTTTGATGCAGCTTGGTAAGGTAGTGGCTTACGCTTCTCGTCAGTTGAAGAAGCATGAGAAAAACTACCTGAAGCATGATTTAGAGTTATCAGCCATCATTTTTGCATTGAAGATTTGGAGGCATTATTTGTATGAGCCTCAAGTATATACTCACTCAGAAGGAGTTTAATACGAAGTATAGAGGATATGGATAGAGTTGGTGAAGGACTATGATATAGAGTTGACCTACCATGAGGGTAAGGCTAATATTGTTGTAGATACCTTGAGTAGGAAGACATTACACTCTTTGAGTTCTGTTGTGGTGTCTAGTTAGTTGTTGGAGGAGCTTGGTGAGATGGGGATAGAGATGATCTAGCATGGTGACTTAGAGGTTAGGATGTCTGAATTGACAATTACGCTGACGATTTTTTATGAGATCCGAGTAGAACAGCCAGGGGATATTAAGCTTGATAGGATTCGGTAGAAATTATAGGAAGAAAGTTTTGGATCCATGAGGATGGTAACATTTGCTATAGAGGTCATTGGTATTTACCTTAGAGTAGCTATGATATGAAGTGTTGAATTTTATAGGAAGGTCACTATACTCCGTTTTCTGTCCACCCAGGAGGGGATAAGTTGTACAAATACCTAAAGAGGATCTACTGGTAGCTTCACATGAAGCGAGAGGTAGTGGAGTTTATATCGAGATGTCTGACCTACCAGAAGGTCAAGATCTAGCATCAAAGACTTGTAGGGTTTGTTCAACTTTTAGATATTCTGAGGTAGAAATAGGACTCCATCTCGATGGATTTTGTGAGTGGGATACCGAGGACTCGCGACACGATTTGGGTTGTTATTGAAAAATTGACTAAGTTAGCAGTTTTTGTTTCGATGGAGTTGAATTAGAGTATAGATGAACTAGCCGATGCATATATGAGGTTTGTGGTGAGTAGGCATGATACACCTACTGACATAGTCTCCGATCGGGATTTGAGGTTCCTTTCGCACTTCTGGGGGAAGTTGCAAGATGATATGGACATGAGATTAAGGATGAGTACTGCCATCCATCCGACTACAGATTAGCTGACTGAGAGGATGATTCACATTCTAGAGGATATGCTATGGGCTTGTGTTTTGGACTTCCAAGGCAATTGGGAAGATCACCTACATTTGGTTGAGTTCTCATACAACAACAATTATCAAGCTAGCATAGGGATGCCACCCTTTGAAGCATTGCATAGACGTCAATGTCGGACAACCCTATGTTGGAGCAACATTAGCAAGAATGTTGTGCATGGACCAGAGATGATTGAGGAGATGACTCAGCAGATTTGATTGATTCAGGGTAGGATGAGATCATGTTAGAGTCGCTAGAAGAGCTACACAGATCAGAGACATTGCAATGATGGATTCAAACTAGGGGATAAAGTTTTGTTGAGGGTTTATCCTACCAAGGGGGTATAGAGAGTTGGTCGGAA
This sequence comes from Tamarix chinensis, assembly GCA_030549775.1. Taxonomy (NCBI): domain Eukaryota; kingdom Viridiplantae; phylum Streptophyta; class Magnoliopsida; order Caryophyllales; family Tamaricaceae; genus Tamarix; species Tamarix chinensis. Next base: position 6,096,094 of record CM060177.1, on the reverse strand, counting down.
GGGTAAACTGAGCCCAAGGTACATTGGTCCATATGAGATTCTTGATAGGGTTTTTGAGATTGCATACTGCCCAATGCTTTCTCTAGAGTTAGATTGAGTTCATAAAGTCTTCTACATTTCTCTGCTAAGGAAGTATGTTGTAGATCCATCCCATGTGATCAGGTCAGATGAGATTGAGCTTGATGATTCTTTGTCTTACAAGGAGATACCTTAGCAGATTCTTGACACCAAGTTATGATGAACCCATACTAGCTTAGTACCACTTGTGAAGATTCTTTAGAGCCGCCATGGAGTAGAAGAAATGACTTAGGAGACTGAGAAGGATATATCCAAATCACATCCCGAGCCTTTTAGTTTAGTTGTGCTCGATTTTAAGTTTTTCTATCTTTTAAGGGGGTAGTAACCAATAACATAGTTCAACTCTTAGAATTTACCATTGAGATTGCTTTTCTTACATCTTCGTTTCTCTTCTTCTTTAACCTTGACATTTGACTTCGGGGATGAAGTCTCTTTCAAGGGGGGTAGAGATGTAATACCCTGAAGTTTTGCTAAACCTAATTCCATATCATTAACACCTTAATCCGACTCCAATCTCGCAAATATTTTATTTTAGCCTTATCTAAATTTCTTAATCCCAAAATTTTATCCTAATCCAAAATTTTGACCTAGATAAATTATATTTTATAACCCGATATTAGTTTTGGTAAATTTATATCACTAATCCCACTTATTTTAGCTAATAAAAAATTTATCTAAAATTAACCTTAAACTTTCCCCTTTTTCCTTTTCTTTCTCCTTTTTCCTTTCTCCTTTCTCTTTCCTATTTTCCACCGTAATACTTGACTTAATTCTTACCACTTGAAACACAACCATCACCCTTAACCCTTGCTGCTACTATGATCGTCACCATCTCGTACAACTATAACCCTCACCATCACCATCGACTATTGCTGCCTTTGGCTGTTGCCCCTGCCATTTTTTAGCTAACACTTACCATCACCCTCAACCATACTCTCCCATCTCTTCCGTTGAAAATTTTCTCCACTCTCTCATGCCACTACCATCCCTCGTGCCCCTATCATTGTTGCTGCATCACCCCCTACACCACCCGATTCGCACGCCTCCATGCATACACACATATAAATACACTACTCCACCTCTCTTTCTCCCTCATTTGTTTATTCATTGTTGAAACATCTTGTCTTCGAACAAGCCTACCCGAGCCCTTTCTTCTTTCTTCTTCTTCTTTCTTTCCCCTGCTCTGTTTTCGACTCTTGAACCACCACAATCACCAAGAACCACCTTGAGCTTGGTGGAACAACCACTAATGCCACCCCATCACTCCCCCTCATCGTCACAGACCGTTACTGTCAACCACCACCATTTTCCCTCTTTTTTCCTTGGGTCCGTCATGTTCTTGTGAGGCACACGACCTCTCATATGACCGTGGACCTCTATTTTTCCTCTTCACACTCCTATGCACACCAGCACGATTCGCCCGTGCACACTCACATGGCTCGCATATCGCCTTCGCACTCTTATGCACACCTATTCATTATTTTCTAGGTAATTCGTTGCTCGAGCACATCCATGCCTCTTTGTATAGCCTACTCGTGCAACATCTCAGCTCATGGCCTAGGTGTGCACCATATGCCGCCACCCATGTATCCCCCTAATTTTGGTCGTGCACCCTCTTTTTCACCCCCAAACCTTACCCAAACACCACCAAAATTTTAGACAATCATACATATTCTTTCTCCATTCAAACTTAGACACGTAGATATGTGTTCCCTATATCGAAATTAACATAAAAAATATCCACTTACTTTATCTCAATTTCATGATCATCTTTTGTTAAATTTCAAAGATATATTCCTCATTAACTAGTTAAGGCTCCTAAGACTCTAAAAATACTAAACAATTTTTTTTTCAAATTTTTTTTTCACATACATAAAACACATGCACCCCCACACTTAAATCACACATTGTCCTCAATGTGTAAAAAACTAAGGAAACATGAAATTTACTGTATGGAGAAAACAAATTAATTAAATCACTAAATAACTAAAGGATCGGAAACTCCCTTATGACATTGGGTTGCCTCCCAAGGAGCGCTTGTTTTTATGTCTTCAGCCTGACATGATCTCGGTTTGTCTCGTTCAAGGTGGATATGTCCACTTCAGAGCTACTTCACCAAATCCTTCCTCGTGATGATCATCTTTATCCTGCAAGGAAGAAAAAGATAAAATATTAGATTTAATGAAAGATTTGATCCAGCAAGAACGTAACTTACCTAGCATAGAATTTAAGCTTGTGTGTAAAGAGAGAATATTTTGTCCAATGTCCATGTATCGTGATCTCTCTATCGAAGGAACATATTTTCCCATCTCAAAATCTTTAAACACATCCTTCCAACATAACCTCTCCTTTGGAGCATCACGCTTCTTATTAAATGTATCCAAGGTGATTTGATTACTCTCTTCACTCTTGGATCCATACAACCTGCTATAAGAGGAAAAACACTGAGTGTGGTTAGCATAAAGAAAATCAAAGTGGTTCAAAGGCTTACCTTGTGTTTTATGCTCATCTCCAAACAAAATTGGGTAATAAATGTTCAAAGATGGTATATGGTAGATGAAAGTGATAGTCTTGTCATCCATATACTTTTCTTTGTTCACTTGATCCTCGTTTTGATGAGATTCTTCTTCTACTTTTACAAGCTCTTCTTCCACTTGATCTTGCTTTTCAATGTTCTCCATGGGAACCTCCTCAACTAGCTCATCCTTACATTCGGATATGGCATCATCGCCATCATAACTCTCACTTGAATTTGGAATTGAAATACTAGAAAGCTCTTCTTGTGCTTGTAATTGATTCATCAGGTTGACCATATAACCCATTTTCTCCTCTAGCACTGACACCCTTTCATTTTGCATAATCTGACTTTGCATCAATTGATTTTTCCCTTCTACCAACTTGTTTTGACCATTTATCAGTGCTTCAAAAAGTTTATCCATTTTTTCTGAACTTGAGGGTTCTGAAACTGGAGAAGATTCTTGTTGAGGATATTGATAATATTTTGAAGCTTCATATTCGTGTGTGTAAGGGTCTTGATATGGCACTTGATACTGATCATTCATCTCCCATCCAAAGTTGGGTTGATGCCTCATTCCCGAATAGTATGTGCTTGTATAGGGATCATGTCCTTGAAAACCATTGAAAGACTGAGCACTGGATTGTGTCCATCCTCCTCCTCTCATAGCTTGTTCATGGTAGGCATATGGATTTCCTTGCGTATGACACACTCCACTTGTGTTAACAACTACAGTAGCTTTAGCAACCTGCAAAGCAAGAGTAGTAAGTTTGTTAAGTTTATCTTCAAGACTACTCATACTTACCTCATTTACTCTTGCGTTAAGATTCGAGCAAAGTTGTCCATAACCAAAGGATCCTCTCATAGCCACCTGAAAATACTAACACTTTAAAGGAAAAGGTTAATAACAAAACACACCAAAAATCCTAAGAAAATCTAAAACAAACTAAAAGAAAAAATATAAAAACACTAAAAATGAAAACACACTAAAAATACTAGCAAAATAAAGGTGAAGTTACCAATCCCCGGCAACGACGCCAAAAATTGATGCGACTGTAGCCGGCACGCAATTTAAACCCTCTTGTTGTCAATTGTAGCACTGGTAAATAAGGGTATCGTTCTAGCCGGGGATTGAGAGGGCTCACCTCAATTTAACTAGCTTGAAAATAAAACTAAAAGTAAAATAAAAATCCTAAATAACACAGAATAAATGAATAAGAAAAAATACTAATGGGGGTTTATCAAAATAATAAAATAATAAAAGGAATAAATAAAATCAAATAAACTAATAACGAAAATAATGAAAATGATAGGAAACCGCAGATATGAGAAATATGTTAGGGAAATAAAAATCCACCACTAGATTAGGTCGTAATATAATATTTATTTCTAAGTCATCTTTTAATCGTGAGAAAGAGATCGACCAAGTTGCACACCAAACGCAGGTCCATACACCTTATATTACTTCCCTTAATTAATTAATACGACCACCTGCCCATATTAACCCTATCAAATACTAGCAGTATAGCAGCGACAAGAGGCTCCTATATTTAACTAGATTTAATGCATTAAGCGTAAGTGGAAGGCTGTCAATCTAAGTACCCAGACTAGTACAAAACGTATGTCTAGCTGTATTTCCTATTCTTGACCCACACGTATCGAAACGTTTTACCACTTCGGTTAGAATCACAAAACGATTAAGTGAATTTCTATCTAACCTAGCTGCAATTTATACATATAAATTCTAGTATATTTATATGGCCACCTCGCAGGCAAATAATTCTACATATTGTCACTTATGAGGAACTAGAACAAGGCATGCACCAAATAAACTATACTTGACAGAATTATAAATATAAAAGATGGCAATTAATATAGAGTCAAGAAACAATCTCACGAAACAAAGAAAATAAAATTATAATTCAAATTCTAATCCAGGGTTTCAAATTATTCCTTAACAATAAATAATCAGCCAGCCATAATTATAGAATTAATTACACAGAAATATATATCTAAAATATAAATTAAAAATAAGAGAAAGAAATAACCGAAATTAATTTTGGATAAAAGATCAAGAATTTATTTAGATAAAAATTAGTTTTATCTGAAATAAATTCTACCGGTATAAATTTCTTCCTTATTTTCTTCCTTTTCGGTCTTGGATTTCCGTGCCACTAATTCTTTCTTCTTTTTCTTTTCGTCGCTGGCGGCTGATGGCGCACGCCTCGGTTTCCGTGCGCTTTGCACTGTGCGGCTGACCGTGCGTCGAAGCCTGTGTCGTTCGCAGTTAGCCCGAGCTGTAAAGGCTCTCGTCTCTCGCTCTCTACTTTTTGCCGAGCCTATTGAGGCTCTCTCTGCCGTTCCATAGAGCCTCGGAAGGCTCTGCTTTTTTTGCACCCGTCCGTCTCGTCCCTTTTTATAATTGTTGTTTCTTTTGCCATGTCAGCCCTACGGCTGACTTTTCTTGCTCCCTTGCTCCCTTCCGAGCGGCTGTTTTTTTTTCTTGTGCCGCGTTCGTTCTTTCGTTCTTATTTCGGCGTCGTTTTGTGTTTCAGGCCTTTGGGCCTTCGGTCTTTGGCCGTTGGTCCAAAGGTCTTATTTCCTTCTTTTTTTTTAATTTTCTTTTGTTTAAAAACAAAACCTGCAAAATAAAATTCAAGAAATATTAATAATTAATATTTTATTCTAAATTTACTTAATTTATATCATTTTAGCTTAAATAATAAAATTTATGCAAATTTTACTACTTAAGCATAAAACAATACTTATTCCCCTATATTAACTAAATAAACTACCAAAAACTAAGATTATAAGGGCATAAAATGTGTCAAAATATGAACTCATCACTATAGCACCACCATACATTCCACCACACTTCCACACAACTTAAGCTTTCCTTTGACTCCAACTATTTCCATTTTTATCCTCTTTTACCTTATCTTTTCCCTTGGTTAAAATCTTTGAGCCTAATCATGTATTATATTATTTTTTATAGGTATTTTTTTTACGATCTTGGAGGAGGAGGTATAGGATTTATGTGCATAGAGCCTAATGTCTTTGTTAGTAAGGATACATGTCATAGTTAGGAATTTATGTGCATGTATATATGTATGTGCTTTTATTGGACGCGTGATATGATTGACGTTATGATAAGATATGATATCTTGAGTAATGAGATTTTGAAAGTATGATTTTGGTATAATGTTGGATATGGTATCTATGTAAATAATAAAGGATTTATGTTTCAAATGGATATTGGAGATTTATATGTCTTGGTGTTGAGAATTAATAAGCCTTAGGAGAATATGAGCATTTTTCACTACCTAAGGGTATTATGGTCATTTGAAGATAATTATGTGGTCCTAGTTATGTTATTAAATTTATGTCTTATATATTTACATGGGTCCCACATGATAATCTTGAATACATAATTAACTCTAATAAGATATTAATTATTTAAAGTGAAAGATCACGTGAGTCGGGTCGAGGTGTTTATATGAGTCAGTTCTACCGGATAATAATAGTGGCTCAAGGGTGTTGTCTCTAAGAGGTGCATTAATTCATTCCATGAGATTAAGAATAGTGGGGCACCATACTCAACATGAATAAATATACAATTAAGAGATAAAGTAATAATGGAAAGATACTGATCATTTAAAGTGAAAGACTACATGAGTCAGGATCGAGGTGTTGAGTCCATTCCACCGGATAATAATAATGGCTCAAGTGTCTTGTCTCTGAGAGGTGCTTCATACCATTCCACCGGTTTGAGAATAGTGGTTCATGATCATTTTTTCTCTGACAGGTGTTGAGTATGTTCCACGGGATAAGAATAGTGGCTCGGGTGTTTTATCCCTGAGAGGCGTTTCAGACAGTTCCACTAGTTTAAGAATAGTGGGGTCCCGAAAATCAATGTAAATAAAATATTGGAATATGATATATTTATATAGAGAGACTTAAAATCATTATTTACTTGGCATTGTTTTATATTATCTTATGTATGCTTATTCTCTAATGTGAATTCATGTATTATGTGTAATCCTACTTCGACTGTATTGTTACCTTACTCAATATGTAGCATATCTATCATTCGTTTCATGGGTGCTACTCATTCCCATGAGTAGATGACCGAGATGTATTTGTGTAGATTGAGGCTGACCCATTAGACAAGTTTTCAACCTTTAATGAGTTAATATGTTGAGGAGTGACTTTAGTATTAGGGTTATAGACATAAATTCGTATTATTTGGATGTTTTTTTCTAATCAAATACCTTTTTAGACTCTTAGATCCATGGTATATCTTTTGTATTTTGGATTATTGTACACAGAGTAAATATCCAAACTTTTATCTATGTTTATGAAAGTTCCCTCAAGTTCTATCTATCATGTTTTACTCTCTTATTGTTTTACTTTGTGATTGATGTAAGGATGGTATGGTAAGCCAAACTTATGTCAATTACGACGGTAACACTCAACTAGTTGATTATACGCTTTTGTTTAAAACAAAGTTTTTCAATAGAGATTTTTGGGGGTGTTACATAGGGTGCGAGAAGGAGGTGATGCAGAGAAGGGAAATGAGAAGAAGAAAAAGGAGAGGCATGGTGAAGGGTGGTCGATGGTGGAGAGTTGGTGGTTTGGATTGTGCCATGGGGCTACAGGGTGGAGGAAATGAAGTTGGGATAAGACTATTGAGAGAGTGTGGTGGAGGTAGTGGTGATGTCGAGTGGAGGAGGTGAATACAAGGGGATGCAGCAAGGTGGTTGGTGGTGTTGAGGTGGTAATTTGGGTCGTGCAGGAAGGCTACAGAGTGGAGGGAATGGTTGCATTGAGTGGAGGGGTGGCAATAGCAAAAAAATGTTGTTGCCCAAGGTATGGTTGCAGAGGCTACGACCAGTAATAGGGGCAGGGATCGGCAAAAGTTTCCATAGGGAAAGGGAGAGGGAAAAATAGAGCGGTAGGAAATGAGGAAGAAGGAAGGAAGGATAAAAGAGGGAGGTAGCTAGCGATGGAGGCTAGGATGGTGGTGGAGGTGATGGTCGGGCTAAAAATGTAAAGGGAGAGGAGGTTGGTTGCAAGGGAAGAAAATAGAGGCAGGGACAGAAGAAAGAAAGAAAGAAAGAAAGAAAGGAGGTTAGGGAACGAGGGAGAGTAGAAGGAGGAGGAGGAGGAGAAATATTAATTTATCCAATATTTAGGGTATTAATTAAGATAAATAAATCCAAAAAATTATGGGTTTAGTGTGTATTTAAATAAAAAGAGTAAGATAAAATAATTATATTAATTTAATAAATACTTTATATAGATTCATGGGTCAAATATAAACAAAAATAATTAAATCAATATTGAAAATTTTAATTTTTTGGATAAAAGGCTAAATGCTCTAAATTCGGGTTATAAAAATTTGAGGTATTATAGGAACACACCTAACACCTCGATCTTAACTCACATACTCTTCCACTTTAAGTCATTAGTTTACTATCCATGAGTTTATTTATCTTAAATCATATTATCTTTCACATTGATTTTAGGGCCTCACTATTCTTAATCCCGTAGAATGGACTGAAACACCCTTGAGGGATAATACACCTAAGCCACTATTATCGTCCGATGGAATGGACCCATAAGATACCTCGGCCTGACTCACATAATCTTTTACTTTAAATGATTAATGTCTTATTTTTGATTGATTTTAAGAGTAAAAAATACATTTAAAGTAGGTAAAGCCCATCAAGAGGATCATAAGTTCGTACTCTAAGGTTAAGACCCTTATATTTCCCCAAAACCCTAATTTCACACTTATAACATAACTCTTCTTCCGTTGCTCTTTTAACCAAAAAAAAATTAATACCACTTCTTAAAATATTATCATTATCAACATAATCAAATTTCAAGGCCTAACTATAAGTCTTTACATATACGATAATAACCCTATCTCAACATTTATTATTCTCGGGATTTATAAACTCTAATTTCACAAATCCATTATGACTTTTCCTGTAGGGCTAAAAAAATTACTGGATTCAATATGAATCACTAAAACATTAAGATTAACAATATATTAAAATTTTGTGGTCTAATGCTATTATTTCACACATGTGATAATAACCTCCTCATTTTAGGGTTATTATTCTCAAATCAAACTATTTTCATACTTTTTGAAACTTTAGTCATTCACAATTACTCTAAGCACTTCATATAAATTCATTAGCATATTTTATATGAAATAACACCTTGAAATATCATGATTCTTATATTTAACCCATGTTGACCAAAATGCCCTTATTGATAGCAAAACCCTTATTTCATGCAAATTATATATGTTTGGTAACATTATCCCCAAATCCTCCATATAATTTATTATATTAATTTCATACTCATCATACCTTAATTAATAAACCCATTTTACAACCATATATCAAATCGATGGTTTTTCCATATAAAATAACGATATCAAATAATCTTCACCTACTCACTTTCTATCATATAATATCAACAGCATATCATAACATTAACAATCATACAGTAAATCACATAGTAACAATAAGATGGTATAATACGAAAACATGCATAACACTTTAGCAACCAAAGTCCCAAGACTACGAAAAGTATCCTTACAAATACGACTCCAGTCTCCAAGCATGCTAATCATATTTCGCTTCCTCAGGAACCTCGGGAAAATCACGTAAGAAATCATAATAAAACATTATTAGGATTAAACCACATAATTAAGAAATTTTTAAGGAAATAGAAGGGTGCAATAATGGAGGATTAAACCATGACAAAAAAATTCGAGAGAACTTGCAAAAACAAGAGAGGAGGAGCGGCAAGATGGCGAACTAAGAGGGTGGTAGCAATAACACAAGTTGGTGTTGTTAGATGGTGTGCACCGGTGGTGTGCACCTGTGAGGGAGATGGAGTGAAATCAAATAGATGGTAGGGAGAAGGTAAGTCAGGGGAGATGTAGAATGATGTTCACACAACCATGGCTGCAAGAGGAGAGAGGAAAGTGAGATAAGGTGAGATAGTATTTTAAAAGTGATTTTAGAAATGTTTTAACTAAATAAAAATTATAGAATGCTCTAAATAATGTAAAAATAATTCCAAAGAAATATGCTTATTAGTACAAATAGATTTTAATTAGATTTTTTCATAAACATTTGGAATAGAATCAAAGTTCAAAACAAAAAAGGACATGAAATATTAGTATAATTAGTTGATCAATTTGAGTAACTAGTTAATTAGTTTAATATAGAAATAAAAATGCTAGTTTCTAAGCATATTGGTCAACTGGTTTGGATAACTAGTTGACTAAAAGGCATAAAATTTACACACTTTTCAAAACCAAAATTAATTTAACTTATATCAACATAAATTTAAATATATTTCAAAGGATTTTAGGATGGGATATTATAAGTATCACATATGAATAACAAGCTATTCCATATATTCTTCAAAATGGAGTCAATAAAGGAAATAAGGGATACTCTAAAAAAACATGTATAGATCCGATGAAGCAGGGCAAAAAAAGTATGTATTAAGCCAGTGACGGATTCGGTCCATGATTTTGAGAATTTGGTTACTGAAATCCAAGGTTAAGGAATGAAAATTTGTTAGACTTTCCATGCTGACATGCTAATTGAAAAGTTTATACCATCTTAGAATGACTTTAGGAACCATTTCAAGCACAATAAGAGGTATTTGACATTGTCAAAGCTCATCGGTCATATGAATATAGAAGAAGCAAAACATTTGAAGGAAAATCAAGTCTCATTTACTTATGGGTCTATTCCTATTAATATGGTAAAGGTTGGTGTTTTCAAGGACAAGTCTGAGGAAAAGGGGAAAATTCCCTAAAATGAAGGCCAACAAAAGTTTCAATCCAAATTTAAAAAAAGGGAAAAAATTCAGAAGAAAAAGGTGACTGCTATGTATGTGGAAATGAATTCATTAGGCTTATAAATGCTACAAGAGGCAAGGTAAGAGGAGTCAGACTCAAAAGGCTCATGCACCTCTGCCTCTTTAGGTCAATGTCGCTGAAATTGAAGATATCGTCGTAGCTATGGTCAAAGTATTTGTGTGCCAATAGAGATATGTTTAACTAGTTCAAGTATACTGATGATGGAAAACTTGTCTACATGGGAAATAAAGCCATAGTTATAGTACTTAGAAAGGGAAATGTTCTTCTACAACTTTCTTCTGGTAACAAATTATCTTTGAGTGATGTTTATTTTGTACCTTCCCTATATAGGAATTTTTTTTCTGGTATCCTCTTGATTGGAATTGGTATAAAACTTGTGTTTGATGCTAATAAGAGAGTAATAACTAAAAATAAGGTCTTTGTAGGTAAAGGGTATTTAGATTATGGTCTTCTTGTACAGAACACCGTTCCTTTTAATTTGAACAAAATAAATTATGCTATTTTGGCTTATTTGTGTGAGTATGTTGATATTTGGCATGGTAGGCTAGGGCATGTGAACATGGATTCTTTGAACAAACTTAAAAATTTAAACTTGATTAATGTGATAGATACTAATAGTTGTGAGAAGTGTCCTATTTGTGCGGAATCTAAGTTTACTAGAAATCCTTCTAAACATATCAGTAATAAAACAAACGATCTACGTGAATTGATATACCAAAGTAGATGAGGTAAATGTTATTATATGAAATTTATTGACGATTATTCAATATATACCAAAGTTTACCTCCTTTGGTCTAGGACGAGATTAAGCAGCCACTCTTAAAATATAAAGTAGAAGTTGAAAAATTAGTAGTGGAGGTAAATGGTATTATATGACATTTATTGGTGATTATTCAAGATATACCAAAGTTCATCTCCTTTGGTCTGAGGATGATATTGAGCAGGTGTTCTTAAAATATAAAGTAGAAGTAGAAAAATTAGTTAAAGTGTAAGATTGTAGACTTAAGTTTAACAAAGGAGGTAAATATGGGACTAGATTCCTTAATAACTTTTGTGATAGTCATGGTATTGTACATGATACTAGTGTCCCATATATCCCACAACAAAATGGTGTAGCTAAAAGGAAAAATAGAACTCTAAAGGAAATGATGAGTGCTATACTATTGAGCTCTAGTATGTCTGACCATATGTGGGGAGAAAATGCTTTGTCTTCTTGTTACATTTTAAACAATTTCCCTCATAAAAAGCTAGATAAGGTACCTTATAAAATGTGGAAAGATTTTGCACCTAACTTGAAAATTTTAAAAGTGTGGGGATGTCTAGCCAAAATTAGATTACCAAATTTTAAGACTAATGTAGGAACTAAAACGTTTGATTGTGCATTTATTGGTTATGCTCACAATAGTGCTACTTATATATGCATACGCTTAAGTGATAATACTATTTTTGAATCTAGGAATGCAGGGTTATTTGAAAATGTGTTTTCTATGAAAAAGAATGCATGTGATATAGCTAGTCCATATAATATTGTTGTTATGCCTTTGACTTTGTCTTCTTCCTCTGTTTCTATAAATGATAATTTTTTTTTGAGTCTAGGAGAAGTAAAAGACAGAGGATAGAAACTAGTTTTGGACTTGATTTTGTGTTTGTTTTTCTTATTGAGAATGATGATATAGATAGGATCAGTGAGGACCTTGTATTTTCCTTTTTGATTGAAGAAGATCTAAATCATATAGTGAAATAAAAACCTCTATTTATGCTAGTTTCCATAAAGAGTCAATTAAAATGAATTAGATTCAAGTCACACTTGGGATTTGGTTGATTTTCCTAGAGGATGGAAACCGATTAGATGCAAATGGTCTAGAAAGAAATTGATTACTGATGGGGCCATTGATGAGATTAAGGCTCGTCTGGTAGTTGTAGGATATAAACAAAATAAAGATGTTGACTTTTTTTTTTACTTATTCTCTTGTGACTAAGATTGCTACAATTCATTCTTTAGTTGCTATTAATGAACTTATAGATCATCAAATGGATGTTAAAGCTGAATTTTTAAATGGTGGCCTTAAAGAAGAAATTTATGTGGAACAGTACGAGGGTTGTGTGCTTGATATTTAGGATAAAAAAGTATGTAGATTAATAAAATCCTTATATGGATTTAAACAAGCTCCTAAACAATGATATAAAAAGTTTGATCAAATTTTAGTGAGCGATGGTTTTATTGTAAATGTATATAGTTCTTGTGTTTACTCCAAAAATTTTGAATATGATTATATGTCTATATGTTGATGCCATGTTGAATCTTGGCACTAATGTAACTATGGTTAATGAGAATAAATCATTTTTGTCTTCTCTTATGATATGAAAGATTTAGGGGAAAACGGTGTAATTCTTGGTACTAAAGTGAGAAAAAAAACTGAGAATAGATTTTCCTTGAGGTAGTCACATAACGTTGATAAGATAGAGTAAAAGTTAGATTTTCAAGATGAAGTGTCTATGAAAACTCCCTATAACCTTAATCTAGAAAAAAATAAACTCGGTTCCGGTGTTTCACAAGAGGAATATACTAAAATCATAAGTTGTGTAATATTTATCATAAATTATACTAGACTTGACATAGCCTATACAATGAGAAGACTAAGTAGGTATACTCGCAACTTAGGTATATATCATTAAACTACACTCCACCATTTACTTAGATACCTTAAAGATACTAAGGATTGGTATTTGCATTTTTATAAATTTTCTATTGTGTTAAAATGATTTATTGATGCCAGCTAATTTTTTAATAACTATGAGGCCAGTTTCACCAGTGGTGTTAGAGGAGTTGTGTCATGGAAGTCTGCTAAGTAGATCTATATTTCTCTATCCACTATTGAGTCCGATTTTATTACCCTTGAGTTAGCTGGTTAAGATGTAGAGTGGTTGAAGAACCTGTTGGCAAATGTACCTTTGTGGAGGAAACCTAGTGTGTCAATTTCCTTGCACTATGATTTACATGCATCTATTTGTGTTGCTAAGAACAATGTGTATAATAGTAGAAGGAGACACATTTATGTGAGTCGGTTATTGAGAAATGATGTGATCTCTTTAGAGTTTGTCCGATCTAAGAGAAATTTTGTAGATCCTCTTACAAAGGGTCTAATAAGAAGAGTTATCCTCAAACCATCGAAGGGGATGGGGTTTAAGTCTTTGAGTTGAGAAAATTATGATAGATATCACTTATGGTCAAATGGAGCCATATGATTACTCTGTTGCACTACATTCCGATCCCTATGGTGCAGTGCTTTAAATATAGGTTGAGCTTAGTCTTTTAATGATTTCATAGCCCTATTATTGGGTGGTCCTAACGAGACAAACTTGATAAATTCACCATAGATGTATTTGAGGTGGAGCATTCTTATGCTCTTAATGAATCCATATCCTTTTATGGTAGTACTTGTGAGACACTTGATGGATTTGCCTGAGTGAGTGTGAAGGTGGGACGCCTTTTATAAAATATTAAGGCTATCTTTCTAGAGTACTCATTAGTATCCAAGGTATGTGCATTACTATTTATAATCATAATTTTATTATCATGGAAGGCATGGATCAAAGGTAAAACATGTATTGTGGGAGTATCAATCAAAGTTGAGGCAATTCAAGATTCGTTTACTTCCTATACACGGTTGTTTCATCACTTCACTATGTATCAGTTCAATCCTCCTAATATTGATATTTAAGTGTTGCACCTTCTTTGTCCATATTATTTATGTGTTTTCTTTTGTTTCTTTTGTTTTTCATTGGTGGTGGATTGTTAGAGCAAGGCCATAACATCAATATGTTGTTGAAAGTGTTGGTGGTGTGTTTTGAAAGTCCCACATTGGTGGGCAGATATTTTCCCCATCAATTTTTATATTCCCTTACCTAGAGCATTATTTAAGTTAAAATATTTGGATTGTTTGGTGGATGTATTGGGCTAGACCATACAACCATACACGCACACATGCTGACCATCGCTATTCATTTGGTTGGTCTGAGTTGGATTGGGCATATTAGCACTAGTGGATAATACATCTTCCATTTTTGAACATTCTCAAATGTTCTTTCGATCGTGTTGGAGTGATTTTCCTCCATTTGGTTTTTCTTGTTTAAGTCATCTTCGTATTCTTCTCCGGTATCTTATTTTCTTATTGGCATTTTATTCACAATAATCTAGGCATTAATCTACAATTTTTATAGTTTCAGTTTTGAATGAATAAATCTAGAAGCTCATTGTGTTAATATTCGGAACGATTATGGTAGGATTGTATTATGGTCTGGTCGAATAATTGTTTCAGGGTAGCAAATTGAATTCAAGGCACAACTAATAAGTTCTTCATTTTTTTTTATTCCAATATTACTTCAAACATTAATTTTCCAACATACCCCTAATAGTGTGACTGAGTGGCAGTCAAATGAACTATCCTGTTATGAAAAAAAAAATGAGACAAAAGATTGTCGAATGTAAACAATCGATTATGATCTAATTTTTGTCATTATTTCTATCAACAGTCATTTATCAATTCCCCCGACCCCTCCCTCCCTTCAAATTCAACGTAAAAACCTTTTTTGTTGGATTGAATATTTAGAGAGGAAAGAGAAAATGGGAAGGAATGCAAGAGACACGAGAGCGAGGCTGTGCAATGAGAGGGATTAATAATAAACCGGGGGGGAATAAAATTAAAATAGAAGATGACATTTAATGATCTGTTGGCATACGTACATATATATATATGGATTATGGATACGACTTTGCCAACACCACTCATTAACTACACACGCAACTTTGCCGAACTGTTTAGAAGATGATGAGTGGTTAGCTTCGCGGCCAAGACAGTAAACTCAAATATGGAGACATGATTATGTTGATCCATTTTACTCGCACATTATGACTTTTTAAGTATGGTGTTGAACAAGTCCTTTTTGTCTCTCCAACGTTGATCACTGAGGATTTGAGGAATCTAATTCCCTGAAAGTTGAACTGACCTCTCACTCATCTCAGATATCATTTTCAAGGCAACATTGCACACCAAAGTGTGAGGAAGCCTAGCAGAACACCGGTAAACGAAACATTCTGCTCTCGCATGCAGGACTTGATTTATAGCTGCTGCTTCTAGAGCATAAGACCGAGTATGTTACAAAAAAAGGGCCCTAGAAACCATAACCTTAAAACAGGAGTATACATAATCAAAATGTCTCCTGCAATCGCTGGTAGATATTTCATTCCAGACAAATATATACATCAACGAAAACATCCCGCTAAGTGGACGATGAACTACAAGTACAACAATCGATTTCCGGCCTCACTGAGCTTAGTAATCTAGCTTAACTGAACTGCTTGTAATTTCCTTGAATCTCTTCCAGCAGCTAGAAAAAGGAGTTGGAAATGCCAGTCTAAGATACCAAATGTCTCATTGTGTAAGCCGCTGCATCTCGTTTTGGTCATTTAGAGTTTCCATGAGAAGGGGAGGAGCATACTGTGCTGCGCCGTGGTTCTCCTCAGAATCTTGGCAGAATGAGAGAATGATGGCATCAATTGACATTTCTACCACGCCAAAGAATAGTGTAGCTACCACATAACCAAGAGCCCAACATACCTGTGAAACACATACCATTAGCACTCCTAAGCCTCAAGAAATGAGTATGTTTTAGGTATCAATCTTTTTACTCCGGAGAAAATTTGACCAAATGAAAACCAGGTTTAATAGTAGCGTGAAGCCCAAGTAATCATCTATATATGAGCCAAACTTAAACGGAAAACAAGAGAGAGGGAGAGAACGGAGATGACTAGACATATACAATATTCTCATTCATTTTCCACTGCCTGTCCTAAGGGAAAAGTTGCAAGGTCAAGAGGTAACAGAAAAAGCAACGAACCCCAGGAAAACAATTGGAAATTTATTTTGAACAGTGGCAAACTTGTGCTTTCTTAGGGGGAACTTTATTATGTTTATGGGATTATTCTCAGAAAATTACTGGCACACTAACCAGCAGGAATTGTATGAGAATTGTCATTTAATAAACAACTCCAGAACATCTCTAGTGCAACAAGATTTATTTTTGGACGCCTCTACAAAGGAGCAATAAGCCCCAGTTAAAGAGATCAGAAACAACTGCCGCAGCAAACATGACAAAAGATCTCTAGGTCTGAAGACCCTCAATTTGCAGCTGTTGCAACCTTAAGCTAGGGAAAGTGACCATACCGACGTGAGAATTCCCATATACTGAGTGTCAAATGGTAAAACATCTTGGAGGTTCTTTTCATTAGTGACCATTATAGTTTGAAGCAATAAGCTTGATGTTCAATCCCTCCCCTCTTAATTATAGAATGTTCAAAGTATAGGTCAGACTGTCATGTATTTTTGTTCTCTCATCTGATTTGATGATTTCTACTGATTTGATATGGTTTGGTTTGGTTCAGTTTGGTCTGATATTAAATAAAAAAGTTTAAATGTCATTCTTTTTGGTATTATTACTATTATTTGCAGTAATATCTCATTAATTCCAATCTGATCAGGTCTGAAACCCAGGTGGGAGAACAGACCCTTACTCTCCCTCTTAGTGTTTTAAGAACTCTAAAACGCACCAGCGAAATCAGAAGAGGCCAGAGCAAAAAGATTTTCCCCAACGTTGTGGATTTGACCATGGAATCTTTCTCCAATTGTATTTATGTGTATTAATTAAAGTAGACCATGAAATGTTTCTCCAATTGTATTCACTGAAAGTGAAAGAAGACCATGGAATGAAAGAGAATGACATGTGAAGGACGAAAATGTCCAATGTCCTCATTGACTCATTATGTGGAGAAGAATAATCAAAATACAAAAGTGTTTGGTGCCCTATCAACTCTTTCATTTAAGTGAGGAAGGGAATAATGACTTCTCTTTGTATACAGGTCCCTTTGTATCAAAAGCAAGCCATGCGCATGGCAACCCTTTCATTTAAAGGGAGAAAGATCAGTGATTTCTTATTAAGTGATTCAGGTAAACAAAAAACCTAAAAGCTAATATGCTACATAAATTCATCTCAAACAGTGAACTTCAGGATACCAGAATATGTAGTATACAAATAAAATATGAAACATACCAGCACAGGGAACAGTGGTGATGATATCTTGTTATGGGCAGATCTGTATTTGTGAGTGTCTAACATAAGAAATGCAAATAATGCACTTGATAAGCTGACACACAGCTTTCCAAGAGAGAGAATGACATCTCCAATAACATTCACCTTCCCAATCCTCAGTATGTTATTCATAATCAATTCTGTCGCAATGGCAGAAGACTTGAAAAAGCTTTTCCCTGTGATAGCAATCTGCAAATCACAAACATTGAATTGAGTAAGACCACCATACCATGTGATGATTACAAAAGTTTAGAGATAGAGCCCAACATTCTCAAAATAACAACATGAATCATAAGATGGACTGCATCAATTTTTATTTTTTTTTAATGTTTCCAATTGAAGCAATTTAACCAGGTTTGTGCGTTACTTGTATTCATTCTTCAGCCAAAAATGGGTTATAAGTATCAGGAGCATACTGCAAGTACATTTATTTCTGCCAGCATGAATCATTTAATTCAGTTGATGAAACAGGATATGTGTCAATTGCGCAACTTTAAAGTTTCATCAACTCTAAATCTAAAGCATCTTCCAAAATTTCTCAAGTCTGAATCATCTGACAACAAAAGGAATGAAAATTTCACAATAACCTAGGAGAAAATTTTCAAGATATCCTGATCGAAATTGCTAATAAAGGCTTAGGACTTTTTCTTCATTTACCAAGGTTTGGTTCAAATTTAACTTCTGATGTTTTTCCCTTTTCACAGTGACTTATTTCATCACGTTTTCCATCTTGATGTTTCACATACTCTTCAGCATACCTATTTGCTTTTCACATCCTTAAGCTTCCCAGAAGCAGTTATCTCTAAACAAGTATTTGTTAGGTTCTTGCAAGCAACAACAAAACTCACTGATCAGTACAATTAATCGATCAATTCTGAGAGAGAAGGCTAGTTGTTATATTGATAACAGAGGAAAAGCTACACCCAGGTATTCGAGGTACTGGTGCCCTCCCTCTTCCACTCCAATTCCTCCTCCCTCTGCCTCTCCTTCTCCCGACTATTAATAGAGGCGGGCACAGCTCCCTAGCCTCTGGCTCAGCGTAACTACCAAACAGAAATCCCAACAAAATAACAAACTCAGCCTAATTAACCAAAACAGACCCAACTGCTAATAGACAAACTAAGACGAAAAGTAGCCGGCTGGACCAGCTATAACAGTCGCCCCTCCACATATCTTGCTACTCCTTGTATAGGTGTATTTGATTAGAGGTCTATCAGTATTTGATGAGTTCATATTTTGACACATTTTATACCCTTATAATCTTAGTTTTTGGTAGTTTATTTAACTAATATAGGGGAATAATTATTGTTTTATGCTTAAGTGGTAAAAATTGCATAAATTTTATTATTTGAGCTAAAATGATATAATTTAAGTAAATTTAGAATAAATATTATTTATTAATATTTATTGAATTTTATTTTGCAGGTTTTGTTTTTAAATAAAAGAAAATAAAAAAAAAAAGAAAAAAGAAATAAGACCTTTGGACCAACGGCCGAAGGCCGAAGGCCCAAAGGTCTGTAACAAGATCAACCAAACGGAGCCGCACGAAATGGGAAGAAGAGTCAGCGAGGGCTGACGTGGACGGACGAAAGAAAAATTATAAAGACGGGAGCGGCAGAAAGAAACGACGCAGAAGGAGAGCGGCAGACAGTGAGGGAGAGGGAGGAGAGACAGCGACGCAGAGAGCCGTCAGGCTCTGACAGAGCGGCAGAGCCGCAGGACGCAGGGTACGAGAGCCTTATTAGGCTCGGGAGGAAGAAAAGCTTCGGAGGCTCGGTGGAACGCAGCAGAGGAGAGGGCTTTTACAGGCTCGGGCGAGGCATTCGACGCACGGTCAGCCGCACAGTGCAAACCGCACGGAAATCGAGGCAGAACGAGGTCTGCCGTCAGCCGTCAGCGCCAGCCGAGAAAGAAGAAAAAGAAAAAAAAAAGAAATTAGTTGAACCGAAATCAAGACCGAGGAAGGAAGAAAAATTAGAGGAAGAATTTAACATCCGGTAGAATTTATTTCAGATAAAATTAATTTTTATCTGAATAAATTCTTGATCTTTAATTCAAAATTAATTTCGGTTATTTCTTTCTCTTATTTTTAATTTATATTTTAGATATAAATTTCTGTGTAATTAATTCTTTAATTATGGTTGGCTGATTATTTATTGTTAGGGAATAATTTGAAACCCTAGATTATGATTTAAATTATAATTTTATTTTCTTTGTTTCGTGAGATTGTTTCTTGACTCTATATTAATTGCTATCGTTTATATGTGTGATTCTGTCCAGTATAGTTTATTTGGTGCATGCCTTGTTCTGGTACCTCATAAGTGACAGTATGTAGGATTAATTGCTTGCTAGGTGGCCATCTAAATATACTAGAATTTATATGTATAAATTGCAGCTAGGTTAGATAACAATTCACCTAATCGTTTTGTGATTCTAATTGAAGTGGTAAAACGTTTCGATACGTGTGGGTCAAGGATAGGAAATACAGCTAGACATGCTTTTTGTACTAGTTTGGGTACTTAGATTGACAGCCTTCCACTTACACTTAATGCATTAAATCTAGTTAAATATAGGAGTCGCTTGTTGCTGCTATACTGCTAGTATTTAATAGGGTTAATATTGGCGCTTTGTCGTATTAATTAATTAAGGGAAGTAATATAAGGTGTATAGACCTGCTTTTGGTGTGCAACTTGTCGATCTCTTTCTCACGATTAAAAGATGACTTAGAAATAAATATTATATCTCGATCTAATCTAGTGGTGGATTTTTATTTCCCTAACATATTTCTCCTATCTGCTAGTTTCCCATTATTTTCCATTATTTTCATTATTAGTTTATTTTATTTTATTCCTTTTATTATTTTATTATTTTGATAAACCCCCATTAGTATTTTTCTTATTTATTTATTTTGTGTTATTTAGGATTTCTTTATTTTTTGTTTAGTTGTATTTTTAAGCTAGTTAATTAGAGGTGAGCCCTCTCAATCCCCGGCTAGAACGATACCCTATTTACCAGTGCTACAATTGACGACAAGAGGGTTTAAATTGCGTGCCGGCTACGGTCGCACCAGTATTACAGGGAGTAAACTATTTCAAGTAACATACAAAAGAATGCAAGAGCAAAGAATTGAGTATCATTACCATTATATAAGCATTACGGTTCACAGATTTGATAGTCCACTCGATGCACTTAAGGGAACATCGGGAAGAATGATAAGCCATCTTCCCAAACCAACCCTCAGGTGCAGTATAGGAAACTTTCAGCTTGCGACGAATAGACTCAAGTATGAAGCGGACTGACTCAGTAAATGATAGAACCAAAGAACCAAGAGCAACTGATCCCAAGCTATATCTCGCAAGTCGCTTCATTGAGGCAAAAACTGGTAGAAATGGTATCTCTGTCTGCAATCCACAATGTCCAAAAAATCATTTTGTCAGGAAAGAAAATGCCAAAAAAAATGATGCTCATTCATTGCAGAAACTCCAGAAACTCTCTGCTTTCAAAGAACATAAAAACTTCTGAGTTCTTGAGAATACACACCATTGAGAAAGTATTGCACATAATATGCCTAGAAAAAAAAAAAGGCATACACTTAAAACCAATCTGCTAATCGTTGTTGATGCTCTTTGTAATCCAACGCGTCATGAAGAAAACACATATATACTTTGCAGTAACTTTGGAAGAATTAAT
Source organism: Tamarix chinensis (assembly GCA_030549775.1). NCBI lineage: Eukaryota > Viridiplantae > Streptophyta > Magnoliopsida > Caryophyllales > Tamaricaceae > Tamarix > Tamarix chinensis. Next base: position 6,074,747 of record CM060177.1, on the reverse strand, counting down.
GGTGCCAAAAAAATCCCAAAATAAGATTCAATATCTAAAGCACTGTCATAATTGGACTGTCAGATGACCACACATGTTTGATGACATGCTAGATTGAACAGAGGCTCACTAAGAAATAATTGCTCATGAGACAAGAAGAGATGTTGCAACTTGAATCCTACTTGATGCTTACCGATGTTTCACCGCGAGTCCAGTAATAAGCAGCAACGGAACCCGCAATCACAGTCGATGAGCATGCGATGAAGAAATGTGTGGCCCAATAGCATCCAAATAAGTGAAAAAGGATTGCGAGTCCTATATGAGGAGTATAATGGACACTATAACCACAGCACCGTTCACAGCTCACCCTTTTTGTACTAAGATCATATGCACAGCAGTTGGAGCTGCAGTTATTCTGACGAACCTCACCAGAACTGAATAAGTGGAAAGCAGCTGAGAGCCAAAACATGTAAAAGATTGCAAGGATGGTATATGGAATGACTGGAAAAATCATGAGAGCTTGAACTTCTCCTATGACTTTAGCAGCAACCTGCATAAATTCAAGTAATAGACCATCAGAAGGGGAAGTGAGAGAACCAAATACTTGATACCAGTATTAGCCCCACATGGTGCTAAACACAGATTTTGGGTGGGGGAGGCTTCTAGGTGAAGTTAGCTATCTGCTGCTGATGAAATAAATAAACCCTTCCCAATTATAAAATGATAATAAAGACCGCATTTCACAGAAGGTTTTCATCTCTATCAATCTCACCCATTTACTTACACCAGATAAGTCACGATGGACAGATATGTTTTGACAGACCATTATTTGAAATGGTTCTACTGAATAGATCTTTTTATTCATAAGCACTTGAACATCTTTGATACACTGATCATTCCAGATGATGGCTCTAAAAGTGACTTGCAAGGGCAAAATTCCTATCTCCATGCTACAACTTGAGCAAAACAACATCTTTCAGAATACTTAAATAAGGCTTCCAACTTCCCATTATACAGAGAGGCATGTTTATTATATTTGCTCGTGGAAACAAGAATCAGCTAATGTCCAAGTATCGAAAAATGGGTGAGGGTATTTTTTTTTTTGTTGGAGTAATACACCCATACATCATTTGGAAAAGTTTTGTATTCGATATTCTACATAAGATATTCACACAGGTGAGCTTCAGCTACAGAAACAGAAGAATTTGGAAGCAATTACTTACCTTCAGAACAGATGTTGCCATAAGAATCCGTCTGACTATTGCAATAGATGCAAGTATAGATATGACCATAACCACAGTCATCAAGATAGCTGCACCGCGAAGATGAGTTAACTCCTGCTAGGACAAGAATTTGGAGTTAATCACAGAACTTATGCACTGCTATATAAGAGTTCAGTAAAATAAATAAAAAAATATAAAAATATAAAAAAAAGGGAAGAAGAAGAAGAAAAAATATAATAAACAGGGAACATACCCTCCCATATACATGAATGTATGGGTCATGCAGACCAATTATAGGAGAAACCGCATCATTCCCAATCCACCCAGCTGCGAGTAACAGAATAAAGTAAGCTTGTGTGTTTTACAACTTCCCAATGATAAATTTCGCAAAATCACTCTGAAGAGAAATCAAATTTCTACTTCAACATGGCTAGCTACAACCTAGGCATCTCAATTATGATAACACTGATGCTGGCTCTAAAAAGCTTACTCTAGATTACTCATTAAAAAAATGAATAGCAATTCTAGTTTTCTGGAAAAATCAAGGAAAAAAATAGGACATATCACTGACCTTTCAAGTAGAAAAACATTGTAACTGATATAATGAGAATATTAAAAAGTACAACTGTTATCCACGGCATCCCAGCAACAAAATGTCGAATCAAGAGAAGCCAAATCACTGACAAAAACAGTGGCAAGATTCCTCCGCAAACAATCAGAACTGGCCATGACTTCCCAATATCAGCCATGTATCTCTGCAATCAGAACATAACCATATGAACTCTGAACATCAAAAAGTAAGCCACTCATAAAATTAAGTATTATCAAGAACGTCCACCTGTCATCATTGACTTAATGTTTATAGCAATCAGATTTGCCCAGGATTTTGTACTCCTTAGATTTGGTCAACCATTTGATATATGAAGGTACTCAAAATAAAATCAAGAAAATCTAGAGACATAACTTCTCATGAAAGTCAAAAGGTTGAAAAGGGAATATCGAATAATAAAGAACAAGGTTATGGGCTTAGAAATTAATGCCTGATAGTGCTGCAAGCACCATTGGCTGTGTGATTGTGTGTTCCATTGCTTATAGTATTTTCAGAGTATTTCAGAAGGAAATAGAGAACAAGGGGCTACTTCAGGTAACAAAAACAGAGAGAGGGTGAGGGAGAGACAGTTACAGCTTAAGTGCAAGGTGATGGCAGCAACAAAATTATGCCAACATAAAATGTACCTAGAATAGCTTAATACCAAAAGCTGAAAATACTGGCAACCCATTTCCAAAATGATATGAAGGACTGTCACCAAGCAGTTGATCAACTTGATAGTTTCTCAACAACTATACAACAGTCGCACACATGTGAGCATAGCTCTGTAAGAGGTCAACATTCAACTCATAGGAAAGGGCTATGATATTATGCTCTTAAAAAAACAGTAGCTGCATTCTTTTCTCAAAATGATACATAATTCCACTGAATATTCAATTAACTTGATTATGTGCTGACGGATGCTATGAAAGTCAAGGCAAAGTGAAAGTATGTTTTCAACCTTCAAGACAGCAGATCGGGAATCAATCTTCTTGTGAATTGATCTATCTATTTCAAGGCCTTCATTGATGTTAACTCCTCCCATTTGTTGCCAGTGCCGTAAAGACATGTTTGATGCATGAGCTATAAATTGGCATGTCCAAAAAACTGTGGTATAAAAGAAACGAAAAATCAATTAGCTAAAGATTTAAAATAGATGCAAGAAATTTCAACAACAGAGCAAAAGGAACTTCTAAACAATTTGTATTTTGAACGGTAACACAATTGATTAGCTCCAGATGTATGAAACATGGAATTAGAATTTAGGCAAACCCATTAAATGCGGTCAGCTATGCAAATCCAGGATATAATCCCTTGAACACCAAGAACAACTCAAAGCCTTGAACTCACCATTGACACTGGGATATATTACAGGATAACAAGGACCCTGAAGCTGAAGGGATGTGTTCCTCATATCTGGCGTAAGGAATTCAAAATAGTCATAATTCCTGTCAATCCATTCATCAACTGAGAGATGGATATCTCCGTCTGGATAATCACAGACCCAGTTCAGAGAATCATCAGAAGGAATGGGGCAATCTAACAAGCAGATGCTTCGGGCATCAGCTAGCTTGAACTGGGTGTTTTTGGATCCACTTTCAAAAACTTGGTTGGGGTTTACCCAGTATTTGAGTTCCAGTTGATGAAGGTTGGGATCGGCATGCTTGTCACCACATAAATTACCTTTGTAGTCCAATCCATAAGTTAGCCTGGTAAAGCAACACAAACTGCTTCAGGCAAAAAGAATAAAATGCTAGGCCATAAGCTGGACAAGAAAAGCAACAGCCAATTAAGATGCGTCACATGACAGGAATCAATGTCTTTGAGCTTGGAGCAACTACTCTTAAAAATTTTAATGTCCATACAAGTATTTACCACATGAATCAATGTCCATATTCCTGAATTCTCTACTCAACCCAGCTTACTTGCACCAGCATTAGTGGTAACTGAAACCAGGCAGATGCCAATGCAGCTAGACGACCCAAGAACAAAGTCTCCCAATGGGGTTTGGCATTTCACAATATAAGAATATAAGAGATTTAGTTCCTCTTTGTCGATCATAGTAACTCTGGATGTGGTATGCTCTTGTTAGATAGAATCAACAATTTGCACACACCCAACCAGTTAAGGAAAGTACCCATGATATTGTCCTAGAACCTGTCCCTTAATAACCAAGAAAACTAGAGTGCAGAGTAGAACAAAAAGAATTTGTGGCTACCTGAGGCTGCTAATAACAATCAAATCATGGGGATTGATGAAATATGGGAAACACACAGAACGGTCTTAACTTTACAGCTAAATTGAGCTGTTATGAATATATTTTAGCACAGGGTCTGGACTGCCAGTTATGGAAATGCATTCTAAACATGCCCCAAGAATGAAGTTATCATATTATCTAGCGCGTGATCAAGTGATTAACAACAGAACAAGCTAGATTGGAATCTAAAGGGGCAAGCCCATCCCCCTAAAACAACAAAATTTACTCATTTAACTACATCAATGAGGGTATAATTCTACACGCTCCAAAACGAGACATCTGAATATATTGCCAATGAACCACAATTACTTCTTGAAGGAAGTGGATTGGTGGGGGGCGAGGGGAAGGAGAGAAAAAAGAAGATTTCTGTAACAAAAACAAGTCCGGGATCCAGAGCCTACAAGTATATTTTAGCTCCCTGCACACCTTCCCACCCACTCTCTACTGCATGTCTACTTTGATAGGATGTGACACAGCTTACAGAAGCACAAAGTCTCCTATTTCAACTTAATACTACTGATTAATATAGCTGCATTGATGATCCTTCCTTTAAGCCACAAAAGGTATCCTTATGGTTCGTCAACTTAGCTACTCAAAAGCTGAAATTCTTATCCAAAATAAATAAACCTTACACAAGCATCATTTTTCACGTGGGCAACCGAAATCTCCTCAGCTTTAAGAAATTTATATTGATTGTGTATGTACTGGACTGTAACGAAAAGAAAAAAAACACTCCACCTCCAGACATTCCCCCTCCCCCGTTCCTTTCTTCCGAAGATAAATAAATTTCTGGGGTCCTTTTCCCCCTGAAATTTGAGACTACATCAGTTTGCTTTTTTCGTTTTCCCTTAACAAGGACGGTATTGGAACTCAAATCACATCATATCTTCTCCTGTGAAACGTCACTTGAATCAAATAGACACAAATCCGAAACCACGTCCATAAATTGTTTTGGAAAAAAAAAAAAAACTAAGAACTGACAAACTCAAAATGAGCCACAAATCTTAGCCCACGAAATTGCGCAAGGGAAGCCTCAATGACAATACAACTTAAAATCGCCAACTACAATTTCTCAAAAGAACGCAAACAAAAACATCCATTAAAGGAAAGTTCTTCGAATTTACCCAATTGAGGTCAATTACATTCCAAAGAGTGTGAGTGTGCGTGTCAGGCACCCATTAGCAGCAGAAAACAAGGAAAGAGATTTACGGGGGTTTATTTTATTTTTCCTTACCTCAATGGGTTACCTTGATTAAATCCGAAGCTAGAATTAACAATCATAGCAACCCAGAAAGCAACGAAGACGACAAGGAAAACAATATCTCTACATTTACGATTGTGACTTATAATTCCGCCCATTTGGGTTCCATCACTTGATGTATACCTCCCTCCTATTACTGCACCCAACGGACCCCTCATTTTTTTTCCCTGTTCAAAATCTCAAGATTGAAACGAAGAAAAGAAAGGGGAGGTTTTTTTTGAGTTATGAGGAACCAAAAATAATCAGAGATTCAGGGGAGGAGGAGTGGAAGAGTAGGGGGCAATGAGAGCAAAAAAGGTATGAAAGGAAGGGTTTTGTGCTTTTGGACAGTTAGCAGCCACTAGACAGACGGTGTGAGCAGCAATAGAATAAAATGGGGGGGGGGGGGGGCGCCGGAAAGGAGGGAGAGTCTGGTGCGAAAAGAGATTAATAGCAGTAAAAGATTCTTTTCGTTCCGACGATACATTCGCTAGTGCCGCTTTTATTTAAACTATTAGCACTGGATTAGATAATTTCATAACAAATTACCATTTTATATGGTGCCTTATCTTAGATTTAAGACAAAGATCGTATTTTTTAATGTCTAATACCATTTTTTAAGTTGTAATAAAAAAAGACTGAGACAAAGATCTATGCTCATGATAAAAGGCTAATTTTGAGGGACCCTGTCTTTGTCAGCATACACAGGAGACCGGGACACTGTTTGGTAAACCCATTAACTGTAATTTATATATTTATTCATTTTATTTTATACATTTTTTTAATTGAAATTTGAAAAGGGAAAAAAAAACTCATATTACTTAATACGATTTATTAAAAGTATTATTATATATGTAAAAAAGATACTAAGTCATCTTTCCAAAAATATAAATATAAGTTTGCATTTTGTTTTAATTTTTGTTTAACAGTTGTATTACCAAACGGAGCTCTAAAAAGCTGCGGGGGAGTTGTGAAGTGTGAAGTGTGAAGTGTGAAGTGTGAAGTGTGAAGTGTGAACTGAACTTGGACTAGGAGGAGGTACTCCGTACTCATTTGGAAAAGAAACGGAATATCCGGGGCAAAGGTCGAAAGACCGGCTATAGTTTCTATCTATAAGATGTCTTAAATTTCAGGAAAATTAGCGACTGTAAGTACAAATTCCATTCTAGAACTTTCGGCCCCTAGATATCTTGTTACCCTAACTTGAAGGTGTCGCGGCGGCATCATATTGCTGGAGACATTTTAGTACCAATTAAGCATCGGGCGCCCAGCCATCCGTCCCAATCCCACTTATACATGTGACGTGAGCGATTTTGATTTGAGCAGAGCCCTCTTTATGACTGTTCTTATCATAGGAAATTTTGTTTGCAGGTGTATGCATACGCACGACTAGCATTATCCGCATCTTTTTATTTTTCCTGACTGAATCTACACCCGACTCTTACTCCAGTGAATAGTTATAGGCAATCAAGGGAAAAATAAACGTCGTCGGACTTCATGAAATAGAGAGAAAAACAATAATTTTTAAAATATAAATCATTAATATATACCCAATAAAAAATAAGAATGCATCCAATAAGAAGGAATAACATTTTCAAAACCAAAACATAAAGTTTTACCAAAAAGCTCAGGACATTTTCACAAAAACCCTCTTGGGGAGAGGAGGGGGGGGAGGCTCAACGCCATCGGGAACACGATCACATTTCATGATTGATAGCAACTCAAATTCTGATCACAGGAGTACAGGACCGACCCTCCGGCTAGCGGTTTCTATCTATGCCTAAGCTAGACATTACTTTTAGCACGAATCAAAACGATTGAATGGGTACATGATTGCAGCACTCAATCATGGACAATCGTTGCAAATCTACAAAACGGTGGGGAAAATATCCATCCAAACAGCTCACTCACTGCAAGCGACAAGACAAGTTTCTTTCTTTTGCTATAAGCAGGATTCTCAGCCTGGTAATTGGCAAAGACAAGTTATATCTACTTTGAATTCTTTTCTTCCCATCTCTTTCTAAGAGAATATACTTCGAATGCTTGTTATCCTAAAGGTAGCCAGCATCCTAGATGCACAGTGCCAAGTTCCACACTTCTCCTCGACTGCAGCAGCAGCACACTTGACCACAGCTCATGTATGATGATCCATGCAAAATTATTCCCTTGGCCGCAGCCTAACAATATCAATAGGCCAGCTGAGCCAACTCTTACATAGCAACATCTGGATCCAATTTCCTCTGTATAGCAGCAGCAGCCTACGAGCAAAATAATCAATACTTGCCTCAAAATATTTGGCAGAATGTACTACAAATGCAACATCAAAATATGAAGATGTCGGCAAGCCTCACCTCAAAATTTCCTAGTTTATACTGGTACGCCATTTCCTCCCGTAACTGAGCTTGGTCTTTCATGTCTTGGGCCTACGTTTGAACAGATAGCAATCACAAAACTGTGTTGTTCTCTACTCTAGGGAAACATTATTTTATTTTATTTTTATTTCTTGATTTTGGAGGTTTGAGAGGGGAATTAGAAAAGCTAGAAATCCAGAGAATACTTACCATTCCACTCTTCATAGCTTCCTTTAATGCTTCTACCTGTAGTTCTTTTTGCTTCTCACGTTCCTTCAGCAATTCTTGTCTGTATTACAAGAATAAATAAAATACGTATATATATAGAGGGAGAGAGAGAGCGAGAATAAAAATTTGACAAATATTTAGCTAGACATAAGCATAGCTACAAACCAGCAAGCACCCCAAAATAAACACAACAACAACAGCAACTATAGGATTTATTCTTGACCACTCCATGTTTACTGAGTTTGACTGAACCTATAAGGATTGATTATTCAATCCTCAGAAAGGTGGAAAATTTTGTCAGGCAAGGGAACCACCCTCAGGAAGAAGGAAAATGGACACCAGGCAATACAAAGCTCTGATGTGATTCATTACTCTCCTTGATAGCATGTAACAATAGCAAACTAGTTTTCCAGACAGTCACATAACAACTAAACGTGCATGATGCACAACATACCGACGCTGCTCTTCATCATTGAATACAGTACGCTCAGTCTCCACGACCTTCTTGAAGCCCTTCTTCATTTGTCTCATCATTTTTCGCTTGTGATAAGTATCAATATTATAATACCTGAGCCACAATCATTAGACTACATCTTGAGTTTCATTGAGGTAACAGATACAAGGTGAAAGGAAAAAAAAATTACGAAGCTGCAATATATTCACAGATAATAAATAAATTAGCATTTTTACCAGAGAAACAATGAAGAGCATAACATCACTAGTGATCAAATGGCAAGGCATTTTTGTAATGCGGTCTAAAAAGAAAATGCACGAATGAAAGCATAGAGTCTCACTTTTTGGAAGGAAAGGTAGCTGTGTTATAGTCTTCCATGTATCTGTATCAGAATAGCAGCAATTATTTGACAGGAAAAATAATGGACTAGCAGAAGCTAACTTCTTTCTAATGTATACCAAAAACATAAACCCTGTGTACAGTATGCTTACTCTTTGAACATCTTTTTCTCTTCCCAGTTCGGCAGACTTTCTAGGTTTACCTACAAAAAAATGACAAACATAATGGTAGGCAACGTAAGAAAGGCTAAATGGGTAAGATGCATCACTGAGCAAAGATGAACTTGTACAGAGATGTCTAAAATTTGTTTGCATAACATCCAATACCAGAAAAAATTCACTCTAGTATTGGAGAGCATTGATTCAAAGCATCACAAGTTTACAACAAAATAGGCCTAAAATCTTGTTTTTCACTACACTAGTTCATTATTCGTTTACATATGATTCTATGATGATATCTTATCAATTCAGTTCACAAAGAATCAGGTCAGCACAAACAATTACTATAATTACTTATATATTATTACTGACTAATAACCATCACCCAACAATCAAGTGGTGCCATGTCATAATCAAATTTTTATCTTCTTTTAAGATCATGGATCCTGCTAATACCAGATTATATCACATGATACTGGCTCTGAGTCTGATGTGAGCCTGGTCCCAGTCCAGACACCACACAAGCAAATTCCAAAACGGAATTAATATGATTAATTTTGGGGAAGTGATTACGATGGTTATTAATCAATACTCCACAAGCCAGACTTGAGATTATGGTCAATGAACAAGCACATTCAAATGAGTTTGGAACATGAAAATTTTAAGGTAGACAAAAGCCAATGCCCTATTTTGAGCTAAATGCTCTTTGACCATAAATGTTTAAACGTTCCTGGATGGATACCCTTACAAGATGTCAGTTCATCTTTCTTTATTGGCCACTGTTCCAAGGGAACCAGCTTAATACAATGTGAAATACCTGTTTTACTTCTGCCAGCCATGCAGTGAACTCTGGCCGTTTATTCCTGCAGAAAGCAAAAGGTGTAAAAAGAATCAGAAAGTAGGTAACATAAGCATCCAAAGCAATAGTAATAAGTTACAATGTATCATGAGGTAGAAATGATGGTTTTAGTCAAACAGAGAGCTATCCAAAAAAAAATGAAAACTCTCATCATAGAGAAGTGGAAATAATAATCCATAATTACACTAGTGAATTTAATCAGAAGTCTCAGATGCCCATCCCAAGTGGTACCATCAAAAATGATTATTGGAAGGCGTTTTTCATTCAAGATTATTTCTAGCATTGAAAAGAGCAACGCAAAATATCAGATTACATGCATATGCATGAGTAGTATTTGATGGAGCAAATGGTTGACATGAATGCTTAGCCCCAGTAGAATCGCAAGTCCACTTTATAGACTCGAAAAAAATCCCAGCCTTCCCAGGCATAAAATGCAATGATGAAAACTAAATAACCTACTTTATATGAATGAAACATCAATTTGTCAACAACTCCTTTAAATTCAATCCATATACTGACAAACGGCTTGAAAGAAACGGGTAAAAACAAAGGGAGGAAAAATAGTCGTACCCATGATTTCTGTTGTTGCAAAATGGTAAATGAACATTACAACAATAGGCATGATAAATTACACACACCTTCATTGTCATAATAAATTACTGCCACAAGCATCTTCTAACTGTACACATTAGTGGTCAGTATACGACTCTCATTTGACACAATACAAAGATCAATCTGTTAAGTCCTCATATAACTTTCACACATTTGAGTGCGTCCATATAACAGAAGAAAAAAAAATGATGTCTAAATGAATGCAACCATAACAAGAATATCAAATAGAATTTGTCTTAAGCATATACAGGTAGTAATACTAGTCCAAATGACGAATTGTTGTGATCTTAATTCTTCATTTAGTTTCAATCAAACTACTATAAGCAACTATTAGTGCCAGGGCAATTCTTTCTGACTTCATCTAGCGCAATAAATACTAATTCAAAATGGAATAGGTTTGGTTTCACGCTGGTCATTTGAATATAACAAACTACAAACTTCCCAAACGCCACCTCGCAATCCAAAAAAATAACCAGAAAGTGACTTCATCCAGTAGCCAATGAAGCTTTCAAATAGAACCACGATTTCCTTTTTTTCTTCTGTATTTTAAAAATTAAGCACAGAAACCAAAGAACTAATAAGCATCCAGCATCGAGTTCCTTCCTCAAACCTCTCTACATCCAACATTGCAGGTTGTTTCATTGCCAACTGTTTCTTCACCCTCACACTAATAAGAACAGACACTGCTACATGATATCCATAGACAACATCTAGAACAGTATCTCCCATCCCTGACGAAGAAAAGAAAGCAACAATTCCATATCAAGCAAATAATCATTTGAGATATAATTCAACATGTCTAGCTCAGACATTTGTATTGCTTAACAAATGTATTTCTATGCATAAAACCATATCCTAGCATACTCATAACCCCTCTAAGGTTTGCTTTACTTTTTAAAACTAACAGCAATTAGTCAGAAACATGGACAGCATCATTTACACAAGCTCAACATGCCGTACGATTCACTTAATATACAAAGATCACAAAATGAATGAAACTCCAAGTAGGAAACCTTACTAGTCATGAAGATGGAATGGAAGAGGAAAAGACAATTGGTTAATCAAAAAAACAAAAGGATGAAGATACTAACCACATATCACTTTCTCTAAGCACCCCGTACTTTCCCCATGAATTGGTAACAGCTCCTGTCTTCCCTCTTTCTTTCTTTCTCTTCTTCTTCTCCTTCCTTTTCTCTTTCTCCCTCTTCTTCCTTCTCTTTTCGTCGTCTTCATCTCTCCTCCTCTTTCTCCTCTCTTTCTCTTTCCTCCTCCTCCTTTCCTTATCTTTCTTTCTCTCTTCTCTCTTCCTCATCTGTTTCCTCTTCCTCTCCCGCTCTTCCCCACTCTCGCTAGCCTCCGATCCCGTATCCGAGTCAGAATACTCCGATGATTCATCGCTGTCCTCACTCGAATCTGACCCCGAATACGAATCAGAATCTTCGTCACTGTAACGTCTTTTTGACCTCGACCTCGACTTACGCTTCGAGCGGTTGCGTTTTCTCTTGCTTCTGCGCTTTCGGTCTTCCTCTTCGGATTCGCTTGAAGATTCAGTATTATCTTCAGACTCGTCCTCTTCAATTTTACCCCTGAAACTTCTGCCTTCTTGGTTGTGTTTCCCTTTGTGCTCAGTTATTTCTTCATCTTCGTCTCTGTATGCTTTCTCTCTCTTCCCATCTCGCTCTCTCCCCATTTTCCCCTCCGATTTCGTCTGGTATGTCGAGCTTTGTTGCTTATCGGTACTGTGCTTTCGCTCCGTATGCTGCCTATAGGCTATAGTTGTGGTCTGCAGCCTGGTAAAATACGGGCCGGCCGCAACGGTAGTATATGAAATGACGGAGGAGAAATTAGTCCAAGATCCACTAATTAATAGGAAAAAAATATATGGTTTTCTAGTATTTAATTTTAATTATAAAAAATTGTGTATATATAATTATATTAATATGCATATTTAATTATATATAAATATATAGATAATATTTTTTATATGTATATATGAATTGAATATCAAAAAAAGTAGACTAAATATCAAATAAATTGTACAGCTTTAAATAATTTTACTTAATTAGACTTTAAAATAATTTTTTCAATAATATATTTATAAAAATTAGTCCCTCGAGCTCAAAATCAGATAGGTGTAAACTTTCTTCATTAAAATTTTTAAATTATATTACATTAAAATAAAATAATATATACACACACACACTTATAATTTTCATATTCTTGTTTTTTTTAAATAATATGATGTTATTATTTTTAATTTTTCGTTAATATATATTAAAAAATATAAGTGGTCAAAATTTATCCTTAAAAGTATTTAAATTTTTGATGCAATAATTTTTAGGTAAATTGATAGATTAATGTCTAACAATTTTAGGTCATTTGGTTTGACTAAATAGAGAAGTGGAGCTATACTTATCTAAAAATAATTAAAAGTGTCTAATATGTTTGTAAGTATGTAAAAATGAAAAATAAGTCTCCTTTTTTCACTCAATTATCAATTATTAATATATTTTGAATGAAATTAACTTACCTAATTACACTCAAATAAATCTTACTTCTATAATTTTTTTATTGCATATTAACTCTCAAAGTTATTTCTTTATTGTGAGAATAGAATATCACTAATGTATATATATGTTAGTAAGAGATATTATTATAATTTAAGTGCTACTTTTTTATATATATCTATACCTATATTATTATATATATATATAAAACAAAAACCCAACTAACAATACTTCCTCGCCAAAACAACCCTTTATATGCATTAGCATGTCTAGAGTTCACTGCGCCATCATTGGGGATGTAATTCAATGTTACCATTCAACAACAATGCATTGAGTATAGCACCATTGATTGCCCTTCGTAATGGATTAATAGATGGTCTTGATTATTGACACTATTAAGCACGATCAAATCACCAAATGAAATGAAAGAGTAAACAGAAGATTAGCGGCCTCCATTGATTCTATGCTTGTTTTCAAAGCTAAACCAAAGCCTAAGGAGGACGGAAATCAAGAGCGATATACTTTCAGAAATTTAGGAAGAAGAGATGCTGAAAGCGATAAACTTTTATGTTCCATTTAGTTTATTAAAAGTTTTAGAGAAAATAAAAAAAAATGTATTTGGTTTATATGACACAATAAAATAGAAAAAGAGTAGAGAATAAAATTAATAAAGATTAACTATATGATTTTCTTTGAGAAAAATTTGAAGGAAATTATTTTAATTTTAATTTTTTTCCTAAACTTTTTAAGAACCAAATAGAGCCTTAAAAATTAGTGTTGTCTATGAACATCTTAGGTATAGAGGCACTCAAGTGTCTTAATGGAGATATGTTTGGATGAATAATGCTAGTTCTAAACACAAGCTCTTACTATAGATTTTTGCTCATAACAGGCTCCCCACTAAGGATAATCTTAGCAAATATTCAAATGTGGAGGATCCAACATGTTGCTTTTGTGATGCCAATGAATCTTTTTCCCGTCTTCTATTTGCATGTCCAGGAATGAAGGATCTATTAAAGAATGCTTATGCTTCTATTGGATTGAAAGATATAACCCAGAGATGGCTTGATATGATGGTAACTCTAGCTCAAAGATCAAGGCTGTCTAAAAGGAAGATTCAATTGGCCCGCACCCCCATGTGCAGTGTGCATATATGAATATTGGCATGCTAGAAACTTTAAAAAAATCAAAAATCAATTGTAGGTGGAGGGATTTCATTAAGAAAAGTATTTGTATTATCTCAGCTAGGTACTCGACTCCCCATGTAAGAATGAGTAGTCTCTATATTAAGCATTGTTTAGATAAGTTCTTGGAACTAAGTTGTAATGATTTTATTACTTAATAAATCTTGTTTTTTTGGAAAAAAAAATAGTGAAAATACGGTAAGGGTATTCCGTAAAAAAATATAGAGCCTAAGAAATTGCTTATCGAATTGGAAAATACTTGAAGGAGAAAGAGATGATGCTCCGTGAAGGATTACAAACCTCAAAATCATTTCATTAGTCACGAATGGAAGAACTAGAAGCTTGAGAAATGTAATACTAATATCCTCGAGGAAGAGTAAGAAGAGTGAGGTCTTATATGAAATCCAAAGTCCTAGACAGATCCTCCTTCATCAACTTATTGATAGGAAATTAATCTGTAAATTTGATAGAATCATATGTCAATTCATTAAGATTGATATAAATAAATATTCAAACCGTTTGATTCAAAAGAGTATTCGTATGGGTGATCATGTAGTATTATGGTACAGGAATGCGCACATCTTTCTCTATTAACTGATAAAAATCAAAATATAACAAAAATTGTGTGACTTAAGAACCACGATCATATATATAGACACCTAATATGTTATCTATCGGGTTATTCTAGATCAATTTATTAACAATCTATTTTACTTAAAGCATTTACATATACTAATCTACATCCAATTAGAAACATTAAGTTCAAATAATATATACATAAATATGATTATTTTTATACAAGCTTAACTTATACGATAACCTACAATATATATCATTCACATATAAGTCCATCGTTGAATAAAATCCCAACAATCCCACACTTGTGCTATACGTGTGACCTTATAACCACGAAATATAAAATAAGCAAATAAGCACAATATTGTTGTCGTTATAGAATGCTTCTATAACCAATCCGGTCAATTAGTCACACCAACATATGATCAAATTGACTTTCATCACATTTCTTCGTAACTAAACCTTTAATGGTTATGTATGTGGATATAACCAAACAACATGGATCAATATGTGGATGTGTAGTAGAGAAATGTTATGAAATATGATCTTAACATACCTATGTCCAATTAGTCCACCTTAAAACTTTAGTGAAATCAAATTATGAATAAAATGGAAAAGAAACAAACTAAAACTTCATTTTTATAGAAAATATATGATCAAAAATATTTATAAGACAAAACAAAGTGTCTAACCATAGAGCAAACAAAGTGGCAGACTCCCACTAAAACTCAACATCATCAGCTGACATAACTATAATACCCCAAAAATTTTAAAACCTAGAATTTAATAATTAATCACCATTTAGGATTATTTAATTTTTAAGTTATTAATTTAATTATTCTGTGGACTTTTGAGTTTATAAAAATGGATATGGTTATTTAATAAATTAAAATAAATATTTTATTATTTTATCATACCCATTTTATTTAAATAATTTTCTAAATCCATATTTTACTAAAATTACTCTCTTAAATTAATATCTTAAATTTTAAATAGATTAATTTATCCATCTAAATAATTAAATATCATTTTTATTTCTTTTTTTCTTCTTTCTCCTTTTCTTCTTTCTCCTTTTCTTCTTTTCTTCCTCCTTTGGGCCATCATTTCTTCCTCCCTTGCTGAGTCGTTGGCCTCCTTCTCCTTGCAGCCTAGCCCCGCCTGTGCACCCCTTCTCCTCCTTCCCTTCTTTCTTTCCTTTCTTCCTTCCTCAGTTGGGCCAGCCCAGCCCTCTCTTCTTTCCCCCTTCTCCCTTGCGCACACGGGCCGACCCATCGCTCTTCCTTTCCCCCGCTCGACTAGCCTACCTCCCCCTTTTCTTCTTCTTCTTATTCTTCTTCCTCTTCTTCTTCTTCTTCTTCTTCCTTCGGCCTTTTCCCCTGCACCAAACCAAAAAACCCTCCTTGCACCTCACTTGCAACGAAAACCTTCCCCTCTACACCTACCATTGCAGCATGCCCTCTCCCGTCCCTCTCCCTTCCATTTTTGACCACGCACACACCCCCTTGTGTGCCTCTTCCTTTCCTTTTTCCTCCTCTCCTTCTCCCTAACATCTTCCCTGACACCCTGCAGCCTACAACCACCCTACTTAAGCCATGTTTGCCCTCCTTTCCCTCTTCCTTTTCTTCTCCTCTACTTTACCTCCTTCCCTCTACAGAACCTCTCTTTTTCTTTCTTTCCTTCTCCTCCCATCTCCCCTATTTTTGTGTTTCCACCCTCAACCGCCGCCTCTGCCACCCAAACAACCACCACACCAACCCCCTGGCCTCCCCTGCTACCTCCCTACACCACCCAACAACCACCACTCGCCCCTGCAACCACCTTCCTCTTTCTTTTTCTTTTCTTCTCCTCTCAGTCATCCCCCTTGTACACCACCTTGCACCGCCCATTCCCCCTCTTCTACCGCTACTGGATCCACCCCTCAACCACCTGGCCATTCCCCTACCACCACCCTACGTCACCTTGCCCGAAATTCCCCAACAACCCCTTTATACTCTTATTTTTCCTTCCTTCTCCTTCTTATCCCTTCCTTCGCCCCACCTTTCCAGCCCTACCGCTGCCATCCCTACCGCCTTGAGCCACTAATCTCCGACCCCCAACTACCATCCCTTCTGCACCTAGCCACCACCCTCACTCCCCTCCATAAGTCCTCAACCAAAGCCCCAAACCCTCACCCGAACCAACCCCTTCCCGTTCTCCCATCTCATCTCTTCGTCCCTCATTTTCCCTTCCCTTTGTGCATGCAGCTCATGCTGCCATGCAACGTGATTTTTGCTACAGAATCTACCCATTTATAAGGTATAAACATAGTTATCATTTATATGTATTTATTAAACTTTTTGATAAAAATTTATTCTTTTAATTTTCTACTACTAATATGCTAGTTTTGAAATTATTTTTAGGTACAAAATTTTCTAATCAAAGCTTAAACTTTAACCGGAGTACCGGTAAGGTTTAATTATTGCTAAATATAAGGTAATCATTATACCCTACTAAAATGTGTGGATATATGTATGCTAACACATTAGGGTTTTTGAATATGTTTATGTGCATGTTATATGATGTTAAGTATATTACAATTTGTAGCTTATATTGGTAGTTGAAATGAAAAGCATGTTATATTGTACCATGTGTAGAAATGATGGGTAAGAAAGGAGCCTTATAGGTTAATAAAAATGTTAAATGCATGTATAATGTCATGATAAGCTAATATGGTCATTTGTAGTAGAGATAATGTTAATATGAGCCCTAAGGGCATTTTAGTAATTTTTCTATACAAAGGGTGTGGCCTAAATAAGTATGTATGGTAGGTGCTAATGGGTATTAATAATAAATAATAATAGTTGGTGGTGTTAAATGATTCATATGGACCATGGGTGTTAATGTTTTATGTGGTAAGGGTATTTTAGTAAATTTGGTATAAGAATGACAAATTAGTAATCTATATGAATAAAAGGGGTAATATGGTAATTGAATAAGTAAGAGGGATATTTTGGTAATTTTGCATGAAAAGGGGGTAGCTTGGTAATTTCATGAATAAAAGGGGTAATATGATAAATTAACAAGTAAGAAGGGTATGATGGTAAATGTTGGCATAAAAAGGGTTAACTTGGTAATTTTATAAACATAAGGGGTAAAGTGGTAAATTAATAAGTAAGAAGGGTATTTTGATAATTTAGCATAAAAGAAGGGTAACTTGGTAATTTTATGAGTAAAAGAGGTAAAATAGTAATTTAGTAAGTAAGAGGGGCATTTTGGTAATTTGGCAGGAAAAGGGATAAATTGGTAATTTAATAAGTATGGAGGACAATTCACTAATTTAACATATATGAGGGGTAATTTAGTAATTTTAACAAGTATTAAGGGTAAATTGGTAATTTAACAAACCTAAAGGAAAATTTGGTAATTTTAATAAGTATGAAGGATAATTTGGTAATTTAACAAACTGAATGGACAATTTGGTAATTTTAATAAGCATTAGGGGTATTTTGGTAATTATATAAGTATAAAGGGTAATTTGGTAATTTAACAAATACGAATGGTATTTTGGTAATTAAATAAGTATGAAGGATAATTTAATAATTTGACAAGTAAATGGGTGTTATAATAAATAGGAAAGCAAGAGGCTTATTTTAGTAATTTTGTAAGTATGAAGGGGTAAATTAGGAAATTACATATAACATGTCAATAGATTTAATAAGCATCCATAATAAGACGTAAGGGATATTAAATAACAGAATAAGGGTTTTTGACCTTAGTATCACTTGTTTAAGTATAACATCATATATTATGAGGATAAAGGTATTTCGGTAAATCCGTGAATATTATAAGGATAATGCATGGCATAGTATTGAATGGGTAATTAAGGGTATGATATGATGTTTACTTTGAAATCATGCAAGAGGTGTCTTAGTAGTTAATTATGCATGAAAATGTGTGCTGGATGTGCTAGAAGTACATATTAGGGTTTATGCATTCAATGATCCCTTAGTATGGAGTACATGATTCTATGACTAGTATTTTAATTATAGTATGATAACCTATTATGACATATGAATAAATGGAAATGATTTCTGTATTGAAAATAGATGATAAAAGGAAGCCTTAAAGTTAGGGGCATTTTGGTCATTTTGACCTAAGGTGCCTAAGTATAAGAATTGGAATCTAGGTTGACCTTAATGGACTATTTAAGTTAACATGGACAATAATATAAATAAGGATTTCTTAATGATAACAAAAACAAATGGAAATGATTAAGTATGTGATTGATGTGTTTCTCGTGGTCACCTTAATTAAGACATTAATAATTAAAGTGGAAGACCTCAAGATTGAGAATTTTGTCTCTTTAGGGGTTGCTACCCTAAAGAAGTGATTTAACCCACGATTGTTTTGGATTTTGCTAGAGTGCCTTAGTGCCCCAATTAAGCCCTACTCTTACTCTATCTAGCTCTATGGACCTATGTAGGGGGTATGCATACTTATGGATTAGGTGTCCTTGTCGGTAGGGTATTGTGTGTTCTCGTGCACTAATGCGATCAAGGTACATTTGCATCCCTGAGTTGATGGTTGGAGGGTATTGTGCTGTCGATGTATCTTTGTGTCTCCGGGTTCATGATCGCCCCCCTCGAGTTAAATAAATGGACTTGCTATGTTAATTAAATGGAAAATATTAATCATGTAAAGTGAAAGATTATTGAGTCCGGCTCAGACCGATCCACTAGCAATAATAGTAGCCATGAGCGTTCTGACCTAGAGACCGATCCATGGGTGAATAATAGTGGCCAAGTGTGTGTTGCCCTGGAGTGTATTCAGTTCCACCGGCTATAATGGTGGGGGATCCTGAGCTTTGTAAACCAAACCTTGGATGATAATGAATTATGAAAAAAAAATACTAATCACTTATAGTGGAACACCATGTGAGTTGAGGCCAGACCGATACGCCGGCAAAAATAGTGGCCAAGAGCCTTTTACCTTAGAGACTGGTCCACTGGAGAATAATAGTGGCTAGATGCCTTCTTCCCTAGAGTGTATTTTCGATCCACCGGCTATACTAGTGGAGTTCCGATACTCACATGGATATAATTTGAGATATGATGTTGAATAATGTTTAATTAATGGCTTAAGACCAGAAGTGTTGATTTCACCTTTATGATCTATGGATATAGCATAAATGTGGCCTTGGTGCCTATCTCTCTTGGTAAGTGATGGAAATACTAAGTAAATGGACCTCATGATATGCATTTCCTACTGCATGTTGTGTTGCATTGTGTATTGGCTCTCATGTTGTCGTGATTATCTTTATGCTGGTGTATGTTATTGTTTTTACATTGTCTATGTATGATGTGTTGCATGCGGACCCTACCTTTTAGTCTAGTATAAAGAGTTACTCAGTACCGTAGTACTAAAGGGTTTCGTTTGTGGGCCCCTGCCTATTTAATGAGTAGTATCCCTTACAGGTTAGCTGCAGGTGCTATTTGAGCTATTATCGGGTAAGAGCGTAAGGATTGTTCAAGAATCTTTTTAGGGTTTCTCTTTTAATAACTGGTTTGGTATTAAGTATGGCGATAGTATCTCCAAAATTTACCCTTTTTTCTTCCGCTAATTTTTAATAAAACAAAATTTTTTGGTAGTGAATTTTGGGAGTGTTACAATAACACCCATATGAGCAATATGCTCGAGAAACTATTTGGATGGTAAAGTGTAATACCCCAAATTTTAGCTAACCTAATACCGTATAAATTATACATTAGTCCGATTCTAATCTCAAAGAAATCTTATTTTATCCTTAACCCATTTTATTAATACTAAAATCTTAACCTAATTTGAATCTTTGACCCGGATAAACTACATTTCATAACCTAATCTTAATTCCACTAAAATTTATCACTAATCCTTCCTATTTTAGATAATCAAATTTATCTAAAGCTAACCACAATCCTTTTTCATTTTTCCCTTTTCTTTATCCTTTTTCCTTTCTCTCTTCTCTTGCCTCCTTGCATCGAAATACTTGACTTTCTCTTCCTTACAACTTGCACCATCAACCATCACTCTCACCTCTACTACAGCCACCATCTTCACCATCATCCCTCACCCTCACCATCTCTCACCCTCGTGCTGCTACCCGACTACACCACCCCTGCCATTTTCTTCTTCACGCAACATACACACACAACTATCCCTCTCATGCTACAGACCCTGCCATTTTCACCCCAACACTACCATCACCTCCAGCCACCTTCGTTGAAAATTTCCTCTACCAACACCCTCGATTGCACTGCCACCCTCTACATTTTTCTTTTACCCATCGCTCGCCTTATACACACACACACGCGCGCGCGCGCATACACACACACACACACACACACACACTACATTCCCATCTCCCTCATTTTTTTGTTGCCATTTATTCCCCAAACTCTATCAAAAACCACTGCCCAAACTCCCTCTCTTTTCTTTCCTCCTCCTCCTCCTCCTTTTTCTTCTTCTTCTTCGTGCTCTATTTTGCATGCCCGAACCTGTAATCTCCCAAAATTTTAAAAGTCTATAATTTAGTAAATCACTTTTATTTGGGATAGCTTAGCTTTTAAACTTACTTAATTTAATTATTTTAGAAGATTTTACCTTTTTAATTTATTTAGCTTAACTATTTTGTTGATTTTTGTGTATATAAATTAGATGTGAATTTTTAATAAATTAAAATAAATAAATTGTTATTTTATCATACCTATTCTATTTAAATAAAGTTTCAAACCAATATTTTCTAAAATTTACCTTTTAAACCAATATATTAAAATATATTAAGTTAAATTATTAATATTTGTTTATCTACCCCAAAAATCCTAATTTAAGAATTATGGCAGAATAATGATTTATTAGGAAAATTAAGAAAATAAATTATGTTATTAAATAAAGATAAATCAATAAATAAATTATTTAGAAAATTTTGGACATGTTACTAATTAAAATGGAAGCTAAGGACAAATTATCCAAAATAACCTAATTAATTTAAAAATAAATTTAATTATTATACTTAAAATAATTATTATTAAAATTAAATATCTAAATTAAATATATAAACAAATAAAGACCAAATACCCCCAACCCAACCATTTTATCATTTTTTTTTCATTTTCCTTTTCCATTTTCTCCTTTCTTTCCCTTTTTCTTTCTTCCTCCTTTACTTATTTTTCCATCTTCCCCCCCCGGGTTTGGGCCAGCCTGTCACCCCAGATCACTCCCCTCCCTCGTCTCACACGACCCAACTTCCCCAGCCCTCCTTCATCGCCCGTTGCCCCCAGCCAGCCTAACCGTCCTCCTTTTTCTTTTCTTTCTTTCCCCTAGACCGACCGGTCCACCCTGCCCTATCTCTTTCTTCCCCAGCCCGACCTGCAACGACGACCTGCAACCTCAATTTCCGCCAACAGCCACCAACGTTGTCCGGCCTCCCTTCTCTTCCCCTCCCCGTCGTTTTCTTCCCCTTTTCGACCCCGACTGATCCCATCTCTCCCCTCCTCGTGTGCCCATGTCCTTCCTTTTTCTCTCTCCCTCCCCGACCTAATCTGCCATAGCAAGACTGCACTGCCTGCTGGTGATCCTGCCACACCTGCCCCGTTTGTCCTCTTCCCCTTCATCGTCTTCCCCCTCAATTATCCTATAAATACCCCCATTATCAGCTTGGGTCGCGCTCCCTTTTCGCAGCCCAGAAAACTCTAGCCGCTCGCCACCGCCCAATCAGCCTCTTATTCCGTCACTGCCGGTGACCTCCGTAATGAACGCTACCCACCAAAACCATCCCCGCACTTCCCTCTACAAAACCAGACCACCACCACCCCTTGCCTCACCCTGCACGTGCCACCCCAGCCGTGCAAAGTCACCACCTCGATCAGCCCTCACCAACCTTTCACCGCCCCTCGCTCCGCATTCCGCCGCCAATCCAGCCGCCACCAGCACCTCCTCCACCCTCCAAAACACCTAGTGAACCATCCCCTACCTTCTAATACCTTCATCTTCCCCTGCCTCCTTCTCCTCTTACCTCCTCCATCTTCCACCACCTCCCACCACCTTCAGCCGCCGCGCCAACCACTGTGCGCCGCCTCTCCCAGCCACACCACCACCTTCATTCTACCCCTATTCACCTGCTACACCTTCCTCCACCTCAAACACCACTCTACTCCCCTTCCTTTAGCCTACATATTGATCTTTCTACCTCTCTTTCTCCTCCACCACCGTCGTCGTCACCGCCACGCGCCGCCGCCAGTTCCACCACTGACCTTAGGTGGTTTTCCAACTTCCCCAGCCCTAAACTATTTTTTTATAAGTGGTAATAATTTTATCTAACATTAATGGTATTATCCTTAATATTTCTATTTTATTACTATTACTATTATTATTATTACATTATTAATATTAATGTGTAATACCCTTAATTCCTAACTTAATTTCAGAAAATACTTATAACTAGGTTAAACTATTTAAAAGGCTACAACTTTAACATTAAAATGGTTATCATTATTATTATTATTATTATTATTATTATCATTATTATTATTATCATTATTTCTATTACTACTACTAATACTATTATCATTATTATTATTACCAACAACTTTAGTGTTAATATAGTTATCTCTATTATTATTATTATTATTATTATTATTACTATTACTATTATTACTACTACTATTACTTAACCTAACTTTATGATTTTCCTAACCAATAATAATATTATCATTAATAATGGTCTACAACTTTAGGGCTATTATGATTAAGACTTTTCCTCATTTATTATTATTATTATTACTAACCTCACTATTATTCCTACTATTATTACTAATGCTAGCTATGGCTTATTATCATTATCTTTACTATTATGGTAAACATTTTAACCCTTATATTACTATTACCATTTTTACTATCATTGCTATTATTATTATTATTATTATTATTATTATTATTATTATTATTATTATTATCATTATCATCATCATCATCATCATCATCATCATCATCATTAATGCCATTACTGTTATTATTATTTTTACTTAACCCAACTTTATTTTTATTATTCTTGTTATTATTACCATTATCATTATCACTAATTCCTTACTGATATTGTTAATACTAACCTTGTCCTTTATCACTTTTATTTATTAATATAAATATTTGGACCCTTATATTATTATTATCATTTCGGTTACTATTATTATTGTTGTTGTTATTATTATTATACTTATCATTATTATCATTATTATCATTATTATTATTATTATTACTACTATTATTATTATTATTATTATTTATTTAAACCGAAGTTAGCATATTATCATTTTATTTTTTTAAAGAAGAAGAATACTTAACCTTAGTATTTTACTATTTAATATTCGAATATTATTAATATTATTCCTCATGCCCTTGTCACTAACATTATTAGTTATTACTATTACTATTATTATTAGTAGTAGTATTACTATTATTATTATTATTATTTCTATTATTGTGACAAAAAGATTTGAACCCTTATATTATTATTATTCAAAATATAACTTTTATCATTATTATCTTTAGGAATATTTGTACTTTGTTGGTAATGTAATTACTATATTATTATTTTAACCCTAACACTATTATTAGACTTAGCCTTAAAAATGCTAGGGTTTCTATCACTATAAGCATTAGCATTACTATTATTATTATTATCACTATTTTGCTATAACTAGTATTAGTGCTATCATTATAAGAACACGGCTATTAGGTTTAATAAGAATATAAGTATAGCGCCAAATATTAAAATAAACATATTTTGACTAATAATATTTAGTAGGTTATTTTAAAGATAAAAACCCTGGTTTTTGTGCATGATACTCTCTTTAATAATAATAACCCTAATATTAGCCTAAAATAGGCAATAATGGTACTTTTGGTAGGAGGGAAACTAATACTTAGTAATTTCCCTTTTATAGGTGAATCAAACCAAAACCCTAAGGAGTTATAGGAGCGTGCTCCAAGCCCAGTGTCGCTTTAGATAAGGACGTAACTAAGGCCGCCCGTGTGATATGTGTTTTACTTGTCTTGGATGCCTTGTACGATTTATATGTTGTGTTCTATATGTTATCTGTTTTTATTGTGTAGCGCAACTTGGAGTTGAGGTATGTTTTGTATGTATTCTTATGGCATGAGTATGATATGTATATGTGGTGATTGTGGTGTGATATGATATGGCCTTCTAAGACATGCATGCTAGGACAAATGATATTATGATATGGGAAATGAAAGGACAAAAAGAAATAAATAAGAAGTGAGATGCTAAGGGGGATATGAGGTTGACCAAAATGAACGAGAGATGAGAACCATGCATAGAAATTTTAGGGTTTGCATGGGGACCTTGAGAGTTTGCATGGAGCGGATAATCTTGCATGGGGATGATCTTTATATGAGGAAAGTTGATTTAGGGTGTAAATAAGCTAAGGGGAGAGTTGTGGAGTGATTGGAGACTTGGGATGAAAAATATTACGTAGGTCGGTGTGAGGGTGTGTGAGGGACCCGATTAGGGTTTTGGGAGGAAGTAATAATCTGGAAATTGTGGAAGTAAAAATGGTTAGGGGAGAGTGGCATATGGATTAAGAGTGGGGGATTTATTATGTAAGGAGTGAGTATGGGTGCCATGGGAGAGAAGGAATATTGAGTGAGAAAAGGGAAAGGTTACTTGTGGAAGAAAAAGGTACTAGGGTTTGAGGTGTCTAACTAGGGTTTTCCAGTCATATGCAAAGTCGAGGGGTAAAGTGGTATGTTTGGGGATTAGATCTAATTAAGGTGAGATGTGGGGAGATGGATGGAGCAATGGTTGTGTAAGTAAGAGGCAGTTAGGCCACATAGGTCTAATTAGGGTTTTCAAGGGAAAACCCCCAGGGGGGCGATAGGAGGTGGAGTTGATTTCATAAGGTGTTGGGCCTAACCCACACCCGTAGGGGTTGACTTTTTCATTTAAAGGTAAGCGTAAAGGGAATGGATGTCGGGGTGTGATAAGGGACGTAGGAGTCTCAAGATATGGGACGGGTCCCCTTGGGAGGATAGAAGTAGAGGGTAGTCGATATGCATGTCAAGGGTGGAAAGCTTTATCTAATAAGATACGAACAAGATACTAATTACTTAAAGAGTAAGACTATTGAGCCGAGCCGAGACCAATCCACCGGCATAATAGTGGCCAGATGCCGGGGTGCTCTAGAGACCGATCCACCAGCATATAATAGTAGTTAGGTGCGTTCTGCCCTATAAGTGACCGATCCACCAGCCATAATAGTGAGGGATCCCGATCTCAACAAACCAAACATTATGTTGTAAATGAATTATGGGAAAGCTACTATATACTTACAGTGAAACACCATGAGAGTCGGGGCCAAACCGATCCACTGGTATAATAGTGGCCAGGAGCGTTTTGCCCTGGAGACCGATCCACCGGCATATAATAGTGGTTAGGTGCGTTATGCCCTAAAAGTGACCGATCCACCGGCTATAATAGTGGGGTTCTCGTACTTGCATGGAGTGATAAAAATTATGGTGTGAAATGACTACATTTAAAGGAGATTCAAAAGGAATTAAGTCCAATCGGAATATAGCCGACCTTCATTATCTAGATTACTACATGCAGCTTATGTGAATGTGCCATGTATGCTATGTTGAATGTTTGTATGTTTGGCCTTAGTACGTTTGTTACCTTATTCAGTACGTAGCGTACTGATCATCCGTTTTATGGGTGCTGCTCATTCCCATGAGCAGAAGACCCGTTTGAGCTTGTGCAGGTAGGGGATGATGTCTTCGATGCCTATAGCACTTATGAGGTATCAGATGGGGCTGAGCGTTGAGCCTAAACCCGACTTGGGGATCGAGAGCGACTCGGTCGGACCCTGTTTCCTTTATTTGACCTCGTATTATCGTATTTTAGTTGTGATTGTGCTATGCTTTATGTTTTGAAAAACGTACTCTTCGGTTTGTAATCCTAAATCGCACTCTGATTTTTGTATGACTTATGTTTTTTTAATGATTCGTAGTTATTGTTAACTTTATTTAGCCTTAGCACATAGTACTGGTACTAAGTGCGGCGGTAATGCCCCCGAGTTTACAGTTTTATCTTTTCGCTTCCGCTAAACCCTTTTAATTAAATGAAAATTGTCAGTAGTAAATTTGGGGGTGTTACAGAATCACTTCCATCACCACCACAGCCACCACGCACCGCTCAAAGCTTGATAGACTAACCACCAAGGCCACCCCATCATTCCCCTTCATCGTCGCCAGCCATTGCAGCCGACCATCAACATTTTCCCCTCTTTTTTACTCATGTTCGTCGCATTTTTTTGAGACACATGGCTTGTGCACAGCCTCATGCATGGTCACGCAACACTAATTTTTCTTATCTCACGCTTGTATGTATTCGCACATTTCGCCTGTGCACCCTCACACAGCCTACGCACAACTTGCCACATGCCCATGCACACATGTTTATTTTTGTCATGTTTCATCCATTGTCGAACATGACCATGCCTCTTCACACAGCCCGACCATCCAATATTCCATCTCTCGGCCTGATAGAGCATCACCTACCGCATGCACATGCGGCCTTACCATTTCAGTTGTGTACCCTCTTTTTTACCCCAAAAACTTATCCAAACACCACTAAATTTTCACCATAGCTCCACCATACCTTCCACCACACTTTCATGTAACCCAAACTTACCAATTACTTGGGTTATTTCTCTAACTTTTTCCCCCATTTAATTTTAGTTAACTTTGGATTATTTTTGTGTTTTATTATATGCTAATACGTGTGTTGGTTGTGTTGATGTAAGGAGTTTGAAGAATTTGAGTGGATACTAATTGGGTGAATCTTTCTTATTTCTTTTTCTTGGAAAAGAGGTAAACTGTACTCTTCTACTAAGATATGATATTATGTGGTAACACATAAAGTTTGTTATGTTCTTGGGGTATGATTTATGCCTCAATTTCAAAGGAATATATGTATACATTATACTTTCGAATTTTATAATGGAAATGCAAGTGTTATGATTAGGCGTGAATGTAAATAGTATAATATTAAATATTTGGCATGTGTTCGATGTATTATTTGATTGATAATATACGCATGTGTGTTTTTGTTGAATGATTTACTTATGTCTGCCTAGGATTTTGTTAGTGTTTGAAACCCTACAACATTATAATATAATTTACCATGATAAGTGTACCATGATTATCTTTGCATAATAACTAGGGTTGAAATAAATAGTGTAAAGCATGCACGCATGATTGGGATTAGTATGTAGTAATTGTTAGTCGCATGTCTTAGAGTTGAAGTGTTTTCCCTAATTGCCCTATTGAGTGTCATATTATACTATAGATTTATACGTATGTGTTACATGGACTATGTCACATTAGAAATGTGTGATTAAGGTTGTATATGTAACTCATTAAATGCATGAAAAGTGGACAATATAATCAGTCGCTAAGACCTAAAGATTATTCACATACTAAAATATCATGAATAATTATCCTTTAGCATTTTCATGACAAATTTCTTATATGATGTTGTTTAGTACGGACTTGAATAAAATGGTAAAATTAGGGTTTGTGAAAATTTTGGTCATTTCGACTTAATACACCTTTTGTGAATACTTGGTCATGACCTTAGGGTTATCTTAATAATTAGAAATAAAAGGAAATGGCTAAGTGTGAAATGGAAATTTCTATGAAATGTGTGATATCTATGGTCACCCTATAAAATACTAATACTTAAAGTGGAAGATCTTGAATCTAGGAATGGATGCTCTCTAAGGGTAGCTACCTTGGAGATGAGGTAGGAGCCCTCAGTTTGTTTAGTTTTACTCGTGTGCAGGTTGTACCCCAATAAAGTCATAGTATACTCTATAGGTGACTTGTAGACCCTATAAGGGGTATCGATACTTAAGGATTAGGTGACCTAGGTGTGGAGGATACTGTGTCACCTTGTGCACCAGTATGACAAGAATGTTATTATGCCTTTGGGTTGGATGGTTGGAGGATACCGTATTGCCTTATGAGCTGATATGACTGATGTACTTTTATATATTCGAGTTATTATTATATCCCCCTCAAGTAACTAAAATTGGAAACAATTATTGTGTGAAAATAGTAATGGGTTGTTCTGGATTACTATTTTGATAGTTGTTGTTGTGCGCTACATGTTTTGGTATGTGATTTGGTAGTTGCCTTAGTGCCCTACCTTGATATCTAGGATTCTTTTGATTATATCAGTTGTGACCATTTTAATGATTGTATGACTTCCTTGACATACCTATGTGATGTTCTTATATTGTGCCTTATGTGGCCTTACCTGTTGGGGTTGGTGTAATGGTTTACTCAGTACCGTAGTACTAACGGGTTCTGTTTCATGGTCCCCTACCTGTTCAATGGGTAGTGATGACTTTGTAGGAGTACTTTGAGGATTAAGCTTAATGGCTTCTAGTAGAAGGTTGAGAGTTAGGACTATCCGGTGTTCACCTCGACCTCTTTTAACCCAGATATTTCATGAACTTTTAAGTCCCTTGCTATTTCCGTTTTGTTATATTGCAACTCTTTACCTAATCTTTTTGTGTTTATTAGGATAATGTAATATGTAATGAATTCATTAACTTGTCTTCGTTATAAGTGTTATTTAAATAAAGTAATATTTTAGCCTTAGAACTTAGTATAAGGGTGGTAGGGGATGCTAGACTTATACTGAGTGTGGCGAAAACCCCCATTATTTTTATAATTAACACTTCCGTAAAACAAAATTTTTAAGTAGTAAATTTGGGGGTGTTACATAAAGCCTTTAATGAGTGGATCCGCTATCATAAAGTCTGTATTGATGTGCTCTATAGACAACTCTTCTTTCTATACTTTTTCTTTAACAACTGATCATTTAATATCAATACTTTTTTATTTCGTAAAACTTTGGTTGTTATTGGAATACTGAACTACAACCTTATTGTCACATAGCATCTTAAGCAGTCTTTCAATACCATGAACTATATGTAGATTCGTGACAGATTTTCTCAGCCATATATCGTAAGTGGAACCCATATAGCACACTAAAAATTTCATTGCCGTAGTGGAAGGAGCCACAACTTTCTGTTTAGTACTCTTCCAAGAAACAACACATCCAACCATCAAGAAACATAAAATCTAATGTAGACTTCATGCCATCTTGACGTGGAAACAAATTGGAGTATGAATATCCTCTAATCTCAAGCTTGTCTAACCTTAGATATTTGAGCATATAAATTTGGTTTTTTTAAGTACCACATGACTCGTTTAGTTGATGTCCAATGGTTGAGTTTGTATTACTATAATATCTACCAAAAATCACAGTGATGTATGCAATATCTGGATGCGTACACACTTGATCATGCATTAGACTTCCCACTGTAGAAGCATAGGGAATACTTCGCATTTTTTTTCTTTCAAAGTCATTATTAGGGTACAAAATGAGGCTAAATTCATATATTTTTTAGCAACATGAGTGTTTCCTAGTTTGTAGTTCTATATGGCATACCGCTTGATAACCCTTTTAACATTATCCTTTTGTGCTAGTCCTAGGATACCTCCAGAATTATCACGATGTATCTCTATACCCAATACAAAATAAGCATTACTAAGATCTTTTATATCAAAAATCTTATATATAAATTTATTGGTCTCATACAACAAACTGTCATTATATGTCAACAATATATCGTTAACATACAAAACCAAAGAAATATATTTACTCCCACAGAACTTATGGTATATACATTTATCCACAAAATTTATCTAAAAACTAAAAGATGTAATAATTCAATGAAATTCAAAATACCAGTGTTGAGACACTTGCCTAAGCCCATATATGGACTTCTTAAGTTTACAAGATATATTTTTTCGGTCTCCTAACAAAAGGTTTTATGGTAGCACTATATTCTTTCTAGTAGCACCATATAAATTTGAAAGGGAATATGGGGATATATAAACTACTAAACCACTTCATATGTGTTCAATGTGAGACAATAGAAAAGCTAGAAAAATCAACAAAAGGAAAGAACCCAAGCCTTACTAATCTTTCATAACAAACAATCCCCCACTAATGCAAAGGTAAAAACAAAAACAATATGATTCTGAGAAAACGAGAGGCTTAAAACTTAAGTGCTAGTATCTTGCAATTTGAACTACCTCGTAATGAAAATTGAGTCATTCTATCATCTGGAGAGTGAATAAATATGGAACTCCTAGATTCAACGATTAGAACTCAGTGACACACATCTTACTTCATCCATTACAAGTTTTATGATAATTCCAACAAATTATTTAGCCACAAGTACTTTGGGATGCTCATGAGCATTATAGCCAAGCAGCCTATAGCTTCTCATAAAATGATGTTAACCCTTCACACTTATGTAGGTGATTTCATGAATCCTGTCTACATATAAACCACCCTTATTAGGGATATGAAATCATTAAGATCAAAGTATGGTCAACCTCACAATCATCACATAGTGAATCCTTCAATTTAATATCACTAAGACCACCTAATAGGGTTATGGATTCACTAAGAACTAAGAGCTCATGCTCAACGTATATGATGTATGCCATAGGGAAGGGTAATGTATACATGATGAGTCCTTTCATAGATTTATTTGACCACTATTATCCTTGAGTGAACAAGGTCGGTTATCTACCATGAAATCCTTGTTCTATAAGCTTTAAGCCCGCCCCCTTTGATGTTTCGAGAACCATCTTTCTATTTAGTCCCTTTGTTA
Source organism: Tamarix chinensis (assembly GCA_030549775.1). Classification (NCBI taxonomy): domain Eukaryota; kingdom Viridiplantae; phylum Streptophyta; class Magnoliopsida; order Caryophyllales; family Tamaricaceae; genus Tamarix; species Tamarix chinensis. Next base: position 6,043,398 of record CM060177.1, on the reverse strand, counting down.
TTAGATCAACCAGTTTCCTTTTAAATCTCACTTACTCCATGGTGAATACCCCAATACTCAATAAACTATCTTACAGTATCATGCCTAACACTTATATATCCCTTCTTGACATTATATGCTTTATTTTTAACCATACAAATTGCAACATGTGAGTCACAAAGTAGAGAAACAAATGGATTAAGTTTCTCCCATAAATAAATGACAACCAAAAAGTTTATCAACCAGTAAGCCTCTTGCCCAACTAGATGATGAGTAATAAACATTGATTCCATCATGGATTAAGCAATACACATATACTTTGCAGACTTCCAAGATATGGTTGTTCCATTTATCATGAATACATATCCACTACTGGAACTCACTTCATCATTATTGGTTACCTAATTCACATCACAATAACCCTCCTAATCTGTAAGGAAACTAGTAAAGTGTAACCCCCAATACATTATACCCTTAAGGTATCTCAAAAACCATCTAAGAGTACTCTAATGTTCACTATTGGGGTTATGGGTATATTGACTAAGTCTACACACATCATAAGATATATCAGGTCGAGTGTAATTCATCAAAAACATTAAGCTCTTAATGATCTTAGTATGTGTTTCTTGTGACACACTTTGTCCATCATTTTCTTTAGGTATATGATATGGTCATAAAGAGTAGGAATTAGCATGTCATCAAAATGATTAAATTTCCTCAATACCTTTTTTATATAGCGTGTTTGAGATAAGGTGAATCTATAATTCATTTTGGTAACTTTTACACCAAAAATTACATTTACTTTGCCTAAAGCTTTCATTTTAAATCTATAGGATAAGAGTCTTTTAGTTTCATTTATCACATCTATTTGTATACCAAACAATATGTCATCTACATACAACTATATAGTAACACAATCATAACCGATCATTTTTTTAGTACACTCATGCATTTGACCTATTCACCACTAACCCAAAATTCAGAATAGTCTCATGCATTTTCTCATACCATTGATTTAATGCTTGTTTTGAGCAATATAAAGACTTCTTAAGCTTACACACTTTGTGCTCTTCTTCATCAACTATACATCCCTAAGGTTGTTGCATGTGAATTTCTTCTTCTAAGTTGTCATTCAAAAATGTAGTTTTTACATCCATTTGATGTACTATCAAATTGTGAATCAAAGCTAAAGCAAATAATGTGATCTTAGTCATGATTGAGTATATATAAAATAAAATTTTGCTAGATTTTTGTGTGAATCATTTCATTACAAACCTTTCCTTAAATCTTTTAATTGAACCATTAGTCTTGAGTTTCATTCTAAAAATCCACTTACTACAAATGGGTCTACATCCTTTAGGTAACTCTACTAATTCCTATGTGTCATTACTTATTAGTGGTTCTAGCTCACTATTAATAACATCTTTCCACAAACCAACATCCACATAACTTATAGCTTGTTCATAATTCTTGGGATCCTCTTCTATCATATAAATATAAACTAATAGTTCATTAACTTCATCATGATCAATTGGTTCAATTAGGGCTGTAAATGAAACAAGCCGAGCAGAGCCGAATACCCCTAGGCTTGGGTTCGACTCGTTTAACTAAACGAGCCTAAAATGATGTTTGAGCTTGACTCGTTTAACTAAACAAACGAGTCGAACCGAGCTTTTAATGAGTCGAGCCTAGCCGAGCTCATGAGCTAAAGCCAAAAAATGTACCGAGTCGAGATTTTTCGAGCTCGAGCTTGGTTCATTTAATAAACGAGCCGAGCCGAATACCAAACTGGCGTAGCTCATTTATAGCCCTAGGTTCAATCAATAAAGCAACCATCTTGTGCCACCCATTCCCCTCTTCCGCCGCCGCCGTCGCAGCCACCCATCAACTCTCTGACACCTCCTCTACCACCCCCTTCCTCCACTTGGCCGAAATTCCCCTGCAACCCCTTCCCTTCTTTTCCTCTTTTCCCTTCCTTCTTCTTCTTCTCCCTTCCTTGCACGCATCTTCCTAGCCTTGCAACCACCATCCCTGCTGCCTTGAGTCGCCGATATTCAACTCCCGACCCCCACCTACACCCCTACTCCCTCCTTACACCCAGCCACCACCCTCACTCCCCTCTACAAGCCCTCAACCAAGCCCCCAAAACCCTTACCCGAACCAGCCCTCCTCCTTTCTCCCATCCCCCTATTTGACTCTTTTTTCTTCATGTTGTGCATATAGCTCACGCTACCATGCAACGTGAGTCTAATGCATCTCTTTGGGTAATTATAGCTAATTTTTGAGGTATAACAATAGTTAGTTTTAGTATGTATTAATTAAGCTTTTGATAAAAATTTATTCTTTTAATTTTCTACTTCTAATATGATAATTTTTTATATTATTTTTAGGTATTAATTTTTACCAATCAAAGCTCAAACCTTTAACTAGGGTACTAGTAAGGTTTAATTATTGTTGGAAATAAGGTAACTATTATACCCTATTAAAATGTATGAATACGCGTATGCTAGCACATTATTGTTTTAAATATGTTTATGTGCATGTTGTATAATGTTAAATATATTATGATTTGTAGCATATGTTGGTTGTTGAAATGAAAAGCATGTTAATTTATGTGTCATGTGTAGAAATGATAGTCAAGGAAGGAGCCTTACTGTTAATGATAATGCTAAATGCATGTATATGACATGATAGACTAATGTGACCATTTGTAGCATATATAATGTTATTATGAACCCTAGGGGAATTTTAGTAATTTTTCTTGTACAAAAAGGTGTGGCCTAAATAAGTATATGTATGGTAGGTGCTAATGAGTATTAATAATAAATAATAATAGTTGGTGGTGTTAGATGATGTATATGGAATATGGATGTTAATGTTTTATGTGGTAAGGGTATTTTCATAAATTTGGCATAATAAGGGTGAATTTGTAATTTATAAGAATAAAAGGGGTAATATGATAATTTAAAGGAGGGCATTTCAGTAAATTTATATGGAAAAAAGGATAACTTGGTAATTTCGTGAGTAAAAAGTATTCTAGTAAATTAATTAAATGAGAAGGGTATTTTGGTAGTTTTGGCATAAAAAGGGATGACTTGGTAAATTTATAAACATAAAGGGGTAAAATGGTAGATAATAAGTAAAAAAGGTATCTTGGTAATTTGATATAAAAGAAGGGTAACTTGGTAATTTTTTGAGTAAAAGGGATAAAATGGTAAATTAATGAGTATGAAGGGTATTTTGGTAATTTGACATAAAGGAAGGAAAATTTGGTAATCTTGTGAGTAAAATGGGTAAAATGGTAAATTAATAAGTAAGAAGGATATTTTGGTAATTTGACAAAAGAAAGGGTAACTTGGTAATTCTGTGAGTAAAAGGGGTAAAATGGTAATTTAATAGGTAAGAGGGGTATTTTGGTAGTTTGGCATGATAAAGGGTAATTTGATAATTTTAATAAGTATAAAGTGCAATTTGAGGGTAATTTGGTAATTTTAATAAGTATGAAGGGCAATTTGATAATTGCAACAAGTATAAAGGGTAATTTGATAATTTAATAAACCTAAAGGGTAATTTGGTAATTTTAACAAGTATACAGAGCATTTTAATAATTTAACCTACTAGAAGGGTAACTTGGTAACTTTACAAATAAAGGGTATTTCAGTAATTTTGTAAGGATGAAGGGATAGATCAGTAAATTGTGTATAACATGACAGTGAATTAAATAAGCCTCCATAATAAGACATAAAGTATATTAAATAATAGAATAAGGGTTTATGGCATTAGTAACACTTGTTTAAGTATAACCATGCATATTATAAGGATAAGGGTATTTTGGTAAATCGGTGAATATCATAAGAATAATGTATGGTATAGGGTTGAATGGGTAATTACGGGTATGATATGTTGTTTATTTCGTAATCATGCAAGAAGTTCTTGGATTGTTAATTATGCATGGAAATGTGTGTTGGACATGTTAGAGGTACATGTTAGGGTTTTATGTGTACCATGATCTTTGATATAGAATACTTGATTCTATGGCCGGTATACCTTTGCGTCTCCGGGTTTGTGATCTCCCCCTCGAGTTAAATAAATGGACCTATTGTGTTAATTAAATGGAAAATACTAATCACGTAAAGCTAAAGATTATTAAGCCTGGCCCAAACCGATCCATGGGCAAAAATAGTGGCCAGGTGCAAGATGTCCTAGAGACTAATCTACCGGCGAATAATAGCGGTCGGGTGTGTTCGGTCCTGGGTATTTCCAATCCACTGTCTATGATAGTGGGGGATTTCAAGCTCAAAAAACCAAACCTTGGATGTTAATAAATTATGGAAAGACACTAATCACTTATAGTGGAACACCATGTGAGTTGGGGCCAGACCAATCCATCAGCTAAAATAGTGGTTAGGTACAGGGTGCCCTAGAGACCGATCCGCCGGCAAATAATAGTAGCTAGATGTGTTTTACCTTGGGTGTTTTCAATCCACCGGCTATAATAGTAGGTTTTCCTCACTCATATGGATATAATTTGAGAGATGATGTTAAATAATGTCCAATTAATGGCTTAAGACCAAAAGTATTAATTTCACCTTTATGATCCATTGATATAGTATAAGTTTGGCCTTAGTGCCTGTCTCTCTTGGTATGTGATGGAATTGCTAAGTAAATGAACATTATGTTAAGCATTTCCTATTATATGTGGTGTTGCATTGTGTATTAGCTCTTATGTTGACTGTGATCATTTCTATGCTCGCGTATATTATCATTTTTACATTATTTATGTATTATGTGTGGCATGTGGGCCCTACCTTTCAATTTGGTGTAAAGGGGTTACTCAATACTATAATACAAAAGGGTTTTGTTTGTGAGCCCCTACCTATTCAATGGGTAGTGTCCCTTGTATGTTAGTTGTAAGTGTTATTCAAACTATTATCGGGTAAGAGCGTAAGGATTGTTAGGGAAGATTTAAGGGTTTCTATTTCCACCTTTCTAATTTCTTGTTAAATGATTTCACTTTTGTAACCACTAATAGTGGGTTTATATCTTTGTAACGTCTTTAACACACTACTCTAAATTAAGCGAAAGTTTGAATTTGTGTAAATTGTATTATGTTCCTTTATTTTAGCCTTATCACTTGGTACTGGAACGGTAGGAGGAAACAAGTCTGGTACTAAATGTAGAGGTAATATCCCTAAAATTTATAATTTTTTTCTTCCGTTAATTTTTAAATAAAACAAAATTTCTCAGTTGAATTTTGGGGGTGTTACACCCGCACCCACACCCACACCCACAAATTATTAGGTAAACCAAAACTAATAAGAATGGTGTTTATCATCTCTTTAAGTGTTCTATTTTTCTTTCCACTATACCATTTTATTGGGGGTGTATAAGGGTTGTGGTTCATGAATTATACCATTTTTTTTCCACACAATTCCTTTAAGAAGAGTGATCCATATTCACCTCATTTATGTGATCTTACTCATTTTATTTTTTGGTCTAGTTGATTCTTAGCTTATGCCTTGTAAATGTTAAAGAATTTACTAGCCTCATATTTAGTTCTTAAGAGGTATAATTTAGCGTACTTGCATTGTTCATATACAAAAGTGATATATTATCACTTGTCACCTCCTCTATTTGATCTTGCTCATTTTACTTTTTAGTCTAGTTGATTATTAGCTTCTACCTTATAATTGTTAAAGTATTTACTAGCCTCATATTTGGTTCTTAAGAGGTATATTTTAGTGTACCTAGAGTGTTCGTCTAAACAATTGATATAATATTACATGCCACCTATACTTTTAGTGTTTTTAAAATCAACCATATCAATATGGATAAGTTCCAACAACTTATTTTTCCTTCCTGTCTCATTTTTAAAGCCTTTTTTGTATTTTATCTTCAACACATATCTCACATTTGTATGATCCATCGTCAGCTAGATTAGGAATTAAGTCTAGATTTTGCATGTGATTTAGTGAGTTTATATTTACGTGTCTTACCACATATTAAGGGACTCAACAATATAAGCAAAAGTGGTTGTTTTATTATCATAGTAAACAACAATCTCTAGCACAAAGATCTCCCTCCCCTATAAAATTACCCTTTCCCACAAATTCCCCATTAGAGGTTAGAATAATCTTATCATCTTCAAACACTAACTTAACACCAACCTTATTTAAAAGACCACTAGAAATTAAATTTCTATGCATAAAAGGGAGATAAAGCACATTATGTGAAGATAATGTTTTTCTAGAATTGAGTTTAAGAAGAATTTTCTTTTATCAAGCACTTATGAATTGTTATAATTTCCTATAAAGGCTTGCTCTCCTTATGGCACCTTTTCAAACTCCATGAACATTTATTTGTTGACACATAAGTGTTTTGGGTGGATCAATATTCATGACCCAATCATTTTTTTCCCGATCAAGTTCACTTAAGATATAACAACACATATGGCTTCATTTTCTTCAATTAGATTTGCCTTGTGCTTATTTTTCTCCTGATTTGACTTTAAGGGCATTTTTCCAAGCATCAACACGATGATATCATTGATAAGCTTTGTGTCTAATTTTATCGCACACATAACATCCTCCTTGGTTCTTTTCATTTGCGCATTTCTTGAAATTTCTAGATTTCTTATTTTGTAAGCCATGTTGTTTTTTATTATTCTTTCCATGACCATTTGTATTCAACCTATCATTTTTAGCAATAGATGATTTGATTATGTTAGCTTTAATAACAAGATTGTTAATGGGAGAAGAAACTTACCTTTTAGTCCATTGGCTTCTTCGATCTTCATATGGCCAATGAGTTTTTATAATGACATGTCTTTTTTGTTCTTCAAATGATTGTGGTAATTGGTCTAGGATTGTAGTAACTTCTCAATCAGTACATTTTCTTGTTAAATATCACACATTTTCATACCTTCTGGTGTGACATCAACAACTAAATTTTCGTACTCATGAACTTGGTCCATGATAGGCTTATTATCTATCATTTGGAATGAAAATCATTTTCCTATAACAGACTTGTGCTTTCTGGAAACATCAATGCCATATTTCTTTTCTAGCGGCTCTTATATCGACTTAGTAGATTTGTTGATGATGAAGAGATTGAAAAACAAATTATTCATGTGGCTTAAAATAAATCCCATGACTATTTTTTTGTCCTTCTCAAACTTCTTTAATGCTTCAAACTCAACTTTCATGCATGTTCTCAAGACCTTCAGCTTGTTTATTGAAGATGTTCACGTTTGTTCTTGAGACCTTCAACTTATTCATCACTAATCATGTATTCATTATCCCTTAACAACATAAGTAGGGCTAAAAGAAGATTAATCACGATTAGACTTAAAATGATCAAATTAGTCTTATAATGGTAAAAGATTGAAAATGTAAATAGTAAAAGTCAAACATTGACTATTAACAATGACCATGACCTTGATAATTAACCATTCACCTCAACTTTGACTTTGGCCATGAATAATATTTTTTCTAAAAATGGCATATAACCTTATTTTGCAATTTTGAATTCAATTATATCTTTTATTTTCACTCAATTAGACTCTAAGTGGCCTTTTGAGATTAGAAGGTTATTTTAAGGTTTTAACTAGCACATTGTTAGGGTAAGTTGAGTGTAATCCTTAAACACTTATGGTATGCTTTAGTGAATTAATTGTATGTTATACTTTAGTGAATTAGTTGGTGCAAAGTATTTTGCTTTAAACTATTAGTATTTTAATTTAACTAAGAATCAAAAGAACCAAACATAACTTCTACATTAGGTCATCAAAACTAGCCATGAAAGGCTAAAGGTTAGACAAGAAGCCATAACTTCACCACACATAACCAAATCATTCCAATTTTATTCCAATTATTTAAGTACCCACATAAGTCAACTACCAACAACATGATCAATGGTCAAATCTAAAGGTGACTACAATTTAACCAAGGTTAATCTACTCTCACTTGTTTATGCCTTAACTATTTGATATGATTGATGATATTGCACAAGAGTGCTTTGTATTAACATGAGTTGTACATGATCTTATGCTTCTATGTATTATTTGTTATGTACTATGTGAGCATGATACCTCTCTGAAGGAACTATGATTTACTTAGTATGAGTAATTCATATTGATATTGTACTATTTTGACTAATTTTGCGAAGGCCTTGGAGCGGTACAAGGCTTTACCATGTGTAGAAAGTTCTTAAAACAAGGGACCTTGCTTTTGTAATGTGTATATATTATACCACTGGATAAGGTGGGATGAATGTGAGAGCTATCTAGTGTTCTTTGTTTAGTGTTTTGTTCTAGATATCTTGTGGGACTCTTAAGTCCTTTTCCTATGCACTTAAACCCCCTCCACTGCTTTTGGTACTTTGTTAGATCTATTCACTCTTTGAACTTGTTTTATGCACATTCTGGTACTCGTTGAAGTTTTAAGTTTACTCAATTATTTTAGACTTGTATCTGACATCACTTAGGTGTTGTACATGCCTCTCTCAATGTTAGATATGAAGGTTTCATTCCCATTTATTGTTTTGCTTCCATGAATCATATTTTAAGATGAAAATTTTTTGTTGGTAAAAAAGGAGGTATTACAATTTCTACCATTTGGCTTCATTGAAAAGGACTTCACCTTCAACTTCAAGGAACCCCGTAATAGATTCTCTATTCTTTGTGGATGGGTGATTAAGTGAGAATTTCTTAAAACTAATTGACGCAAAGCTTTGTGACCCCTACCAGCCCGTTCTTCTAATTGGGAACCACCTCACCATAATATTCTCACACTTAATAATGATAGTTTAACTCTTGATAAAGAGAGGAAAAAAAATATAGGGGAGGATGCCTCATTAGGGATGAGAGAAGATGTTGGGTTGTTGATTTTGCATGTACATTAGATTGGCTAACAACTTAGAGGAGAGAATCTAGACTTTGAAAGATGGGCTTGTTCTTATTAGGGACTAAGGAATCAAACATCTGTTGATTGAATCTGATGTACTTATTGTTTGCAATGTTATTATTGCCTCTCCTTCTTCTTACTTGTTATATGGGATTATCTTTAATTGCAAGGGTTTTTTAAAGAATTTGTCGAGACAAGTTTAAAGCACGCCAATTGAAGGAAGACTGAAATTGCTAATAGACTTAATAAATTTGATAGTAACTTGATGGTGGATGATGTTTTTCTTTTTTTGGATAGTTGCTCTAGATTCCTCTTGAATGTAATTTTATTTTATGCAATGACTTTAATCTAATATTATTTTTATTATAAAAGAAAAAAAGAAATTGAGGGAGGAAAATGAGCCCTCCAACAATGGACATGCAATGTATGTATACTCTCACCATCTACATATCAATTACTGTATTTGACTCATAAAGAATATTATGTTCGATAATTTTTTTATTAAAACTAAGTGTTATTATAAATTTTTAATGCAAAAATAGAATAATTATTCATAAGTTACCTTTACTCATTAAATATTTTTTTCTACAATTATTATTTAATATTTTATAATAAAAAAGGATATATTTATTGACTAACATAGTGTATTTGACAATGTCTAAAATAACTTATAAGATAACTTTTTAGATTTTTTTTTAAAGTTCTATCTGTTAGATAGTTTTTTTACTAATTTACAAACTAACTTTTAAAAAATTACTTCAATTAAAGAATTTCAAACCTATAAACTTTTAGCTAAGCTAGTTTCACAAAAGAAACGCCTATTTTCTATATTTATTTACCAGCGCATACCGTTTCAAGATCCAAAAATCTGCACACTCGAACAGATTCTAGAAAATAAGAAAGCGTCATAACAAAACCACTCAACCGGTCCAATTGAATGCAGGCAACGGTAAAAGAACAAGACATCGAAAAACCAACATCACCTTCCCAGAAATACAGCTATACAGAAGTGTATTCAAGGCGAAACTTATTGTCAAGCCGGTCACTGAAATTTGACGCACACCATGTCAAAAAGCTAACAAAGCGAAAACAAAGAATACTAGATGCAGAAAAGCATCAATTAGAAAGACAGCCTTATAAGAATTTTTCTATGCTGGTAGTTAATGTGGATTTAGGAACTGCTCCAATCACTGAATCTTTCTTCTCCCCATTTTTGAAGATAATGACAGTTGGGATGCTCCTGATTCCATATCGGGTTGCAATTGAAGGGCTGACATCGGTGTTCACTTTGTAGCACTTGAGCCTCCCGGCATACTCCTTTGCCAATTCATCAATAACGGGGTGGATCATACGACAGGGACCACACCATGGAGCCCAGAATTCGACAAGAACAGGCAGATCAGAACCCAATACAGATGCGTCCCACGTTGTTTCAGTCACAGAGGGCACTGCAAGTATCAAACAAGCAGCATAAATCTATGGTTGAGTACCACGAGCCACAAGAACCATCAACATAAAATTGCTGAAATTAAGTGAAAATTTACAAGTTAAAGAATCCAAGGAAATGCTTGAAAACATAATATCACATATCCTGAAATAAGTTCATGAAGGGTCATATATGAATCCTTCAACTTAGTATACTCTACGAGGCCTCTAGTGATGTGATAAAATATATGTAATTGGCTGTAGTTTCTTAGAGCCTACCGTAATTCATTATCCAGAAGACCGAAATAGTACTTCTTCCACCTCAAATTCATTGCAACATAGCTTCAAATGAACGATTTCCTTAAATTAGTAAGATTTTTATCGCAAATACAAACTATCCATCACTATTCACTACTAATAATATTTACTTTTTTCAAAATTATCCTCCACTTAAAAGGACTCATCAAAATAAAGTGGAGGATGTAAAATGATATTACTTTACAAACTAAAACAGGAGAAAGTGTTTGGGGAAAGACAAAAAAAATGGAAACTATTAGACAAAGCAAATTGTGAGGTATGTACTATGAAACAATAAGAGACAATATCAGACTTGTTTTTCAGATGCCTAATATCGCACATTTGGTGTAGCACTCTTGATCACTTCCTCCTCATGCTTCGTATACATGATTTGGCTTAACTGCTACCATGTGGTGTTAGAGAGAAAGTGCAGAATGCTGTACATGGACTTGTTTGGGAAAATAATAGTAGATATTTATATAGGGCTACAACATAGTCATAGATGGCAATATTATAGGCGTACCCTTACCGAGTAGGGATCAGGCAATAAAATTGTGGTCATGGTGTCGTAGTTTAGAGGCGTTGCAAACGATATTTTATTGCTGCAGAGTGATTTTTTTTTAACATCACATATCAACAAATGTTGGCAAAACATTTGCAGATATATCAAATTCTGAAATGGTCACGTATCGCCAAATTTGCGTATTGGTTGACCTAAACTCCGATAAATAGTATTTGATATTACGTATTGGGACTGATATTTAATTGTATGGTAGAGATTTTGATAATGGTAGGGTTTATGGAAATACTTAAGGCAACAAGGTTTCTGTACTTCAAGCTTTGGTAAGTACATACCAAAAAGATGAGGGAAAATGTTGCAGGTCAATAGGGCAGAAGTGGTGTCATCTAAACTAGCATATTAGAGCTCTATGAGTGTTTAAATCTCAGTGAAATGGAGTCAGATATGGCAGGGATAAGTGGCTTTGAAGCATTATTTTGAGCCCAACTCAATGAATTTTTCCCCCAATGCAAGAACAGATACAAATTCAATTGTACTTCAATGTACATGGGCAGAGTATTCCAAGTCATCACCCTTTTTTTTTTATGATCTCCCAACTGTCCTGATTAAGAATTATGATACTGGTTGCCTTCTACACCATCAATATAGTGTTCTAAAGAATGAAAGGAAAAAACGGTGGCATATTTTTGCTCCTCATCTCCCATCACATACAATATCAGGAACACAGTAGTAATCCCTTTTGCACTATATGATCAAACATATACCCTTAATTTCTCACTCCTTCAAGTATTCTGTACGACAGAAAGAATTTCTAGCTCTTACGGTGTATCCAATATGATCTCACTTGAGGAGACATTATAAAATTTGATCCATAGACAAGAAAACATGTACTTGTCTTCATACATTCCCCAAGCACTTTCAAGCAATAGTCCTGATGATTGATGCATATATATGGTACACAAGGTATAAATCCACAAGATTTAAATGACCAGAATCCTCCAAGCCAAGAAAGCAGAAACATAAGTCCATTACGGAGACCATCTGATAACTAGGAGTTAGCTCAAACTAGCAAATATATATATGCAAAAAACACAGAAAGTTCACACGATTGACCCCCAAACAAGAACATCCACTCCCGATCATTCATCAACTCAAACGATTCTTCTTTCCTTCCACGTACTTGATATGGACAACAGAAACACAAACCTATGCTTCCACAAAAATATGGCAAGTGATCCTCCAATTCAAAAGAAAACAGATTGGTAAAAAAAAAAAAAAAGAAGTAAAGATAAGCTACTTAAGTTTCAAGCCCAAGCTATCAAAGGTGCGTAAGTTTGGTTTCCTAATTAGATCAGCAGTATGGCTACTTCTCTATTGAAGCAAATTTTTAGAGCTCTGAATCGTAACAATTGAAAAGAAAAAGGGGAGTGAGAAAGAACGACCATAACAGATTTGATATATAAATTCATTTTAGGATACACCAACCAACTAGCGAAATACGCTACGAAAAACGTAATTTTTTATCAGTTCATTTATGGACAGCTATATCTTCATAAGCCACAACACAGGACAAAAGTTGACAAAGACAACAGTATAAATCATAATTACTCTCCGAAATCAAACACAAAAGCAATAAATTAAATCAAAGAACAAAGAAATAAAGAAAAAGTACTAACATTCAACAGCAGTGTCAGCGCTCTCGCACACTATTCGTCCAGCACGACGAACGATCCTCGAATTCTCCGATTTGATAATCGAAGTGGAAACGCGTGATCTGAACTTAAGACCTCTGAATTCCGGAAACTTAGCTGATTTAAGGTTGGCAGAGAAGGAAGACACAGATGAAGTCGCAATTGGGGTTAAAGCGGCCGAAGGAACAACTGAAGAGCGAGAAATAGTGAGGGATTCTATCACACCCGCCATTGAAGACATGGAGAGGGGATGCTAGAGCAGCAGGGATGAGATCTTACGGAGTATAAATCAGCAAGAAGAAAGGGGAAGGGGTGTGGCAAACTGAGGATAGCAGAGATTTTTTAGGAGGCGAGCGGAATTGGGGTTTTGTTCGGTAGTGAATGGACGATAAAGAGACTGCGGCGTGGATTAGAGAAAGTGTGTTCGATCTGCCTTTCTTGCTTGATAAAACTTTTTCCTTTTTTTTGGTTATGCCCGGTTGGTCATCGGAACTAAATCAAGCCAATTTGGTCTACGTCGTAACTACTTATTAAAATTAATTATTTATAATTTTTTTAAAAAAAATTAGTAATTATTATAGATAATAATTTTTGATAAATAATTCCAAACAAACTATATTTATGGAGTTAAAATAATTTAAAGTAATGCACTAAAAATGATTTAAAATAATATAATATTTATATATTGTTTTAATATAATTATTTTATTTTTTATAAGAATGAGTGTTAACCTTTATTTAGATAAATACTTGTTAGTTGTTTATGGTTGAGGTTTGATATTTTTGCTATATTTAGTATATAAATTTATTAAAATTAGTATATTTTTTAAATGGTTGTAGTTCAGGAGTAAAATATTTTTCCAAACATAGACTTAAGCAATGTTTGAGAAATTATATTATTTATACATTATTTAACAACATAACCTTTAAGTCATTTATTTTACTTATTATTTTTAGATATTTATAATTTCACTATCAACAATGTATTTATATCTTATTATTACTTTGTAAGTAAGTCATATTAATTTCAACTAGATATCAATTTTTTTATACTATTTATCTTATTACAAAAATACCATTACCAATTCATCAATCCTACTCATATGTCTGAAGTTATCATTGTATATTATTTCATTTTATTTTAAATAAATTATCAAACACTATTATTATTTTGGTCACATTCGTATACAAATCATTTATATTTACCAATCACTCTATACCATATAATCACTTTATTTATTTATTTTTGAATGGTTATTTATGCCATTAGCGGAGATTGAACCTTGGTCATCTACTTGGACTACAAGCACTCGTACCACTTAAGCTTATTGCTCTTGATCACTTCCTATATTATAACTTTAGTCTAGATTTATACCATGTATTATTTAACTCAAATGGTATTTATTGTAACTTCTATGGAATAGATAACATGCTGAATTTAAGATTAAGGCATACAAAATTATTATCTATACCATATGATAAATAATCTTTGAAAAAAAATTAAACCTTTAATTATGACAAAGTTTATTACTTCATATAAAAAAAATGAAATATGTTTTAACTTTAATACATAATAATGATTATTTTAAAAAAAATTAGATAAATGTTTATTTCTTATAACTTTTAAATGCCATAATGTTTATTTCTTAAACTTTTAAGCACTTAATTGTCTATTACTTCGGTCAAAATTTGGAAAAATGTTTTTCTTTATTAAATTAATTTGTAAAATTTTGTTTCTTTTATGACATTTATATACTTGTTTGTAGATGTTAAGTTTTGAAGATTGTTGGTGAATCTTTTTTATTTTTTATTTTTGTCTTTCATATACATTTTTAATTCATAAAGGGTTTGTGAAGATAATTCTAAAATATATATATATATATATATATATATATATATATATATATATATATATATATATATATATTGACACTATAAAAGTGTGTTACGATATTGAGAGAGTGAAGTTGAAGAATTGAGCCTAAAATTTTTGGTATCTAAAAGTTATTATTTATTACTAGGCTTATCTTATGTTACTAATGAGAAAATCCATATAAAAGATGCATGATAATAAAAATGGGAATGAGAGTTCGAAGATTAAAGGATGGGATAACCTGATTTTGAATTGAATTGACAATAAATGATTGAAATTGATTTATTTATTCTCACCTTCATGTTAAGTTCGTCACAGGAATACTTTGTGAATAACTTGAAAATATGTGTAATTTTATTCCCTCATTTATTAACAGCTTATCTATGGTATTAAATCGTAGGCAATTGAAGTACTTTCCTTTTATTTTTGATTCTCCTCAATTAATACCAGACACTTTTAATCTAGATTATTATTATTATTTTCCATATTTTATTTTTACTAAACAAATGGTCTTTGTGAGCATTGCATTAATATAAAGCAACATAAGACCTTCTCTATTGCTTTCATGTTTCCTTGTTATGAATTTAAAATTCAAATTGTAAATCTAAACAAAGTAGTTATATTTGTTATAATAGAAAACGTCTCTTACTTAGTACTATATGATGAGTCAAATAAACATCATTGACAAAGTGCATTTGATTACCGCTACATATATATAACATTACCTTTTATTTTGAAAAGATTACATCCTTGACAAAAATAGAGCCACGATGCATAAACTATTTTTACTTAAAAAGGTGTGATTATTAAAGCACATATATACTTTGTATGTGTTTGCAATCAGACGTGTGTTGCTTTATAGAGGAGGTCTTATGTTGCTTTATATATATTCATGCATATACTTATGATTATGAAGGCCGTTTCTTTGAAAGTGCTCGAAACTTGAGGAAACGTTAATAAGACGACCAAATACATTTTCAAACGCGTCCGAGATTGTTATTGCCGTAATAAACCAACGTGCTCAAGATAAAACAATTATCTGAATTTTTCCGTCGGGGAAAAAAACACGTTATCACATGACATTAATTAATAATATACAAGATGCAAAAATAGTTAGCTAAAGCTGCTAACCACCTTTCCCCTTACAAGTAGTTTGGTCCAATAACACATAAAGTAGATGAAAAGATTCTAAATACACACACACACGTAACATACTATTTTTCAAGCACTTTGATTCCATATATCATCACAACATTTGAATTTGATTTAAAATTACTAATAGGAATAATAATTTTTTCAACAGATTTACGGATCTGTTGGAAATTTTCTCTTTGAGCTAGGTTTGGAAAACAATTTTGACATTTTTATTCGGATTTAAAATTTTTTATCAAGAATGTTTTAGAAACGTGATAGATGCAAGTCTAGGATGTTTATATTACAACTCATTACAATATATATATATGTTGTTTAGGGCTAATCTAAGTTACTTATAATCTAAAGTAGCAGCAAGTATAGTAAATGTTCCTTTAGTTCGATTCTAACATATTGTGATTGATTAATCCACTAAAATTTTGATTATTGTCCTAATAAAGGAAGAATGCCCTTACATAGTCTATTTTGTTTAGTGGCTTTAGTTGCATGAATAATTTGCTTTATAGTTTGGTACAAACTTGAGTTGGAATGATTATGTTATAAGTTTTTTTATTATTGTTTTGTGGACTAGTTTCAGAAATAGTTTAGAGAGAGTTACTTTAGACGGAGATTGAGTTGGGCATGAGAATTAAATCTAAAAAAAAATTAGAAAATGTATTCCCTAATTTTAGAAATTAGAAATTGATATGGGTTCGAATATTGCTTTTAATTTTAAGTTCGAGGATAAAAATAGGATATCCATTTTGTTCTCATCCCAAATTAGGAATGAGTTTCTTGTGCAAGCAGATAACCCATCTCATAATATTAAGGTTTAATTCTTTTATTTCTTTTTTAAAGGATGTCCTTTGATATAAATTACCGAGTTTAATAATTGATAGAAGGGGGAAAAGCATATATACTAATATACGCGGCAAGATTTTCAGGAATTTTTTTCTTCTTCCAATGCAAATGTAAATATGTTATGATCAGTGATCCAGGTATAGCAACCGCATGACTTGGTACAAAGCTGGCCTCAACAGGAATCTTAGCCAAATGAGACTATATAATAGAAGTGAAAAAGTATTAAAAATCATGGAATGTTTTAAATATATAAATTCAATTCACCGCAAATTGCATCCTACTACTAGTAATAGAAAGCAGTGATAATTTTGTAAAATAACTGAAGTTTGTTTTAATTATAACACAGAAGATGAATAATGAAATATATATATTTCAAGTATAAATACATATTTTTTTATTATATAAATATACTCTTTTTTTTTTGCGTTAAAGTATACATCACCCTAGAAATATGATGAATGCAGTGACATTTATATAAATTTATTTTATTTTTTTAGAAAATATACATTTTATCCAATAAAATATAGATTTTTCGGATACATTTTTAGCAATAATATACATATTACCCAACAAATTATACCTATTTCGAAAATAAACACACATCCTTTATTTATAAAATTGTAAGGAATAGATATGTGTGTTATAAATACATATCTTATTAGACGCATATATACCATTTTAACTAATGCACATTTTATAGTTGTAAATGATGATTTTATTTCGATAATGCACATACCATAGAGATAAAGAAATAATACACATCTTATATAACAAAATATAATTTTTTTTAGATATAAATACTCATCCTTTATTTATATAACATCACTGGACAATATATGTGTTTTAAATTCAAATGTTATTAGAAAGAATATAGTTCTTTACATATAAATGTGTAGCTTATAGTTGTAAATGTTCATTTTATAGTGGTGAATAATATGTTACATATATATATATATATATATATATATATAGATGGATATTTATGACTATAAATACACATTTTATCGACCATTATATAGTGTTAAATATACATCTTATAACAAAAAAATGCGCATCTTATGTGATAAAAATATACATTATTTATTTATTTATTTATTTACATCTATCGTCATAAAGATGCGTAATTTGTTGGATAAATTGTGCATTGTATTAAATAAGATGTGTGTTCTTACTAGAATATATATATATATATATATATATATATATATTGTTTTAAAAGAAAAAATCATTAAATTTATGAAAGTGTTATTATGTCCACCATATTTTCTAGGAGCAATATGCATTTTAATGTAAAAGATGGATTCTTATGTATAAAAGATATGTATTAGACTGCTAATTATTTTTTTAGAAAAATTCTAAAATGTCACATAAAAAACTTACAATGATTTCCAAAAAAATCTAAAAATATCTTTGGTTAGTTAACTCTATTTCTTTCCATTTCAAAATGACACAACAAATATTGAAACAAGAGAGAGAATAACTCTATGGTTTGTTACTAATACATTCGTTAGCTTCCTAAGATATCAAAAACATGTTATTTCTTCTTCAGTATATTTGTTTGATACAAATCATCAACCACCTTACTAATAAGAGATAGAAAAAATAAAAATACTAGTCAAAATATATCCTTCAAAAAGTGATAAATCAAAGCTCTTAGCACCTTTTTTATGATATATAGTCATTCAATCTAGTTTAGTAGTAATGCAACTAAGGAAATCAATAGTTGCATATCAATGGCACATGATATACATTCATTTACTCTAAATCGAAAACAATAATACCATTTTATGAATATCAATCGTAATATGAAGCGTATACCTACCAAACTTAGATAACACCCCCACCAAAGTAAAGCCACCAGCTCACACAATTGCAAGAATAAACTAAATCATCCATCTAAGGACATCTTATTCTCATTATGCCTAAAATAGTAGCTCACAATAACAAGAAAACAGATAACACAAAGCAACTTTCTAACAATATCTAGATTCCAAACAATCGAGGCACCCTATGAAAGCTAAAAAACACAAGTAACATCCGAAAGAAGTCTTTGCAACAAAATGAATACACTACAATTTGTAAATACCATTGATGCACATAAGTGAGACATTAGCACTACAATCTGGATAGAAAAAGACTAGGGAAGCACCAATTGAATAGAGTTCGAAAGGCTAATTTCAATTCTAGTGGGATCCAAGCAAAAATGAATTGTGCAGCCATGAATCTAAACATAATCAAGCCATCCCATGGACCAAAACTAATCACTAATCATTTTTGAAAAAAAAAATCAATTGAATCTAAAAAAAATCATAATCAATTCTACATACAATGGACTAAATATCAAAGTTGGTCACTAAATCAAAATTTTTTTATTTCAAATGAGTTTTTGAATTTATTCAACAATGAATCCACTACCTTCGATTTGAGCATAACCCTTGAGGGTCAGCAAGTGACAAATTAAGATAAATTTAGGAAAAAGTTGCAAATATTTGATACATAGGGAAAAAATAAGGCTTTAGATCTGAGCTTGCAATCCTTACACATCTAATAAATTGAGCTATTACCTTGAAGCACCTTGAAAGGCGAGCATCAAATTATCTTATGCAATCACGCATAATGAAGAAAAGTGAACTTAAAAAACCAAAACAAAAATTAAGGTTGGTGAGTGTGAACTAATTGTTGAAGAAGGAATAATAACTTTGAACCAACACAAATCAAATAGGAGAGAACAAATAAATAAATTTAAGAACCCATTCAATTCAATCAATTCAAAGCAAAACAAGACCATCAAAGGAACCATATATGAATAGATTAGTTCAAATCAAGAAGCTTTGAAGCTAAAGTCGATGGACGATTGTGAATGTTATGCCCTTAAAGATCCATGATAAGAACAATTTGCAGGGGGCATAATGACAATTGAAGAAAGATGAAATGGGCATAAAAAGGAGGAGTAATAAGAAGTCGATGGCCATCTTGATGGTGCATTTGGTTTGGGGTGAATAGAGGTGATTCAATTACGTAACACCGTATGGAAACGGGTTTTGTTAACCTCAACCAGGTTAATTAAGGTTAAAATTTTACCCTCGTTAACCCCGGTTAGCCTTTTTTTTATTAACCTTCAATTTCGGGGTTAAAAGAGGATGAAAGAATATAAGTAATTTTTATACATTCACCTCAATCTAAATAAGATTTTTAAAACATTCATCCCAATTCACCTAGGTTAGGTTAATATCATTCAAAAAATATTTTAAAACATTTACTGTAATTGACTTCCATTTCCTTCACCTAGGTTAATTTTTAATATTTATCTTCACTCCGATTCACCCCAATCCAAACAAAACATGAAATAAGAAGTAATCTTGAGGACCTCCGCAATAAATTTTCCTTTATTCTCACTTTTTTTTGTAGCTTTTGGTAAAGAAAATAAGTTAATATAACTTTTCATTTTATTTTTCTCCTTATTTTATTTTCTCTTACTTTTTTAGGCATTTAAATGCAAGTAAATCAGTTTCCACCAATTTTTTTCCTTTTCCTCCAAACTTTCTTAAAACCAAATAAACACTTAAATCATTTAAAATGACAAGTCTCTCAAATTGTTTCTAAAGCTAGAAGATAAACACAATTGCAGATCAATGGGAAAAAATGAGACTAAGGCGATACCAACCACTAGTGGCTTGGTTGTGATGTCAAGCACTTTGTTATTAGCCTTGGTATTATATGGAATTTTTGTAGGGTGCTCTCTTTGTACTCTTTTTTCAAGTTGTATGTCTATGATTGTCTAAGTACGTATCTTAATGGTAAGGTATCTATGTACTCATTTTTCAAGCTCTATGTGTGTGCATATCTAAGTAGTTAAATGGTGAGATGGGCAGTGGGAGTTTTGTCGTTTGATGTGCAAGTGTTTGTCTTGCTCAACTAGCTTTGTAACTCAAGGCTAGAATAGAAGATAAGTGAATATAATTTCCTTACCTTTTATAGAATATGGGAAAAAATTACATGAATGATGCTTAAGAACTATTAATTTAAATAAAATAATTATCAAACATGCATATTTATAATTAATTCATATGCTATATTATTTAGACAAAACTTAACATTTTAATTATTACTTAAAGATATGCATTATAAAAAACAAAAAATTATTTTATTTTTTATCTGACATATTCTTTTCCTTTTTTACTTTCCTTTTCGCCATGCCTAGCCCGAAACAGCTTTGCAATTACTATATGTGGTTGACTGTTGAGTTAGTTTAATCATTGTAATTAGAAATATCAATTTGTCTACCTTTCACTTGTAAAAATTTGTGACCCAAAATCCTGTGATATAATCCTATGTTAATGTATTCAGAGCATAAACCTGCTTTGAGCACTCTAATTTCTTCAAAGTAATATCGTCGGAGGCACGACTAGGCCAGTTAAGGCCAGGAGCGTATTGCTAATAAAAGGGGTAAGATGATCGATGCACACCTAAAGGCGGACTGGTTGCCTCACCCCAAGGTCCATGCATTATGAAAAGTCTCCAATTCCAGATGGGTATAGTCCATACTTCTTCAAATATTCTTAGAAGGTTATTGGAGAAGATATTTGGAAAAGTATCTATGAGTTCTTTTAGTTAGGTAAATTGCCAAATGGCCTCAACATTGCTACTCTCAATCTCATTCCAAAAGTCCCAAATGTTGATAAACTATGAGACTTTAGACTTATCACAGATGTTAATGTTCTCTATAAAATCATAGCAAAAGTCCTCACTACAAGACTCCAACCTATAATGACATTGATTATTGGAGGCACTCAATTAGGTTTTATCAAAGGAAGAGGGGTTGGTGAAAATATTCTCCTTGCAACTGAGTTGGTGAAAAGATATAGTCAACATAATCTCTCCCAAAGATGCATGATTAAAATCGATATGAAGAAAGCCTATGATATAGTAAAATGGAGCTTTTTAGAGCAAATGCTTCTTACATTACATTTTCCTCTCCACATTGTCAAGTTCATCATGACCTGTGTGACTACAGTGAGCTACACACTTCTTCCCCTTTTTAAAGCCAAACGAGGAGTGAGACAAGGTGATCCTCTTTCTTTATAGTTATGGAATATCAAAATAGAGCTCTTTTGGGATGGTGGGGAAATTCTGAATACAAAGCTCATCCAAAGTGTAACAAAGTGAAGATGGTTAGCCTCATGTTTGATGATGACTTATTACAATTTAGTTGAGGGGATGTAAATTTAGTAAAGACCTTAATGAATACTTTCAGCCACTTCTCATCCCTCTCTGGATTAAAGCTTAATGTACTCAAAAGTACTATCTTCTATAGAGGTAAGGTATCTGCATAAACAAATTCAACTCTTCATTTATAAATTCATCTTCAAATAGGAGAACTCCCGGTGAAGTATCTAGGGTTACCACTACTTGGATCCACCCTGAGAAAACAACAATATAATCATTTTCTGCAAAAGGTAACTCGAGAGCTTAACTAATGGCAAAAAAAACTCTTAGTTATGTAGGAAGGCTCTGACTTATAAATTATGTGATTATGGGGATGTAGACATACTGGAGCCTCCTTTTCATGCCACCAAAGCAAATTCTACATGATATTAATGCTATTTGCATATCATTTCTTTGGATAGGGATGGAATCCTCACGCAAAAGTCATGTGGCATGGGAAATAGTATGTTCTCATAAATAGAAAGGACGTTTGGATATACTAAATATATAATGGTGGAATCTTACATCTATCGGTAAACAACTTTGGCCTATTGTTAAAGAGAAGGGAGTACTATAGATTAAATGGATCTATGCTTATTACATCCAAGGCCGAGATTTATGGAATATTGGTTCTCTTGCCAGCGCTTCATGGGGATTTAAGAAAATCTTGGAGACAAGAATAACATTTCATCCTCTTTTTTATCCAATTCAAGTCTCCAAAATTTATTTAAAGATAGGAGAGTATAGCATATCCAAAGTATATCAACTATTGTGCCTAAGAAAAAAACTTCCATGGTCAAACATAATATGGAATAGAGTTTTACTTCCTAGACCCAAATCCTTCTCTGGCTAACCATTCAAGGAGGTTGTTCACAAGAGACAAAATGCTTCATATGGGCTTTAACATATATCCAATATGTGAATTACGTCAAAAAAAAATATGAGACACTTACTCACCTTTTCTTTGAGTGCACATTCTCAAGATCAATATGGTTGTATATTATGAAAAAAATAAGAAGCTCAAAACATTTTTCTACTTAGGACAGTGTTACTCATTGGTCATGAAAAGAGTAAGGGGATCATTAATTCATCAATTTTTTTTAGCCTTAACTACGGGAGTAGTATATCATATATGACAAGAAAGGAATATAAGAATCTTCCAAGGAAAAAATAAGTCTCCAATCTAGATTATAAAAACTATAGTGTGGGAAATGGCAACAAGGGTTGGTTTCTTTCATCAATGTAAATCATATAGGGATCTTATTGGACTAGTAGATGCTCTAGTTTAAAGTCTGTCTTTTCTTTTATAAGGGTTGTAACTTTTGTAATCTTCCTTTCAAAGTAACATACCATTCAATTATTTATCAAAAAATAAAAATAAACTGATACCCTAATTTAGATGCCACATTATGGAGACCATAAGTATTAAAGCAATATTTTCTCAATAGCCTAACCAAAATTTCATTAAAATAAAAGAGAAGATAAAATAAGGTGTTAATTGTATTCCCCTTACACTCTTTTAGGATCTAGTCCACCTATTGTAATGGTACTAATCATTTCCAACATATGATCTATGTTGGATAAGTGGTACCTATAGAACCCACAATTTAATACTTAAAATTTTCCTTTAGCGAAAGTGCAATAACAAGATAATAGGGTGTTGTCAACATAATCAACATCAGTCTGACTTACCACACCATCATTTTATCAATTACAAGACAAAATAATTGTAACTTAAAATAAGTTAAAATAGAGAAAGAGGAATTTTTTTATAAAACTTAAATAATCATTTCGAGATTAACTCAAAGTACTATAAAACAAAATATAATTAAACTGGATTTATTGAAACTAATTGTTCAAGAAGATATCTCGACAAAAATGAAACCGGATAACATGACTTTACGTCCAACCCTAATATAAAATATCACTCCTCCATAGGTAGATCATCAAAAGTATATAAATCATCTAATTGGTCCTCATTGACCTCCACAACAAAGTCTAGGTCATCTACTAGTGGAAATAAGCAGCATCCATGAAAAAAATAATCAAAATGATATGTACTAAGTGAGGTAACAATATAGTCGTAAAAAGATTATATGAATTATGTAAGGTCACATGGAAGAATTTGTCATTTCATAATTCCATTATTAGGTATAACCACAATCCATTTAATTATTTTCATTAAGTTCAATGACCCCATTGTTCTTAATCTTGTGAAATAGACTAAAGCACATTAGAAAAAACTCTCCTAAGACACTATTACCGTCTTATGGAATAAACCTAATACCTCCTAATGCATCATACTCTTAGAAACCATTATTAGACTAGTTGAATGATTTGAAGCACCTCTCAAGGAAAAAAGCTCATGAGGCATTGTTATCATCGAGTGGAATGGACTCAATACTTCGATGTTGACTCATGTGATGTTTCACTTTGAGTGATTAATGTCTTATTGAATTGATGTTATTATTAATATCATCATGCATATATATATACATAACTATGCAATCCACATAACCAAACTTAGCAAAAGTAAACAAGGCACAAATGACACAATATAGGTGGTGATTAGAATATTCCCCAAGGGAAAATGTTATAATTCCCTTATGAAATCCAAATTTTACAAGATAAAAATAATTTATCCCATAATACTCATTTCATAACCAAAATAAGTACACCTCCTAAATTAATACTATTAACAACATATCCAAACATCAAGTTCTAACTTCAATATCTTACACATATGATAATGAGACTATCTCTAAGGTTACTATTCCTAATTTAATCTATTTTATGATTTTATTTGAATGTTGCTACTCATAAATACCCTAGATATTTCATGTAACCTAATTAGAATATTTTAAATCCATTTTTTTAGAAACTCTAAATTTAATATTTAACCCATATCGACTAAAATGCCTTTATTTTATTGAAGTACATGAAAGTCTTATTTTATATAACTTGTATCCTACTCAACCATCATTTGATCAGATTACTTATGATATAACTTATAAAACCATAAAAGATTATTATGCTTGAATTATTTTCCTAATTATTAGAACATGAACAAAACACCCTTACATTATAATAACAACAATACCTAATCTCTAAAAAAAAATCTACAAGCCTGTTATCATTGATTTCCAACACTTAGTTTATTACATCACCATAAAATTTAACCATGTTCCTTTTCCCATGCACCATACTTAATCCACACCACAATACAACATTATAGATCATACTACCTCAATTATGGTTTCAAGATAAAATTATTGCATGATATACCACATAAACTCATGCTTTCTCATATTACTCAAATTTTCATAATACAATACCTCATTTTCATATAATAACATTAAAAACATGACATCATCAATATAATATTACCAATATGACAATACACACAAAACACACATAGCATTCAAAAACCCCAATTATGACGTGTATCCTTACCAAACAACACTGGTCTAAAAGTATGAATGATCATGACACTCCTCCTTAGAGGCCAAATAAAAGTCACTTAAAAAAATAAGAGTAATGCATGGTTATAATTTAAGAAAACAATCAAGGAAAATCTAAAGTAAAGGAGGATGGAAAAGGTGCAACAATTGAAGCAATAATGTTACAGGAAGATGTGGCTTGAATGAGGGCTTACTATGTGGGAAGATGGTGCAACGATGCACTCTATTGCATCAACGGGTAATACAACTAGGGTTGTGATGAGTGAGGAGTTGATGTTGGTAAGTGTGGGTTTTCATGGGTTTTTGACTCAACAAAGGCTGAGTTGTGTGATGATGGATATGTGACGTAGAGCTTATCTATGTAAAAATGGTAGAGAACGATGGGAAAATCATAGAGATGAACTTGGAGGTGTATATATATGTATGTTAGGTGGCATGAATAGATAGGTATGGAAGTAGTTGGGGCACACCGGTGATATGGGTATAGAACTATCATGGGAGATTTGGGGCCAAAATTCTGCAAGACACATCCCTTGAGTTGAGGGAGTTGATAGTGGTGATGGTGAGTTTAGGCTAGGTAGGGTGGAGGCTGGAAGCATAACAGAAGGAAAATAGTTAGGGAAGGAGGGAATCACATGGGGAAGGAAGAGAAGAAGAAGAAGAAGAAGAAGGCCCAAGGAAGGATAAGGAAAAAAAAAGAGAAAAAGAAAAGGAGAAAGAAAAGGAAAAGGAGTTTAGGGTTATTATTAGAATTAGGTTTAAATTGTGATTAAAGAATGAGGGTGACATTAAAAAATTAATCATCTAAAATTAGGGTTAGGTTAAAATAATATATATTTAAAATTAGGGTTAGGTTAAATTTGGAGTATTATAATACTAGTGTTAAACCATTTCATATAATATTGGGATTCAATCTCCATGTCTTGTGTTGTGTTCCTATTTGTGAGAACTTATTAAACTTGAACATATTGTCTTAATCTTCAATAAATATATTATATTTTAGTTTTGTACTAGTCACATTTTCAAGATTTAAAAACTTTCTTTTAAATAGGTTTTATGGAAGGCAAAACAAAATCACATGATGTATTTTTGTATCCAACATAGAAAAGATATTTTATATAATTAATCTATTCCATGTGCAAGGATAAAAAATAAAGAATTAGGTGCGGAAAGTACTTGATCATGTGATGGTACAAGATTACAAAATAGGGAGGAAGATTCAAGAGAAAACAAATAACTAAAAGTCCAGAGGGAAGATCTGGATAAATATACACTAATACCAACCCAGAGTTCAGTCAACGCAGGGATTATATCAAAAGCATCAAATCAACAAAAAAATATATAAAACAACAAGCAATACTTGCTTGTGGGAACGAGAAATGGCCATACAAGGTTAGTATAAAATGTAAAAAGTAATGAAAATCTTCACTTCAGTAGAAAAAAAGCTTGCTTAACGCATATGATCATACATATAACATAATATAAGAGCACATGTAGTACTAAGAAATAATATACATGCAAACACTACTCTTGATATGAGATTCATAAAGGGAAAACCATATTATAATTCCATAATTAGGTGATCATGCAATTCCAATTATCTAGTCACTTTAAGAGAAATAATTTCACTTTTAGTACTTCCACTCCTATTTCCCATGTAGATGGGAGATAAGATTCAATATTATTTTCACTTTCCACTACCCTTTCCCTCGCAGATGAAAGATAAGGGTAAAATAAGAGTAGAACACTCCTAGTAGTCACTTGTAATGCCTTGTTTATTTAACCCTAATTATCTCAAGTGATTAGTCTTGTAATTCAATTTTAAAAATTCTATTATTGGATTCCATACCGTTCATAGAAAATTCAAACTTTATGTCGTTCATTTTATTCCTTGGTGGAAGAACGCATTTTATGTGATTCTTTTGATTTTATCATTTTCTCTTATTATGACTCATTCAAAAAATATTTTTTTTATAATATATATATTTTTGTCATTAAAATAATCCATTTTCTTGAATTTCATTTAGTTTTTTGAATCATTAAATGATGAAAAAAAGTTTATTTATACAATTAGATGATTTTAGCTATTTTTATTCTGCTAGGCATAAACTAACTCCAAGACCAAACAATTTTATATAATTTATTTTATAAAATTATTCCACGTTCATTTGTATTAGATCAAACCTTCCATTATTCATTTTAAGTATTTTTGGAAAAAACGTTTATACATTTTATTTGTTTTTACTATTTTTACTCATTTTTCATCTATTAAGATTCAAATAAACTTTGACACCATTTATATATATATATATATATATATATATATATATATATATATTTGGGTTTATAAATTATTTCACACATTTTCATAATTTGTTTCATAATATTCAGGATTGATTTGCTATTTTCTTAATAAATTCCTAATTCTAATCTTTTTGCCTATTTAATTATTCTAAAAATTGTGAAATACCATATTAGCACTCTCCTAGAAGGCGAAATCCCCCTTTCCCCTCTATAAAACCAGAATTTGCCTTTTTTACCAATCAACAAAATTTTGTTCATAATCTAATCTTACAAAAAATATACCTAACCTCTTACACACCTATCACTCCTTATTTCATTTCAATATTGGTCAAGCAAGGCCCATTCACACTACCTGTTTCATGCTAGATTTTTTAGGAGGAAGGGTGAAATTTTCATTCCTTTAATCACCCATACATGCCTTATTTTCATCATTTCATTTTGACAAAAACTAGCTACGTGTTAAAGTTTCTTTGCTCCCTTTGCTTACCTAGAAATTTATGCCTATTATCTTCATATTTTCTTCTATTTTCCTTTGGCTTAGATACCCTACCACATTTTCTAATACTCCTACCATTTCCTTGTTATTTTATTTATTATTGGTGGTGTTTTGGATTAGTGCTCTTCCACCTATTTTTCTTTGTATTCTCCTCCTATAGGCCAAAAACCCTCATATCTTCTACCTTATTTAATGGTTGATTTTTATCTCTTAATCCCTCATATTAATTTCTAAACACTTAATATAATTTTAGGAGATTAAGGTTTGGTTATAGTAGATAATTCTTGTTTATTTCCATGCCTGTATATCGAAAGAGTAATCTCTTTTATTTCATTTATTTTTTCTTTCATTCTATACTCATATTAAATCATTCTCAGTTTTATTTTGTAATATGTTGATTGTGGTTATATGTTCTTATGGAATTTTTTTGGTTAGAAGGATATTCAAGAGGATATTGAATTTAGCTTTCAGAAGGAAAATTATTTCTATTTTTCTTGGGCTTTGAAGCTTGGAAAAACAATTCTTATCTTTGTATGCATTTGTGAGCATGATTTTATGCCTATGTTTTGTGAGGATGAGTTATGTTTTGTTACAATTTTAGGGTAAGTATGCTAAAATTCTTTTTTATGCTAAATCAGGTATTTGTGAAAATATGTTAATAAGCATGTATATTTTCTATATTTATAGTTTTGTAAGAAATATGAGAAAGCGTGTTAGTTATGTAGTTTATCATGTATTAAGTCATATGTGTATAGATATGTTAATATGAGCATGGCTGATGTTTATGTCATGTTGTTATTTTATGTGTAAGATTTCCTAACTTTCGGCTAAGGGAATTTTGGTCTAGGACAATGCCATTTTTGTATAGTTTTGATAATTCCATTGCGTTCAATAGGCATTTTACTTAAAATCTTGTATATAATATGTTAGGATTTAAACATGTTTAGGCTTAATTATCTATGATTAAAGTCTTACAAGCACTAAGCCCATTTATGCCATTCTACAAGGATGTTAAATATGTATCATTTTATTATATGTATGTTAAGTATGTAGAATATAGTATGTTAAATATATATGGTTAGGATTTTATGTGCTATGTTTTATATGTAAGGGTAAAATAGTCTTTTTGTCACTTCTAAAATTTCCCAGAATTGTATTTTATGACAAAGTGCTTATTTTAACTTTAATTAGCTTTGTTATGATTTTCAATGAATTATATATGTGTTTGGTGGTAAAGTGTTTAAAATTAGAATAATTAGTGCATAAAGGCATTTTAGTCTTTTATAGTTAAAATATGCTTAAGCATCGAGTAATCAAATTTAGTTAGCCTTAGTTAACCATAGTGGACTTTAGTGTTTTCCATTAACCTCTTATTTAATAGTTGGCTTTATATTGACTTTTTAAATTATTAAAGCTAATGAGATTAAAAGATTGAATTGAATTGACTAAGTGTTTGGATTATAACTTAATGTCTAACCCTAGGTCTTTTATGACAATGTTTGGTTGTGACTCTTTTAGTGATGGTTGAATGGATTTCATATCTTTTATTGAATAATAATTTAACATTAAATACAACACAAATTATTTAACGTAAAAGATAACTTAAGTTGGAAAAATCTTGTGCCTTAGACTGAATCCCTCAAGTGCATAGTTGGATCATTGTGTCAAATGCCCCACTTTTTTCTCTATAAATATTTCATACATCTTGTAGAGGGTGCACATACTTAAGGTCTTAGTTGTTGAGGTTTTAGTATGGGTGAATTTAATTTTGTGTCGCTTCTTTGGTGAGCTTTTCCTTGGAATTGAGTGGATTTGATTTGGTAACACCTCTTAGGAAATCATTGAAATATATTATCTAATCACCTTAATAAGGATTAATTAATTATTTTAAGATTGAGATTGATTTATGTTGATTTATTATTTACCTTGGTTGGACATTCAATGTCAATTTTTTAATTGAAATTATTTATTGAATTATTTTGTGTTAATAATAAACATCTGTTTGATTTTTTTTTTGTGTGAGAAGTAAACACCCATTTGAATTATTAAATCTCTACGGATATGGATTGTTATATCAAGGTTGTATGTATTGTTGTGATCCTAGGTTATCACATATGAATTATCTAGTAAGCATAATTATGTATAGCCTTATTCTTATGTGTTCGATGAAACCTTTACATGCTTGAAGTAGATTACTTGGTATGTTTTATACTGACATGTCTATTTCATGGTCACCAACCTATTCAACCAGCAGTTGGGACCTTACATGTTTTATTAGTAGTGGAGACAAATTTGGGTTTAGGTTGGAGTGTAGGGCTATCTAGTGTATCATTGTGTTTTTGCTTTATATTTTGTATTTCCTTCTGTATTATTGATTGTTACCATTTTGGGATATCAAGTATTTGCAAACTCTTTCCTTGTTCGCATTTAATCTTTATCTCTTTTCCATTATTATTAGATTTGTCTTAACTTTGGATCAGGTGCCGACCACACATAATTTTTGAGTTCAAGTTGTTTTTACCTCACATTCAGCATGAATTAGGTATCGGTCATCCATTTATCCGTATTGAATATGGTGGTCACATCCATTATATATATAATTTCTAAATAGTAAATTTGGATGTGCTACACCACTAGTAAAACACTAATCTTTAAGTATACATATCCTTACTAGTCAGTGGTTCAAACTTACATAGAGTAGATTAAGGTTTTTTGGTTCCGATAGAACCAAACCACTATCATTGAAATACTTACTATCACCGTAACCATTATCATCACTTATATGATCCTAATTCATGTGATCTCCAATTTTAAATAATCTTGTTTTTATCTAGGCATCGAAAACATGAATTAACAACAAGCAATACATATCACTTAATATACTGCACATATAATCCACTCCACTTATATTTCACTTCACTTATATTCTTATTTATCGTTGGAATTTCCACTTATCACTTTCCATTACAACTTACTTTAACACTTCTAATAAATTAGGAT
The DNA here is from genome assembly GCA_030549775.1 of Tamarix chinensis. Lineage (NCBI taxonomy): Eukaryota > Viridiplantae > Streptophyta > Magnoliopsida > Caryophyllales > Tamaricaceae > Tamarix > Tamarix chinensis. The sequence goes on along the minus strand of CM060177.1, from coordinate 6,012,253 downwards.
AATCATAACTACTCAATGAATCAACTTAAATAGCGTAACAATACTTATTACTTCTACTGCACCACTTACACATAAATACATACCAATAATTGTTTATTAAACATGAGATTATGATTATACCACAAACCATCAAGTAAAATGTGCCACAAACACATGGAATAATGCAACAATACAACGAGAACCAAATAAGGATAAATGGAGACACTCCACTAGTGAAAATACTATAATACTCTTAAGGAAGCCCTAATTCTCAAATACCTTATAAAATCAAAAATGAGGCTCAACAACTCCCTAAACCCAAAGTCACACTCAAACAAATTATATTAATTATAATTAACCACAAAAAAAAAATTTAACTCATAAATTTTCATATGAAATGACAATTATACCCCTAGGATTCTAAGTTCATTTAAGGTATTTTTACTTAATAATTCAACTGGTATTGACCATGATAAACCCCAACAACTCACTCATTACACTTATGATAATTTCAACCATTTAACACTCAAACAACTCTAAATTTCTAGAATTGAAGTAAAAAGATCAAATTACCTTGATTCACTTAAAACACCTCAAAAATTTCAAAAATCATAAGTTAAACCAAATGCTTCTAAACCCTAAAATGTTACGTATCAAAATGTGAATAAAATACCCCACCCAACACAATTCTACACTCAAATTTTTACAAAAAATAAATAAATACTGAAATGATGAAAATACCCTTACAATTGAAATCACCATCAAGCATGATAAATAATTTACTTACCACACCAAATCTTCTATACATTTTTAGATGCTTCAAGGTCTAATTATATCAAATTAAATCAAACACAAAAACAATCCTAGTCTAAGGCTAAAAGGTTGAATACAAGGAGAGATTGTCCATAATTCAACTTGACAACATGATCTTTAAAAGAAACATTTAAAAGAGCAATAAAATACCTAAAAAAAATACTTATTAAAAATAGCAAGGCATACTTATCATGCTCATGAATATATAAAATGCCTAGCATGACCTAAATGTGATATTTTTTTGCATAAAAATCATTTATTATACATAATAAACCTCTTAAAACATAAATAATTCTTAAATACAAATAAGCATGCTATCATGGTAAGGAAACTTAACAACATCACATAGCCCATAAAATTCCCATTCTAGAGAAGTAAATATCATTACCTAAAATCACCAATCTTCAAACAATTCCTAACTTAACCACTTTTTCACCAAGGAACAAGATTAAGGTTCCACCTTTTTCTAAACATTAACTCCCTATACTTAAATCAAGTATTTAGAAATTAAGTTAAAAGAAAATTGGGAGAAACAATAAGGAGGAGAAAGAGAGAGAGTGGCTCAGTAACAAGACAAGAACTTAAGAGTAAGAAGAAAACAAGAGGAGAGAGGGGAGAGAGCAAAAGAGAATAATTAAGAATTTGGTCAAGTGAATGAACACCAAAAGGCCTTCCTTAACAAGGAGCATCAACCAAGAGGGAGGGAGGGAGGGAGGGAGGGAGGGCTAATCAGAGGTTGCTTGCAAGTCAAAGAGGAATAAAGTATGAGAGAAAAGGGTATGGTAGTATAATAGTATAAGATAATGATTGAGATGTATAAGTTAGTTGAATTATGGAAATGAGAGGTTTAATGAAGAATTAGAAGGTTTAGTTTGGAGCAATAAGGGGAAGAGATTTTGTAGTCAACCCTGATTATAAAAGGGTCAACTCTAATTAAAATAATTTAAAGAGGTAGAAATTCTAATAAATAGGTAACTTTAAAAAATATGTCGATTAATTCCCAGAAATTAAGAAAAATGTGTGGAATGAATTTATAAAATTAAATATATAAAAATATTTCATATAAAAATTAATTTAGATTTAAAATGACTAAAAATAAGTAATATACGGTAAATTGTTCGGAGTCCGATTGACTAGCCACATCCTTCGGTCAGCAGGCTGGTTGACCGAAGGGCAATGTCCGATCAACCGCCGACAAAAGAAATTCAAAACTAGCGTTCCAAGGGTCTAAGGATTAAAAAAAAGGGTTGATTTTGAGTATATGTAAGATAATTAATCAAAGTAGAAGATGAAATTAGAGATGCTACTGGTCGTTTTCATTCGATTAAAAAAAATTATCATGCATCCTCCACGTTGATAGCGTAAAGCGGTAAATCTTAATTATTATATAGATGGACAAGTTGAGCAGGCAACAGTAGGCGAAGGCCTCTCTTACCTTTCCAGCTCCCATCAATCTCTCTAATTTTGACCGACGAGTTGATCTTCCCTTTTCTTGATTATGTAAGACTACAAATGCAATTCCATTAGAAAATAAAAGTATATTCAAACTTTTTTTCATGTCCGAATATCTCTCCCTTTACCTTGTTACAGGGTGTTCTATTCAACTCAGCAATCCGTGTCGGCTAGATCCAGCTCCAGCAATTCAGCCCACCAAAATTTGGTAGAGAGAGTTGGTTGTCCGGCTCAGTCAATGCTGACGTACGGGATGAAATATTTGATTGATTGATGATTCAAGGATCAGTTAGTCGGCTGTAATAATGATATGTTAGTTTCTTCTTCTGGTGGAACAAGTTGTTAGATAATTAAGCACAAGATGCAGGGGAGCTCTCCACATTGGGGGTGGAAGAAAACGTATATCATACTGTACATTTCTTATGTGATACCTATTTAGAATAAAAGAAAAGTGGGGATACCTATTTTACTTAGGAGTGTTAAAATGGGTTGTCATGGTTTAATCCAATCTATTATACCTTAACTCATATAGCGATGTGATTTATAGTCTAACTCATGACGTGTTAGAGTAAATGATTAATAATTTTCAATCCAATCCGTCGTAACTCACTGACTAGAAGCGTTGACCATGGTTTACTGTGGATTAATAAATAAATAAATTTATTATCATATCTATTTAGAGGTGGTAATCGGATTGGATGATTCGAGTTAGGTTATTTACATATTAATTTTCTTTTGTGAAGTAGTTTGTGGGTTGGTTTGGGATGTATCATTTATGGTTCAAGTCATTTTGATTTATTCTATTGATCAGATTGGTTTTAAGTCATTGAAAATCTAGATCGTATTGGGTTAATTTATTATGTTGGATTAAGTTTGAGTTATTTTAGATTAATTTGTTGGTTCAGGTTTCAACCGAGCTAATTCGCGCTTAAGTAACTTTGGGATTTAATGGAGTCAAGTTGGGACACGATGGTCATAAGAGATGTTAAGTTTTAGTGGAATGGGCCCAAGTGGAGTGGGGTCAATGTGGGACAAAATTGGATTGGACTTGGCCCGCGTGAGGCCGAGCAAAGTTTCTTTAGAATAGCACAGAGTTCTGTGGAGTCAATTAGATACGCTTAGGCCTAAACAAAAACAGTATGTCCGGAATAAGTTTAAAATAGAGTTGTGATGGTGATAATTTTGGTATAGTATTTACTAATCCATACTCGTGACAACTTGTGGGTTAACCCATATTAACTTTCATAAAATACTAACCCAACTAATCTATCTCATAAACCTATTTTTATGGATTGTGTTATATAAGACATGACTAACTTAATCCATTAAAGACCCCTAATTTTACTCCGAGCTAATATTTAAAATGAGTATTCGGCTTAATAGATTTCAGGTTACAGACATAAAATGCATGTATCTTTTTTACCTCGTTGCCTGCCACCATATTAACTGTATATGTACATTTATTCATAAATAATAATAATACACAACCCACCTTTATATACTCTCATCACTCTATTGTCCATGGGAACTTGATTGTAAGCTTGGACTTTCTTCTTAGTAAGAACTCCCTGGATTCAATCTTACCTAAAGACACATCGTACCGCATCACATCATGCCTAAACCAACGTCTCCTCTCTTTTCCTCTTCCCTTTCTAGTTGATTCCTGCAGAACAAGTATAAACTTTGAAATTGTTGGACCATTCTTCTCTCTTTTGCCCTCTTTTATACAAATCAATAGAGATAGAGAAATGAAACAGTAGTTGGTGTAAAGTTGAAACCCTAGCCTATAAGAATACAAATCTAGATCCTCTCATTAATCCACCAAGGCGAAAATTCATCTGTAATACTTTCATTGCAAATATACTTGATATAATAATAGTTAGCAATATTGGTGCAATAATGAAGAGGTCGATTGGTTCCTTCTTTTTTCGTCTTCTTAATATTGCTGATACGCTTAAAGCTATGAAAGAATTGTTTGAACCCAACAAAACTAATTAATAAGCCTAATGATAATTAGTTTTAGTATGGAACTATATGTGGCCAAAATTTCCTCTATGTAAGCAGGATAGAAATTTAAATATTAAATATTATTTTGATTCTTATAAGAGCATCTACAATGGGCAAAAAAAAGAGATCCCAATATCAAATTTGGGGACCTCAAATTTGAGGTTATGGATTTAGGGAAAAAAATAATCTAAAAAATTAGGTTATGTCAAAATTTTAGGGTATTACAAAGTCAGAAAATAATGCTAAAAAGTCTGGTTGGTATGCGTACAACAGTAAAAGCTGCCTCTGTTTAGGAGTGTGATAGTCACGCACCACATTGACTCTCATATCTCAGGCTGTGACAGCTTTTGTTATTGCTCGCATACCATTGAAACTTATTTTTGATACTTTTCGATATATATTAAGCCTAAATATTATCGTTGGAGCATAATTTTTTTAATATATTTAAAAAAATATGACCGTTAATAATAACGATAATTTTTTTTAGCTATAAATACATCATTTTCATATCATTTATTCTAACTCTCTTTTTAATATCCAATTTTCTACATAATTAATCTTATTTATTTATCTAGTTATTTTTATTTTATAAATTTCTCTTGTCATTTTTATTTTATTAATTATTAATTTCTCTATTTATATTTTTTTAAATTTCTCTAGTTATAATTTTTTTTACTAATTTCTCTACTTATATTTATTTTTCAAAAATGTAATTTTTTGAATCTTTTGGATAATCCAAACGATTCAAATTCAAAAGAACTTCCAAAACCAAAATATCCAAAATTCACAAAATTATCCGAATATAAATTCTCCGAATGTCCAAAGTTTATAATATCCACAAATTTTTAATTTTTCAAGTATGCAATATAATCAATATGATGCAAATTTCCAATTATTTAAACCTTCAAACATCACAATTCCACTTGATCATAATTTTTCAAATATTCAAAATTCCTCACAACATAGTTTTAATTCTTCGTTAGTCATATCTCTTGAGGATTCTGAATTTTTAGAATTTTTCACATGAAATCAGTTAGAAAATGAGGTTCAGGTTGAATCTCCCTACAAGTTCAGAAGTCGAGCTTATAATAAATAGATGGATAAAGAAGAAGAAATTATCTTTAGTGGATGGATACGTTTTTTAGAGGATTCGGTTTAAGGAAATGTGCAAAAATGTAAGGATTTTTGGAAAAAAAAAATCTAGTATACTTTGAAGAATATCTTGGTGGAGGACCACAAAGAACTCTGAAAACGATAATGAATCGATTTTCTTACATTAATAAAAATGTTAATCGATTTATTGGTTGTTATATTCATATTTGTCAATATGCTCAAAGTGGCGTTAGCGAAATAGATGTAATTAGAGATGCACATAAAAAATATAGAACGAGATATAATAACCCGTTTAGTAGTGAACCTATATGGAAACTTGTAAAGAACCATCCAAAATGGATGGTAATGAATGAGGGTACAAAAGCTTCTGCATCAAAGCATACAAAGGTTTTAACGTCAAGTGCATACAATGATTCATCTACCCATGATACTTTAAAGATGGAATTTTTGTTGGAGTGGAATATGGGACAGAAAGCATCAAAGCATAAAGAGAGAGAAAATGCAAAAGAAAGTAGATAAGACGAAGGTTCAAATATCGACGGGTTGCTAGAAATTTCTAGACAACGTAATGTGATATTAGAGAAAATGGCAGAAGATAGGTATATTTATAGGGCTGAATGAAGGTAATTAAAGGAAAAAGAATTAGACATGGCTATATAACATATCAAATATGACTGAGAAAGGGAAAGCATATTATTATATTTTGTATGATGTAGTGTAACATCCCCAAAATTCACTACTAAAAATTTTCATTTTATTAAAAGATATAACAGAAGTAAGGAAAATAAAGCTGTGAATTTCGGGGATATTACCGCCGTGATCAGTACAAGCTTGGCCCCCGACCAGTCTTGTACTAACCACAAGGCTAAAGAAAAATTACCGTCAATCATTAGTCAAGCTTAAATCAAGAATTCATAAAAGCATTGAAACGTTCATACTACGAAAATTAGAGTACACGTAAAAGAGTTTATAATTAAAGTTCCCAAAAAGGATAAAGCTTACAGTACGATAAACAAGTTTGAAATAAACCGATACAAGATAAATGAATAGTAAAAAGAAAATTTGGCCTAGTTACTCTCGGTCCCCAGGCTAAGTCCAAGCTCAACTTTCAGCCCAACCCGATGCCTCGTAAGCACTGAAGGCATCGAAAAAGCATCTCCTACCTGCACAAACTTAGCATGACTCTCTACTCGTGGGAATGAGCAGCACCCATGAAACGGGTGGTCAGTATGCTATGTATTGAGTAAGGTAACCATGCATCTAAGGCCAATACACAAAGGCATATAACACAAGCATGATCATATAAACAACATACAAACAATACAGATAATAAAGGCCGAGCTATAGTCCAGATAAACATGTTCTTTAAATTTATGATCAATACTCATTTTACACCATGCTTATTATAATTCCATGTGAGTGCGGGAACCCCACTATTATAGCCAGTGGATCGAAAACAAATAAGGTAGAACACACCTGACCACTATTATATGCCAGTGGATCGATCTCACTGGTAAGATGCTCTTGGCCACTATTATGCCAGTGGATCGATATAGTCCCAACTCTCATGGTGTTTCACTATAAGTACTTAGTGTCTTTTCCATGTATTATCACAACTTAGAGTTTGGTTTATTAAGCTCGGGATCCCCCACTATTATTGCCGGTGGATCGAAAATGAACAGGGCAGAACGTATTTGACCACTATTATATGCCAGTGGATTGGTATCTAGGGCACCCAAGCACCTGGCCACTATTATGCTGGTAGATCGATCTAGGCCAGGCTCAATAATCTTCTACTTTAAATGATTAGTGTCTTACTACATCTTATTCGGCAAGTTTTCACCCTATACATGCATGTAACAATCTATTTACTCCTATTCTCCTAAGAAGTCTCATCCCATACCTTGAGACTTCTACACCTCCTAAAGCACCTCGACATCCTTTCCTTCTTTCATTTACTTACACTGGAAGCCCAACTCCTAAGTGTGTGGGTCAATGCCCACTACCTTATGCCATCCAAATCTATTTAATATCTCTCCTTAGGGTTTTCTCCTAAAACCCTAATTGGGCCTATGTGACCCATCCTTCTCTACCTCACGCAACTAAAGCTCCTTTACCACCCCACACATCACCTCACTTAGATTCAACCCCCATATTTTCACTTTACTCCCCAAATACATATATGACCATGAAACCCTAGTTGGCCACTCCAAACCCTAGTACCTTTCTTTCCCATATGCCACTCCTCCATTTCTCACCTACCGCCCTTTCTTTCCCATGACACCCATACTCACCCTGCATATGATAATTTTCCACTCTTATCCCATATTCCACTCACCCTCAATTTTTTTTACTTTCACAACCACCTCCAATTAAGGCTTTCCTCCTCAAACCCTAACCAGGTCTCCTATGCACCTTTATACCAACTCACATAATATTTTTCCCCCAAGGACTCCAATCACCCCAACAATTCTTCCCTTACTTTACTTACACCCCAAGACATCTTTTCACACATAAAGATCATCCCCATGCAGACTCCATCCACCTCATGCAAACCCTAAAAATTCCCATGCAACATCCTTCCATCCCATGCAAACCCTAGATATTCTCATGCAAACTCCTTCCATCCCATGCAAGGTTCACCCCACTCTTTTATTTTGTTCATAATTCCCTTTTTATTTATCCCCTCATAGATCATGAGATAATTAATTCAATCCCATATCTCTTTGGCCAACTCACTTCCCCATTTTTCCCTTTTCATCCTTTCACCCCATATCATATTATTAAACACCCTAGCCTGCAAGTTAAAGGGCCACATCATATAACATCATAAGCACAACATATATATCAATATACACATGCCATAGGAGAGTCACATATGCATACCTCAACTCCAAACTATGCTACAAATAAACAATCATAATAATTATAAAGTACTCATTATAACATAACATATGGCATACAAGGCACATAACACACACATAGAGAGTCATAGCTACATCCTTACCTAATACGACACTGGTCTTGGAGCACGTTCCTATGCCTCCTTAGGGTTTTGACTTAATTCACCTATAAGAGGGAAAAACTAAGGGTTAACTTCCCTCTTACCAAAATTACTATTATTTCCTACATTACCCTTATCCTAGCCTAATCTTAGGGTTACTAATATTAATAGTAGTTTTATAAGCAAAAGTAGGGTTTTTAGTCTCAAGGTAACTAACTATGTTATTACTAGTCAAAATAGGTCTTATGAGGTACACAGGTTCATGTTAAGGTATTTCTAGCCATATTTATATTATTAAAGATAATCGCTTTATTATTACTATAGTAATAATAATAGTTGTAGAAATAATAATAATAATAATAATACTAGTAGTAGTAGTAGTAGTAATAGTAGTAGTAGTAGTAGTAGTAATTATAGTAATAGCAATAGTTCTAATCTTAAGAATAATACTTGAAAGGGTCCTAATAATCATAATAATAGTAACCTTAGTGATAATAAGGTCAAGGTTAATAATAGTGATAGTAATAAAAAATAATAGTAGTAGTAGTAGTAATAATAATAATAATGATGATGATAATATTGTTAAAGATAATACTACTACTAATAATAATCGTAATAATGATAATGTAAGGGTTCAACTATTTACAATAATAATAATAGTAATAATATGCCAAAGTTAGCATTAATAATAATAATAATACTAATAATAATAATGATGATGATGATGATAAAAATAGTAATGATATTAATGATAATAAAAATAATGATAATCATGATAATAATAAAAATAAGGTTTCGACCCCTTTATAATAATAATAGTATTAATACTCCGAGGTTATATTTAATAATAATAATGATAACATAATAGTAGTAGTAGTTATTGTAATACCCCAAATTGAGGGGAGTGCTATAAGGATTGATTTGGCTACTTATATCAACATGGTATACCATCCTTTTGGTGATTCCGTCCTAAGAACTCCACAGTTAAGCGTGCTGGCCGTGGAGCAATTTTAGGATGGATGACCTTCTAGGAAGTTCTAAAAATTTCTCGGAAAGTGCGTGAGTGAGGACAAAGCGCACTGAAAGGACTCGTGTTGATCTGTGAGGCCAGCCGATCAATCCAAAAGCACTTCAAGGCAACCCCCGCGTGGTCATGTTGACTCGGGGTGTTACAGTAGTAGTAGTAGTAGTAGTAGTAGTAGTAGTAGTAGTAATGATAATAATAATATTAATAATAATAACATTAATACAAATAAAGGAGATACATTTACATAAATAGGGTTTTAAGGGTTGTGGGGGTTAGGGTACTACCTAGGGGTGGTGATGACCAGGTGGCACCGACAGCGGCGCACGGTTGCAGTGGCGGTGGTGGGAGAAGAGAGGGTGGAAAGGTGGTTATTTAGGATAAAAGAGGGGAAATGAGAGGGTGATTGAGGTGGTGGAGGATGCCTTAGGTTGAGAAGGTTGGAATGGTGGTGGTGGTGCAGCCAAAGGGGCGGCGTAGGTGGCGGTGGGTGTGGTGGCCGAAGGTGGTGGAGAGGGAGGAAGGAAGAAGGAGAGGGAGGGAGGGGAAAAGGAATGTAGGGGGAGGTAGAGGAGGTTCTACTAGTGGTTTTTGGGGGGTAGGGGGAGTGATGGTTGCGGTAGGAATGGCGGCGGACGGTGACACAAAGGGCGGTGGTGGATGAGAAGGGGTTGATCGAGGAGCTAACTTTGCACGGCCAAGGCGGATCGTGCAGGGAGAATCGAGGGTGGTGGGTGGTGTAGTTTGGTGGAGGATGATGCTAAGAGTGTTTTGAGAGGTGGTTCGGGCAATGGCGATGGGGTGAACGTCTGAACAAATGGCGATGCAACAAAGGGAGGAAATTCTGGGCAGTGAAAAAAGATCAAATGGGAGGGCGGTTGAAGGGTATTTATAGGCCATGGAAGGAGAAAACGACGGAGGAGGAAGAGGGGAAGAGAATAGCACGTGTGGTAGGTCGCCGACCGACGGCGCACAACCAATACAGGCTTGCAAAGTTGCATGTCCTGTTAGCTTGGGGAAGGATAAAGGAAGGGGGAGAGGGGCACGCGTGAGGAGAGAGAGAGAGAGGTCGATTGGGTCGAGAAAGGAGAGGGATCAACATAGAAGAGAGGGGAGGTGGCAGGCCGACGTGCGGTGTTGCAAAGGCTGTGTGCCTACATGGGGAAGAGTGGGGAAGATGAGGGGTTGGGGAAGAAGGAGGGTCAGGGAAGAAGGAAGAAGAAAGGGGTGGACTGGCCAGCCTAGGGAAACAGAAAGAAAGAAAAAGAAAGGGAGTTGGACCGGCGACTGGCGAGGGAAAAAGAAAGAAGGAAAGAAAGGCAGGCCTTAGGCCGTGCAGGGGAAGGGAAGAGAGGGAGGGAGGTTTGGGCCGTAGGGGTAGGCTGCCCTAAATTGGGGGAGGAAGGGAAAAAGAAAAGGAGAGGAATGAAAGAAAAAAGAAAAAGAAGGGGAAAAAGAAAAAGAGAAAAAAAGGAAAAAAGGAAAAATAGATGGGTTGGGATATTTGGAACATTTTGGTAGTTTTAAATATTTAAAATAATAATATTTTCATAAAATAATAATTAAATTTTCTTTTTAGATTAATTTAGGATATTTTAAAGGCTTTTTATTAATTATATTTTAATTAGCAAAACACCATAATTTCTCCTAATTAAATTATTTATTATTTTTTCTCTTGATTTTGCCTTAATTACTTCCTCTTATTTTAAATAAAATAATTCATTTAACTAATTTCCTAATAAATCTTTATTTTTCCATAATTCCCTAAATTAGAATTTTGGGGTATTTCATGCAGCTATAAGAAGAATGATGGAGAATCATTAAATCTACAATTTTAATGTAATGTTTGGTAGATGTGTACCTTATGTTTTCGTTCTTCTATTATAATATTTATCCTTATCTATTGTAATGTTTGGTAGACGTGCGCATTAGAGAATCAACGACTCTTGAATGCCTAAGGTATTTTGTTTGGGTTGTGAATGAATTATTTACTTTCCAATATTTAAGAAGACCTAATGCTGATGATGTTCAACGCTTACTTGAAATAGGTAAAAGACGCGGCTTTTAAGGTATGATGGGAAGTATTGATTGCATGCATTGGGAGTGGAAAAATTGTCCCGTTACATGAAAATGTTAGTTTTGTTGTAGTGACCATGGTATCCCGACAATCATGCTAGAAGCCATCGCATCTGAAGATCTTAAGATATGACATACATTTTTTGGATGTTTTGGATCAAATAATAATCTTAATATTCTTGCTCGCTCACCGGTATTCAATAACATTTATGAAGGACAGGCACCAGAGGCTCATTATATGTTCAATGACACATAATATCATTTTAGATATTATCTAGCAGATGACATATATCTAGACTGGCCAATATTCGTTAAAATCATACCACTTCCTAAAAGACCAAAGAGAAAGTTATTTGCAGAGCATCATAAATCTGCTAGAAAAGATGTTGAGCATGCATTTTGAGTGTTACAAGGATATTTTGCAATTGTCTGCGACCCATCACGCGTTTGATACATGGTGGCAATAAAGCAGATAATGTCTGCATGCTTCATATTACATAACATGATTGTTGAGGATGAAAGATATACATATTTAGGTAATTTTTCTCCCAATCTTTTCGACTATAATGATAATATGGGCCACCTCCTATGATTATTCATAGTCCTATAATAGACATAGATTCATACCTTCAAAGTATTGCTCAAGTTACCAATCATGCTTCAACCCGCCAACTTAAAGCTTACTTGGTAGAAGAAATATGATAATTTGAATATGATAAATAATTTATGCTCGTATTGATTCTCTATGTTCTAATATTTCCGTATGTTGTATTAATTATTATTTTTGTAATGTTATCATATTTGTATTTTCATTGTAATATTTTCATAAGGTTATTTAAATTGTATTTTTATTTTTATTTATTTTGTAATATTATTTTAATCCTTAATTCCATTTTTATATTTTCGTAATATTATTGTATTTGTATTTTCATTGTAATATTTTTATTAATTATATTGTAAATGTATTTCCGTTGTAATATTTTTATTAATTATTATCATTTTAGTAGAAAAACTATAATAGGTTATTTTAAAATTAATTAAAATTAAATAGTAATTTAAAATATTGAATTTAAAATTATTGTAGTAGAAAAACTATTAATTATTATATATAGATTAATATAAATTAAAAGATAAATAATATAAAATATAAATGATTGATGATGTGATTGATAAAAGTAATTGGGTATTGTAAATTTGAGGTTGGTGATAGTAAAGTATTGAATTAAATTTGAGATAAATTGATAAAAGTAGGAAAGAAGAGAAATAAAATGATTAGATAATACGATTGAGGCATCAAATTTGAGGAGAACATTACAGATATTCTAAGCATATATATAATTTTTTTTGTTCCTAAATAAATAAAAATATTTATTTGTATTATTTTAGATTTTATTTTCATTCAAATTAGTCCATCTAAAATAAATTTTATTTTATTTTTTTATCCTTAATTTAAGGACTAATATGAATAAAAGGAATATAGAGGCATTAAAATAAGTATTTTTTTTTATTCAGGAGCCATTTTAAGAAAATGCATTCTTGGAGAATAAAAAACAATAAATGGTATCCAAGCATGATGAGAAACCCTCACGTGTGTGATGACTCAAGACTGCTTTAAGTACTGCATATAGAATAGGCAACAAAGAGAAGAGAACAACTATTCCAACAATAGTCGTCTATTTCAGGACGTATTGGATGTTTTCCATTGATCAACTCCAAGTGTAAAAACATGTAGGAATGCAGGAATCTTATGATACCTTCAACTCATAGCCCATTTAGAAAACTCTCAGTCGTTCCACATCTTCCTCCATCTGCTGGGGAGTAGGTGGCAGCTCAGCCTACACTTACTTCGAGGAGATTTGAGTCATATCTCTGTTCACACATAAAAGTAACTGTGATCAGAGAGAGAAACTAAGGCAAAAAGGGCTTCCCAATGGCATATATGGCCATGCTCATTGTGATATCTTATGTTTGCTTATTCAATGTGATATACGGAGCTATTTGAATAAAAAATGTAAATAATTGATCCAATTTTTTTACAAATTAAATATTTAATTTAATTAATTAAAGTTAAATAAATTAAATACTTGATTCGACAAATATAAATAATATTTTATTTTAAAAAATATTTATATTTATTTTTTATTTTATATATAACTATCTATAAATAAATTTAGATGTGTGTGTATATATAATTTTTACTTATTAGTATTTGGACTAAAATTTAATTTAATTGAAATTATATTTTTGATATAATATCTTTTTAGATTTGATAGAATTTAATTAAATCTTGTAATATATCAGCTTGAATTTTAATCTTAATATCGGATATTTATTAAGTGGATCGAATATTTGCTTAATAGGTTGGATAATATTAAATATATTTATGATTTAGTAATCTTTTAAATATCTAATCCAAAAATTTCAATATCTAAAATTTTAAATCAAATATCAAATATTACTTTTAAATACCTAAAATCTTAAATATTAAATAATAAAATATCAAATATGTAAACCGGCAACTTTACCGATAGATACATAAGAATGAGTCCGACACGTTTTTTTTCCTCCCTTTTCATTTTGTTAGTCGTAGGACCCATCTGGAGGACATGACTAATCGATTTGTACCAAATTAATTATTGCGTAACGCCATCTTTAGTACTTTCCCATCCCAGCATCTTAAATTAACGGAGAGCTCTGTTCAGTGTTCACTGCCCAGAACCATTGCCGGAGAGAAATACATTGTTTCAAAGCGAATATACCCCGAATGTCCAAATCCGCTAAGCGCGTATTTCTTTCAAGTCACACGTGTGATGTGCGAGAAGGCAACATCTCTACATCTAAAGAAGAACAAGCGACTAGCGAGGCCTCCAGAACCTAATAATCTCGTCAAATTATGGGGTTGCACACAGGTACGTACGAAGCAAGTCATCATGTCATCGTTCTCTGATATATATATATATATATATATATATATATATATATATATATATATCAAGCAAAGAGATTTTCTAAGAAGATTTTGATGGGGAAAAAAAAAGAAAAGAAAAGAAATTGTAATGTTATTCTATCTGGGTTTTATAGTTATCAGATAATATATTTTTAGATCTTATAACAACTAGGTAAAAGTACAATTCTAAGATACCGATGCAATAATAATTACGTTATAGCAACTTAATTGTAGTTTGTTGTCATTTATCTGTATGGGGTGGTCACGGTCCATGGATGAGGCTGTTACAGCACGCATGTTTTGATGGTAGTAATTTCAATTTTAATTTCTTAATAAAATTAAAATATAAATATTTATAATTTTATTTTATATATTTTAAAAATATTCATATTTTCATAAAAATAAAGTTTAGATGTTTATATATTTATAATAAAAGAATAAAAATTCTTATACATTTATAAAAATAAATTTAAAATATTTATGGTTTTTAGTATAATGTTTTTGTCCTTGTGGCACATAAGGTAATCATTAGTTCATTACATTAGTCCAAGTTACCTTTAGTAACGAGAATGAAAGATCATCCAGATTTCAAATTCTCAATTTAACAGACAGTTTGATTTCCGATGCATTTCTTTGTGATAAGAGAATTAAAGAGTGAATAACATATCGATAATAGTACTCCATAACAAATTTGGTTAGAGAATATTGCGTCATAAACAATTATCAAGCTTTTTATTTTTTCTTCAAGTAATTCCTAAATAGTTGTAACCTAATTTTGACTTTCGTCAAATAATATGGGTGGTGGTCTGGTCTCCACAAGGTAATGATTTATTTATTTATTTACTAACATTGGCCTTTATAACACAACAAAATAATATAATCCTAAGAGCAGAGAGATGGTGGAGGCCGAGAATATTGCATATCCATTTCCAATGATTAACTTTGTTAAGGGGTAAGAGTACCAGAACCCCATTTCATGCCAATTACAACCGCGCCCAAATACCCATCATAGCACAACTAAAAAAACTAACACAGTAGCATTTACTTACTTCCTGCCCACTTAAATAAAAAAAAAACACGGGAAACAAAAAAGAAGAAAAGAACAAAAATACGCAAGAAAGACGACATATATATAGTCTTAATACCATCCAGGACAAATGTGTTATTATATACCCGACTTCATCCTTCATGACTCACAACTAATTAATTTGCTCCGGATATAATGGGATCTGATCTATTCCAGCCAACTGTAATCTTACCTCTGCTTCACCCTGCCTGTACCAAAAAGCTCACAGCCCTGTGGATCCGTGACACACCCCCCAAAAACCTCATGAGAAGAATTTGCCCCTGTTTTTGCCAGATTTGAACGCACCAAACCCATTGCTTGAGTGGTTGCCTGCCTGATGCCCGTTGCTCGAGTGGTTGCCCGCCTCATGCCCGTTGCTCCAGTGGTTGCCTGCCTGATGCCCGTTGCTCCAGTGGTTGCCTGCCACCATATAACCACTGCTACCGCCTGAATCACCTTCTCCTCCCAGGTTATAGTTGAACGAACCAGCCAGGCGACTGCTCCCGCCACCGCCCTTACTACTTTCCCTGCAGCTTGGTTTAGTAGTGACTTCTTCCTCATTTGGAACTATGAATTTCTCACAGTCCTTGACACCAATTTTACTGAATGCTTCCACGAGGGACTTGATATAATTAGGCAGATTCATCTTCATATTTTGGGAGCATCCGTTACTCTTCATGTCAACGGAGCCTACGTTCTTGTCCGTGCTGTCACCATCTTCGACTACACCTTCAAGGTGACCAACTTTTGCACCACCCAGATACGCTTTACATGCACTTAGTATATCATGAGCGTGCTTGAAAAAATGGCCAAATACAAAGTCCTCAAAATGCTGCACCAAATAATTCAAACCAGATCATTCAGACATCGAGATCTTCAAACAGCCCCCCCCCCTCTCTCTCTACATATATATTCTCCGACTCAAATTCAACATAATCAACGTACATTTAATAACAATACGTTACTAGAGCCACAGTTAATAGCCACAACGCCATTTAAATTCTGAATAGTCATGTAAAGATCAGAAGTTCAACAATAATAGTGAGTTAGTGACAGATAATTCGGAACCCTACCCCAACCACTCTTTTTGGCATAATGGTTTCAGCACGCATTATGCCGTCATCAAGCACGGATCATCCTGCAAAAACATCAATCACGGTGCTCATTGCAAAGAAAATGGGGTCTAAAGAGCATAAGTAGTACCATCGGAGGCTTCCTCATTGAATAGAGCATTGTCTTTAGAGATAGGAGTAAAGTGTTCTCATTGTACTCCTCAGATCTCTTGTCACCCTCAACAGTGCCCATTGTACCTTGATACCCAGGCTCGTTAAAATATGGCTTCTCATTCAAGATCAGCCCCTGTATAGACACCAAAACTTGCAGCATCGTAGAGAACCCAGGCCTCCACTTCTGGTTAGCATCACCACTCCAAGTGTTGAGAAGGCTCAGGCACACTTTTCCACAATTATAAAGGTTTGGATTGAGTCGAAGCCCACCAGAGTGGTAATACACATGCTGTGGAAATCGTCCAGACATCAGAAAATGTAACACAGCAGATTTTATTCTAATTAAGAGCACGCAGAAACATCTGTACAGAAAAAAAAATGCTTACTGGTGGTACACTCGGGTAGCTGGTCGGGAAAAATATATCAAAGAAGAAGATGCCGTCATGATACGGAGTACCATCCGCCCCCATTATAACAGCCCTCATGAGATCCATTCTTGTTTCATACACCCGAACAAATATTGTATCTGTTGGTATGATAACCACAAGTAAATAAAAGAAAAAAAATTAAAAATTAAAAAATCAGTGCTGTGCCAAAGCTACAAAAGACTCAAGAGAGTATAAATTATAATACATTTACTGAAATCAAAAGCCATTTTCCAGTAAGATTAAACACACCAATAAAGCCTATTACCAACGAGAACTCAATACTGATAGAATTCCAGGATATGCCAGGACCATAGATAGGACAAAATTGAAGTATGGTCGATACTGTTGCAAGCTATCATTATTTCCATTTTAATCAATAGGCATCAAGTAAAGTTTCAATAAAACAACAAATAAAGAGGTACTCTCTCCAAATCACCCCATATCACACATATCCACATACGTGATACTTCAACGTTATCCATCCAAGGATTCTAACCAAAAGCTGACAATGGAGCAGAAGATTATGAGAATTTACCTGGCAAATCCTTCTCCAGGATTCTCCACTCTTCCTGTATTTTCTTTACCCAGTTCTTGGATGGCTGTTGCAACACAGACAGACAAATAATTCAAGCACTACTACCGAGAACACACTAAACCTAAGACAAGAACAACTACACACTAAGAACTGCTCTCACCTGTCTTGACATATCCTTCTTGTTAGAATAGTGATGGTCGGAATGATCAAGCACAGTGTCAAACTTCTTAAATAGCTCTAGCCTCCTTAAGATAGGGCTTTCAGTTATATCTCCTATCATACTTGGTAGCAAATTTGAAGGGACTGTGATTTCAGCTGCAATTCCTTCTTCAAGTCGAACAGAGGGATTCACCAAATACGGCATATAATTTGAAGTATTTGGAACCGGGACACCAGTTTTGCTGGAATAACCCGATGGGAATTTTTTTAGGTCGCCTCCAACAATACGCTTGGAGCTTGGGAAACTAGGACTTACATGAAACATGTCAGTCATTTCAGCTCCAATGGGGTCAGGCATTGAGGTCAATAATGGCGCTGGGGGAAACTGTCCGTCAAAAAAAGGAGATGGAAGCCACGGTGGAACGGATGTGTCTTGCCCAAAGGGGAACATGCCACCAGGTTGTGCATGGAAGCCAGGTGACCAAGGGTAATGTGAAGGTCCCTTATTACCAGTAATTTTTTGTTTCACTGGTTTAGGGAATAGAGAAGGTTCATCCTGGTTCCAGTGCTTGGGCTGACTGATATTGGATATAGCATCATCAGTGAGCGATAGGACATTTGTATTTGAGCTGCTAGAAGAAACAGTCTGCATCTTACTTCCTGAAGAGCTCGGCCACCAAGGCACAGCTGCCTCTACTCCTGGGGGAATATCTAAACTATCAAAATGAGCTTGCAACATTGCACACTCATCATCATACCATACATCGTCAGAAGCCATGTCTCCATAATAATCGTCAGGAAGAGCTATGTCAGAACTGATATCCTCCTGTCCACCAGTTATAGCTTTCTGGAGGGCAAACGAAAGTATAGAAGGTGAAATTTATATAGCATTGATACCCACCTAAAACATGTGATGCTGTATTACAAAATCTAATCTAGTGTTAATTGAAACTATATCCTTTCAGTTACCTTCCCTTTGACACACTTCTCCTCCAAGATTATAACATCATCAGAATCATCATCGTCATCATCTATATTAATTATCTCTTGAAGTAAATCCTGCATCAAATGATAACACCAACATCATGATGGTGGAATTACAAGTCAATTCTCACTTGGAATACAATATGAATCAAAAGATTAAAAAATAATCAACTCAACGTTCAAATTGAAGTCATCCTAACAATAATGCAAGTTAGTATAGATAAAAGGGCTAAAAGACAACTCAGAATAATATTGGAGCTTTGATAGCACCAAATTTGCAGCTTCATCAAGAGATAGCTGCACATGATAGTAGCCTCAATACATTTTCAAGTAACCGAAGTATCATATGTCAGAGAATTCTGTCCAGTGTCCACCACATACATACCCAGTCCACTCAAAGGTCAACACACCTTGCTATTCATCCAAATTAATGTCCCTCCACCAAAAATTCAAATGTTGAATGGCAAACAAACTGAAAGAACTCAGATAGTTAGCAGGAATACAGTGGATTGATAGAAAAGAAGCAGTAAGGCAGGTAATGATTTTTACTATAAGTCAGCTACAGGTGGTATCCAAAAAGCTTCAAGAACATATAATCCATCTTGCTGCAAAATGACAAATTCATAATAAAGATTCTATTCCAGGCAGAAGAAGGGGCTACAATACATTGACATTTTACAAAATTTCCAACAGAATCAAATTGCAAAGGAAATTTAGAATATACACTCCTTGAAAAGCCATTTCACCCAGACGTCTTTTCTGTAAGAGATAGATCTCCTACCTAGACTGCCTCAACCAAAAAGCTGCTTATAGAAGAACCTCCACTTCTTTTCTCAGTGACTTATATTACCCAAATTTTCCATGAGTATTTCTGTTCTTCCGATAGAAGCATTCACTGAAGCGCTTAGTAGATGTGCTGCCAAAAGGCAGATAACACACACACACACACACACAAAAAAGAAGAAGAAGAAGAAGAAGACAGATTTCATCTAACCCTACACAATATATATCCAGATTCCATAGGTGGCATCAGATGCTTCTACGGAAACTAATAATTGGCAATTGGAAGGGGAAATCAGTAGAAAGCACTTCATAGCGCAATAAAAGAAAATCAATCGATTCAACTAGATAAAACTTTCAAATTGTACAACAGAAACCCAAATTTCACAGCATGCACTATGGGAAATGAAACTTGGGCAACTAACTCCAGCCCTGCACGTTCAGCGGCACCATATTCATCATTAAAATTTCAGAATCTATCGAGGATCAGTTCAAGATCACTTTCACCTAGGCAGGGAAAATATCAAAGTTGCATAGGACTGTAATGCGACAAATCACACACCACTTGTTCGCTTCACAACTCCAACAACACCGTCATAATTCATAACCGTGATCGACTGCCGAATAAATGCACCCCCCATGTTAATTGTTATTAAAAAAAAAAGAAGGTGTCAACCCATAATTTACGTAGGACATCAATCAGAACCCAATAAAATTACTGCTTCAACACTAAAATTGAAAAAGAAAACGGAAAAATCCCCCAATCGTAAAGGGGAAAACCGGAAAAGAGGATAAAATTTAACCTCTTTCTGCTCCATCGACTTTGGTGATTTCGCAGAAGGCGGTTGGTCAACCTGAAGGACTTCTTGGTCCATAAATGATGAACTTCCACTAGCCCCTGAAAACACTCGTTTCCTAGACCAAAATTAAAGGGAAAATAAGGGTTTCACCCAAAATCAGGATAATCAAAGATCAAAATAAAGAAACCGACAAATATAGAAGCGGAATAGAGTTACTTTGAATGGTGCGGTGTGCAACTCGCCGACGGCGATGGTTCCATCGACGGCGAAATCTTGCTTAACCTTTGGCAAACAAAGAAAACACACGACGGAGAGCTAATCGATAGGGAAGAGGAGAGCAACAGTTTCTTAAGCGAAAGAAAACACGAGGAGAGATAGTGGTTACCCGGTTTTGGCACCCTATCTAATTGTTGTTGATTAATAGGCAATCGCCATAGCTCCGTTCATAAAGAAGAGTTGAAGCGACGAGGCCGGGAGTTGTACTTGTATCTATAAGTAAATGATAGACTAATAGGAGTAGTTTGTTACTGCTTTCTCACCTTTATTTTATTTTTACTTAACACAATGGGATTGGTACCCCGTACCCGTACCCCTCTTTGGAGTCATTTTTTTTATTATTCCACAGATTATCCATCCAACCCAATTTATTTCCTGAAAGAATCAACTAATTTGATTAGTGAAGTGACAAAAATTGAGGCAACGTGGGTTTTGGTGTGTGCCGTCGATGTAGAGCGTGAGTCAGAGAACGAACGGCATGGATCTTCACAGAAGTCATTGTATTGATAACCCCATAAAAAGTGAAAAATGCTATCTATCGAAACTTAAAATTCAAATTAAAAATTAAATTTATTTAAAAATTACTCTGTAAGTGTATTAAATTTATTTTTCTTAATAATAATATAAAATAAAATAAATTGTGACACAAAAAGGTAAAAAAATTATAATAATAATAATAATAGCAATAAAAATAATGATGATAATAGAAATAACATAAATAATAAATTTATCAACTTTTTATGCCATTATTTTTTATTTGGTATTATTATTATTTTTTATTAATTAATTATCAATGAAAAAATAAAATTAATGTATTATATACATATATATATATATATATATATATATATATATATAGGCTCTTGTCGATAAATTTGATTTTTAGTTTGGTTTTTATGTCTGAGCCTCCGAGGGAATAGTATTACTGTTAAAAAGTCTTATGGTGGGACCTGCAATTCATGGTTGCCACGTGGGAGTTAAATGACAGGAAAAAGCTCACTCTGCTGCGTCGAACTCCTTTCCCAAGGCGTGCGCAGCAAGCCAATAATGCGTTAGATAATGATTCAGGTTTTTCTTAGAGGAGTAAAACCTCCACAAATCAATTGAAATGGTCCAGGGGGCGATCTCCCAATCGGAGTCCGTCCATTTTACAATTACGTGTCTATAATATTTTTATTTTTTACACTATAAATTATTTATCAATTTTTAGTAAATAATTATTATTTTATTTTTTTAATTTATTTTTTCTATCTTATTAATATATTTTATAATAATACCACAACATTATATTAGGGATAACAATGAGTCTCGAATCTAGCACAGACCCGCTAGACTTGCCTTATTTTTAGTGGATATGGGTCCATAATTTTTGGACTTGACGGATCTGGATTCATATGTATCTTAATGGGTCTGGGTCTATTAATTCTACACTCATACCCAACCCGTCAGACCCATTTAGTATATATATGTGTGTGTGTATATATATATACATATATAAATACTACTAATATTATGTTTGTTGTTAATGTCGTAATCTTATTTAAACTTTTTATTCATTTTTTTAATTTTATTTTTGTATATTTACTTTATAAGCAATATGTACAATATTGTATTCTAAAAGTATTAAAATATCATTTGAAAAGTTAATGTAACTATTTTAATATATTTATTTTTTAACTTGGAGGATTTTTTTAACAAAAAATACATATTGAGTTATATAAAATATAAATATATTTGTATTTACATAAATTATTAATTATTTTTTTTAAAAATAGCCGGACCTATTTATGACATGTTTACCCGCTAGACCCGATGGATCTGTGTCTGAACTTTTGAGACCCAACAGGTCTTGGTCAGGTCTAAGTTTAGGTAATATAAATGAGTCCCGATCTCCGTCTTGCTGGACCCGACCTACACCCTACCCATTGTCATTCCTACACTAGATACTGAGGCTACATGAGAACACTTACTTCTAAATCAATGGTTGTTATAACAAAAAAAAAACTATCAAAAAACCTTTTTTTGCAAAAGCTTATACATAAGCTAATAGGTTATTAAAACCACACTTGGTACGAGTCTAACTACCATACCAATCTCATACCAAATATAAAGTTAAAATATTTAAACTTTAAACAACAATAAAAAGAGAATATGAGAAATCATAAATAAAATAAAAACAATAAGAGTTTAAGACATAAACTCTAGATACATAAGCAATTAAAATACAAAAACAAAGGGATATATTGGATTAAGAATCCAAAGAAAGGTATCCGGGTGTAGCCGTAGCCGGCACGCAATTTAAACCCTCTTGTTGTTAATTGTAGCACTGGTAAATAGGGTATCGTTCTAGACCAAGGATTGAGAGGGCTTGCCTCTATTTTAACTAGCTTTAAAATAAAAAAAAAATAAAAACACTAAATAATGAAAAATAAATAATTAAGAAAATACTAATGGGGGTTATAAAAATAAAAATAATTAAATAATTAAAAGGAATAAATAAAATAAAATAAAATAATAATAAAAATAATGGAAAACCGCAGATGTGAAAAATATGCTAGGGAAATAAAAATCCACCACTAGATTAGGTCGAAATATAATATTAATTTCTGAGTCATCTTTTAATCATGAGAATGAGATCGACCAAGTTGTACACCAAAAGTAGGTCCATACACCTTTTATTACTTCTCTTAATTAATTAATACGACAAAGCGCCAATATTAACCCTATTAAATACTAGCAGTATAGCAGCAACAAATGGCTCCTATATTTAACTAGATTTAATGCATTAAGTATAATTGGAAGGCTGTCAATCTAAGTACCCAAACTAGTACACAAAGCATGTCTAGCTGCATTTTCTTTCCTTAACCCACACGTATCTAAACATTTTACTACTTCGATTAGAATCACAAAACTATTAGGTAAATTATTATCTAACCTACATACTGTCACTTATGAAGAAACCAGAACAAGGCATGCACCAAATAAATTATACTTGACAGAATTATATATATAAACGATAGCAATTAAAATAGAGTCAAGAAAAAATCTCACGAAACAAAGAAAATAAAATTATATCTCAAACCCTAATCTAGGGTTTCAATTTATTCCCTAATAATAAATAATCAACCAGCCATAATTATAGAATTAATTACACATAAATATATATCTAAAATATAAATTAAAATAAGAGAAAGAAATAACCGTAATTAATTTTAAATAAAAGAGCAATAATACATTCAGATAAAAATTAATTTTATCTGAAATAAATTCTACCGGTATCAAATTTCCTCTAATTTTCTTCCTTCTCGGTCATGGATTTCCTTGCAATATTCTTTTACTTTTTTTCTTTCTTGTCCCTAATAATTATGGCTGCTACGTTCTGTGCTGCGCTGTGCTGCCGCGCGTCGCCCTTTGTCGTCCTTCGTCGTCCAAGCCTCTGAAGGCTCGTTCCTCTCACTCTACGGCTTTTTGTTGTGTCTCGTACTGCCGTTGTGCGGCTTCTTTTCCTCGGCCGCTACCCCTCTTCTTTTATTCTTTGCGTTGCGTGCCCTTTCCATGTCAGCTCTGCTGCGGCTAACTCTCTTTTTTTTGCTCCGCTCCTCACAGCTCTCTCTCTCGTCCGTGCCACGTCAGCCTTGCTGACTTTTTCTTCTGCCGTCATTCGAGGTCTTGTTTGGCTTCGTTAGGCTTTACGCGTCGTTCCTTGGCCTTTGGGCCTTCGGCCTTTGGTCATTGGTCCAAACTTCGAACTCCTTTTTTCTTTCTTATTTAAAAACAAAACCTGCAAAATAAAATTAAATAAATATTAATAAATAATATTATACTCTAAAATTACTTAATTTATATCATTTTAGCTTAAATAATAACATTTGTGCAATTATTACTACTTAAGCATGAAATCATAATTATTCACCTATATTAGTTAAATAAAATACTAAAAACTAAGATTATAAGGGTATAAAATGTGTCAAAATATGAACTTATCACACCCCCACACTTAGCTTCTTGCTTGTCCTCAAGCAAGTTATTACTCTAAACAAATAAAATTAAAATAACTAGCCACTTTCATAGGTCTCACGATTGCACTTAGCCTGTGTAACAAGCCCTTTAAACCCTTAGATCACCCATCAAGGACGAGTAAGGTCTCATGAAGGTTTCACAGATGATATACTCACAAAATCACACACAAATGAAAAAGATAAATAATCAAACCTAACACCCTTAACCATTTTTTCTTCTCATAATCTTTTACTTTCAAACATCAAGATTAGCAATCAATCAAGATTCACCATTGGGAGATTTAAAGGATCAATTTCAAAATATGGTTCACACGTAAACATGAAAGGTATGAACATATCAATATTATGGATGAAGATCTACTACGCCTTAGTCACATCAAGATTCATCCTTACTATAGATACCCTCTATTTTTTTCTTCTTAGATTCATGGCTACAAATATATAGAAACACTCATGTATGTGAGATAAGATCATAAAGATAACAAACAACTCACATATATAAACAAAGAAGGCTCATGATTTTGTGGATAAAACCTCATGAAAGATATCAAATACTTGCCAAATGGACTGAACCATATGCTTAACTCTTGTGAATAATCTCCATCAGATCAAAGGTTGCTTATCTTGAGAATCAAATAAGACTTACTTATTGGTTGTGGCGAGGTTTAAGGTAAAGAAGGGTATAGAGTATTTTAGGAGTGTGGTGTTAAAAAGGTCAAGAGCTAGTGGAATCTAATAATTAGATGAAATATAAGCATAACTCCACATCAATGATTAATGATACACCTCTCCACCTTCACAATAAAATGTAACATGAATAGAACTTTCTCAACATCATCTCCACAACTCCCTCTCTTCCTTATATCCTAACATTTTTTTTCTTTTTTCTTTTTTTTTTATTTTCAATTTTTTTCATTTATTTTTTTCAGTATTTTTTTTTATTTTTTTCTCAACCAAACATAACCAATCCCCTTTCTTAGCATAAATACATATATTTCTTTCACATACACACATACACAACCACTCTTTATATTGGTGTGACCTTAGCCGGCACGCAATTTAAACCCTCTTTTTGTCAATTGTAGCACTAGTAAATAGGGCATCGTTCTAGGCCGGGGATTGAGAGGGCCCACCTCTGTCTAACTAGCTTAAAAATAATTAAAACTAAAAATAAAAATAAAAATCCTAAATAACAAAGAATAAATGAATAAGAAAAATACTAATGTGGGTTGTAAAAATAATAATAAAATAATACAATAAACTAATAATGAAAATAATGGGAAACGATGAGAAATAATGGGACCCGCCGATATGAGAAATATGTTAGGGAAATAAAAATCCACCACTAGATTAGGTTGTAATATAATATTTATTTCTAAGTCATCCTTTAATCATGAGAAGGAGATCGATCAAGTTGCACACTAAAAGCAGGTCTATACACCGTATATTACTTCCCTTAATTAATTAATACGACAAAGCGCCAATATTAACCCTATTAAATACTAGCAGTATAGCAGCAACAAGCGGCTCCTATATTTAACTAGATTTAATGCATTAAGTGTAAGTGGAAGGCTGTCAATCTAAGCACCCATACTAGTACAAAAAGCATGTCTAGCTGTATTTCCTTTCCTTGACCCACACGTATCGAAACGTTTTACCACTTCGGTTAGAATCACAAAATGATTAGGTGAATTGTTATCTAACCTAGCTGCAATTTATACATATAAATTCTAGTATATTTAGATGGCCACCTAGCAAGCAATTAATCCTACATACTGTCACTTATGAGGTACCAGAACAAGGCATGCACCAAATAAACTATACTTGACAGAATTATACATATAAACGATATCAATTAATATAGAGTCAAGAAACAATATCACGAAACAAAGAAAATAAAATTATAAGTCAAACCATAGTCTAGGGTTTCAATTCATTCCCTAACAATAAATAATCAGCCAGCCATAATTAAAGAATTAATTACACAGAAATATATATCTAAAATATAAATTAAAAATAAGAGAAAGAAATAACCGGAATTAATTTTGGATAAAAGATCAAGAATTTATTCAGATAAAAATTAATTTTATCTGAAATAAATTCTACCGGTATTAAATTCTTCCTCAAAATTTTCTTCCTTATTTCGGCGCTTGAATTTCCGTGCAATTCTTTCTTTTTCTTTTTCTTTTTTTTTCGTCGCTGGCGGCGAAGGAGGCTTTGACCTAGACCTGTGCGGCTTCCTCGAAGTTCGTGCTCTCCCAAGCTTGTAAAGGCTCTCGCGTCTCTCGCCTGAGTCTCCTCTCTGTTCTCTATTTTTCTCTAGCCTATAAAGGCTCTCCTCTGACACGCTCTGTTCTTTGCCTAACGGCAGAGACCGCCTCTCGCCTGCCTTCTACTCTCTGCGGCTCTGCCGCCTTTCGACGTCCCTTCCCTCTCTCTGAAGGCCGTGCGACTATTTCTATTTATTGACGTTTGTGCGGCCACGTCAGCCCTTGCGACTGACTCTTCTTTCTCTTGTGCTCCGTTTGGTTTCGTTGTTCCAAGCCTTTGGGCCTTCGGCCTTCGGCCGTTGGTCCAAAGGTCTTATCTTTTTTTTCTTCTTTTACTTAAAAATAAAACCTGTAAAATAAAATTCAATAAATATTAATAAATAATATTTTACTCTAAATTTACTTAATTTATATCATTTTAGCTCAAATAATAATATTTATGTAAATTTTACCACTTAAGCATAAAACAATAATTATTCCCCTATATTAGTTAAATAAAATACCAAAAACTAAGATTATAAGGGTATAAAATGTGTCAAAATATGAACTCATCATATATCCATAACGATTTGATTTCCTTCCACTAGCTTTAAGCAAAGGTAAGGCCATTAAGGCCCGAAGGTTATTTAATGTGGGTAATGAAGAAAATATATGTTCCTTGTATAGGCTCGAAGGGTTTCTATGGGGCGCATATCATGCATACACAAATTAGGTTAAGCTATCTGGTCATTATCATTTTCTCAATTAGAGCATGTTTTGATAATAAGTTTCGACTAGCAAAAGAGTAAGTTCTAGTAATCTCTATAGTCCATTACAAGAGTTATGGCAAATAATTTGATCAAAGCAATTAAACATATATGAGGTTTACAAAGAAGAATTTTTGAAGCCAAGAAAAAAATAGATGATTTTGTGTAAATTCGCCTAGAGAAAGAAGGTACATATGGTTTAAAAGCTGATTGAGGAATGTGATGAATCTCAACATGCCTTGTCGGTGATTAGACAATCATACATATTCTTTCTCCATTCAAATCTAAACACGTAGATATGTGTTCCCTATGTCGAAATTAACACAAAAAATCTCCACTTGCTTTATCTCAATGTCATGATCCTCTTTTCATTAAATTTCAAAGATATATTCCTCATTGACTAATTAAGGGTTCCTACAACTCTAAAAATACTAAACACTCTAAAAACTCTAAAAAAATTTTTTTCTCTTTTTTTTTTTATTGCGAAAACATAAAACACACACACCCCACACTTAAATCACACATTGTCCTCAATGTGTAAACAACTAGAGAAACATGTAATTTAAAGTATGGAGAAAACAAACTAAATAAATAATTAACTAGAAGATAGAAAACTCCCTTATGACATTGGGTTGCCTCCCAAGTAGTGCTTGTTTTTATGTCTTTAACCTGACATGATCTCGATTTTTCTCATTCAAGGTGGATACGTCCACTTCAGAGCTGCTTCACCAAATCCTTCCTCGTGATGTTCATCTTTATCCTGCAAGGAAGACAAAGATAAAATATTAGATTTAATGAAAGATTTGATCCAATAGGAACGTAACTTACCTAGCATGGAATTTAAGCTCGTGTGTAAAGAGATAATGTTTTGCCCAATGTCCATGTATCGTGATCTCTCTATCGAAGGAACATATTTTCCCATCTTAAAATCTTTAAACACATCCTTCCAACATAACCTCTCCTTTGGAGCATTACACTTCTTATTAAATGTATCCAAGGTGATTTGATTACTCTCTTCACTCTTAGATCCATACAACCTGCTAAAAGAGGGAAAACAAGGAGTGTGGTTATTATAAATAAAGTCAAAGTGGATCAAAGGTTTACCTTGTGTCTCATGGTTATCTCCAAGCAAAATTGGGGAATAAATGTTCAAAGATGGTCTATGGTAGATGAAAGTGATAGTCTTGTCATCCATATACTTCTTTTTGTTCACTTGATCCTCATTTTGATGAGGTTCTTCTTCTACTCTTACAAGCTCTTCTTCCACCTGATCTTTCTTTTCAATGTTCTCCATGGAAACCTCCTTAACTAGCTCATCCTTACATTCATATATCGCATCATCATACTCATAACTCTCACTTGAATTTGGAATTGAAGTACTAGAGAGCTCTTTTTGTGCTTGTAATTGATTCATCATATCAACCACATAACCCATTTGCTCCTCCAGCACTGACATCCTTTCGTTTTGTCTAATTTGACTTTTTATAAGTTGATTTTGTCCGTCTACCAACCGATTTTGACCATTTGTCAGTGCTTCAAAAAGATTATCCATTTTTTCTAAACTTGAGGGTTCTGAAACTGGAGAAGATTCTTGTTGAGGATATTGATAATGTTTTGAAACTTCATATTCGTGTGTGCAAGGGTCTTGATATGACACTTGATAATGATCATTCATCTTCCATCCAAAGTTGGAGTGATACCTCCCCTTTGAATAGCATGCGCTTGTATAGGGATCTTGTCCTTAGAAACCATTGAAAGATTGAGCATTAGGTTATGTCCATCCTCCTCCTCTCATAGCTTGTGAATGGTAAGCATATGGATTTCCTTGTGTATGACACACTCCGCCTGTATTAATAACTCCAATAGCAGTGGCTACCTGCGAAAGAAGTGTAGTGAGTTGGTTAAGTCTATCATTAAGATTACCTGAACTTAGTACGAGTCTAACTACCATACCAATCTCATACCAAATATAAAGTTAAAAGATTTAAACTTTAAACAACAATAAAAAGAGAATATGAGAAATCATAAATAAAATAAAAATAATAAGAGTTTAAGACATAAACTCTAGATGCATAAGCAATTAAAATACAAAAACAAAGGGATATATTGGATTAACAATCCAAAGAAAGGTATCCGGATGTAGCCGTAGCCGGCACGCAATTTAAACCCTCTTGTTGTCAATTGTAGCACTGGTAAATAGGATATCGTTCTAGACTAAGGATTGAGAGGGCTCGCCTCTATTTTAACTAGCTTTAAAATAAACAAAAATAAAAACACTAAATAATGAAAAATAAATAATTAAGAAAATACTAATGGGGGTTATAAAAATAAAAATAATAAAATATTTAAAAGGAATTAATAAAATAAAATAAACTAATAATAAAAATAATGAAAAACCACAGATGTGATAAATATACTAGGGAAATAAAAATCCACCACTAGATTAGGTCGAAATATAATATTAATTTCTAAGTAATCTTTTAATCATGAGAATGAGATCGACCAAGTTGTACACCAAAAGTAGGTCCATACACCTTTTATTACTTCCCTTAATTAATTAACACGACAAATCGCCAATATTAACCCTATTAAATACTAGCAGTATAGCAGCAACAAGCGGCTCCTATATTTAACTAGATTTAATGCATTAAGTATAATTGGAAGGCTTTCAATCTAAGTACCCAAGCTAGTACACAAAGCATGTCTAGCTGTATTTCCTTTCCTTAACCCACACGTATCTAAATGTTTTACCACTTCGGTTAGAATCGCAAAATTATTAGGTGAATTGTTATCTAACCTAGCTGCAATTTATATATATAAATTCTAGTATATTTAGATGGCCACCTAGCAGGTAAATAATCATACATACTGTCACTTATGAGGAAACCAGAACAAGGCATGCTTCAAATAAATTATACTTGATAGAATTATATATATAAATGATAGCAATTAAAATAGAGTCAAGAAACAATCTCACGAAATAAAGAAAATAAAATTGTATCTCAAACCCTAATCTAGGGTTTCAATTTATTCCCTAACAATAAATAATCAGCCAGCCATAATTATAGAATTAATTACACAGAAATATATATCTAAAATATAAATTAAAATAAGAGAAAAAAATAACCGGAATTCATTTTAAATAAAAGAGCAAGAATATATTCAGATAAAAATTAATTTTATCTGAAATAAATTCTACCGGTATCAAATTTCCTCTAATTTTCTTCCTTCTCGGTCGTGGATTTCCATGCAATATTCTTTTCCTTTTTTTTCTTTCTCGTCCCTAATAATTATGGCTGCTACGTTCCGTGTTGCGCTGTGCTACCGCGCGTCGCCCTTTGTCGTCCTTCGTCGTCTGAGCCTCTGAAGGCTCGTTCCTCTCACTCTGCGGCTTTTTGTTGTGTCTCGTACTACCGCTGTGTGGCTTCTTTTCCTCGGCCGCTACCCCTCTTTTTTTATTCTTTGCGTTGCGTGCCCTTTCCACGTCAGCTCTACTGCGGCCGACTCTCTTTTTTTTGCTCCGCTCCTCACGACTCTCTCTCCCGTCCGTGCCACGTCAGCCCTGCTGACTTTTTCTTCTGCCATAATTCGAGGTCTCATTTGGCTTCGTTAGGCTTTACTCGTCGTTCCCTGGCCTTTGGGCCTTCGGCCTTCGGTCCAAAAGTCAAAATCCTTTTTTTTTCTTTTATTTAAAAACAAAATCTGCAAAATAAAATTAAATAAATATTAATAAATAATATTATACTCTAAATTTACTTAATTTATATCGTTTTAGCTTAAATAATAACATTTGTGCAATTATTACCACTTAAGCATAAAATTATAATTATTCACCTATATTAGTTAAATAAAATACTAAAAACTAAGATTATAAGGGTATAAAATGTGTTAAAATATGAACTTATCATATCTATAATAACAACTATCAAATGGTATAAGAGAACTATAATTTTACACCAAAAAGCCTTAGTACATCTTTCGTCCACGGACATCATGTCAAAATCATCAATACAATCATCATAAACCTATGAATCGACAAAAGAGTCATTTGTTGATGGAACGTGTAGTAACTATACAAGATAGTCAATATAGTAATATATTGATTTGTATAATAATTTCAATAAACAACACATGATATATTAGATAAGGTCATGCATATGACATAAATAACATACAATCATACAATATATGAGAAATACTATACGTACAACCACAATCATGATATAAGGACAAGACATAACAAAAAACACATATTAGAATCTTTACTTAGTGACCATATAATTCTAATTTACTTATTCCTTTTGAGAATAGTAACCTCACTATTAATCTTAGCGGAGCTAACCACTATAATCCCATGAAAGGGAATAATACATTATTTAAGATAAAATACACTTGAACCCGCAATAGACACCTAATTACTATATATGCATACCATTACTTAGAGGTGGAAAATGGGTCCTGGGGGTTGGGTTTGGTTTGAGTTAAAATCAAGTTATTATGCAGTCAGGTTGGGTTCGGATCCAATTTGGATAATGGTGATTCGGGTTAGCTTTGTATTGGGTCGGGTTTGGATATAACCCATTGAGTTTCTTCGATTTTAGGTTCAATTCGAGTCTATAGAATTTAGACTGAGTTAGGTTTAGGTATGGTGAATTCAGGTTTACAGACTATGGGTTATATTAGGTTTGGGACAAGTTAATTTAATCTAGAATTTATATTGAAATTAATTATTATCAATTTAATTTGATTAATTGTGATTTATTATAATTATTATGATTATCATAGTAATTTTTATCATAATATATGTAATGATATAACAAATCATTATTATAAAATATGTAATAATAATAATAAAAAATTGTTATCATTATTAGTATTATTGTTATAATAATTGTAATTATTAACTTGAATATAATAATGTTAGTTATTCTTGTTGTTGTTATCATCTTTAGAAATATAATAATCATTATTATTAGTAGAAATAAAAATATAATTTTTACTATTTTTATTATAATAGTATATATTATAACTATTATATTTACAAATATAATTTTCGTGTTTATAATAATTATAATTATAATTATAATATAAATTTGTATGATCTAATCTTATTGATGCTAATATGATATTAAAATATATAGCAAGGAGAGTACAATCTTACTAGTATAGTTTCATTTGTTGTGATATTAGTTGCAAATTTTTGTTTACATAAAAATTTATTAATAAGATAGTTTATTAGTATTTATGTATCAATTTATATGAGATAAAATATTAATTTTGTGGATTAAATTTTATTTTAATTTGGATTAAGTTTGAAATTATGTTTGGATATGGGTCTAGTTGTAACTCCCCCAAAATTTATTGCTGAAAAAAAAAATTCTTGAAGAATAAAGTGGAAGCTGGAAGAGAATTTGGGGAATGTTACCGCCACATCTAACACAACTAATACATAATATGCACATAAAACTTTACACAATGAGTTATCCCTATAACATCATACAAGAAAACAAGGCTAACACTTGACTCAACGACTCATAAAATGTCCTCCTACGCACCAACCACATACCCTAGGTCAAAGGAAATTTCTAACCTAAAACACTCCACTGACAAGCTCCCTAATCTATACTATAACCATGATAGTCTAGATACTTAAATTCGAAAATAGTACTACTATAGCAACTATAGCATTCAAAGCCCACAATTTTTATTTATCTACTATTTGTTAATAGTTCTCCTAATACAAGACAAAACTTAATGCATATTCATTCACCAACAACTAGAAAAGAAAATATGCCTACTTTACGAGGAAGGATTTTCACATATTAATGTTGAAATTACTAACACAAAATACAAAACGGAAGCAACATGTAATTGAATGGTAATCGACGGAAACTAAAATATAAACACATAATGAAAGTCATATGAAATCATTAAAATCATGAGAGTAATGAGGCACCCTATACTCTATTTATGAACACGAACACCTCAATCTAAACCTCAACATTATCATTACAATTATCCCAATTCTAGTTTTCTCCCAATTAAAAATGATACATCTATTTAAACATCACCATCAGGGTTACAAACCTAAATTTCTTACAACTCCAAAAAGTGAAACTACTCAACCAAAATAGATTACAATTGATGTCACATCATACTATATCCGGCAAGGTATACATTAAGGTTTTTAATCCACCAAACTTGCAAGACTAGGGTTAACCTAGTGAGGTTACTACCCCCTTAAGGACAAACTAATTACAAAACCATAATAATCACAACACATAAAATACAGAGTTAACACAAGTTAAGCATGTGAAATACCAAGTGACCATATACAAAGACATAATTACAAAAGCAAATAACAAGTCCACTTACACTACCCAATTATACTATCCTCACAAGCTAATCTGGATTTAAAATTCACTTGAAAGAAGATAAACACATTTTCAGTTAAAAAATTTAGGATCGTGAGAACCCAATCTCTAACCGAAACCCGATTCTCAACAACCAAAAGCTCTGATACCAACTTGTAACACCCCCAAAATTCACTCCTGAAAAAAAAATTCTTGAAGAATAAAGCGGAAGCTGGAAGAGAATTTGGGGAATGTTACCGCCACATCTAACATAAGATAAATGTCCACCATCTATCTCATGCTAGATGCAAGGCTAAAACCTATCAAAAAAACTTCAAACATCTATGTCGTAAGGATAAACTCCCACAAGGAGATATCCATAAGCAGATGGCAAGTGAATCAATTCACTAAATAAAATCATCGCCGAGTTAATCAGCGGAATCTGTGAAATAAATCCGAATTTTAAAAGCTTATCAGAGTACGAGAAACTGAAAGTTAATTACAATACCCTTGATATTTTAAATACAACACTTGAAACTTCCAGACATAAATACAGTTAAACCAGACAATTCTCGATGGATCAAATTCCGGATTGCCTATTCTCTCAAGTTAAGCCTTCCACCCAAATACAATATTCGAACACAAACCTGCACAAGAGGTCTGCTCCCCACCATCAGTGGATCATCACAGGACCCATTCAACCAAGGTAGCATCGGTACGGGTCCGGTACTGAGTAAATCAAGACCACCCAACTCAGGGAAGGAAACATGAAACACATAAGATACGAAAGACTGTAGCTTACAATTCTCATGCTCAATTATACATGTATTACATACAATAGAACATAGGGTCACAAATTCATACTTATGAATACATTACTAGACATGACAACACATAAGATACAAGCGTACAAGAAATCACGATCGCATGCTAAGTAACACTAATCCAATAATCCAATGATAATCATTATTACATCCGATTTTATTTATTTAAGATGAGTTTAGGGACCCCATTATTCTTAAACCGGTGGAACGGTCTGAAGAACCTCTCGGGGACAACACACCCGAGCCACTATTATCATCCGGTGGAAGGGATCCTACACCTCTTAGGGCAAAACGCTCCTGAGCCACTATTCTGAACTGGTGGAATGACTTGAATCACCTCTCAGGGATAGGACACCTGAGCCACTATTATCGTCCGGTGGAACGGACCCTACACCTGGTCCTGACTCACGTAATCTTCCACTTTAAATAATTAGTGTCTTATTCATTACTTAACTCATATCATACTTTTATTCATGTTGAGTATAGGGCCCCACTATTCTTAATCCGGTGGAACGGACTAAAGCACCTCTCGGGGACAACACACCTGAGCCACTATTATCATCCGGTGGAACGGATTCTACACCTCCCAAGGCAAAACGCTCCTGAGCCACTATTCTGAACAGGTGGAACGGCTTGAAGCACCTCTCGGGGACAACACACCCGAGCCACTATTATCATCCGGTGGAACGGACCCTACACCTGGTCCTGACTCACGTAATCTTCCACTTTAAATAATTAGTGTCTTATTCATTACTTAACTCATATCATACTTTTATTCACGTTGAGTATAAGGCCCCACTATTCTTAATCCGGTGGAACGGACTAAAGTACCTCTCGGGGACAACACACCTGAGCCACTATTATCATCCGGTGGAACGGATTCTACACCTCCCAGGGCAAAACGCTCCTGAGCCACTATTCTGAACAGGTGGAACGGCTTGAAGCACATCTCGGGGACAACACACCCGAGCCACTATTATCATCCGGTGGAACGGACCCTACACCTCGGCCCAACTCACGTGATCTTCCACTTTAAATAATTCATATCTTATTCAATGATTTTAGCCGACCATAATTCAGGCCCACACGAATAATTCCATGACATAAATATACAACATAGAATATCATGCAATTTCAATCCATACTCAACCCATCACATACTCAAATACATACCATATCTAAATGTCATATTAACACACATTTGCATTAAAACTATAAATTTGTACATACATGCAATTACCGCACAGGACACAACATCCACTTGACATGATTAAATAATCGATAGGCATACTTATCACCTTTCACTTTAAGTAGACATACATCCAAATTCCGCCATAAGTAAAGGTAAGTAATGATTTACCTCAATCCGAAGCTAGCTAAGCAAATTGACAAAGAGGGAGAGCTATTGAAAGCTCGAAAATCCACGAGGAAGTTTTCCTAGATCACCGATAGAAATTCGAACTAGGTTAGAAACCATCTTATCAATTAATAATTCACATATTCTAATTAAATAAACACAAATGGACACAAACGATCTTTATAGGAAAACGTGTCCGAAACTTAGGACTCAAGAGCATAGCTCTATTAAGATTAAGATTAAATATAAATCAAATCGGATTAACACACATATCACTTGGGACATTTCAAATTAATTTGGAAAGCCCAAGAAAGAATAATCGATTATAAGTTAATTTATCGAAAATGACTTGTTTATTAGGTTTTACAACTAAATAGGTAAACTAAAAAATTTACATAGAACCAAATCCAAGCCGATTAGATTAAAACATAATTCAAATGATTTAAAACCCAAAGACATAAATCGATTAGATAAAAGACGCATAGCAAAAATCTTGAAGATTAGGGTTTTTAATGCCTAAACTACGAATCGACCAAATCACTTCGATTACCTCAAATTGATAGTTTTAAAACACAATTAAACTAATTTTAGATAAATCTAGATAATCAATTTCAACAAAACAATCTTCCGATTAACCAATTCAAGACGATTCGTTTTCAAAATTAGGGTTTTAAAGCCCACGACGCAAACTCAGGTAATTCAAATCAATTAATTCCAATTAAAGGTATTAGAATACAATTAGGATCATTTGAACTATTTTTATAAATTTAATTTTAGAAAAACAACTATACAAATAACCAATTTCATAATCTCACTTGAAATCTAGGGTTTTAAGCCTGAAAATGCAATTTGGTTAAATTTTATTAATTTATTTAAATTGAATGTTTAGAAATGCAATTAGACATATTTTATAACATATCATATAATCAATTGCTCAAAACCAATAAAAGAAATACCCAATTCAGCATAATTAGGGTTTTTGAGCCCAGAACGCAAATCCGATCAATTCTTGCTAAAATTTATAAATGGACAGTTTGAAAATGTAATTATATATATTCTAATATAAATTATATAGTAAATTGAATAAAACTACCCGATTACATAATCTAATTTAGGCCCGCAAGAGTTTTGACCTAAAAATCCAATTCTGATTAATTACGCACAATTTTCCCAAATCAACACTTCCGATATGAAATTAAATACATTTCAAAAGATATTGACAAATCAATTGAGCGAAACTACTCAATTATGCGGCCCAGTTTTATTACACACAAATTTTGACCTAGGAATTAAATTCCGATTAATTCTGCATAAATTTCTCAAATTGACGGTTCCAACATGAAATTGGATACATTTTAAACCATATTGTATAATCAATTTATCCAAAATCGCCAAATCGGCCGAATATGAAAAATTTGGACATAGCCTGGCTAAAAATCCAATTTTCTAAATTTCCAACACAAACCATACAATTAACATATCCAAATCAATCTTACAGCACATATATACATTATCAAACAATTAATTTAGCTTATCACAAGATAAATCACACCGAATTAATTAAATTAATATTAGGGTTTTCAAAAATTTATACCAACGAAAATCAACAAAATCGGAGCAAAGGAAGGCCAGAGAAGCTTCGTCGGGGACCAAGGGTGGCTCGCCGGTGGTCAGCAATGCTCGCCGTGGCCGGACGATGGCGGCGCAGCCTGCATTTGCTGCTCCTGCACGCACCTGCTGGTGGTGCGTAGCTGCTTTGATGGCTCCTGCTGCAGCTGTTGCGTAGCTGCGGCGTTGTCGATGGTGGCGTGTGGTAACAGTGGTGGTAGCCAGCGGCCGACGAAGGAGGAGCAGGGAGGAGGAGGTCGGTCGCTGTTTTTGGGCGCAGATAGCAGAGAGCAGGTCGGGAAAGGGAAGAGAATGGGAGAAGAGAAGAGAAAGGGAAAGAAGAGGGGGGGTCGACGGGTTGGTGTTTGGCTCTTTTTTTATTATTATACAAATACACATATAAAATAAAATACTAAAAGTTTAAAAATTATTATTGGAAGATTTATCTAAAATTTATAAAAAAAAAATTATTTCGTAAGGTTCCGAAAGCTTAAAATTTATAAAGAACTATATAAAGAATTTCAGAAATATTTTCGGAAGAATTTACCAATGAACGTAAAAATTTATATTATTTACAGAAATATATTATAAGACCTCAAAAAATTATTTAAAAGCATATAATAACATATTTAAGTCAAATTCGGATAAACTGAGACTAATTTAAATAATTTTCGAAATCGGTTTTCCGCAAACTAGAAAAAAAAACGTAAAACAGAAGAAAATTAATTTCGGGAAGAAATTCCTAAATAAGTTCCGAAAATATTTTTAATTTAAAACTTTTAGAAAATATTAACGATTTCCGAAAACAAATAAATTTAAAATGAGAAATATTTTCTACAGATAAAATCATAAAAATAAATTTAACTATTTAAATAGAAATTCTATAATTTAAATAATATATTTCGTTAACGAAATATAACTCCAAAATAAACTCGTAATCACTTGACGAAGTTATAATAGAAAACGAATCTAAAATATTAAATATCAAAACACGAGAAAGAATGGGAATACATATTTTTAACCGAAAATCGAAATCATAAGAATATAATAAAATCATGGTGGTGAACGAATTTATCTAGAATGGTTCGCAACGACAACGATTAATTAAATTCAAATATGAATTCGAAATCGTCGATGAATCCATAAAACGAATCAAAAGTAAAATAATTAAATATTTATATCAAATTACGCTAATAAAATCATTAGGCTTAATAAAATTAGATTTCAAAAATACGAGGTATTACACTAGTAAGTTGGGGTCAGGTCATCATTAGGTTTTTGTTTGAATATGAGTCGGGTTCTTTTTTAGTAGGATTATTTGAGTTTGGGTTACTTCAAATATGATTCACTATTGGGTTAACTAAATTTGGGTAAGGTTTGGATTGATTCGGGTTGTTTTGGATTTTTGGGTTGATATTGTGTTTTTGGTCAAGTAATTTAGTTCTAGGTAGGTTAACTTTTTCAATTCTAACCCTACTAGTTGATCGTTAGAAACTATATAATGTATATTTATGGCTACTTTAGTTATCTTAGTACGAGATCATTAATTACTAAAAGGTGGATATCGATTATAGCTCGTGTGATCTTTCACTTTTGATATGAATGCATTGGTATAAGAATCTTAGCTATACACTTAACACCAAAGGTCCACACTTAACTCATATATCAATTACCATTTATCATTTATAACCACCTATAACCTATCACTAATTAAATGAATTCATACCAATAATTTTATCATAAACATGCAATTATAAATTACATTAATACCGATTAAAAGAAACAAGCCACATATAAAATAAGAATTAAAGGCCATAAGAAATGCTAATCCCATTATTACAAAAGACCAAATAAAAAAAATAATTAAACCAAACAACTTAATATTCTACCTAAGAAGACCCTTAAGGTTATTCTAAAACCAAACAAGGACTAAAGAAGTTATAACACTTGTGAAATTACTAAAAAAACCCTAGAAAAACCCAATTCTTAGATGTCATAAAATCACCAATTAAGCTCATTAAATCACTAAAATTAGGACAATACTCAAACTCTTAATAATAAACATGAATAATCTAAAAAAAAGAGAAAGAAAGAAAACTCACGAGTAGGCACATAAAGTAATGATAATACCCCTAGGATTTTCTATGCTTGTTTTAAGTCATATTAACTTATGACCCAAACTTATATTAATCACAATTGTTCCAAATAATCTACTTATTAGACCTAACTAATTTTCACCTTAAATTACACTCATATAACCCCCATTTCTAGAATAAATGTGATTTTACCAAAATCCTCTTAAACACCTTTAAACACTTCGAAACTTGTTAATATATATCCAAACCCTAACATATTATATATCTAAATTTAAGTAAAATACCTAATGAACACAATGGAATACCCATTTTCTATAAAAAAATAATTAAAAAGACAAAAAGGCCTTTGGAGTTGAAAAGGTAAAATTTTATCCAAAATTAAATTTGCTCTAATTCACTCTGAATTTAGACACAAACTAATACACATATTATGAAATACTTAATACATATTGAAACAACTAAGAATACACTCAAAATTCATAAGATTAATAGCTTAATAAGGGCACAACATATACAAATTTCATCCAAACTTCATGATATTCACCATAACACTCACACACATGAGAATACACTTGAATACATGCCTAACAAATTAAGTCAAGGCAAGTGTGTAATACCTTATTCTTAATCAACCTTAACCTAAGTGCAAATTTTCATTTTATGTGAACTTGATCATATAAATTTTAGGTGGATAATGTGTGTGTAATGTGTTATTTCATATGTTTGGTATGGGGTGGAAGTTTACTAAATTAATTAGGTTTAAATGGAAGAAAATAGGTTTTGTGGCCATCAGTCTATTAAAGGATATAACTTTAATGACTCGGTGTGGTGGTCGAGATGAGTAGTATTAGGGGGTCTACATGGACAGTGATAGTTTTATTTTTGAAATTTATGACTTTATTTTAGCCTTTTATATTCAACCTTTTAACCTTCAGGGTATCCCCATGACTTACCTTAACTTAGATTAGATTGTTGATTATTCGACCTAATTTAGCTAAGATCTTGGTCAAAAGCCACCCCACCTTACATCCCAATAACTTTCTTACATACCTTACCCTCTCAACTAATCATCTGCCTTCAAGTATG
Organism: Tamarix chinensis; assembly: GCA_030549775.1. Classification (NCBI taxonomy): domain Eukaryota; kingdom Viridiplantae; phylum Streptophyta; class Magnoliopsida; order Caryophyllales; family Tamaricaceae; genus Tamarix; species Tamarix chinensis. Next base: position 5,971,225 of record CM060177.1, on the reverse strand, counting down.
AGTCAATCAAACTTGGGGCCAACTATCCCTCTCTCCCCTTGCCAATATTTGAACTTCCTTTAATTCTCAAGCTTCATCTACTTTCCATATTCATCTAACTCTTGTGTGATTTTTATCATCTTTCTTTTATCCCCTCTCCCCTATTTGAATTTTTTCCCAAGTGTTGAAGACTTCATCTCTTTGTATTTTTTGGCACCAAATGTCCTCCATTTCTTTTTCTCGTTATCTTCATTTATTCCTTTGTCTATCCCTATTATATCTTCTTTCAATATAAAGGTGTTAAGCTTAAAAAAAGGTGAATATCTTACCTCTATTTTCTTCCTCTTGGTGTGCCACCTATATAGTTGGGTATGGATTTTTCTTCTTGTGTTCTCTTGCTCTCTATTTTATTGGTTCCTTTGTTATTTTATGGTTGTGTTTATGAACTATTGGCTTTTTTATTTTAAGAAGGATAAAAAGAAAAAGATGGGGCTAGAGCCTTGGTGGTTATTTATTATTTATTTTTCTAATGTGTGTTTGGAAATGAGGTAAACCTATGCGCTTACTAAATATGTGAAAATCATATGTTAGTATGTTAAGGTTTTTGATTGTTATGCTTGAGTGTGATTAGTGTTTTCTTATGATTTTATGAAGTTTATACATGTACCATGTTAGGATTTATGAGTTTTAATATATGCATGGTAGCATGATAGAATAGAGTTCAATGTGATAAAGTATTTATGCATGTCTTGTTTGGGTGGTCGGCTAAGGTCGTATTTGTCCTTGATAAGAACTTATCTAGTAATTTTGAGCTTACCAGTAGATTACTTAGATGTTTTAATGAAAATATGATATATGATATGTTAAGATTTGGGCATTTTTAGGAATATAAATGCTAGAATAAAAATTTATGCACCCCAAAAGTAATTACGTCTTTTTACATATGTTCCTAATTTGCTAGAATTTATGACATGTATGATTTATGTTATTTTCTATAAATTAAGCATGTGAAATATGGTATTCAAGATATTCATGATTAGGGTTTTATATATTATTTGGGCTCAGGTATATGTTAGGGTGGAAATGGTAATTTTACCATTTCTGTAATCTTCCATAACTGAAATTTTATGCTAAAATATGTATTTGAATGTTGATTAGATATGACATGAGTTTCATTCCATTTTAATAATGTTTATTAGCAATATGACTATAATTAAGTAATTTAACCTTTAAGGGCATTCTAGTTATTTATGAGTAAATATTAAAGAATTGAATATAGGATGGACTTAGTGGATTTAGGTTGACCTTAGTGTTACTCATTGGCTTATGTTTGACCCTTGACTATAAGATTAACTTGAATAATTGGAATTGAATGAAAAATGGTTAAGTATGGCATTGATATCATATGTGAACGTTATGAGTTTTGTGATCACCTAAATAAAACATTAAAATGTAAAGTAGAAATCTTGATTTTGGAAATGATGGCTCTTTAAGTGTAGCTACTATTAATACAAGTTTAACCCTCGATTTAGTTTGGTTCTCACTGGGTGTCTTAGTGCTCTAATTAAACCCTACATCTTTTCTACTTAATTCTTTATACTTTTTATAGGGTATGCATACTTATAGATTATGAGATATGATTGGTAGTATAATATGTTATATTTATGTGCTAGTATGACTAGGGTATCTTAGTATTTCTAAGTTATTAGTTAGTGGGATATTGTACTACCTTCATGTATTGGTATTATCGGGGTATCTTAGTATCCTTGGGTTGATTTTATTCGAGTCAAGTGATTTAAATGGAAGTAACTATTGTATGGTAGTTTATTTTGGAACTAGTTTTGGGAAGGTTGGTAGGTAGTTGCCTTGGAGCACTACTCTCTATGGTTATGAGATATTGTGGGGTTGTTTTGGAAATGGTTGTGTATGGTTTAGTGGTTCCTTTATGAGACATCCTTGGTATGCTTTTATTAATGAGATGGTTGTAGCATATATAAGTGTGATAGCATGATGAGCATGTTATCTTTTGTGATATATGAGTTTTGTCATGATTATTGTATTTAATTATCACATGCATCCTTTAATGTACTTATACCATGCTTACCATGTGTTTACCTTCGTGCTCCATGTGCTAGTTACATGTTTAGCATTATGTATGGTTTATTTGGTACTATTATACCGATGAGTTATATTTTATAGTTTATTGCCTATTTAATGGGTAGTTATGCCTTCATGGAAATACTTTGAGGGTTTTGCTTTAGTAGGCTAGGTTTTAGGGTTAAGAATTAGGTCTATCTAGTGTCTATTTTGGCATCTTTTAATATAGATATCTATTAAACTCTTATATCCCATTTTGTAATTCTTTCATTTGGTTGTTGTATCATTGTCCAATACTTTTGTGTAATACTGAAGCACTGACAACTTATAATGTAATCTCTTATATGCTTCTTATTAAATTTCTTATTAATTTAAAAGATAAGAAATTTTTTAGTTAAATTTGGTGATAACACCCTACATTTTAAGGTTTTAGTTTTCACAAACAACTTTTTTAAAATAATTTTTTTAGTGCTAAAAATAGGAGTATTACAGTAAACACCATATGTATAAGGAAAAAGGGATAACATGGCGTAACATGTTATTTTCCCATTTTTCGAACAATACACAATATTATATACAGTACATGAGTAAAAAGTCCCAAAAACATAGGCTCATGCATTTATTAAGAGTAAACATGTTATCTTAATAAGGATAACTAAAGCATCACATATATTGCATAAAATTTTATATTTAGAGAAGTAATCATATTACATAGCTGGAAATATTCTATCACACAATAGTCCTCAAATATCATTTCATTCTCCTATGGGGATTTGATAACCTTCACAAGAGAATAATATTTTTAGAAAATTATTAATAATAAAATAAAATATAAGAGAATTAATGAGAAAAATGAGTATAAGCCCATGACTTGAAACCATAGTATTAAAATTTAGACTGGACTAGTCTGTTCAAATAGTAAACTGGTGAACCAATCGGGTCATGGTCAGATTTCATGTACTAGTTCTCAGGATATCAGAATTAGTGAAAATGTAACACCCCAAAATTCACTAAGATTTTTTTAGCTAATACTACAAGTTTGTATCATTTTCAAAATAATTTTGAATTACAAAGTTTTTTTTCCCTAATTTCAAATCATTTTTGAACCAAAAAGAATTTTTTTATTTTTAAGCGTTTGATTCCGGCCAACCTCTCCTCCCTCTCCCCTGCTGACTCGTTGACCTTTTCGCCCAACTAACTCCCCCTCTCCTCGGACATTTCTCCCTCACCCAAAGAGCCAACCTTGCCACGTTTGACCTAGATTTTTGCCGGCCAGACGCCGTTGGCGAACCCTAACCCTACTTGGCTACTCCCTCGTCGTCCCACAGACCTTAACCTCTCATTTAAACCCTATAAATACCCCTCCCCAGCCTAGGATCAAACCTTTCTTTGAAACCCGTACCTTCTCCCCTTGTGCACCGCCGCCACGACCTTTCCTCCACCTCCGCCCAACACCGCCGCCATCTCTACCCACCAAACTAATCCTTGTACCGCCTTCTAACTAATTACACCTCCCATATCCCTTGATTCTCCCTACACAAGCCACCCCGACTGTGCAAAGTTTGATTCCCAACTAGCCCCTCCTTCCACCTCCGTTGCCTTTCGCACCACCCTTAGCCACCACTTCTGCCGTTGCCGCTTCTCTTTTCACCTTCCAATATGTTCTACAGGCCACCCTCTACCATCCCCTACCTTTCTTTTCCTCTTCCTCCCTCTCCTCATCCCTTTCTCTTCTTCTTCCCCATTTGGCCACCACCACCACCGCCGCCGCCGCCGCCGTGCGTCGCCACCTTTGGCTGCACCACCACCTCCATTCTGTTCCTCTCCTTTTAGGCAACCATAATTACCTCAACTCCCACCTTGATTCTACCTCTCCTTTTTCCAGCATCCAACTTTTCCCCTTTTCTTCTCTTTTTCTGGCCACCGTCGTGCGCCACACTTGTGCCGCCTGTCACCACCAGCCTAAGTTTGAACCCTAAACCCCCTAAACCTTTTTCACTATTTATTCAAGCCTTAATAAATTTTATTTCATTTATTTGAAATATATTATTATTATTATTATTATTATTAATGTTTTTATTATTATTTCTATTAAGGGCCGAAGCCCTATTATATTTTTATTTCGATATTATTATTATTATTGTTATTGTTGTTGTTTTTGTTGCTATTATCTTTATTATTAATATTAATATGTTATTATTATTATTATTTTTGAAATTATTATTATTATTATCATTATTACAACTATTTTACTATTAGTGTTGTTATTATTACTATTATTGTTATGCGATTATTATTAGTAATATTATCATCATCATCATCATCATTATTATTTTTAATGTTAGTATTATTATTCTATATAGGGCTAAAACCCTATTGTGCCTATTTTGAATTGTAGTAGTGGTATTATAACTATCAATTCTTATTATTATTAATGTTATTATTATTATTATCATTAGCGTTTATTGTTATTATTAATGTTAGTATTATTATTGTTATTATTATTATTTAATAATTTTATTATTATTCAATGTAGGGTCGAAATCTTACTTCATTTTATCTTCGATTATTATCATTACTATTATTACCATTATTATTATTATCATTTTTGCAATATTATTATTATTATTATTATTACTATTTCATTATTAATAGTATTACTAAATTTTTTAAATTATTTTACTAATGTTATTATTAGTATTATTTTGGTAAAGGGGCCAAAGCCTTATTTCACTATATTTTTGAGCAATCCTCTTTTTATTATTAATACTATTACTATTATTATTATTCTTGTTAATTTTAACATTGATATTATTTTTAATATTTTTGCTATTATTATTTTGGTATCATTATTATCATTATTAGGGTAAAGTCTTCAACTTTATATTATCAACTTTTATGATATTACTATTAATTCTTATATTTTTAGCCAAATTTAGTATTTAGTTAATGGTTATTATTATTAATATTTTATTATTTTATCAAAAACTTAGTCTTAGAATAAGTTAGTAAATCATAGTATTTTTGGTAGGAGGGAATCTAATTCTAGTTTTTCCCTAATATAGGTGAGACCAGTTAAAGCCCTAAGGAGGCGCAGGAGTGTGCTCCAAGACCGATGTCGTTTTAGGTAAGGGTGTTACTAAGGCCTATTGTGTGTCGATGTGCATTATATGCTTTGTATGTTATGCATCCTATGTTTATCATTATATTGATTTCATGTGTGGTATGACATGGAGTTAAAGTGTGTTCATGTGTTGTTATATGGCATGTGTACTATGTGTATGTGATGAAATATTGTGGTATGTGATGATATGTGTTGTGACCCTGTAAGACATGCATGTTAAGATGTATAAAAGTGGTATTGTGTGGGGAGAAGGTTGAAAGAGAAAAATGGAAAATAAGTTGGCCAAGGGGAGAATCTAATCTATGGTTTTGTATGGGAGAATCTAATTTATGGTTTTATATGGGAGAATATAATCTATGGTTTTATATAGGGGAATTTAATCGATGATGTAACATGGGAGAATATAATATATGGTGTAACATAGGAGGATCTAATCTATGGCTTGTATTGATTGAATTTAGGGTTTTGCATGGAGAAACCTTAGGTTTTACATGGAGGAATCTAGGGTTTTGCATGGAGGAATCTAAGGTGTTGTATGGATGAATATAGGGTTTGCATAGGCGATTCTAAGGTTTTTACATGGGAGTTTTAGGGTTTGCATGAGAAGGTTATCATTTTCATAGGAGTAAAGTTTACATTTGGAAAGTGGATTTAGGATGTGAGGAAGGTAACATAAGTGTTGTTTGGTTGTTTAAACACTTTGGATGAAAAATAGTACGTGGAGTAATATAAGGGTATGTAGGAGACCGATATAGGGTTTGTGTGGACAATTAGGGTTTGGTGTGGCTGCTTAGGGTTTTTGTGGTATCATGTGTATTTGGTGATTAAAGTGTAATTATGAGGGTGTAATTTATGAGTTGTGATGTGTGGAGTGTTAAAATGATTTGGGTTGTGTGAAGTGGAGTAAGATGGGCCACTGAGGCCTAAATTAGGGTTTCTGGGGAAAACCCTAGAGTAAGGAAGTAAGTGGACTTGGAGGTGTGTAGTAGTGGGCATTGATCCACATATTTAAGAGTTGGACTTCTATTGTGAGATAGGATATGGAGGAAAGGATGTTGGGGCAAGTTGGGAGGTACATGATTCTGATGATGTGGAAAGAGTCCATTGGAGGATAAGTGTAAAGGGAGTGATTCATGCATGTCTAGGGTGAAAGCTTCTGAATAAGATACTTAAAACATTAATCATGTAAAGTGGAAGATATTGAGTCGGGCCCCGACCGATCCACCGACATAATAGTGGCTAGGTACCGCGGTATCCTAGAGACTGATCCACCGGTGTATAATAGTGGTAGGGTATGCCACCCTAGTGACCGATCCACCGGCTATATTAGTGGGGGATCCCGAGCTCAATAAACCAAACCTCTAGTTTGCTAAGATATGGGAAAGACACTAAGTACTCACAGTGGAACATCTTGCGAGAAAGGGGCCATGCCGATCCACCGGCATATAATAGTGGTAGGGAATGTACCCTAAGTGACCGATCCACTGGCTAAAATAGTGGCCAGGAGCCAAAGTGCCCTAGAGACCTATCCACTGGCTAAAATAGTGGGGCTCCCGTACTTGTATGGACTTGACAAAGAGCATGGTGTAAAAATAACTTGACAAAGGATTAATTAAGTAATTAATCTGGACTATATTAGATCTTGGTGTATTCACCTGAATTTTCATATGCCTTTATGTTATTATGTTGGATTATGCTCTTTTTATTATCCTGTATGGTTTATGTGAATTTTGTGTGTTGGCCTTAGTGCACGGTTACCTTACTCAATATGTAGCGTACTGATCACCCTTTTCATGGGTGCTGCTCATTCCCACGAGTAGTTGGCCCTTCTGACTTTGTGCAAGTGGGCGAGACATCCGGCGGGGCTAAGTGTTGAGTTTGTGGTTGGCTCAAAGTTTGAGAGTGTCGAGGCTGAATTCGCTCTTATTGTTATTTTATCTTCTTCTACTATTTCTTTTGTATCGGATTTACCCTTTTATGATTCATTACTTGTATCGAGTATTTTAAATGAACCTTTTATCGGTTGTAAGCTTATTTCTCTTTTGAAAATGAATTACAATTCTTTATGCGTACTTTGATTTTTTATGTTATGACTTTTCTAGTTGTTTTATGAACTCTAGGTTTGAGTTTAATGTGAATATTTTCTTAGCCTTAGCACTTGGTACTAAAACGGACAGAGAGAATCGGTTTGGTATTAAGTATGGCGGTAATATCCCTAGAATTCACGGGCTTTAATTTAAGTGCTTCCGTTTAAAAAATAGTAAATTTTGGGGTGTTACAAGTTGGTATCAGAGCAAAACCGCGACTGTGAGCTGAACTTGGATGAATCAGTCAGCTACTTAGCGGGATGATTCTTAGGATAAACTGTATTGAGGCAGTTAATGGTTGAGGCGCAATGAGAACGTTGCGTTCTTTGAGTGGGGGTGAATGTAATATCTCAAATTGAGCGGAGTGCTATAAGGATTGATGTAGCTACGTATATCAATTTTAGGATGGGTGACCATCTTGGGAAGTTTTAGAATTTTCTAAAAATTTCTCAAGAAGCACTTGAGAGAGGACGAAGCGCGTTGAAAGGACTCGTGTTGATCTATGGGGCCAACCGATCAATCCGATAGCACTCTAAGGTAGCCCCCGCTTGGTCGTATCAACTCGGGGTGTTACAGAAAATCGATCAAAAATTGGTCAGACCAATAATAATCGGTGAACCGATCAAGAAATCAGCTAGCTGAACCAATCAAAACAACTATTGGGAGTCGGTCAAATTCATGTGTAGTTTAATTCATTATATATTTTAAATTTTTTAACTTAATATGTACCATTGATCTAACCGCTAAAACCAGTTATGATATCGGTTTAATTACTGATCCGGTTTTTAAAACTATGCTTGAAACAAATGAATTTAAGCTAAGGATAATAAGATTATTGCTCCACCTTTTTGTAAATCTTAACTCTTCACACTTAAAACATGTATTTATGAGTTAGGCTAAAGGAAAATAGAAAAAATAAGAGGTAAAAAAGGAGAATAAAAATGGGGAGAAAGGGTTGCTCAACTAGCTAGGAAAATGTAAGGGAGTCGCCCAAACCACCCTAGAAAATGCCAAGGAAGGGGAAGCTAGAGGAGTCTTAATTGTTTGAGGTGTTGAATTTAAAAAAAAGGAAAAGCAAGGGGATAGGTGAGGCATCGTAGTGCAAACAATGAGGAAAACTCAAACAAAAAAGGAGAAAAAGAGATGAGGAACACTTAGACAAAATGACAAACTCAAACCACAACCATACTTATAAAACATTGCAGAAATATGATGGGTGAGAGGGAAAAGGCTTTTCGTGTGTTGAACTTGACTAAGGAGAAATATGGTGTGTGAGAAGTGTAAGAGATTAGGTGGGTAAAGTAAGGTTTGAGTAAGTGATAGGATTATGGGAAAACTATAGGATTAATGAATGGAACAAAACACAAATATGACGAGGAAGGTCAAGGAGGCTAGCGTGCAGTGGTCAATGGTCCATGGGTTGACCACATAATTTTTAGATGAATTAATAAAGTATGAATGCAATTGAATGAGGATTTTTTGAGAATAAATAAATAAATCTCAAAAATCATGAAGAAATGGAATTATTAGTGGAACAATTTTGGAAAAATCAATATATAAAAATATTTGATAATAGAGTAAATTTGAAGACTAAATGAGTTAAAACGAGTAATAATAGGCAAAATCATCTAATCATATAAATGAGTCTTTACACGCATTAGCAAAACAAAATATGGAAAATCCAAATTTGGAAGGGAGTCTTAAACTAATATTAGGGTAAATAATAATATATTATAAAATTAATTACCTTAGAAAAATAGGTTTTAAAAAAATGAATTATTAAAATTCTATGACTGAGGATAAATCCTAAATGTAATAGGCTAACAAAACCAAATGACCCATTGAAGATAACCTACCTTAAATTATCAATAACTTCTATAGGATCTAAAGAGACCCTATAGATTAAAGAGGGGTCTTACTATTATATAGAGGCAATGACACATAATAAACAACAAGAGAAGGCATACGATTGTATAATCCTACCTTAGAGGTGATTTCAAGTTTATTAGACCACATCTCAAATCTAATTGATTAAACTTTATCTTATCACTTTTATCATTAATATTTTCTTACCATTATCACGTATTATGCTAAAATATACCATATCATTTTGTTATTAATAATTTTGTGTATAATTATTATAAACAAAATAAGACATGTCATATGACCATTTTGAAAAATTTCACTACTAATCACACACACCAAAACATGTTCACACTGATACATATACAAACCAACAGAAAACTATTCACGTTAATTACTATTTATGACTAGTTATTATTTATGTTAATTATTACTCATTAAATCACTATTTACTATTATTTACTATTCATCATGAGATCACTTCATCAAAATATCTCATATTTTACCAAAATATCCATCATGTTATTTTTTTATTATCAAAAACTTCTATATGCTAAACAAAAATGATAAGAAATCATGCAAAATCAAAACTTTCAAAATAAGGCCAATTGTTTCAATTTTGTATTGATATGGATTTTAGTTTTGATGGCTATTTTAAATGATTCATTTTTTTTACAATGGTATTCCATCACTAATTCACAATCATTTTATTGCTAAATACTCACACCTACTAGAATATTGTGAAAAAAAAATAAAAAAAATTCCACTATATGTCGTTCTTATTTAAGGTATTAGAGATGGAATTATTTTCTATATTATTTAAGTACAATTGCTATTAGTTGGTTTATTATTTCTAACAAGTATAAAATATCATATACAAAATGTTAAGATATCATAATAGAAATACTTATAAATATTAAATACTAAAATGTTTACAAAGCTAATAAAAATGTCCAAAATCTAAATAATCTACGATAAATCCTCATCATCTTGTTGCTCGGGCTAACCATGGGGAAATTAATATTGTAACACCCCTAAAATTCACTTTTTAAAAGTTTTGTTTAATTATAAGAACATTCAAATATAAGAGAGATGTTACCACTATAGTCAGTATAAGTTTGGTCCTAGACCATTCTTATACCAACTACAAGGCAAGATAAATTAGTACACAAACCATGATAAGTGTAACAGAAAACAATCCATATCATAAATAAGAGTTAGCTGTTCATTCCCAAAAGGAGTACTACAATACATAAAAAAACATTCAATTGAAACATTAATAAGAAGAAAATTGGTTAAAACAACAATCGGATGTCACACTCTAAGGTCCCCAGCCCTAGTCATAATAACATCACTCTATCATGATCACAATATTATATGCAACAAAGTCATCTAGGTAGTCCTTATTCACTTTTAGAGGCTTAGAAGGAGTCTCTACTAGTGGGAATGAAAAACACCCATTATAGGAATGATCAGTATGCTACATAATGAGTAAGGTAACAATACAATTAAGTAGGTTAGAGATATTAATAACACCACAATAAGGAATGACACTTGCAGAAGTAGATCATACTGACTCATTAATTATTATCTGAACTCAAGGTATTAGTGCAATAAATAACCAACTCATGATTTTATCCATGTTGGATTTAAGGACACCACTATTATCAATTGGTGGAATGATAAATAAGTATAACTTTTAGGACAGGTGTAACACCCCCAAATTTCACTACTGAAAAATTTCGTTAATTAAAAAGGAAATTAGCGGAAGCAAATTAGTAAAACGTGAACTTTGGGAGTATTACCGCCACACTTAGTACCAGACCGGTTCACTCATACCGTTCCAGTACCAAGTGCTAAGGCTAAGAAAACTAAAATACAATTTGAAAGACATTCAACATACATAAATCAGAGTAAATTTGCAAGAAATGCAACATTCTTAAATCAGAGTAGCGCATCAATCGTTTACAGGAATAAAATCCACCAATGGTGGTTACTTTAACAACGTTAACATTTAAAACCAAGAATTTAAATGAGAAAGAGAAAAAGCCTAACGGTACCAGACAATTCCTTACTCTCTTTCCCGCAACCCACTTGAGTAGCACCTGAAAAAAAAACTTGCAAGGGCACTGCCCATTGAATAGGCAGGGGCCCCAAAAGGGAATCCCTTCAGTACTAGGTTACTTAGTAACCCTTTAATACCCCATTTAAAGACAGGCCCGCAATGCAACATATAGTGTAACTATATACATAGGTAGACTGAGGTGCATACATAACAATCACACATAAAACAGGTTATAATTCACTATCGATACTTTTGGGCCTTAAGCCATATAATAGGGTAAAATCCATACATTCGGGCCTTAAGCCATTATTCCATCATTATTCAATCAATATCATACTTTATATCCATGTGAGTGCGATAACCCCACTATTATAGCCGGTGGATCGGAAGGTGTACACACAGGGTAGAACGCCTCTGACCACTATTATTGCCGGTGGACCGGAAGATAAACGCATAGGGAAGAACGCCTTTGACCACTATTATTTGTCGGTGGACCGGTCTGGCCCCGACTCACATAGTGTTCCACTATAAGTGATTAGTATTTTTTCATAACTTTATTCACATTCAATACTGGTTTTATTGAGCTCGGGACCCCCACTATTATTGCCGGTGGACCAGAATATATATAAAATCATCATCCAGGGCACAACGCTCCTGGCCACTATTATAACCGGTGGACCGGGATATATAAAGAATCATCATCCAGGGCACAACACTCCTGGCCACTATTATAACCGGTGGACTGGTACTCAATATCATAATCATCTGGGCCCGACTCATTAATATTCCACTTTCAATAATAGTATCTTTCTTTTTTTTAATCAGCACATCAATCATATTTATTTGCCTCGAATGGGAGATCAATAACCCGGGACACAAAGGTACACCGGTCGTACCGGTGCATATCAGCTACTCAGTACCCTTCAACCACGAACCCAAGGACACAAAGGTACCCTGGTCGTACTGGTGTATAAAGCTAACTCAGTACCCTACCGACAATGACACCATATCCATAAGTATGCATACCCCCTAACTAGGTCCGTAGAGCTAGAAATATTAAGATATAGGGCCTAGTTGGAGCACAAAGGCACACCAGCAAATACCAGAATAATTGTGGACTAAACCACGTCCTTAGGGTAGCGACCCCTAAGGAGTCACCATTCCCGATCTCGAGGTCTTCCACTTTAAGTAATAGTGTCTTAATTAAGGTGATCACGAAAAGCACGTTAATCAGATACTTATTCACTTTCAATCGTTCCGATATCATTAGTCATTTCTTATTCAGATGATTATCCAGGATATCATAGAGAAATCATTAAGGCCATACTAATTATCGAATACTCTTACTTAGCTAATCAGCATTATTTGGATCATATTATAATGTTCCACAGTCTCAAAGACATGTTAGGTACAAATTACTCATTTTCCCTTTACTAATATAATTGTTAAGTATCCATTCCTTACTCGCCAAATTGCCATATTACCCTTTAGGTTACATAATTACCAAAGTATCCCTTATACAGTTTAGGTTACCAAGTTATCCCCTACACTTTTTAAATCACCATTCACTCCTCATAATTGCTACACTTATCATATTTCCCCTTTGGTTGGTTAGATTACCAAATCGCCCTTCTCCTTTGTTATAATTACTAAATTGCCCTTGAGTTGGATAAATTACTAAATTACCCTCCTTCATTATCATGATTACTATTTTGCCCCTTTAGTTGGTTAAATAATTACCAATTTACCCTTTGGTCGCTTAAATTACCGATTTTCCCCTTTAGTTGGATAAATTACCAAATTGCCCTTCTCCATCATCATAATTACCAAATTGCCCCTTAGTTGATTAAATTACCAAATTACCCTTATCCATTATCGAATTTACCAAATTACCCTTCTCAATTATTATCATTGTCATTTTACTCTTCTTAATTATTATACTTACCGTTTTACCCTTTTCAATTATCATAAATCCCAAATTACCCTTCTTCCTAATTACAAATATTAATTTACCCTTCTTCATAACTTTAATTACCATATTTCCCTTCTCCATTATTAAAATTACCACAATGCCCTTTAATTTGTTAGTTTACCAAAACTACCCTTTTCTAGTATCATAATTATCCAATTACCCCTTTTTAATCATAATTTAATTACCAATTTATTTCTTGTCATTATCATTATTACCAAGTTACCCCTTACTTCCGAATTTTCCATAAACACCCTTTTATTTACAAAATTACCATTTTACCCCCTTACAACCAATTTTACCATTTTTATCTTTCCTTACAAAATTACCATTTTGCCCTTCCTTTCCAAAATTACCATATTACCCCTTTACTCCCAAATTATCATAATACCCTTTACTTATAAAATTACCATTTCGCCATTCACTTATAAAATTACCATATTACCATTTACTTAAGAAATTACTATTTTGCCCCTCTACTTCCAAAATTACCATAATGCCCTCCTTCATCCAAAATTACTATTTTACCCCTACTTCCAAAATTACCATTTTTACCACTTACTTATAAAATTACTATATTGTCCTTTGACTCCAAAATTTCCACTTTACCCTTTCCTCTAAAAATTACCGTAATACCCATTTACTTATTAAAATTATTATTTTGCCTTTAATCATAAAATTACCCTATTATTCTTTTACCGTAAAAATTACAATAATACCCTTCTTTCTCACAACTTACACTTTTATCCATTTACTTATAAAATTATCATTCCACCCCTTTCTTTTGAAATTACCAAAATACCCTTTTGTTTACAAAATTACCAAAGTATCCTTTTCACTTATAAAATTTCCACTCGACCCCTTTATTCACCATTTTTATGAATTTACCATCACTACATAAAATAATGATATTAGTACTTCATTCTTATCATCTAAGTCCACCAACTTGTCATTATTCAACATAATACTCATTAGCAACTACATACATTAGATCACATACTTCATAAGCATAATTACTAAAATACCCTTAGGCAATAATATTACTCATGCATTAGCAACATAATACATCATAGACAAGCATTTAACATTCCCATCAATAATCAAACTCCTCCCTTAATTAACATACCTACATATGGCACAAAAGTTATCATGATTTTCCTTTTTATCAATCAAGATAAGCAACCATCTATATATCATGCTAAGCACACAAACCATGCATAAAATCATACTAAATCCCTAATGTGCTAGCATACGTTTTTCCATGTATTTAAGGGAGGATTAACGGTTACCTTAATCCCTCAAAATATCGAATCTTACCGGTACCCGGTTAAAGATTCAAGCTTTATTAGCAACTCAACACCTAAAATTAATATTAATCATTATTAGGTTAGAAGTAAGAAATTAAAGGATAAACCTTTATAAAACAAATTTATTTAATAATAATACACTTTAATTAAATATGAATATACCTCAAAATTTAACCAAATGAATTTCAAAACAGGGGGGGAGCTCACGCTGCATGAGCAGCGTGAGTGCCATGAAAAATGAGGGGAGAAAAGGGCTCGAAGAGGGTGAAGGAAGAAAAATAAGCCATTTTCGGGTTGGGGTCTTTGGGCTAGAAAAGAGGGTATGTGGGGGAGGTTTCAAGGCAAAGGAATGGTGCAGAAGTGAAGAGGGGGTGTAGGTGGAGGCTAAGGGTGGTTTCACGGCGGCATAGGGCGGCAGAAAGGCGGCGAAGTTGGCTGTCGAGATGGGTCGAGGTGGAGGGGCTGAGAAGGAAGGAAAAGGAGAGGGAAAAATGGAGGGGTGCAAGGGCTTTTTTCGGCCAACTAAGGCATGGTGGTGGTAGAGGGGGTTGTAGGGTGTCGAACAGTGGGTTGGGTGGCGATAGAGGTGGCCGGACGGCGGCGAAAGTGGCGGTTGCAGGTGGCTCGGCAGTAAGGAGAAAAAAAGGGGAGAAAAGGGAGAGGTGGAGAAGGGGGGAAGTGCAGGGCTCAAGGGGTGGCTTGGGGGGTCTCGTGGTGGAACAGGGTGGTAGTAGGTGGTGGTAGAAGGCGGCGCAGGGGCTGGGCGTGGTGGTACAAGCAGCGGCGATCAAAACTGGGGAAGAAATGGAGGGAGAAGGAGAAAAGAGAGAAGAGGCTCGGGGGAGGAGATGAGGGTTCAAATTTATGGGGAATGAAGGGCTGGTGGGGGTAAGAAAAAGAAGAGGGAGAGGCAGGGGAGCAGGCGGCCGATCGGTGCTGCAGTATGGTGGCAGGGTTGTCGGTTGGCAGGGGAAGGGAGGGGAGAAGAAGGAAAGAATTCATGCGGGAATGGAGGGTATAGGAGGGTAGTTGGCTCGAAATAGGAAAGAAAAGGACGGGGTAGAGAGAGGGAGTAGCAGGGGCAGGTACGGTGGCAGGCGGCGACAGTTGTAGGCGGTGGTTGGGCGTGCATAGAGGACGGGAGCAGGTCGGGGCGTGGGAGAAGAAGAGAGGAGGAAAAGGGGCTGGGCGGCTGGACCGGTGCAAGAAAGAAGAGAGTCGGCCGGTCTAGGGAGAAAAAAATAAAAGAAGGAGGGCGGGCTGGGTGTGCCGTGCGAGGAGGAGAAGGGGCTGGGGGAACGGGCCTGGCCCAAACGCGTGGGGGAGGGCTGGTCAGGCCGGGCGGCCCAAGGGAGGAGGAAAAAAAAAGAAAAAGGAAAAGAAGAAGGAGGAAGAAAGGGAAAAAGGGTAAAAAGGGAATGGAAAAATAGGGAAAAAATAAAATAATTTAATTTATAAAATCATAAAATGTAATATTCTTGATAAATTATTTAGTTTAATAATTTAATTCATTATAATCTAATATATTAGTTTAAAAAGGATAAAGTTGGTAAAATATTAGTTTGGAAAATTATTTAAATAAAGCAATATGATAAATAGCAAAATATTTATTTTTAATTTATTAAATACTCTTATCCAAATTTACGTACTCTAAAATCCATAAAATAATTAAAATAAATAATTTTATTTCAAATAAAGTTATTTATTAAAATATAGGTTTTTGAAATTTTTGGGGGATTACAACAGGACACTCTTTTCCACTATTCTCACTAGTGGATTGGTAATAACCTTAAGGTAGAATGCTTTTGGCCACTATTTTGACTGACGGATCAGTAATCAAGGTACAACCTGTCCTAACCCGTATGGTATTCCATTGTAAGTAATTAATGTATTACCAGGTTTATTATCATCCAATGATTCAATTTACTTAAGTGAGGGACCCCAATATTCTCACCGATGGAACGATATAGGGTATAACTTTTAAGGTAAGACACTCCTAACCACTATTCTCGCAGGTACATCAGTAGGTACAACTAGACCCGAATCAAGTAATATTCCACTTTCATTGAATTATTCATGTTTTATTTGCTTTAATTTCATCACACAAACACATACACCTACCCTATGCATGACACCTTCCTATTAGTACCCCGAGACAATCCTGTTTCCCTTAAAAACTCTAATTTCACAACTTTGGTACATCCTCACCTCTAGTATCCCTTTTGAGTTCCCAATCTATCCAAAAAACTCTAACATTTCATTGTAAGACCCTATTCAAGGGTCATGGCTTGTTACTCCCATTTCTTACATATGATAATAACTAGCATCTAGGGTTACTCCTCAAAATTTCTCCTAGTTGTCCTAACCCCTCCTCTACTGCTTATCTAGATCTAAATTTCTGTACCCATGCATATAATGCTATTTTTAATCATCATCTCAAAAATTGTAGTCTAACTTTCCCATTTTGCATATGTGGTAATACCATTCCTTTTCAAGCCCTCACCAAAACCCTAATTCCTCATTTTGGTTATAACTACTTTCCTCTATACTACACGGCTAATAAATTTGTTACATGTTCCTAAAATAGAATGTTTAACATCATATTCTAATTTTACAGTCCAACTCTCCCATTTTTACATGTGATAATAGCCTACACCTAGGGTTTTGTGTCTTGGCCTCCCAAAATCCTAGTTTCACCTTTCAGTCATATCTCTTCCCCTAGTGCTCAAAGGACTTACCAATTTTCATGGCTACCCCATATCCATTTTTTTGTAATAAAAACCCACTTTACTCACACATGATCATTGCTCCAATTAAGTTTAACTACCCCATGCATGGTTATTTACCCTATACTATATTTATCCTAAACCTGCTTATTTTTATCACAGTTATTTTGTATTGTATCTCCAAACTATTTTAGGCTAATTTACACTTAAATCACCCTATATGTCACTTTTCACAATATTTACCAAAATGCCCCTAGGTCAAAAACCCTACTTAACTCATAAGTCATCCAACACAAGGACTCTCCAAACTTTATACACATACAATATCATATAATATGGATATACATTAAAATTGAAAATAATAGAATGATAATCGAATAGCTTCTTACCTTTAATTATTATCAAGCCAAACTAAATGTACAACACTAGAGACATTTATTATTTTATGCAAGCCATCATATAGCAAGCACATATATTAGCATAATAAAACACTTGAACAATACCTAAGAAATAGAAATATACACAATTTATATATTATTTTCTCTCTCTTTTTTTAAATAATAAAAGGGAACCTAGCCTAAGTAAGGCTTAAGAAGAAGAAAGGAAGTGTAGGTGACCAAATGGGGAGAAAATTGTTGCAGGCAGCACGATGGCGATGGTTGATTTTAGTGGATAAGGGTGAGGGTTGGTAGCATAGGGTCGAGGAGTGGTAATGGCACTAGAACAGACTGGAGTGGGTGGTGGTTAGTGGTGGTGGAGCTAGTGGCCGAAAGTGGTACAGGGTGCCACATGACTGAGAGGGAGAAGGAAAAAGAGGAGGAAAGAAATGGGGTCACTACATAGACTAGGGAACCTATATAGGATGGCTGCAACATGGTAGCAAGGAGGGGGGAGAGTGGCTGGTGGCAGTAGCTAGAAGAATGCACCCTACAACTGCTGCAAGCGCAAAAGAAGAGAAGAAAATAAAGAAGGGGATGGAAATGATGGCATTGTAGGCGTTGATAGGGCATAGTCAGGGAAGAGAGGTGGTGCGACGCTAGAGTTGGTAGGGACTGGGAGGTGATCAAAAATAGGAGAGGATGACAGGTGGGAATGAGAAGAAAATGGGAGCTAGAGGGGCTATTTATAAGTAGGAAAGAGTTAAGGGAGTGGGGAAGACGATAGGGGCTTGGCATGCATGGTTGTAGGGAGGGGAGAAGGTGGTTGTAGGTGGCATGGCATGGAAGAGGTGTAGGGGAACAGGTGTGCAGGGTAAGGAGCTATAGGGGAGTAGGTGTGGATGGTCGCGTGCATGGCCCTGTATGGTCAAGAAGGGAAAGGTGAGGAGGATGGGTGGTGTGCAGTGGTGTAGGTGTAGAGGCAAAAATGGAAGGAGGATGGCAATGAGTGTAAGGGGACATACGTGAGGAAGAAGAAAGGGATAAAAAAGGAAAGAAGAAAAAGAGGAAAATAAATGTAAAAGAAAAATGGGGGAAGGAATGGGCCTGGCTACCTGAGAGAAGGAAAGGAGAAGGAGAAGGGATTGGGCCTCCTAGGGGAGAAATGAAAGACAATAAATTTTGGACCGGGGGAGCGGGGGGAATGGCGCAACCTAGGAAAAAAAAGGAGAAAAAGAAGGAAAAAAATACAAATAAGGGAAAGGAAAATTTGTGGGATTTAGGTTAGAACTATAGAGTAAAATTTTGGTTTAGTATCAATCATAATAATAAAATAGTATAAATTGCCTATAGTCATTTTAGGTTCATTAAATAAAATAAAAATATCAAAATTAGCTTAAATTAATTTGTTAATAATTAAATTTTAGGATTTTAAAATTTTAGGGTATTACAGATATGACTAATGTTGGCCTAGTGTATGTGGAGTAGATCTAGATCTTTATGTTTCCATAAATTATCTCAACTCATCAATTTGGGTCTATTATGAATTTAACATCTCCGTAATATCTGCTTGTCTAGGAATAGGGGTAACAACATTCGATGATGGATTACTCTATAGTCTCCTCTAATGATGGATAGCGGTTACCAATAGAAGAAGAATAATGACCTAGTAATATTCACTCCACACTCTTCCTCAAGCTTTAACGATGACCAAGAACATCCTTCACTATCACAGTCTCATTAATTAGTGGTGAGGTTGACAAACTAATAGAAGGGTCTTAAATCCCTCCCTCCTCTCACACTCATGAGTGTTCAACATTCAGTATGGACTGAATGGTTATTCCTAGTTATGTTCTAAGACTATCTTGGTTATATTGATCTCTAGTTAAGGTTTTAGCCTTGAAGTAAAAGAAAATTATCCATTAATCTATTTCGATCTCATCCAATCCGATCTTCTAATCCAACCTAGAAACTCTTTAACATTTTACCCCCAAAAATATATATGATTTAAGGATTTTGGTCCCAACTAGTCTAAGATTGGTAATTTCAATCTAGTTCTATCTTTGATCCCTCCTTTGAAAATTTTTGATCCTCAATCAAATTTTTATCTAGATCCATTTGACCTAATCCACTTTTGGAGTAGTGCACACTCTTCTGCCTATTCTTGATTACATGGCCTAACCATTTCATTCTACAAAGAAATATTAAGTTAATACAAAAATGTGCTTTAAGTTTTTATAAAACAATAGAAGATAATATTAAATTAGTTACATAGTTCTCTCTTACATGATTGATTAACTCTCATGGGTATATCCTTATAAGTTTTGATTCGTGATGGCAAGGTCTGTTGATTCGCCTAGCATATTGGAAAAAATAACATTAAAATTAGATTAAAAATAATAAAGAGCAATAATCTATTTTATATGCCTATCTTTTAATATTGATAAGCTCAAATATATTTATACCCATGGAGGCTATCATTTGTTATATTAAACCTATTTTTCTCTTTGACCTTACATACACATATAAAACAACTTCTTAATAGAATATTATAGGTTTATGACCTAAAAATTTTAATCTCATCCATATGGTATCTAATTATTTAAAATATATTATTATTAAATTGAAATAATTTTGAAAGAGTCAAAAAAATGGGTTGAGTTACTTATGCTCTCTTAACATTCATCAAAATTGATAATCAATCCCATATCCTCAAATTTCCTCAACCGAAATTTGTTTCCTGGCTTTTATATAGAGCAGTGATGATGAATAATACTCTATACCTATCATTATTAGTATTCTTGATACCTAGGCTTTCTCATTTGAAGAAAAGAATAGGATTTTATCCTATCTTTTACAAGTTACAGACATTTTCATTATTGATTTCTTTTTATTAAGAGTGAGTGCTTTGAACTTTTTATGGAAAGATTTTCTACTTTGATTATACCTCTATTGAACCGTATTGTTACATCTAGAGTTATGAACTTGATAAGTGCATACTCCTATAATATTGATATTTAAGGGGGGGGGGGACGGTAGAAGGGGAACTCACCTTAAATCTAATTTTTGGTATGAAATATTCAATGAGATGGTTGGAGAAAGTTACCATGGTCAAATATTGGAAGATTAGATAATCCTAATTTTCTATGGCTAAGGAGGGAGAGAAGGAACACTGAAAGCATATAATTTTGTTTCACGATTTATCATTTAACTTATGTAGAATGATATTTTAGTAATTCTTTGAATAGATCTAACTTTCTATAAAAAACTTGTAGCATTAAGAATAAAAATTTAGAAGTAAAGGCTTGTATTATCTATTTATAATGATTGATGCTTATCATTAGAAACTCATACTTCCCTAGTTTTGCATATGATATCTTTGAGAAATTATTTTTGCAATCATTATATAAAATTCACTCGAATAAATGTACGAAGGTTTAAAAAGAGACACTATACTAAAAATAGAAAATTCTTTTAGTAACTTGTTGGATGAAGCCTAAACATACTCAAATCCTAACATATTATGTATAAAAATTAAGTAAAAACCCTAATGAGAATCACGGTGTACTCAAAATTAATTAAAAAGAATATAAAAAATCATAAAATACATGTAATACCCCATTTCCCATAAACTCTAATTGAGAACCTAAGTGTACCTTCACTACCTTGTCAATTTATATGAACTTGATCGTATACATATTAGAAGGATAATTCATTTTTAATGTGTGTTTAGTATATGGTAAAAGTGCATTAGATTAATTAGGGTTAAAGTGGTAGAAAGTGATTTTCAGAAACCGAGGGTCTTTGGTCAGATAACTAGACATGGTGATGTAGGAGAAAACACTCAAGAATTGACATTCATAATTATGGAATCAATCATTATACATTTAGAGAGGATCTCCCACAAAATTGAAGACATAAGGATGTTTACGTTGCTAGTTATAGATGAAACATACCATACAAGCTACTATATATACATGCATGAACATGATATGCATGGAGGGCATGGCTACGTGCATGGGGGAGATAATATGTAGCTTGGACGTGCATATTAGTTGATTTAGTTAATTAATTAATTAATTAGTAGAGTTAGATTTTAGATAGAGAATAAAGTAGCATAACTCTACCTTTTTGAAAATATTCTATATTCTAGTATATTTTAGCATATTCTATATTTTACTATCTTTTAGCTAGGTATCTTTTGAATAATTATACCTTTTGCTAGTATATTGTAATTGGTAGCCTTAACTATATAAAGCCACACAACTCAAGATTGGAGATATATTAAGATTGAATTGAAGTTGAATGCAAATTACAAGTATTGAATTTTATGTGAGTTCAGCTCAAGTTTAATCAAATGTGTGTGAATGATTAATCTTGAAACACTTAATCCCTTAATTTGTATGAATTAGGGATTAAGCACTATATTTCTAAACTCCATAAACCACGCCATTATTAGCCATATTCATCATCCAAACACAACCTAAAATTGAAACCCTAACCTTTCCATTTGAAACCCTAACCCTAACCCTAATTTTGAAACTAAACTCTAACCCTAAAAATAACCCATGAAACCTACTACCCTCAAACCCTAATTACCAAATCATCATCTTCATTATCACATCATTATCGAATCATCATCCTCATCATCTCATCAAATTCGAATCACCTTCATCATCAATTCATTACCATCGTCGAATCATACCATAATCGAACATCCTCATACTTAATTCAACACTTTTGAATCTTCATCTTTCCAATTACAACATAATTGAACATTAGCTTTACATAATTGATAATTCCATACTCCCGCACACATCACGTGGAGGTAGAGAACATGTAGTATTATAGGGTTAGGTAACTGATTGTTAACAAACTTTTATTTTTATGTAATTTTTTATTTAATTTGGATTTTTTGTTAATACTTTGACCTTGGGAGTCTTTCTATGAAATCCCTTACCTTGTTAAAACTTGTTGCTTTTCCTCTCCCTTTTAACAAAAATTTAGCCTAAAGTCACTTCACCTTATCTTCTCAATCAATCACCTTCATTCATGTGTGAACTAAGCAAACTTGGGTTCAACTCTCCCTTTCTCCTTGGCATATATTCTATCCCTTATCCATTCATTATGCCTCTATTTTCATATTTCTTCATTATTTCAACCTTTAGGCAAATGCTCCATCATCTTTAAATTTTGCTTAAGTTTTTGAAAATCTCCTTCCTTGTTGTTCTTCTTGATGAAACTAACCCCTCTTCCCTATCCTATCCTTATTTATCCTTTACGTGTTGTATTCTCTTAACCCTTTTTTAGCCCTATAATGAGAAAATATGAAGATTATCCCCTCCTTTTCCACCTCTTGGTGCATCACTTTTATTGTGGTTATTACTTTTTTTAAAATCTTTTTATTTTGTTGTCTCTTCGTTATTTTATACGTTATAGTTTCTAATTTTTAGGTATTGTATTTTAAGGAAGAGGAGAAGGATATTTTGGACACTAGGACTTTTGTAAGTTCTTGTTAATTTATTTTGCTTGTTAGCTTGGAAAGGAGGTAAGCCTATACTTATATGAAAATCATGTGGTAGTATGTTCAGGTTTTGATTGTTATGTTTAAGTGTGTTTTTATGAAACATATGCATATGGCATGTTATGTTGTAGTTTCCTTTAAGTATGTAAGCATGCGATAATATGAATGAGCATGTTAGATTATGTATTTTGATATATGTTTGCTAGCATGAAATAATAGGGTTGAATGTGGTAAAATAGTTATGTATACTTTGTGTGGATGATTTGTCGAAGGGAATAATTGTCCTTGAAAAGACCTCCTCTTGTATTTTTGGGTTTAGCATTAGATTCCTTAAAAGTTTTATTAAAAGTTTGACTTAGGATATGTTTGTTGATAAGTGCATTTTATATCCTATTTTTATAATGTTAGTCATCATACTTTGACTTGATTTTTATTTAAAATAGATAATTTAACCTCTCTTTAACTATAGGTGATCATTTAGAATATTTCATGATGAAAAGAAGAAAAAATTATGTGTTTTGAAGAGTATTACAAGTATAAAGGTTGATCAAAACTTTCACATGAAATAAGGAAAACAACCTTCGGTATTTTAAGCATAATTTTTTTTATCCAAGCTTTGATTGAGTTAACTCAAAAGGAATTAGAAGGTTAATATAAAGAAATACAAATTTCATGTTTACTATGTTTTTTGAATCATACTAGAGGATGGTTAAAATTGTGTTTGAATTGAAAATTGTTATTTGGGAAAGGCTCAAAGTTACTAAGGGAGGGGCAGTTGACCACTCCTCATACGAAGGTTATCTAAAGCATATGAAAATGCCATGGAGGTCTCAAGTTTGACCTCATACATGATCTTTTTCCCTTTTACACATATATATACCTTTATAACTCATATCCCACAAAAGAAGAAAGAATCTTTTCTACTAATCTTGAGATTCATAACTTGGATTTCATCATCTTCTTCAACCTTTTCTCCCAATCTTTCTCCATTAATTTCATCAATTTGTGCTTTTATTCCTTCAATTTGTCATGAATTCAATCATCACCTACCTATAATTCGTGATTATATTCTATCAATTTAGCCTTTTATCATAGGATTTACAATTTAGGATTTTTTTATAAATCTGAATGCACCCGTCTCCATAATTCTTCCCATTCATGGCTTAATTTTTTCAATTGAGCCATTAAATCATCAATTTTATATCCATAAAACCTTAATTTATTTTTCTCATGTACCAAGTTACATAAAGAAGCATTCAATTCAAACCAATATTCAAGTGGAGGAGAATGATTGTTCATACTAGGAAGAAGACAATGTCCCATTTAGGGTGAATGGTCAAAGCCAAAGTTGAAGGCCAACTATGGTTCGATTGTCTTTGTTGTTTTGTTTGTTTTTGTTTTTGTTTTAGTTTTTTTTTGATCTTTTATTTCCCATCTTATTATATATTGCATGTTATTGATTCATATATGATGAGTGGCTAAATTTCTTTTTGTTAGGGATGCGATTAAAACCCTATAATATGGTATGAGATTTTAATAATATTT
Organism: Tamarix chinensis; assembly: GCA_030549775.1. Classification (NCBI taxonomy): domain Eukaryota; kingdom Viridiplantae; phylum Streptophyta; class Magnoliopsida; order Caryophyllales; family Tamaricaceae; genus Tamarix; species Tamarix chinensis. The sequence continues at coordinate 5,946,562 of CM060177.1, read as the reverse complement.
ATATTTGTGATTTTTTAAAGTATGATTTATATGGTAAATTTTGGTTTCCTCATAGTGAAAATATGTAGGATTATATGATTGCTAGGTGGATATATAAGCATCCTATAATTTATGTATATAAATTGTATCTAGGTTATATAATAATTCACATAATAACTTTATGGTTCTAATTGGAGTAGTGAAATATTTAGATATGTGTGGATTAAAGGTGAGGAGTACAATTGACACATTGTTAGTACTAATTTGGGTACGTAGATTGAAATCCTTTTACTTGTGCTTAATTCATTGAGACTAGTTAAATATAGGAGTCGCTGCTACAACTATACTTCTAAAATTCAATAGAATTTAATATTAAAGCCGATTAGTATTAATCACTTTATGAAAGTAAGATAAGGTGTGGTGACTCATTGATGGATTACAACTTGGTTGAATCTTTCTTATGACTAATAGGCAATAGGTGACATAGGAATTATGTGCTTTGTCTTAATCTACTGATGGAAATTGATTCTCTAGCACATTTTTCAGATTTACATTCATACACATTTTCCTAACTAATTTTATTTACCTTTTTATTTTCTATTTAAATCCCCATAATTATATGATTTAGAGTCTTTATTTTATTATTTTTGTGCGAGCTAGACTTAGGTGAGCTGTCTCAATCTCTAGTTTAGAACAATATCCTTATTCACTAGTGTTATAATTGTATAAAAAGAGGGTTTAAAAATTGCTGCTATGGGCACATCATTTGTATTTGATCATGTTTACGAATTAAAATTGCTAGAATTAATATTTGTGTGCTTAAAGGTATTTTTTTTTCAATTCACAAAAAAGATCTATAAATTTTTTTAGTATGTATGCCTCGTATGTATTATGATATGTTGAGTATGAAAAGCATATGAATTATTATATGCTAGAGATGCATGTTTATGGTTTTATGTTCTATTTGAGCTTATGTATGTGTTAGGGTATAATAGTAATTTTCCACTTCTATACTTTTTCAAAATTGAAATTTTATATTAAAATGTTTATTTTAATGTTAATTAGCTATGACATGATATTCATTCAACTATGATGATGTCTAGAAGTAATATAGCTAATAATAGAGTAATTTAACCTTCATTGAATTTAGATAATTTATGACTTAGTATGCCTAATTATTGGATAATTGGACATAGGATGACCTTTGTGGATTCTTAGGTTAATCTTAGTGTTGGCCTTTCACTTTGGCTTTGACCATTTGCCATAGGATTGACTTTGAATATTTAGAATTATGGTTAAGTGTGGATTTTTTTTCCCGTATCATAACTGCTCTATATGGGATTTGTGATCACTTTAATAAAACATTAATATTCAAAGTGAAAGACCTCAATATCAATAAGAATGGTTCTTTAGGTGTAACTATCATAAAGAAGGGGTTTAATCCTTGATTTGATTTGTTTTTTTTTTCTGGTATCTCAATACCCCAATTAGACCTTACATCTTCATTATTTAGTTTTTTAAAATTCTTAAATGGTATGCATACTCATAGATTATATGTCATTTTTAGTAAGGCATTGTGATTCATTTGTGTGCTAGTACAACTAAGGTAGCTTAGTATCCTTAGCTTTTTAGTTAGTGAGGTACTATGTGACCTCATGTGTCAGTATGACTAGGTCATCTTAGTATCCTTGAGCAGTTATTATCATCCCTTGAGTCATTTAAAAAAATCAATTCATGTATGGTAGCCTTTGGAGTGGTTTTGATATGTTGGTTTGGTAATTAATTATGTGCTCTACCTTTGTTTTGATTAGAATTGGTTTCAGTCTTTATGCTTGATAGCTGCCTTAGTGCACTATCCTTTATGTTATGAATGATAACGTGGTGGCTTATTGGATATTATTATGTATGGTTTGGTGGTTGCATTTTAGGGATACTCTTGGCATGAAGTATATTATTGAGAGGGTTGTAATATGGTTATATGTGAAATATCATTAGCATATGACTTATGTGATATTTTTGTTTATGGCATTATTATCATATATATTCATTAATGTGATTATGTGATGATTACCTTGCGTATACCTTATATTTATTCCATGTAGCCTTTGCATGTTAAGTGCTATATATCATTTATGCAATACCGTTGTACTAACATGTTTCATTTCACGGTCACTTACATATTCAATAGGCAATCATGACTTTGCATGAGTACTTTTAGGGTTTCACTTGAGAATACTAGGGTTTAGTATTGAGAGCTTAGACAATCAGGTGTCCTTCCTAACATCTTTTAATCCGCATATCCTTGAACTCTAATGTCCCCCTATACTTCTTACTTTTTGCTTGTTATATCTTTTGTCCGATGCATTGGTGTAATATTGGAACAATAGTAAACTCATAATGTAATCTCTCAGTTGTTTCTTATTAATGTTCTTCTTTATTTAAGTTGATGAATATTTTAGCCTTAACACTTAGTAAAATAAAGGAAGAGTAAACCAAACTATGCTTAGTGTGGTGATAATATTCTGGGTTTTAATATTTTAACTTCCACTATCACTCTTTTAAACCAAAATTTTCTACTGCTAAAAATAAAGGTGTTATAATGCACCAAATGGCTGAGAGCTCTAATTGAGACAAAAACGGCCATTTTAAACTTATAACTTCATACAACTTCATATATGCTTAAATTACTTGAAAACATACATTATCCCACACATTATTTTTTAATATAAGAAACTCGTGAGAAAATTACAACTCATACTTAACACATATATGCATTTTCTTTTACAAAAATCGCTAACATGATTATTTGCTAAACAAATCAAGTAATAATACATATTAACAAATAAATTCTATCAATTTTAAGTTTAGGTCAGTTTACCTAAGCTAAAGCTCCAAGTAAAATAGAAATAAACTCTATCCAATTCTTCTTCTCTTCCTTATATCCTTGAACACCTTTTATTAAAAAAATTAATGAATAAGTAAGACATAGCAAAAATTATTCAAAAATCATAACAAACTACAAAAATAGAAAACAAAAGTAAGGAGAATATAACACTATTTTATTTAAAAGGACAAGATTGATAGATAACATAATCAAGTTTTTTCCTCAAATTTCTCAAAGATTTAACTCACTTTTGCTTATGTTGAGGCTCTAATGAGTTAAATCTTAATATTTATAAGTTGTGGAGCAAATAAAATGAAGAAGAATAGCAACCTGGTTGTTTTTAACTAACAATAGGCCACACGTTTAAGCTCTCACAAGAAAATAAAAAGGTTGTAAGAAAAAAAATGAAATTTAGTTAAGCTTAAAGCATGAAAATATAACATATCTAACTAAGAATATTTAAGGCAAAAGATAAGGGGGTAAATCGGCCATAAAAGGTTGATCCCAAATTATTTTCATCCACTTAATGAATAATGAGAGCTATGAAGATTCCTAAGATGGTTCCTTAATGATCAAATGAATAGAAGTTTGATTAGGTGACCATAAGTGTTATAAATGATCAAGTAAATTAATAAATAATAAAAATAATTATATAATATTATTAAATTATTTTTATTTTAATAATATCAAACTATAATTCTCTTCAAATTTTGGTACTTTTTAAAAAGTTAAAAAGATACCTTTGGGGCTAAAAATGCATTTAAAATACATTGATGTGATGTATAATACTTTTTTTATTTATCAAACCTTCAATTATCATTTTAAAAATCATTAGGATATTTAAAAAATAATTATTAATTAGAACTTTGATGAACAAAAATAACTTAGTAAGATTCACTCGAACAACTACATAATAAATTTCTAAATGAGACATTTTAAAATGCAACGCTAGCTTCAAGCCATTTAAAGGATATACAAAATATTTAAAGTAACATAATTTTTTATTTAAATAAATGTTAAATGGGTTTTAAAAGAATGTTTTATTACACCAAACAATATCAATGAGGTCAGATTCTAGTGTGATTTTATTCTTGCCATGCTCAAGAGTATTCAGTAAAGCATAAAGCATAGCGACTCCTTCTGCCTCTACAGGTGCATGGAAACTCGCAAGGTTCCTCCTCCTAGAAACCAACACCGATCCCATGTTGTTCTTGCAAACAAAACCAACATCCCAACCCATCTAGCCACTACAACCCACATTCTTATTAGTTTTTATCATATCGGCAAAAGGTCTTCCCGTTTCTTGCCATCTTAAAACAACTTTAGCATATTCTTCCCATCCTATAAGGCTTCCAATGTTTTCTCAACATAATCTTTGAGTTCTCTAAGTCAGTGAAAAAGACTCAAACAAAGTCTTACTTTTATTATTTATAATTTACTAAGTTATATAATAGATCATATTTAATTTAAATTATAAATAAATTATTTTTCCAAGTGATAACACAAAATACAACACAAGCCATATTAGCCACCAATTACATGTTTAAAGGTAACACCAAACTCAATCATACAAGATGCCATAATATCATCATTTGATTCCCATTAAATCATAGTTAAGAATGTTGAGTTCATTTTTAAACTATTTTAATGATAGGTAAAAGTTAAAATAGAATTCCGAAGCAAGATCATAAAATAAAATGAAAATAAAAATGGAAAACTTAGGTGAACTAGTCGATCAGTTGCTAGGAATTGTTAACTTGTTTAGTCATACCAGGCATGAAGAACACCAACACACAGTGACACCAATCAATTTGCTATTCTAACCGATCAATTATTCATATGAACTAGTTGATGGGTTTAACCAAACTAGTTGGTGTATCTAAGTAGAGTCAAGCCACTCTTATCACAAAATAACAAGTTGATGGGTTAGATAAACCAATCAACTGCTTATGGATACCTAGTGAGTAGTTCATCAAACCAATTGACTGTTCAAGCTAATAGATGATTTTGGCTATCAACTCATGTAACTGCTACCATAACCAGTTAATTAGTTGTGGCAAATCAGTCAACTAGTTTAGGAAAATCAATACCCAAACCCACGAACAAACATAATTAAAATCTCCAAGCTTCTTTAAATTAATCCTATCATTCTTCTATTTTTTTAAAAAAATAAAAAGGCATGCTCCACCTATGAACTAACATAAAAAATAGTAGACATCTATACCTAACACATCATGCTTATATTTCTGTAAACTCATTCATAATATCAAAATACTTAACTATTCTCCAAAACTTTAGAAATAAAAATTTTCTAACATGCTCGAATCCCCATGTTTCTTAATAAATAGAGAATAGTCACTCTTGGTTTGTACATAACCATCATGAATTAGTACAACCCTCAATTTGGCAAATCATTACCGAGAGGCTTGTTTGAGACAATATAAAGACTTACGTAGTCTACAAACCTTATGACATGGATTGGGAACACCTTCATGCATGATCATGTAAACTTCTTCATGAAGATCAATATGGAGAAATGTGTTTTTGACATCAAGTTGAAACAAATCCTAGTGTTTAGATGTAACCAATGCTATTAGACATCTAATTGTGGCATTGTAGATAACTAGAGAAAAAATCTCCTTATAAAATTCCCCAACTGTTTATGTGAACCCTTTAGCAACAAGGAAAGGTTTGTACCTTTCAAGAGTACCATTAGCCTTGAGTTCAACTTTATATACCCATTTGAAAATGATAGATTTTTTTATTGGGAGGAAGATCAACAACATCCTAGGTCTTGTTTTCCTACAGGGTTGTTACATCTCTATTCATAACAATAGTCTAATTAGAATCTATATAGACCTTTTAATAACATGTGGGCTCATAATATTGTGACGATTGATAAACAAAAGCAAAGGACAATGAGCAGTTTACAACAACATAAGAATATTAGGGAAAATAACAAATGTAATTGTTAAAGTTGGTTGGAGGTTTGTGAGGATGAATTGACTTACGTATAAGTATAGGTGATGTGTGAAGGTAAGATGAAATAGGTGGTGGTGAAGGCTGAGTTTTAGGTGTGGAATTTGTGGATGTGAAGGATGAAGGTTTACTGGAAGTAATTGTAGGAATAAAAATGAAATGAGAAGGGTCATTAATTACCACGGTCAAGGGTTGTGGATTAGTGTTTGATAAGTGAAGAAACATATAGTATTGCTCATGAACACAACATATCTTGAGGAGAAAATTTATTTGGATTGCAAATATAAGATCTTATATGATTTCTTACCGTAAGGATATTATATAGTTGAAAATTTTTGTTTGTTTTAAAAAAATCACACACCAAAAATGGGTGTACTACCACTGTGATCGGTATAAGTCTGGATTTGGCCAGATCACACTAATCACCAGGGTAAAAGACAATAAGGAACTGTAATGGAAAATGATTAAAACATGAAGGAGCCTAACGTTGAAAAAAAATACTAGAATATGTAAGAGTTAAAATTAGTACATCAGAGAAATGAAATACAAGGTAGCATCCCCCCGTAGGGGAATACAAACATGAAATACAAAGGGGAAGTAGTCTAGAGTACACTTTCTCTGGCCCCAACCCTAGGTCATCAAAACATTACTCTGCCCGACTAGCTCATCGTAAGTAGTAAAGTCCTTTAAGGCCTCATCGCTTAGCAACACAGACTCAGGTGGGGCCACTGCTTGTGGGAATAAGTAACACCTATGATAAGGGTAATCAGTATGCTATGTACTGAGTAAGGTAATAATATATTCAAGACAGGGAACTAAAACACAAAATAAAAATATCATGCATGCAGTAGGTTTTATTAGATTATTTACCCTAATAAGAGTTTAGGCCATTAGTACCATTTTTACACATCTCTTGAATTATATCCATATGAGTATGGGGACCCTACTATTATAACCGGGGGATCAAGAATAACTACTCCAAGGCATAACATGCCTGACCACTATTATAACCAGTAGACTAATAAACATATGCAACTTTAGGGCAAAATACTCCGAGCCACTATTATAACTGGTGGACTAGTAAATATCCTTCATCTGGTCTCGATCCATATGGTGCTCCACTATAAGTGATTAGTGTCTTTTCCATAAATTATTACCATCTAAGGGTTTAACTTATTGAGCTCAATACCCCTACTATTATAATTGGTGGACCAGGAATAAATACTACAGGAAAAATGCACTTGCCCACTATTACAACTGGTTGGTAGGTAAACATATACAACTTCAAGGCAAAATTCTCATGGCTACTATTATAAACGGTGGACCGACAATCATTTTACATCTGAGCCCGACTTAATAATCTTCCACTTTAAGTGATTAATATTTTATTCATGTCTTATTTACCAATTAACACCTATCTAGACATGCACCCTCCAATGGATACCCTTGACTTATTACCACTTTACCAATCTAGAATTCCTAAAAACCCTGTCCTTTGACCTGGGATGTCCATATCCTTCAATAATCTGGGGACCCCAAACATTTTTTTCACCAACCTCATAATGAACTTAGAAACCTCATATACGTGAGCCTAGGCCCACTCTCCTTTTTCTCCACCTATGCTCACCATCTCCCACTAGGGTTTCCCTTTAAAACCAAAAAACCCTAATCTGGCCTATGTGGCCCTTGCCTCTCCCCTCCTTACTTAGCCCATACCTCCCCTTATTTAAGCACCATCACTATACTCACCCCAACTCCAACCTCACAGCCCAACTCCTCAATTCCCAAATGGGATAATGATATCCTAATTAATTACCCCTCAAAACCCCAATATTCCCCCATTCTTCTTCCATACCCTCTTCTCTTACACAATTATACCCTCCATTTGGCTTGAAACACCACCTTCATGTGGTAGACCCCTCATCGCAACATCGATGTTCAACCAACCTCCTCAACCTTTCCCCACAACACCCCTATCCTTAGGGGTGTTTCCTCTTAAATCTTAGTTTATGCCCCCACACACCTTCTCATTAACCCACGTACTAAAAACCCTCTAAGTACACTAGCCACCCAAAATTCACTTTCCTCCCTATTGTTAATCTGCAAGAAAGAACTCCCCCACATAAATCTTTCCCCCATGCAAAGTATACACCCCCATAAAAGGCTTACACTTCCTATGTAAGTTTTTACCCTAACCCCTCATATTATTATTTCTCCCTTTATTTTCTCTACCATATTTCATGAGAAACCTAGGACATTCTTCACATATCACCTCACTCACTCCACCCTATTTATTTTCTTTAATCTCCCATAGCCACTCAAGTCCCACCTAACGCATCTAGGCATACATATATTATTATTTCAACCATACACAAGAACATGTCCATCCTTAGTAAGTTCTAACCACACATACAACAAATAATGAAAATCATGCTCACCATACCTTATCTTCTTGCAAGCCAAGATACACCACACACATACTTAGTTCATATAAACATATATTTACACATAACATACCAATACACCCATTTCACACAAGAATCATAACATAACTCGAATCTTAACTATATCCTTACCTAGTTGGGCTCTAGGCTTGAAGCAAGAATCCTATGCCTCCTCACGGGGAAATGTTTGTTCAATACCTATAAAGAGAGTATCAACTAGGTCATTTCACTTTCTTCCTACCTCTTTTTCCTTTTTCCTTATTTTCTTAACCAAAATAATAATAATATTAATAAAAATGATGATGATGATGATGATGATAGAATACATTAAAAAGGTAAGAGGGAGAAAGGTATAATTAGAGAGGACGCAGGTGGAAGTGGCGGTGATGGTAGCACTATGGTGTCAGCAGTGGTGCGGTGGTGATGGTGGTAGAGATGTAAATGATGGGTTTTTAGGGTTGGAATTAGAGAGGGAAGGTAGGGTTTCTTGGGTGGTGGGGCTTCCTGGCTCAGGATGTTTGTGGTAGTGGTGGTAGCCTCAAGACAACAGCTTGGTGGCAATGGTAGCCACTCTTGAGAGGAAGAGAGGAAGAAAGGAAAGATGGGAGAGGGGAGAAAAGGAGGGGTGGAGGTGTTTGGTGGCAAGGGGTCTTTCTTGTAGGAAGAGAAGCAGGGAGGGTGGTGAGACAGGTGGTGGTGGTGGTGCATAGTGCAAAAGGGTAGCTAGAGCTACCCACTTTGCACGAGTGAGGAGAGAAGAGGAAGGGGAAGAAAGGAGAGGGGAAAGGCTCAATGGGTTCAAGGTGATGTAAGGAAGAGGATAGGAGGTAGTGTAGATAGTGGCGCAACTTGGTGGAGACGACGACTGTGTCTATTTGGACGGCGAGAGTAAGGGGGTAAGGAGGTGGATCATGTATTAAGGAGAGGGAATGAGGGATTGGGGAGGGGTTTTATAGGCTTAGGGGAGGAGGAAGTGGACAAAGAGAGGAAGAAGACAAGGGGGGTTGGTGGCTTCCAGTTGGCGTGTAGGCCGATACAACTGTATAGGGGAGACATAGTAGGGGGTAGGTTTGTAGGGGTAGGGGAGCAGGTGAGGGGAGAGGGAACTCACAAGGGGAGGGGGAGGCTACGAAGTGTAGTGGAAAGCAGGGGTTGCATAGGTCGGAGGAAGCAAACGAGGGTAGAAAAGGAAAGAAAGAATAAAGAGAAGGAGAGAAACTGAAAAGAGGGGGTGTTGTGTGCGTTGGGTTGGGCTGGCCGGGCAGAAGAAAAAAGAAAAGAGAGATTGGGCTGGGGGAAAAGAGAAAGGAAAGAAGAGAAGGATAGGGGTAGAAGGGTTGGGCCGCCGCTGGGCATAACCTAGCTTAACGAAGGAGAAGGAAAGGAGGAAAAAAAGAGACAAGAAATATAAGAAGAAAGAAAAGAAAGAAAAAGAGGAAAGAAAATGAGAGAAGAGAGAAAAAATGGGGTGGTAGAGTATTTTGCCTTTTTGTGAGTTTTAGGAATAATAAATAGTAATATTAATAATAAAAAAATATTTTTATTAATTTGGAAATTATTTTAATTTTTTTTATAATTTACCTTAGGTTAGTTAATTAAATTAGTCACCACTAACTATGTCCCTACATTATTTTTATTTTTTTATTACCATTATTATTATTATTATTATTATTATTGTTGTTGTTGTTGTTATTATTATTTTATTAAAAAGGGTACATATAATTAAATCTTATTCAATAATTCCATATTTTATTCTAAGAACATACATGGTTTTGCTCTAGCATCTAGTTTAATTCTATGAACTAATGAGGTGGAAGCAAAACATAGACAACCAAAGCTTTTAAGATGGGTATATGTAGGTTTCATGTTATAGAGTAATTTGCAGGGTGATTTATGGTTAAGGGAGGGAAAAGGAAATCTATTTATCAGGTAGGTTGCAACAAGTCAGGCTTCCCCCCTAATACATAATAGGAAGTTTATCTTATAATGTTAAGGCTTGGGTTAATTCAAGAAGACATCAATGTTTTCTTTCTACTAGGCCATTATGACGGGGAGTGCCTACTCATGTGGTTTGATGGATAATTCCCATAGATTCATTGTAAGAAGTAGTAATTTTATCACAAAATTTCTGACCGTTGTCATATCTGAGTTCTTTCACAACAACATTAAATTGTTGTTTAACATAAGTAATGAATGATATAATAATGGAAAATGCTATGCTTTTGTGAGTAAGTGAACGCAAGTGGCCTTGCTTAAATCATCAACAATGCCGAGAAAGTATCTATAACGATTGTAGGTAAGGTGCTTATAAGGACCCTGGATATCTACATTAATGAGGTAAAAAAGAGACGAGGTCTTATTTGTACTATGGGGAAAATGATGTCTATGTATTTTTAATTGAGGGCATATTTGAAAAATTTAAGGATAATTAACATGTAAACCATTGTAAAAAAATTTTAACAAAGAAAATGGCAAATGACCCATACGACAGTGACATAGTTGTTCTTTATTGAAAATATAATGAGTAGCTAAAAATGGTGTACTATTGTGAGTATCATCAAATTCAAAATGTTTGGGAAATTATTGGGGTACATGATTAAGTACATTTGGGTTTGGGGAAATCAAAGGAATATTATGTTGAACAAGATAAAGTCCTTCTCTTTACCAATAACTAGGGACTTCTTCATTGAAGGATCTTGAATCATGTAATGAGAAGAAGTGAAAACAAGATTAGTAGATAATTATGTGGGTAATTTGTTAATCGATAAAATATTGAACTAGAAAGATGGAACATGAATAACTTGTTGTAGTATAATATTGGGAAATAATTTAAATATTCCTATATGGACAATGAGAGCTCAGCTTCCAAAAGGTATTCTGATATACAATTTTATGGATGGAATAGTGTAAGTATCAAAATAGGATAGGTTTGGAGAGATGTGATTAGTGGCACCACTATCAAGAATCCAATAAGATTTATTGTTAGAAGAAGAGAACATAAATTACCTACAAAGAAGGCAGATGAACCCAGGTTTTCATTAGATGTGACTTGAAGTTGATTGAGTATGTTTAGAAGCTATTGATATCGTTCATGTGTGAACATTGGTTTTGGAGCATTGGTGTTGTCATTTTTTGAGTTTGATATACTTTTTAGCCTCTTCCTTTTGCCAAATTTAAAATCCACGGGATAACCATGTAGTTTGTAACAATAGTCCATTATATGACTTGCGATCTTACAATGTTCACAGAAATAAGGACTAGGTTTCCTAGATTTCTTTCCATTGTTACCTTTGAAAAATGACTTGTTTTCTTTAATTCCAAGATTTTGATTATAATATGCCAATGCTACTAAATCAGATTGAATTCTAGATGGGTTGTATATTGACCACTACTTTTCTTGCAGTATAATATGATAGACTTTGCTTATTGGAGTTAATGTACTCTTCATCGATATATTACCTCTGGTATTATTATAGGAATCATTCAATCCCATTAATAATTGAATGATTTGCTAACTTTCAATCAATTTTACTTAACCCCATACTGAATCACAACTAGGACAAGTGAATCCTTCAACTAAACAACTGTACTCGTCACATAATAACTTCATTTTAGTGTAATAATCAGAAAAAGATAAATTTTCTTATCATGTTACGTTCAATTCTCTCTGAACTTGATAAATTTGAGTGCTATTGACATGAGAAAATCTTAGCTCTAAATCTTTCCACATAGATACTGAGGTTTTACAATACAAAATATTCCTAGAAATTTCAAGATTCATAGTATGAAATAACCAACCAATTACCATATTGTCACATTTTCCCCCATTGTTCGGCTATTTGTGGATTTGTTGGTTTTTGGCATGTCTTATTAGGAAACCCTAGGTTACTTTTTGCACGTAAGGATACTTCACAAGAATGAAACCAATGATGATAGTTATCATCTATTAACAATTATGTTAACAAATTATAGTTTGGGTGATCAGAATTATAAAGATACAACTCGTGTGAGGCATTGATGGAGGAAAATTTAGGAGTACCTTGCTATTGAATATTAGGTTCCTGAATTGAATTGTGGGAATTTTGATTCTACATGTTATAAAGTATTTTGTGATATAAGAAAACATATGACGAGAAGAAAGAAAGAATTATGAATTGAATTGTGTGAGCTTTGATACCAGGTTAATTGTAAAGAAACAAAGTAGTAGAAGAAGAGTTCATATTCAAGAAGTATAAGTTTACAGGGACTTATATCATATGGTATTTATATATGATGGACAATGTGTTGATATGAGTATAACCATATCATTTCTAATCACTAAATTAGACTTAACAAACTAATTTCAATTATGGATAAATAATACAATCTAAAAAAGGCTTTACTTTTGGGTATTCAGGTCAAGATGCATTAGACACTATGCTTAGCTTTTATAGTCGGATACTTCAAAATAGCATGAAAGTATATTTTGTACTATCCACAAACATAATAATACACTAAACCAAAGACACCTTTCTGTGTACCCCTTGGTAGGGATTAGAGCTTCTAAATATTTCCCCACACCTTTCTACATTATCAAACAAAAGTGTTGGCATTGCTCCATAGTGGCAGTTTTAAGAGCACAAGTAATTCTTATTATCTCTAGCTTGGATAACTATTAACACTCTGGTTCTTAATGTTCACATGGAAAATTGAGCCTAGGGGATTGTTTGAGCCTCTTTTCCAATGACACCTTTCTTAGTTAGTAGTTTTTGAGGCTGTTATTTGTTACAGGTTATGTCAGTGGTATAAAAGGTGGCTTTTGAGTATCATAACAATTTTTTATTCAACCAAGTTATAGCTTAGGGAAAATAAAATAATGATAGGGGAATGATATCAACACACACATTCACGATCTTTGAAGTATCAAATTCTAGTGGGATAAAGATTGTTAACCATCATAAAGGAGCTAGCTACAACATCTTATATGAGAAGAAATTTAGTTTAAAGTTACATGGTATTGGTGGTTTGAGTGATGATTTTGGAGATATACATCAAAGAGTCTTTTTCACTAAAGTTTTCCCACCACATGTTTCTAGCAAAGTAGGTATCAATCATGTATAGGGTATACTTCTCTATAAGATCCCCGGTAAGAGAAAGACTCTAATGGCCAGACAGATTGGTAAAATGTGGAATGGAAAGGAGAAAAATGTCATCAATAGACTTGAGTTTTTTATCGTATTTATTAGTGAGATTGAGAATAGGAACATGTGGGATTTATTTATAAATGCTCAACAGGACCAGAGGAGATGAGGGTATTAAAGTGATCTTCATGTCCTCATTTTTGACAAAATTGATGCCATTTGTAAGTATAAAAGCTCAACTTGTAATATCCCAAATTGAGTAGAGTATTATAAGAATTGGTCTGGCTACTTAGGGTGTTACAAATGGTATGAGAGAGAACCTACAACCATGAACTAAACTTGGATGAGTCAGTCAACTACCTAGTAGGATGATTCTTATGATAAACTGTATTAAGATAGTTAATGGTTGAGGCGCAACGATAATGTTACGTTCTTTGAGTAGGGGTGAATGTAATACCCCAAATTAAGCAGAATGTTATGTGAGGAATATAGTTTTTCAACGATCCTCTATCTAGGTTAACATCCTCCTTATATTTTAAAATCCAAGTCCTTGATATTTTCAGACTAGTTATGTGAAGAAATGTGGAATGGGTAGTATTAAGTGGCCTTTGTATGATTTATGTGACTAACCTATTGCATTAGTAATATTAGACTTTTCTCTAAACCAATTTTTATTTTGTACCTCAAGATGGCTCAAAATGCTAGATTTACCTATATAGCAAAATTCTTGATTATAATGTTGGAGAGAGATATGCATCAACCATAACCTCCTCCACCATGTTAGTTCCTTATCCATATTCCTGCACCTACCCTAAAGGAGGACTAGCTGCACAGAATGCAGTTGCACTCACCACTGATATTCTTGGGCATTGAGGATCCACTTGGCCTAGAGAGCTATGTAAGGGAGTTTGAGAAGATCTTTGAGGCTTCTAATTGTCCATATGACAAGAGGGTAAAGGCTGCTTCGTATTTTCTACAAGGTCGTGTTGATAATTGGTGGCATAGTTAGTAGGTGCTAGAAGCACCTATAGAGATTTGGGAGCAGATGCTATAGCAGATGCAATCATGTTTTACCCTACCCGTGTCAGGCTAAAGCTATATGATCGCTTTATGGCACTTCGCTAGGTTTCATCCACTATTGATCAGTATTACTTAGAATTTATGGATTTTATCCATTTTACACCGAAGATGGATGCGGATGAGGAGAAGAAGATGCATAAGTTTGAGATGGGTCTGAATATCCAGATTCAAGAGTTGATCTCCAATTCTACCTTTCATACATTATTCGACATATTTGATAAGGCGAATAAGGTTTTAAAGGTCATTCAGGTTAGGAGTTGGGAGTCCTCTACAAGCAAGAGGAAGATCGAGTATCATGGAGGAGACCGTAGAGTGTAGCAACACGCCAAATGATAGTTTGGTAACTATATGAGGGGTCACGTCAAGGCTTAGGGTCTAAGTAGGCATTTCATCTGCAATCATTGTGGTAGGGATCATCTAGGAAAGACTATTTAGGGAATCTAATTCAGTGTAGGGCTTGTGGAGAGATGGGTCACCGATAGTTTGAGTGCTTTAGGGTAGCTAATGGTATAGTGTAAAGTGTCCCAATACTGCAGAGGGAACCGACTTTAGCTCTACAGCCTCAACAGAGAGCTTCTCTAGCCATTAATACTCAGAGTAAGGAGAGTAAAGGGAACATGTTGGAATCTTGCCCTATCCTGCTAGGTAAGGGTGGTCAAATGTAGGGTTTTGGAGGTTTCAGAGGTGGACATTAGGATAGGCTCCTAAATGCCATAAGTCATATTGAGGTAGACAACCAGCTGGATGTTATTACGAGTACTTTCACCATCTTTTGTCTACTTGTATATATATTATTTGATTTTGGTGCATCGTGTTTTTTCATATCCTCTAGATTTGTTGCTAGATTTGCCATGACTCCTACGTTTAGTATTTCCTCTACTGTTACATTACCATCTGGAGAGCATATTGCTTATAGTAATCTTCACTCTAATGTGACCTTAGTCATAAGCAGGGTAGATTTCTCCATGGACCTTATAGTATTTGATTTGGTTGATTTTGATGTTGTTGTGGGGATGAACATGTTGGGGAAGTATTAGACGATTATAGATTGTGCCCAATAGTGTGTAGTACTTAGGGGACTTCAAGGTGCTAGGGTCTATTATTGGAGATGCAAGCCTAAGCCTATGGCGAAGGTTTTATATGCACTAACACTTTGTTTGTTAGTAAGTAAGGGTTATCCCATGTACCTATGTAGTGTTTGAGATCTGAATGATAATTTTGCTTCATTGGATAGTATCATCGTTGTTTGAGATTTCCCTAACCTTTTTCTAGAGAAAATATCGGGTATTCCATCTGTCCGAGAGGTAGAGTTCACCATTAACTTGATTTAAGGAGAAGAGCTAGTGTCTAGAGCACCTTACCTAATGGCACCGATAGAGATAAGGGAGTTGAAATCCCTGTTGGACGATTTGATGACATATAGGTCTATATGTCCTAGCATATCACCTTGGGAAGCACCCATATTATTTGTAAAGAAGAAAGATGGTAGCCTTCATTTATGTATTGACTATTGTAGGATTAATTAGTTACCATTGAAGAACCGTCATCCTTTACCATGAATGTATGATTTGTTTGACCAGCTTCATGGTGCTGGATCTTCTTGAAGATTGATTTGAGGTATGGGTATCATCTGCTTCGTATAATAAAGGTAGATATCTCTAAGACAAATTTTTTTATGAGGTACGGATATTATGAGTTTACAGTGATTCCATTTGGGCTCACCAATGCATTTGTAGTATTCATATATTTGATGCACCGTATATTCCGAAAGAACCTAGTTTAGTTCATGGTAGTCTTCACAGACGATATTTTGATATACTCAAGAAGTAAGGAGAATCATGAACAACACCTGAAGATGGTTTTGACACTTCTTAGACAACATAGGCTTTATGCCAAACTCTCTAAGTGTGAGTTTTTAGGACACATGGTGTCTGCAAGTGGAGTTTTTGCTTATCCAACTAAGGTTTGGGCTGCTTTAGATTAGAGGGTACCTACTAATGTGATTGAATTTTAGAGTCTTCTAGGATTGACTGGGTATTGTAGCCATTTTTTTCACAACTTTTCAAGGGTGGCTTGACCATTAACAAATTTACTAAAGAAGACGATAAGATTTCAGTGGGATAACGGTTTTGAGGAAGCATTTTAGGAGTTGAAGTGTCTTCTTACTACAACACCGATTTTGACTTTTCCCTTAGGTTTTGATGGATTCAAGGTTTACAACGATGCTTCAAAGCATGGTTTAGGGTGTGCTCTTATGCAATATGGCCGGCCGGTTGCTTATGCCTCGTGTTAGTTGAAGTAGCATGAACAGAGTTGCCTGAAGAATGATCTTGAGCATACAACAATAGTCTTTGCATTGAAGATTTGGAGGCACTACTTATAAGGGGTTTAGTGTAAGTTCTATATTGACCATAAGAGCCTCAAATATTATTTCACTCAGTGCAAGGTGAATATGAGGAAAAGGAGATGGTTAGAGTTGGTTAAGGACTATGACCTTGAGTTGACCTACCATGAGGATAAGGCCAATGTAGTTGCAGATGGTTTAAGTTGGAAGACAACCCATTCATTGAGTTCGATGGCAGCCTCTTATTGTTTGCAAGAGGAGCTAAGAGGAATGGGTATTGAGCTCATATTTCATGGTGATTTAGAGGTACAGATGAGTACCTTGAAGGTTACGCCTTCCTTATTTGATGAGATTCTAGCTGGGCAGTCCGGTGATGTCAAGCTTGAGCATATTCCATCAAAGATTGCGAAGGGTAGAGTTGATGGTTTTAGAATTCATGATTATGGTAGCATCCAATATAGAGGTAAGTGGTGTGTTCTGTAGAGTTGTGCTAAGCTCAAATGACAGATTATGGAAGGGGGTTATTATACCTCTTATTTTGTCCACTCTGAAGGGGATAAGTTGTACAAGGACTTATGGTAGATTTATTAGTGGTCTTGCATGAAGTGAGAGGTGAAGGACTTTGCGGTGAGATGGTTGACCTATCAGAAGGTTAAAATCTAGCATTAGAAACTGATAGGTCTAGTTTAGTCTTTAGAGGTTCCCAGATGGAATTAAGACTCTATCTCGATGGATTTCATATCAATTTTACTGAGGACACGTAGTGGTTGTGATATGATTTGGGTTATTATTGACACATTAACAAATTCGCAGCGTTTGTGCCAATGAAGGCTACTTGGAGTATGGATCAGCTGGCCATGACATAAGTGAGATAAGTGGTGAGGTAACATGTTGTTCCCTCTGACATAGTCTCCGATAGAGATTTGAGTTTCTTATCACACTTTTGGGGGAAGTTGCAGGAAGCTATGGGTACAAAGTTGAAGATGAGTATGGCTTTTCACCTAGTTATTGATGGTCAGACTGAGCATATGATAAAAACGTTGGAGGATATGTTGCGGTTATGCACACTTAATTTTTAGGCCAGTTGGGAGGATCGCTTAGATCTAATTGAGTTCTCTCACAATAATAGTCATCATGCGAGCATTCAGATGGTACCATTCAGGGCTTTATATGGATGCAAGTGCCGAATTCCCCTATGTTGGATTAACATAAGTGAGGCTATGGTGTTGGGAACGGATTTTATTAAGGAGACCCTTTACATATTCATTTGATTCAGGATCAGATGAGAGCATCTGAAGATAGATGAAAGAGTTATGTTGACCAGAGACAGAGGTTAGACGGATATGAGGCAGGTGACTTTGTTTTGTTATGGGTCTCACCCACCAAGGGTGTTCAGAGGTTTAGAAGGAGAGGAAAGCTTATCGCGTGATACATTGGCCCATTTGAGATTCTAGAAAGAGTGGGTGAAATCACCTCCCATCTAGCATTGCCTATATAGTTAGCTCAAGTTCACATTGTTTTCTACATTTCTTAGTTACGAAAGTATGTTGTTGATCCCTCGCACGTTATCCAGCGTGAAGAGATCAAGCTTGATGACTATTTAACCTATAAGGAGAGGCCATTGAGAATCCTTGACACCAAATTATGATAGACACGATTAAGTAAGATTTTACTCTTTAAGGTTCTTTAGAGTCACAATGGAGTTGAGAAGGCCACATGGGAGATGGAGAGAAACATGAAGGAGTCACACCTAGAGCTTATCGTTGAAGGTGTGTTCATATATTAACTCTCTTTTAAGGGGGTAATACCCCCTTTTTTCACTAACTTTAGGTTGTTCATCTTTATTCTTTTTGATCCTTTAATTCCTTGACTTAGGGGATGAAATTTCTTTTAAAGGGGTAGTAATGTAATACTATGTTATCTCAAATCCTAATTACCATATGTGATTGGCTTAGTAGAACGTAAAAGAAAAAACATATATATTCTATTATCCAGTCTCATTCCACTTATGTTAATTCTTAGACATTTCAACGATCATTTATCTTGTTTGTGTAAAACACATTTATTGTAATTCTTTCGATTATTGTATTTTCACTTTTTTTGACCCCTTCAAAATTTTTGGATCTACCTAAAAATATTTTTGAATTCATTCATCTTTCACCCTTTCCTTCCGAATCGTCAAATTACGAAAAAATTTGTTTATGTAATTAGATTATTTTAGTTATTTTTTCTATTTTTAATCTGTTAGTTCATCAAATGAGTTTGAAGACCAAATATTTTTATATATTTGGTTTTCTAAAAATATTCTGCATCAATCCGTGGTAATTTGATCCCCCCATTATTCATTTTGTGCATTTGTGAAAAAATATATTTCGTAACTTATCCACTTTTGCTTGTTTTCCATACGTCAAGCTTAAAACCAACTCTGATATCTAATATTTTTATATATTCCAGTTTCTAAAATTATTCAGAACCTTTTCATAAATTGTTATAATTTTTGGAACTCAATTGATATTTTTTCCAATAAGTGTCCATTATTGGACTTTCTCATAATTTAATTAACCAAAATAAATTGTAACCAATACTCTAACCATTATTTTAGTCCTAACTAGTCCCCTAATGAAACCAAATCAGATTTATGACTTAGTTACTTTTCACCCAACCAAATAGTACAACTAGTACTATAATCATGATTTTATGATATTTCTCTTACACATTCAACCATTGCCTAACTTATCTCTTATACCTCTAATCCTAGCACTCAAGTGAGTCTAGAGTAAAACAAAAAACACACTCCCCACTCTTCTCTATCACATCTCACTTTATTTTTGCCAAATTGCATATTCCATTACAAAATGCACATAAACTCATAATTTTTCAGTAGTGTTTAAAGTTGATTACTTTCTAACTTGCAGCAACTAGTTCTCTCTCTATGATTGTCCTATTCCTTTGTTTTTTTTCTTTTTGAAAATATTACATTGCATAATATGACTATACAATTTACATCCCTAAATTTGAGCACCTTTGAGCTTATTCATAACCAAACATTTGCTTCACGACCAACTTCACAAAATCATCCAAGCTGATTTTTTTGTAACTTCCAGCAGTTATCACACCTCGACCTTGGTTTCTTTACCATATATTCTTGTTGGGTATTTTTCCTTGCATGTTATACCTCATCTAAGGACCTTTCTTACTAAGGAAATTGTTACCCTACCCTCTCTCTTTTCTCCTATCTACCTTGCCAATCAACTTAAGAGTTTTTGTTGTATTTGTAGAGTGTGTTGTAGTAGAGATTTTGTGTCTTTCCTACCTTCTTTTCCCCCTAGTTTCCTACCCTTTAACCCTCCAAAACCATAATCTATCATTCCTTGGTGGTTATTGGTTTTTTTGTGGTGGTTTTCAAGACTTCCTATTCAAGAGTAATCTTTTCTATTTCACTTCTTCCATTTCAATTCCTTTCTTCCCATTTTTCTTATTTATTAATCTTGGTTTATATAACTCTTTTATCTTATATTCTTCAAGGTGACCAAGTGGATTTAGAGAAGAAATTGCTAGATTCCTTATTTTAGCTTTGCTAAGGAGCTTAGGAATTTGTGTAACTAAACTAACCTTTAGAAATAGGATTTTTTACTAGGTGCATTATATGTTCTTTTATGCATGACTATATTTATTTTAAATATAAGTATGAAATAATATCTTAAAAATATTGTATGACATGTGTATGTTTCCATCTTTTGTGTATAAGCATGAAAATATAATGAGGAGATATTTTGTGTGATTTTTACTTATTTTTATGTGTGCTGGAAAGGTGATGAATATTTAGTAAATTAGTGATAAATGTTCAATAGAGTCATGATGAATTTACAGTATAGTCGTGATGAATATGCCTAGATCTGAGTAGTTTAGCTCTCATCATTATTATTTTATGTGAGTTTTGGTTGCTTTAAATTTATCTAAGTACTCCATTGTATTTATAATAGTGTATGAAAGCTAAGTTATAAGTTTTGGATAATTTAGAGTTGAAATGAATTTTTTTAAGGTTAAGATATATTTGGCCATGGGTACATTGGGGAGTACAAATTGTTTTTAAAATTTTTAAGTGCACCATTGTCTTCATTAGGTCTTTTACATAAAATTTGGTATACGATATATTAGGGTTTGATGTTGTTTAGAGTAAGTTATGAATTTTAGAAGTTTAAGGTAATTTTTGGTAAAATAAGGACATTTTGGCCATTGCATGTAAAATTTTAGAAATTTTGAGACCTCAGGGAATATTATGTTAATAAAAGAAGTTAAAATGTATAAGTTTAACATTTGGGTTACATTGATGAGTAGACTTAGAGACCTTAATTAAAATAATTAATTAAGTATGAAAAAGAAAAAAAAAAGAGAAAGAGACATTTTGGATGCATTGAGGAATCTTAATATTTTTTCTTTGTGTTCTCTTTATATTTCAACCTAAGAAAACAATTGGTTAAGTATAATAACTTTTATCATGAAATACACCTCTCTTGATATTAAGTTAAATTAGTCAACCTTATTGACATTTTAGTCATTTTATATGTCTTTAAACTAGTTATGTAATTTAGCCTTATAAATGAACCCTTTTGTTGACTTAAATGTTGAATATTAATCCTTATCTTGAATAATTGGAGTTAATGTGTATTGAAAAATAATTATATTGGACCTTTCATGGCATGGAACTTGGACTTTAATGCCTTAATAATCTTCCTCGGACTTTCATGCCTTAATAATATCCCTTGGGCTTTAATGCCTCATATATTCAATTGGGCTTTAATGGTATGTTAATGGGCCTTTGTGCTCTAGATGGTTCAAACCTTGATTCCTTTATGGATTAAGTGCATAGATAATATCATAATTTGATAAACTAATTGGTTTATGTTCATAGAAGTGATTAAATGATGTTATATGGCCTTGTTCTTGTTCGACCTAAATATTTGATAAAACATTAATCACTTAAGGTGAAAGATCTTGAGTAAGGACTTGTACCACCCGGGATAACTATCCGAGTTAGGTTCGGTATTCACTTGGTGCTATTCCTGTGTTTTCTATTCTATTATCCTGAGTTCCTTACAAGGTCCGAAGAGGCCTTTTTACTCTATAGGTGTCTCGATATATTTCGAACCTATAGGGGGTATATATTCTTAAGTGATTAGGTGTCCTAATATTTGGTGGTCTGGTTATCTTTCTAGGTGGGCTAGCTAGGGCTAGTACCATTCGAGTACTAGATTAGTTGTTTTGGTTTCTTTGAGTCTCATTCCTCAAGTTAAATATAATAACCAATGGATCCCATCTATCCATGCATTCATCTTACATTATTTTATGCTTGATGGTTGAGTTTCATGTTCTCAATTAACATATATATGTAAGCATGATATCATCTTGTTATTATATGCTCTATTACTTTCTTCGCATGGGCCTCGTACATACTATCTCTTTAGAATAGTTGTGTTACTCAGTACAATATGTGTACTAATACTACACATTTGTAGACATTATATTACAGGTATATGATGATGATTTTATTGAATTTGAGGAGGTTCCTTAGGTAGAGTGATGCGGGTTTATACCCCAGGGTTAGGGCATAGAGTTATTTCTATCCAAAGTTGCACATATTATGTTTCCTAGATTTTATATATCTCTTTTGGACTCTTCATCTCTTTTACCCCCTTATCTCTTTTTATATATTATATTATTTGGAGCATGTAATCCATACTCTGTTATTATGTTTAAATTAATAAAGTCTTTTGATACTTATATCTATTTCCATATGTTTTGATTTATTTATTGTAATATTTTAGCCTTGCACCTAGTATGCGAAAGGTATGGACTAGACTTGCTCTATGTGTGGCGGTAACACTAGCTATATTATGTTAATGATTCCACTTAAATGCGAAAATTTTTAGTAGTAAATTTTGGGGTATTATACAATTAGAGATGTAACTAACATGCATGATAGCATTGTGAACTAGCTCCTCGAAAAGATAAATGGTGTGGTAGCCCTCCGTAATGTTTTGCTTATTAGGATGACTAATAGGAAGGATTTACTAGATGAAGCACTTCTAAGGTCTAGATGTTTAAAGGTTTAGGTGGAGATTATCCTTTCTAGTTAAGTTGGTCATCTATAGATACTAAAAATATATACAAACAAGAAGGGAAATTCTTTCCTTGATGCATATTTGAACTTGATGTTAAAATAAAGAATCATAGTGATGTAGAATTTAAAGTTCTAGTAAAAAGTACTATACCATTTGCTTTGAATTAGCATATAGATGATGACAACATTAAAGATAATATAGAGGATTTTTTTTACACACTTGACTAGAGGTCAAACTTGCATTTAGAGCATCCACAAATAACCCTCAGTGTTATAGTTAGCTCTTAAAATGTCATTTGGCTCCTTAATAGAAATGGAGTGATTTGAGATAACTTAAGTGTGTTCTTAGAGTATTATCTAAAAGTATTTTTTTTGGGGTCATATAATGTACTCATTAATCAATATAGAGGCTCTAACAATTGCCATAAGTTAATTACACAAGCGTTGTTGATTTCTTGAAGAATATTATGCAATAACATGCAAATCCTAAAGACTTATTTTAGCTAGAGAAGTCAATACTTTAGCTCTAATCTAGAGTAATTCTTGCATGAGCCCAACTCATGGTGAACTCTATTCATATAAATGTAGAGTACACATGGGACCCATACATTATATGTGAGAGGGTTGACCATAAGTTGTGCTCATGCAAAAATTTCTCCCCATTCTATGCATATATGACCATGATGTTTATGCATTGGATATTTATCTGCTAATTGATGCATGCTTTATGGTTTAGTAGGTTGTATTTATCGTCATGATCACATTAGGCCTTCTAACTAACCAAGGCAAAGTAAAGGGAACCTACTTGTCTTCTCAAGGGTCCTAGTGGCAATTAATTCCTTCTAGTCCATTATCCTCCATTCTTTTACCATTATCATTTGACCTTTTATAGTGAGAAAAGTGCATTGGCTACTACAATAGGTGTAGATAGTGATTTACCCTATGTCAAGATGGTAAGTTGTTGCTCTTGTTTTCCTTTTCCTGTGATCTTAGCTACATTTTCTCAAATTTAGTTGCTTATATCTTATCTATTTGGTTTTGTGACAAGTATGTGCCAACAAAATCCATGACCATTCTTATTAACATGCTTGGATGGTTAAGGTTTGATATTCTTGTACTCAACAGTTCTTGATATTTTGTGTACACATTTCCTTTCTTGATTTATGTTGTCCTCTTCTTTTCTTTCTTGTGATAGGTCTTGTTGTATGGTGGAGCCCAAGAAATCAATATTCATGGTATATAAAGCTTATGGACAAGCTCGATGGATTTGTGCATACGTTTCATATTGAATGAAGTGGTATGCAAGAACCATGACCCAGGTGTGGTTGAAAACATGGGCATGTTTGTTCATTAGCAAAAAGAATGGGCGTGGTTAGAAACATGGCCATAGTGTGTTTGGTGTGAATTGGAAAAAAATTGATCCAAGATCAAAAAGGAAGATCATGCATCAAACACAAGCAAGGTGAGGTTCAAACCAAGGTCGTGTTTGGTGCAACACATATCGTGTCAAGCAACATGCCTCTGGGTGTTCACTTGTCTTATGGAGTTTTTTTTTGTTTTCATTTTTTCAATTACTTTGTATGCTATAAATAACTACTATTTATGATGGTTTACTTTGGAATTATAGAGATGGTTTCGATGACATTAGACACATTCTAGAGAAAATGGAGAGAGAATTATGGATTTAGATCTATTCGATTGTGATATCTATTATAATCCATCAAGTTGATCAATAAAATTGTTAGTCCAAGTGGTATGTTGAACCTTGTAAACTTAATGTGTTGTTTTCTACTTCCTCTACTTGATTTCTCTATTGTTCTTATTTCCTTGGTGATTGGAAATCACAATAAGTCTTAGTCTTTGGTTGGTGATTGAATATCACTATAGGTCTCAGAGGATGCATACAAATCTCCATTGAGCATTACCTTTCTTGATGATAGTGAAAAGTGCCTATTACTTTTTTATTTTGTTATTCTTTAATTTTTCAATATAGTTTCCCACACTTTGTTGTGACTGTTAAAATGGCTACTTCCAGAGGTATGTTTTTTGAATATTTATTTACTAATTCCTCTAGAGAAGTATAAAATGTTATGAATTTTGAGAACATACTTTTAATATTAATATCTTTTTATATATATTTATACAAATTATATATAAAAATATTATAAAATTATTTTTCAATATGGATATAATAATTATATATGTAAAGTATAAGTTGTTATTTTTTAAATAAATTAATAGTTAAAATTTTTAATCAAAATTTGTAACCTCATATATTGTATTTACGAAAGGAGTACAAAACGTCAGTGTGTTTTTCATTGATGGCTGCACTTTCTCAATCTCCTTGGAGCTAAGTTCAATAACCAAAGACTCTTTTGTCACCTACCTACATGCCCCTTGCTATATTTTCTCTCTCTGTCTTCGAAAGGAGTATGTTGAGGCAACATGTTTTGAAGCACACTTGTGTTGTTTGAGGGGAAGTATCTCCTTGCAGTAGGGAGGGACAAAGAGTGAAGTTGGTTTCTTGGATTCAATTGGTGTTTTAGGATAAAATTACTACAGTATATACAAGAGAACAAAAATCAGAAATGAAATACTTATCAAGCAATTGTTGTGTTGTGACCCTTAATCAGTATCGCAAAGCAATTAATGTTCTGGCCGTGGTACAAATAAGAACCAATGGATCACCCCCAAGGTTTACAAAACAACCTCTTTTTGGTGCACTCGTGAGAAGAGGCTTTATAAATTGTAGAAAACAATGCCAAGATCTATGCATTTTTTGTGAAGGAGAAAGCAATTTGGTTGAAAAACCGTGTACTTAGTCTTCTAATTTTTGAAATTAAATACAATAAGACTTGGTTAAAACTGAGAAAAAAATCATGGAAGAGTGAATGTCTTCCGCTCTCCACACCTAGAAAAAATCGGTCAATAAACACAAAAACCTCAACCGTTGAAGACTAAGTTATCAAACTGTTAAAATTTTAAGTAAAAAGAAAGTTGGGCCTATCAAGACCCACATCTCGTCCGGAACTGACGGATGAGCTGTGGCGTGCGTATATAATCCAGCCTATTGATCCAGCAAAGTAATTCAAACTTTTAACTAAAACATGCCCAAGGGAAAAGTTGATTAAAAACATATGTTCCCATCAATGTGGGATAGAAAACTTAAGCAAACAGCCGCAGCAACAAAAAGCTTGCTCTGTGCCATTGTCCAACAGGAGTTTGTGATGCTTTTGCCGTCGCTTGCCATGTTCCGAAACTAAGTGCTAAGGATGTCAAAACGGTAAGTTCCCATCCCTTTTGGTTCTCCTAATTTCGTGATCTATGCATGGAGATAAAGCCGCGCGCGCATCTCCTTTTCTTGTTTCTCCAATTTATGCTCTACGTTCAGGCGCTGTCTTCTTGGCTCCTAGTACATTAATTACCCTTAATATTTGGGCTATTAATTCGGGTTGCAATTTCTAGTACCGTGCCCACTTATTTGCTGGTTTTGAGGAGTGACGGACGATTGAACATATTGGTTTCGCGTTGCACATGTCAAGGTTTTTTTTCAACATATATTACCGATCTTTGTTGCCCCAAGAAGCTGTACACATGACGATGGAAATGGCTGCCCAAGAAGAAAACGGCGGCAATGGGGAGACTGCTTGCTTCGGCCGCAAAATGAAGATCAATATCAGTCATTTCTATGACGGCCTCCGGGATGTTGTCAGGTATTAAGGGTTTCGAGTTTCTGTCCGCGGTTAAGATGCGGCCCGGCAGGAGAGTGATAGCGTTCCAGTGGCTAATATTTAGTTACTACATCTGTATCAGTATTCAGGGTTTCCAATTTGCGTTTAGGTGAGGATGCCCTCGGATATTAATATACAGGTGCGGGCCAGTCATAGCTTATGAGAGGCTAGTGCTTGTAGTTTTTGTTTGGCTCCTCTTTCAGTTTCAGGTACGCGCTGTGTTACGGCTGCAAATCCCATTTTCATGGGGCGTCATATTCTGCAATTTATCTTTTTAGGCTTTTTTTTTTATAGAATCCGATAGAAAGCCGTTAAAATACCAGTGAGTAAGGAAGTATACTTGCCAACCCTCCTCGACGTAGAGAGGTGTAATGTGGCTGAGAATTTCCTCCTCCAGTGATCCTCGTTTCTAGATTTCGGTTTGCCCTCCTCCATCTTCGTTTCTTCCACTCATTCTTCTCTTCTTCCTCCTTCCTCCTTCCACCTTCCATGGATAACAACATCGACAATCTCCTCTCTTCCCTCATGCATGCGACACCTAATGTCCACAGAACCTATTACCTTTTTCTCTTTTTCTTTTTTCCTTCCCCCTACCCTATGAGGGCACTACCACCCATGCGTGGCAACTTTGCATCATGTCCACATTCTACTCTAGTTGAAATGTCCAGCTTCAAATTATGAAAGTTATCTTAACCAAATTAAATTTGGAACTCGAGGAAAACCCCCTGCTATCCTTTCACCGTCCCAAAATGTTTTCCTAGTCCAACTTGCTTCCAAAAACGACCAGACAATGTTACTTATACTAGATGGGCCATGGAGCATCTATCGTGACCTTCTAGCTGTGAAACAATATACTTGCCCCGCAAACCAACTTCTGACTACAAACTTAACAAGTTCGACCTTTGGGTCCAAATTCACGGCAGCCCTATAATAGATTAATATAATATATATATATATATATATATATATATATATATATATATATATATATATATATATATATATATATATATATATATATATATATATATATATATATATATATATATATATATATATATTTGACTGGATCGAAAGCTAATCTATCAAGATTAATTTATATAATATATGGCGGAAGCGTACCTAAATCCATAATAATAAAAGATTTATCGGGTACCGTCGAATTTGATGTGAAACCCTAACGGTCGGTTCTGTAGTCTTCTAGATCACGCACGTACCCGCTACTCGCCAATGACTGATGGGAACCAATGGAGCGAAGTACTTGTAACCTAGGGACCATAACCACATATATATAGATAACAAGTTCTATTGGGCCATCCTAGTTCGGTCCATCAACGATCTAGGACTCCCACAGTCTCTACACATATCGCTCCACATTCAATCAGATACATTAGACCCAACTTAATTAAACCTAATTTGATCACGTTTATTCGGGCTTAACCGTTACGACAACGTCCACTTCGTATCGTTCACATGCAAGCCCAACGTTGGATAATAATCCAACACCCTAATCGTCTGCTCACCATCCAAGTTGTTCCGGGCATCGCCAAGTTCGCAGCCGTCGCTCAAAGATGAACTTATCTGGAGACAATTTGCACGAGTTAAGGTACAATGGGATATTAACAATCTGTTCATTTGGCAATTGATGGTACTAAGACCATCTTTGCCCAATTCTACTATGAAAGACTTCCTGCGTTTCCGGCGTTGTGCATTTTCTATGACAGAGTCGACCATGGAATCAAAAGCTACCCACTTCATGCTCGCATTTAATCCCAATACTGTGAATCATGGTCTCATATTTAGAAGCGAACATTCAAGGATGCTGTGAAGCCAATACTCAACGATTCGCTGCTAGCAAATTTCAAAACAGGTTCCTCAAGTTTAGACCCTCCCCACCAAACTACCTCAACCTGATATCAGCACACCCGACGTTGCTCCAAATTCAGTGTTGCACGACAGCATACAAAAATGAGCACGAGAAAAATGAAGAAATGTTATTTTTGGAAAAATTGAAGAACAAACATGGGAGAAAACAAATATATATATATATATATATAGAGAGAGAGAGAGAGAATATTCCACAAGAAATAACTCTCTCATTGAGAACCGAAAACTAGTACTCTAAGGGGAAGAAACTAATATAGTAGGTGATGGAAACTATTTATAGTAGGTAGGTAGTTCAAAAAACTACATTATTTGAGTGTTAAAAAAGATGGTTATATTTTTATAAATATTATATATTTATATTTCAGGTTTAGAAAATAACTAGAATATGTGATAGAAACTACTTTCAATGAGTAAAAAAAAACTACCATAAGTCTCTCAAAAAGTTATAATATTTGAGTGGTAAAAAGAAAATATGTGGTATTTTTTGTAAATATTAGGTATTTATATTTTAGGTTTAAAAACTACCCACAATAATTGTTAAAAACTACCTTACTGAGTAGCGGAAACTACTGTAATAATATTAGAAAACTATAATATTTGAGTGACAGAAAAAAAACATTGATGCTTTTCTAAATATTAGATATTTATACTTCAAGTTAAAAAACTATCAATAGTAGGTGGTAAAAATTACTATAAGTGGCTCAAAAATCTAAAGCCATAAAGGGTGGTTTTCACTAGATATACCATATAACAACAACAACAACAGCAGCAACAGCAGCAACAACAACAACAACAACAATAATAATAATAATAATTTTAAAGATATAATTAATTAATTAATTAATATACATGTATGCATATCCCAAACCCTAAAAATTATGAAGATTATTTACTTTATTTTAATAAAGGCATGTATTCATTTTTTAGTTAACAATAATACATTATGAAGATTATATATATATTTATAGACTTTTCTTGGATAGTTGATGCCATGGAATTGTTACAAACCAAATTATCAAGAAAAGGAGGACTAATATCAAAGAATAAAAACCCCATGGTTGATATGACAACCAAAACTCACCATCTTGTCAGCTATGAAGTTGATTTCCCTATAATCATGTTTCACTTAAGGTTCAAAGAAGTCCTCTAAAAGTGTCCTACAATCCATTACCATACCATACATGGTTGAAAGTTACCACAATTAGAAATTGGAGAGGTAACAAATAGGGCACCACAATCAATTTAAAGATAATTGATTCTCAGGTCTCTAACTACTCTAAGCCTATCACGAAGGCCCTATATTCCAACATATAAGTCATTGGTGGGACCAATATTTCTACTCTATAATGCAATCTATCCTCCTTTGTAGTCTCTTAAAACTCTTCTTGAGGTGCCAATTAACTTGTTTGAGCATGCAGAACCATACGAATTCAACTTCATATGCTTTAGATCTTTCATAGATTTACTCTTCCATGTGTTGTTTTTGTTATCTTTGAGAAAATCCCAGTCAAACATCCAACATTTGAGGAGTGCAAAGATGTTATGGGTTTTGTTAGATTCAAAAATGCATTTGTTTCTAGTGTTTCAAACGGCTTCAATTGCATGACTATAAAATACAACCTGAGTATCACCCTCAAATTCCATAATATTTTGTTTTTGGTTTTGTTTTTAAAGAGTAGCACTAGATTAAATTCAATTTTGAAGGTAAAATTACCATATTGAATATAAAAAAGTGTAATCATCACCTATTCAATGTTAGATGCTAGACTAGACTAAGGTTGAAAATATAAAACAAAACATTTTAGCTTTTTAACTAGAATAATCATATGTATGCATAACCTTATTGATAAGGTTAAATAAAACACGAAAAACACAAATTACGTTTCACAATGTTTCACAATAATAAAATGTATAAACAACTAACAAATTAGAAAGGTCTCAAACACTGGCAAACCTCTCACAAGTTTGACTAGATATAGGCGTCATCACTTCCCATTAAGCATTTGATCATCATTGTTAGAGAGATGGATGATATAGCAATCATCAACTAGGGCCTCCTTATCCTATACAACCATATCACTTATCCATTAAATGGATGGGGACCTTGAGGGGTAGTATCAGGACACAAGTATTGAGTAAGAATTAATTATAACACATAATCACAAATTTTTAATACCCTATTCATAACATAGAATATTCATGATATAATAATCATGAACCCATAACATAAGGATAAAGTAGCATCCTATCATAGTAGGGACATGGTGCAATATCATATAAGAAACCATATTCCAAGAGAAAACCCCTAAGTCATTTCTAACATACAGTTCTAGCTTAGCATAGAAATTGATACATGATTACATGAGTATTTTAAGATAATAAAAGTAAAATGTATATCATTAGATATACCACATATTTTTCATAAGCAATTAGCAAACACGTTAAATCTTGTCATCTTCTTTCATGCTACTTTTTTTTTAATATAGAATTACAGTATAGGAACATACGATGTCATATCTTATTAGTGAACTGGGTTTTTAGCTAGATTGATGTTTTTCATGAATACAATTTTCAATAGCTTTATGTTGTTTACAAGAAAAAAATAGAGGGGGAAATTGGATAGTGTTGTGCACCACAACTCTCGTTTTTGTATTTCCTAATTAGTGTTTGCACCTTTAATTCATAGTCTTAACTCTTAAGTTAACAAGGCATATTTTTTATTCATCCAACTATGAATTATGACGTTAATTAGAGTAGCAGATAGTAGAAGTTCCTATATAAAGACAAATGTATGAATTTATAAAGAAAAAAAAAGAAATAACAATTGCATACAAGATATTGCATAGTAATAGGTAATTATGAACATGAAGTACTATCCTTTGGACTTAGTTTGGATAATTTCAATTTGATAGATTTACGTAATAATAACCTTCAATAATGCTATCATACAAATGAGAATCAATCTTACTTTCTGAACAACAAATACAAATAAGTATTAGTTTTAATATTATATTAGATTTTATGATTAACTGAGTTTGAATTTAAAAGTTTCATTCAAAGGTAAATAGTCAAGAAAATTATCACTTAAAACCTTATTTATTAGTGCAATTCCATTCCCTTTTAATTATTCCGAACTAAGGACTTAGACATAAATATTAGGCGATGAACTCAAAAATTATTAAATTTAAGGATTTTGATAAGTTAAGCCTAAGATAATTATAATAAATTTATTTAATATATTTTACTTAACATTAATAACATATTATTATAACTTTAGGACTAGTTAATTAGTGAGCCTTCAATAATCAGATTGTATTTTAGGTAACACACTTACTTAACTAACTACTTATAGGTAAATTACTAACTATATTTTAATATAAGTGATACTATTTTCATATTATATGATTTAGGGTACTTCAAATTTTATATATGTAGTCATCCTATTTTACAAATACTTATATTTCATTAACATGGCTCAAGATTTTCTTTAAATATATGGGCTTTATGAATATTAGTTATTTATATGTGTTTTATAGTTGCTTTTGCTAATTTATTCAGAACATAGGTATGGAGAATATATTAGTTTATGTATTGTTGGTAATCATATGAAATTTGTAACACATGTTATCTGATGATATTATTATATATAGATAATCCTTGCTTTTTAATTGGTATTAAATTATGATGATGGTTGGAGTATGATCCAAGTGGTAAACCCTTCTAGTAACAATTCAAATTAGAAAATGGTATTGTGGAAAGTCTTATTTAATAAAATTAATATTTATGGCCTTGTTATTTATGAGATATGTTAATTATGGAAAATGTCAGTTATAGAAGTTACTATTTTTAGAAAGTACTAAATTACGGAATGTACCTATTTTTGGAAATGTGGTTAATAAGGAATGCATAATATGTTGTATATGTGGCTTTGTATGTTGGTTAATTATATGGACATCAAGAATAAGTCACTAAAATTTAAAGTGAAAGGCTTGAGTTAGGTTTAGGGTCCTCTAGAACTGGGGATCATAAATAGTCTTTCCTTAGATTGTATTTGTAACACCCCCAAAATTCACTACTGAAAAAGTTTCGTTTTATTAAAAGATAATAGCGGAAGCAGATAAACAAAACGTGAACTTTGGGAGTATTACCGCCACACTTAGTACCAGACCGGTTCACTCATACCGTTCCAGTACCAAGTGCTAAGGCTAAGGAAATGAAATACAGTTCGAAAGACATTCAACATGCATAAATCAGAGTAAATTGCAAGCTTCAACATATTTAAATTAGAGTAGCGCATCAAATCGTTTTCAGGAATAAAATCCACCAATGGTGGTTACTTTAACAACGTTAACATTTAAAACCGAGAAATTAAATGAGAAAGAGAAAAAGCCATGATAGCGGAAAATTCCTTACTCTCCTTCCCGTAACCCACTTGAGTAGCACCTGAAAATACCTGCAAGGGCACTGCCCATTGAATAGGCAGGGGCCCCATAAAGGGAATCCCTTCAGTACTACGGTACTGAGTAACCCTTTAATACCACACTTAAAGATAGGCCCGCATACGACACATAATGCAAGCCACACACATATAAATAATGAGAGATGCATACATAACAATGACAAACATAATACTTTATAAGTCACGATCGATACTTTGGGCCTTAAGCCATTATTCTGTCATTAATCCATCAATATCATATTTTATATCCATGTGAGTACGAGAACCCCACTATTATAGCCGGTGGACCGGAAGTCAACACACAGGGCATAACGCCTCTGACCACTATTATTGCCGGTGGACCGGAAGATAAACACACAGGGCAGAACGCACCTGACCACTATTATTTGCCGGTGGACCGGTCTGGCCCCGACTCACATGGTGTTCCACTATAAGTGATTAGTATTTTTCCATAATCTTATTCACATACATAACTGATTTTATTGAAATCGGGACCCTCACTATTATTTCCGGTGGACCGGAATACATATAAAATCATCCAGGGCACAACGCTCCTGGCCACTATTATAACCGGTGGACCGGTACTCATAATCACACACCAGGGCAACACGCTCCTGGACCACTATTATATCCGGTGGACCGGTACTCAATATCTCATACCAGGGCAACACGCTCCTGGACCACTATTATAACCGGTGGATCGGTACGCAATATCATAAATCACTGGGCCCGGCTCATTAATATTCCACTTTCAATTATAGTATCTTTCCTCTCTTTAATCAGCACATCAATCATATTTATTTGCCTCGATTGGGAGATCGATAACTCGGGACACAAAGGTACACCGGTCGTACCGGTGCATATCAACTACTCAGTACCCTCTAACCATGAACCCAAGGACGCAAAGGTACCCTGGTCGTACTGGTGCATAAAGCTAACTCAGTACCCTACCGACAAGGACACCTAATCCATAAGTATGCATACCCCCTAACTAGGTCCGTAGAGCTAGGAAGAGTAAGATATAGGGCCTGGCTGGGGCACAAAGGCACACCAGCAAATACCAGAATAATCGTGGACTAAACCACGTCCTTAGGGTAGCGACCCCTAAGGAGTCACCATTCCCGATCTCGAGGTCTTTCACTTTAAGTAATAGTGTCTTAATTAAGGTGATCACAGAAAGCACGATGATGCGATACTTATTCACTTTCAATCGTTTCGATATCATTAATCGTTTCTTATTCAGAGGATTATCCAGGATGTCATAGAGAAACCATCAAGGCCATACTAATCATTAGATACTCTTACTTGGATAATCAACATTATTTAATCATATTAATGTTCCACAATCTCAAGGACCTATTAGGTACAAATTACTCATTTGCCCTTTTCTTATATAATTGTTAAGTATCCGTTCCTTACTTGATAAATTACCACATTACCCTTAAGGTTGCATAATTACCCAATTGCCCTTTGTCCGATTTAGATTACCAAATTATCTCATACACTTTTTAGATCATCATTCACCCCTCATAATTACTATACTTATCATATTTCCCTTTTGGTTGGTTATATTACCAAATCGCCCTTCTCCTTTGTTATAATTACTAAATTGCCCTTGAGTTGGATAAATTACTAAATTACCCTCCTTCATTATCATGATTACTATTTTGCCCCTTTAGTTGGTTAAACAATTATCACTTTACCCTTTTATCGGCTAAATTACCAAATTGCCCTTTAGTTGAACAAATTACCAAATTGCCCTTCTCCTTTATCATAATTACCATTTTACCCCTCTCAATTATTTTAATTGCCATTTACCCTTTTTAATTATCACAAATCCCAAATTACTCTTCTTCGAAATTACCAATATTAATTTACCCTTTTTCATAATCAAAATTACTATATTACCCTTCTCCATTATTAAAATTACCATAATGCCCTTTAATTGGTTAATTTACCAAATTACCCTTCTATAGTATCGTACTTATCCAATTACCCTTCTACAATCATAATTTAATTGCTAAATTATCTTTTGTCGTTATCATAATTATCAAGTTACCCCTTACTCCCAAGTTTACCATAATATCCTTTCATTTACAAAATTACCATTTTACCCCTTACATCCAATTTTACCATAATATCCTTTTATTTATGAAAATTACCACCATACATCTTTTACTTTACAAATTACTATTTTACCCTTTTACATCCAAGATTACCATCTTTACCTTTCCTTACATAATTACCATTTTGCCCTTCGTTCCCAAATTACCATATTACCCCTTTACTTATAAATTACCACTTCACCATTCACTTATAAAATTTACCATATTACCCTTTACTTGTGAAATTACAATTTTGCCCCTCTACCTCCAAAATTACCATAATGCCCTCCTTCATCCAAAATTACTATTTTACCCCTACTTCCAAAATTACCATTTTACCCTCCCTTCTCACAACTTACAATTTTATCCTTTACTTGTAAATTATCATTTGGCCATTTAATTATAAAATTACCATATTATTCTTTTATCTCAAAAATTACCGAAATACCCTTTTCCACTTATAAAATTTCCACTCAACCCCTTTATTCACCATTTTTATGAATTTACTAACACTACATAAAATAATGATATTAATACTTCATTTTTATCATCTAAGTCCACCAACTTGTCATTTTTCAACATAATACTCATTAGCAACTATACACATCGATTTATATACCTCAAGCATAATTTCTAAAATACCCTTAAATAATAACATCATTCATGCATTAACAACATGGTACATCATAACAAGTGTTTAACATTTCTATCCATATTCCAACTCCTTCCTTAATTAACATACCTACATATAGCATAAAAGTTATCATGCTTTTTCTTTTTAACAAACAATATAAGAACCCATAAACATATCATGCTAAGCATATAAAACATGCATAAAATCATGCTAAACCCTAAATGTGCTAGCATGGGTTTTTCCATATATTTAAGGGAGGATTAACGGTTACCTTAATCCCGCAAAATATCAAATCTTACCAAGCATATTTAGCAACTCAACACCTAAAAATAATATCCATCATGTTTATGTTAGAAATAAGAACCAAAGCATAAAACTTTATAAATTTTAATTAATAAAACACTTAACATAAAATATCATTTTACCTTAAAAATTATCCAAACTATTTTTAAAATTAAGGGGAGCTCACGCTGCATGAACAGCGTGAGTCTCATGCAAAATTATGGGGAGAAAAGGGTTCGAAGGGGGTGAAGGGAGAAAAATAAACCATTTTCGGGTTAGGGTCTTTAGGCTAGAAAAGAAGGTGGTTAGGGGAGGTTCTAAGGCAAGTGAATGGTGCAGAAGTGTAGAGGGGGTGTAGGTGGAGGCGAAGGGTGGTTTCACGGCGGCATAGGGCGGCGGAGACGGCGGCGGCAAGGTGGCGAAGTTGGCTACCGAGAAGGGTCGAAGGGGAAGGGTTGAGAAGGAAGGAAAAGTGGAGGGAAAAATGGAGGGGTGCAGGGGTTGGTTTCGGCCAACTAATGGATGGCGGTTGTAGAGGGGGTTGCAGGGTGTCGAACGACGGGTTGGGTGGCGGCAGAGGTGGCCGGACGGCGGCGGAAATGGTGGTTGCAGGTGGCTCGGTGGTAAGGGGAAAAACTGGGAAGAAAAAGGAAGAGGAGGAGAAAGGGGAAGTGCGGGGCTCGAAGGGGCTGTGTGGGGGTGCAGGGTGGTAGTAGGCGGTGGCAGAAGGCGGCGGAGGGGCTGGGCTTGGTGGTTCGAGCGGCGGAGGGCGGCGGAAAAAGAAGAACGGGGGGGCGAATGGGAGGAGGAGAAAAAAGAGAGAGAGAAGGGAGGATCGGGGGTGAGGGGCTCGACAACAATGGGAAGGGAAATGGCTGAAGGGGAGAAGAAAAAGAGGAGGAAGGGTAGGGGAATAGGGGCTGATCGGAGGGCAGGCTTAGGGTGGCAGGGCATCGCAGGGTGGCAGGGGAAAGGAGGGAAGAAGAAGGAAAGGGGGAGAGGCATGCGGGGCTGGTCCAGGGTCGGTTTGGCTCGAAAAAGGAAGGAAAACGACGGGGGAAGAGAGAGAGGGAGAGGGAGCAGGTGGTGGCAGCGATGGGTGTAGGCGGTGGCAGCAGGCATGGCGTCGAACGTGCAGGTCGGGCGTGGGAGAAGAAGAAGGGAAGAAGAAAGGGACGGGGCGATCGGACCGGCGCAGGAAAGGAGGGAGCCGGCCGGTCCAGGGGAAAAAAATAAAGGAAGGAGGCGGGCTAGGGAGACGGGCGTGCGAGCGAGGGAGAGGAGGGGGAGACGGGCCGAAGGCCCAACGCGCGGGGAGAGAAGGCTGGCCTGGCGAGGCAGCCCGAGGGAGGAAGAGAAAAAAAGAAAAAGAAAAGGGAAAAAGGAAAAAAAAGGGTAAAAAGGGAGATGGTAAAATAGGGAAAATAATTTAAATTAATTTATAAAATCATAATACATAATATTCTTGGTAAATTATTTAATTTAATAACTTAATTTATTATAATCTAATATTTTAGTTTAAAAAGGATAAAGTTGGCAAAATATTAGTTTGGAAAATTATTTAAATAAAATAATATGATAAATAGCAAAATATTTATTTTTAATTTATTAAATACTTTTATCCGAATTTACATACTCTAAAATCCATAAAATAATTAAAATAAATAATCTAAAAGCAATTCTATTCCAATTAAAAGTAATTTATTAAAATATAGGTTTTTGAAATTTTTGGGGTATTACAGTATTAGTGTGAAGCCACTTTGTTTATTTACTTGACTAAGAGCCAGTAAGGCTCCATACCTACTCTACTAGGATATTTGAGCCTCTTAGGGGGTGTTCACACTTAAGGATCAGATGAGTGATGTTGATTTTTTTCATTTGATGCTAGGATCACTAGGATTGCCTAGGAGGTATATCTTTCATGGTTATTTTTGGTTGTTGTTAACTGTCTTCAAACTTATTTGCCTGGTGATCCTCCTGGTTGGAGTTTACCACTCAATAGATAAAATTGAATGGTTTGTTTTTATAATCACTAACCAAGTATAATTTATAAATGTTGAACTGATATTTGCCATATCATTTGACTTACATGTACATGGGTTACTTAGTTATTCTCCTACCTAACTTGTTATTATTTTAAATAGGGTTATGATAATCCATGACGTACATGGTAAGTAGGTAGATTGTGACCATACTTGAGGATAGATGCATGCTTGCAAGGTGAGTTGAGAGCGGAGTTTTGGCTTGTGGAGTGCTATCTTTTGATAGTGCTTTTTATTTTAATGGGTTTTTAATGTAGTAGATTTATTTAATTTATTGATGTGTCGTTAACTACTTTTGACATTTTATTTGACTTTATTCTTATGGCGTTCTATTATATTAAGAATGTTGGAGATTTTTTTGGATTTTAGTTTAAGTTTTAACTTTAGCATCTAGAGTAAGCAGAATAATGGTGTGACACCTCAAATTTTACTACTAAAAAATTTATTTTAGCAAAAGCATAATAATAATATAGTTGTGTGGTACCTCCATATTAAAAATAAGTCTGGGTTACCATACCATCATTATATCAAACACAATGCAAAACTGTAAAGCTTAAAACATGATAAATAGGGAATGAGAGAAACTTTCATAAACAAAAATAAGAGTTTGGGGTTTCACTATGATTGCAATATAACAAAAATACAACTAAAACAAATCTAGTGGTACTAAGAGTCCAAAGGATATTTGGCTAAAAAATAATAAATGAATAACATTATTCTATGTCCAACCTAAAAGAATAATATGATCACTCATCCCCAAGAAAAACATCATAAGGAGTGAAGTCATCTAAATGATCCTCATTGACCTATAAATAATCATCTGAGTTATCTGCTTATGGGAATGAGCAATACCCATGAGAAGGATGATAAGTGCACTACGTACTAAGTAAGGGAACAATACATTCCTAGAGAGGGGTTAAGATATGATGGATCACATGAAAGACTAATAAGGCGAAATACCTAAACATGATATAATGCAAGAGAATAGCTATTTTAGATTCTCATATTTAGATATTTTCATAATCCATTTTCTTATTTATGTTGAGTTCATGACCCCAATATTCTTGATACGATGGAACGGATTGAAGTGACTCCAAGGTTAAAACGCACTTGAATACTATTATCATCTAATGGAACAGACTCAACACCTCCTAAGGCAACACATTCTAGGCCACTATTCTTAAAACTAGTGGAATGGTCTAATGCATTTCCTAGGGAAAAATACACCTGACAACTATTGTCGTCTGATAGAACGTACACAACACATTAGCCTTGAACCACACGACCTTTCACCTTAAATGATTATTGCCTTATTGTCTATCATTTTATCGTGGTGTAGTCATGCTGACATGAATATAAGCATGCAAAGTACAAAAAAACTTTAACAAAAATAGGGTAAGGGTATAATAACACAACCACTTGATGATCGGGACATCACCCAAAATAATTGTCACTATTCTCCTAAGAAACCTAATTTCACAAGTTCAGTATAACTTCTCCTATAAGACTTATTTCATCACCAAATTTAGCATACCATCCTAAAATAACATCAATAACAATATATCCAAAAATTTATAACATCTCAATTTTTTAGAACTGAAATTTTTCGTTTTACAACGAAAGTATATAAGCAAAATATTGGATGTTACAATCATAATTGATATAAGTCTTGTTTGTCCAACCATCCTTAAATCAATCATAAGGCTAAAATCATTCATATTAAAATAAGAAAATTAGAAATGGAAGAACTTTTATAAATACAATATAATTTTAGAGGTTAACTCTAAATTAATATAACAAAATATAAAGTGAGGGATACCATGGATCAATGAGTCTAAAAAGGTATCCACATAAATACATCAACCAGATAACACCACACTTTACCCAAACACCCAGTGCACATAACAAGTTCCTCATTGCCACATAGCACATCAAAAACAACATTGTCATCTAGCAGGTCTTCAAAAGACATGCACAAAAGAATCCAGATCTCCTCCTCGTGAGAATGAGCAATACCCATAAACGGGTGGTCAGTTTGCTACGTATTGAATAAGGTAACAATACTATAGAATTAGGGATATAGATAAAACATGCATTCACAATTAATAATGAGTACATATTCAATCTATGAAAAATATCATAAGATAAAATACTAATCCAAGCCTTTTATTAAATATAACTATTTTTATTCTTTTACATATGTTGAGTTCATGAATTCCACTATCCTTAAATCGATGAAACAGTCTGAATCACCTTCTCAGATACAACACACCAAAGCCACTATTATCATTCAGTAGAACGGATTTCAAAACATCACCTTCTTTAGGCAAAACGCTCCCGCGCCACTATTATCATCCTGTGAAATAGATATGAAAAAATCACCTTGGTCCTGACTCATGTACTCTTCTAATATAAGTTATTAATGTCTTATCCATAGGTTACATAATTTATATTTTCATTCACGATGAGTAAGGGATCCACTATTCTTAATTCAGTAGAACATACTAAAATACCTTCTTAGGGTAAAATGCTTCGAAGCAACTATTATGCTTCGGTGGAATGGATATAAGAAATTACTTTAGCCCTACTCACATGATATTTCAATTTAAATCATTAATATCTTATTTATGATTGATTTACGTGAACCAAACACTTGAAGGCAGTTAAGTACATCATGCATGTAACAAAGCCGATCTCCAAAGTGAAGATTCTTAAATTCTACAAACCCTAATTTTACACTCCTAGCATAACTTATCCTATATTGATCATTCAACCACCAAATATAGTATATCATTCTCAAACACTATTATTGTTATCATACCCAAAATTCATGGTCTAATGCCCATGTCTCATACATGCAATAAGAGCCTTATCCCAGGCGTTACTATTTACAGAGCTCCTAAAATCCTAATTCTACAGAGTAGTCATAACTCTTCCCATAAGACTTGTATGATTACCCAAATTCAATACACATCCTTAAATTACCAACATTAATGACATATCCAAAATTTTTGGTCTAATTCAAAGGTTTTACATGTGGGATAATAATATTATCATTTTAAGGTTACTATACCCTAATTAAGCCATTATCTAATTTTGAGGAACCCACAACATTTAGTAATTACTACAAACAATTCCCATGATATCATTATCATATTTAATACACCTAACATATTAAAATACCGAGATCTCTAGACTAACACGTATCCTTACCAAATGACACTAATATCTAAGCAAGAAAAAATACCTAAGTTTGTACCTCTAAGGATTTTAGGGAAACACCTAAGGCTAAGAGAAAACACATAGTTAGAGTGTAAGAAGGTCAACTAAGAAGAGATAGGGAGAGGGGAAGAATATCATAGAAGAGAGAAAGAGGCTGATGGTGCTGGTCAAGAGGAAGAGAAAGGGAAATAACACCCTCGATAATATAATTACTAGCTAAGACCAAGGGAAAAAATGGCTAGTCGAGACCGAATGGGGAAAGGAAAAATATTTATGCTTCAGCAAGTTAACCCACTTAGCAAGTTAGCTAAATCGAGTAGTTAACTCACTCGACGAGTTCAACCTACTCAACAAGGTAACACAGAAACAAAAAACAACACAACTTGGCCGAGGGGTAGAAAAATCACAAATGATGGGTTGATTGAGCTTAAAATGGTAGAATAGATGAGATGAAAAATAGTGAATAACTGAAGTGGATTTTGAGAAGGTAGGATGGTGTTTGGCTTAGTGCTTGTGAAATCCAATGATGTTAATCGACAAAGGTGTCAATGGTTGATAAGGTATGGTTGGAATTGTTAAGAGTTTAGTGAAGGAATTTTTTCAGATAATAGAAAGAAAGATGAGAGAGTTTATTGGTTGACTTAAAATGACATAAGGAAGAAGAATAGAGGGGGTACTTATAGGTGAATGGTGTGTTGTGTAAAGTTGAGGAACCACCAAGAATGCACAATGGAAACATATAAGATAGAGAATCTAGAAAGATTTGAAAACAATTTTCCCATGGCACACTCCTTGGTGAAAGGGAAGGGACAATGGAAATGATAATACTAGGCCTAGTTAGGCCTAAGAGTTGTAGGAAAAAATCTGACTGGGAATGGAAATCCACACGGGAGAGAGGGGCAGGGCTTGAAGAGGAATAAATTCAAAATAATGGAAGAGAAAGGAAAATGAAAAATAAAAGGGAAAAAGGAAAAGGAAATAATAAGAGTGGCGTTAGGATTAAAGTTGGGTTTAAATTTTAGGACTAAAGTATTAGGATAAGATTAAAATATTAATTATCTATGATTAAGG
Organism: Tamarix chinensis; assembly: GCA_030549775.1. Lineage (NCBI taxonomy): Eukaryota > Viridiplantae > Streptophyta > Magnoliopsida > Caryophyllales > Tamaricaceae > Tamarix > Tamarix chinensis. The sequence goes on along the minus strand of CM060177.1, from coordinate 5,904,178 downwards.
TTAGGTTAAAATATTAATTATCCAAAATTAATGTTAGGTTAGAATTCAAGGTATTACAAGTGTCATCTATTTACATTAGATGGCTCAGTAATACCTTCTTTCATATTTAGCTTCTGCGTTTTTTTCTAAGTATTTTGAGCTCTGAAAATGGGGGTATTACAAGTATTTTAGTCATATTCTAGTTAATTATCTTTAAAATAAAATTATTGTATGATTAAACACTACTTATGATAATTAAGGCATTTTTAGATAAGAACACTTTCAATAAAACTAAGAACTTAAAGAATGCACAAAGAACATTCTAAATCCTTGAAAATATAAATTAAAAAAATAAAACCTTCTAAAATTGATATTGACTAATTTGGTATAATAGCAAAGTTGATATGTAAATTACAAGGTTTATCATGGTATGATCATATCATATATATAACCCAAAAATCATCAAAGATAAAGTCTTAGCTATGGCCTTCAAACTTTCTTTTAACTAAAAATCATATCAAACATGCTTGGGTTCAAACAAGTAAAAAATCAAATAATTTCTACAACAATGGATCTGTAACATGGTATAATAATTTTTTAAAAAAAGTATAGGATCAAAACCCCCTAAACCAACCTAAGATTAATATAAAAATAACTCATGCTTAGGATCATCAAAAGGTAACTTGATATATACCCAAGTTAATTTACATATTACCAGGATTAACATGATACCATCAATTTAACAAAACACTTAATGGATCAAAACCCCCTATATGGCTAAAAACTCAATCAACCTTGAAAATCAATCAATCAAACATACTAATCTATGCATATATGTAATAAAATCATAGATCTTTCCTTACTCTAGCTTCAAAGTAAAAAATAAAGATGAAAAATCAAGCACGAATTTAAGTCTTCAAAACCCTAAACAGTTCCCATAAAAAATTAGAAGAATATCAAGTAAAAAGGATTAAAGAAGAGGATAATGAAAGGAGAAGGAGAAGAAAACATAAAAATGGAGTTATGGAAGCTTGGAAGTTGAAAAATGGTGGATCAAGGAAGATGGTGTTTATGTATGAAATTGAGATAGAAAAGGGAGAGGGTTTTTGTGGGGAGTAATATAAAAAATAGGGGATAAAAGATCATGACAAGTGTAGATGGGTAGGAGGGAAAAAATTGTAATTTGGGGGGGGGCTTAATTGTTAAGTATATAACACATTTTGGTGCAAAATATCAAAGAAGGAGGGATTAGGTGGTGAAGCATTTAGGGAAAAAATGAGTGGCTTAATTTCATCCTAATAATAAATTAGTGGTGGATAATAAGCATAATAAAGTTGTAGTGTGAACACACGAGAAGAAGTTTGATTTAACTACGTATACATGCACAACAATATTTAAAGTTTCATAAAATTTAGATACCTAAAAGGATCATTTCGGGACCTAAATAGTACATTTAAAGCACATTGATTTGATGAATAGTATTTTTTTACCAAGGTTTAAGACATGTTGGTATGATGAAAAGTACGTTTAAGACACATTGATATGATGAATAGTAATTTATTTACCAAGGTTCACTTTGATATTTTGAATATGTCTAGGAGACTCAATTTTTTTTTAAGAATTCAAAAGTACACATTATAGAAAAGGAATGAAAGTGATTGAATATCAAATATGGCTTAGAAGTCTCATGGGAGCCAAAATTACAAAAAAGGACAAGAAAGTAATAATAACAAATTTCAAAAACACCACTAGGGTTTTCAATCTTTCAAAAGATGTAAAAACATTATAAAATAAAATAATTTTATTTTTAAACCAAGAAAATAATCAAAAAATTAGAATTTTAGAAAGTAAGGTATGACAGTATATGCCAAATCTTAGTGATGATTCGTTCCATAAAGTTGTAATTGATTAAAAAAGTATCCATATATATTTCCATTAATTTAGACCAAATTTATCAAGAGGATTTTCAACCTCTAAAATGATGGTCAAAGGTGTTAGTATTTCCTTAGTAGAGGGAGCATGAATTGCCAAGGATAATTTTCCTAATGGTAAAAGATTCTTTGGTCAATAATCTTTGATGTCGGAGAAGCTGCATCATACGATGGGTTCTAGGTGGTACATCAATGCTCCATATCCAATTCCATTCCTTCTAATCATTACCATTCTTCACAAAGGAAATTATGGTGTGCACTGTGCAATGTTGATGTTGAAAGTTTTGAATCTTGAAAAACACCACCTAGAGATGTTGCACTTATTTGTGGAATACAGAGGGATATAAGAGACATTGATGTAAGATTTAAGATTAGGAAGAATGTCAAATGAAAGGTACTTAAGCATCCAATAATAAACCTCTAAATAATATTTTTTGATGTTTAGTGGGCCATGCAAGAGGTTACTAATAGGTTGGTTACCACACTATATATCATCCTAGAAGTTTGATGTTGTCACCATTACCAAGAACCTATTTTTTTCCTTTGGAAAGAAGGGTTTATCCTTGTTAATATGCTTCTAGGAGCTATACTACTTGCATTTGAAGATCTTTCTATTATGGTTTGCATAATTCTATTCAAGAGATAAACTCAAGAAGGAGTCACTATTGGTTTTAATATGCCAAGTGAGGTTCATAAACTAAGCTTTATTATTTTTTTAGAGTCTTAGAAGCTAAGGCCCACTTATTCTCAGCAAGAATGATGGCGCTCCAAGGAGAATGATGAATTTTCCTTTTCTAGTCTCTAGAGACTTTGATGAAGGATTTAGTGATTTTGTTGATTTTAAGGGAAATAATTTTAGCAAAGAGGTCAACCTGCATATTGTATATAGTCATGGATTCAAGGGTAGATTTGGAAAGGACATTTATACTTTCCATGGAAAGGTAATTGGCTTCCCATTTGGTAAGAAGACTCCTCAACTTATCAAGGATGTTATTAAATTTTATAAAGAAAACCCTATGATGAAAATTCTTATAACCAAGGTATGACTCAAGGCCAGACACAAACAGAATGATGAAAATATAATATTTTCTTTCTTGATTATAAAAGCTTATGGTGGGAGGGAAAATAACTTTATATTTTTCCAAACTAAGACTCAAGCCCAAATTAATGCAAAAGAAGCTTGACAGACTCCTTAGGGTGAAGTAATTTTGCTAGCTACGTTGCCATTTACCTTAACTTTAAAGGCATTAAATGTAATGCAACCCATAATAAGGTTTACTAAGGACTCCAGCAAGTCAAACCAAATGAGATTTTTTTTATAAATAAAATCCCATCTAATCTTATAAATGGTTTTAGCTAAGTCACGCTTGATGATCAAGTAACCAAGATTGCTAGTCTTGAGGGAGATTGGTGTGTGGATCAGTGCTCTAGTGATATTAATATTACTACTAGAATAATGACTAGTGATGTAAGCCACTTGCTCAAGTCTAATGAAATTCTTGAGTTGAGGTCTTAGTCTCTCTACTATGATTTTGGGGACAATCTTATACAAAGTGTTACATAGGCTCATGAACCTAAATTGGAAAATTTTATGGGGATAAAAAAACATTAGGGACAAGGGTAATGTGTGTAGCATTTATATCAGGGGTCAAAAGATTGATTCTCTTGGTAAGAACCAACAAATTTGTACAAATTATATTTTATTTTTTTCCAAAGTTTTTGTATAAAAAATGGGTGGACCTCCTTCGGTACGGGGGCTTTATTTGAGCTAAGACTAAAAAGTGCTCTAGCTATCACACTAGAGCTAACTTGGATAACAAGTTTTCTTTTTCTCATGCATGTTTTATGCAACCATAAGTGTAATACACCACCCTAAAATCTTTCTAAATATATTCAAATTACGTTAATATAAAATAAAATGATTTTGATTTTGGAACTTGATTTAAAAAATGGGCTAATATGTGAGTTTTAGGTAAACCAGCCGAATGACCTTCAAAAACTAGTTAACTCATTTGTACAGAAACCTAAGTGATCACCTTAGAAGAACTAGTCAATTAGTAGGAGAAAACCATTCAACTAGTATTACATAAGCAGTCAACTAGTTATGCTGAAACAATTATATGCTTTCTAGTTTTGATTTGATTCATTCCCAAATGTTTCTAAAACTTTATAATGATGATTTCTTTGTGCTAATAAGCATATTTTAATGTTTTGATATTATTTTATATTATTTAGATCATTATATGATTATATTTACCTAAAAAAATAAAAATTACTTTTGAGGTACTTTTCTTAACAATTCCCTCTTCCCCTCTCTTATTTGTCTCAGATAGCTATGTACAAACCTTCTATACTACTATTGTTGCTTGTCGTTGGTCTATTATGACCATATTTCCTTAAAAATCTCCCTCATCCTCATCACTCACATGCCTCTTACACATATATACCAACACTCTACCCTATCCACACTTAACTGTTTTCATAACCCTTCTCAACTCCTTTTCTTTTTCTTTTCAGTATCCCTAATATCATTTCTAAACTCTATCAAACCTTCTTTCTCTTCCCTTTTAAAACCAAATGCTCTCTCTCTAGCTTCCTTTCCATTACTTCTAATCTCCATTCCCCAAACATTTCATTATACCTTCCCACCCTTATTTTGGTGGTCTTTCAAAGTCACAACAAGAAATATTACTTTGGGCAACAAATTATTTCGTTGCCCAACAAAAAAAATTTGTCTCCCAAAGTTTGGGGACAAAAAAATTTCGCCACAATTTCGTCGCCATAAGCCCGTTGCCCTTGCTTAGGGCGACGAAAAGAAAATTTTGTTGCCCTAAATCTCCTTTTGTGCAACGAATATTTTTTGTCGCCCTAAACCTCTTTTGTGCGACGGATATGTTTTGTCGCCCTAAACCTCTTTTGTGCGACGTAGATATTTTGTTTCCCTAAACCTCTTTTGTGCGACACATATATTTTGTCGCCCTAAACCTCTTTTGTGCAACAAATATTTTTTGTTGCCTAAACCCACTTTTGTGCGACGAAGTTGTTTCATTTGTGGCCCTATTACTTGTTTTGCAACAAAATCAATTCCTAGTCTTTCTTCCAAGCTACAAAATATTTTGTAGCCCAAAGACCTGTATTATGTATTCATAATAATAGATCATCCTGTAATGCAGTATCATTCATATAGATACTCCACCATATTTCATTACCCTGTAAAATCATATATCATTCAAACCATGCATAGATTACGATATCATTGTCCAAAAACAAATGTCATTCCAATTTCAAAGTATATGATACTGCAATATACAAATTGGCAAAAGTCATGCCTAATGGGTACCATAAAAATCAATTATGCTATCTAGCTTGAAGGACCACCAAAAAATGGATGATGTTATCTATAGTTCTGCATACTTAGCTTCATCAAGTATATTGCAGCGTCACAAAATATGCTTCAAGTTAATCTGCAATTCATGAAATAAAAAAATATAAATTAAGATTATAAAGAGATATGCAATGGTATCTATTTATAATTTTCCAATTCCCTTCAATTAAAAAAAGTTGTAAGCCATATTATAAAAATGAATACAAGAACTAACTTACATTCATAAGTCCAAAAAAGCTCCTTGCCTCTAAAAGTCTTTGTCATTTTCTAAGTCCAATTAGAACTCCCAGCTGTAAAAGAGAACAAATAGTATAGTTAGAATACCTGATGCAAAAAGTCATCCATCTCAATTTCAAGACAATGAATATCACATGTCTAACATTGGCACAAACTACAAATTTTAGTTCCCTCTTCCTTTCCACCAAAACAGAATTCTAAAAATTCATTAACACCTTCAATATACTCTGGCTTTCTCCTATCACTTATTCCCTTATGGTTCATCCAACTTCTATCCCCAGGTATTTTTGAAACAATGACTATACATGCAAAAGCAAATAGGAAAACATATATTAGGAAATGCTCATCGGTCAAATATAATCAATGACTATCTTCAAATATAATCAATCGACCAAATCACTTCAAATACAATTAGGATCATTTCAACTACTTCTATAAATTTAATTTTAGAAAAACAACTACACAATTAACCAATTTCATAATCTCACTTGAAATCTAGGGTTTTATGCCCGAAAATACAATTCGGTTGAATTCTATTAATTCAATCAAATTGAATGTTTAGAAATGCAATTAAACACATTTTATAACGTATCAAATAATCAATTACTCAAAACCAATAAAAGAAATACACAATTTATCACAATTAGGGTTTTTGAGCCCGGAACGCAAATCCGATCAATTCTTGCCAAAACATATCAATTGACAGTTCGGAAATGTAATTAAACATATTCTAATGTAATTTATATAGTCAATTGAATAAATAACCCGATTACACAATCCAATTTAAACCTGCGGGAGTTTTGACCTAAAAATCCAATTCCGATCAATTACGCACAATTTCCTAAATCAACACTTCCAATATAAAATTAAATACATTTTAAACGATATTATACAATCAATTGAGTGGAACGACTCATTTATATGACCCAATTTGATCACACATGAATTTTGACCTAGAAATCAAATTCCAATAAATTCTGCATAAATTTCTCAAATTGACGGTTCCAACATGAAATTAGATACATTTTAAAACATATTGTATAATCAATTTCCCCAAAATAGCTAAATCGGACGAATCCGAAAAATTCGGACATAACCTGGCCAAAAATTCAAATTTTCCAAAATTCCAACATAACCATACAATTAACCTATCCAAATCATTCTCGCAGCACATATATACATTATCAAACAATTAATTTAGCTTATCACAAGCTAAATCATACTCAATTAAATGAATTAGTATTAGGGTTTTTCAATTATACCAACGAAACCGACAAATCGGGACAAAGGAAGGCCGGGGAAGCTTCGTCGGGGAACGGGGACAGCTCGCCGGTGGTCAGCAAGGCCTGTCGTGGCCGGACGGCGGCGCAACCAGCGCGGCTCGTCGCTGCCGCGATCTGCTGCTGCTGCTACTGCTTCTGCACGCTGCTGCTGGTTGCGGTGGCTGGCGGTGGCGGTCGGAGTTGTGGCCGGCAGCGACTGGTGGAGCTGGGGAGAGCACGCTGCTGCGGTGTGGGGCTACGAACAGGAGCAAGGCAGGCGCAGGGGTGGGAGTGTCGGGACAGGGAAAGAGAAGAGAAATGAGAGAATAGAGAAAAGGAAAGAAGAGAGGGGGCGGCACGCGGCAGGCTAGGTGCGTTTTTTTTTTAACAAAAACACATAAAAGAAATACTAAAGTTTAAAAATTATTATTGGAAGATTTTATTTAAAATTTATTAAACAAAAATTATTTCGAAACAATCCGAACGCTTAAAATAAACAAATAAATCTTTTTAATTTAAACTTTCCAAAAATATTAACGATTCCTGAAAACGAACAAATTTAAAGTCGGAAATATTTTCCACGGATAGAATTAGTAAAATAAATTTAACTAATTAAACATAATTTCCGTAATTTGAATAATATATTTCGTTAACTACATTATGTGCAACAATAAATAATATCATTGTCCAAAGATTTTTCCACTATAACAAATGGCAACGATTATAAAAGTTTGTTGCCCTAAAGAAAACAAGGGAAACGATTATAAAAATTTGTTGCCCTAAAGAAAAAGGGCAACCATATACTTTCGTCGCCCAAAATACAAAGGGAAGTATGGCGGTAGAAGTAAAAATTTGGCCGCCAAGGAAAAGAGTACCGTGGGCGACAAAATATATAGTCGTTGCCCAAACTTATTTTTGTGCAACGAGAATAATTTCGTTGCCCTTATTATCATATCAAACAATATTTCTTACTTATTAGAAATTGATTTTTCGCTGCCCTTGGACCCCTACGGGGGCACCCCCTTATTTAATAAAAAAAATTAATTTTACGATTTAAACAAACACACATTTCAACATAGTTTTGAAATTTTATGTTTTCATTTGAGCATATAATAGAGTGCACTTCCCATATTAAATATACCCTAAAGTGTTGATTTAAAATTTTTTAGCAATTATTTGCTAAGGTATGGGCAACGAAAACATAATAGTGTTGCCCAACACTATGTTATGGGCAACAAAACAATTAAATCGTAGCCCAAAAGTACAAAGAGCAACGATTATAAGAATTTGTTGCCCTAAAGAAAACAAGGGCAACGACTATAAAAATTCATTGCCTTAAGGAAAAAAAGGGCAACAATATATTTTCGTCGCCCAAAATAAAACCAAGGGCAACAAAATCTGTTCTGTCGCCCTATTATCATAGAAATCGTCGCCCAAACTCACTTTTCTTGTTGTGAGTGTTGGAATGATGAAATCCTTGCTACTGTTGCTGACTAACACTCTAACCACATTACTCTCCTCATATTTGACTAATAGTTTAGTTTCCAATGGAATCTTATAGATATCTACAATTTGCCACAAAAAAGAAAAAAGAGGCATAAACTCCTCACCCTTTAGAGCCATTTTCTAACCTTCACCAACCATAACAATGAACCTTGGGTAATTGTTGGCAATTTTGATCATGTTTCTTTTGATCTTGAGAAGTTGAGGGAAATAGTTTTAAATATCAGCAAACAACAAAATTTAGTTAATTAATTGATAGTAGCAAGCTCATTGATTTAGGCTTGATTGGATAAGCCTATACACGGACAAACAAACATCAAATAACTTCCAACATTAGCGAACATCTTGATGAAGCATATGCATTGTTCACTTGGTGCAATCGTTTCCTTAATGCATCTATTTACCACGTACTAATGATGATTAGTAGCGATCATTACCCAATATTTTCCCATTGAAATTGTCCTATGCCTAATCATAAACCAATCCCTTAATTTGGTCAAGCATTACCATACTAACTTTACAACAAAAACCATACTCACCAAAACAAAAACCAAACTCGTCATTTCTAGCTTCAACGTCACTACTCCCTTCTTCATGGAGGACTAGAAGAAGTTTATTAGTGTCTTACCTTCTAATGATGAAATGTATGAGGCTATTAATAGCATTAGAGCTCTAAAATTGCGAAGTTCGGATGAATTTCCAGCCATCTTTTATCATAAATGTTGGCATGTCATCAATGGTGAAGTATGTCATCTTGTTCACATCATCTTCCTCACTCAATGCTTTCCTCATAAGTTCAATCATACTTTCATTAATCTTGTTCTCAAATATCAAACCCGACCTCTGCCTCTGATTTTTACTTCTATATCTCTATATAATGTCCGCTACAAAATAATCTTTAAAATTATCGCCAAGCACATTAGATCATTCCTTCATAATCTCGTTGATCATGTCCAAAATGTCTTTGTTCCTAACCGCCAAATCTCCATCAACATTGTTATATCCTAAGAACTTATTCATTGTATTAAACATTTCAAGGGGAAGAAGACGAGGTTTGGTCTTAAGATAGTTCCAAAGCATGTGATCTTGTGGATTGGGACTTCCTACACGCGGTCTTACAAGGCTTTGAAATTAAAGGGAGTCTGCTCAAACTCATTACGGATGGAGCGCGTTATTACCGTTACTTTGTCCATGATTCGTATGGAGTCCTGCCTCTTTATTCTCTGTTCACGAGTCTTGACGCGAATTTTCACTTTATATGCTAATGAGGGATTTTGTGTAGGCTTGCAAATTCACAGACAATGCTCTTGCACCTCACACCTAATGTTTGCTGATGACTTATTTGTATGTGATCGATCCTACGGATATCCATTCCAATCTAAACTGAAAATATGATGAAGAAAACACGTCCTTATTGTGTAAGGCACGACGAAAAAACGAATCTAGTATAATTCCGGATATGATAATCCTTCTTACACCGTACTTGTTTTTTTTCTCTCTAACCTGTTACAACGTGGATTTTTGGAAGATTAATTACTTCCTAATTGCTGAAACGAGTGCACTTGGGATCAGGAAGAGGACCAGAAAGACTTCCGAGGAACAAAGGCAAGGCTCAGCAACTAGTTTGTCCTTTGTGACAAAAAGTAATTTGAGCAAGAATATGTGCCTTGCTCGCTACGTTTCTCCTTCGCTCCTGCTGGATCACGTAGGGAATGCTATTAGGTTTTTCAGGCGCTAAGCTTAAGTGGCAGGAAGCTTCAAAATAATTTATGAAGTTGGGCGTCCCTCCCGAACAAACTCATATGGGATGTGATTCATGAAAAGATGACGCTTGTTGGCCAAGTTAATTTTGCATGGACTAGCAAACAAAAGGATCTAGCTAGCAAAGGGCGACATGGATTGATATATATAGATGTATATATAGATGTATATATATGTGTGTGTGTGTGTGTGTGTGTATGTATGAAAAGTAAAGTGGGAGGGGGAGATGATATATGAAGAAGGCATATATACACTCGTACATGATGCGCTTGTGGACGATGACAAGGGCATGTTGTACATGCTTGGTATAGTAGAAACGTACAAAACTAGAAAGCTAGATAGGCAGTCTCCATTCATAGACAATCAAGCAAATGCTGTAAGCTAATACAAACCAATAAAAAATATGCTTCTTTTTGGATAGGTATTCTTCTGCTGGGCCAAAAACCGATGCCCAAGTATTACTTTCAAGGGTGACCATACTGACCAGGCTGGAAATTAAATGGAACTAATAATTAGTACAGGCTGGTTAGCTAATAATCTGCCTGTTAAAAAATAAAAATAAAAAAACTGAACGATCAGCAAGATATTATTATTAAAAAGAAAAGCATATCTAATCTTCAGTCTCCCAATTCCCTAGAAGGAAAAAAGTATATTGCATAGATATATGAAGGTGACACAGCACAAGTGGAGGATAGATATATAGGTGCGTCATGCGTCCCAAATCGATCCCCCAGTACTTATCCCCGTCATCGATCTATCTTTATACTATGACTAAAAAAGCTGAAGATTCCGACTCCAGGGCCTTGAATGGTCCTACTCTCATGCAATCAGATAGATTCTCACGGCTCCTACCTCCATCAAAGATAAACAGGCAGGGTGCCTAAATACAGTACGCAACTTTGGCTCCTGGCTAGTTTAAACAGGGATTGGGGGTGGGGAAGTAGAGCAATTCACCATCTATAAATACCCACCAACGCCAACTGACCATTACATACATATATACATCAATCACCTGATCTCCCCTCTTCAAGTTTGGTAACCAGTTTTTCACCTTTCATCAACTAATTAACCATGTCGGGCAAGTGCGGAAACTGCAGCTGTGCTGACATGAGCCAGTGCGTGTAAGTATTCCCAGCTTCCAGGCCTGTACTCTCTAAATATGCACGATATTACAAGGAAAGACCATTTCCAATTTCTTTCAGCACCACTTTTATTTAGGATATATATATATATATATTTACTATGCTATATATGTATGCATATATGACACAAGTTTGATTTGTAAAGTGGTGCTGATCAATTCTCGCATGCTTATCTTATAATTGGTTTCACTTACTGCAGGCAGAAGAGAAACCAATCTGGGTTCGACCTCATCGAGAGGCAGACGTAAGTCCTGTATAGTTTCAACCTCATTAATTAATTAACTTCCTTTCTTTATTCATAAAGACTAGTGAAGTTAATTACAAAATATTATAAAATTATTTTAATATTGAAACTCAAACAATTGATACCCACAATTTAATATTTACGATTAGGGCAAGCCTCAATCACCATTAACTAACTTGTTCTGCTTTTTTTTTTTTTTGATAAATATCTGTCTCCAAATTCCGAAGAATTAGGAAACCATTACAAAAAGGCATGAACATTATGAACCACTTCCTCTATTCTATAGGGGAAAGCCTTCCTACTGAACTTGATCCACGATCCTATTTTAACCTTAATAAGCAAAATAAGCCACCTAGCACACACATGGAAGTTGTCAAAAATCGATTTGTTCCTAAACTCCCAGATAACACTTATAATAGCAAAAAACGCCGTACACCAAATGTCACGATTCAATCCGAATCTTCTAACCCCCAACCATGTAACTGCATGTTCCTCGAGGGACCTAGACATCACCCAATTAGACTCCAGCCAACCACTAATCTCGTACCAAATCGTTCCTGTCACAGAGCAATGCAGAAAAATGTGATTCACCGATTCTCGCTCCTCCTTACAGAAAGGGCATACTGCCTCCCTTTCTTCAATGATCTGGAATCTGACCAATCTATCTCTAGTGTTAAGTCTTTTCTGGATCGCAAACCAGGCCAACAGTTCGACCCTAGGTGGAGCTAAGCCGATCCACACCAAGCTAGGATCAATCCCTGGAGATCTCTCTCCTTCGCAAAACTGATAAGATGCCTGACAAAACGACTTAACCGAGAACGTCCCACTATCCTCAAATGCCCACTTGAGCGAGTCCAACCTGTCCTTTGACAACGGGACCTGATTGATAAGCCCTTCCAACTGCTCCCCTAGCTCTACCTCCCATTCAAACAAAGGCCTCCTCCACCTCAGATTCCACTCCCAATGGGACCCAAGCCATCTACCCATACTAGCGATCTTTTCTTCCTGCTGTCCCGAAACTGAGTAAAGCCTTGGGAAAACCGACTTGAGTGCACCTGAACCTGTCCAGTCATCATGCCAAAAACTAACGTGCTTCCCATCCCCTACTACTACAGATAGCCCCTGCTTTATGATAGGGTTCAGTCTCCCTACCTGCAAGATGTCCATCCATGGCGACCATCCGAGCTGAGCACTAAAATAGCGAAGGCCCCTTGACTGATCCTCATAATGGATAGAAGATACAACACCCTTCCAGGCTGCTCCTTCTATAGTGAAAAAACGCCACCACCATTTAAACAGTAAAGCATTGTTCTTCATCACAAGGTCCCCAACCCCAAGTCCTCCCAATGATTTGGGCTTCTGGATCACACTCCACTTAACCAAAGGGAGGTTTCTCCTGTCTCCCCTACTCCCCCAGAAGAAGTTACGCTGAATTCCAATGATCTCCTTAGCAACCCCTTTCGGCATCTTGAAGAGGCTCATGTAATACATCGGGAGACTATTAAGGACACTCTTGATCAGGACCAACCTTCCTGCTCTAGAGAGCACTTTCGATTTCCACCCTGCAAGCCTTTGCTTGACCTTATCGATCACCGGTTTCCACGTTTGTCTGCTGTCGGCCTTTGCACCTAAAGGAAGGCCAAGGTAAGTAGTAGGGAACGACCCAATAACACATCTCAAGATGGATGCTGCCTCCCTCTGAACCTGGTCGTCCACCCCGAGACCAATAAGCTCCGTTTTATCGAAGTTCACCTTAAGCCCCGAGAGCAAGTAAAAACAGTCGATCAGTCTCCTCCAATTCCTTATATTCTCCAGGGTTGGCTTACAGAAGATCATAGTATCATCAGCAAACTGAAGGTGTGTGACAGAACTCCCATGTCTCCCCACTGTAAGCCCATGAATCAAACCTCTGTCAACACCTCTCTTGACAAGCTGGTTGAAAGCCTCCACTGCTAAGACGAATAAGAAAGGGGAAATGGGATCACCCTGTCTAAGCCCCCTACCCATATTAAACGGGGGAGTAGGGGACCCATTCACTAGAACCGATACGGAAGCAGAAGATGTACACTCCTTTATCCACTCCCTGAATCGCCCACCAAAACCCATAATCCTTAGCACCTTATCAATGAACTCCCACTTGATACTATCATAAGCCTTCTGAAAATCAAGCTTGACCATGATACCTTTCTGTCTCTTCTTTCGTTTGAACCATTGCACAATTTCATTTGCAACCAAGGCCCCATCAAGAATGCTTCTTCCTTCAATAAAAGCTGACTGCGAATTTCCAACCAAGTCATCAATCACCTGCTTCAGTCTCTGAGCTAGGATCTTGGAGATTACCTTGTACATGCATCCTACCAGACTTATAGGCCTGAATTGGTACACCTCCTCTGCATCAGCTACTTTGGGGATCAGAGTTAGCAACGTTGTGTTAATAGCAGGCGGCATTTTCCGGTGGCGAAAGAAATCCATAACCCCTTTCGAGAAATCATGCCCAACCACTCCCCACATCTTACGAATAAATCCCATATGGTAACCGTCATAGCCCGAAGCTTTCAACGGATCGCACTCCCAGACCGCCTTCTTGATATCCTCCTCTACAGGAATACTATCCAGAGCCAAGCTTTTCTCCCGTGACAGCCTGCGGAACCCTTCCTCACTGATCTCGACCTCCGGAAGATCCTGCTTCTCATACAGCTTCTTGAAGAAAGAAACGATGATCTCCTTGATCTTTGACGGCTCTGTAACCTCTTTGCCCTCGTGAAGGAGTCTGCTGATAAGGGAATTTTTCTTTCTAACAGCTGCAATCGTATGAAAATACTTAGTATTCCGATCCTTTTCCTTGAAACCACGAACCCTAGAAACCTGAAGCCAATAGGCCTCCTTCCTCTTATGCCATCTCCACAACTGACTTTGTAGCGCCGCCCTACGAGCTAACTCCACCTCCTCATTTCCCCCCCTTCCATTAGAACCCTCCATTTTTCTCAATTCATCTTCTAACAGATTAATCTTGAGATCCATATCCCCGAAGACCTCTTTATTCCATCTCCTGAGCAAACTTTTCATGGACTTCAATCTATTCTGACACTTCTTCCCCTTCAAACTGGCCCAACACTTGGCCACAAAGCCTTGGAACTGAGGATGGGAGAACCACATATCCCAAGATCTGAACGGACGCGGTCCACTTTCGTACTTCTTGAAGCTGACCCGAATAGGATTATGGTCCGAAAGTGATTTGCTTAAGCCGACACAAGAGAGGTCTGGAAGCGCAACCAACCACCTGGGATCCACCAACACTCTGTCCAAGAGACTTGCCGACCTTGCCTTATGCCAAGTAAACTTAAGATTAGAGGGTTTTACCTCGACCAGGCCCATCGTATCAATCCATTCATTAAACTCTTTCACACTTCTGCGATCCACCCACCCACCTTTTCTTTCCTCACCAGTCCTTACTTCATTAAAATCACCCAACACTAACAGAGGATTAGGGCAATTACGGCCCACTACCGCCAACTCCTCCCAAAGGGCCTTCCGGTCTCTCGAAGTAGGATTCCCATAGACTAGGAGAACCCCACACTCAAAAGATAGAGGTCGAAAGCATCCTTCAATCAAAATCCACCTGTGACCGCTTTGGGCACATCTCAAGTCAAAAAATTGAGTGTTCCACCCAAGAATCAAACCACCGCTTCTACCCTGTGCCACTGAATCCTTCCACTCAAAAACTCCCGGTCCCCCCACTCTATTCTTCCACGAGTCCAGGATCACGTGATGCTTTGTTTCCACCAACCCGCACACCCAAGGCTTCTCCTTCGCAATCAGAGCCTGTAAGGAAGACATCTTCCCTAGAGCCCCTATGCCCCTTATATTCCAACTAATGACCACCATAACACCAAAGCGTAGACCCCCTCTTCCTCATATCCCTTACACTTGCCTCTTCCTAACCTTCCTCTGGCTCCTCCTTAGGCCTACCAATTTTTCCACGCACTTCTTCTCCTCCTTTGAAGACAGTCCTATTCTCTTTCCAAGTGACCAGCATTCTTCTGCTTCTTCCCATCCTTCCTCCTCGTTATCCTCTCTCAAAAATCCATGGTCTTCCGATTGTGTCTCCCTCCCTAAACCATTCATTCCCACAGCAGGAATCAACTCCTCAAATCCGGGTGGAGGTGCATCATCACTGGAAGAGGAGCCATCATTCAACGCTTCCCTTATTACTCCTTTCCCCCCTTTAGACTTCCTCCTCCCATTCTTAACTCCACCCCTCAGCCCGAGCTTCCTTCTATTTTTATTAATAAGCCTCCTTTCCTCTTCAAAATTATGCTCCACTCCTGCGAGAATTGTTTGGTCCGATCCACCTGGCAGGGCCTCGTGCCCAAATCTTTCCTCAAGCACCCGTACATTCCTCCCCTGCTGTAAAACTGTGTCATTCGGTCCACTCCCCTGCTCGGTATTTCCCACGACCGACAGCAGCCCACAAGAGTCGCTTGCCCCTTCTTTTCCAGCATTCCCAGACCCTGCCTTACGCCACGTTTCTGCCACCTCATTCTCTTGCGTGTGTATCCTGCGCACTATCTCCTCCCCATGCCACGGCAACGTTTCAACTCCTCCCATTCTGTCACCGCCTACCACCTGCAATAATTCCTCCTCTCCCCACTCATTTGATTTTTCCTTTTCCCATGCAAACCCTCCACTCACGTCCTTCGCCTTCTCATGCTGCCCGCTCCTCTCCTCGGGAAAACCCTCAGCGTGCTTCCCTCTTGATCTGTCGCTGCCTGACTCTTGAATTTCCTCCCGCCCGAGACGGTCCAACTGCTCATCATCAGACCGTCCCCCTTCCTCGTCGGACTCCGTCGCACACGGCTTTGCATTGTGGCTGCCTACCGTCGCGTTCTGCCATGGAACATAGCCTCGACCTATCTCCTGGACTTGCACCACCACTTCCAGCCCTGCTACATTAACCACCACCTGCTCCTTAATATCCTCCATCCTGTGTGTATCGATAAGGACCCTTGTTGCTACCAACGAATCACCATAATCTTTATCCTCCTCCCAGCAGACCCATCGTCCCCATCCATGTGCAATCTGCCGAATAACCACCTCCTTCCATGCTACCACCGGCAGGCCACGTATTTCCACCCAGGTTCTTCTCACACAGCAAGCCTCTCCCTCTGTCCACTTCCTAACCGTTCTGAACGTTTCGAAGAGCAAGCTATCCTCCTCCATCGCCACTAGGGCAGAATCCATAGATTCGAAAGTAATAAGGAACTTGTAAGGACCAAAATCTCTTACCTTGCAGATGGTGCTCCACGACGACATCAACCGCTGGATTACGAGCTCGGGTAACAAGGGATACTCAGACTCCACTATGACACTCCTTTGCAGCCACTCGACCTCCTCCTTGTCCACGTTTAGCTGGATACGTCTCCCTTTGTCGCCCCCCCTGAGTCCATCGCCATCCCCTCTAATAACTTCAGCAAACGATCTTCCATCCCTCCATGCAGGCGATCGAAGCGATGGCAGGTTACTTCTTCTCCATGTGGGTGATCGAAGCGGTGGGCGACTTCTACTCCCCATTTTTCCCCTAAGACCCATGTCCCTAGTCACCCCTTGACCCTGTCTGCTAAACCTGGCCAACTTCACAAACAACCTACTACCATGCAGGAGCATCCCATCACATTTCCTTACCGCTTCATTCGCCTGGATCAACTCCCCAAACCGCACGAATCCAAACACGCCTTTCGCCCCCCTTCTTACCTTCCTGCTAATGTAGACATCCTCCACAGATCCTGCGCACTCAAACGCCTCCTTAATTTCCTTCTTAGAAACATCTCCCAAGATGTTGTCCACAAAGACAGAGAAAGTATGCTTGTTCGGACGTGAAGATCCCTCCCAGGTTGGGAAACCTCTCCTTGTTTCCTTTGGAATGTTGTCGCCGCGGCTGGAAGGTGCTCGGACATAGGTTAAGGGTGCACGCAAGACTGAGCGATTATTGAGAGGGGTAATACGGTTACCCGGGTAAACTAACTCCCCATGACGCGAGCTTGGTTCGACACCAATCTCCCCATGGTGTTCGACTCTGCACTCCATCTTCCTGCTTAAAAAATTTTGAAGTACTGCCAAATACACAATCTTCAGGGGGAGAAATACACGTATTTCAAATATTTCAAAAAAGACTAACTTGTTCTGCTTACTGCTTAAGTTGAGAGAAACGAAACAAAACAATTCTTGAATGGCGCTGTTGGATTTCTCAAACATAATAAGTACTGATAAGGTTATTTTGTGTCGATGCATATTGTTCTTCCCATGCAGCTATGCTGAGTCGACTGTTGTGATGGATGATCCCCCAACAGCTGCTGAGAACGGTGGTCAGTGCAAGTGTGGCGACCGCTGCGCCTGCGTCAACTGCACATGTGGCAGTCACTGAAACTGAGCAGCAAAGATCGATCTGAAACAAAAAAAATATTATGCTAATTAATTAATACCAATGAGCAGCTAGTAGTATGCTATGGTGATCCAATAAGAGTTGCGTCGCCAGCTTGTTTGCATATATCAACTGGCGTTGCATGTGTGTTTATAATCTCTCTCTGTTACTACAATTTTACAGCCATGTTATATTAATGGCCTAGCTAAGTGTGCCTTCTATACAGTCTGTTGAACTTATATTATACTAGTATATATTATGTGCTACTCATCTTTTTCCATCGGACGGGCAGTCAGAATCCAATCAAGACAAACTTGTTCGTTCATCAGGATTAACGGACAAAGGAAAACAATAGAAAATGATGATCATAACAACCACAGCGGCAGCAGCAATAATAATAAAGAGTTGCGTGCACCAAATGGTGTATTTCCTTGGAATCCAATCAAGGCAGCATCATCTTATATAATGAACACATAGATATCCTCGATGATCATTTAACAGCCAATTAAGAGGAACTAATCCAACCATATAGCCTGGCTACTTCGGATGAATTTTTATTTTTCACAAGGGAAAGAATCCAGTCGGTAATCAAACAACCGGCCATGATGCGTTAATCCCCAGCATGTACTAACCAACCTTATGGGTTAATTAATCTACATTTTAAATCCTTCGTCAGCTCGAGGGCACTGCATCTATCCATTTAGCGCACACAGATTCACCGCCGTGCAAACGAAGCTTATAGCCTAATATCGCTCTTGTATATCATAACTAATAAGGACAGCCTCAATTTACAAAAAACGAACGAATGCCCAGCGTGCGAAACAATATCAAGAATAGAACTTTTACATACATGATGAAGACAGGAACGATCACATACACCTTTTGTTTCCCTTCACTTTATAAAGGAAGACGTGGCTCTTAGGACCGAGGCGTAAAACCAAAGCAAATTAAAAAACCTTGTTTGCATATACAAACTGGATCAATTGAATCAAATAATTGTTGGAATTGAATTCCTTAATCATCTGGTATTCTTATTGATAGCTTTAATATATAATGTACATCCTATATTATAGGCTAGATTTTAGGATAATAAATATAAAAGGCTATATACATAATATGACCATAATTAATTTACACAATTAATATAATATCAAGACTATTTACACCCCCGCAGTCGAAGCTGGAGGAGGTTGACGTACGCTTAGATTGTCCCAAAAATCATCAGAAAGTACGCACGGAAACCCTCTTAGTAAAAATATCTGCAATCTGATATCAGAACGGGACATAAAGGACATGAACTTCTGCGCATGCAACTTTTTCACAAATGAAGTGAACGTCCATCTCAATTTGCTTTGTGCGGTTATGTTGTACAGGGTTACCTGATAGGTAAATCAGACTCACATTGCCACAATAAACCAACGTAACTTTCCTGATCGAGCAATGTAGCTCCAAAAGAACATTCCTAATCCAACAAGACTCGGAGACAACATTCACAACCCCTCTATATTCAGCTTCGGTACTGGAGCGGGATAGAGTGGGTTGTCGTTTAGAAGACCATAAAATTAGGTTGCCGCCAAGAAACACACGATAACCGAAGGTGGATCGTCGAGTATCTGAACAACCACCCTAATCTATATCTGTATAAGTGACAAGTTTTCCTACAATCGACTTAGATAGATGTAAACAAAAAGTAAGAGAACCCTGAATGTAGCGTAGAATGCGCTTTAGAGCATTCATGTACTCGATTTGTGGATCATGCATATGAAGACAAACTTGTTAAACAACATAGGGGATATCTGGTCTAGTAAAAGTAAGATACTGCAATGCACAGGCAAGTCGTCTATACTTAGTCAGATCCTCATACGGGTCATCATTCGATGCACTAAGCTTCGGTTTTGTGTCCACTGGTGTAGGACACAAACTGCAATTCGACATTCTAACACTTTCAATTATTTCTTCTTCATATTATTTATGTGATAAAATAGGCCATTGTCATTACGAGTAACACCAATTCCCAAGAAGTAACAGAGAGGACCAAGATCTTTCATCGCAAACTCGGCACCCAATAATGCCATAATAGACTTATAGAGAGCATTGAAAAAGGCCGTAAGAATAATATCATTGACATACAAAAAAATATATGTAGTTTCAGAGCCCTTGTGGTATATGAACAAAGAGTGATTAGATTTGCTGTGGAAGAAACTAATGGTGGAAGCATAATCCGTAAATTGTCGGTACCAAGCCCATGGAGCTTGTTTCAAGCCATACAGAGATTTCTTCAATAAGCAGACATGATCAGGGTAGTTTGGGTCCTTAAACCCCATTGGCTTATGCATATAGATTGCCATGAAGGAATGCATTATTGATGCCCAGCTAGTGAATAGGACAAGAATGAGACAAAGCAATGCTTAAGATAGATTGTATAGTGACCAGTTTGACAACTGGGCTAAAAGTTTCATCATAGTCGACTCCCTTTTTATGAGACCTTCCATCACCTACAAGATTGGATTTATACCGCTCAAAAGAACCATCAGATTTTCTTTTATGATGAAAAATCCACATAGACCGAATAACATTTACAATAACAAGACATGGTATGAACTACCATGTCTTATTTTTTAATTAGAGCAGTATATGCATCCATCATGACATTTTTCCAATTTGGGTCACGTAGAATTCTTATGGGATTTTT
Organism: Tamarix chinensis; assembly: GCA_030549775.1. NCBI lineage: Eukaryota > Viridiplantae > Streptophyta > Magnoliopsida > Caryophyllales > Tamaricaceae > Tamarix > Tamarix chinensis. Next base: position 5,883,624 of record CM060177.1, on the reverse strand, counting down.
AGGTAAAGGAGATATGGGTATGGTTGTCTCGGTGTTCAAATTGGTTGTGTGGTCATACGATGTAGCATTGGATTAGAGGGTCATGGTCTGCTGGTTGGTGTTTGGGTCATGGATGTGATGGGTTTTGGAGGTGAGGGAAGGTGTGTTGGAGAGGACTGGGTTGAGCCAAGGGATCCCTAGTCTGTAGTAGTGGGGGTGGCGAGAACGTAACAGCAGGGAGGGAATTGGATTGGTCCATTCTTTGGGGCCCAATGAGGGGGTGAAGTGATTTGTAAGCTGATTTGTGGGCTAATTTGTTATGGTTTGTGAGGCCAATGCATTTGACATAGAAGAGAAGGAGATGTATCATGATCTAGAAAATTATACGTTTGAGATTGAGGTGTATGAATTTTTGAGAACGGAAAAGAAGTTTCATCAAATAACACATGTCAGACGATGAAATTTTTTTGGCTTGACAAATCATAACATTTATAGCCTCTATGGTCGGAAGGATATCCAAGAAAAACACGAGTAAACCTTTCTTGCAATTTGTTAATGGTGGTAGAAGGAATAGGGAAAAACATAGACAACCAAAAACTCTAAGATGAGAAGTGGAATGATCTTTTTGATAGAGAATTTGTGTAGGAAAAAAGTATCTTAATACTTTGGTTGGAAGAATGTGTAGAAGATATGTGACCATTTTAAGAGCATGATGCCAAAATGATGGTGGCATTAAGGCATGTGCGAGTAAGGTTCTAACAATATTATTTATTGAGTGAATATGTTGTTCATCTTTTCCATTTTGAGGAGATGTATGAGGACAAGAAGGAAAAATTACATTCCATTATTTTGAGAAAACTTTTTAAAGGGACCATTATCATGTTCTTTACCATTGTCGCATTGGAAATTTTAAGGTTCCTTTCAAATTGAGTTTTTACAAAAGCATGAAATATGGTGAAAATGGAGTAAACCTGGGATTTTTTTTTGAGATAGGAAAAGTCCATAAAAATTCGCTAAAGTAATCAAGAAATATAACATATTAACAATGACCATTAGAGCTAGCTACGAGCGATGTCCAAAGATCACTGTAAACTATATCAAAAGGAAAAGCAGTAAACAACATAGAATTGTAAAAAGGTAATTTAATGTGTTTTCCCAAAAGAAAAAAAGAACAAGATGATTGTTTGGCCTTACTATATTCAATGATTTTTTTGCTACGAAGAGAGCTTAGAACATGAGCTCTTGGATAACCTAAACAACTATGCCACAAATCAGAAGAACTAACGGTAAAAGCTAAAGGAAAATTTGAAGAGGTAGAATAATGATTGGTAGAGAGTGGGTAGAGGTGTCCCGTGCTCTCACATCTCAGTATGTTGGTCCCCATTTGTAAATCCTTCACAGAAAAATCCAGAAGGGTCAAAATTAACATAAATAAGGTTTTTAATGAGCTTTAGTGAATGTAAGATATTGTTTAAGTTCAATGGGGGGTTAGGTGGGGTAAAATGGTGTTTCCGAACCTTGAATTAGAATTAAGTGCCCATTACCAAAAACAATTTTATGATTACTTTTGTTCAAATTAAAATAAGATGAGAGTGTACCTTGGTCCGAGGTCATATGAGATATAACACAGGTGCCCATATACCAATTTGCATGCCATTGAGACATGGTAAGTGTATGTGTGGCCACATCGATTTCTGTTGGAGCATAACCAACAGAAGGAGAATCAAGAGATGCATCATAGGCCTATTGGGTTGTAGGCCCAAGAATGCTAGATGCCTTGCTGCTGGACTAGCCTGCTATTGCCACTGGGTCATAGGGTATGGGCAAGGTGGAGTAATGCATTGACCCCACTGACCATCTAGAGAATATTGAAATGGTAGTTGTATGATGATCGGCTGTGGCTGCCATAGTTGCTAAGGTTGCTTCTTGCTCCAACCACCGCCAAAATTATGTCCACCACCATCGCGGTTGTTACCTCCGTTCCCATTGTTTTTTCTTCTTGTTTTTATTATTTTTTTCTGCCTGAAGAAGAAGAGGAATAACGTTGGCCTTGGGAGGATCTGTCACTGTCTACTCCAGTGGTCTGATTGCTGCCTGCAGTGGCGAGCATCACCGTTAAACCACCCACCTCCTTAGTGGATCTATTCTTTATCGTTCTCTCTAGCAATTTAATGCAAGAATTAATGTTCTCAAAAGGAGGAAAATGATCTTGGTTTTGAATTTAATCAAAAGTCCTAGCATATGCATCCCATGAACCACCAATTAGCTTTAATACTAGACGGCTATTAGTAACCAGAGCATCCACCTCTACAAGTCTATCTGCTAGAGATTTATTGTGGTTACAATAAGCATCCACGAAGGAGAAATTCTCAAAGTTAACCACAACCAATTCCTCCTCGAGATGAGTCGCCCTTGAGCCTTTATTATCTTGAAATATGGCTTCCAACTGTTACCATGCTTTCGTCGCGGAGTTATATTTGAATAATATGGTGTGAAGAGGGTTGGGAGAAATTGTCCCATATATCCATTGTAATACCATAGCATCTAGACGATCATAAAAATCAGGGTTTGCCTCCTTTACAAAATCAACCTTCACCTTGGCCTTTGATTTTGTAGGCAGAATGATGTGATGAAGGAGATTGTGCACTCAAACTTACACTTTCAAAAGCATCGCCCAAAAATGATACAAACTAGCCTCATTATCCAACGTGATGGGGATCGGCGATTTTACATTGGTAATGGAAATAACATGGTGAAATTTCTAGTTATTATCTTACATTGTAGCAGCTAAGTGAAGGAAAAGAACGAGGGAAGAAGATGAGCGAAGGTAGAAGATGAAGCGGGGAGATGAGAAACAGCTGCTAAGTCGGTTGGATTGTAAAACTCTAAATTGATACCATATTGGAATTGAATTCCTTGCCTAGTATTCTCATTGATGGCCTTAATATACAATATATGTCCTACATTATAGGCTAGAGTTTAGGAAACTAAATATAATGTACATTCTTCATTATAGGCTAGAGTTTAGGAAATTAAATATACAAGGTTATTTACATAATATGACCATAATTAATTTACACAATTAATATAATGTCTATTAATAACCAAAGTTAAATCAACATGTCATGGTAATTCACTACCAAACCAACCCCCTCGGTACAATAGGATAGCGGGTGTCTAAACCTCCTAGGATCTACATCTTTTCCACCAAATTTAGCACACTCTAAACATTGGAGAAGAAGTTGCTTTAAAATTTTATCAAAGTAATGGAGACAACAGAAAATTAGAAGATAAATAGAAGAAAGAAGCTGTGTATATATGTGCATGTTTTGCCAAGTTTGAATTAGATGGTGCTAGAGATCTAGAGTTCTTGATCGACAATGTCACGGATTAATATAAGTTAGTTCAGTAAATTATATACTAACTAAAATAATTATTAACATTAAATAATTTGCATTGATATTTTTAGGTTCATTAACAAATATCTATTTATTACAATAATGCATTGTTTGAAATTACAATAAAAAAATTGTAAACCTTTTTAATTACAGTTACTAAAATAATTTAAAACCTTTTAATAAAATATAGAAAATATAAATTAATATGGCAAACATAGAGGGGGAGGATAAAGCTAAAGTTAGAAGAAGAAGAAGAAGAAGAAGAAGAAGAAGAAGAAGAAGAAGAAGAAGAAGAAGAATAAAGGCGTACTTTTACATCAGTATATAAAAATGTAATCCATACATGTTTAAGCCATCAAACAAAAGGTAAAGAGGAAGGAATTATCTTAACTTCTAGGCACACAATACTCACAAGCATAACTTTATTTAGATCATCTTAGAATTCTAGACACACAATATTCACAAGCACACCTTCAATTAGGTCATGTGGAGTATGGATAAGAATGCAGATTAGTGTATGATCACATATGTGAACTCTCGTCTTTCTAAGATACCCATGGCTACACCCACCAACAAGCTATAACAAAGCTAAGGGTTTTAAGTGCATTTTATACTCTTATCCTAGACTTTGATGGTGTCACATGATGCCATCAAAAAACCCTAGCTCAGGCCTGTGCTAGACCTCACGCTTATGAAATCAAAATGTTTATTACAATAAAGGAGAATAATGATGAAATAATAAAAATAATGGAGGCGGTAATAATAAATAAATAATTAAGGTAATGACTACCATTAAGAGTTAACCGTTGAAGAACTTAATGAAAAATAATGTTAATAATAAAATTTGTGGTAAGCTCACAATGATTGATCCAAATAATATCCTAATGATTAAACACTTTAAAATATTTCAAACTAAAGCAAGTGATTCCAAGTTTGGAGCAACACTCTCAAAATCTTATATTCCCCCACTTGATCTAAATTTTGAAAACAAATATATGAATAACGATATCACCAAGTGATCAAAGTCTCAAGGATGTAGATTGGAATCACACAACACCAAAATAGGATGTTTGAGACCAAACTCACAAGAATTGAACCTAAAATAGAAGAAGAACTAAGTATACTTTGGTAATTAGGGTTTAGTGTTTGTGGATTAGGGTTTGGTTTTGGTGTTAGGGTTAGGGTTAGGGTTAGGGTTAGGGTTTGTGACAATATGGTTAAGGTTTGTGGGGTTATTAATGGAAATTTGATGACAATAATTAAGAGAGGTGAATATGGTTCAAATGAAAATTAATGATGGTTTGATAAAAGAAGAGTGTTAGGGTTTTAATGATGAAGATGATGAACTTGGGGCTGACTTTGAAAGTGTATGGATCAATTATGTCAAGTGACGGTTAGGGGTATGATTATGCTAATTTTAACACAAATCTATCTAAATGAATCATTTAGATATTAAGTACAAAAAAATTGATTATACATCACATAAAAATCATAAACAAGTATTAACTCACAAAGAGAATCAATTAAAGATTCAAACTCAAATTGATTACACTATATGATCTCCAATGTTGATTACACCATGATTTTCTAACTTAATTATCATCTCCTGAAGCTAAATATCCACACAAATAAGAAATAAAAATTCAAAAGAAAATTTACAACAAAATATGAACTCACACATAAAAAAGTAAAAGGTAAAAATTCTAGCTAACAACATAAAACCTTAATTGATATCTAACTAGCTAATATCAATTAAATCAACGAAATATAACCAGGTTTCTTTAGGCATGGGTTTCCCTTTCATGTATAAGGCATTTAATGTCATTAAAATTTTCATAATGACCCTTAAATTATCCTTTAATCCATGTTAAATAAGTAATCACCTTGTTAGGCTTAGTTGTGCAAATTTGACCCAACTCTTCCACCAAAGCTAAAACAATAAGCTCTAAAATTGAAATGAGTTAACCCTTCATGTGTAGGACTTGTAGGACATGCCCTGCATCACTCAAAGTTTTTGTTGAATAATAAAACAAATATATCTCCCTTAAACAATGTGAACCCACTATACCCTAATTTCATAATCACTCTAAAGAGTACATCCAACTTACTTTTCATAGGAGGTGGATAGTTGTCACAATCACATATGTGAGTCCATAAAATGTGTACTAATCATTTCACCTAATCATGGACTATATAACACATTAAGGGACTTATGTCTAACCTCTATAATTGCAATATAATGGCTATAAAATACAACACATGTGAAAATGTGTTACTTTATTCATAAGCATAAGCATAAGAAGAAGTAGCAATCATATAATTTCATTTAACCCATTGAATATGTTGGTTTGAATCTAACCAAATTAGGTTCCCATCATAAGCTTCTACATAAGTGGAAATATATTTATTTCATTAGGAATTTCATAAACTAGTTTTTTCCCAAGTGTTTTTACCAAAAAATCTGTTAAATTTCTCCATGACCTAACATAATGAAGAGAAATAATACCATGCTTGAGAAGATTATGGAATATGTTATGTATCAAATGAATAACTTTGTTCTTTCCATTATAGGCTTTGTTAAGGATTATATGGATAGATGCTTGTAAGTCACAATAAAGAGATAACAAAGCCACATGCTTCCTCCATAGAGGAATATCAGCAATAATGTTCCTTAACCAAAGGTATCCATGTCTAGTCGGCTCTAGGGCAACAAAATCTAACTTTTTCATTAACCTCACTATACAGATATGATTAGAAGATTTCTAAAATAATGTAGTCCCTACAAATTTAAACACTTATCCACTAGTATCATCACTCTTTGAGAACCAATTAAGATAAAGATAACCTTCTAGAATTAGTGGGGGCTACAACAATAAAAACCATAATACAAATTACTCTTAAGATATATCCAACCAAGAAAATACATAACCATCAATGGAGTTTAATGTGCCATAAATTATTGATAACACAATGTACATCACAAATTCTTTTATAACATCAATTAATTTATTGAAATGCAAACATCGCACCATCGTATCTTGTAGGTACTTTGATAAATAATGAAAAGTAACCTAATGTCTAATACTCAAATTGTGAGCATAAAGACTCAATCTACTTACATAACATGTTATATCATATGTACTATTGTTCATAAGGAACATCACACTTTTATAATATTAGCATACCCATTTTGAAAAATATTAGAAGATTTGTCCCTTGTAGGATATAGGCTTTAAACATATGAGCTCTCATCAACACCAAGTTATAATGATCAAACTTATTTTCAACCCTCTTCTTAGTAAATTGAGATGTGGGTTGAGAATCTATATTTGGTACTAATACCAAGAATTATATGAACAAGTCACAAGTTTTCATATCAAACTATGAAGATAAAACTTTTGATCTTATTAGTCACTTCCACATTAGTCCTATGAAACAATGTCATCAACATTAAGATATAGTTTCATATGACATGGTCCAATAAATTTTGAGCAAACATAAGAGTTAGAGACATTCATAACATAGTCATCACTAACTAAAGTCTAGGTAAGCCTTTTGTACCAATTAAGAGCATGGTGCTACAAATATACTCTTAAGGCCATAAATAGACTTTCTCAACTTAAAGACTTTGTCCTCTTTACCACATACTATAAATGGGAAAATAATATAGCCTAAATCATGGTAAATACAAAAATTAGTTACACATGTCTCAAATGGGAAGACTATGAATGTGGATATTAAAATAAATTAAATGAAGTGGACTTTGACTCACACAACACTTATACATGAATAAGGTGAGGGCATATCAACCTGATGACAATGCCACCTTTCTTTAGTACAAGTGTAACACCCCAAAATTTACTATATATTTTTTTTCACAAAACCCTTAAATTTAAAACCCGTAAATTCTAGGGATGCTACCGCTACACTTAGTACCATACCGGTTTACTCTTACCATTTCAGTACCAAGTGCTAAGGCTAAGCAAAAATTGCCATCATCATACATTAATATATAAATTAAAGTTCGCAAATCAATAATCAGAGTACGCATGAGTTTTACATAATCAGAAATACGAGAGATAGTTCTTAATAGAATAAAAATAGCTATAATACTAAAATTGTTTCTAGAGTTTCAAACATAGTTAAAAGAGAAAAGGATTATTAATCTTATAATGGAAAAACTGGCCACGCCACTCTAAGGACTCGATCCAGCCCCAACATATTACTCGGCCCCACCTGATGTCCCATAGACATCAATGGTATTGAAGAAGGCATCACCTACCCGCAACAGGCCAGATGGACCTTCTACTCGTGGGAATGAGTAGCACCCATAAAAAGGGTGATTAGTACACTACGTACTGAGCACGGTAACCGAGCATTAAGGCTAACACATAAGCACATAAAATCATGCAAGATAATATTCAACTTACGCACATCCAAACCCACACATATAATATAAAAAGTCATGCAGAATATTATACAGCTTACAAATGATCAAGCCCACACATAAAGACCCAAATAGTCCATATTAATTATTTAATTAATCTTTTATCGGAAGTCATTCACACCATTCTTTTTATCAAATCCATGCAAGTTCCGGAACCTCCCACTATTTTAGCCGGTGGGCTGGTCACTTGCGGGACAACATGTCCACACCACTATTATTCGCCGGTGGATCAGTCACTTGTGGGACAACATGTCCACACCACTATTCCAAACCGGTGGATCGGTTCGTTTCCTGCTCACACAGTGTTATACTACAATTAATTAGTATTTTTTAAGTGCCTTAGCAAACTCTAATTTGGGTTTATTGAGCTCGGGATCCCCCACTATTATTGCCGGTGGGTCGATCACTTACGGGACATCAAGTCCACACCACTATTATTTACCGGTTGATCAGTCACTTGCGGGACAACATAACCACACCACCATTCCTAACCGGTGGATTGGCTGAACCCGGCTCAATAATCTTTCACTTTAAGTGATTAGTGTCTTAAGTATTTTATTCAGAAACATTCACCTAGACATGCATGACTGACTCCTACTATTCTTATCCTCCAACCCTAGTTGACCACCACAACCATAGTTAACCATAGCATACCCTAACACCCATGCAAACTCTAACTCCATGCGAACCCTACTTCAATGCAAACCCTAGCTCCATGCAAACCTTACCTCCATGCAAACCCTAGCTCCATGCAAACCCTACTTCCATGCAAACCTCAACTCCATGCAAAACCTAACACCAGCGGTGGAGCCAGGGCTTCCACATGGTGTCCCGGGACACCATGGAGCCCTGGCAGTAAGGTAAAAAATATGTAAGGTTTTTAGAAAATAAACATATATTATATTTGTAGGACACCATAACAAAATCTTGTGTTGGATGAATGGTTAGGTCCCTTATATTTCAAACACAGTGACTTGAGATCAAATCCCGCAGACGATTGTTTTTTTTATATGTATTCGTAGAATAGGAACGACGTCGTTTTGATTAAAAAAAATTTTCCCAAACCCTTGCCCGCCTGCCCCTTCTTCAGCTCTGGCCCTTCGTCTCTTTACTGCTCCATTACCATTTTCCCAGTCGTGAGTCACCCCCAAGTTTCTGACCGCCTGACGCCGCAGACCACAACGCACACACGCATCACGGCTGGTCTCCCTCCATTGCCTTCAACTGTGTCGACGCAACCACTGGAACTTGCCACTACTTCCGGCGACCACCACTGTTGCGGCGTTTCCCGTTGACCCATTCGTTCTTTGCTTATTTACCTCGTTGGCTCGTCCATTCATGCTTTGCCCGGTCGTTGCCGCCCAGCCCTGCTCCCACCCCGCCCGCTGCTCCGCTACTACTTCCTGAGTGATGGATGCTACGTGCTACTGCTCATATTTCTCTGCACTACAGTCTACACCTGCCACAGTTGCTACTTGCTGGCTGGCTGCTACTGCTCTTAATTCTCTATAGCTTGCAACAGACTAGGCAGCCACAACCCACAGCCACAAGTAAAATTTTGGTTAGTTTTTATTTAGTTAAATACTTAAGTTGTTAGTTGTAAATTTAATTTTGTATCGATTAAAATTTCGTTTGTTAATTAATTTAACTTCTTAATTTTAGGAACACTAATTTACCAATTTATTTTTTGTGAATTGATTGAGTTTTTTAATTTTTTAATATTGGGGGACACCATGGAGCAAAACTTCTAGCTCTGCCATTGCCTAACACCATGCAAACCCTAATTCCACGAAAACCCCAACTCCATGCAAACCCTAACACCATGCAAACCCTAATACCATGTAAACCCCAACTCCATGAAAACCCTAACACCATGAAAACCCCAACTCCATGCAAACCCCAACTCCATGCAAACCCTAACACCATACAAACCCCAACTCCATGAAAACCTTAACACTATGCAAACCCCAACTCCATGCAAACCCTAACACCATGCAAACCTCAACTCCACATTATTACACTCCCCATCATTATTTTACAAAACCTATCATGCATGTCTTATGGGCCACATCATACCATAATAATAACACACCCATGCACATAATACACATGCAACAATTTAATGCACAATCTTACCTCAACTCTATATCATGCTGCATATATGAAAGTTATACAATTACACATAAAATACATTATAATTTCATATCATATGGCATGCATGGCATATAAAACACATAACACACAAACGGCCTTAGATACTCCTTACCTAAAACGTCACGGGTCTTGAAACACGCTCCTATACCTCTTTAGGGCTTTAACTGGTCTCACCTATTATGAGAAAAAAACTAGAATTAGGTTCCCTCCTAAAACTACTATTATTTGCTAACTTATCCCAAGGCTAGGTTTTTAAATAAAATAATACTATACTAATAATAACTATATGAAATACTACTAAAATACTAATAATAGTATTAATGTAATTCAAAATGGATGGTGATATAAGGGCTTCTACCCTCCACCAAAATAATAATAATAATAATAATAATAATAATAATAATAATAATAATAATAATAATAATAATAATAATAATAATAATAACAACAACTACTACTACTACTACTTAAGCCTAAATAACACATATTACTTATAATAATAATAATATTAATAATAGTAGAAATAGTAATATTAATAATAAAAATAGGAGTATGCACACCATTAAAATAAAATAGGGCTTTAGATAGATAATAGTAATAATAAAATAATAATACTAATATTGATAATATTATTAATAATGATAATAAAACTTATAATAATAATAATTCACAACTAATAACTTAAATAATTCATACCTACTCTCAACCCTGCCAAGAAAATATAACATTAATATTAAACTCAATAATAATAATGATAATCGAATAAATGTTAAAAATTGAAATAAAATAGAATAAATTTAAATAAATAGGGGAGAAAGGTTGAGAGGGTCTAGGGTTTCACCTTGAGTCGGTGGAGATAGGTGGCACCGGCAGTGGTGCACGGCGGCGGCGGCGGTGGCCGGAAAAGAGGTTAGAAAAGGAAAATTTTGAGGTTTGAGAAGAAGAGGTGGAGAATGAGGGTGGAGGTTGAGGTGTTGGTGGTAGCCTAGGCTGAGAGGAGTAAAGTAAGGGTGATGGCGCAACAAGTGGCGGCAGCACACGACGGCAAAGGTGGCGGCTGAAATGAAGAGAAAGAGAAAAAGAGAGAAGGAGAAGGAGAAATGAGAAAAGAAGGGTATGGCTAGGTGGAGGAAGATAAGTATCAGCTTTTAGTTGGTGTAAGAGGCAATGATAGTGGCGGATGTGATGTTGGATAGTGGAGCGAGGGGTTGCGGGTGTACAAATTTGGCTTGATGGGTAAGAAACTTCGCACGGTTGTGGTGGCTCGTGCAAGAAGAATCAAAGAAGATGGGTGGCTTAGTTAGTTAAAAGGTTGTGTAAGGAAGTTTTAGGTAGGCAGATATGGCGGCATAGTTGGCTGACGGTGGAGGAAAGGTCTTCTGAAGTTGCGGTGGTGCACAGGGTAGGTTCTTAGGGTTTCGAGGAAAGTGTTTCGAAACCAACCAAACAAGGGGTATTTATAGAGTTTGTAGGGGAAGGTAGGGTTCTAGGGGTCGGTAGGAGGATAATGTAGGTAGGTTTTGGGGTAGCCAGCGGCGTTAATCGGCAGGCACAAATTTAGGTTGGGGTGGAATTTTTGCGTAGGAAAAGGAGAGTTTTGCGCGAAAGAAAAGGGAAGTGGGTTAGGTTAGGCTGATCTACAATTCAAAGGGAAGAGAAAGAGAGGAGAAACGGACGGTCAAGTCAAGCGTGGCCGCCGGCGCCATTTTCCGAGGCGACGGAGCTGCAGGTTGACGGTGGAGGACGAAGGAGGAAGAAGAAGGTGAACTGGCCAGCTGGGGGGAAGAAGAAAGAAAGGAAAAAGAAAGAAGAATCGGGCCGGTCGGCAACGGTTATAAAAGTTTAAATGGAACGCAGCGTTCTATGGGGAAAAAGGCGCAATACGCAGCACTTCAGCTGCCAAAGGATGAAAAGAAAAGAACACTGGATGGGCTACGGAAGGGAGGAAAGAAAAAGGAGAGATTAGGTCACAACAGGCCCAATCGGAAGGAAGAAAAAAAAAGAAAAGAAAGAAAATGGAATAAGGAGAAAGAAAAAAGAAATAAGGGACAAGAAAAATTTAAGTAGGTTGTGGTCAATTAAATTAATTAGAATATTTTGGGTATTTAAAATAAAAAATATTTAAATGAAATAATATTAAATTTCCTTTTTAGGCTAATTTAGGATTTTTAAAAGATTTTTCCTAAATTCCTTTTTAATTAGCAAAATGCCCAAATTTTCCCTTATAAAAATATTTGTAAATTTCCTCTTAATTTTCCCTAAATAATTTCTTTCTATTCCAATAAAAATAATTAATTAAATTCATTCCCTAATAAATCCTTATTCAATTATATTTCTTAACATAAATATTTTTGGGGCATTTCAACAAGTTAAGAAATATAGCTACTTTCTAGTCCTTTTACCATTTGAAAATCACTCATTATGAGTGATCCAAAATAACAAAAATTAGAAGCAATCAAATGACTGAATACCCATAAGTGTGGAAAGAATTTAATTTTATCAACATGCATCACTGTGAAGTCATACTATGCTTTCCCATCATTAGAATTTTAAATATACGATTCTTTAGTATATAAATTTTATCTATTCAAGTTTCTTAGGACGGATCTACCATCTATGCATTGTTACTCTCATCTTTTGTTATAAATAGAATATCATGATGTGCACTTTCCAGGCATGCTAAAAGAGTATTTCAAATTACATAAGGCCTCAACACAACACTTGATCATATAATTAATCAATACAAAATGTCATACATTAATCAAATTCTCATAGATATTGTGTGCACATATTTTATATATAATAAAAAAATCCACACCGTGAGAATAAAAATTTTCACATCTCACATTATATATTACATAATTTCTTATGAGGTGTCTTTGTGAACATGAGAAAAGCTATCAAGACTAATTCACTCAAATGCACATTTTAACAAATGATCATAGCATCACCATAATATCTAGCCATGAAAAACACATATAGAATATGATTCAAAAACAAATATTTGTCAAAAGTGCATATTATCTCAAGTGTTTGCTAAATCATTTATCAATAATAAAAGGTATTTGGTTAATAGCAATCATAAGACTTTTCTTTTGTGAGGTGTTGATCTACCTCATGCATTGATTCTCTAACTCGACCATGTAACTCATGGAAGATATGTGTTCACTCATGTTAAAGCCTTCTAAGAGTTATGCCATAGGAAAGGTCCTTAACCTCTTGGTAGAATGCAATTAGATCTTGTCCAAGTAAGCAATAATAATGTTGGAACATGGAAATATAATCCAAGTGAAGATCAATATTATATTTATACTATGATTAGATAAGCAAAAAACCTACACAAATCACTCAAGATCAATTTACCACACACCAACAATCACGACACATGCATGAAATTTAGATAACATATGTAACAAGCAGTTGTTAAAATAAAGTATACAAAATAGTCACATAAAAACACCAAAAAGGCTACACTGATTATAGTTATTCATTTTAAGAGTTATCTAGTTATTTCTCAAAATCCACCTCATACAAATGATCTAAAGTCACTCAGGACTGCTCTATTTATAATCTTCAAATTACATTTACCAAGAAGCACAACTATTTCAGCATCAGATAATGTCATTTCACATTAATATGAATCCTATAGTGTCATATGCTACAAATATAAACTATATTTTTATCTTTGTTCACTATATTTGGGATAGAAATTTTATGTACCACTGTACTCAATATTTCACTCAAAATTGAGTGACATCAAGGAAAAAAAATCATCATGACAATAATCACTTGTTCATGACACACACATTTACAATTAGAAAAGTTGAGAAAACCCCCTATAAACATTTAAAACCATTCACATTCAAGAATGCTAAGATCAAAAAAGGAAAATGCATTCCTTATCAAAGATTAACAAGTTTAAGTCTAATATAGGCATGCAAACACATATTTTAGAGACATACTTTATTTAATACAGAAAAAACTACACCCTCATACCTAGACCCAGCCTGCTATCATTCTTGTTGCACTGAGATAAATTATTGGGCCCAAAAATTATTTAGTAGGCTTGAAAAAAAAGTATTGTAAGCCAAATTCTTTAACATTATAACACTAATAAGAATCAAAATCATTGCACTAATTTGACCTCACCACAAGTCCTAAGTTACAAGACATATAATAGAGGCGACACCTAAAGATTATCATAACACATACCATATTACCTAATCAAGGCATAAAATGTAATATAACCCATCAATATTATTAAAACAAATTATATATCTAATGAAAATCCAAACTAACTCTAATCTAATACCATAAAAAGAATATAATGTAAAAATTAATGCCAATAATAGTAAGTATTAAATTGTTTATTCATGGCACCTAGAATATGAAAACTAAAATCCTAATGTAAAGGAAATAAAGTTTATGTGGTTTACTCATTTTTATTCATGGCACCTAGAATAAATACTTCCAACGTATAATGTTAGTTTTGAGGTATAAACCAAAATGAGTGCATTGAAACTGAAAATTTATTTGAATCAAGGCATAATGGTAATCCATTTCCCTAAGTCAAAAAATACCACCTTTAGTTCAATAGGACTGTAGGTATTTAACTCCTAAGGTTAACATATTCTCCACTAGATTTAGCAAACTCTAAATGGTGGAGTGAGAGCTACATTGAAAACTTATAAAAGTATAGGAGACGAGAGAAAAACAATTTGTGTATGTGCATGTTCTACCCAGATCAAACTATATGGTGCTAGACTATATAGATTTAAAAGTAATATTGTTATTGTAATGAGGGAGAATGATGTTCATGCAATAATGAAATTAATGGAGGAAACAATAAAGAGTAAATTATGAAGCGAACAAATACTTTTAAGAGTTAATTGTTGGGTGTGCACAAAGTCCAACATTAATAAATAAGAGGGAATTAGATCAATCCATAATTCTAGTTGATTACTCCTCTTATTACGAACTAGTTTTAGAAAGGAACCTCACTTGGGTTTATATATGGATATGGTCCCGATTTTTTTTCCCAACAAGTAATACTAGAGCTTCATTCCAAACCTAGACATATATAATATGGCATAAGGCATGCCCTCTACTAATGCAGTAAAGATGAGCAGTTGAATCAATGGAGTGCCATCTTTCAATTGAATTATAAATAAAGGTAATAATAAAATATCTAACAAACTTGCATTAATATCTCTCACCAATGGTTTGATTAAATATTTAAAAAAATATTAAGTTAAATGAAGTAATCAATGCTCCCAACATTCAAGAGTGGCATCATGGATGTTGAGAGTCAAATCAAACAAGCAATACTTCCTTATAGTAAAAATTGATTGATTAATCAATATGTGATAAAGTGTGTACTGACATTGACGGGTTAAATAAGATCAAACCAGGCATTAAATCTTTCACCGGATCAAAGGCATGTCATGCTCCCAACTTTTGTAAGGAGTTTCAAACTACATATTTACATATAAATGAATGCTTAGAGTCACTACAAGAAATACTATCTTTTGCAACAAAATTTAGAGGCAATATTTATTTTGTGATATCACTTGAAAATATATATTAATGCAATAAGATTTCATTCAAGCCTTTTTCTCCACCTCTCGGGGTAGCTACTAGGAGTTAGTGGGCGGGTTGTCCTATGGTTATATTTTCACTTAGTACCTATTTCCTTCTCTACCTGGTTACAGTTGGTACGGGTATGCACATATCTTTAAGGTATATGTTTATACTATGGTAGGCCAACATGACATCGGTGTCTAGTATTGGTTGGTGAAGTATCCCAGTACAAGCCCATTGGTGTACTTTAACGTGTGGTGGGTATAGTATCCTGACTTGTGTGAGCCCTTGCGACAGGTGCACTCAATGTGTGGTGGGTGCAGTATTCCTAAAAAAATCTCCTTCAATGTATCATGATCCCATGTGATGGGTGTGGTATCCCATTATGACCATTAATGTTGCCACAACTTTTGTTCATGGTGGAGAACTAGGTATAGCTGAACGAATGACCTTATTAACTGGAATGTGTGTGTTCACTAAAGGAAGAATTCTAATTTAATTTATATTATATGGATTGCGATGTACTTACCATATCTTTATACTTCTATGATTTCCATGCAAGCATGTCTTGTTATACTACTAGAGAATAAGTGTAGAATTATATTGGTATGATATCACCATATTATTATATGACTTCAATGTGTTGCATGAGTCTTACCATGTTTTAGGCATTATGTTTTACCAATACTTCATCGCAATAATACTGCACTTGTGTGATCATTATGATGATCTAGCTTCTGTCCTAGAAAGCAGATGACAATTTGTAGGGTTACGACTTTCAGTTAAAGTACGCTAAGGGTGATAACATGGGCCATTAGAGAGCCATTGCTTGGGGTTGGAAGTTTATGTTTATGCCTAAGATTTAAGCTAACCAGTTAGAAGTATTTTGTCCATTGCGTTGAGAATTTTTTGTTTTTCCAGTTATTTGAACTCTTGGCATGATTCCCTGTAGTTGGCTTTGTAAACTATCATACTCATTCTATCTATAATATTATCCTCACCCTTATTATCTTGTATTGTGCATTTATATTATGAATATGCATCTTTTCGTTCATTGTTCCTTTTTGTCTTGCATCAAGCATGGGTTAGGTGATGCTACACCTCTCTCATAGTTGATGTGGTTGTAACATTCACCGGTTTTATTTTTCAAATGCTTCCACATGTATTAAAAAAAGATTTTCTAGTTCAAAAAGTGGGGGTGTTACAATTGGTGATGCCGAAGGTGAATTTGATTACAAATCTGTAGTGAACCTAGAATCTAAATTCCCATTTAAAGAGAATTTTGATCTTGAGACCCATAGATTTTCTCATTTTATAAAAAGGCCTAGGGAACTGTTCATTCAATTCTAATGTCTCCTTTATTCCTTCCCTAAGAATGTGTGGAGAACCTTTTTAGGCACATCTAATACAATCTATTTTTGCATTACTAGTCTTCTCTCTTCCAAAGATATAATTCCAAGCAAGAAAAAAGTCCCATTAATCGAAGTATGCCCATCATAAAAGAATATTAGAGGTTTTCCTTATTGCTCCCGAATACATATTTCCTTCATATTAAAAATTGTAACTATGTGACATTCGATTGATCATACCTATGTAAGTTTATGTGCAGAACAATAGTCATGATGATATCATTCCTTATCCTATTATAATAATCATTTTAAGAATTTAGAACTAAAATTTGAATTTTTGGATGAAATCTTCCTACATTTAACTAAAAACATGAAGATTCTGTTCACATTTTAGTTCATGTACAACACATTTGCTTGATGATAGGGCCTTACTTAGATGCATAATAGACAATTGATTTTTTTTTCAAATTATGATGATATCTTGAGTTCATCGGATGTACCATGCCTTTATGAGCCAAGGTGAGCGATTTGTATTTTTGTGTGGCATCTTTACCGGTAAGTATCATGATGGTTTCTTAAATTTGGTCAACCGCAAATACTCAAGCAGGTAGGTATTGTACTATTAATTATTGATCATATTCACATTGTTTAGTTCTTATGGTTGTGCAAAATCAATCTAAAGTTTTATCCTTTGTGATGAAATAAAAATGGCCACCAATTGAGCATTAATAATGTTGGAGTATTAGGTCATGCATCAACATGAATATGAATTTTAATAATATAAGTCATTTAGGCAACTAGAGGAAAGTTAGATGCATATAAAACAATAATTAAATCCCTATAGAGTCTAGATCAAATAAGGGTTGTTTTTCTATATATACTTTTATAGTTTCATATAATGGCTAATTGTTACTCCTCAAAACTTATGGCACAACAACTTTTGTAGTCCCCTTTTCTATTCATTTACCATGTTTGATAACCAACATTTCATAGAGGTTTGGATGAAATATGAAATTCTCTAAAGAAGAACAATAATGCATCTTAGATATGATACAACTAATATTTATTTTTTTTTGTGACGACAAGCTTGTTTGAAAAAAAGTTGTGATGACACACATTCAAACTATTTGAATTTTATTTATTAAATTCAAATTATATGTGATGAAAGGTTGATTTTTTTATACGAACTTTTGTAAAATAAACAATGAATTTGTTTATGAATTTTTGCATTTTTAAGTATTTATTATAACATTTCATCTAGAAATGTTGTTAATTTTATGACGACATGTCGTCAAAAAAGGTTATTTTTAAGTATATGTAAGTATTGGTTTATATCTAAGTCTAACTTAGTTTATGTATAAAAATATCCCTTTTTGTTACTTTTTTCTACTTTTATTTGATATTGTTATTTCTTCAGTATTGTTTTGTAATATTATATCGTGTTGAATTCAAGTTCCTTCCATAGTTCATGATTGGGTATGGGACTATTTTTAATCCTAACATTTAGTATAAATTAGGTATTGGAAGTAAATTTTTTATGTTAGATGTGATCATAATACCCTAAATTTTTTTGGCTTATGTAAAATAATTTTTAATCAAAAATCAAATTTAGTGAAAATTGAGGTTTTACACAAGGTCTTTTGCCAAAACAACTAAACATTTTAAAAACATCAAGCCACACACACCCACACACATGTTTTTATTTTACTAAGGCATCCAAAGAACTTACCATCATGGTGACGGATATAAATCATAGAGCCATCTTGACTAGGAAACATAATGCATCTCAATGCATGGTCATCTCGACTAGGATTCATAATGCATGACCAACTTAGCAATGAATCATGGTGCATGGCAATGCATGCATGACCATCTTGATGAGCATATATTTACAGTTATTTTCTACCATTTCAATGTAAGTTTATAATCATTTATTTGAATAATATGTAATATTATCCATGTAATTTGCAATTATGTGCTCAAAGCATAATAATATCATAATTTTAATTAATTTATTGCATAATAATGATTCGCACATGAATAGTAATAATTTGTAGTATTTTTACCATAACATTTACTTCCAAACTCAAATGTATGTGATTCAAATTTTGGTATAAAAATAAAAATGAACTTTATAGCTTATATTTTTAATTTTTTTTCTAAATCTGATTTTATTATAGTCATAAATTAGTTTAAATTTATAGCCAAAATATTCTCTAAAATAAATAGTTGTTTGAAAAGATTTTATAAGCATTTTTTTCAGAACCATAGCAACCAATGGGTGGGCCAACAACAGAAAGTTTAGAAAGATAAAAAAGAGGCAATAAATAAAGAAAAAGACAATGAGTGTGAAATGCCCCGAAAATTCCTAATTCTAAATATTATATTTAATAAGGTTTGATAATAATAGTTAATTAAGTAAATTATTTTATTTAAAATAACAGGAAATTAATTAGGGAAAATCCAGAATAAATTTATAAGTATTTTAATTAGGAGGAATTTGGGTATTTTAGCTAATTAAATATTTTAATTTGGGAATTAATTAAATAAATTATTTTATTTATAATAAGAATGAGAAAATATTTTTAATTGAATAATAATTTTATAAATAATTTAATTGGAGGAATTTAGGGTGTTTTGATAATTAAAATGGAATTTATGGAAAATATTTTAAAAATCCTAATTTAGCCTAAAAAGGGATTTAAATATTATTTTATTTAAATATTATTATTTTAAATATCCTAAATATTCAGATTAATTTAATTGGCCCTAATCTATTTTTTTTCTCCTTTCCTTTTTCCCTTTTTTCTTTTTCTTTCTTTTTCTTTCTTCTTCCTTTCCTTTTTCTTTTTCTCTTCTCTCCGAACTGGGCCTGTTTTGGTGGCCCAATTTCCTTCTCCTTTTCCTTTCCTCCGCGGCCCAGCGTCGCTGGCGCCTCCTGCTTTCTTCCAGACGCGGCGTTTTGGAGCGTTTTATGTCGAGACGCCGCGTCTCATTTAATGAAGGTATAACCCGCGCCGACCGGCCCGGTTCTTCCCTTTTTCTTTTCTTTCCCGGCCGAGCGGATCGCCTCCCTTCCCCCTTCCTTCTTCCTCCCTTCTCCTCCGTTGACGCTGCTGCACCTTCGACCCCATTAATGGCATCTCCGGTTACAATGAATAATACCGGCCGTTTCTTGTCTCATTGCCTTCATCTTAACTCTAGGAATAAATTAGAATAATTATTTGACGTTAAATCTCGCCCGTTTCTTCTCCCCAACATCGCGAACCGTCGAACCAACCCCAAACGATACTCGACCGTTTCTGCCACCGGCCACCCAAATTCTTGCATGTAAAACTTTCATGTCGACCTCCAGCTCCTCATTATCCATTCTGACATCTATAAATAGTCTGATTGTAGGAGTTGTGGAATATTTTTCTTCCCCGAAACCCTCGACCCGAGCTACCGCCACCCCAACTTCAGACGCCTCTTCCGCCACCTTCAGCCAACCTCAGCGCCACTGAAACATTCCATTCTCTTCCCTGAAAGTTCCTCTAGTTAACCAAACTATTTTAACCTGTCGATTCTTCTTGTACGAGACTCAATAATGATGCAAAGTTGGATGCTCGTTTCGCCGGAATTTTGACCCCGAAATCTTAAAACACTGTCCTCCGCCGTTCTCTGCCACCTTTGGTTGCACCACCACTATCATTGTGTCCTTCTCCTCCTGGGCAACAATAAACACCTCTTATATCACCTCAATTCTCCCTATCTTTTTCCCAACATCCATCTTTGTCTATGTTATTCTATTTTTCCGGCCACCGCCGCCGCCGCCGTGAACCACCGCCGGTGCCGCCTATCCCCACCAGCTTAAGGTTGAACCCTAGACCCTCTCAACCATTTTCCATATTATTATAAGCCTTTATTTAATTTATTTCAATTATTTGCATATAATTACCATTATTATTATTCTTAATATTTATATTCTTAATATGTTTTATTATTATTTGATGAGAAATTTTATGCTGAATTGTACTTGCAGGGTGGAGAGTGGTAATAAAACAATTTTATAGTTAGTTTCGAAGTTTAAGTTATAAATTGAATTATTATAGGATTATTATCATTCTTCTTATTATTATTATTATTAATATTATAATTATTAGAATAAGTATTATTAACGTTTTATTATTTATTCTGGAAAATCTTAGGCCCTAACTTTGTATTAACTTTTGCACTTATTTATTTGAGTATTATTATTTCTACTGTTCTTATAACCATTAATAATATTATTATTATTATCTTTATTATTTCAATATATTATATATGTTATTAATTTTATTATTAATATTAAATAAATGGTAAGTCTTTAGTTATTTTAAAACTTATTTGTTATTGTTATTATTATTATCATTATTATTATTATTGTTATTATTATTTATATTCTCATTGATACTAGTTTTATTATCCTTGATATTATTATATTAGTATCATTATTATTATTAGGGTAAAGTCTTTAATCCTATATTATCAAGGTTTATAATATCTCTATTATTTTTATGTCGTTAGCAAAGTTAGAATTTTGTTAAGGTTATTTTATTAATATGGCCCTAAGGAGGCGTAGGAGCGTGCTCCAAGACCGATGTCATTTCAGGTAAGGGGTGCTAAGGCATTTTATGTGCTAATGTGCATTGTGTGATTCATATGCTATGCATTCTATGTTTATGATTATTAATTATGCCGTATATGATATGACGTGGAGTTGAAGTATGTTTTCGTATGGCATGTGTAATATTTGTGTATGACCTTGTAAGACATGCATGTGAGGAGGTTGATATGATTTTATGTGGGAGAAAGGATGAAAAAGGAGGATGGAGAAAGAAGTTGATTAAGGGATGTGAGTTGACCTAAGTATTCCATTGATTCATGAGTAAAGGAATAAAATGGAGAATTTTAGGGTTTCGTGTGTGAGAATCTGATTTATGATTTTTGAGGTTTTGTATGGCGAATATAATTTATGGTTTTAGATGGGGAAGTTTAATTCATGGTTTTGTATGGTTTTGTGGGAGACAATATAATTTATGATGTTATATGGGGAAATTGAATTTATGGTTTGTTAGGGAGAATCTAATTTAAGACGTTATTTGGGGAGAATGTAATTTATGACATTATATGGGAGAACCTAATTTATGATTTGATTGGGAGAATCTAATTTATGATTTGTTTGGGGGAATCCAATTAATCCAAATTATGGTTTTTCTTGGGAGATTCTAATTTATGATTTTATGTGGGAGAATCTAACTTATAGTCTTGTATGGGAGAATATAATTTGTGGTTATGAAAGGGGAGAATCTAATCAATTGTATTATGTGGAAAATTCTTTGGGTTTTATATTATTTGAATCTTTGTGTTGGTATGGATTGAATTTAGGGTTTTGTGTGAATGAATCTTTGGGCTGTATATGGTTTGAATCTAGGGTTTGGTATGAATGAATCTTTGGGTTATGTGGATTGAATTTAGGGTTTTGTATGATGAGATTTTGAGTTTTACATAATGGTTAATGTTTGCATGGTTGAAATTAGGGTTTCACATGGAATTTTAGGGTTTGCATGAAAAAGGTTCGAAGGTTTGTATGGGGAGATTAATGTCTGCATGGGTATGAAATTTACGCGTGGAAAGTTAATTTGGGATGTAAGGAAGGTAATGTAAGTGTTTTTTGGGTGTTTGAGCACTTGGGATGAAAAATAGCACGTGGAGCAAATTAAGGGTAATGAGGATATTGAATTAGGGTCTGGAATGATTAATTGTGGTTTGTTGTGGATAATTAAGGTTTGGAATGGCTAATTATGGTTGTTATGGTTAAATAAGGTTTGGAGTGGTTAATTATGGTTTGTGGCGGTTGATTAGGGTTTGATGTGGCTGCTGAAGGTTTTTGTTGTAGCATGGGTGTTTGGTGATTAAGGTGTAATTATGAGAATGGAATCGATGATTTGTGATGTGTGGAGTGTTAAAATGATTTGGGTGATGTGAGGTGGAGTAAGAGGGGATGTTAAGGCCTAAATTAGGGTTTCGGGATAAAACCCTAGAGTGAGATGTGAAGTAGAATTGGAGGATAAGTGTAAAGGGAGTGATCCATGCATGTCTAGGGTTTGGTGGTAGCATATGTGTATGTGGTGATTAAAGATGATGATGAATACGGAATTTATGATTTATGATTCGTGCATGTCCATGGTGAAAGCCTTTGAATAAGATATTTAAGACACTAATCTTTTAAAGTGGAAGATTATTGAGCCGAGTCCAAACTGATCCACCGGTCAGGAATAGTGGTTAGGACACGTAGTCCTATGTGCGACCGATCCATCGGTTATAATAGGGGTTAGGACATGAGGTCCTATATGTGACCGGCCCACCGGTAATAATAGTGGGGTGACTTGAGCTCAATAAACACAAACCAGTATCGTTAAAGCTCTTAAAAGATACTAATTACTTACAGTGGAACACCATGCGAGGAGGAACCAAACCGATCCACCGGTTAGGAATAGTGGTTAGGATTGCTACCCTATGTGTGACCGATCCACCGGTAATAATAGTGGTTAGGGAATGATGCTCTATTGTGACCGATCCACCGGTAATAATAGTGGTTAGGGCATGATGCTCTATTGTGACCGATCCACCGGTAATAATAGTGGTTAGGGCATGATGCTCTATTGTGATCGGCCCACCGGTTATAATAGTGGGGTGTTCCTCTGCTCGCATGGATTGATAAAAGGCATGGTGTGAATTGGATTCTGATAAGAGATTAATTAAATAATTAATCTGGACTATGATTGGGCCTTTGTACTTTAACCTGAATTGTTCATATACCTTTATATTGTTATGTTGGATTATGCCTTGTTATTATTCTGCATGGATTATGTGCTTATGTGTTGGCCTTAGTGCTCGGTTACCTTACTCAGTACGTAGCGTACTGATCACCCCTTTTATGGGTGCTGCTCATTCCCACGAGTAGTATGCCCTTCTGGTTTGTGCAGGTGGGCGAGACATCAGTTGGGGCTGAGTGTTGAGCATGTTTGGCTCAAGTTCGCGAGAGTTGTGGCCATATTTCAGTCTTTATGTAATTTTATTTCCCGCTATTATTTCTTTATATTGGAGTATTTTCCTGCTATTATTTCTTTGTATTGGAGTATTTATTCTCTTTGATTTCGCACTCTGATTTTGTTTTACAACTATTTAATGATTATTTGAAGTTTAGGCTGTATTAATTTTTGTAATTGATTGTTGATCTTTTCTTTAGCCTTAGCACTTGGTACTAGAACGGTCGGAGAGAACTGGTTTAGTACTAAGTGTGGCTGTAACATTTCCAGAATTCACGAGTTTTAAGTATTTCTATTATAATTGCTTCCGCTTTAAAAAAAAGTAGTGAATTTTGGGGTGTTACAGAGTGTCCATAGTCAAGAACATGTGAGCAAGGAAAGAAAAAAAAATGTGTAATACTTTCTTAACAAAGCCTAATGTGGATTCATCAACAAGTGTGTGTGTGTGTGTGTGTGTGTGTGTGTGTGTGTGTGTGTGTGTGTGTGTGTGTGTACATATATATGGAATGGTAAAAACTAGTCTTAGTAAGTAGAGAAAAAAAATATATTGTTAGTAGCTCAAAAAACTATAGTATTTGAGTATTAAAAAAAGACGGTGTTATTTTTATAAATATCGTGAGTTTATCTTTTGTGTTTGGACACTACCTATGGTAGGTGGTATAAAGTACTTTAAGTAGGTAGAAGAAATTACTATAGGTCTATCAGAAAACTATAGTATTTGGATACTAGAAAGCAAAAATAGTGGTATTTTCATAAATATTAGGTATTTATATTTTAGGTTAGAAAAGTACCAACAATAGGTGGTAAAAACAACCTTTAGTGGGTGAAAAGAAAACATACTATAAGGACTTGTTTGGTAATTGGGTGATAGGGGTGGAAAAAAATGTAAACCCTATTTTGTGTCTTTTAGATCAATTATTTACTAATAATAAAAATATTTTCAATGAAATACCCATTTTAGATCAAATTAAGATCTAAAATGGTAATAATCCAAAAATGATTTTTTAAATTATAATTATAATATACAAGATATGTAACATATATGGATAATTTTTCCACCCCTATTACCCACGTACCAAATGAGCATAGAGTCTCTTTAGAAACTGGAGTATTTTTGCACTAGAAAAAAGATCATAGCATTTTTATAAATATTAAATATTTATGTTTCAAATAAAGAAAATACTTATGGGGTGGTAGAAACTATCCGCAGTAGATAGTAGAAACTACTATAAGTATCTTATGAAACTTGGGCGATTTTAAGCTTTTAATATAAATTGTGGTTCTCACTAGATATTATATATATATATATATATATATATATATATATATATATATATATATATATATATATATATATATATATATATATATATATATATATATATATCATACACACGAGAAAAGAAGGGAAAGTAGTAGTACGGGAGAGGATAAAGATAAAAAAAATTCAATACAACACCGAGAGATAGAGAAAGATGTCGCATGTTACTATTTTTTTGGTTCGATTTCATATTCCAACCTATAATTTTATATTCTAATATTTTTCAAGCTTAACATATTATGTATAATTCATATTCTTTTAATTTAATTGTGTTTATTTTAACTATTTTTATGTTCTAATTTTATTTTACTAAGAGTATGAATAATTCATATGGTTTATATTATATATTTGATTGATTGCTTGATTTATAAATGACCTTATGTGTTTTATGATATTGTTTATGATTGTGTCTAATTAATAAACAAACCATCTTCAATTATCGTTTCATAAGTCAATTGAGAACATGAGTTAATTCTCCACTTTAGGTTAAGTAGCTTAAATAGAAATAGAATGGGTTGTAAGAATAATCACATAATTTATACAACAATAGGGAGATAATTAATTAATCAAACATAAAACATCATACTTTATTTAAATATTTTGATTAGAGATAGCGGGATTGATAATTAATGATAATACTATGTACCTTTAGAGAGTACTTTAGTTATATATTTTCGTTAACACATAGTGGGTAATTGACAAAAGTTAAGCAATTGGTTGATTGAATTTTATAATCAGATAGAGGTGGACCATGATTCCTTGGTAATTTTTATTAATCAATTTGAAATTCATTAGACTTTATTTAATTTAGGTTAGGTTTTTTTATCTGAAAGTTTAGTTTAGGTTAATAATTATTTTTTATTTTATTTTAGTATCCTAGGCTTAATTTAATTTATTAGATTTTTTGAGTTATTAATTAGTTTCTATAGGGATGATAATAATTCAGTACTTATAAGTGTCTTTTATTACTTGTGATTAGTATACTTGCTAATAGATATAATTGAAAGGCATTGAATTTTCGGTGTCATTGTCAAGGACTAATTTAATAGCCATAGAATTGAAATTTTAAATCTTGATCTAGGCAATTTTTTTCTTTTATTTCTATGTTTATCAATTTGCTCAATTTTTTCAGTATTTGGTATTCTTGTATTGGGATAGGTTACTAATACATAACCTAAAGCAATCTTGGTGAATTGGTAGCATTGAACCCAAAGATTGAGAGGAAGTTTTTTAAATTAAGGGCACATCTAACATTCATTATCATTAAGAAGAAACCAAATCAATAAATGGTTGAAGGGGAGAAAAACCAATAACAACAAGTTGAGAGATATTTAAGAGACTATATTACCCCTAGTATAGTGAATTTTGCATCAACTATTAGAAGATTGGTGATTGAAGCGCATAATTTTAAAATCAAGCATACTATCATTCACATGATACAAGCTTAAGTCTAATTCGAATGCACACCTAATGATGACCCATATGTTCATATTGTTACTTTCATCAAAATCTTTGATACTTATAAAATAAATGGCGTTTCAAATGATGTTATTAAACTTATATTACTTCCATTCTCATTACATGACAAGGATAAGAGTTAGCTAAATTATCTAACACTTGGTTCTATTTTAACTTGGGATTATTTGGTGAATTTGTTTCATCCTAAATTCTTTCAACTAACAAAAATTGTTACAAGTATAATATATATATATATATAGAAGTTCGATCATGTGCGCACCTCTAAATATGTACAAACGTAGGAACAATTACTGGTCATTGGATCTCAATTAGATCCAACGGCCAGTAATATATGTAGGATAAAACAAGCCTTCGTCGCCGAGCCTCTGCCCCGCCCCATTCTGTTTCCACCTTGCAAGCTCGCCCCGACCCCCAGACCCCATCGCGCCTCTCTCTCTCTCTCCATCGCACCTCTCTCTCTCTCCATCGCACCTCGCTCCCTCCGTCGCACCCTCCATCGCAACTATCTCCCTCTCCATCGCACCCGTTTATCTAGCTCCCCCTCGCCATTTCTGCTTCTCCATCTCTCCATCGAGCTGCTCCTCCCATCTGCTGACATATCGAGCGAAGTACCCGACCTCCCTCAATTTCCACTCCTCCTCTACTCCGACGAGCTTCGTACACCAGTAGACGAGCTCAGCCGTTGTTCTCTTCGACCAGACCTCGGCTCCTCCATTCTTCAACCGCCACTACACTGCCACACACGAGACAATCGAAGCGGCGGCATCGCGACCTGAGCAGAGCTCCTCCATTCTTCAACCGCCACTACACTGCCACACAGGAGACAAGGAGAAGCGACGACATCGCGACCTGAGCAGGAGGACAAAGGTATTCGATTTTTTGTTCTGTGTTTATGGTCGGAGGGTCAATTGGCATTTTCATAATTATAACGAAATTGAGTATTTTGTTTTTCATAATTATAACGATATGTTTGAATGCCAACAATAATAGGCTTAATCAATTGTAGATGTGATGCATAACTTAAAATTAGTGATTTCGAAGTTTCAGTCAAGAGGTGGTATTTTTGATTATGTTTTGTTGGTTCTTATATGTTTTTTGTAATCATTTTTTATGGCAATTTTGATACTCTGATTGCTGATGTTGATTGTATGTCGGGAATGTTGTATTCTGTTTTGGATGGAATAATTATCAGTGCTGATTGTTTGGTGGCTGTAGGTTAGTCTGATTAATTATGTGGATGGATTAATGTTGTTGTACGTGACTGGTAATAATGATATGAAAGTAGTCAGTAATTAATGAAATTTCAGGCTTTGAATCTGGCCTGGAGGATAAGAAAATCAAATGTAGAAACACTGAAGATTTGTGCTGGTGGTGGTGCAGGCAGGGCAGGGCAGGGCAAGCAGGGGTGTCCAATTTTGGGAGAGATGGTTAGGGAGGTTAGTTTGAGGCAGGCACTTTTTTGCAGGTTAGTTTGAGAGGATAGGAACCAATATATATATATATATATATATATATATATATATATATATATATATATATATATATATATATATTAATTCCTTACTTCAAATTGTAACTAATGTATGTAATTTTTTTTCAACTTCATGAAGGTATTGGTCATTGGTGATTTTCGTTGTAGTTTAGATGATAGTATAAGGTTTCTTTTCAAACTTGTATAAGGTTTAATTTAAGAAATTGTCAAATTTCGAATCAAGGAAGATTTTTTTTTCCTTCTCATATTGTAAAACTAAATGAATGTATATTTGATTAATATGTTTATGGTTTACATGGTTTAGGGTTTAGAGGGTTTGGGGTTTGGGGTGTAGGATTTAGATGGTTTAGGGTTTGGGGTTTAGGTTTGAGGTTTAGAGGGTTTAGGGTTTAGAGGATTTAGGGTTTAGAGGGTTTAGGGTTTATGGTTTAGAGGGTTTAGGGTTTATAGGGTTAGGGTTTAAGGTTTATAGGGTTTAGGGTTTTAGGGTTTAGGGTTTAGGGTTTAGAGGGTTTAGGGTATAGGGTTTAGGGTTTAGAGGGTTTAGGGTTTAGGGTTTAGGGTTTAGAGGGTTTAGGGTTTAGGGTTTAGGGTTTAGAGGGTTTAGAGGGTTTATGATTTAGGGTTTAGGGTTTAGATGGTTTAGATGGTTTAGGGTTTAGGGTTTAGAGGGTTTAGGGTTTAGGGTTTAGGGCTTAGAGGGTTTAGGGTTTAGGGTTTAGTGTTTAGGGTTTATGGTTTAGAGGGTTTAGGGTTTAGGGTTTAGAGGGTTTAGGGTTTAGGGTTTAGGGTTTAGGGTTTAGAGGGTTTAGGGTTTAGGGTTAGGGTTTAGAGGGTTTAGGGTTTATGGTTTAGAGGGTTTAGGGTTTAGGGTTTAGAGGTTTGGATATTTGGTTTGGATATAGGTTTGGGTTAGTTTTTTGGTTTGGTATTATTAAAATCTTGAATGTTGATTTAATTTTGATCTAATGGTTGAGATTGGTTCTTATGTTTGTATAATATAAAAAGTTTGCATGTGAACCTCACCCTATATATATATATATATATATATATATATATATATATATATATATATATATATATATATAGATATAGATATAGGGTCAGGTGCTTACTTATTTTTGGTACAAACATAGGAACAATTTATGACCGTTGGATCTAAATTAGATCTGACGGTCAAAAATTGTTCCAGGTAAAAAAAGTTCACGCGCGACACCCATCCCCTCTACCCCTCTTACCCCTCACCCGTTCAGTCTCAAACCACACCGCACCTCTCTGCCTTCGCACCCGACGCCCCTTTCCAACCGTCTCTCCCTCTCCATCGCACCATCTCTCCATCTCTCCATCGCCATTCTTCAACCTTCCTCTACCTCCTCTTGACATCAACCGCCGCTACACTATTCCGCCACATAGGGGACGCGGACAAGCACCACCGATGGCGCAGCACAACGGCGCGCGACCTATGGAGGAGCTCCACCGTTGCTGCAGCTAGAACAACCAACGCAGCAGTCCAGCGCACAACCTCCACAACCGCCATCCCAGTCCACACCGTTGGTATGATTCCGAACTCTCCCCTCCAATTCGTAAGTTTGTTTTCCTGATTTGGATTTTTTTAAGCCAAATTAGTTGATAGGATTTGTTTTCTAATTGCTGGATGGCAAGCCGTCTCTGTCGCGCTCTTATTTCCTGGAGGGTAGCCGAAGGAAAATTGGTATATCACATCTTCTTCTGCTACTCCTCTTCTTTCTTTCTCCTCGTCCTTCGATCGCCTAATTGATCGATTGTTAGGTTTATTATTATTATTTTCTTTCATATTTATTTAAGTGAAAGGAAGAGGTCGGTCCATCGACCATCCTCTGGTTCAAGAGCTTGTGGAGAGGTCTTCGGGGAAGTCGGACGACACCACCGTTGACTATGAAGTGGTTCTGTTCGAGCATTTGCTGTGGATGTTGGATAATGCCAATCCTCAGCCTGAGTCATTGGACGAGCTTGTTGAGTTCTACGCTTGCCGGTAGAGGATGACGAACATGCATACCGAAGGCATAAATTTAAGGATATGGTATATGTAAATTCTCGGAATCGAAAATGGAGAGTAGCTGGCCTGGCCTATTTTCAAACTGCATTCAGTATCTAAGGAGGTGAGGGAGAGCCAACGTATAATTTTAATGGGCATTAATTTCCTTCTCAGCTTGATCTGTTGTATGAGTTAGCTCTTATTTGTTTTTACGTCCCTTCTTACCCTATGTATAAATTGTGTATAGTATATTATCTATTTGATTATAATAAAATGCCGAATAACTTTTGAAAATTTATATTTGTTGTTGCATTAGTTTGTATAATTATTAATTAAATATCACTGTTTTATATATTCACTTTTTTTATTATATAGTTTTTTTAAGCTAGCCACCATAGGAGCATGCATATAATACTTTATTTACGGTAAGCTAAAATAGGATCTTATATCTTAAACCTCACATATATGATAGATATCATTTTTAGGCATCAACTTTATTTTTAATCACTTTTAGTTTTAGACATAAAGTTGATAAGTTTAGAGGGTTTAGGGTTTAGATGGTTTATAGGGTTTAGGGTTTAGATGGTTTAGAGGGTTTAGGGTATATGTTTTATGGTTTATAGGGTTTATGGGGTTTATGTTTATGGTTTAGAGGGTTTAGGGAGTTTAGGGTTTAGGGTTTACAGGGTTTAGGGTTTAGGGTTTAGAAGGTTTAGGGTTTAGAGGGTTTAGGGTTAGAGGGTTTAGAGGGTTTAGGGTTTGGGGTTTATAGGGTTTGGGGTTTAAAGGGTTTATGGCTTTTATGGTTTAGAGGGTTTAGGGTTTAGAGGGTTTAGGGTTTAGGGTAGAGGGTTTACAGTTTACGGTTTAGGGTTTAGGGTTTAGAGGGTTTATGGTTTAGAGGTTTGGATATTTGGTTTGGATATAGGTTTGGGTTAGTTTTTGGGTTTGGTATTATTAAAATCTTGAATGTTGATTTAATTTTGATCTAATGGTTGAGATTTGTTCTTATATTTGTATAATAAAAAAAAGTTTGCATGTGAACCTCACCCTATATATATCATCACCACTTTTGTAAAAAATTATTTATAATCATTGTATGATGAATGTGAATGATTTAAGAAATTATTAAGGAAATGCACAAATCATGGTTTTATTGCCAAGCTACAAAGGTAAACATTTTATAATGGTATATCCGCTACTAACTTCTCGATGCTAGATGCAGCTACAGGTGGTACTATTATGAATAAGACTCCTAAGAAAGTTTAATATTTTATTGAAGAATTAGCCTCCAACTCCCATCAATGCTATTCTCAACATATTCCTGTATAAAAGAATGTGGAAGTTCATTCTATCAATGTCATCACTCCAATACAAGCTAAGATGGATTTGATTACAAAGAAGTTGGATAATTT
This sequence comes from Tamarix chinensis, assembly GCA_030549775.1. Classification (NCBI taxonomy): domain Eukaryota; kingdom Viridiplantae; phylum Streptophyta; class Magnoliopsida; order Caryophyllales; family Tamaricaceae; genus Tamarix; species Tamarix chinensis. Next base: position 5,851,926 of record CM060177.1, on the reverse strand, counting down.
GAGTGGTGTTTCATGTATGCAGGTTTAACCAAAAGTGTTTATGTACAATTTATGCAGCTGACCACATGATGGCATGAAGTGTCAGGTAGATAATCATTTCTAGCCATATCTTGATCATGTTTATTATCTTGTTATCAATGTGGGCAGGAAAAAAAACACATACTCGAACGTATATGATACGGGGTGGAGGAACCATCTAACCTTTATTTGGATGAATGATAACTCGGTAAGACCCTCTAAATTTCCACCACAAAGACTAATGCCACTAGTTTCACTGCCACCTCAGCAGTTATAGAAACTGTCCTTGGAAGAGATGATGAGAAAATTCATAAACATTGCCGAAATGTGTTTTCAAAATCAAAATTCCTCAATTAAGAACTTGGAAGGACAAACTGGACAATTAGTTAATACATTTTATGAAAGGGGGCTTAACGAGTTGCCAAGTAACATAGTCGCAAGCCCAAAGTAGTAAGTTAATGCTATAATTGTAAGGATTGGGAAGACACTACTTGAACCACATCCTCAAGAGGTAAAAAAATAAGAGGAAAAAGCTCAAAAATAAGTGCCATAATCACAAGAAGAGGTAATTAAGAATCAAGCACAAGAGGTAAAACCTAGGGCTGTAAACGAGTCGAGCCGAGCCAAATACCCCTGATCTTGAGCTCGGCTCTTTTAACTAAACAAGCCTAAAATAAGGTTCGGGCTTGACTCATTTAACTAAACGAACGAGCCAAACTGAGATTTTAACAAGCCAAACCGAGCCGAACTCACAAGCTAAAGTCAAAAAATTAACCGAGTTGAGCTTTTTTGAGTTCTGGCTCACCTCGTTTAATAAACGAGCCTAAAAGTGAGGCTCGGGCTCGGCTTATTTAACTAAACGAATGAGCCGAACCGAGCTTTTAACGATTCGAAGCAAGCCAAATACCAAACTAACTCGGCTCATTTACAGCCCTAGTAAAATCCTATTCACCCCACTATTTCTTGGTAGAATAGTCCAAAGTAAATTACATGCAAAATTTGATAAATTTCTTGATATTTGAAAATGGTGCTAAAAAATTTACCATTCATTGATATCGTGAGGAAAAGGCCTAGCTATGCTAAATTTCTTAAGGACATTCTTACTCGTAAATGGAATCTAAATGATTATGAAACTATTAGTTGGAATGAGGAGTGTTATACTATTTTACAAATTAAGTTACCTCCTAATTAAAATATCTATGAGGTTTTACTATTCCTTGTGTGATTAGAAATTATAAATTTGATGAGATGCTATGTGACTTAGGTGATAGCATAAATTTGATGTTTTTTTTTTCTATTTTTAAGTGCTTGGTTTAAGGCGATTCAAAACCCACTAACATGTCTCTATAGTTAGCACATAGATCTATAAAATATCCTAAGGTCATAATATATGATGTTTTGGTAAAAGTTGATATTTAAAAAAAAACATTTGTTATGCTTGATGTGGAAGAGGATCATATGATTCCTGTTATTCTTGATAGACTATTTTTAGCTACAGGAAAGACTTTAATAAATTTCCACGAGGATAAGTTGATTCTTTGGTTTGAAGGTGAAAAAATCACATTTAATGCCTTCAAAAGCATGAAACATACTTTTGAGGATGTCACTTACTATAGAATTGATGTATTAGATGAGGTGATTTATGACTATTTTCAAACTAGTGTAGAATCCCCTAGAGATATGTTTGGCCCAATCTCATGAAAAATAGAGATAAAGGAGTTGAAGTGGTCATTTAATACCTAAGCATTCATCCACCTTATAAAAGAAACAAATTATTCCTTTATGAAGACTAGAAAGAAAATAAGTCCCAAAGTTAATATTGTCAATTAAGGATGCCTAACTTTATAGCTTAAGACACTTCCTGAACACTTAAAGTATGTTTGTCATAATGATACTATTCTTGTTATAAGTTATTCATATTTGACTAAGTTGTAGGAAGATAGGATGATGAGAATGTGTAGCGACCGAAAGAAGGACTTTAGATAGACCATTGCCAGTATGATTCATTTCATGTGCATGGACAAAATCTTCATGGAAGAAAACTACAAGAAGGTGATCCAACCTCAAAGAGAAATAAATCTCATGACACAAGAGGTGGTCAAGAATGAGACAATTAAGTTATTGGATGCTGGTATAATCTATCCCATCTTTGACAGCTCTTGGATTATTTCTATACAAGTGGTTCCTTAGAAAGGCAATATCAATGTGGTTAATAATTAAAAAAAATAGTGAATTAGGGCCTATTAGAAATGTTATTGGATGGTGTGTTTGTGTTGATTTTAGAAAATTAAATGAATCCACTAGAAAATATAATTTTACCCTTCCTTTTATTAATCAAGTGCTTGGACGCTTAGCAAGACATGACTTTTATTACTTTCTAGATGGTGATTCATGTTATATGCATACCCCTATTTCCCCTTAGAATCAAGAGAAGACTATTTTCACTTGTCCTTATGGAACTTTCACATATAGATGGATGGATTATGATCTTTGTAATGCTTATGCTACTTTCCAAAGATGTATGATGGTCATTTTTCATGACAGAGTTGATAAACTTGTGGAAAATTTTATAGATGATTTTTTAGTTATTGGCTCATATTTTTATGCATATTTGAATAACCTTGAGCTTGTTTTAAAATGGTGTGAGGGAACAATCTTGTCTTAAATTAGAGAAAATGACACCAAATGGTATAAAAGGGGATTATTGTAATATCCCGTTTTTAGGAAACCCTAATTAAAATTAATAATTACGTGTGATTAGTTATAATTATTATTTTAGGAGGTTTAGTTTTAAACATGTTCTTATTATTACTATTATTATTATTATTATTATTATTATTATTATTATTATTATTATTACTATTATTATTATTATTATTATTATTATTATTATTATTACGACGATTTAGATATAAAAATAATCAGGCTAAAAAGTTGATAGAAACTGATTATTTATTTTAATCCTAGTTTTTATCCGTAAATCTTATCTGAATTATTTTATTAATACCCGTAACTCGTAACCCAAAATAAATTCCTAAAATTTATTCCCAGTTATTTTTATCTTTTCATTTTATTTAAATCTATCTCAGATCTAATTATTTTTCTATCCGATATTTTAATTTATCTGGACTAAATTTAAAATAAGATATATATGTATATGTATATATAATATATAATATATATTTTTCTTCTTCTTTCTCTCTCCCTCTCCATTTGCTATCCCATCCCCGTCCTGTCTCCCTCATTTTCTACCTTTACTCTACCTTCTACATTTATACACACATATACACGCCACACACCCTCGCACACTCTACCCCAAACAGCCCCCCATTTCCCGCACACACTTTCGGCCAAAAATCAAGCCTTGTATACATACACACGACGCACACAACCCCAACCCACTATTCCTCTCCCAGCTCCCTCATATTTCTTTCGGCGCATCCTTCCCCAATCCCCAACCAAACAGGACCTGCACTATATACATGCACACACATGCACGCTGCAGTTAACACTCACAAGTAGCTCCCGTCTTGTTTCCTCTCGACCAACCCCTTCCCCCATTGGTTTTGTTTGGCCTTCTCCCCTACACCCATTTCGCAGCCCCCCATGTAACCACCCTCTCCCGCACCTCCAATCCCGAACCTAGCCCTACATCTTTTCCTCAATCGCAGCCACCCTGCAGCACACCACTCCAGCCACCCAAACCCTGCAGCCCTTACTCCCCTCCCATCGTGCAGCCTTGTCCTCGACCTACACCACCACCTTCCCGACCAACCAGCACCACCCCAGCCACCCTGCCTCCTCCTATTTCTCCTTCTCCCAGCAGCACCACCCAACCAGCCTACACCCTTTTCCCCGTCGTCCAGAGCCCAGCAACCCAGGCAGCACCTCCAACCCCGCGACCCCTACACGTCACATTACCCCGTCGTCCCGCAGCACCCCACGCTTGCACCAAGAACCAACCCAGTACCTCCGACCGCAACACTGTTTCCCTGCAGCATCAAACCTCCCTGCCTTTCCCGTCCACCGAGCCCCCTCTCCCGCAGCACCACCCCAGCCTCCTTTAAGCAACCAACCAGCCACCCTCCACCAGCTCCACCAACCACCAGCTCCGCCGCCCTCTCCTTCCCCCTACCTCACAGCCCGGCCAACCCTCTCGCCCAGCCAGCATGCCTTCCTTTTGTGTGTGACTCACGCTGCATGCAACGTGAGTTGTGTGGTGTTTTGTTAAAAATTTTGGTACCATATTAATTGTAAGGGTATTTTGGTAATTTTAGAAAAATAAATATTTTTATACTATGATTATTATTTTATCTGATAGATATTAATTCTGTATTTGTGGTATTATTTTTAGGTACGAAAGTTTAATTTGCAGGACCTAATAAATTTTAGTGGATACCGCTAATTTTACGTTTTTGCTGGAATTCAGGTAACCATTATACCTTACTAAAATGTTAAATATTACGTGATAACACATTAGGATTTTTGGTGTATGAAATATGTTTAGCATGATTTATTTTGATATAATTATGTGTTAATTATTATTATTATGAAAATGGATAAAAACGAGCATGTTATCTGATATAAAATATTTTGGATACAAAATTATGATTTTAAAATGATTCTAATGACGGAAAAATATTTAGTATGATAATTATGTATATAATTATTAGTTTAGCATGTTTAGATATAATGATGGAATAATTATTAGGAATGTGTGCCCTAGGGGCAATTTAGTCATTTTGTGTAATATGATATTTATCTTGAAAATTATGTCTAACATATATTATTTGTTGTTGATTTTGCGATCATGTGTTTTGTACGTTTCAAAAGTATATGATAGAGTTTTATATACAGAAATCTGTGCAAGGGCAAAATGGTCTTTTAACATGACTGGTGATTTAAATTGTATAATAAATAACTAGATTATTCATTTTAGCATTTTCATGACAAATTAATTAATAAGATAGATTTAGTATTTAAATGGATGCTAATCTGATAATTATTAGCTTTAGGGACATTCTGGTCATTTTTAGCCTAGTGCGCCCAAATGTGAATAATTGGACATAGGATGGCCTTAGACTTTTGGTAGGTTGACCTTAGTATTGACTTGGACTTTGTTTTATACCGTTGACCGTAGGGTTGACTTGGATAATTAGAAATAAAGGAAAAATGAATAAGTATGGAAATGAGAATGAATGTGTAATGTGTGTTATCTGTGATCACTTTATAAAAATACTAATACGTAAAGTGGAAGACCTCTAGTTTGGAAATGGTTTCTCTCTAGGGGTAGCTACCCTAGAGATGAGGTAGGATTCCTCAATTTGTTTGGGTTTCTAGTGTGCCGGTTGTGCCCCAGTAAGGCCCTAGTATACTCTATAGGTGACCTACGGGCCCTATAGGGGGTGTCGATACTTAAGGATTAGGTGTCCGAGGTGAGGAGGGTATTGTGTGCCTTGTGTATCAGTATGACTAGAGTGTTGTTATGCCTCTGGGTTGGATGGTTGGAGGGTATCGTGTTGCCTTGTGCGCCGGTATGACCGGTGTACTGTTATATCTCCGGGTTATTATTATATCCCTCTCGAATAAATAAAAATGAAAATGATTTGATTTGATTGGAATAATTATTATTGGATATTGGTTTGGTTTGGTAGTAGTCGTTGTGCCAACCTGTGGTTTAGGGTAGTAGCCGTTGTGCCTACCTATGGTTTTGGTAGCAGCCGTTGTGACTATCTATGGTTTTGGGGTGGCGACCTTTGTGCCTAGCTGTGTTGGTATTATGTCTGTGAACATATATGTGATGTGATGGATTTTATTATACCGCACCTGTAAGCGTACCTGTGAGATTACGAATTTTATTATCCTGTATCTGTAAGTACACATGAGATGTTATGTATTTTATCATATTCTACCTGTAAGTATACATTTGATGTTGTGTATTTTTGTTATAACTCATATGTAATTATACCTGCGATGTTATAAATTTGGTTGAGAGTTATGCTGAGACATGAGTCATGTTGTGGATGTTATAATCTGTTATGTTGGAGTTTAGGTTCTAATCATTACTTCTGAGAGCATCTTTGGCATGTTAGTCTGGTAAGCTTTTGGTTATTTTAGACAAATGAAAATGAGTAGTATGTGGCTTTAATAGAATTCGACCATCTAAATGATTGCTGTATATCAATCCTCTTATGAATACTGAAATGTCTTGTACCTATTAGTGGTATGCCTTACATGTGTTCCATGCTAGTTTTTTCATATTAGTTTGGTATAATGGGTTATTCAGTACCGTAGTACTAACGGGTTCCGTTTCATGGTCCCCTGCCTATTCCACGGGCAGTCTTTACCTTGCAGGATCACTTTGAGGGTAGGGTCTGACGACTTCAAATAGAGGGTTGAGAGTTAGGACTATCCAGTGTTCGCCTCGACTTTTTTTGGTCAGGATATTTCGTGGACTCTTAAGTCCCCTGCTATTTCTCTTTTGTTACATTACAACTCTTTGCCTGATCTTTTTGTATTTATCGGGAAAATGTAATTTGTAATAAAATTCTATCCTACATTTGTTTTAATATTATTTAAGTAAAGTAATATTTTAGCTTTAGCACTCAGTATAAGAACGGTAGACGATGCCTGACTTATACTGGGTGTGGCGGTAACACCCATTGATTTTGTAATTAACGCTTCCGCAAAATGAAAATTTTTAGCAGTAAAAATGGGGGTGTTACAATTATTTTGGGACATAAAACTTCTCATAAGGGAAAAGAGGTGGATGAAGAAAAAATTGAATTTTATAATTTGGTAAAGGTGGATTTGGATTCCTTAGTAATTTGTCTTAATTAATTTGATATTTGTTAGATTTTATTTAATTTATTTTAGAGATTTTTATCTAAAAGTTTAGTTTATATTAATAATTATTTCTTTATTTTGTTTTGGTAGCCTAGGTATGATTTAATGTATTAGTTTTTTTAAATAATTAATCAATCTATGTGGGAATGGTAATTCGGTATTCATAAGTGTCCTGTATTACTTATGATCATTATACTTGATGATAGGTATAATTGACTGACGCCACATCTCAACTAGGAATCATAATTAATGGCCATCTTACCTATGAATCATAATACATGGATGGCTACCCAAAGACCGAAACTCATAAAATGTGTCCTAAACTAACTCATATGCCATGATCTGAAAACTCAAGTGTTTAATGATAGCATGCAATGTTTCAAGTTCCTTTCACGATGACACACAACATGTGTTTCATATGATTACATCAAAAATAACACAGTGTTGCTTGATTACACTAAACTCATACCACAATTGTTTTAAAGATGACACTCAAACTAGCATTAAAGTGCAGTGAATAAAACACATCAAAAGAACCACTTTTTATTCTCAAAAGAATATATTAGAGCCAAACCGACCAAAATATTGGATATATTTGGGTTAGAAATCACAAAGTACGATCATATATTATTTTCATAATCAATAATCAAAGTTAAAGACAAAGGTTAATGGTCAAGGTCATGGTTAATGATCCATTTTAACTTTTTTTTTCTCTTCATATATTCATCATTTCAGCCTTATACTGACAATAAAAAAATATGATTAATTATTTAATAACCCTACTTATAGTAAGTAGAGGATAATTAGTGAAAAACATTTCAAATCTCATGAAGAACACTCAAAATTTTGTCACTTAAACTCAAGCAATTTTAATCCTTTATAATGTATTTTCTATTAATGAAAAATAATATATATTATATATCAAAGTGCATATAAAAATTCTAATAAATATAATAGAATCATTAAATTTAACAAATAACAAAAATTACACATAAAAATATTACAAAGCTAACCCTAAATAAAAAATGGTAGATTTTGATACATACATAGCCTTTTGTGAACTGTAAATTTTTTTTTCTTTTTGACAAAGTAGACATCCTAAGTTTAAATTGATACTTTAGTTGCATTGTAGCTCTTTACCAACTGGCACAATTTTGCACAACAAAATACATTAAATTTGTTGGTCTTAAAATCATCATTTTTCGTGCTTATCTAAACCACTTTTGTGTCAAATCTTTTAAACAACTATTAAATATTATCTTGCTTAAAAAAACTTTTAAAATGCTATATAGATCTTGAACACTTCACAAAACATGATATAAACTCATTCTATGATCACAATGCTAGGTATGTCAAATCAAGCATTAACTAGCAACAAACATTAAAATGCATGTGATAATAAGAAAATTCATGTTTTAGAACAAGAAAATTAGTTTTTGCCACTTGTCAGAAGGTAAGAAAATAATCTAAAAGATGATAAGGGATTATGCCAAACCCACCTCACAAAACCACCTTGAAAAAGCCATTATAACATAACAAAACTTAAATAAGAATTGTGATAAATAAACTTAAATTGAAAGAGATGAAAACCAAAGGAAAAAACGGATTGACCATACCCTCAAGAAGGATTAGATATACATTTATGATATTGAAAAAGAGTAGGATATGTTAGGAGAACTTCACTCAAAACTTGAAATTACCTCTTGTTTATTCAATCAAGACACTAGTAAGTTAAACTTAAGTCTTGTTTGAAGTTATTGAAAATTAAAGCTTAATAAACATTGGAGGGAGATTGTGTAACACCCCCAAAATTTACTATTGAAAATTTTCATTTAATTAAAATAAAATTAGCGGAAGAAAAATAATAAACCGTGAATTCCGAGGATATTACCGCCACACTTAGTACCAGACCGGTTCACTCCTACCGTTCCAGTACCAAGTGCTAAGGCTAAAAGAGTAAAACATAATTTACGAGAAATTCATACATATTTAAATCAGAGTAGCGCAAGTAAACATTTTATAAGAATATTGTAACACCCCAAAATTCACTATTTTTTTTTTGAAGTACTTAAAATAGAAAAACATAAAACGTGTGAAATATGGGGGTGTTACTGCCACACTTAGTACCAGATCGGTTTACTCCTACCATTCCAATACTAAGTGCTAAGGCTAAGAAAACAACTCATAAATATTAATAATAGTTCAAATTCATAAATACGAAAATTAGACACGCATAAGTCCTTATTCAATTCAAACTACGAGAGTTAGTTTTTCAGGGAAGAGAGATAACTCCGAACATAAATTTATTTGGAAGTGCTTAACATAAATTAAGGAAAATAGGAAGGAAAATCTCAATGGAAGTCCAGCCATGCCACTCTGATACGGATTCGGCCCAATCATCACTCAACCCCACCTGATGACCCATGGATATCAATCGCATCAAAGTAAACATCTCCTACCTGCACCAAGTTAGATGGGCCTTCTGCTCGTGGGAATGAGCAGCACCATGAAAGGGGTGATTAGTACGCTACGTACTGAGTAAGGTAACCGAATACTAAGGCCAACACATAAACACATAATTCATGCAGGACATAAAAGAGCATAATCATAAATGCATATGATCAACCAAGTAAGAGTACGTACAAAGGCCCGTATATAATCCAGATTATTCATTTAATTAATCTCTTATCATAATTCGATTCACACTATGCCTTTTATCAATCCATGCGAGCATAGGAACACCCCACTATTATAACCGGTGGGCCGGTCACAATAGAGCATCATGCCCTAACCACTATTATTACCGGTGGATCGGTCACAATAGGGTCAAGCCCTAACCACTATTTTAACCGGTGGATCGGTCATATATAGGATAAAAACCCTAACCACTATTCCTAACCGGTGGATCGGTTCGGTTCCTCCTCGCATGGTGTTCCACTGTAAGTAATTAGTGTCTTTTATTTGGCTTAGCAAAACCCTGGTTTATTTTTATTGAGATCGGGATCCCCCACTATTATAACCGGTGGGGCGGTCACAATAGGACATCATGTCCTAACCACTATTATTACCGGTGGATCGGTCACAATAGGGTAAAACCCTAACCACTATTATTATCGGTGGATCGGTCGCACATAGGGTAAAACCCTAACCACTATTACTGACCGGTGGATCGGCTGGTCCCGTCTCAATATCTTCCACTTTACGTTATTAATAATTTATGTATCTTATTCGGATATTCGTTTCAAGACATGCACATCCAGTAACGTATCCCCATACTACAATAGCCCTAATTACCATGAAACCCGAACTCTACGTAAATCATCCTCCCATGCATGCCCTAGCTCCCATACAAACCCTAACTTCATGTAAGCCTAAACTCCACGTAAACCCTATTTCCATGCAACCCTAATTCATACATAACTTTAACTCGATGTATACCACACTCCCATGCAAACCCTCATTCATATGCAAACCCTAGTTCATATCATCTTGGCAAAACCCCAACACCACGTAACCTATACTTCCATGCAAATCCTAACGCACATGCAAACCTAAGCTCCACATGGACATACTTCCATGCAACCCTGATCCACATACAATCCCTAACTCCACGTACCATTCCCTCGTGCAATCCCAATTCATATACAAACCCTAACTCCACATAGACATGCTTCCATGAAAGTCCTAACCTCAGGTCAATTTATGCAAACCCTAACATCATACCATTACATACAAACTCTAACATCATGTCATTTCAAACCCCAACATCATGCCATGTCATGCAAACCCTAACATCATACCATTTCACAAGCCTTATCAAAATGTCTCAAGTCATATCATATAATAATGACATAAACATATGCATAATTCTCATGCCACAGTTTATTCACACCAACATACTTCAACTCTACAATCATGCCACACGCAAAATAATTAATAATAACAATCATAAAATACATGGCATATCAAACACATAGTGCATGCAAACACATAAATGGCCTTAGTAGACCCTTACCTAATACGACACCGGTCTTGGTGCACGCTCCTATTCCACTTGAGGGATTTGACTAGGTTCACCTATTAAATGAAAGTATACTAGAATTAGGCTCCCTTATAAAATTTTATTATTCTCTAAATTATTCTAAGATTTTGTTTTTAATTAAAACAATACTACACAATAATTAATTATACAAAATATTACTTAAAAATACAAATAAATTATTGTTTTCATTCGAAAGGGTGGTGATACAAGGGTTTCTACCCTTCACCAAAATAGTAATAATAGCAATAATAGTAATAATAATAATAATAATAATAATAATAATAATAATAATAATAATGATAATAAAACATTATTAATAACACTCTTATTAGTAGAATATTAATATTAATAATACCAAAATTCTTAAAATTACAAGGTGGCTTTCAAAATCAATCCATTTAATAATAACACTATTCAAAAATGTAATAATGATATTAATATTATATATACTTATAATATAAAGTTAATAAAGATAATAATAATAATAATAATAAAATTAGAAACAATGTTAAAAATGTTAATAATAGTTGTAAAAAGCAAATGTGCGAGACTTAGTTAAAATTTTAGGTTTATAATCCTCCTGAAATAATTACAATATTAACTAAATAATTACACTAATAATAATAATATTAATACTATTATTAATAATAACATTAAACATGTAAAAATTTAATTAAATAAGTAAAGGCCGAGATGAATAATATATCTTACTCGATAATACTCCCTAACCTGTCAAAAAAATTTAGAAATTAGAATACAGTCAATATTACTAATAATAATAATTATAATAATAATAATAAAAGTTGAATTAATACTAAAATTTTGGCTAAAATTAGAATAATTATAAATAAATCGAAACTAAGTATTTAAAATGTCTATGACATCACCTTGAGTTGGAGGATGTAGGTGGAACTGGCGGTGGTTCCCGGAGGTGGCCGAAAAATGGATCTAAGAGAGGTAAAAATGAAGAAAAATAGGGAAGGGGAAAGGGGAAAAATAAAATAAGCTTATGGTTCGGTGGAGGATACTTAGTAGGAGATTTGAGTGGTTTATAGGGTGGCAGAAGCGGCGTATGTGGCGGCGGACGGTGGTTTAAGGTTTCGGGGTAAAGATTTTGGCGAGATGAGAAGCAAACTTTGCACGGTATGGAGGCCCGTGCAAGAAGAATCGAATGTTGAAAATGGTTTAGTTAGCTAGAGGGAATTGCAACGAAGAATTTAAAATGTGGTGGTGGCGTTGAGGTTGGCTATCGGCGTCAAAAAATGCGTCTGATGTCACGGTGGTGGGCGATTCTCACTTAGGGTTTCGGGAAGGAAGAATCTTCGAAAACATTCACAACCAGGCTATATATAGATTTTAGATGGGTTATTAGGGTTTTGGGGTCGCGTGGATGATATTTATTGCCAGGGTTTTGGTGGCCGGTGACAGAAATCGGCCGGCATTAGTTTGGGTCGGGGTCGAACTTTCGCGAAGCCAGAGAGAGAGAATGCGCGAGAGTTAAGGGTAATTGATTATTCCAAGCTAATGTGCGAGCCGGGAGGAAGAAAAGCGAAGTGACTCGGCCGGTCATAGTTCTCGTAGCCGGCGCCGCCATTTTTGGGCTGGGAGTTGCAGGCTGCGGTCGACGGTATCGGGGCTGGGGGTGCGAAGCTGGGGAAGAAGAAAAGGGATGGACCGGCGGTCCAGAAGAAAGAAGAGAAAAGAAAGGAAGACAGGCGAACCGGGCGCGACGGGGGAGATTTATTAAACAAAACGACGCGTGTTGAGTGGAGAAAAGGAGAAACGCGGCGCTTCGAGAGGGGCGACGGGTGCCTGGCGCTGCTGGGCTGAAGAAGGAAGAAGAAGAAGAAGACTGGGCCGCGAGTGAAGAAGGAAAAAGAAAAAGAAGAGAAGAAGAAAAAGAAAGAAAAAGGAAAGAAAAGGAAAAAGGAAAAGAAAGAAATAATTATGTTGGGTATTTAAATAAATTAAAATATTTGGGATATTTAAAAATAATAATATTTGAATAAAATAATATTTAAATCCCTTTTTAGGCTAAATTAGGATTTTTAAAAGATTTTCTATAAATTCCATTTTAATTTGCAAAACACCTTAAATTTCTCCAATTAATTTATTTATAATATCATTATTAATTTAAAACTATTTTCTCATTCTTATTTCAAATAAAATAATTTATTTAATTAATTTATAAAATAAAATCCTTATCTAGTTAAAATACCAAAATTCCACCTAATTAAAACACTTATAAATTTATTCTAGATTTTCCCTAATTAATTCTCTTTTTATTTTAATAAAAATAATTTATTAAATTAAATCTTTCTAATAAAATCGCATTTAAATATACTTTATAAAATTAGAAAATTTCGGGGCATTTCAAATATAATCCACCAATGGTGATTACAAGAAATCGAAGGCTACATCAAAACTAAGGTTTAAAAGGGAAGGAATACAACCCTAGAACTTTCCGAATAGTTCCTTATGCTCTTTCCCGAGGCCCGCTTGAATAGCACCTGGACACGACCTGCAAAGGACACTACCCATTGAATAGGCAGGGGACCCATGAAAAGAACCCTTCAGCACTACGGTACTGAGTAACCCTTTAAAAATACACTTAAAAGTAGGCACACAATGTAACACATGATATACTACTATATCCATACATAACGATAGGTGTAAACATAATATTCACATCCGTACATTCACATATTTGCCAAGACAATTGAATATTAATGGTGCATAAGTAATATTCCCTTTCGAGCATTCACATACTTAACAAGTCAACCAGATATTAATAGGCCATAATTAACAATCGATACTTTTAGGGCCTTAAGGCCATTAGTCCATCATTAATTAATCATCTTGGATTATAAATGTCCATGTGAATGTGGTAACCCACTATTATAGCCGGAGGAATGGTCATGTAGAGCAAAATGCTCCTGGACACTATTATTCGCCGGTGGACCGGTCATACAGGGCAAAACGCTCTTGGCCACTATTATTCGCCAATGGACCAGTTTGGCCCCGACTCACAAGGTGTTCCACTATAAGTAATTAGTTTCTTCCCTATGTCTTATCGTTTTTACATTTGGTTTGTTGAGCACGGAATTCCCCACTATTATAACCGGTGGAATGGTCATGCAGGGCAAAAAGCTTCTGGCCACTATTATTCGCCGGTGGACTGGTCATGCAGGGCACCCTAGCTCCTGGCCAATATTATTCGCCGGTGGACCAGTCTGGGTCCGGCTCAACATCTTCATCTTTAAGTGATTAGTGTCTTATTCGTATCTTATTTGAAATTATTTCACCTTTGACATGCATGGCTAACTATATCCACTCTTATCTTCCCAAGAGGGCCTGTCCCATATCTTGAGACTTCTGCACCTCCTAACTCATCCCGGCATCCTTCCCTTAATCCACTTTCTCACACCGAGAGCCCAACTCCTAAGTGTGTGGGTCAAGGCCCACCACCTTATACCCCAAGGTCTACTCACCTCCTTACCCTAGGGTTTTCTCCAGAAACCCTAATTTGGGCCTATGTGGCTTACCTTCTCTGCCTTACACATCCCAAACTACTTCAACACTCTACACGTCACGACCCTTAGATCCAACCCTCACTTTCTACCCCACTCATTCTCCTTTATTTTTAATTATTTTCTTTTTCTTTTTCCAACTTATCAAATTAGGGTTTCCTCCCAAACCCTAAATTGGTCTCCTACACACCCTTATACTGTCCCACGTACTATTTTTCTCCCGAAGCCCCCAGACACTCAAACGACACTTCTATTACATTCCTCACGCCCCGAGGTAACTTTTCATACGTAAAGGTTGCCCCCATACGGACTCTAACCATTCCATGCAAACCCTCGATTCTCCCACTCTTTCATTTTATTTAAGTCCCCTTTTACTCATCCACTCATGGATCATGGATTATTTAGGTCATCCTTACCTACGTTAGCCAACTTACTTCCCCTTGGTTATCTTTCTCTCCCATTTCTCTTTTTCATGCCTCCATCCCACATCACCACATTAATTATCCTAGCATGCATATCCTAAAGGGCCGCATCACATCACATCATAACTTACAGCATATCCATATTAGCACAAAACCAAAAGAGGGCACATGAACATACCTCTGTTCCAAGCCGCGCCACACATGAAACAGTTAAGATAATATCATATAGAACACGACATATAATTATATAGGACATCCAAGGCATGTAAGACACATAGCATGCATTCGGCCTTAGCTACACCCTTACTCGATTTAGGTTACCGAGCTACTTCCCATACTTATTAGGCCACTAATCACCCTTCGTAATTGTTACACTTAATATATTTCCTATTTGGTTGGTTAGATTACCAATTTGCTCATTTCCTTTATTATGATTAACAAATTACCCTTTAGTTGGTCAAATTACCAAATTACCCTTATTCATTATCCTAATTATCAAATTACCCCTTTAGTTGGTGAAATTACCAAATTGCCCTTCACATTTATCATATTTACCATTTTACCCTTCTCCATTATTAAATTATCAATTTTACCCTTCTCCATTATTATAATTACTAAGTTACTCCTTTCCAATTTTCACTTTACCCCTTTTATTTACAAAATTACCATTTTACCCCTTTACTTTCAAATTTACCCAAAATTTACCATAACACCCCTTCCATTCACAAAATTACCATTTTGCCCCCCTTTAATAACAAAATTATCATTTTTCCCTTTAGTTACAAAATTACAATTTTGTCCTTTAATTATGAAATTACCATTTGGCCCTTTAATTACAAAATTACCATTTTGCCCCTTTAATTATAAAATTACCATTTTACCCCTTAATTATGAAATTACCATTTTATCCTTGAATTATAACATTACCATTTTATCCTTTAATTCCAAAATTACCCTTTAATTACAGAATTACCATTTTACCATTGCCTCCAAAATTACCATAATACCCTTTTTAATTAAAAATTACTATTTTCCCCTTATTACACCACTTATATTAAATTATCATCACTACATAAAATATTAATATTAATACATCATCCACAACTCTTATATTTAATATAATACTTATTAGCACCCACACACATTAGGCCATATTCTTGTACAAGATATATTAGTAAAATACCCTTAAGGCTCACAAAAATACTAACCATGCATTAAAGATCACAATAGCATAATACAACATGGATAACACTTAACATTTTCATTAACAACCAAACTCTTACCTTAAACAATATTTCCATATATAACGTATAACCTATCATGCTTCCTTTTTATCAACCAACACAAGAAACCAAATATATTATATTAAACAACATATATCAAGCATAATACACATTAAAAGGCCTAATGTGTTAACATACGTTATCCATGCGTTTAAGTGAAATTTAACGGTTACCTTGATTCCCGCAAAAAAATGTCACTGGTATTCCAGTTAAAGGTTTAAGCTTTGATTATCAAAACCAATACCTAAAAATAATATCAAGATTTATTATATTATAAATAATAAAAATTAAAGTATAAGACTTTATAATACTTAATTAATCAAATAATTGAATTAAAATATTATTATACTTTAAAATCATTAAACAAAACATAACCAAGCATGCAGCAGCTTATACTGCTCATGCAGCTTGGGCTGCATGCAAAGAAATAAGGGGAGAGGCTCAAAATGGCAAGAATAGGAGGAGGGAGTGGTGTTTTTGGGTTGGGGTTTTGGGGCTAAGAAAAAGGGTAGATGGGGAAGGATTTGGGGCATGGGAAGGGTGCAAGAGTGGAGAGGGGGTGCAGGTGGTGGTCGGGGATGGGTTGACAGCGGCCAAGGGTGGCGGTGGTGGAGGCGGTAGCAACAAGGCTGCGAAGGTGGCAGCCGATGTGAGTCGAGATGGAGGGGGATGAGAAGGAAGGAAAAGGGAGGGAGAAAATGAAGGCTTTCGGGTGGTGGTTTCGACCGATGGGTGGTAGAGGGGTTTTAGGGATTAGCTTGGTGGCTCAGGTGGCGGCAGAGGCGGGGGATCGAGGTTGTATAGGGTGGTTGCCGAGAAGGGAGGGAAAGAAGAGAAAAAGAAGAGAGGAGGAAGAAGGAGGCTACGGGGTGGCTCGAGGGGTGCTGTGATTGTTCGGGGCTGAGGTAGAGGGTGGCAGGGGTGGTGCAAGTGGCTGTTGAGGCGGCGAAAAGGTGGCGGTGAAGCAAAACAGGAGGGATGAGGGAAGGAGGAGAAAGGGGGAGAAAAGAAGGTCGGGCCTGCATATGGAGCTCAAAAAATGTAAAATGAGGCAGGGAAGGAGGAAGAAAAAGAAGAGGAAGAGAAAGGAAGGGATAGGGTGGTAGGGGAATGGCGATGGAAAGGAGAGGGAGAAGAAGAGGTATGGTAGGGCATGGGGGAAGGGAGAGATGGTGGGGCTGGGATGGGGCAGAGAAATGACAGGAGAAAGAGAGAGATAGATAGGAAGATCAATAGGGGAAGGAGGTTGCGGGTAGGGTGGCAGTGATGGCGGGGTGGTCAAGATTTTCGCCGGGGAAAGAGGAAGAAGAAGAAGGGGAGGGAGGCTAGTGCGACGGGCGGCCGAAGGAAAGAAGAACGCGGGTCGGCCCTGTCGAGGAAGAAAGGAAGGAAAGAAAGGAGGGAGGCAGGCCGGACGACGTGCGAGGAAGAAAGAAAATGGGCTAGTGGCCCAGGCGCGAGGGAGAAGAAGAGGGAGGAGAGGAGAGACTGGCCAACGGCCCAAGGAAAGAAAAGGAAAAGGAAAGAAAAGAGAAAAAGAAGAAAAAGAAGAAAAAGGAGAAGGAAAAAGGGAAAAAGGAAAAAAGAAAAGGAACATGGTATTAAATAAAATAATTTAATTTATAAAATAATAAAATATAATATTTTTGGGTAATAAATTTATTTAATAATTTAATTTAATTTAAATATAAGGGTTTAAAAAGGATAATTTTAGTAAAATAATGCTTTAAAAAATTATCTAAATAATAAAAGTGTGATAAAATAACAAAATATTTATTTTAATTTATTAAATATTTATACCTAATTTTATACACTCAAAAATCCATAAAATAATTAACTTAAATAGATTTAAGGGCTAATTTATCCCGAATAAAATTTATTTAATAAACTATAGACTTTTAAAATTTTGGGGGATTACAGATTGGATGGAGGAAGAAGATGGAAGGGAAGCCAAGAGCAAGAGAAGAGAGAAGGATAATGGATTAGTGAAGTATAAAACTCATGCACACAACACACATATGCTAAGGGAATTGAATATGATTTATGCACTTGTGTTATGATTGTTTTGTGGATACTTGTGTACAACTGATTGAGGACAATAAATGCCTCATCCATGCATCCAAGGAGGGAAGGATTGCATTATCACTCAAGAAGAAGGGTTTAAAGGTAGTGTATGACGTGTGGAAAGATGATAGGTTGAGGAATATTAATGAGAGAATATATGCATGTAACACCCCCAAATTTACTACAGAAAAATTTCATTTAATTTAAAAGAGTTTAGCGGAAACGAACAGATAAAAATGTAAATTCGAGGGCATTACTGCCACACTTAGTACCAGATCGGTTCACTCCTACCGACCCGATACTAAGTGCTAAGGCTAAATAAGAATAACATCAAATACGAGTCACTTAATAAAGTACAAGTCATATAGAATCAGAGTGTGAAAGTCAAAGGTTATAATCCCAGGTACAGTTTTAAAGTTCCAAAAGTTGAAACGTCGTACATTAGAAATAGACTAACTCAAAGGCATAAGAAAGAGAAAGTGAACAATAGACTCCGGCCACATCACTCTCGACCCCCAAGCTGGGTCCGGACTCAACTCTCGGCCCCGTAGGCATCAAAGACATCACCCCTACCTGTAAAACTCAGACGAGTCTTCTGCTCGTGGGAATGAGCAGCACCCATGAAACGGGTGATCAGTACGCTACGTACTGAGTAAGGTAACAAACGCACTAAGGCCCACATACACAGAGATACATGACATAGCATACATGGCACACTTACGTAAATTGCATGCAATAACACAGATGAACAATGCCGGTCATGAATCAGATAACTTTTCCATTAGGTCTTTGATAATTAGTATCGATTCACATCATAGTCTTTATAAATCCAGGTGAGTGCGGGAACCCCACTATTATAGCTAGTGGAACGGTCACAAGGGCCATGCCTTGCCACTATTATAGCCGGTGGACCAATCACGAGGGTAACATACCCTGCCATTATTGTTTGCCGGTGGACCGATCTAGCTCCGACTCACAAGGTGTTCCATTGTAAGTATTCATATTTTTCCCATGTCTTATCACTTTTACATTTGGTTTGTTGAGCACGGAATCCCCCACTATTATAGCCGATGGAACGGTCACGAGGGGACATGCCCTGCTACTATTATTGCCGGTGGAACAGTCGCGAGGGTAAAATACCCTGCCACTATTATTCGCCGGTGGATCAGTTTGGGTCCGGCTCAACATATTCCTCTTTAAGTGATTAGTGTCTTAACGTATATTATTCGAGGGTATTTCACCTTTGACATGCATGGCTAAAGGGCCTTAACACATCACATCATAACTTATGACATATTCGTACTACCACACACTAATGAGGACACATGCACACGTCTCGATTCCAAGCCACGCCACACATGAAACAGTTAAGATAATGGCATTTAAAACACGACACATAAATTATATAGAACATCCAAGGTATGTAGGATACATGTCACACATTCGGCCTTAGCTATACCCTTACTCGGTTTAAGTTACCGAGCTATCTTCCGCACTTATATTAGGCCACTAAACACCCTTTATAATTATCATACTTAACACATTTCTCACATCGAAAACCCAACCTCTAGGTGTTAGGTCAGGGCCCACCACCTTATACCCCGAGGTCTACTCACCACTTTACCCTAGGGTTTTCACCAGAAACCCTAATCTGGGCCTATATGGCCCTTCCTTCTCTGCCTTCCATAACCCATACTATTTTAACGCCCCACGTATCATGACCCTCAGACTCAACTCTCACCTCATACCTCGCTCCTCCTCGTTTATTTTTATTATTTTCTTTTTCTTTTTCTGCTCCTCAAATTAGGGTTTCCTCCCCAAACCCTAGTCGGTCCCTAGGTACCCTTATATTATCCTACGTACTATTTTTCACCTCGAGCCTCCAGACTCCCAAACAGACCTTCCATTACCTTCCCCACATCCCAAAGTAACTTTCCATACGTAAGGTTTGCCCCCATGCGAACCTTAACCTCCCCATGCAAACCCCTCAATCTCTACCATGCCAAACCCTAATATTTCCATGCAAAACCCTAGCTCTCCTATATAACCTTAGTTTCTCCCACTCTTCCATTTTATTTAATTCCCCTTTTCTCGTCCAGTTACGGATCACAGATTGCCTAGGTCATTCTTACCTACGTTAGCCAACGTACTTCCCTTTGGTTATCTTAATCTCTCATTTTTCTCTTTCATGCTCCCATTCCACAACACCTCATCAAATAATCTAGCATGCATGTCCTAAGGGTCACATTACATCACATCATATTTGCATCATATCCATATTAGCACATACAGACAAGAGCACGAGAACATACCTCGGTTCCACGCTGCGCTACATAGTAAAACAGATAACATACATAATACAACATATAAACCGTACAAGGAATCCAAGACAAGTAAAACATGTAATACACACAGACGACCTTAGTTACGTCCTTACCTAAATCGGCGCCGGGCTTGGAGCATGCTCCTACGCCTCCTAGGGGTTTTGACTCGGTTCACCTATAAGAGGGAAATACTAAGGGTCAATCTCCCTCTACCGAAATTACCATAATTTTCCTATATTACCCCTATCATGACCTAATACTAAGGCTAATATTAATAATAGTAGTTTATAATTAAAAAGGGGGTTATTATTATTCTCAAGGTGGTTAAACAAATGACCACTAATCAAGGTAAGTCTTAGTAAAATCCATAGCATTAAGGTAAGGGTTTTAATATTACTAATAACAATATTATTAATAATACTAATAGTAATAATAATAAGAATACTAATAATAATAATAATAATAATAATAATGGTTATACTGGTAATAATGATGGTAATTATAGTAATTGAAATCGTAGTAGTATCAGTAATAATAATATTAATGATAATAATAATAATAATAATAATAACAACAACAACCATAATAATAATAATAATAATAATAATAATAATAATAATAATAATAATAATAATAATAATAATAATGATGATAATAATAATAGTAATAATGCCGATAATAATAATAAGGGTACTAAAAGTAATAGTATTAAATAATAATGATAATAAGGATGGTAATGATGGTAATAATAGTTAAAGTAATAAATGTGGTAAATATAACGATAGTAATAATAATAATAATAATAATAATAATAATAATAATAATAATAATAATAATAATAACAATACCAATAATAATAATGATAATGATAATGATAATAACAATGTTGATAATAACAATAATAATAATAATACTAAGGGTAATAACAATAATAATAATAATAATGACAACAATAACCACCATGACTATATTAATAATAATAACGATAATGATAGTAATAATAATAGTAATAATACTAATAATAGTAAGACTACTAAAATAATAATAACAATAGAGATAATAATGATGTTAGTCATAGTTAAAGTAACAAACATGATAATCATAATAATAATAATGATCATAGTAATAATAATAATAATAATAATAATAATGGTAATAATAATAATAATAATGACAATAGTAATATTAGTAATATTAGTAATAACTTAACAAGGTCTTAGAATTAATTAATACCATTAATTAGAAGTTCTTAGGGGTAATGTTAGAACCTACTAATAATGATAATAGGGGTAGTAATAATAGTAATAATATTATTAGTAATCATAATAATAATGTTAATACTAATCATAATAACATTAATAATAGTAGTTAATAGTATTAAAATCATTAATCACTTTTATTATTCAGAATCTAGGGTTCAGGGAGTTGGGCAACCTGGCTGGGGTGGTGGTACCAGCGGCAGCGGAGAGAGGAAGAAATGGGGAAAGTGGCTGTGGAGGCTAGGGGAGGGAGAAACTAGAGGAAAGTGGAGGTGTAGGGTGGTAGAGAAGGAACCCCTGGTTGTTTTGGGGGGTAGGGTTGGTGCTGCAGGCGGCGGTATGGGCGGCGCAGGGTCTGTAGTTGCAGACCATGATCTGTCGAGAAATGGAGAGGCTTGCATGCAAGGGAGAGGCTAGATTGATGGGTCAAATCTACAGGGAAGACAACGAGGAGGAGGGGGAGAAATGACCGGTGCAGGCGTGGCGTTGCAGGCTTGCTTTTTCCGACGAGATTTTCGGCTGCAAGTGGCGCGAGGTTGAAGATGAAGTGCAGGTGGGGTGGACTGGCGGTCCAGGGAAAAAGAAAAGAAAGGAAAAGGGGAGGCCAAACCAACCGGGAGAAAGGAAAGGTGCGCGGGTGGGAGCTGGGCCACGAGGGAGTGATGGGCCAGCACGCCGGCCCAAGTCGGGGGGAAATAGGAAAAAAGAAGAGAAGGAAGGGAAAGAAAAGGAAAAAGAGGGGGAAAAGGAGAAAAGGAAAAAGGAAAAAGAAGGGAAATTAGTGGTTGGCTTAATTAGTATGATTTGGGTAATTTGGGATGTTTAATAAAATATAATTATTAAAATAATAAGTAAATTCTATTTTTAGGTTAATTTAGGGATTTTTGAAGGAATTTTCTTAAATTCCATTTAAAATTAACAAAACACTCTAATTTTCTCCAATTAAATTATTTATAAAGTTTATATTAATTTGAAACTATTTTATTCTTCTTATTTTTAAATAAAATAATTTATTTAAATAAATCCCTAAAATAAAATCCTTAATTAGCTTAAAGTACCAAAATTCCTTCTATTTAAAACACTTTTAAATTTATTCTTGATTTGTCCTAATTAACTTCCTTTTATTTTATTAAAATTAAATTATTTAACTTTCAAAATAAAATCTTATTTAATAATAAATAATAGAAATTAGGATTTTTGGGGCATTTCAATGCAAGAATAAAAATCTTGCTATATGGGACCTATATTTTTGGGGATTGAACACAATCATATGAAGCAAGGAAGAGAAGATAGGTGGCATGGATAAAGAGGAATACTAGGCAGCATTTAGTAGAGTTTACATATGTTAGGATGATAAAGGTTTAGTAATGATTAGGAATTCTTAAGGAATATTCCATAACATTGTATATGTCAAATACAAGTGACACTAATGAGGTTGTGCAAGGTCAAATCAATGGTCGAGATTGGATATTCACATGAATGGATGACTGAAATTAAGTTTTACAAGAGTTAGATAAGGTTAAAGCAATGTATGGGTTATTTGAGTAGGTAATCTAGACGTTTATACTTTTGGAAAGTTAAATCATATTACTTAAGAGAGAGAGAGAGAGAGAGAGAGAGAGAGAGAGAGAGAGAGAGAGAGAGAGAGAGAGAGAGAGACTAAACCAGTGAAAGATGAATTTTGATAAATGATTATGCTCGAAATGACGAATAATAAATATAAATATTTTCAATTTATTTTTATTTCAAAAACATGAAAACATAATAATTTCTAAAGCTTCATTTTTTTTGCTAAACGAAAGGGATAAATTGGGGTTTGAAACATGATAAAACATAAAGTGAAGCATGAATATATATATTTGTTGTAATCTTTGTTTATTATTTCAAAAATGATTATGAGGCTAAAAAAAGTAAGAAATTAAAACAAGAACAAAATTGAAATGATTCAGGAGAAGTTGTATAGTCTAAGTGTCTTAAAAGTTTTACAAAATTTAAATAGTAAATAATTTGAAGAACTGAGAATGAAATATTTTGAAAATGTGTAGGGCTTTCAAATTCTTAATAAATTAACAAAACATATAAAAGATATAACTTTATTTTAAAATCATAATGATCCTGAAAGAATTAAGGTTTTTGAGAAATGAAATATTACACACATGAAAGTAGAGGGAGAGAGAAATTGAAAGGAGAGTGGGGTAGGATATTTTTTATCTATTTTAATTAGTTTACTTTTTTTTAACTAGTGTGTTTAGCTTCTCAAAATATGAATAATATAAAATTAAAAGTAATATGAAATTGTAGTATAAATACTCAAATTAACTTTAAATCATATCTGACTATCTAAAAAAATTATTTAAATATTAAATCATTTTCTAATAATCCTAAATAATATAAGTGGAAAATGACATTTTAAACAATTTACAAATTTATATTTATTTAAAATTCATTTTATAAAATTATTAATTAGTATGTATTGATTAAAATAAATTAAAAGTTAAATAATGTAGTGTGTATGTAATTGTTGAAGTGATAATTTCAAATATAGTTTAGAATTACAAATTTGTTGTAATTGATATATAATAGATGATTAAATTTGGTATAAATTAATAAAATTAAATGATGAAATAGAGAAAATGATTGAATAGTATAATTGTGTGTTATAAATTTGTAAAACTAGTATGGATGCTTAGCGAGGAGGTTATAAGTTGATCACCTTTTCTCATAATAAGGAGATATGGCAAACTGATCCAGCCTGAAACTCATTCGAGACCAAAAATATTAACTTCGGCCTCAACTCAAAAATTCAAATCAATCCGAATCCCACTTGAATTTGACAAATTCAGTAGTAAACACATATCCAAAATGACACAAACCTAAATAATACAATCTTAAAAGAACCCAACCCACACTCAGACAAAAACTTAATAATGACTCAATTCAAACCCGATCCATATCCAAATATAATTCTAAATTTGATCCAAACTAAAGTCAACTTTGATCCACAAATGTAATATTTTTTTCGATATAAATTAATACATAAACACCAATACATTATCTTATTAATAAAATTTTATACAAACAACATAAACTATATAACAACAAATAAAACAAAATTAGTAAGATTTTATATTTCTCACTTTAATTCAATATCATATTAACATCAATCAGATTAGATCAAAAAAATTATATTATTGTTATAATGATAATTATCATAAACACAAGAATTATAATTGTAAGTATAATAATTATAATATATGTTATTATAATAACAATACAAAAATTTATATTTACATTTCTACTAATTAATATTATAATTATATTTGTAAAGATGATAGTAATAAAATAATTTTAATAATTATTATTATAATTAACATGATAATTGTAATTATTAAAAAAATAATTGTATTTATGTATATAATAATATTTATAATTGTAATTATAATAATAACTATGCTACTAGTCTACTACTACTATTATCTAATCCTAAATAGTTTAATTTTATACAAATTCGTTCCTAATTATTATTATTGAAATTAAATTCGAATACAAATAATACTCCAAGTCAAATTTTATTACACAATAACTTAATTTTAAGTCAACTTCAATCGACACGTATGACCTATATAGAACGCCTCTAATAATAAGGCATTTGTAACATATCAGTCGGCTCAGAAATCTTAAATGACAAATTGGACGATCGAGAAGAGATTCACACGATCCTTTCCCTTGGAATAACACGCCCAAATCAAGCCACGTTGTTAACATTAAACCAATTGATGTGTCGCAACATGTCAATATTTGAGCACTCTGACACAATTGATTGTGCTAAATGATTACAGCTGCAAGTTGTTCGATTTACAATTAAATGTGTGACCGTGATTTAGGATATCATTAGTATTATTTATCTTTCCCTTTTTAGTACGTATAAGTATAGCCTACAAAAATTAAATGGATCCTATCTCAGTTTTTATAAAATTTAATCCAATATAATTTTAAAAAATTTATTAAAATGATTCAAAAATAATCTAAGTAGACATCGACTTTAATATAAAGAATTTGATCTAATTTAATCCGATCAAGACTTAATTTATAATTTAATATTAAGTTAATCCACTGTCAACTCAACTCGATTAAATTTGATTAAATCAAATTCGATATTAATATATTATAGTAATAAAAATGTATACATATTATGTTACTTATTTAAATATTTTAAAAATATATCGTTATATAAACTATACATATTATTCTTATTTTTATTGTGTACATAATTAATAGTTAATAATATTCTAATTTTTTGTATAAAAATACAGTATTAAAAAGTTATAATAGTAATTAAATAATAATTAATAATATATTATTAATTATATATTTATATAAATTCAATCTTAATATTTACTTACGAGATTAATAAGTTAAATTAATTTTAGTTGTCGGTATCTAACTTAATCTAAATCTAAAATGATTAGATTTAAAATTAATTCAATCCGACTTATCAAAAATTAAAAAGACGTAAGTCATTAAGTTAATCAAAACATCACTCATCAAACTAAATCAAACACAAAAATCACCCGAAACAAAGTTATCCATCCCTAATCAAACTTAATACAAATCAACAAACTAAATTAAATTCGATCCAAATTTAATTTGATTTAAATAATAAAATAACTTTAATTACTTTAATCTAACCCTTCGTAAAAAAAAATAATTAGTAAATAATCTGATCCCTTATAATTTGACCAAAACTCGACTGACACCTATACCTGCAAGGCTGCAAGTACGGATATGTTGTATTACTATTACTGTGAACATCTCATAATACGCGTGAATTTTAAGAGCCAACCCATCCTTATCCTACAATACACAAGGAAAGTGATTTAGGATATTATCTTACATCTATCATATTTCCATTTCAATTTCAATTTCATTTTCATTTTCATTTTCAACGTGCCTGCTAATGGTTGGTAGCTGACTAGCTGCCTGCTATGTTGGGTCATCAAAGAAAGCTGTGATGCGATATTGTTGAGTCAAAAAAATACAGCCGTACAAAAGTCTAAAAAATGAGATTCCATTGGTACAAAAGTCCAAAATGTCGGATTGAAATTGAAAAAAAAAATATATATATCATTAAATTTGCATGATCAGGCAAAATATGCAGGCTCACACTGGCGTGTCTGAAACCTGACCAACGCGGTAGAGATCAGATGCCCAACCCTCAAAACAGTGACACTCGGGAGTAACGAATATGTCAAAAAATCTGAATGTAGCTGTTATTCGAAAATACAGTAATTACTGTGTAAAAAATATTTACCACAATAATATCAAAATTTTCGTAATTTTATCCTTAAATTTAATAATCTAATTATACTATTTAATTATTTTTTCTATTCTTTTTTCTACTTTTATTAATTTATCTCAAATTTAATTCAATAATTTACGATCGTCAAATTCAAATTTATAATATCCAATTACTTATTAATCACATAATCATTAATTATTTATATTTTATATTATTTAAAATCCAATATAAATAGAAAAATTAATAAAATAAATATAGTTAGAGAAATTAATAAGTTAAATTACGTAGAGAAATAAATATAAAAAATAGAGGTAGAATAGATGATATAAAATTTATTGGATAAAAAATAATATATTTATAGTTAATTTTTTTACCATTAATATTAACAGTTATATTATATTATATATATATATATATATATATATATATATATATTAAAAAAATTATATTCTAACAGTAAAGATTAGGCTAAAAATATATCGAAAAATATCAAAAATCGACTGTATACAAGGACCGATGAGCTAATTTTTCAGAGATAGGTAGCCTTAAATTTTTTATGTTACACTAAATTTTAGGATGAATTTTTTTTTTCATAACCACAGCCTTAAATTTAAAGTCCTCAAATTTAAAATTAGAATCCTTTTTTTTTTACACCACTACCTATCCTCTCACCTTCATACTCGTCCGACGGACGGACGAAAGCTGATTCTCCCTAGATTTCAGCTCTTATTCTCTCATTATCTTCTCCTTTTATCTCCCTCCTTATCTTATTTGAATCTTTAGACGTGTGTTCCTTAAAAAAAAAAATAACAATAGATCCAAGAACTACCGTTAATAATACACATGAATATATTTATTTTAATTTTTTTATGTAACAGTTGCGAAAGATGTAGTTAATCCCGTAAAATGATAAAGAGCACTGTTGTCCCTATCCATGAAGAGACAACTATAGTCGTTGTTCATGTTCATACCTTGTCCTTTGGAATAATAATTATTGTCGTTACTCTCTCTCCCGTAACTACCCCATGGATCGGCAACTATAGTAATTGCTTATATCCATGGAACGACAATTATCATCATTCCTCGCGCCTATAGAACAACAATTTTCGGCATTGCTATCCCTTCATTAGCTATCTAATGGAACGTTTTTCCTGTCTATGGAACGACAATTATTGTTGTTCCTCCCTTGTTTACATATTTGATGGGTTGGGTTAATACTAATAACGGTTTATAACTCTAGATCTTTTCTTCATAGTTTTTGGTTTTTTACTAATAGTTTATTATCTATAATATTGATTAGCAGTTAGTATGACCGGTTGTTAGTTAAATTAATATAAATAGAGAATTTGTTTCTTAAATTATATAACTTGAAACATTTTTGAAAACTTATAAAATAAATTAAACATTGTTGTGAAAGTTTGTGTAAAATATAATAGATCAATAATCTTTTTAGTTATAAAGTTTTGTGTATATATTTCTTTGGCTATTGTAATATAGGTTGATATTATAATATTTAAGGATTACATTATTGTGACCCATGTGTTAACTTTTTATTTCTATCATAATTATTTACCTTCCATTCATGTAATTAATTATAATTGATGTAGTTTCGTTAATGAAATTTAAATGAGTCGCAAACAAGATAAAGTACTAGATACGACAAAAGGGATTGTTTTGTTACCGCTTACTCATAGCGTAATAGAAATATTACATAACAAACATCTTCGATACCTTATCTAATAAGTCAAAGAAGCTGTAGAATAATAAGTATATAAAGAAGCTCCAAAACAACCAAGGTCTACTCATTACGCTCCTACCATTCCAATATTAGAGGACAATGCAATACGTCCATCATTTATGGCTAATGTAGGCATTCTAGGATATGAAGGTTTTTCATTATACGCTGAATATGTAGATTTTCTTAAATCAATAACACCGACTCACATGAGAATATCAACATCCTCTGCGCATACAACCATTGTGGGTGATTTTATATCATCATTAGATTTACCATCATCCTTAACCCACATGACTAATCAACCATCCTCCCCAACATATGTATGTCATGATAATGATGATGCTAATAAAGATGAACAGTGTATACAATTTTCTTGGAAAAAATCCTAAATTTTTAATGATCCCTTATTTGATCCTGAGCTTTGTGGTCAATCCACTTTTGTTTATGGTTCGAGAAGATAATTTTAGCACATTTATAACTCCATTTCTTATTTGTTATGCAAACTCTCATTTATTCATTAGGTTTGTTTCTTTTGTTATTTAGGATTGTGGTTATCCGAAGATCCACACTAGACATAAGGTATTGAAAACTTTTCTTGGAAGTATTAATCAACAGATGATCACTCTCATTCATGAAAATAGATTGTCACACCTTTCATCCTACACATTTGAGCGCGCAAACAAGCTGCTTATATTCACCTTTGTTGAGAGATGACAACTGGGAACCAACAAATTTCATATGCTATGAGGTAAGATGACAATCACCCTTTTAGACATACATCGTATATTAAGGCTATGAGTTGATGGTATCAATTATGGTTGATTGGCCTATCACTAATTGTCGATAATTCGGTTGATAAAGTTAATACGTATTATCTCCTCCTTCTCTAGGATCTTAGTTGCATTGAAGGTTATGCATAGGGTGTAGTCACATTTGGTTTTTTATATAGACAATTTGGTATGGTATCTAAAACTGACGCTACTCAAATGTCGAGATGTGACACTTTATTATAGATAATTTTATAACTATCATATATATAGTACATACTTGGAATCATTAGTTGTAATTATAACAAATGAATATTGTAATAAAATTATATATATGAATACTTTACGAGGTTGAGAGTAGAACGATATGATTATGAACTTGACCTGTAATACTCCAAAAAATTTCTTAGCTTAATCACGCATTATTAACGCCCTAATTTGATTCTAATCTCAATAAATCCTATGTTAGCCTTAACCTAACTCCTTAATCCTAAAACTTTAACCGAATATGAAACCTTGACTTGGATAAACCGTAATTCGTAAACTAAAATCAAAATCTAGTAAAATTTTCACTAATCCTAATTACTTTTAGCTAATCCAAAATCATCCTAAACTAATATCCAACCCTTCTCTTTTCTTTTCTTTCTTTCCTCTCCTCCTTCAGTCAATCTTAAACTGCAACATTTGAATTTGTTACAACTTGCACTTACAACTTGCACCATCATCTTTCTGCACCCATAACCCATCACCTTACTTCCTTTCATCTTTTTCTTCTTCTCCTTTTTCTCCCTTATCCCTGCCCGACTCCATGACTATACTCACATTCTGCACACCCCATGCACCACCATCACCTCCCCTTCCACTCTTCTTCTTGTTTCTCTTATCCTTAAGCAACCCACACTCATAACCATTGTCATCACCTATATTTTTCATCACAACACTCAACCATCACCTCCACTGTCACCATAGTGGCCTTGCACCAACTTTAGCATGTTGCCCCCTCTATTTTCTTATTTCCCAATTCACACCATACACACATCCACACATGACCATATATATATACATACATACATACATACTATACTCTCCTTATTTTCTCTTTCTTTGGCCTCCAATCTATCCTTTCTGTGTTAAAAATCCATTGTCAAACTCCCTTCTTCCTTCTCCTTTCACCTTCTTTTTCCTCCTTCTTTCCCTATTTTTAGCCTTCGCACCACCCATCCCACCACCGAGCACCACCTCGGCCACCACTCGCCGTCCTTTAGTCGGTGGATTGACCACCAAGTTCACCCCAACCTTCCCCAACACCGTCGCCGTCCATAACTACCGGCCACCACCTATTTTCCCTTCTTCTTTCCCTCATTCATCGCACTTTTACAGAGTGCACGGCCTGTGCACCGCTTGCTACACGGCCATGCAACACTTAAAATCTTCTACTATATAGCCGTGCAACATTTGCACTGCCTGGCCATGCGTCTTTTCTCCTCTCAACTTGTTGCTGCACATCCGTGCAACTTTCACACCGTCTGGCTGTGCACCATATTTTCTCTCAACTAAGAGTTACACTACCTACTGCACAACTGTGCAACTTCCTATTTTTGGTCGTGCATCCCTATTTTTACCCCAAACCTTGTCCAAACACCACCAAAATTTAACCATAGCTCCACCATACATTCCATACAATTCAAGCATCCATTTGACCCCGGTTAATTCCATGTTTACCCTCCTATACCTTAACTTTCTCCTCAATTTTAATTTTCAATCCTAATTGTATTTTTATCTTATTTTCGTAGGTGATATCGGACAAGGTCTAGGATTTACGTGCATAGAGTCTGGTGTCTTTGTTGGTAATGATACATGTCGTAGCTAGGGATTTATGTGATACTTATATTTTTATATGTTATTTTGTGTTGAGTATGTTGTATTAAGTAATGTATTTATGGAAATGCTATGAAATAATATTCTCAAGAGTAATGAAATTATGTAAGTACTTATTTGGGTATAATGTTGGATACAGGATATCTATGGAAAACTTAGGATATTTACTTCGAATAATTATTGAAAATTTATATGTTTTGGATTTCATAAGGCTTTGGGAGAATACGATTGTCTTAACTACCTTAAGGGTATTATGATCATCTAAGGATAATTATGTGGTCGTACTTATGTTGTTCAGTTGTATGTCTTGTGCATTTATATGAGTTTAGCATGATAATATACAATCAACTATAAATAAGATATTAATTATTTAAAGTGAAAGATCACGTGAGTCGGGCCGAAGTATTTATATGGGTCTATTCCACCGTAAATTATAATGGCTCGGGCGTGTTATCCCCGAGAGGTGCATCAGTCTGTTCCACAGGATTAAGAATAGTGAGGCTCCATACTCAACGTGAATGAAAATATGATTAAGAGATAAATTTTAAATGGAAAGATACTAATCATTTAAAGTGGAAGACTACGTGAGTCAAGACCGAGGTGTTAAGTCCATTCCACCAGATAATAATAGTGGCTTAGGTGTATTATCTCTGAGAGGTGTTTCAGACTGTTCCACAGGTTTAATAATAGAGGCTCAGGAGTATTTTACTCTAAGATATGTTGGCTCCGTTCCACCGAATAATAATAGTGGCTCGGGTGTGTTGTCCCTGAGAGGTGTTTCAAATCATTCCATAAGTTTAAGAATAGTGGTGTCCCTGACTCAATGTATGTAAAAGAATGAAAATGGATTATACTTAATAAAAGAATCTGGACCATTTTCTATCTTATGAGAAGTTTCATTTATTTGGTTATCTCACTTATTATCTAATGTGAAAGCATGTGTTTTTTGTATCCCTATTTTGATAGTATTGTTCCCTTACTCAGTACGTAGCATACTGACCACCATTTTATGGGTGTTTCTTATTCCCACGAGCAGATCTGCCCTGTATTGCAGGTAATTGATGCTTATTAGCTTGATGTGCTTACCTTGGGTGCGCGCTAAATGATTTGATAAAAGGGTATAGTTATCCGAATATCTCTCTCTCTCTCTTTGGACTCTTAGTCCTCTATTTTTACTATTTATTCTCTTCTCTTAATTTTATCCTGAATTGCAGTGGAGTCAAGTTCTTCCCACACCTGATTCCTAGGTATAAGATTACTATTGCCTTTCACCCAACATAAACTAGGCATAGGGAGTGCCTCTTCTATGTTGGATGTGACGTGACACCCCTACGTATTGTGTTTTGGCTTCTACTATTAACTTTTTAAAATAAAATTTTTAAGTTCCAAAATTTGGGGGTGTTACATGACCAACTATGTTGTATAAGGTGGTTTTGGGAGAATAAAATTAATAATTAATTACAGACACTCGAGTACTATTGTAATACCCTAAAAATTTACTTAAGCTAATCCCACATCATTAGCAACTAAATTGATTCTAATTCTAATAAATCCTATATTAACCTTAACCTATCCTTAATCCCGAAATATTAATCAATTTTGAAAACTTTAACTTTGATAAACCAAAATAAGCAAACTGAAATCAAATCAACTAAAATTTCTACTAATCCTAATTACCCTTAACTAATGTAAATCACCCTAAACTAATCCCCTCAACCTTTTCCCTTTTCCTTTTTCCTTTTCTTTTCCTTTTTCCTTTTCTTTTCTTTCCTTCTCCTCCTTCTCCCGCCAGCCCTTTGCTACGATTCTACAAGTTGCACTTGCAACTTACACCACCACTTTCACCATATTCCATCTTGTCCCCTACAAACTTCCATCATCCATCACCTCACCTCCCCTTTTATTCTTTTTCTTCTTCTCCTTATGCACCCTTATCCCTGCATCTTCTCCCATCACAGGCCCATCCCCCTGCAACCTCCTTATCCTTTCCACCCTTACGTAACAACTCCATCAACCATCACCACCCCATCACACTACAACTACCACCCTACCCTAGCCATCCTCTGCAACCATCACCACCAAAATCCACTTGCATCTACACCATCACCATTCCCCCATCACATGTCATCCTCCTCGTTGTTTCTTTTCTTTCCCTCGAAGCACCACATGCACACACATATATATATATACCTTACACCCTCCCTATTTCTCTTTGGTTTTGCCTCACTCTGCCAATATTTTGTGCCCAAGAACCATTACCGAAGCTTCCTTACCCTTCTCCTTCCCTTTTTCTCCCTGTTCTCTTTCTTCTTCCTCTTCCTATCCCTATTTTAGCTTCTACACCACCATCTCCCACCACCGTACACCATGTTAGCCACCACTTGCAGCCATTTAGCCGGTGGACCAACCACCAAGGTCACCTCAACCTTCCCCTTCGCCGTTACCGGCCATCGTCGCCGATTGCCTCCTCTTTTCCCTCCTTCTCCCTTGCATTTGTTGCAACGTCGCAGTGTGCATGGCCTGCTGCACGGTCGTGTAATGCTTAAAACACTTGCTGCACAGCCGTGTAATCCCTCACGATCTGACCGTGCAAAAAAAAAATTCCTCTTTCCTTGATTCTACACAGTCGTGCAACTTCTGCACCGCTTGGCCATGCATTTTCTTTTCTCTCAACCTGTTGTGCTCTGGTGTTACACGGATGTGCAACTTTTGCACCGCCTGCTAGTATAGCTTCTTTCTTGGTCGGGTACCCCTATTTTTACCTCCAAACCTCAACCAAACACCACTAAACTTCTACCATAGCTCCACCACACATTCCTCTACACATCCACACATCTCAAGCTCTCATTTGACTACGGTTATACCTACTTCTACCCTCTTTACCTTGATTTCCCCCTTCATTTTAACTATTCGAGCCTAACCATAATTTTATTATTTTTTGTAGGTGGTTTTCTAGTATCTTTGGAGGAGGAGTTCTAGGATTTTTTCTTTCTTAGAGCCCGATGTCCTAGTTGGTAAGGATACTATTCGATGCTTAGGTATTTTGATGATATTTTCTTGTTCGAATAAATGTGTTTTACATGATATTGATGTTATAATATGTGATGTATGTTGATATTGATAATTTGTGATATTATGCATGTTATGTTGAAAGGATATATGGGTCATAAGAGATACCATTATATTATGATTGTGACAATAACATCTTTATTGTGAGAATGCATCTTATAGCATGAAATATGGGTTGAGTGATGTAATATCATACATGTGGAAATATATCTATGGTTGAATGATGATAATATCGCCCTTGTGGAAATATGTTCATGGTATGAAATATGGGTTGAATGATGATGATGTCATATTTATAAAAATTATAACTTAAGGTATGATATATGGGTTGAAGGATGATAATGTCACAATTGTGAAATTATACCTATAGTATGAAATATAGGTTGAATGATGAGAATGTCATAACTGTGAAATTGTGTCTTATGATATAAAATATGGGTTGATTGAGTTATGGTAAATGGGCTTAAGGTATCTTATGAGATATGATGATGAACGAGGACTTGGAAAAATAATCTATATGGAAGGTATGATATTTTATGAAAGAAATGTGTTAATCATGCTAAAAGGGTAACTTGGTCATTATGGGATAGTAATGAGGTTTTGGTAACTTATGTGTTAGGAGGTTTAAATTTATGATAATAATAACTTGAGTAAATTATGGGGATATTATCTTTAATTTGGGGATCATAAATGCTTAATAGTAAATTTGGGATAAGTCATCTTGAGATGTTATTATTATTATTCCATCTTCATGGATTAGAGAATAACTATTGGGAATTAGAAATGATGAACATTTTATATGAAGTGTTAAGAAAATTTTATGGGATTTAGATTTGGATACTTTAATGATTAATATATATACATTAGGATGAGATTACTAAATCAAACTTATGGGAATTAGGTTGTGATTTTTGGGGTGTGAGACTAATTAGGGAATTTTAGGAGATATCATAATACAACGTGAGTGGAATAACCAACATAGGAGAATGAACACTAAAGGAAGTGTAATTAGGGTTTGACAAGACTCGAGGTTTTGGATCTATGTTATATGCATATCTTTTGACTGTGTTATATGCTTGAGAATCAATCTTAAATAAGATACTAATCACTTAAAGTGAAATAGTATGTGAGTAGGGCCATTGGATTATTTTTCTTAAATCTATATATATGTATTCCCATTCCACCGAGTAGACTAGTGGCTTGGGAGTGTTATACCTAGAGATGATGTTTTTAATCTCCGTTCCACCGGAAAGAATAGTGGCTTAGGTGTGTTGTCCTCGAGAAGTTTCAAACCATTCCACCGGTTGAGAATAGCGGGGCACCTACTCATCGTGAATTAAAACATATCTTGACAACCTATGGAAAAGATACTAATGATTTAAAGTAGAAGAATGCATGAGTTAGGACCATGGTAATTTATTATCGTTCCACCGGGTAGAATAGTGGCTTGGGAGCGCTCTGCCCCAAGAAGATGTTATCACCTCCGTTCCACTGGAAAGAATAGTGGCTCGGGTGTGTTATCCCAGAGAAGTTTTAGACCATTACACCAGTTTAAGAATTGTGAGGTTCCTACGCTCATCGTACATAAAAGAATAAAAATGGACTATACTTAGTAAAAGGATTGGGATCGTATTATGCCTTATAAGATGATCATTTACTTGGTTTTTTTCCTTTATCATTTAATGTGAAAGCATGTACTACTTGTATTCCTATTTTTGATAGTATTGTCCCCTTACTCAGTATATAGCGTACTGACCACCCATTTTATGGGTGCTGCTCATTCCCACAAGCAAAAGGCCCTGGATCTTTTGTGCAGGTTTCAAAGGATCAGGTAGATGACTTTGCGGCCTATGATACCTTATGTGGGGATGAGTGACTCCATTTATGTCGGGGTCGGGTGAAGAGTATCTATTATTCAGGTTATGTATCAAACTGGATATCCCTTTTTGGACTATTGATCCATGGTATCCCCTTTTTGTATTTTGGTACCATAAAACTTGGAGTAATACTCCAAACTTAGTATTTGTACTATAAATGCACTTTTGATTCTAATTTTGTTGTATAACATTGGAACTCTTAGCCTTGTGATTGATGTAAGGACGGTTGCATAGACCAGAATTATGTCGATCACGGTAGTAACCCCCACTATTTTTACTTAGTTATTTTCGCTGCAAATGAAATTTTTCAGTAGTAAAAATTGGGGTGTTACAACTATAGGGCTAAGATTGATTGTATGATTGTGTCATAGGTATGCTTAAATTATCATACTCTTAATATATTTATTATAGTGATATTCATATTTAGTTTAATTCTTTTGTCACAAGACATTTGGGATCCATATGGAGTATTTAATCCGTATAGGAGTTGTCCCATGGCATTATTTCACATTTGTTTACACTGTTTGGAGAAATCATATATGCCGCATCAAGCGACTCACTGGTTTAGATATACGCAAGTGATCCCTAAGGGTCCTATCAAACCGATTAGAAATATGTACAGAGGTCCTTCCCCTCAAGAAACACAAAATTCATTATACACACATGCTTAGCCAATGGTTCTTGAGGCATTAACACACACTAGGATCATATGTTTTTCGGACCATCAACTCAATACCCATGAGATGTGGCTCTTGAATATATGGATTGATACGTTACTACAACTCATAAGTATGTGTTGGCAATGATGAAGGAATATTTGACTGAACATCCAAATGATGAGCAAGAAATTCCAACCGAAAGAAGCCTTAATGAAGTATGTAAAACTCTTCGATGTTTCTATTGGAGGGTTGATACAGCTCCAAATTATCAACAGCTAGTTAGATGCATCAAAAATCTTGTGAGTGATTTAGGAGTTATTGGGTGTATGTGTGGGCTTGGGTGTTTGCATAGCACTTAATTTAGTATTGTATGGTTGTATACTTTGATTTCAAATATGTATGTTACAATTATATAATGTAGTTTTTATTTTAATTAGTTATTTGGAAAAATATCATCCAACCCATATCAAAAACCAAGATACTTAAGTTCAACAACATAAAAATGAATCCAACTACCATAGTTCAAATACTTAAGCTATCATGGAAAGGTAACAGAGAAATAAACATAAGTCAATGGAAATTTATCATATAGATATTTCAAAGGTTAGATACAAATAAACTAAGACAAAATTACAACAATTCTAGGTAAAAGTTGAGTCTAAAAGGTAATAGGAAAATAAACACAAATCAAATAAAATCCATCATGTAAATATTTCAAGGGTCAGATATAAATAAAATAAGAAAAAATTACAATAATTCTAGATAAAATTTGAGTCTAAAGATAGAGGATGAACACAAATCAACAAAACTTCTGTAGATTTTTCAAATTTCAACTACAATTACATTTGAAAAAAATAGAATAATTCTATATAAGAGTTGAGTCTAAAGATAGAGGGTGTGGTTCATGTGTACCATCATGTACCAAAGAGCATCATTATTAAAATCTTAAAGAATATATTGTATTCTTTATTGAAATGCTATTATCACGATATTTTTCTAATTTATATATAGTGGTGAGAGTAAACAATTGTCCAAGAGATATACCTGTCAAAATATTATTATAAGAATGCACATTGATATAATATTAATATGAAAAAAAAAGACATAAAATATCCACATACCGATATGCAGTGACTTATGTCTTGCAAAATCCATATAGTTACTTTACTTTCAGGACCTTCAATCCCATGTTATGCCACTAAAGGTAAGAATGAATTGTACACATTCAACAATTAGTATGAAAACATTACATAATAATGGGTAGCAATGACATGACGATTATCTGCCATTTTCATCCAACGTGTCATCGAAGTTGGTCCTTTCCAGTGAGCAATAGTATTGAGAACTTGATTAATGGTATCATATACAATCATATTCTCATATAATTTTCATCTAACCAATATCTTGTGATGTAAATCAGTAAGGATCGGAATCAACAAATCATCATATCCTTGTATAATATATGCTAATGCTCTAAAACCATAGTACCGATCTCCTAACATATTATACCGAGTAATAATATATGAAACTATACATCGATTCATTTGACACAAATATAAAAAGTGAAACTAGCCCAATGACATAAATGTTGATTGTCATCCTCAAGTTAGGCCTTGACTTAGATATGACAAACCCCAAAGTTGTGATGACCCCAAATGACTTGAATATTGTTGTTTATTGTACTCCAACCTAAATAGTTCTCTTCTAGTGAAGTTCCTTGGGTGACCTCTATGTTGTCATACTAGTGGCTTCTAGAGAGGTTTTTTTGGGGGAACAACAATATTAAATATCTTTCATCTAATTGATTTTGTATCGCTGATGGTTGACACATGTTGAGTTTCTTCTAAAATGGATGAATAACTGATAGGAGGATTGATATGTAGTTATGAATGTAGGTATTAATCTCGTACATACATGGTATCCCCTCTGTATGCCACATATATCATATGCATAATGCATCATCGATACCTATATTATTACTTCTTTAACAATCTTTGTTGACCAACTCCTTCCATATAAAGCAATATAACCTCTCAAATTGGCGTAAAGTGAATTACTAGCAAAATGAAGAATATTAAATCAAGATCTATCCAACGATACTTTCATCTCATCATGTTGCAATTTCAAGAACGTGTGCATTTATTTTAATACGGTGTTGAAGCTGCCTTGTGATATCTCTATAAACTTTTTCAAAAATCCATGAGCACATTCAACCCTGTTGATAAAAATTAGTATATTAGTTTATCACCTAAAAGAAGTAAAACTAGGAAATACATTATAAATCATACCTATTAGTTGTAATCTAGTGGATATGAAATATGCCACCGAAGAAATTATAAAACGATTTTATGTTTATATGGTTGTAGCTAATTTATCTTTAGATACGAAATTAGGTTAGACATGTTTTTGTGATATTCCTCAAATGACAAGATTCATTCCTCGTATGTTTCTTCATCCATGACACTTATTATATTTTTCCATCAAGACATAAAACCACGAGCAAATAATAAACAACCAGATACTTTTTTTTACCTATCATCTACATTCTTATTTACATAAAACCTACATAATAAATATTTTGAAGTGGAAAAAGTATATTCCACAGTTGAAATGAGAGCAAAATTCTAGTAGGTAATAATGGAGGTTGGAAGAATAGATGGATCCATTAAGGTCTTTAACCTCTTAAGTACCCAAAAATAATTCTTTTCAGTTTCAGATGACATGTACGCACATACAACGTTAAAATTCAACTATGTTAATATTATTCTAACAATTTCAAGTAAGGACATCTCATATCTATTCTTGTAATAAGTAAAATCTATTTGTAAAACAAAATAAAATGCACGTAAAATATTAACAAAAGGATATACAAATAGAAGCTCGCTTATTATATTTGATTCCGACTCACTTCAATGCCATTGAATATAATGATATTCAATTAACATACTCATAATATGTTGTAAGAATGTCTAATCCTCCATTTCTTTGTGCCCAAGCTTTTACTAAACATTATAAATATATCGTCCCATACTTATATTTCCTTCAAACTATTTCTAAAAAAAGGGTATGATTTATTGCGGTTTCACGTTATCTTTGATAGTTCAATAACAAATTTAACTTCATTTTCTGTCAACTTACCAAGAACAACATATTCTTATTCATCATTTTCCAATTTGTGATTATGTGTCCTACCTCCATTATTGTTTTCAACTCCAACAATCAAAAATGAACAATCAATCTTATTAAAACTTGTATTACATTTATTTTCATTATTCATAGGTCTAGTATGCACGCATGTTCTACTTCTTTTACATCTTATAGAAACTCTAACTGCTCTTATACTATTTTCTTGTTTAAAACCTTTTATGATCAAAATCATCCTATGACTTATACCCATTTGTTTAACCCATGATATAAGTTCTTCATGATCAAAGAATATTTGATTCATCATAAAAAATATCTAATATTTTTTAGTAATAAAGCATGCATTCATATGTTCTATATCCTGTAAAAAGAGTTGTGCATAATAATATAAAAAAGAAAAGTATTAATTTCATTTAGCCAAATCTATCGACGCAATTTACAATAATAATAAAAAATTCATCCAAGTTGTTATTAATGCTTAGAAAGTCCATTATATTTCCTCCGAGTATCCATAACTTGTCGGAATTTTAAACCCATTATCATATTTTGTTAGGACTCTGAACCAATTATTGTAGTTTATCGATATTGTAAATCCATTATCATAGTTTATTGAGGTTCTGAACTTATCATATCTTATTATAATACCAAACTTATCGTAGCTTAAAGGGTTCTCAAATTTATTATTCATTATTAATGTTTTTCTTTGATGTCTATAGTTTTAAAAAAAATTAAGTTGAAAGTTATTATGTTGTTGGATGACTAGGGAGTAAAGTTATTTTTCAACAAATTTAAATTATAAGTTATTCATTAATGTAAGTACAACTAAGACTAAAAATAAAAGAAGCTTAAATAGACCTTCACGCTGCACAAATAATGGAATAGTATATTAGTTTCGGACCAAGCATCATATATTATTCATACTCACAATTATATAGTTTTGTTACCCATATTTAAACAAATGTCAATTATACATTTATTTGCTACCCGTATTCAGTATTTATTTACTATGGAACTCAAATATATCCTATGTGCTATCCATACTCTATAAAGTGTGACAGAAAAGGAGGCGGGATGAGGTGAAAGAGCAACGGCAACAATTAACAGTAGGAAGAGAGGACAACAACAACAATTAACGGTGGAAAGAGAGGACAACATCAATAATTACCTGTGAAAGTGTATGACAACGACAATAATTATCGATGGAAATGGAGGTAAAGCAAGGTCAGGGCATGACTATAGTTGCCGATGGTAGGTGAAGGGAACGACAATAGTTTCCAGTCGCCTGTGGTGGGGGAAGGGCAACAGCAATAGTTGTTGAAATAATTGTCGGTGATGGGTTAGACAATTTGAAAAAATATTTTTCATGGATTAAAAATTTATTTTCTGAATAACAAAATCCAATCTAATGTAAATATGCGAATTACTGTTTTCCAAACATATACTTTAGCTGAAAGCTATGAACAAAGAAGGGAAACTGTGATAGTAGAAACCATCTTCCTACATCTAAATCAGCTTTGAGGGCAGAGAAGAACACAGCGTTTACAGTTCATAACAAAGAGCTGGAGAGTTTTGTGTGTTTTGAGTACAAACTCCGTGCACTAATATGCAAATTGACCAGCAATCACAACCCAAAAAACAGACAATTCGTCAAGGATACGATCATGAACTTTAAGGAGGATAACGCCGCGAACAGTGCTCCCAT
This sequence comes from Tamarix chinensis, assembly GCA_030549775.1. NCBI lineage: Eukaryota > Viridiplantae > Streptophyta > Magnoliopsida > Caryophyllales > Tamaricaceae > Tamarix > Tamarix chinensis. The sequence goes on along the minus strand of CM060177.1, from coordinate 5,810,005 downwards.
GTTAAGCACAAGCCTGCACCCACAAGATGAAGAAGATAACATACAGGAACCAGATTACGCTTTCTATTTCTCAGATAAACTTTACAAGGTAAAGATGTGCAGCAAAGGCACATAAACTGTTCTGCAAAAACAATTAGAAGAAGAAAAAATAAACATGAATCTGAAAATAACTCAAGCAGAGACCTATATAGTTATCTCCAAAAATCATGGATACCAAACAGTTTCAGGAACCAGCGCTACAAAAGGCCAAACAACAACGGGAAACGTAGGCATACCACGATTCAATTCACCTCCGGACCAACTAAACTTAAAAACCCGTGCTTAATGACGACAGAATGGCAGTCAAATCTTCAAGGCTAGTCATACTTCTCCCTCCACGAGTAAACAAGGAAAAACACCCACGAAAGAGCCAGGGCAATATCACCAATAACTTGTCTTGGCAAATCACGGGCAAGATCTTCTAGTTTCCTCTCAAAGTAAATCCTCCAAACAGCCATGGATAGGTGAAGAAGCACGCAGCCCTTGGCGAAAAAGCTCTGAAACCTACTATCCTTGACGAATGCTACCATGAACAAAAGGAATCCGATCACAAACAAAAGCAAACCAGAAAAGGAGTCGGAGGTTCGAATCAAGAGTTCGTCATGAGGCGTTGATCCTTGAAGCCTAGTAGCCGTTTCTTTGCCATGACCAAAGGCATTGATCTCTTGTGTATAAAACATCATCATAGCTCCACAGCTTAGAGCTATCGCTGAATGGAGAAGACATATTACAGGAAACCCAGATGAACCCATTAATTTCAAAGTCCTAAAAATGTTCCGATGCCCTCAATGAAACAAGATAAACGGCCTTCAAAAGCCTAGAGCAGTATAATCTCTAGATTTCCTGCATCCCAGCTACCTAAACCCTGAAAATACGAAGCTCAATTTCAGCACATAAAGGTCACAAAAGTGCAGTCCAAACCATCGATTCCAACTCAGAAAGCAATAGCAATGAATCTCTTTAGACGCTAAACTTCGAGATTTTCTAATAATAATGACATAAACCCAACTCAATAAACAATTGATCAAAACCCCACCAACTAACACATACTCAACCAAAATTTAAAAATATATATATATATGTATATAAAAATAAGCTCAATCAAAAGAGGACCAACAGACGACTTAACAAGATAATCTCGAATTGAGAAAACTGAAATCGAAATGACCCCAAGATCAATTGAACAAACCTTGAAGCGCCCAAGTCGGAGCGAAATGGAAAATGGCTGACAACAGGATTCGAGATACGGAAACGTCAGATCCGCGATCTCAATTCGTGGTGAAGGAGAAAGGGTGAAAAACGGAAAGGAGGGTTTGGAAAATGGCTAACAGGTACAGGTAAGGTTTTATTAGAGTGTGTTTTCGGGGGGGGGGGGGACGAAGGAGATGGAATGTAGGAATTTGTTAGTTACTTTGCCGTCGTGGTTTGTATGTTTTCGTTCTCGGTGTGTTACTTTGCCGTCGTGGTTTGTATGTTTTCGTTCTCGGTGTGTTTCGCCTTCCTTCCTATTGGTAATTGGTGTGGTCAGTGGTCACACCCAAAAATATCAGACAAGTATAAAATGTAACATTCAATTCAATTTCTTTATCGCTACGATATAAAACAGTCACGCTCTTGATTTCGTCATGAAGAGTGGATTTATTTATGGGCAGGTAGAAAAGACGAATCAGGTGGACTTCAATTAAAACCAATTGCAAGAATGGAAGAAAATTAAACACAGAAGAGTTAATGCAATCCACGTAAATAAATGGGCACTACTAGGGAACGCCAAAGATGGTGATGATTCTTCTGGAAGAGTGATTAGAGGATTCTTATTACTATTATTATTATAAGAAGGGCGAGGGATTGGATTGTAAATGGACTTTAATTTAACGGTCTAAACATCCTCTTTTTTTTCTTTTTCTTTTTTATCTAATTTGCATTGCACAACCCATATTTGTCACGTTTGTTAGCCCAATTTCATAAGGCTTTGAATTACAGGCATTTCTGTAGGTATTGATAAATAAAACAAAAAAAAATGATACTCCCACAGTATTTAAAATATTATCGCTACATATTTTAAAATTTTAATTTAATTATTAATATATTTTAATATGAATTAATAAAAAATAATAAAATTCATATTATAAAAAAATTAATATAAATATAGTAATTATTTTTATATCTTAATATATTATACTTTGATAAAAAAATAGCTAAATTTTATCATCAAAATATACTATAATAATATTTTAAATACAAAGATAATATATAAAATAAAAAATTAGATTCTATTTCCAAAATATCCATGGAATAATTCAATTTGTGTTTTTATACCTATCACAAACCATTTTATTTCCACGATGGTAATTCATTATCAGAAAATTAAACCATCTTAGCATTAATTACTAATGTTATAAAATATATCTTTCTCTACAAATTTCACTATACAATCATGCACATATTGATCATACATTTTCTTTTTTGCAAGATCAAAATGTCCATTCAGCACTTGCAATCTCATCCAAGCTTACAAAAGGAATTAATCCTAAGATATTATCAATTTGAATAGTGAAAATTCTCAACTTTTTCCCAAATCCACATTATTATTATCATTATTATTGAGAAGGAAATCCACCATTATTTGTGTGTCATGTTACCTTGTCCTCTAATATAACATCAATGAAACAAGCCCTAGTTGAATTAGGTTTCAAAGGACATGTTAAATAATTTTGTGTGCACTTTTGCCGTTGCTCACTCGATGGCTTGCTAGTTTCTCACCAAGAAATATACAAACTTGACTATCACTACCATAATGCCCCAGGCTATATAGGTATTTGTATTAGCCACTAAGAAATGTTCACCTATTTTTAGATTGTTAGTTTATTTATTTTACTTAATTTCCTAAAACACCATTATCCCTTGGTTGTTAGAATCGTTTGCTAGCTAATGTTGGTTGCTAGCTAATGATGGTTGCTTTTACCACGTCTCTTTCAGTGTTTGTCTTGGCATGAATTATTGTTCTTCTATATATTATTAGTAGCCATGTGTTGAGGAGGTCACGAATGAATTGATTGAAAATGTTTTTTATTCCTCTCTCCAAACTCTTTCTTCCTCTAATTTTCTAAATTCTAAGTTGTCCACTCTTCCAAAGTGGTATTATCTTAGTGCCTAGAAAATTACCTGCACCAATTGGTGCTTTCATTAAGAGGTTGCCATGATTCAAGCTCACTTAGATTGGTGTGAAATTCAACAACTCTACCTATATGTTCAAGAAGGTTTCAACTAGATGCAAGAGCCAACAAAAAATTTGCATGAATCATCAGAGAAAATGTAAGAAATTTGTTGTTCCGTGATAGTAATCAATTGAGAAATCATGGAAGAGGAGGCCAACAACATACCACCACACTCACAACCTCTACCACCACAAGCTCCCCACTCTCCCATTTTCATGCACCATCAAACCAAACCAACTCCACTAATTAGAAACCCTCCAATGCCACGGCCACAACCTTTTAAAGTCAACACCATCAACCATAAGGCTCAACAACTATCACTTCTAACTTACCTGACACCAAAATAACCAAAAAGTGCTAGTGAGATTCAAAAATCCATTCCTACCTTAGCCTTTAATCTCATTCCAACCCACTTTGTTTATGCACTTAGTTGGAGACCTAAAGTCCCAAAAATATCTCTAGCTATAGCAATAATCCACAACGTAGATTCCTTTTACTCATAGGGGATGTGGATCCCAATTATCCTAAACTCAACGAACCTCCAGAAAAAATTTTCTATCTTGGTATAGTTGCATCTCTAGAGCTATGATTTATCTTCAATATTGGATGCTTTGAAAAACTAATATATGATGGATGGCCTACGAAATAAAGTGAATTACTATTGGATTCCTGGCAATTTATCCCATCACCCCAATTGACTAGATTATGTTGTAATTTCACCCCCTCTTAGCACAATTTAGCAAGGTGTACAAAATGGTGAGTTAATGGTGAGTTTTAACTTTTACTCTATCACCATTTGTTGTTGGTTTTGAATTATATACAAGTTGGATATCTTTTGTCAAATGATGGATTGTATATGGTGAAGAAGAGGAGCTACTCTCAAGGTAGGATTTGACTAATGTCTTTAGCAAGAAGTAGCTGACAACTAGGAATAGGTGTTGTTGATATTTTTGAAGAGGTATAAGGGCTAATTATTTGGGCAATTGGTGACAAATCATGTGGGTTTCTAGGTAGCTATGAGCCCAACACGAAGGAAATAGTCGATATCGATGGACATAAATGCCAATACTTATTTAATCCAAATTCTACATTATCCTTTAATAATGCTCGACAACATACTTTGTTACGATAAATCAAAAATAGAGATATGCTTGCAAGACCTCCGATCTAACTCAAATCCAACCATTCATTATCAGAATTTTGTTGTTCTGGTTTTTATCTCTCGGTGACTGGCACAAGGAAGAGTTGAATGAAAAATCAAGGTACTTATTACCTATTAAAATACCCCAGAATTAATTATTTTGGAAATAAGTCATTAAATAAGGATTATTGGGGAATTTATTTAATTTTTTGCTCTTTTTAGATAAAAAGGGGTTATGTAGGGCAAGTTAATAGGAATTTTAAAATATTTTACAAGGATACCTTTATAATTTATTTTTAGGGCCCTAACTTAGCCTAAGAAGGAGGATAAATATTTTATTTAGTTATTTAAATATTCTTACTCTAAGTACCCAAGGTAAATACTCTAAACATTTATATAAAATAAAATACTAAAATAAAATAACATAAATAAACCTTTCCTCCTTTTTCTTCCTTTTTCCTTTTTCTTCTTCTCCCCTCCCCCCTTCTCACCGTTGGGCCAACCGCGGCCCAACTTCCTTTCTTTTCCTCCTTCCCCGTGGCCCAGCGCCGTTCGACCCTCCCCCGCCACAGTAAAACACAGCGTTTCACCCCTCCTTTCGCTGAAACGCTGCGCGCCGATTAATGAAGCAGCTGTTGCCTGCTAGCTACTCGACGCCGCGCTTTGTCCAGAACTCACCCAAAACGCCGCGTTTTGATAAGGCTTTTTAACCGTTGCCAAACCGGCCGGTCTTCCCCTTCTTTTTCTTTCCTCCCCGGGTCGCCGGTCCGGCCTCCTCCCCTTTTCTTCCTCTCGCGCACGACCTGCAACACGCCGCCATCCCCCTCTGCGCCGACCGCCTGTCTGCGCCGCCTGCGTCGCTACCTTCCCCCTTCTGGCCCTTCCAGCTACCCTCCCTCGACCAGCCGACACCCCCCATCACTCCTAGGCCGCCCCGCACGTCTTCTTTTCTTTTCCTGACCAGCCCACAAGTCTGCCATGGCAGACCTGCATCAGCCTACCACCGCCGGCCGGCGTGCCCGAAATCGCCGCCTGACTTGCCTTCCCTTGTCCCCTCTCTCGATTCTCCCCCATTTCAAGCCTATAAATACCCCCAAGGATCCAGCTTCGGGGGTTTTCGAAACCAAAAGCCTAGAAATCACCTTGCGCCGCCCCTACTTTAGACAGCCACCCCGTCGCCGCCGCCCATCGCCACCGCCCGATCCACCCCCGAAACCCTTCCTTGCATCATCCTCCACCGACCCAAGCCTCCCTCACCCCTCGATTTGCTTTGCACGCGCCGCCCCAGGCGTGTAAAGTACCCTTCCCGACCAAGCCAGCCTCGAACTTCGCTGCCCTTCTCACCGCCGCCCACCGCCGTGCCGCCACTTCCAGCACCCCCTCTACCTCCCAAAACCACCAAGGGAGCTTCCCCAACCTCCATAGACCCTATGTTTCCCCTGCCAACCTCTCCTCTCCCTTTCTTTTCCCTCCACCACTTCTTCACCTTCCTTCTCCCCCATCGCCGCCGCCGTGCGCCGTGCACCGCCACCTGTGCCACCAGCACCCCTAGGTGGTCCTCTAAACTCCCCAACCCCTAAATCCTTATTATACAAATGCTAACTATTTTTAGAAGTATTATTAATATTGTTATTAATTTTGTTATTATTATCATTATTATTATTATTATTATTATTATTATTATTATTATTATTATTATTATTATTATTATTATTATTATTATTATTATTATCATTATCATTATCATTATTCAACCTAACCTTGATTTACTTATAATTTTTAGTACTAATATTATTAATGACCTATAACTTTAGTATTATTATTTTAACCTCCTTATTGTTATTATTAATAGTATTACTATTATCATTATTATCATGGTTATTATTATTTTTTTTATTTTAGTTCCTTGTCACTATTAATAATATTTCATATATCCCTAACCTCACTATCGCTACTACTATCACCGTTATTAGTAACATTAAACTACTACCATTAATAATAAATATTATTATAATTTCTTTTAAACTATTGTAGCTATTAAAACCTACTTTTATTAGTAGTAGCCGGATTAGTCACCTTAAGAATAATAACCATACCTTTACTTATAAAAGTAATATTTTATTTTTAGCCCTAAAAGTAAGTTAAAGATAAGAGTAAGGTAGAAGAATAGTGTTTGGTTAGAGGAAAATTAACCTCTAGTGTTCCCCTCTTATAGGCGAATCAAGTCGACATCCGGAGGAGGCGTAGGAGCGTTCTCCAAGACCGGTGTCGTGTTAGGTAAGGATGAAGCTATGGCCTTGTGCTATGTGTGATGTGTTGATGATGACGAGTATGCCATGTTAATGTGTATTTATGCATGTGTTGTGAATAACCTATTTCGTGTAGCGCAGCATGGATAATGAGGTACGTTGTGTGTGCCTTACCCTATATGTGTATGACATGTTCCATGTTTGATGTTGATGTTGATGATGTGACTTGTTATGGCCCTCTAGGACATGCATGCTAGGGTTTGGGGTAGCATGAAATGATAATAAAAGAACAACAGAAAAGTGGACGTTTGGGAAGTTTGCATGGGGGACTAGACCTTGCATGGGCATGATCCTTACGTGTGAAAAGTTGATTTGGGTTGTAAGTAAGAGCTTGGGAGAGTCTTGGAGTGATTGGGAACTCGGTATGAAACATGGTACGTGAGTTGGTGCATAAGCGACCTTATTAGGGTTTTGGGTGTAATTGGGAGTTTGAGAGTCTGCATGGAGTGTTTAAATTATGCATGGGAATGAACCATACGTGAGGAAAGTTGATTTAAGAAGTAAATAAGATAATTTCAAAGTTACGGGTCCATTGGAGACTTGGGTGCAAAATTTCACGTAGGTCGACGTAAGGGTGTCTACGGGACCCAGTTAGGGTTTTGGGAGAAAATGAGGAATTGAAAGGGTAAAAGGGTGAAAATGATTAAGGAAGGATGGAGTATGGGGTTGAGAGTGAGAGTCCACTTGTATGAAGGATGAGTGAGGGTTTCTAAATGAGAGAAGAGATTTGGGGGTGAAGGAGGGGAGGATACTTGAGGAGGAAGTAAAGTGCTAGGGTTTGGTGTGGCCAACTAGGGTTTGGTGGTTACATGCGGAGTTGGGGGATAAAGGGATATATTTTGGGAATTTCTTAGTAGAGACGGGATGCGAGACAAGGAACAAAGTAAAGTTAGGATGAGTAAGAAAGAGTTGGGCCATATAGGCCCAAATTAGGGTTTTCCAAGGGGGAGCCCTAGAGGGGTGAAGACATGCGGGACCGATATCGTTGAGTTAGGGTTAGCCCATATTTATGGGAGAGTGTGCCCTTACTACGGTTCCTTATGTATAAGAGTAAGAGGGGATGGAAACTGGGCGTGAGAAGGGGAGAACAGTCTTAAGATATGGGACGAGCCTCCTCGAAGGGAAGAAGTAGAGAGCGGTAGACATGCATGTCAAGGGTGGAACCTTATTTAATAATGCACGAATAAGACATTAACTACTTAAAGAGTAAGATTGTTGAGCCGGACCCAGACCGGTCCACCGGCAAATAATAGTGGCAGGGTATGTTACCCTCGTGACCGGTCCACCGGCTAAAATAGTGGCAGGGCATGGCCCTCGTGACCGTTCCACCGGCTATAATAGTGGGGGATTCCGTGCTCAACAAACTAATCAGAATAATGATAAGACATGGGAAAGATACAAATATTTATAGTGGAACACCTTGTGAGTCGGGGCCAGACCGGTCCACCGGCAAATAATAGTGGCAGGGTATGTTACCCTCGTGACCAGTCCACCGGCTATAATAGTGGCAGGGCATGGCCCTCGTGAGCATTCCACCGGCTATAATAGTGGGGTTCCCGCACTCACATGGACTGGTAAAGACGATGATGTGAATCGATTATAATCAGAGACCTGATGAAAAATGTTATCTGGTTCGTTACCTGTATTGTTTATATGTGTTATTGCATGCTATCTACGTATCTATGCTATGTCTGCTATGTTAGGTATCTTTGTGTGTGGGTCTTAGCGCGTCTGTTACCTTACTCAGTACGTAGCGTACTGATCACCCGTTTCATGGGTGCTGCTCATTCCCACGAGCAGAAGACCCCTCTGATCTTGTGCAGATAGGAGACCATGTCTTTGATGCCTATGATACCTACGAGGCATCGGGTGGGGCAGAGCGTTGAGCCTAACCTGACTTGGGGACCGAGAGCGAGTTGGCCGGACTCCATTGCAATCTTCAGATTTCGTATTTTCCTTATTTAACTATATTTCGGACTACGCTTTATGTTTTGAGAATCGCACTTTTAAGTTGTAATCTTAAACCGTACTCTAAGTTGTATTCCTAAACGATATTCTAACTGTTGTTGACTCGTATTTTCGTGAATGACCTATGCTAACTACGTACCTATGTTTTGATGATGGTTTAGCTTAGCATTAGCACTTAGTATCGGAACGGTAGGAGTGAACCGGTCTGGTACTAAGTGTGGCGGTAATACCCCCAAGTTTACGGTTTTAATTCTTTCGCTTCCGCTAAAACTTTTGATTTAAACGAAATTTTTCAGTAGTAAATTTGGGGGTGTTACACCTATTCATCTTAATATTTCTACCTTATACAATATTCCAATCATTGAAAAAGGTATGTATAATATTCTAATTGAGTTTGTCTAAAGAGTTGATATGTTTGCTCATATTTAAGAGTTATGCATAAGAGGTGTTTGATGAAGTGCCTATAGAGAATATAGGTTGTGGAATGTCTTGATTACTGGGTATTCTCACAAGGATGGAAGTTTGTATTCTGGAGCTATAATGATGCGTATTTGACCTAGTTTTATCTAAGATTTGACGTTGAGGTCGATCATGTTTTAGTTGAATATGTGATAATGATAAAAGGCCTCTTAAGTTTGGGTATGTCATTTTAGACTTATATACTCACAAAATGATGAGACTATATAATACTTATATGTGTCTACGTGATTTCTAGGAATTTAATACTCTTAATGTTGGATTTGTTATGATGCTTGATATATCTTGGGGGCTTATCATAGTCTATCAAATCCTCTACAGTTTCATTATTTGAGCCTCAAACGATGCTTGAAGAAGGTTTTCTACAATTTCATTGATTTTGGGAAAGGTGTTGAGCTTCCTTTAGCAATTATGGTCATGTTGAACTTAAAGTTTGGGTATAAAATGTTGGTGATGGTCATGTTTAATCATATACCAAATCTCTTGTTATATATTGAAGCCATCTCTCTTTAAATGAATATACAATGGTGGAATGCAGTTACTACACATGATTCCAATGTTCCCATTGGTGTGGTATGTAGTGACGTCATGCTTGCAATAATATATTGGTTCTCATTGCACTCTACAACTAGTGATAGCGTAGCCAAAAATATGGCCAAAATTCTTGAGATTGTTATGATGCTTACCTGTCCTTGACTAGACTTAATAGTGGAAACTATGAAAGTTGTGTGGCAAGCATTTGCTACATCCAGTAGTGTACAATGCTCTTACATTTTTGGGTTTCTCGCTGATATACTAAAATTTACACTCCATGTTTAGGATCTAGGAAAATAGTTCTTTCTTAATATTATTCAACTAGTTTCAACCATCTTAACATTGAGGACATGGTTGTTTTTCAAGGGTGTGATATTGATACGAATTTGATTACCACCGTCGTAATGCCCAAGGATATATGGGTGTTTATCTTAGCCACTGAGGAACATTATCCTATTTTCATATTTTTTTATTTTGTTAATTTTACTTAATTCCCTAAAACACCCTTCTCCCTTGGTTGTTAGAATGGGTTGCTAGCTAGTGTTGGTTGTGTTTGCCACGTCCCTTTTGTAGTTTGTCTTAGCATGAGTTATTGTTCTTCTATATGTTGTTAGTAATCATGTACTATGGAGGTCATGAATTAATTAATTGAAAAATCTTCTTATTCCTCTCTCCAAACTCTTTATTCCTCTAATTTTCTAAATTATGGAGTTGTCCACTCCCTCATAGCGGTATTATCTCAGTGCCTAGAAAATCACTTACACCAAAGAATATCTTAAAGATTAATCCTTTGGTCCATTCTCACTACAGCTGACATGTCAATTATTTTCTAACAACAGAGGAAAGGTAGGCAATGATTTAAATTCTAAAGTATATAGGTTCAATGTTGTTGATTTATTTGATCAATTAATTCAACTTATAAGCATAGAGGGATTAAAGAAAGAGAGGGATTAGAAAAGTATGGAGACCACGTAGGAGATAGAAAATTTAAGTTGAGGGAGATAAAGAGGTTAGGTAAAGTTGCAATCACATCGAGATTATCAGTGATAGGCATGAATTATGTCAATCATATGAACTTTAACATGAAGATTTAATGTGATTATATCATAATTTTTTTTTTCATAATTTATTCCAATTGTTTTTGTTTACTTCTCTTGATTATATTTTGTAGGTAGTTCAAGAATATGGGATCAAAAGGAGCTAAAACGCAATAGCTAGAACAAAACAGAAGCAAACGCAAGTGCTCAAAGTATGAAAAGGAATAAATAATTAATAATACAAATATGATTTGACATGAATTTGGAAAAATATTTAACATGAAAGTTTTATATATATTATCTTTCCAACGCATCAAAAATCAGCACAATCCAAAGTCAAACAAAGAAGTTATGGCTAGAATACTAAACATGCGCAAAGCTGAAGAATTGAAACGACCGTGTTGATGGGTACTTACGTCTATATAAACATATTTTTCATTCATTTTGGAGAGAAATGGATGGAATAAAAAGAAGAAGTCTTTGAGTGCACTAAAAAGAGATCTAGGGTTTCTTGTTTGGCATCACCCAATCCAATCCTACCTCCAATTCATCCACAATCTTCCATCTCTTGATCTCAATTTCTTGTTCTCAGTCGGACGGATAGAATGGTGAATTTCTCATCTTGAATAAAGAGGTTATTGTATTTTTTTTCTTTGGATTATATTATTTTTCTTCAATTGATGCAATTCTATATATATCAGATGTTGAGCTTAATGAAATCCATGATTGGCTAATTGATCTATGCCGAGGTGAAGGGAAATCCCCTGATCCGGATGTGTTGAGAATCTAAACCCTGCCCAATCTAAGTCTCTATCATATATGTTGTGCTAATGATTTAATTGGAATAATAGAGAAAATTAATCACTTTTCTATTATTATTTAGAGAAATCCGCCGAGATTCGAGAGATGAGTCGGAGTGGGCTCCATTAGCATGACTAGAAATCAAACCACAAAGTCGAGAGATGTTGGTTATCTTCTATAACTAAAAAAAGGGGGAATATGATACATAATAATGCATTGCCTATTTTTGCATTCATACTAGAGATAGATGAGTCTTAATAGACAATAAGGTGTAGTGGTTCAAGAGAGCATTGCAATATATACTTTAGTTGGCATTTATGACAAAGTGTTTTGATTTGGGATTTGGGGTAAATATTCTATCACATTGGGGTTGAGGGGATTGACCGGAACCTTAGCATTTTCTCTAACTGAATTTCACTTGTTCTTATATTATAGTTAGATTTAGTATGCACATTTTATTTTTATTTAGAGTTAGAAATCATCTTCCCCTATCATTAGTCTAGACATAGGAGATATTTTCACTATCTCATTGCTCACTTCCTAGTCTCTGTGGGATCGACCTTGCATGCTACTTCAACACCGTGCACTTGCAGTTAGAAGTCATCAAGTTTTTGGCACCGTTACCGGGGACTAGGCAACAAGTGACTTCGGGATCCGAGAAATTTTCTTTGCTTTAGACATTTGTGTTTTTATTTTATTTCTGATCCTTCTAAAGTTTGTTTGAGTGGTTTTCTGACTTTGCATAGGATATCTAGTGTATGACCCGCTCTTGTGGGGGTGAGTTAGAGCCATTTGATCCAGATATTGAGAAGACTTTCTATAGGTTGCATAGATTGGATAGACATGCTGAAGGCATGGAAAACACTGGGAACTAACAAGCTCTTAATCCACAAGATATGCGTCTTCCACAAGTGTTGAATCCAAATTTACAACACAATCCGGCTCTTCCACATGCACAACTTCAAGTACAAGTACAAGCTCTAGTGGGTAGATCTATTAAAGACTATGCCACCCCAAATCTAGATGGTACAAGTTCCAGCATCAGACGACCAGCCGTGCAGGCACACAACTTTGAAATTAAACCGGCCATTATTCAGATGATTCAAACAATAGTTCAATTTGGAGGATTGCCAAATGATGACCCAAATGCTCATATTGCTAATTTCCTTGAGATTTGTGATACTTTTAGGTAGAATGGGGTTTCTGATGATTTCATAAGGCTTAGGCTTTTCCCCTTCTCTCTTAGGGATAAAGCCAAGAGTTGGTTACATTCTTTGCCGATGAGATCAATTACTACGTGGGATGATATGGCTCGACAATTTCTTGCTAAATTTTTTCCACCATAAAAAACTAATAAGATGAGAAATGATATTACTACTTTTGTGCAGTATGATCAAGAATCATTATATGAAGTGTGGGAACGATTCCAAGAATTATTGAGAAAATGTCCTCACCATGGTCTACCTATTTGATTACAAGTTTAGAATTTTTATAACGGTTTATTTTCTACTAATTGTTCCATACTTGATGCAGTTGTAGGTGGAACAATCATGAATCAGACCCCAAAAGATGCCTATAATTTTATTGAGGAGTTGGCGGCTCAGTGGCATGCTAAGAGATTACCTAGAAGGAGTGCGGGCATCCATTCTGTCAATGCCATCACTACAATTTCGGCTCAGTTAGATGCTTTGACTAAACAACTGGCTAATTTGAGTGCTTCTACTATGCAAGTCCCGATTATGAGATGTGACTTATGTGGTGGACCTCACATTAGCACTGAGTACCAAGCGGGTAACCCTTTTGTACAATCGTCTGAGCAGGCTAATTTTGTGTCAAATTTTGGCAGGACCAACAACAATCCATACTCAAGCACTTACAATCCTGGTTGGAGGAATCACCCAAAATTTTCTTCGAGAAATCAAAACCCAATTCAGGCTCCAAGTCAAGTAAGACCCCTCCAGGATATCAAACCGCTACCCCTAAACCAAAACCAAGTTTGGAAGAATTGCTTACTAAGTTCATAAACCAGAGTGAGTCTAGATTCCAAATTCAAGAAACTCGAATGAAAAATCAGGAGGCTTCTTTGAAGAACTTGGAGGTTCAAGTAGGATAATTGCAAATATGATCTCCAAAAGAGACCAGGGAACCTTAGCTAGCAATACAAAAAGGAATCCACGAGAGGATGCAAAGGCAATCACTTTAAGGAGTGGTAAAGAGTTATCTAATATACCATCTCCGAGCTTAAAAGAAAAGGGTAAGAAAAAGGCAGTTGATGGGCAACCCATAGAAATTTCTAATTCTCAAAAGGAGGTAAGAGATGACCCCACACCTAGTGAGGGTTCACATCATAAGGTAAAACCTTATCAATCTCGCATCCAATTTCCCCAAAGGTTAAAACAAAAAAAGTTGGATACACAATTTTCTAAATTTCTTAAAATTTTTAAGAAATTACATATAAATATTCCATTTCTTGATGCTTTAACCCAAATGCCTAATTATGCTAAATGTTTAAAGGAAATTTTAGCTAACAAAAGGAATCTATAGGATTGTGAGATGGTTAAACTTAATGAGGAGTGTTCTAGTATGCTCCAAAACAAACTACCACCTAAGCTAAAAGATCCAGGAAGTTTTACTATTCCTTGCAATATTGGTAGTTTACATTTTGATAAGGTACTTTGTGATCTTAGTGCAAGCATTAACCTCATGGCCTTTTCTATTTTTAGGAAGCTTGGATTAGGTGAACCAAAGGGAATGACCATATCTCTCCAACTGGTGGATTGATCAATCAATTATCCACATGGTATTATTGAAGATGTGCTGGTAAAAGTTGAAAAGTTCATCTTTCTTGTGGACTTTGTCGTTCTGGAGATGGAAGAGGACCATGGGGTACCTCTAATTCTAGGGAGACCATTTTTGGCAACAGGTAGAAATCTTATTGATGTTCATTAGGGTAAACTAATTTTGAGGATTAATGATGAACAAATTATTTTTAATGTATTTGATGGCATGAAACACCCTCACGAAGAAGATACTTGCTTACACATTGATTCTATTGATGAGTGTATTAGTGATTATTTTTAGGCGAATAGATTAGATGATCCATTAGAAGCATGTATCACAAATGGACTTGGTGAGCATGAGGAAGATGAGAGCCTTACAAAAGAAATCCTTTATTTGGAGGTGTCTCCTTCGTATCCTAAATTTTTAAGGCCGCTACTTAGAGGCTTGGAGTGTGATGAGATAAAAAAAATTAAAACCCTCCATCGAAGAGCCTCCTCGGCTTGAGCTTCTCCCCTCTCATTTGAAATATGTGTTTTTAGATGGTTCTACTTCTCTTTCAGTAATTATTTCGTCTTCTTTGAATAGGTTGATGGAAGAGAAGCTAGTGAGGGTATTGAAGGAGCACAAAAGAGTTTTTGGGTGGATCATTGCAGACTTAAAAGGAATCAGTCCATCTATATGTATGCATAAAATTTTGATGGAGGAGGGTTTTAAGCCAGTGGTGTAACCTCAACGACGAACTAATCCCACGATGCAAGAAGTGGTGAAAAAAGAAGTGATAAAATTACTCAATGCGGGTGTAATTTATCCCATATATGACAGTGCGTGGGTTAGTCCAGTGCAGGTGGTACCTAAAAAAGGGGGGTATTGCTGTTGTGGCTAATGATAAGAATGAATTGATCCCTACACGTACTGTAATAGGCTGGTATGTTTGTATGGATTATAAGCAAGTAAATGATGCCACTAGAAAAGACCATTATCCTCTTCCCTTCATTGATCAGATGATAGAGAGATTGGCAGGCCACGAATTCTACTATTTCCTGGATGGGTATTCGGGTTACATACAAATCCCTATTACACCTGATGATCAAGAAAAAACAACATTCACATGTCCTTATTGTATGTTTGCATACAAGAGAATGCCATTCGGATTGTGCAATGCTCCGGCTACTTTTCAGAGATGTATGATGGCCATTTTTCATGATATGGTAGAGGATTTCATGGAAATTTTTATGGATGATTTTTCTGTGTTTGGATATTCTTTTGATGCATGCCTAAATAATTTGGATAAAGCATTGAAAAGATGTGAAGACATAAATTTAATCCTTAATTGGGAAAAATGTCACTTTATGGTCTAAGAGGAGATTGTTCTGGGTCACAAAATCTCTAACAAGGGGATTGAAGCTGATATGGCAAAACTGAAGTAATTGAAAAACTTCCCTCTCCCTCTACTGTTAAAGGTGTCAGGAGTTTTTTGGGGCATGCTGGCTTTTATCGAAGGTTCATTAAAGACTTCTCAAAATAGCTAAGCCCCTATGTGAGTTGCTTGTTAAGGATGCTACTTTCATTTTTTCTGATGGCTGTTTGCAAGCGTTCAATACGTTGAAAGAAAAGTTGATTAGTGCACATATTATCGCATTTCCTGATTGGAATTTGCCCTTTGAACTAATGTGTGATGCAAGTGATTTTTCTATTAACGTTGTGCTAGGTCAAAGGAAAGATAAACTTTTTCAAACCATTTACTATGCCAGTAGATTTCTGAATTCTGCACAAAAAAATTATGTTACTACTGAAAAAGAATTGTTGGCCATAGTATTTGTATTTGATAAGTTTTTTTTCTTATTTATTTTTGAATAAAGTCATTGTTTACACTGACCACTTTGCATTAAAGTATTTATTTGCTAAGAAGGATGCTAAGGCTAGGATAAT
Organism: Tamarix chinensis; assembly: GCA_030549775.1. Lineage (NCBI taxonomy): Eukaryota > Viridiplantae > Streptophyta > Magnoliopsida > Caryophyllales > Tamaricaceae > Tamarix > Tamarix chinensis. The sequence goes on along the minus strand of CM060177.1, from coordinate 5,793,774 downwards.
AGGATGGATATTGTTGATCCAAGAGTTCGACTTGGTGATTAAAGATAAAAAGGGAAGTGAGAACAGTGTTGCAGATCATCTCTCATGACTTCCTCAATCTTTCATAGAAGAGCCAACCGTTTCCATCATTGAAAATTTTCCCAATGAGCGCCTTTACAAAGTTCAAATCATACCTACTCCATGGTATACTGATGTAGCCAATTTCTTGGTAGGTAACATCTTACCTACTCATCTTTCATATCACCAAAGAAGGAAGTTTTTTTTATGAGGTGAAGTATTATTTTTGGGATGATCTGTACCTTTTAGAATTGTGTTGATAAAGTAATTTGGAGGTGTGTGAATGATGAAGAGAATTATTCCATCCTAGAACATTGCCATAGTAGGGAGGTTGGAGGTCACTTTGGACCAACTAGGACTGCGACTAAGATTTTACAATGTGGCTATTATTGGCCTAATATTTTTAAAGATGCTCACACTTTTGCTTCTGCTTGTGATAGGTGTCAAAGGACTAAGAATATATCCCAAAAACATGAATTGCCCTTAACTAATATCATGGTTTGTGAGTTGTTTAACGTTTGGGGTATAGAATTCATGGGGTCGTTCTCTTGTTCTTTTGGTAATGAGTATATCCTTGTGGTTGTGGAATAAGTGTCCAAGTGGGTAGAAGTTGTGGCACTTACCAAGAATGGTGCCAAGGTGGTTGTTAAATTCTTGAAATGAAATATTTTCACACGATTTGGCACACCTAGAACTATCATTAGCGATGGAGGGAAGCATTTCTATAATCAAAAATTTCAATCCCTCCTAACTAAGTATGGAGTCAAGTATAAAGTGGCAACTCCCTACCATCCTCAAACAAGTGGTCAAGTCGAAGTAACCAATAGGGAGATTAAACAGATTTTGGGGGAAACTATAAGTACAACACGAAAAGATTGGTCTATCAAATTAGATGACGCGCTTTGAGCTTATAGAACAACATACAAAACACCAATTGGCATGCCCCCTACCGTTTGGTATATGGGAAGGCATGCCATATCTCGGTCGAACTTGAACATAAAGCATATTGGGCATTAAAATTCATAAATTTTAATTTGAGTGATGCAAGTGAACATGGGAAACTTCAATTGAACGAAATGAACGAGTTTCGCTTTGATGCGTATGAGAATACAAAGCTTTACAAAAAACATATCAAGAAGTTACACGATAAGCATATTTCAAAGTGTGATTTTTTCAAGGGACAACATGTGCTTCTCTTTAATTATAGGTTGAGGCTTTTCCCTATAAAGTTAAAATCCCGATGGTCTGGCCCATTCTCAATTGTAAACTTATATCCCTCTAGTGCGGTGGAAATTTTGCATCCTAAAAAAGGACCATTCATGGTTAATGGTCAACGATTATAACCATATAATAGTGGTGGTGTTGGACAACTCAAGACCGTTATTCTCTTGACAAACAAAAATTAGACATGAAGGAGTCTAGCTAATGACTTTAAACAAGCGCTTTTTGGGAGGCAACCCAAGTTTATGATTTCATTTACTTAGTATTTTTTTTCTTCGCTTTTGTTTTTTGTAGCTCATACTAACTCATAGATAGGAAGGAGAAAAATGAAGAAGTGATAAAAATCTAAGTGTTGAAGTGTTGGGAGATTTTAGGGATTTTGATTTCCTAACCACACTCGTAGACTACTCATGGCTCCGGAACTGGCGAGGGACATTCTACTAGTGTTGCACCACCACCCACTGAGTAAACATGGTTTGTGAGTTCCTCTCTTCCCTTTTACCTTGACAACACATTGGGGACAATGTGAATTATAAGCCTCTGAGTAAACATGGTTTGTGAGTTCCTCTATTCCCTTTCACCTTGACAACACATTGGGGACAATGTGAATTATAAGCATAGGGGAGATATTATAGGGCTACATTTTCCTTTGCTTATGTTTCTTGCATTATATTTATACTTATGAATTTTTTATGTTTAAAAAAAAATTGAATTGAAAAAAAATGAAAGTTTTGAAATAAAAAAAAATATATAAAAGTGGGAAATGATCTTTTAATGATGATAATAGAAAGTTGTTTAACATGAGGTTGCAGTACGTTGAGTTAACTTGTTAGGAGCCCTTAACATTTTCTTGAAAATAATTTTTATTTTTTTGAGCTTAAAAGTTTTGGTTGTATTCTTAAGGGATGAGTGTAATTATGTTGGTGAAATTGAGGGTCATATATACATTACGACTTTTTTTTGTGGTTCATTGCAGTGTAACTAATGTGGTGACTTGTTATATGATTTAAAGGATTAGAACTTGCATTTTTGTTTGGACCTTGTGAGATTTTGAGTCTAAATGAATAATTCATCAAAAAGCAGTCTTAATATTTTTCTTGTGTATGATGTCCCACCATGGCTTGTGAAACTAAAACTTGCAATGATTTTCTTCAAAATTACATATGACTTATGATATGCATTAAGATGTTAGAGGCATGCTTTCTTTTCTTATAAAAGCTACATTAGCCAAATAGCCTAACCTTGACATTTTATCCTTTACTAACCCTTTTGAGCTTTTAGCTTATTTTGTTGATATAACCATACTTGTAACCTTTATCCGTGTATCCCTACCTTAGTCTAGAGCTAGTGGGGAGATGAGTATATTGAAAAAAAAGGTATGAGTATGGTGTATCTTAAGCATGGGGGGGGGAGGTATGAAAAGGTGAATGATCATGGTGTAGAAAAAAAGAGAAATTTGGGTTTGTTTTTTTTTTTCCATATTGAAGACGTTGAGACTATTAAAAAAAAAGTGGAAGAAAAAAAGGAGAAAAATATATATTGACTAATGCAAAATTATCTACTACTAACCGAATATGAATCTTTCACCCGGAGAAACCATATCTTGTAACCCGATTTTAATTCCGCTAAAATTGTCATCAATCTTATCTATTTTGACTAATGCAAAACTATATACAAATAATATTAAATCTTTTCCCTTTTTCCTTTCTTTCTCCTTTTTCTTTTTTCCCTTTTTTCTTCTCTAGCCTCCTTTAGCCAAAATTTTTTACTTACACAACTTGCAACTTTCCTTACTTCTTACGTGTGTGCTACCTCATCCCACTTGCACCATCTCCCATCTCATCTAATACAACCACCATCATCCATCATCCTTCACCAAATCTTATCCCTCTGCTACCCTAACTCTATCTATACACACCCCCAATCCCTTGCCACCATCTCTCATTCTCACCAACATACACACACAACCATCACCATCCCTTGCTGCACCCTCTACAATTTCACCTCAACACACAGAACCATCACCTCCCTGCCACCCCTCGTGACCTTTGCACCATTACCCTGCACAATCGTCACATTCCTCTCCTTTTTTTCTTTCACCCGTTTTCACACCCATGTCTATATACACACACACACACACACACTTCACTCTCCTTCCTCTTTTGTTTGTGTCATTTCTTGCCCATACTTGATCCAAAATAAACTACCCTGAGCTCCCTCTTCTTCTTCATTCTTCTTTTTCTTCCTCTTCTCTACTCTATTCCTGCACGCACACCACCTTCCTCACCACCATCACCATTGTGCACCACCACGCACTGCCAATGCTCATGGACCGACCACCCAGGGTCACCCCTACCCTTCCCCATCACCGTCGCTGGCCATCATCGCCGACCACCACCCTTTTTTTCCTCTTCTTCCTCGCATCCATCACGATTTTATAAAATGCACGCCCTCAAGCATGGTCGTGCAACGCTAAAATTTATTATTGCATGATCATGCAATCTAGCACAACCTATCTGTGCACCCTCGCACAGCCTATTGCATGCCCATGTGCATCTGTTCCACTTAAATCTATTCTACTCGATGATCGAATACGACCGTGCCACTTTGCACCACCTTTCCATGCACGATTCTAACTCTCAACCTAGGGTGTGCATTACTTGTAGCATGCCTGTGCAACCGTCCATTTATTTTTACCCAAACCTTATCCAAACAATACCAAATTTTCACCATAGCTCCACCATATATTCCCCCACCCATCCACACATCTCAAGTTTCCATTTGACTATGATTATTTCTATTTTTACCCCTCTTTACCTTAATTTCTCCCTCGGTTATTGTCTTCAAACCTAACCGTGTATTATGTTATTTGTTTATAGTGATATTCTGGTGATCTCGGAGGAGGACGTCTAGGATTTACGTGCTTAGAGCCTAATATCCTAGTTGGTAAGGATACTAATTGATGTTTTAGGGTTTTGTGTTATTTTCTTATATGGTTATGTGAATTTCTATGATATTGTTGCCATATGATTTAATGTATGTTGTTAATGATATGTTGTGATTATATGGATTATGTGTTTGAATGGAAGTAAGAATAGATAAGAGGTATGGATATGATTTCGTTACGGTAATGACGTATTTGTGAGGAATATATGTTATGGCATGAAAGATATGCCAAATAAGCTATGATAAGTGGACATAAGCATATTTATGAGGATTAATGATAAATGGTGGATTTGGAAAAATTAATGGTTGTGGTAGGTACAAGATTTTATAAAATAAAGGTTATTGGTTATCCTTAAGGATATTTTGGTCATTATGGAATAAAAAAAATTGGTATTGTAATGTATTAGGTGGATTCAAATGTGAAAATGATATCTTGAGAGATTTTTTAGAAAGAATATTATTTGTCTTAGGCACCTCAAAAAGAGATAATGATTTAATTAGGATATAGTAACCAAAAATGATATTCTTACTAATCCATGTGTAAAACCCTAGAGGTTATCCGAAATCTGGATATTTTGCTAATGTTGGCATTATGAGGATGTATATTGAATTTGGTAATCATCCGAATCTTATGGGAAGAATTATAACAATCTATGAAATTAGGGTTTCAGTAATTCTATGAGTAGTACCTTAGGATATGATTATTATTGTGTGTGTACAACGTGGGAAGTTAGACTGTGAATTTTGGATATGATAATAATGATGATATTCGAGAATACTATATTATGATTGGTGGTTGAATAATCCATATGAGAGAATGATGATAGAAGTGTGGAATTAGGGTTTGAGGAAACTAAGGATCTTGACCTATTTGATGTGCTTATATACCTTAATGTGTTTGATGCTTATGAATCAATCATGAATAATAAACTAATTATTTAAAGTGAAAGAGCACGTGAGTAAGGTCAAGGTGATGTTTTTATATTTTCTTCCACCAGAGATAATGGTGGCTTTGAAGTGTTTTGCCACAAGAAGATGATGTTTTTAATTATCCATTCTACCAGAGATAATAGTGGCTCATGAGTGTTTTGTCCCGAAAAGGTGTTTTAGTTTGTTCCACCATATTAAGAGTAGTGGGGGATCTTCTCATCATGATTGAAAATATAATTATATAACCTATAGATAAGACACTAATGACTCAAAGTGGAAGAGTACGTGAGTCATAACTAAGGTGATGTTTTTATATCCATTCCATCGGAGATAATAGTAGCTCGGGAGCATTTTACCTCGAAAAGGTTATGTTTTTAGATCTGTTCCACCGGATGATAATAGTCGCCCACATGTGTTATCCCTGAGAAGGTGCTTTAGACCATTCCACCAATTTAAGAATAGTATGGTTCATGTACTCAACGTATATAAAAGACTGAAAAATGGTTATATCTAATAAAGAGGCCTGAATCATTATCTATCTTATGAGATATTTCATCTATTTGAATGTGTACTTATCACCTATTATGAATGCATGTGTTATTTGTAACCCTGATTCATTAGTATTGTTCCTTTACTCAGTACGTAGTGTACCGATCATCCTTTTTATGGATGATGCTCATTCCCATGAGTAAGAGACCTTGATTCTTATGCATAGGTCTCAAAAGATCCTCTAGATAAATATGTTGCTTATGATGCACTATGTGGGGATGAGTGGCTTATTATCTGTACTAGGTGGTTGGGTGAAGAGTAATATTATCCAGTTGATGTATTTACCCGAATACCTTTTTGGACTCTTTGATCCATGGTTTCCCTTTTTTTGTATTTTGCTATTATAATTCGGAGTTAACCTCCAAAATCATATTTTATTACAAATGTTTCTTCAATTTCTTATTTTACTATAATGATTTTAACCTTGTGATTGATGTAAAGATAATTGGGCAAACCAGATTTATGTCAATTACGGTGATAACCTCCAATATTTTACTTATATGCTTCTGCTGTAAAACGAAATTTTTTTGTAGTAAAAATCAGGGTGTTACAGGAATAAAGGAGAAGCTTATTGAAGAAGGGAGAATGTTGGTTAATGGTGGTCGACAAAGAGAAAAGAGAAAAAAATGAAATGGTGAAAGGGGCGGGGTAGAAGGATAAAATTGGAAAATAAATTTTTTTATACACCAAATTCATTTTTTTATCAAATAGCATGCATGATTAAAAATAATAGGTTTGGTGGGACACTTCTAAATAAGGTAAAAGTATTTATTTAGTTTAAGTTTAAATTTTATTTATCTTTATTTTTATATATTAAAAAAAATAAAATAGTTATATCAAGTCATTGCTAAACTTTTTCTTTATAAATAGATATACATATTGGTATGATTTTAGGATAAAAATTTATGTTGAAACATAAACATAAAAAATAGTAAAAATATCAAAGCTAATATCAATAAATAATAATGATGAAACATCAATAATAATAATTAAAGCTAAAACATAAACACAATTATGTTGAAACATAAAAACAATTATGGTAAAATATAAAGGCAATAACAGTGAAGTATGGCAAGTTAGTTTTCTCAAAAGAATTACAACTATCACTGGTAAAATATTTTTATATATTAAAAAAATAAAATAGTTATATCAAATCATTGCTAAAATTTTTCTTTATAAATAGATATACATATTAGTATGCTTTCAATATAAAAGTTTATGGCGAAACATAAACATAAAAAGTAGTAAAATATCAAACCTAATATCAATAAATAATAATGATGAAACATCAACAACAACAACAATAATTATTAAAGCTAAAAAAATAAACACAATTATGTTGAAACATAAAAATAATTATGGTAAAATATAAAGGCAACAACTGTGAAGTATGACAAGTTAGTTTTCTCAAAATAATTACAACTATCACTGGTAAAATATGGCAACAAATATGATAAAACATTAATATAAAAATAATGAAATATGAAGAAAACTATGGTGAAATATAAAATTTTAATTTTCTGAAGAAACTTCACAACTAATATTGGTAAAATATAATAATAGCTATGATGAAACATGTAGATATTTATGGTGAAATATAAATATAATAGTAGTCAAATATAAAACAACAAGAACATATGCATAAGTATAACAATGGTGAAAAATACAGTGAATATGAGCTCAATAATGAGGAAACGTACGAAAAAAATAGTAAAACATAAGATATGACGAAATATATTATTTTTATTTTTCGGGATAAGATATAAATATAATAGTGGTGAAATATAAGTACAAAAATTGTGAAATATAGCTATACGTACAGTGAATCACAAAATATGACAAAAGACATAATAATATTTTATGCCTTCATTTTTTCCCTTTTCAAAATAAATAAATACATATCTCTATTTATAAAGAAAAAAAATTAAAATTATGATGATATATATGTTTTAAACAACCCAAACTAAAGATAACCTAGTTTATAAACTTTAAGGTTCTATTTGGTTCTAAGAAAGTTTAAGGGAAAGAAAATAAAAATGAAAATACTTGCTTTTAAACTTTTCTCAAAGAAAATTAAATAGTTAATCTTTAATAATTTTATTCCTTAGTCATTTTCTATTTCACTATCTTATGTAAACTAAACACAAACAATTATTTTCCTCTTTATTTTTTTTCTTTTCTTTAAAACTTTTCATAAACCAAATGGAGCATAAAAAAACAAAAAGTTAGTTGTATTTATAGAATCGTTACCGCCTTATCCTATTCTTATCAAAAGCTGTTAGTTTATTTACAAAAACAAATTACAGGTTACAACATCATCATGGTATAACATACGCTAATTGTCTATACTTTGAGTTTAACTAGTCATAATGCTTAATCACACCATAATAGAGATAAAATATAAACATAATTATTATGAAAAAATATGAATTATTATTTTTTAAATAAAATATATAAAATAATAAATACAGTAAAATAAAGAGGTAGCTATAATAGAATATAATGACAACGGTTATTGGTGGCAATTGAATCGAGTTTTGGCCGGGTTATAACGGATTTTTTTTTAGGGTTGGTTGTGGGTTAGATTGGATCATTTCGGATTCGGGTCATTTCGTTCGCCTAATTGTTTGGATCGGGTCGGTTTCAGATTATTTTAGATTAGCTGGTCGGGTTTGGTCGGGTCTATGGATGTAAATAGGGTGAATTTTGTCCGAAACATGCTACGTTTTATTCGTTGGATACTTAAACGGATATGGAGGATGGAAAAAAATATCCATTATATGGGTATAGGATATCCATATCTGTATTTATACCCATATCTGTATCCATATTTGTATTCGTTTACTCGATATATAATTACCCTTTTATCCTTAATTTTAAAATAAATATAGTATAAATTATGATTAAAATTGTCATTTTACTTAACTTTAAATAGGTTTATCCATTAGATTCTTAATTTATCATCTGGATAATATCCATTAATGGGTAAACATACTATTCATCAGGTAACAGATATCCAATGGATACGAATATGGATTTGTAAGTGGATATCCGTTCGGGTATAGGTACGAATTTGGGTACGGATAAAGATACGAGTATGAGCGTACACGCCCTGAACCAGCCCTGTTTACATCTCTATCGGGTCAGGATTAGGCCAAACAAGCTCATATTCGGGTGATTTCTTGTTCGAGTTAATTTGACGGGTCAGGTTTGGATTAGGTTGACGAATCAGATCTTTTAAGATTTTGATGGGTCAGTCGGGGTTCGGACCAAGCTAATGCTAGATTGAATCACTTTAGATTTGGATTAAATCTGACATTGTCCACCAAAATTAATCTAAATCATTAACTTCGTAAGTAAGTATTAAGTTTAACTTCATGTAAGTATGTGATTAATAATGTGTTATTATTTTTTATTTTTTTATTATTATGACTTTATAATGTTATGTTTTTATATAAAAAAATCAGTAAAATTATAATATTATTGGTAAATAAATAAATTTATAATGAAAATAAGAAAAATAAATAAAATTTCAATAATAATATATTTTTAAAAGTTTTAAATGAATAATAAAAATATATATATATATATTTTTTATTACAACTGATTAATATTGAATTTGATTTTATCGGGTCGGATTAGATTAATAACGGGTTAGATTAATAGTAGATCGGATTGATGTTGGATTAAGGATCAGAAAGGGATAATAAATTTAATAGATTATATCATATCGGATTTGTACGGAGTATATAAGATAAGATCAACTTTTTCCGGCTGTATCTCCGCTAAAGACTTCTTAATTTGGGATTAAGGTAAAAGGCACGAGAAGTGCTAACATGCCGTCATTATGAAGTCCGAATAACGACAAAAGAAATAAAAATAAAGGGTATCGTCAAATATGATATCGGCCGGAGAACAAGAAACTCACATGGATATTGAATCTATTGTCGAAATGGGGTCATTCTCTATTTCGATCATCCTTTTTTTTTTCTATGGATTAATTATTTTAATTTTTTTATAAATAAATTAATTGTTAGATTATAGATATATTTATTATCTTTTAAAATAATATACTCTATCTGTATTAAAAGAAAAATATTTTTTTAATTTATATATATTTTTATGAAAATAATAAAAATAAATTTAAAACTATACTTATATCTTTTATTAAAAAATAATAAAATATTTAATTTATACAAAATTAAATAAAAAGTAAAATTCATTTTTGTAAATAATTTTTTAATATAAAAAAAATAATGATAGGCTAATCTTTTTTATTCGAAAAGATGATAAATTACTAAAATGATTTTTCTTATAACAAAATATAACATACGAGTCTTATATCAGCCCTCTTCGATGTCGATGCCCCAAACGACATCAGGATTTTAAAGTATTCACAATATGCCTATAAAAGTCCACAGTCCACACTCTGAAGTCATAAGTATCGAAAGTTGTAGGCAACTTGACAAATCTAGGAGCGAGTGAATGGAAGACAACTCGAGGCTCTGCTTCTATTCCTCTGTTTTTTTCTTTTCTTTAAATTACTAACTGCGTGATGCTCTGCCCTATTCTTCCACGAGTCATTTCCTTTTGACACTAACTCATTTCAACTGTTCAATTTTAGTAAAGAAAGCTACAGATGGAATATGGAGAAGTAGAACCTTGAATAGAATTATTTTTGGATTAAAGTATTTACAGCAAAAATGAATCATATATTGACAGATTGCTCAAAAAACCAAATAAAAAGAAAAGCGAAAAACGTAAAAGATCTTTCTCTCAGTGTATCTTCTCATCCTAATTAGTCCTATGGGCATTCATGCTTCTCCAGTCTCTCTGTAAAGGAGTATAATTTCTTGAGGACAGAGGTATTAAAGTGAAAAAACGACTATTTCACCCTTGCTGCCAAAAAAAAATAGAAAACGAAGAAAAGTTAGAATGCAATGCTGTCCCTGTTCCCTGCAGCAACTTTCCGGTGGCGTCTCGACTTTTTATCCCTTCCGTGCCTGCTAGGATTCTTCCTCCCCGTCTTTCCGCCTGCATTCTCTCTGCCTAACATTGCCGACGTTTTTGGTGGTGGCTGACGAGGCATGACCGTAACACGAGGTCGAGGTGGTGGCATGTGCTCTAACAACTCTCTGTGGTATGCCTGAGATTTCAAATATCAGAAATGCAAATTTTAGGCACACACGGCACGCTACAGAATTTGTTTCATCGAATACAGAAGCAGACACTTCAGATGGCATCATAATTCATTGTGGCATTGTTTCCTGACATTAAGATGTGCGGTAGCCACTGATTCCTCCCCCGTCACCCTCCCCCGAACCAATAAACAACCCCCTAATTTTCAGAGGGCCCTAGACGAGAAAAATTCAGGCCCCATACATTAGTTAAAGAACTATAAGCAAAGAGGTGTAGTCAATGATAGATGAATTCCCAAACCACAACGAAAATACAAGCTATTCAAATTTAATTTATGTTTTCAATTACTTCTCAGAAATAATTACTTATTTTAGAAACTTTTTAACCTAACATATCTATAAAATAAATAATTATTTTTAATAAATAGTTTGAAACAAATATTTATTTGTCTATTTAATAGATTAACCGTTCATTTATATTATATATTCATAGATATATATACAAACTCTAGGCAGGGGCCAGGGGGTGCATCCCTACTTCAGTTATAATACCCGAAGCCGGAACTATGTGGGCAGCTATTGCGGTGTCAAGTGCTATAACTAAAAAGGGGGTTCTTTTAACCAAGGATCATTACCTGTATCACAAAGTTACGTCTTTCACAATCCAAAAACATGTTAACGCCCCAGTCGACTTTTGACATGATCTTGTCCCGAACAGTTGAAAAGCTTAACTGATCTCTAGATGTAAAACGATCGACCTCGTTGAACCACAGGCAGGTAAACAAATTTGTAACAGGTATATGTTCTCTTATGATGACACACCCTTCAGGGACGTCTGCAGAAGGTTATAGGGTGAGATCGAACAGCTATCAGCTGAAGGAACATTATCTGACAAATGGAACCCAATTACAGATATTTTTTATACCTACCGCTGGTTATTGGAAGCTTTGCCTCAGAGTATGGAGTCAGGCCCTCCTTTCGATAGAAATTGATTTGATAGTCAATGGTGGCATTATTGTACTTCCCAGCTGCTTTATTTGCTTCAGCTTCCACGAACACGTCAAAGCGTCTGTAGTGTCTTGAAATTGCAAAGGTAGCATTTTCACGCCACAAGAACCTATCCAGTCACACGGCTGGCAAAATCAGGGAAACTTTCACTTCCATAGACTGATCCTAGGTTTTCAGGCGCCCTAAAGTTCTGCCTAACAAAAGGGCAATTTGAAATTGTGCAGAATCTAAGGGACGGGAATGAGTGTGAAATTGAACGAGTTCTTTCCAATAATTCCGAATTCTATGGAATGAACAGGGCAATCATTCTCAGAAAGTTATCCCATCATGCAATGCCATCACATTCAACCACCAGAGATGGCGTGCCTATTTCTTTGCTTCTGATGAACTCAAGTGCCAAGCTTATGGTCAATTCACAACATTTCTCAATAAATTCAACCACAAAAAGAGCTTAAACACCGACATAAAAGTTCCAGCAAGTTGGGAACATTTCTCACCCAAGTTTCTAGTGTAAAAGGCTTCATGCACTAGGGGCTCTTTTAGTTTGTTTTCTTATTGAGAATATGTTTTAACTTTATGAAACATTGCCTAGATAAATCAATGCATACTCCAATGCTCAAAATACAAGCCACCACTAAGAAATTCTGGTTTGAAAATGCTCTAATCGGAAGAGAAAAGAATGAAAGAGAGAAAGCTTCACTTGATTGAATTTCAAGCTCACGAGCAATCAGCCTGTCAATTCTTTTTTGCAAATATTATAAAACATTGTTCCAAGGGAAATATCCCCCGTCATTTAGCACATTATAACATCACACCCTGCTTTCACACAACAGCTTAGAGAAGTAGCTGTGCATGTTCAAAATAAGTGTGCCATTTGATTTGATGCAACATACCTCTCAAGAATTTGATATGGATCTGCAACCAGCTTCAGTTTCCCATCAATCCATATAGAGTATCTAACATTAGGAAAGAGCCTGTGCAACAGAAGCTTTGGAACCTGTCACATGAACAAGTAATTCAAAGATAAACTTTGAGCAGCTGAAACTCTCCCCTTTTGACAGAGGAGTAGGGATGTAGCAGGATTAGCAGGCCATTGAAGAAGATAAACATGGGTGCCTTCTTTGTAAAGTTTAGGAACCTATGATAGCAAATACGTAGTGCAGTTCTGATAAACAAGTAAAATATTAATCAAAACTCAGCTTGTGAGATTTCTCTACAGCATTATCCAGAACATCAGGCAAACTCACAGTCGGCTTGGTCAATGGGCAAGCTTGGACCAGATTAGAGCCAGGCCTAGTGCGGGTCAGGTTATTGATAACAACTTTGTTGTCAGTAAAGTTCTCAAACTCGTTTTTCCCCAAAAAAATAACACGTAGTCTAGCTAATTATTAAATAATAATAATCAATCAACCCAAATTAGAATCCTGTCAAGAAAGAAAAGTTTAAGGTCTAATATGCATATACACGCTCATAAAAAAAATGGCCCCACTCACAAGGTTTAAGGTCTCAGATGAGGTTACCAAAGCCTTCCCATCTTTTTCCCATTTTAAGTAAAAGATTGGCAAAATCATATGCAGCTTTGTGCACAAAGTAAAGATAGACTCATATCATTCAACGATCAACCAGAAAGTTCCATAGAACTCCAAATAAGTATAATAGTAAGATAACATCTGAAACAAGTAAAAGAAAAAGATGAGAATTAAGGTAAATTTTACAGAAGTTAATCTCACATTCCTTTTTTTTTTTTTTTAATGTGACTCAGGGAAATAGAATTCATTGCATAAGAAAGTCTATGGTGAAAGAACTGGTAACAGAAAGCCAGAAAATAGCAATTTTAAGCACCATGGTTTTTCTCAAGTCCTGTCCTAACAATCGTCACTACAGGATGGAAGAGGGGCAATGTAATAAGCACTCACTTAATGCAAGCTACTGAATAAAATGTCTAAGCTCAATTGCTGCAGCAAAAAACAGAAAAAAAAAAAAAAAAAAAAAAATAGACGGAGTGCTGGTGCAAGCTGTGTGCCAGATCGATAAGAGCAACTACAGTGAGTTTCAACCACCAGGGCGACCTTTTATCATCTCACAGAGTTCTTGTTGATGTGCTTATGCCAAGTTACAGCAAGCATCTTCGAATTTATAATAAAAATTTCCCATGTACTGAGAAAAAAAAAAAAAGAACAAGCACAGCTATTTATAGTCTGGGTATAGAGTTATAAAAGCTGAACTGTAAGGAGATCTGGGTTCTATTAAAGCTATAGAGTAAAAACTGCTTCCTGTAGTATGAAAATCTAGGCTTCTTTTCACTACTGAAGTATAGAACACATAAAACAACAAACAAGTAGACAGAATATAGGGCCTGAAAATGTTGAAATACCATCAAAAATACCTTTCCATTGCGTCTTGCATCTTTATAAGGTATATTGTGCACGACAATAATCCTCCAGAGACCAACCCTCTTGCTGCTGCCCAATATACTAGAATTTCTCATATATTCTTCAGTTTCCTCATCAAGGAACATATAGAAGGGAATATTTTTCTTTGCATCTTCACTTATATTCATGGGTTGTTGAATAACGTCATAGTTTCCTGAAGAAAGAGCAACCACAAGTCTTTAGAAAAAGAGAAATTCCAACAAACAATGTTCACGTTATGCAACACAAAATGTTGTCTAGTGGAATCACCGAATATTGCTGATGCAACTATGACATCGTGATAGTGCTCCAACTCTGCAAGATCAGCCTCCTCAATATCAAAACCACTTCCACGGCCTGGTCTACTTCCTTTCACAAACCTGATAGTACATGTAACATCAGCAACACTATTATTAAATCAATCACACCCAGTCTCAAGCCGCTAAATTATCAGTTCCGCTAGATTTATTGAATTATCCGTCCCATCTTCATTCTCCTTCAAATAATCAATCTGTGATGCATGATACATACCCACAGTGTACAGTCATAGACTCCTTTATGTTGAAAGAATCATTTCTCTGCTTCAAAGAAGGATATCCGCCAAACTCAGACCCCTGATGTGGCTCAGTTTCAACAGGATTGTCCTTGGTGACATAATTCAAATCTTGAAGCACTGGTGATGGTGATGGAAGTCTTGGCATACTGGCCTTGGCTTGCTCTGGCGAAAGATAGCACACTGGGCAAGCTGGGGGAAGGAAGGAAGAAATGTGGGCAATAACCATCAACCTTGAAACAACAACAAATACAGGAAAATGAAATCAAAAGATATCTAAAACTCACGCCGTGGCCCAATCCGTTTTCTGTTAGGTGGTGGAGGAGGAGGCGATGCAAATCTCTTACATGGATGGTCTATAGCTGGAAAAAGCTTGGGAACTGGTGCAGGAGGGTGAATCTGAGTCCTATTTTCATTGTCTGCTTTTAGAGTATTCTGAGGAACAACACTACCAGCCTTCCCATTGGTGTCCTTCATGCGAGCAACTATGAGTAGATTCTCTTTAGTACCCAGATTTTCATGAAAGGTGGAAAATGGAAGACCTTCAGCTACATTTGACTCACTGCTTCCCGGTGTTTCTACATTGAGAGAAAACGGAAATGAATCCGTCCAATAACAAGTACCACAAAGCACAGGATTAATTATATGTATTTCAAGTTGATCAAGCCTGAAGAGCATAAAATGAATGATAAGAAAAGTAAAAATAATTGCCACTGTTAAGGCTGGAACACCAAGTGAGGCATATGTGAAGTCGTATAAAGCATAAACAAACGACAAAGCGCAGGGGAGGGGGATGTACAAACTCTACACCTAATTCAGTCATCTCTCTTGCATTATTATTCACTACAAAGTGATCGGCATATCTACAATTTTCAAATTTAAATAAATCCATTAAGGCATGGAATTACAGCATGCGCGGCATGATCATTGTACCCTGCTAACCTCAACAAGGGGGGGGGGGAAGGGGGATCCATCAGTCCATGAAAAGTTTTATTTGAACGTGGTTCTACTTCACAAACAATTGCATTGAAGGATACGTAAATTTGACTAGAACAAAACAACAGAAGAAATAGTGCAAACTAACCTTTACTAACAGAAAAGAAGCTTGACAAGAAAGCCAAAATTGCACAGCCAACCAAAATCACCATTCCAACTCTCCTCCGACAGAGATATCTGAAAATACATGGGAGAAACCTTTCTTTTTCCCTATGATTGGAAATCTGTACCTTGGAAGACTTGCGGACTATGAGCGAGGCTGTGTGGTTCTGCAACACACCATTTGCTTGTTGTAGTTGCAGTGAACCATAACTCCCTGTGCGGAATCCCAATGACTTTCCGGTCATTGTATCTCCAGAACAGCAACTGTACCTCTCATTGCAACGTTCAGCAGCCTCTCACATTGACTACCCCAAAAGCCATACGCAGCTCCTCCAAAAGGAGGGGAGGGTGTTTTTTTTTTTGGGGGGGGGGGACTTCTCCAAGAAATTGAATTCAATCGTTTAGAGCAACAAAGTCCCAATTCCCCAAACTACAATCAAGCTCCCAAATACACCAGTATCTCAACAAACAAGAGTAAAGTTACGGAATGCCAATGCAATTCAATGGCAGAGTTGCCACAAATGACTATCGACGGGCTTGATCTTTGAGTCATATGCTAAAAACCCACCTCCAGAAGAAGAAACTTGCATCAACAGAAGCAGTCCACCTTTTCACAATTTATGCGTCAATATAACCGCTAATCTCAGGAGATTTCAGGACAAATCGAACTATCAGACCGAATTCAAATCCGACCCAGATGCCAATCGGAGGCCAGGGCGAAAATTAGGAACGCCATCCAATTTCTGATAAAAGCAAAAACAGCATTAACCACAATTGTCATAGCGGGCAAAAAAGAATTAAAAAAAAAAAAACAATGGTGCTCCACTATCCGAAAAGATGAGATTAGAGGTGCCCGATAGAAGGATCAAGAATTATCGTACCTGGATAGTATTAGTCTGCCGAGAAAAAGGAGAGAAGTAAGAATCAAAATCTAGGGTTTTGATTGGAGGGCAATGCTAGGGTTTCCGTGAATCTGAAATCCTACCTTTTCTAGTTACGATGACGAGGTAATTGGTGACAACTTATACGGCGATTCATATTATGAATTTCCGTTGTATTGTTTCGGTGGATCCTGCTCGTCTTTCCCTCCGTGCGTTTAAAACGGTATGCCGTAATGGGCAGAGAAAAATTAACAACGAAGTAATAATAATGATGTTAATTAAGTAATAAAATAATAGTAGTAGACTAAGACGATGAAGGGATAAGGTTAAGTTTTGAGAGCAATTATGTAGAGACTATTATGACGTTAAAAATAAAATTATTATATTCCTAAATTTATGTATAAAAAAATTATTTTAAAAGTGGTAAAATTCATTTTATATTTTTATCTTTATTTGTTATTATATATATATAGTAAATATTTAATTATTTTTTAATAAGGTTGTAAGCATGGAATTTTAAGACTAGTTCAATTAGATTTATTAACAAGTGTATATATTAATAGAATAATATTTTTATTAATATTGTTACTGACGGAATATATGAGTTAATTTTCTTTATTATACTTTAGAAAAAACATAAAAACATTTCATTTTTGTTATAATTTTTAATAATTAGTAAATAAAAGAATTGAACAAAGTTAATACAACATATGGATGAATTTTTTTTGGAAAAAAAAAAGATAATAACTTTTTTAACATGAAATTAAAGTAAAATGTATACCATATGAAAAAAAGAATGGAACTAAAAATTGAAGATATTCAAATGTTGATTTTAATTACAAGATTACGGATTCATAACATCGCCAATTATATTTTTCTACACACACACAAAAATAACAAGAAAATTTTTTTCAAAAAAAATAGTTCTGATAACAACAAATAGTTTTACATTTTGGAGTAGCGGCAAAGAATTTGGTGTGGTCGACAATTGTTGGAGGTTTATGGACGAGATAAAATAATGCTTTCAAATTAGGTCGCCGTGCTGCTTTCAGATGTACCTAAAGACTTCATTAAATTGTAATGGGGTATTATTGTTCAATTAATTGGGGAGTGGTGGGGGGGGGGGGGAAGGTGGCATTATTAGACGGGCATGGCTGTGCGTCTTAAGATTTCCAGCTGCGATGATTATTTGAGGTGTCCGTCGATTAAAAATTACTAGTACATACTACTCTACATTATTTTTATTTTTATTTTTATTTTTTTTCTGTCATGACGAAAACATTCTCATCACGTACGAATACTATGGATGGACGCCATTGGTCCTGCTTTACCGATTGAATTTTTTTTTTCTTTCTTAAAATTCGTGTCGTAGTCCCGCTATATCGTTGAACCTACACTCAACGTTTACAGCAATTGAATATTGCTGTCTGCTCAACATTCTCGTGCTTGGGTAGACTAGACCATGATCATGCCACTTGCTTATAATAGAATTTAATAATAATAATAATCATGCATAATAATAACGCCACTTGCTTATAATAGAATATAATTATAATGATAATAGCCCATGACATCTCCAACTGAAAATTATTCAACACTCAACCTCCCAATTACAGCTTTCAATCTTTCGGTTGTCCACAATCATAATCCGCATTTAACTTTTCTGATCCATGTATAATTATCAAACTCAATACTACTACTATTATTATAAGCATAATTAAGTATACATTAAATAATTTATTAATTTTTAATAAAAATATAAATATAATTTACCGTCTTCGGTTAGACCAGAGCGCAATTCCGCTGCCGACACCGTTCCTAAAATTAACGCATGGTGAATAAAACCTACTATCTCACCAATATGGGATCATAAAAATTAAATGCCATTCATTTAACATTTTTGATGAGATATCTTCACACAAGAAACACGATGCGGGCATTTATGAAGCACGAACCATCCCGAAAACGTTTTTTGTTTTGTAAATTTTTTGAAATTAGAATCAGTAATAGAAATAGCCAATTAATTATATTTTTTTAATTTTATTAATAGTTTACATTTATTAAAAGAAATAATAATTTTAGATTTTGCTTTTTTTCTTTTAATTTTTATAAATATTTTATTTTCTACCATCCTTAATTTTTTAAAAATTTTAAAAATAATATTTTCATATTTTCTTGGATTTCTGTTTTCATGTCTCCGTTTCCGCCCAACACCTCGCCAACTCGGACGTAATTTGGATTTTGGAATGGGGTGTAAACAGTAGAACCTCACACATTTATTTCATTCAGTTCACGGTCGATCATGAATACATACATATATATAGAGTCGAACAGATAATTAACGTACGTATAACACCCACATAATAATTAACGTCACATAATAATTAACGTACGTATAACACACCCTCTATTATTCCACTCATCACTCATCCATCCAAATGGCCAAACAGAGAGTTAAGGGCCTTGAACTTGACTACTTAATTGGGAGCTTAGCTGCTTCCGCCACTTATTAGCGCCTCTGTGAACGTACAACAAAGGTACACGTAAGAGAAAGTCAAACCACGAAAGATCATAGAGAAAGGAGCCGATAGATACAGATAGCGTGCCTTGCATAAAGATAATGTGGGTGTGCGTATGTATATATGTGGGCAATCCAAAAGTACTTACTACCTTCCATGCATGCAGGCAGGCTGAGCACCTGGACCTCTTGCTTACTTTACCTGCATTTTGACCGTAACACGCTCCTTCTTAACGCACGAGACGACGGATTGGCCATTCCCGCAGTGGTCTGCTCCCGCCGGCTTCTGAACCTCGCACATAACATACTCTTCCCTCTTCTCGGTACGGACAACCTTATGCCCCTTTCCATTGCTTGCCCAACCGTGCAGGTTTGCCGCCTTCTTCTCCGGCGGACACATAACGGCACCATCATGCTCCGACTTCTTCTTCTCGGCGCTTACAACGGCGCCCTGCCCATCTCCGGCACCGTGTGCGGTACCAAGACCACCACTAGCATGATGCTGCTTCTGCCCGTGACTGGCGTTGTCGTGGCCGAGCCCGGTGCCGAAGCATTGTCCGAGCATATGACCTTTTTGCTGCTGCTGGTGCCCGTGTTGGTTGGGCTGATGATTCTGCTGCTGGTGATGCTTCTGAGTTCCTTGTCCTTTTTCGTGCTCATTGCTGTGCGACGATCTGTGGAACATATGACCAAATCGGTGTTTTTGGTTCTTTTTGTCGGGGGCCGAATTGCAGTCAACATTGATGTTGTGGACGACGCGATTGGTTTGGTTAGCACCTCCGCAGTGGTCTGTTTCCGGACAAGGCTTGCACTTTTGCACGGTGGCCATGGCTTTTCGTTGCCTAGCTGGCTATACTATTGTGTGCTGGTATCTGGCAGTGATCAAGGGGATGATCTGCGCTGCTGCTTGATCGACAGCGATATGATCTCTTCCATTATATAGGCAGCCAAACCCGCCGGCCATTTCCTCGGTCATGCTACCATTATTGCATAGTGCTATTTAATTAAATCTCCCGGCATGCAGAATGCAGAAGTGGCTGTGGCATATATTCGTTCTGCTTTTAATTTTGGCTAGTGGCGTCTTTGCATCATCTTCTCTGCTTCAAATTTTCAGATAATTAGCTTTTAATAGTTGTGTGTGTGCGCGTCGTATGTATATGCTTGGTCATCTCTCTCCATGGATCACACAAAGTGGAGATAGCATCAAACTATACGTACGTATTATAATATCTTTCGGATGAATGAAATCGTCTGTCTATTAGTCTCCGTGCCTGATTGTGTTTGATCTGATTCCTTATAAAGGTTAAAATTCACTTCCGTAGCTCCCATGACTCGTTGATTGTGTTAGATCTGCTTCACAGCATGAAGGTGTCTCTTAACTAGCTAGCTAGTGCGGATGCGTTACATGTTTTCAAGCATTCATGTGGACATAGGTAGCTGGTACTAAAAATTAAATTAAAATTATATGAGGTAATTAAATTAATTGTAATGAAATTTGATGTTATTAATTACTAACTCATCTGAATTCGTAGCACAGTGAAGTCACACTAATTATGATAATCTCTCTGAATTACAGCGGCAAGGGAATTCTTGTAGTGGATCCGCATAACTGGAATTCCTTATAAAAATTCTTTAAACGAAGTCAGTCTTACATAATTTATAAAATAAAATATATGCATACATAATAATAATAATAATAAACTAAGGATAAATGTAGAAAATAAAATTTGACATGATTTCAACCAAAAGGGTAGCATCTTGCGAGAATGAAAGTTCATCCTTGATTTCCTCAATCAAACACTCACGCGAAGAGATAATTTGAAGAATGAACTTGAAGTCACAATCATTAAACTAGAGAAAATTCTGTATTCGATTAATTATTTTTTATGTCGAATCGATGCATATATCTGGTTCATCTATAAGGATCATATCTATATAATTGAAAAGTCTAAAGACATCATTAGCTTATTGCATAATCTTAGAAACTTGCCTTCAATGTGCTATTGAATAGAATGGAGTCACTAAGTACATGTGTTGTGTGACTGTTTTGGATTGAAATACCTACTTCTCAACAACAACTTTTATAATTTATACTATTTTTAGAAAATTTACTTTCTAGATATTACAAAGCAACCGACACCAAAAGCTACCAATTCCTCAATTACATACATTAAGAATGTGAGGATGGGGGTGGGTGAAGAAGAGAGAACAAAGATATAGTATAAAGAAGGAAAAAATGATCTTATTTCATCTTCAAGGACCATATATATTAAGGGTTGCATTTTATAGTACTACTAATATCGGTGAAAGCTCTGAATTCGACATTGGTCAATGATCTTGCAATTATGTTATGCTCTATATTTACGCCTAGGTTGATTGTACCCAAAATTAGGTATAACTACTTGTGCCTTTAATACAATCATATCATATGTTGATTTTATAGGCATAGGTTAATCAACCTTTGTTTTGATGATACCAAACTTAATTATAAATTTAACTTATCTTCTTAAGTGTCCATGTATATCATAGCAAAAACTAAAGTATTCAATACTTAACTAATCCAATAAGTACTAAGGAGATAAGTTTGCAAATCATATCTCAAGCACAAGTGCAAAGCTTAAAAGAGGAACCAAGTTTCAAAATGCACTTACTCAATCCTTCCCTCAAGCTCAAGATTTAAGAGAACGATCAAGTTTCAATCACAACATAAGCTTATATCAAGAAAGGGTTTATTCTTTAAGTCTTAGGTATAATCTTGTAAGGCTAAATTGAGCAATTTCACATTTGTTTTAATCTCTTGAAATGTTTTAAAATCTTCCTTCAAATTTATTTGATGTGATATCTTAGTTTGTATTAAATTTCAAAGCATTTTGCAAAACCTTAGTTCTAATTGGAACCAAATGAATCATTTTAGAACTGATGCATTGGTTTGTATTTTCAATCCAAGACCATAACATTTCAAAAACCCTAGTAATCGATTAAATGGTTTGAAAACTTGATTGATTGGTTCCTTAAGGACTTTTATCCTGAGAAAGTTGTTTAAGTTCGACTTTAATACATCGATTCGTTCCCAATAAAACAATAAATTGATTTTTCCAAACCAATCAACTAATTTACTCAATTAGGCTAATGGTCAAAGATGATGCAAAACAAGTTTTGCTTCAAATTGAATACATCAACTAGTTTCTCAAAACATATCAACTGGTTACCAAAAATTAATCTACTAGTTTGATTAACTAGTTCATTAGTTATATTATTTGCAAAATTATTGTTCGACTTGAACATATTGACTGGTTGTCCTAAATTGATCGACTGATTTTCCAAATAGACCATTAGTTTGCTCAACTATTCGATAGGTTTTACATATGTTCAAGGATGAAAATCATATAGCTTAAACTAATCAATTGTTTGTAATAAACTAATCAACTAATTACTATAATGGTAATATTTTCCCTTTAAGTCTAAGCATAATCATTCAGCTCATTATATAAATTGATTGAATAGGGTAACCGATTGGCTGATAACCTAAATCAATCGAATAATCAATATTAAATGCTAAAAATTCTACAAGATATTCGCAAATGATAGCATGTTAGTTTACCCTAACTACTAGTTTCTTAGCTCATGGTATGTATAACACTTATTGGAAAAATTAAATACACTATTTAGCTCTAATTTAATGCACAATCAATTCCTAATCTTTTTTGTAAATAATTCTCAACGACGCACTTTTAAATCTTAATTTGCTAACAATTTCTCAAAAGTTTTCTTGTTCACTCAAATTTGTTATCTTATTGGAATATGTTATTCTTCTAGCTATATTACACTCACAAAATTATTTTTACATGTTCATATATCTAATTTTGTGAGGATTATTGTAATAAAAAATATCCTTCTTAAAAATTTTATTATGAGGGGTTGTGAAAGTGTCAACCAACTTGAAGAGATTTTGCATATAGAATTTAGAGAAGATATATAGTTAATTTGTAAATATGTCTCATAGAGATCAATGGAATTGTAGATCCATAAACCTAGGAGAAAATCAATAATAAACTCATCACAATAGTTTCAAAATCCAAAAAGGATATCATTTTGGTAATGGAGGCAGAAAAAACTAGATTTTGGTTGTTTTAAACCACTATAAATTGCATGTTAAATTATTATTTTTTTAATTACGTTCTATTCAACCCTATCCGTCCACTTCTAGAGTATCCATACAGGTTTACAATTGACATCAAAGATTAGGTCTTCATCAAATTGATCTAACAATCAAAAGCTCAAGATCCTCAAAGTATGGATAGTCGCATGGGTGAAGGCTTAGAATCTTCAAAGCCTCCACTGTTCAATATAAAAAAAAAAATTGGGTTTTGGAAGATAATGATGAGGAGTTTCTTCATGGCACATAATCAATAGCTATGGTTCATTATCCAACATGTTCCAATCAAGATTCAAAAATCCTCTACAAATAGAATGATTGAAAAACCTAAGGAAGAACGTATGAAAGAAGAACTACACTCAATAACAAAATCCACTGTAATTCTTCGGAAGAGTATAAGCACAATCATGAGTGCAAGACTACTAAAGAAATTTGGGACAAATTGAAAGTGCTTTATGATGTCAAAGAAAAGAAAGAGGAAGACAACCTCAATATTTCATCCATATTGTCGTATAAAGATGAATTCATAAGTTTATATATATATATTTGTTTCCCACGAATGATATCATTTTGTTTTATGTTGAGAAAATATCAGGTCAATATTTTTAATTAAATAACATTTTTTTCATATATATCATCTATTAGTATTTAATATTATCAAATAAAATAAAATAAAAAGAGGAGTATGCTTCCAACATTAACAATTTTACACTTGAGTATGATATGAAAGAATAAGGAATTAAAAAAAAAAAACTCCTTCATTTTGTAACACATTGGCCCCACACTGATTGCAAGTAGTTACTTTGAAAAGCTTTTAGGATTGCTAATTGGCCTTAAAATCAATACAAGTTCTTTTGAGCATGCTTTATGCTTACTCACTTGCTTCTTGGTAAACTTTCCATGAGGCCGCCCATCCTTGGACTATTACAAGTCAAGAATGTTTAAATTTTGAGTTCTTTAGTGATGGATTTCTATAAATAAATAAATAAAATACACCTTGTTGGTATGTATAGTCATATAAATCATTTTAAGACTATACCATTCGCCACTAATTTTGGGTATTACACATTCAGTCCCAATGAAAGTGGAAGTGTAATCAAAATTGCTTAATTTCTTAAAAATGGAAAATGTATTGAAAACTTTATTTCTATCTTTAAGAGTGGTATTCCCTATTAAGAAGAAATTATATGACGCTAATTTAATTTCTTATAATATATAATTTTTTAAGAGTTATTTTGTTTCAAGAGCTTATTCTCTTTTTATCATGCTAGCAAATTTGACTTTATTGCTATAAAAGGAGCCAAGTGTTTTCCATGCTCTATGATCTATTAAAGCCATGTTTGATTAATCAATACATATGTAAAGTTAATATATATTCAGTAGTGCATCATTTGAAAATGGATATTACTAAACTAGAAACATTAGTTGACTAGTTGAAACCATCATTCAACTCGTTATGAATTCTAAAATTGGTATAAGGATCAGAATACACGGTAGGTAGTATAAGAAGGTGTAAAGCTAACCTATAGTGCACACTCTTACCTAGTAACAAAAAACATTGAGGAAAAATGTAACACCCCCAAAATCCACTATTGAAAATTTTCATTTTATTAAAAAGAATTAGCGAAAGCAAAATAATAAAACTGTGAATTCTGGGGATATTACCGCCACACTTAGTACCAGACCGGTTCACTCCTACCCTTCCAGTACCAAGTGCTAAGGCTAAAAGAGAAAAATACAACTTACAAGAAACTCAAACCAATGATTAAATCAGAATAGCGCATTTAAACATTTTATAAGAATATAATACACCACTGGTGGTTACAAATCAACAAATACGTTGAACCCATAAATTTTAAAGGTGAAAGAGTACAACCCTAGGGTTTACCGGATAGTACCTTACACTCTTTCCCGAGAGCTCACTTGAATAGCACCTAAGAACGACCTACAAGGGACACTGCCCATTGAATAAGCAGGGGCCCCACGAATGGAACCCTATAGTACTACGGTACTGAGTAACCCTTTATATTACACTTAACAGCAGGACCGCAATACAACACATGATACTACATACATACATAGTGAAAGATAAATACTTAATATCCACATTTATACAACCACATACTTAACAAATCAATTAGATATTGATAGGCCATAGAGAACAATCAATACTTCTGGGCCTTAAGCCCTTAGTCCATCGTTATCAATCCACTACAAAATAATTGACTTTTGCCAACAGGTCTTATCTGTTGGTAAAAGCCATGTTTCTGTTGGCAAAAGTTTTTACCGACAGAAATTTTTCTGTGACAAATATGTGGGTAAAAACTCTGTACTTAAAAGTTTTACCTACAGATACGTATGATCTATTGGTATTAGTTGCTTATGCCCACAGATATTTATCTGTTGGTAAAATGTATACTCACAATTATATATGTAATTAAAAGTATTAACCACAAAATGATATCTGTGACTACAAGTATTGTCCACAAAACAATATATGTGACTAAAACTATTACCCACAAAAGAAAATCTGTGACTAAAAGTAGTATCCACAAAATTATATCAGCTGCTAAAATTATATATATATATATTATCTGTTAGTAAAACGATAATAATGTCCATAATACTTGTTGTAGCAATATTTACTTATAAAAATAACTTATCCTTATATAAAATGTAGTACACCATACATAATCATCGTTAGTTAGTTTAACTATCAAAACGATAATAATCTTATAGGTATAATATATATACAACTTGTAACCTATACTAACATATAAGACATTTTCATTAACATATCAAACACCATCCTCTTCATTCTCATCCTATTTAGCATCTCCAATGACTTTTGCGTCTTCAATATTTTCTTTGATAATTATCTGGATGTATTCCCTAAAAAAATATGCATGTAACTTAATTAGATTAATATAATTTCTCCTAGGATAAGAATGAAAGAATAAATAATAGTAACCAGAGTAACTAAACACACAAAAAACAACAATACTAATAACACAAACAATGAGTAATGGCCCAAACTAGTGGCAAGACTAGCCCCACATACAACTTTGCTAGAAATAAAAGGTTAGCTAATTCACGAAAACTTTTCAGAGATGAATTCACTATTATTTCAGACACATGAAAACACACAAAGCATGAGAAGCATGATAAGGCAAGAAATACAAATCAAAACTTTTATCGAAATTATTTTTTGACCCATAAAAGTGAACATTCAGATGGTGCTAAAAAATTCACTCAAGGCAGCTAAAAATTCGATAGCCATTAATGAGTACATATAAAGAAGATCAACCACTCTAGAATCACGTGCATTCATGAGAGAGCAGGGTTGTACTTTGTTATGGAGAAAACTGTTTTTTCTTCCCTAAATTTCCTCACATGAAAATGATAGTTTCTCTAGTTCACTACTGTAGGGGAAATAGTCAAAATGACACCTCTAATAAATATGCTCAGAAAACATACCAGCTCCACACGCCCCTAGTAATTCCATTCTTTACTTCCCTCCACCTTCCAACCAAGATATTACCTACTAGTTTCCTAGTTAATAAGACATCCTACCCATCTATCTCAAAATTATTGTAAAGGATTGGTCAAACAGAAATTTTGTTGAGGTTTCTCCATAGTCTAGCACCTAAGGAAGTATTGGTAGTTGGTGGTGGTAGATACATGACCAAGTTCATGGGTGACTATGTAGAAGACTTTCTGTTTGTAGCCAGTTGAGTGCCTGCTTGGAGAGAAAGGGAAGTTATAATTCAGTGAAGACTGGTAATAACCCCCTCAAAAGATTGATTTATTAAGTATCATGTGATAGTACTAGGAAATTTAATCTTCTAGGGAGCAAAATAGACGTTTTGTGCTGCCTGTTAGAACCCAAGTTCAGAAGGTAAGGCACAGACAATAGATGGTCATCATCCTCCAGACTGAACAAAGAACAAAACTCTTTCCACAAATAGATTTATCACACTATATATATATATAATATCCGCAAAAAAAATTAATAATTAAAAAAATAAAGAAAATAGATTTGTCCCACTTCAAACCAGAAAAAGATGAAATACAAGATAGAGTTATATGATTCTACATAAAAATCATCAAGAAAGCCAAACAAGTAAGATATAATGGAACTAGAGCATGAAAGGAAATATGTGCATGTTGAAAATGAAAAACATAAAAAGACACCTGAAATTGCAGGGATTAGGACACCATCTCCAATGACCATGCTAGTACCAAACAAAACCAAAAGTAGTAGAGCAGTTCGCAACTCTCGTGCTTATCCAGAAATCTCTTCAATGAAGAATTGGCCGGAGCTGGTGTTGAATAACCGTATCTATAGGTAGAGAGTTCTTCGTCTGCTGCTTGTTGATTTGGTAGCATACTGAACCTTGCATGACGGCAAAGCAGATAATAGAGCGCAAATGGTCCACCCAAAAAGGAAGAAACATTGATCAAACCTTAAGGACAAAGCTACAACATGGCACAAACACAACAAAGGGCAACTTAATATTAACCTTCACCGTTATTATCAACACTTAAAACGATGAAGACATACTTGATCAGAGGGATTAATGTTAGGGTCCAAAATATCAAATAAAATACGCCAAATATGGCTGTCTCATCATGATGGTTATCCAACTTTCCACAAAATGTGCTCTTATAGACATAGAGTGGCGAAGTACTCAAGTCTCCGAAAACAACACCAACACTTTGATCATTTCAACTATTTCTATTACCTCAAATTGATAGTTTTAAAATGATCAATTAAAGGTATTAGAATGCAATTAGGATCATTTCAACTATTTCTATAAATTTAATTTTAGAAAAACAATTATACAAATGATCAATTTTATAGTTTCACTTGAAATATAGGGTTTTAGGCCCAAATATACAATTCGGTTGAATTCTATTAATTTATTTAAATTAAATTTTTAGAAATGCAATGAAACATATTTTATAACATATCGTATAATAAATTGTCCAAAACCAATAAAAGAAATACCCAATTTAACATAATTAGGGTTTTTGAGCCCGGAACGCAAATCCGATCAATTCTTGCTAAAATATATAAATTGATGGTTCAGAAATGTATTTAAATATATTATAATATAAATTATATAGTCAATTGAATAAAACGATCCAATTACACTGTCCAATTTAGTCCCGCAAGAGTTTTGACCTAAAAATTCAATTCCGATCAATTACGTACAATTTTCTCAAATCAACACTTCCGATATGAAATTAAATACATTTAAAAATATATTATATAATCAATTTATCCAAAATCGCCAAATCGGGTGAATCCAAAAAATTCGGGCATAACCCAGCCAAGAATTCAATTTTCCAGAATTTCAACATAAACCATACAATTAACTTATCCAAATAGATCTCACAGCACATATATACATAACCAAACAATGAATTTAGCTTATCACAAGCTAAATCATACTCAATTAATCAAATCAATATTAGGGTTTTTTCAGAAATTTATACCAAACAAAAATCAACAAATCCGAGCAAGGGAAGGATAGAGAAGCTTCACCAGAGGTCGGGGGTTGCTCGCCGATGGTCGGGAGACGTCGGCGGTGACCGGGCGGTGGTGGTGTGACCTGCGCTACTACTTGCTACTCCTGTTGTTGCGACGGCGCTGCTGTTGCTGGTTGCTGTTGTTGGTTGCTGCTACTGCTACGACGTCTCTGGTGGCGGTCGACTGGCGGGGCGGTTGGAGCAGGGAGAAGCTGGGGAGAAGGAGGCAGGCTGGGGTCTGGCCTACGGTTGGCTCAGGACGGGAGAAGGGGGTCGGGAAGGGAAAGAGTAGAGAAGGGAGAGAAAGGAGAGAAGAGAGACAAGGAAAAGTGAGGGGGCGGTCGAGGCACCGGTCGATGTTTATTTTTTCAAATAGAAGTATTAAATAAAATACTAAATATCAAAAATTATTATTGGATGAATTTTATCTAAAATTTATTTAAGGAAAATTTATTTCAAAAGGATTTGAAAATTTAAAATTAATAAAACAGCTATATAAAGAATTTTGGAAACATTTTCAAAAGAATTAATAAAAGAATTTTTTTCTTGCAAATAATGTAATTGATTTTACTACTTATAATAATTATAATATTAATTATCTAATAATATTATTAAATAATAAATTTAAATAATAATTAGTATTATTTAAAAATATTTAATATAAAATTAATATTTTATAATGTATTATTAAGATAATATTAATCATAATTTATAATAAAATAATAATTATTATTAAAAATAATTAATAATACAAAATAAATACAAATATGAATAATATAAATATTAATCATAATTTCCAACAATTAGTAATAATATTTTATTATTATTATTATTATTATTATTATTATTATAATGTCCTAAAATAATTAT
Source organism: Tamarix chinensis (assembly GCA_030549775.1). Taxonomy (NCBI): domain Eukaryota; kingdom Viridiplantae; phylum Streptophyta; class Magnoliopsida; order Caryophyllales; family Tamaricaceae; genus Tamarix; species Tamarix chinensis. Next base: position 5,763,903 of record CM060177.1, on the reverse strand, counting down.
TCTTAGTAATAATTAATAAAGAATTATATTAATAAGAATAATATGAATAATTATTTTAAATAAATTAATAATAGTATCTAACCATTACTAATAGATTATTAATAATGTGAACGATTATTGATAATATTTATTATTGTTAAGATAATATAGATTTGAATGATAATTGGTAGTATTTAATAATAAATTAATTTAATAGTAAGTGGTTGTAGATATAATATATATAATTTCATTATAATTGTTAAAAAACACCATTATGAACAATATTAATATAAAAAATTAGAAATAAAATAATAATTAATAATAATATATGTAAAATATTATTTCTAAAAATGACTAATGACTTAATTATTATTATTATTATTATATTAAAAAGAATAGAATTAATCATTATTAAAATTATATAAAAACAAATATTATTGTTGAATTTCATAAACACTAATACCAATAGATGTAAAAGTGGGTATTAGTTCTATTGGTATAATGCTACTAATAACCACAGATATAAGTGATGGTAAAAAATCTATTAGCATAACATATTAATACCAACAGATAAAAAAAATCTATTGGAAAAACTATATTATTGCCCATAGAAAATTATCTATTGGTATTAGTTGCTTTTACCAACAGAAAAAATATCTGTGACTAAGTTTCTATTGGCAAAAGTCAATTATTTTGTAGTGATCATATCGGATTATAATTATTCGTGTGAGTGCAGGAACCCCACTATTATTCACCGATGGACCGATCATGCAGGGCAAAACGCTCCTGACCACTATTATTCGCCAGTGGACCGGTCATGCAAGGCAAAACGCTCCTAGCCACTATTATTCACCGGTGGACCGGTCTGGCACCGACTCACATGGTATTCCACTATAAGTGATTAGTATTTTTCCATAATTTATTCACAGCCAAATCAAATTTATTGAGTTCGGGACCCCCACTATTCTGGCTGATGGATCGGAATACAAATATACATCATCCAGGGCAACACATCCTGGGCCACCATTATACCCGGTGGATCGGTACTCATAAACAACATCCAGGGCAAAACATCCTAGGCCACTATTATATATGGTGAATTGGTACTCGTAATATAATTCAACTGGCCCCGGCTCATTAATTTTTCACTTTAACGATTAGTGTTTTTCCCTTTTTAATCAGCACATCAATTCCATTTATTTACCTCGATAGGGAGATCAAGATCCCGGGACACAAAGGTACATTGGTCGCACTAGTGCATAAAAGCTACTCAGTACCCTTTAACTATTAACCTAGGGATGCAAAGGTACTTTGGTCGTACTGGTGCATAAAGCTAACTCAGTACCCTACCGGCAATGACACCTATTCCATAAGTATGCATGCCCCTTAACTAGGTCCGTAGAACTAGATAGAGTAAGATATAGGGCCTGACTGGAGCACAAAGGCACACCAGCCAATACCAGAATAATCGTGGGCTAAACCACGTCTTTAGGGTAGCGACCCCTAAAGAGCCACCATTCCCGATCTCGAGGTCTTTCACTTTAAATATTAGTGTCTTAATTAAGGTGATCACAAAAGCACAATAATCAGATAATTATTCACTTTCAATCATTCGGACATCATCAGATATTTCTTATTCAAATGGTTGTCCAAGGTAACACAGAAGAATCATTAAGGCCATCCTAATCTCATTTAATTTTGAATTAGAATTCGTTCTCATGATACTCACTAATCATCAAATACTCTTACCTCACTAATCAGCGTTATTTGAGTCATATTACGAAATTCCACAATCACAACGACATGTTAGATACAAACTACTCATTTACTCCTTACTTATATAATTGCTAATTCATCCCTTCCTTACTTGACAAATAACCATATTACCCTCATTGTTACATAATTACCAAGTTACCCCTTACTCGATTTAGTTACCAAGTTATCTCCCATACTTATTAGGTCACTATTCCCCCATCATAATTATTACACTTAATATATTTTCCATTTTGTTGGTTAGATTACCACTTTACCCTTTTTCCTTTATTATAATTAATAAATTGCCCTTGAGTCGGTCAAATTACCAAATTACCCTTCCTCATTATCCTAATTACCAAATTATCCCTTTATTTGGTTAATTACCAAATTATCATTCTCTATTATCATAATTACCAAACTACCCTTCTCCATTATCAAATTTACCAAATTACCCTTTAGTTATTTAAATTACCAAATTGCCCTTCTCTATTATCATAATTACCAAACTACCCTACTCCATTATCAAAATTACCAAATTACCCTCTAGTTCGTTAAATTACCAAATTACCCTTTTATATGATCATAATTACCAACTACCCTTCTATATGATCATAATTACCAACTACCCTTCTCCATTATCAAATTACCCTCTAGTTAGTTAAATTACCAAATTACCCTCTTATATGATCGTAATTACCAAACTACCCTTCTCCATTATCAAATTTACCAAATTACCCTTTAGTTGGTTAAATTACCAAATTGCCCCTCACGTTTATCATATTTACCATTTTACCCTCCTCCATTATTAAATTATCATTTTACCCTTCTCTTTTATTAAATTATCATTTTACCCTTCTCAATTATTATAATTACCAAGTTACTCCTTTTCAATTTTCACTTTTACCCCTTTTGTCCACAAATTACCATTTTACCCTTTTTACTTTTAAATTAACCATTTTTCCCCTTAAATTACAAAAATTACCATAACACCCTTTCACTTATAAAATTACCATTTTGCCCATTTTATTATAAAATTACTGTTTTGCCCTTTAATTATAAAATTACCATTTTTCCCTTTTATTATAAAATTACCATTTTGCCCTTTTTTTTTATAAAATTACCATTTTGACCTTTAATTATGAAATTACCATTTTACCCTTGAATTATAACATTACCAATTATCCTTTAATTCCAAAATTACCCTTGAATTATAAAATTACCACTTTGCCCTTGCCTCCAAAATTACCATAATACCCTTTTTAATTAAAAATTCTCATTTTGCCCCTTAGTACACCACTTATATTAAATTGTCATTACTACATAAAATATTAATATTTATACCTCATCCACAACTCTCATATTTAATATAATACTTACTAGCACCCATATATATATTAGGCCATATTCTGGTACAATATACATTACTAAAATACCCTTAAGGTTTACAAAAATACTAACCATGCATCAAAGATCACAATGGCATAATACAACATGGATAATACTTAACATTTTCATTAATAACCAACTCCTACCTTAAACAATATCTCCATACATAGCACATAATCTATCATGCTTCCTTTTCATCAATCAACACAAGAAACCACATATATCATATTAAACAACATATATCAAGCATAATAATATATTAAAAATCCTAATGTGCTAACATACGTTAATCCATGTGTTTAAGTGGGATTTAATGGTTACCTTGATTCCCGCAAAAACGAACCTTACCGGTATTCCGGTTAAAGGTCCAAGCTTTGATTATCAAAACCAATACCTAAAAATAATATCAAGGTTTGTTATGTTAGAAATAAGAGAAAACCAAGTGCAAGACTTTATAACACTTAATTAATCAAATAATTAACTTAAAATATTATTATACCTTAAAATTTATTTAAAAAAAACAAACTAAGAAAAGCATAAGCTCATACTACTCATGCAGCATGAGATGCATGCAAAGGAATGAGGGGAGAGGCTCAAAAGTGGGTGAAAGGAGGGAAAATGGACATTTTAGGTTAGGGTTTTGGGGCTAAGAAAAATGGTATATAGGGAAGGATTTGAGGCAAGGGAAGGATGTAGAGGTGGAGAGGGGGTTTAAGTGGTGGTCAGGGATGGGTTGAAGGCGGCCAAGGGTGAAGGAGGCGGCGGCAGTGAGGCTGTGAAGGGAGGCTGCCAAGGGAGGTCGAGGTGGGGGCTGATGAGGAAGGAAAAAGGAGAGGGAAAATGAAGGATTTCGGGTGGCGATTTCTGCCAAAGGAGGATTGGGGGTGGTAGAGGGGGTTGCAGAGATTAATATGGTGGCTGAGGCAGCGGCAGAAGCGGCGGGACGGCGGGGGATCGGGGTGGTACAGGGTGGTTGCCGAGTAAGGATGGAAAGAAGAGAAAAAGAAGAGAGGAGGAAGAAGGAGGTTGTGGGGTGGCTCAATGGGTGTTGTGATGGTTCAGGGGTGAGGTAGAGGATGGCAGGGGGTGGTGTAGGTGGCTGTTGAGGCACGGCAGCGGCGGAGCTGGGCGGCGAAGCAAAAATAGGGTGAGAGGGGGGAGGAGAAGAAAGGAAGAAAAAGAGGTCGGGGAAGGCATAGAGAGGCTCGGGGAAATTCAAAATGAGGCAGGGAAGGAAGAAGAAAAAGAAGAGGAAGAGAGAGGAGGGGATAGGGTGCTCGAGGGGTGGCGGTAGGGTGGTAGGGAAATGGCGATGGCAGGGAGAGGGAGAAGAAGAGGGATGGCAGGACATGGGGAAGGGAGAGATGGTGGGGTCGGGATGGGGTAGAGAAATGGTGGGAGAGAGAGAGAGAGAGTTAGGGAAATCAATAGGGGAAAGGGGGTTGCAGGTGGGGTAGCAGTGATGGCGGGTTTGTGGGATTCTCACCGGGGAAAGAGGAAGAAGAAGAAGGGAAGAAGAAAGGGGAGGGGGAGTTGGGCGCGACGGGCGGCCGAAGAAAAAAAAGAAGCGGGTCGGCCCGGTGGGGGAAGAAAGGAAGGAAAGAAGGGAGGTGGTCGGGCTCGCGCAGGAGGGAGGCAAGGCAGGCCGAGCTAGCCGACAGCCCAAAGAAAAAGAAAAAGAAGGAAAAGAGGAAAATAAGAAAAAGGAGAAGGAAAAAGGAAAAAAGGAAAATGGTATTAAAAAATAATTTAATTTATAAAATAATAAAATATAATATTCTTGGGTAATAAGTTTATTTAATAATTTAATTTAATATAATTAGACTATAAGGGTTTAAAAAGGATAATTTTAGTAAAATAATGGTTTGAAAAATTATTTAAATAATAAGAGTGTGATAAAATAACAAAATATTTATTTTATTTTATTAAATATTTATATCCAATTTTATATACTCAAAAATCCGTAAATAATTAAACTAAATAGATTTAAAGGATAATTTATCCCAAATAAAATTTATTTATTAAATTATGGGGTTTTAAAATTTTGGGGGATTATTGAAAACTTTCAATAAAAATGAAAGTATATACAACAGCTTTAATGTAATAATCAACATGTATACTCTTACTCAGAGATCGCCTTTTTAGTAAAGGTATAAAAAATAATTATTATACCAAACCATCGTGTATACTTCAATTATTCCTTTTTTTTTAATTTAATCATACATGGAGGCTTTTTTGGCTAACCATTGTGTTTGCCTTTACTAAAAAATTACTCTTTTAGGAAGGCTATATACAAAAATTACTATACTAAAACCATCATTTATACTTTCTGTAACACCCCCAAATTCACTGCTGAAAAAGTTCGTTAATTAAAGGAAATTAGCGGAAGCAAATCGGTAAAACGTGAACTTTGAGAGTATTACCGCCACACTTAGCACCAGACCGGTTCACTCATACCGTTCCAATACCAAGTGATAAGGCTAAGAAAAATGAAATACAATTTGAAAGACATTCAACATGCATAAATCAGAGTAAATTGCAAGAAGTTCAACATACTTAAATCAGAGTAGCTCATCAAATCGTTTACAGGAATAAAACCCACCAATGGTGGTTAAAGTAACAGCATAACATCGAAAACCAAGAAATTAAATGAAGAAGGAGGAAAACCTAACGATACCGGACCACTCCTTACTCTCTTTCCCGTAGCCCACTTGAGTAACACCTGAAAAGACCTGCAAGGGCACTGCCCATTGAATAGGCAGGGGCCCCATAAAGGGAATCCCTTCAGTACTACAGTACTGAGTAACCCTTTAAAGTCCCACTTAAAAGCAGGCCCGCAATGTAACACATGCATGAAACAAGCTACATACATATCTAACATTCACATAATTAACATTCACATAGCATATCAATATATCCTTACGAACAATCGGTACTTACGGTCTTAAGCCAAGTCATAACGCAAACTCAAACAATCAGGCCTTCAGCCATTGCTCCACTATAAGTGATTAGTACTTGCCCATAATTTTATTCACATACATAACTGGTTTTTTTGAGCTCGGGACCCCCACTATTATTGCCGGTGGACCGGAATACACATAAACTCATCATCCAGGGCACAACGCTCCTGGCCACTATTATAACCGGTGGACCGGGATATCAAAACAACGCTCCTGGCCACTATTAAACCGGTCACTGGGCCCGGCTCATTAATATTCCACTTTCAATTATAGTATATTTCCTTTCTTTAATCATCACATCAATCATATTTATTTGCCTCGAACGGGAGATCAATAACCCGGGACACAAAGGTACACCGGTCGTACCGGTGCACATCAGCTACCCAGTACCCTTCAACCGCGAACCCAAGGACACAAAGGTACCCTGGTCGTACTGGTGCATAAAGCTAACTCAATACCCTACCGACAAGGAAACCTAATCCATAAGTATGCATACCCCCTAACTAGGTCCGTAGAGCTAGAAAGAGTAAGATATAGGGCCTGGCTGGGGCACAAAGGCACACCAGCAAATACCAGAAAAATCGTGGACTAAACCACGTCCTTAGGGTAGCGACCCCTAAGGAGTCACCATTCCCGATCTCGAGGTCTTTCACTTTAAGTAATAGTGTCTTAATTAAGGTGATCATGAAAAGCACGATAATCCGATACTTATTCACTTTCGATCGTTTCAATATCATTAATCGTTTCTTATTCAGAGGATTATCAGGATGTCATAGAGAAATCATCAAGGCCATGCCAATTATCAAATACTCTTACTTAACTAATCAGCCTTATTTAAATCACATTATCAGGTTCCACAATCACAACAAATTAGGTACAAATCACTTATTTACCTCCTTAATTATGTAATCGCCAGGTCATCCATTCCTCATTAACAAATTACCCTGTTACCCTTTAGGTTACATAATTCCCGAATTACCCCTTATCCGGTTTAGGTTATCAAATTACGTCCTACGCTTTTTAGATCACCATTCATTCCTCATAATTACTACACTTATCATATTTCCCATTTGGTTGGTGAAATTACCAAATTACCCTTGCATATGATCATAATTACAATTTTTCCCTTCTCCGTTATTAAATTTACCAAATTACCCTTTAGTTATTTAAGTTACCGAATTGCCCTTCTTAATTGTCATAATTACCAACTACCCTACTCCATTATCCAAAATTACGAAAATACCCTCTAGTCGGTTAAATTACCAACTTACCCCTCACATTTATCATATTTACCATTTTACCCTTCTCTACTATTAAATTATCAGATTTACTCCTTTCCAATGTTCACTTTTACCCCTTTGATTTACACAATTACCGTTTTACCCCTTTACCTTCAAATTTACCATTTTACCCCCTTAGCTCCCAAAAATTACCATATCGCCCTTTTACTCAGAAAATTTCCATTTATCCTTAACTATAAAATTACTATCTTACCTCCTTTAATGTCCAAATTACCATTCTGCCCTTTAATCGTAAAATTACCATTTCGTCCTTTAATCATAAAATTACTATTTTGCCCTTTAATTATGAAATTACAATTTTACCCTTTTATTATAACAGTACCAAATTGTCCTTTTATTACAATTTACCAAATTGCCATTTTTTTTACAAGATTACCAAATTGCCCCTTTTATTACAAATTTACTATTTCATCCTTTATTCACAAATTTCAATGTTACCCCCTACTTTCAAAATTACCATTTTCTCCTTTTATTAACAAATTTACCATTTTACTCTTTATACACCCTTATTATTAAATTATTATTAACACTACATGAAATATTAACTTTAATGCCTCATCCATGACTCTTATAATTAATATAATGCTTATTAGCACATATATATTTGTATTAGGCCATACTCTTGTACAATATACATTAATAAATCCCCTAATGCTAGTAAAATATTTAAACATGTATTAAATATCACCATAGCATATAACAACATGGATATTAATTACCATTTTCCCTAACCACCAAATTATTACCTTAAATAATATCCCCATACATATCATCAATCTATCATGCTTCCTTTTCATCAATAAACACAATAACCACATATAATATGCTAAGCAACATATATCAAGCATAACACACATTAATAATGCCTAATGTGATAACATGCGTTAATCCATGCATTTAAGCGAGATTTAACGGTTACCTTAATCCCGCAAAATGTCAAACCTTACCAAGCATAATTAGCAATTCAACACCTAAAATAACATTCATCACTATTGTGTTAGAAATAAGAAATAAAAAGGATAAGGCTTTATAAAAGAAGTTTATTTAATAAAACACTTTAAATAATTATCATTATACCTCCAAAAATTTTCCAAATTAAACCCAAAACAAGGGGAAGCTCACGCTGCATGAGCAGCGTGAGTGTCATGCAGAGAAGAGAGGGGGGGAAGGGCTCGAAGAGGGGTGAGATGGAAGAGAGGAAGGGTGGCTCGGTTTAGGGACTTTAGGCTAGAAAATGAGGTAGTTAGGGGAGGTTCTAAGGCAAGTGGATGGTGCAGAAGTGAAGAGGGGGTGTAGGAGGTGGTCGGGGACGTGTTGATGGTGGTTAATGGTGGCAGAGGCGGCGGCAGCAAGGTTGCGAAGGTGGCGGTCGAAGTGGGGTGCGGGGTGCAGGCTGGCGAGGAAGGAAAAGAAAGGGGAAAAACGAAGGGGTGAAGGGGTTGGTTTCGGGAAAGTAAAGTATGGGGGTCGTAGAGGAGGTTGCAGGGAGGAGATTGGTGGTCTGGGCGGCGGCAGAGACGACCGGATGGTGGAGAACGGCGGCGTTACAGGCGGCTGTCGAGAGGGTGAAAACAGGGAGGAAAAAAAATGGAAGAAGGGAGAAAGAGGGCTGCGGGGTGGGTCGGATGGTGTTGGGGCAGTGCAGGGCGGTAGTAGAAGGGTGAAGGAGGCGGTGCAGGGGCTGGGTAAGGCGGTCGTAGCGGCGGAGGGTGGCGGCGTGCAGAACGAAGGGGAGAAAGTGGAGGGGAGAAAATGGAGGGAAGAGGGTCGGGGAAGAAGGGTTTCGAAATAATGGGGCAGGGAAAGGTGAAGAAAAAGAAGAGGGAGAAGAGAGAGAGGGAGAGGCAGGGTTGCAGGGCAGCAGCTGCAGGCGGTCGGGCGGCAGCAGCTGCAGGCGGTCGGGCAGCAGCTGTAGGTGGTCGGGCGGCTGTCGACGCTTGGGAAGAAGAAGAAGGACGAAAGGAGGGTTGTGGCGGCCGGTCGGGGGAAGGGAAAGAAAAGGCTGGCCGGTCGGTCCAGGGGGAAAAGGAAGAAGAAAGAAAGGGGAGGGCCGGTCGGGTCAGGCACGCGGGAGAGAGGGGGGGCTGAGTGTGTTGGGCGGTGCGCGAGGGAGAGAAGGGAGGGGAGCAGGCCGGTGCGGGCGGCCCAACGCGCAAGGAGGGCTGGCCTGGCGAGGCAGCCCGAGGGAAAAGGGAAAAAAAAGAAAAAGGAAAAGAAGAGAGAGGAAAAGGGAAAAAGGGAAATGGAGGAATAGGAAAAGTAATTTAATTAAATTTATAAAATCATAAAATATAATATTCTTGGTAAATTATTTAATTTAATAATTTAATTTATTATAATCTAATATTTTAGTTTAAAAAGGATAAAGTTGGTAAAATATTAGTTTGAAAAATTATTTAAATAAAAAAATATGATAAATAGAAAAATATTTATTTTTAATTTATTAAATACTCTTATCCAAATTTAAATACTCTAAAATCCATAGAATAATTAAAATAATAATTTCACAAGCTAAATTTTATTTCAAATAAAGTTATTTATTAAAATATAGGTTTTTGAAATTTTTGGGGGATTACACTTTCCCCTCCCCTTTTTACTACATTATTGTTTACCACAGATCGTTCCCCATACATTTTCATTTACCCAACCCAATAGAGAGAGACGATCAACATCATTTGAAGCAAATATTTCCCCACCCCTATCGCCTTACTCGAGCCATCTCCACCAATGGTTTTCCTTATTTTTCTTCTCCTCTTCTTTGTCTCGGTAGTCCCAACCCTCCTCTACACCCAGTATGTTACATTCTTCTATACCCATTCTTGAAATTTAAGTTTTGTTGAGAATGTATGAATTTTTAAAATACTATAAATTTTACTTTTATCTTTCAATTTTTAATTAACCCATGTATATTTATATTGTAAATGTTGTTGTGGTCCATATCTATGCATTATATATGTGTAGTTTTTGCTTTGATATATCTTATGGAGGCGAAAAATTGAATATTGGCTATAATGTCAATCTTTTTATAAAAACAAAGTATATAAAGGGAGCACATAATATTGTAGAAATCATGTACTATATATTTATAGTGTAAATGTTATTATGGTGTACTAGCTGGTGATTTTTGCTTGACTTGGCTAGTATCATGAGGTTATTCATCTTGGTTTATAATTGAGGGTATTTTTATTTTTATTTTTAAGCATAAGTGGATACATGAAACTAGGTTCTCTAAAGAATATATAGATGGTTTTCAGGACTTTATTAAAATAGTCATTAAATATTTAAAAGATCATTTACGGATATTTTGTCCATGTGTGAATTGTAGAAATATGGTAAGGAGAAGGGTAAATGAGATATGAGATCATCTCATTATCTGTGGAATTGATAAAAGTTATATCAAGTAGATATTTCATGGAGAGTCCCTTCTTAATGAATCTAATGTTCTTAACCATGATGATGTTGAAACTACCAATGGCTTTGCTTACATAGAAGACTTGAAAATAATGTTGAAGATCATTTTATAGATTATCCAATTTTTTTTATTAAAATTTGGTTAATGATTCAAAGATGCCTTTATACATTAGTTCTACTAAATTTACAAATTTACTAGTTGTGTTATGATTATACAACTTGAAATTGGGTAATGAATGAAGCAATAAAATATTTGCTTCTCTTCTTGAGCTCTTGAAAGAGATGCTTTTGGAGGACAATGTGCTTCTTCCCTGAACTTGTGATGCTAAGAAGATTATTTTCTCTATAGGTTTAAATTAAAAAAAATGCATTTGTTTTATAATGATTACATTTTGTATTGTGAATAATATGCATTGTTAGATAATCTAGAGTGTCAAATGGCATAATATAAAAGGGTTAAGGTTCTTAATAAGGTGTTGTGTTACTTTTCAATTATGCCACATAATGAGGAAAATGCAAAGAACCTTATGTGGAATGTGGAAAAAAAAGAATTGTGATGACAAGCTTAGACATCCAATAGATTCTCTTCAGTGGAAGATGATTAATTGTGTATAATGGTGAAGCTCAAAACCTATGCCTTACACTCTATTTAGATAAAAATGATCCCTTTTTAATTGCAACAACAACTATAGTTTATGGGTCATTATTTTGGTGATCTATAATCTCCTCCCATCATTATTCATGAAGTGTAAAATAGATGTTGTTACCCTTGCTTATAATGGGTCCAAGTTCGTAGGGTAATGATGTTGATGTTTAATTATCTCCCTTTGTTGAGGATTTAAAGCATATGTGGGATCATAGAGTCGAAGTAGTTGACGTGGGGAGACAAAAGTCTTTTAACTAGAGAATGATATTATTTTGTACCATAAATGATTTTTTGACTTATGGTAATCTTTTCAATTATTGTGTGCATGAATACTATGCATGTCCTATTTGTGAAAATAATATATTGTTTCTCCATCTATCGAAGAGTAGGAATACTAATTATCCTAGACACCATAGATTCTTACCTATAATTCATCATTATTGTAGATAAGAAAAGGCTTTAAAGGAAAATTTGAATAAACAATAGTCTCAAATATGCTTATAGGAAAACAAATACTTGAAAAAATGAGAGACTTGAATTTTCCATTTGGAAAAATTTATAATAAAGCAATACCTTCAAGTAGGTGGAAGAATAGGTCAATTTTCTGTGACCTTCCATAATTAAAGAACTTGTATATAATACATTGTCTTGACGTGATCATGTGATGCATGTCGAGAAAAATGTATCTAATTGTTTGATTGATACACTTCAAAATGTGCAAAAAAAAGAGAGAGATAAAGCATGGCATCACTGCTCTGTTATACTTGGTCGATATGGATATAATAAAGGAATTACATCTGTAAAAGGTGGAAAGTAGAACATTTTTACCTTTTACATGTTATGTTATTTCCAAGAAAGAGAACATATATTTTCTATGAATTTTTTAATGGAGTAGAGGTTCTCAAAGGATATTCATCAAACGTAAAATGCCTTGTTTCAATGAAAGATTTTAAGTTAGTGGGTATGAAATGTCATGATCATCATATTTTCATTCAAGATTTGTTGTTGATTATCATACATTCTATCTTGCAAAATTAGGTTTAAAGTGTGGTCACTAGATTTTGTTTCTTTTTTAAGGAACTATGTAGTAATGTTATTAACCCTGAATGGTTGGAAAATTTATGGAGTGAGAGTGTGACTATATTATGCCATCTTGAGATGTATTTTCCTCCAATATTTTTTTGTAATCATGATTCATTTTTATAGTTCACTTAGTTAGGGAGGTTAGATTATGCAGGTCAATTCATTTGCATTTCACGTATTTAATTGAAAGGTATATGAAATTCCTAAAGAATAGGTGAGAAATCTAAACAATCCTAAATGATTTCCTACTAAGAGTTATCTAATATAGGAGACGACATAATTTTATTATGAGTTATTACTCAATACTAATACTATAGTTGTTCCTAAACCATGACATTTAAGAAAGGAGGGAAAGGGTGCAAATGATTTTGCATGGATGTCATTGGTGATGATCAAATATTTTCACAAGCTCGCCTCTATGTCCTTCACAATGGAGAGAATATCCAACCATATGTGGATCAACACATGGATATTTTTAGGGCTTTGAATCCATCTAGGAAATTCTAGAAGATAGTATCATGTTCGGCAATAGATATGGGATTCATAAAATGTCTTGCTTTATACCGCGGCTAGAAAATTCATAGTAACTTATGCTTATTAAAATATTCATGAGTAATGGATGAAAAAATATGCTCATGCGAAATAAAAACGAATGATGTGAATTACTAGATAAATATAAGGAGTCATTCCATTGATCCAATTATGAGATTTAAATAGCAACATTATAAGGTAATTAACTCATTTACTTATATTTATCTTTTTCTCTTTGAGCAACGACCTAGATTATCCCCCATGGTCTCTCAATACCCATAGAAGTCAAAATAATAACCAAAGGACATAAGTCTGGCGAAAACTAAGAGAACCACTAATGGACATAAAGTCTGGTCAAAGCCAAATAAACCACTTAGGTGACCATATTCTTTAGTATCAATATACCTAGTACATTATCAATTTTTGAAGTAGGAAAGACACCAAGATCAACTCGGATCCTACCCAAAGAAAAATCAATACACCTAAAGGCAAACTATCCTTGGTAAGTAATTAAGTATAAGAGAATCTAGACTTATATAGTGATCTATGATCTTTAACTTTAAGTGACTAGTGTTTTATTTACCAAGTCATATACCAAACAAGGCCTACATAGCATACCACTTCCATCATGATTGCATAATATTTCCAATTCATCAATCATCACCCTTCAAGATTACTTAGTGATAGCATCATCAATAATTAACCAAATTAATCCGCTAATTAAGTCAATTAATCCAAGAAAAGAAGTGAATTTCCATCATCCAAGAATCATGAAATAACATAATATCAAGTCTCAAACTATCACAAAGGTTGAAATATAAGCAAAATAAGCATTCCGACATAAACTAGTTGATCAATTCGGTGCAACCAAACTCTAGCATCCCCGTTGAAACTTGTTAATTGGTTTGTTGAACCAGTAAACTATTCCAAAGACCGTTAATCGATTTGACCAAACCAGTTAATGGGTCTAAACCAATATCAGTTCAAAACTTACCATAAGGGAATTAGTTAATCATTTAGGTCCAAACCAATCGATGGGTTCAAATAGAGAGTAACCAAAAATAACCACAAAAAACTAGTCAATTGATTTAGCTAACCATTCAATTGCCCTAGAGACTAATCTTTCTATTGGGTCAAACCAATTAATTAGTCTATGCAAAAATAACATATCCATGCATTTCTACACTCATGCAAAAACAACATGCCCTAGAGACCAAACAATTTATTTCAATCATACCACAACTACCTACCTAACACTGTATCATTTAGACATTACAAAACTAAGATTAACTAGGTTAAATTACTAACTCACGTTATATTTCTCACATTCACCAAAGATGTGCATAAAACTCATATTTCCCCCAAATGACACAACTCCAAACATGATTCACTACAACACTAATATTATTTTATACTCATGAAAAGAATTAGAAAATCAGATCTAAACCAAACCACATGCTCATTCACTGCACAATCAAGGGAAAAATAACTTACCTAGTGAAGCTTAGCACAAAAACCACCAAAGTGAGGAAATATTAGTTGAAATTTTCCAACTTTGAACTCCTTAAGAAAGAAATTAAAATTTATAAAAATCTCCTTAAAATCATATGAACCAAACAAAATATGAAATTGGAAGAAAACATAAGCTACCACCTTACTAAAGTGGAAACAAAGGAAAAAACCAACCAAATCCTCGATCTTTTCCTAAATCTAACCCAATCTTACTTAAGAATAAAATAAGAGGTTAGAGGAAGGAATAAAAGAGGTTAAAAAGATGAGAAATGGATAACACTAAAGATAAAGGAATGGAGGCTGAAAGGAAGGGAAACAAAGAAATTTGGTGGCTAAGAGAAATTGAGGGCAATGAGATTTAAGGTTGTTAATATACCAATTATATGATGGGTAAAGAAGAGGAGAGAGGTATCAAATTGAAACCCTTATAACCTCACTTGAATTCAAGCATATTAGGGTAAATTTTTAAAGTGATAGGTTTTAATACCCCAAAAATTTGCTTAGCCTAATCATGTGTCATTAATGCCTCAATTTAATTCTAATCTCAAGAAATCTTATTTTAGCCTTAACCTAATTTCTTAATCCCAAAAATTTAACCAAAATCGAAACCTTGACTCAAATAAACTATAATTCATAAACCAAAATCAAAACCTGCTAAAATTTTCACTAATCCTAGCTATCTTGGCTAATCCAAAATCATATAATCTAATCCTAACACCCTAACCTCTTCTTCCTTTTTCTTTTCTTTTCTTTTCTTTTCTTTTCTTTTTCTCCTTTTCTTTTCTTTTCCTTCTTCTCCTACACCAACTTTGTGGTATGAAAGAGTTCTCTTCCCCTACTGCATTTGTTACCGTCGTGCACTACCATCATCTCACCATCACCTGCCTCCCGTATGCTCTATGGCACCATCATCCCTACCATCCCTCGTGTCTATCTTCTTCCTTTTTCTCATCCATCTTTGTTGTTCTACACCACCATCACTTTCCCTACCATTCTTCTTCTTCTTTCTCTTATCCTTATGCAACCCACACTCATAACCATTACCATAACCTACATTTTTATCACCATACTCAACCATCACCTTCACTATTTCCATTTTTGGCCCTGCACACCCATTGCACGTCTTATTTCCCCTCTGTTTTATTCTTCCCGATTCACACCATACACACACATGCACACATGACCATATATATATACACCATAATCTCCTTATTTTCTCTTTGTTTGGCCTCCAATATATCCTCTCTGTGTCAAAAATCCATTGCCCGAACTCCCTTCTTCCCTCTTCTTTCTTTTTTCTCTTTTCTTCTTCTTCTTCTTCCTCCTTCTTTCCCTGTTTTTAGCCTTTGCACCACCCAATCCACCACTGAGCACCACCTCGCCTACCACTCGTCGCCCTTAGTAAGGTGTAACGACTACTAAGGTCACCCCAACCTTTCCCCTCACAGTCGCCAACCATCGTTGCCGACCACCACCTCTTTTCCCTTTATCTTCCTCTCATACGTCGTAGTATTTCAGAGTGCACGGCCTGTGCACCGCCTGCTTCATAATCATGCAACATTTAATTCTCCTACTGCACAACCGTGCAACTATTGCACCACTTGGTTAGGCTTCTTTTTTCCTCTCAACCTGTTGTGCATTGTTGCTGCACAACCATATAACTCTTACACCGCCTAACCGGCATCACCTGTTGCACAGCCATGCAACTTTCTATTTTTGGTCATCTACTTCTATTTTCACCCTCAAACCTTGTCCAAACACCACCAAAATTTAATCATACCTCCATCACACATTCCTCTACACATCTATACAATTCAAGCTTCTATTTGACTCTGGTTAATTCCATTTTTACCCTCCTCTACCTTAACTTCCCTCTCAATTTTAATCTTCAATCCTAATCATATTTTTATCTTATTTTTTGTAGGTGATCTTCTGGTGATCTTGGAGGAGGTATAGGATTTGAGTGCATAGAGCCTAGTGTCTTTTTTGGCAATGACATATGTCGTTGTAGCTAGGGATTTATGTGATATATGTATTTTTGTATGTGCTTTTGTGTTGACTATGTTGTATTGAATAACTTATCTATGGAAATGTTATGAAATGATATTCTTGAGAGTATGGAAATTATGTAAGTTCGTATTTGGGTATGATGTCGGATACAATATATCTATGGGAAACTAAGGATATGTACTTCAGATAGTGATTGGAAATTTAAATGTGTTGGGTTTCATAAGGCTTTGGGAGAATACGATTATCTTAAATACCTTTAGGGTATTATAATCATTTGAGGATAATTACGTGGTAGTACTTATGTTGTCCATTTGTATGTCTTGCATATTTATATGAGTTCAGTATGATAATATAAAATCAATTCTGAATAAGGTATTAACCATTTAAAGTGGAAGATCACGTGAGTCGGGTCGAGGTGGTTATACTTATATGGGTCCATTCCATCGAATAATAATAGTGGCTCAGGTGTGTTGTCCCTAAGAGGTGTATCAATCCATTCCATCGAATTAAGAATAGTGGGCCCCATACTCAACATGAATGAAAATACTATTAAGAAATAAAGTATAAATGGAAAGATACTAATCATTTAAAGTGGAACACTACGTGAGTCAGGATTGAGGTGTTGAGTCCATTCCACCTGATAATAATAGTGGCTCAGGTGAGTTGTCTCTGAGAGGTGCTTCAGACTGTTCCACTGATTTAATAATAGTGGCTCAGGAGCATTTTACTCTGAGAGATGTTGGTTTCATTCCATTGGATAATAATAGTGGCTCAAATGTGTTGTCCTCAAGAGATATTTCAGACCATTACATTAGTTTAAGAATAGTGGGGTCCCTGAACTCAATATAAATAAAAGATTGAAATATGGTATATCTAATAAAAGACCTAGAATTAATAATTATCTAGCATTCTTTGATTTTATGCATATATGTTTTCTTATGAGAATTCTTGTAAACATGCTTGATTGTATCGTTACCTTACTCAATACGTAGTGTAGTGATCATCTGTTTCATGGGTGCTGCTCAATCCAACGAGTAGACGACTTAGATGTGTATGTGCAGGCTGATGATGACCAAGTGGATGAATTCACAGCCTTTGATGCTATATATGTAGATGAGTAGTTTCTCTTCTGTTAGCGTTTGGGCGTAGAGTCATGTTATCCAGATCATAATTTTACCTGAATACCCTTTTGGACTCTTAGTTCCATAGGATCCCTTTTGTTGTATTTTAATATTGGAATCGAATTTCATCTCCAAAGCTTATTTGATGTTATTAAAAGTTATCTCATTTGTTACTATCATATTTTAAAAAAATTTTTTAAATTATTTTGCCTTGTTATTGATATAAGGATGGTGGGGCAAGCCAAACTTATGTCAATTATGGCGGTAACACCCAACTATTTTATTATACACTTCTACTTAAAATGAAAATTTTCAGTAGTAAATTTTGAGGTGTCACAAATTGGTATTAGAGATTTTAGTTTTGATTAGCGTGTTTTGATTTTTAAATTTTAGTTTTCAACGATCCCTCATCTAATTTTTAACAATCTATTTCACATTTAAGAAGAACCTATATTATTTTCAAAAACCTAGATTAACTTATGAGGAATCGAGTATGGATAGCCTAGGTGGCTTTAAAATGTGAATTATATGCGTTATGTGTTAGTTAGCTAGGAAGGCCTAGGCTCTAACATATTTTCTATCTTGCAGCTAGTTGGTCATCATGGCGATTAACGGTCGTGTTAGTCATCTTAAGGAAACTTTTGAGGCATTCATTGATTTCGTTAGGCATCCACTACCTCAACCTCAGCCACTACCTCCACCTCTACATTACCCACAGGAGGGTATCGGGGAAGATTGGATTCGGAAGGTTAGAAGACATCACCCACCGCTTTATAGCGATGAGAAGGATCCAGTTATCCTAGAGGGATGGATTCGGGATATGTACAGGACATACAAGGTAATGGATTGCCCACCTAATCGGAAGGCGAGCATTGCAGCCTTCTTTCTCTGAGGAGCAACCGACACTTAGTGGGTAGGTCATCGTGCGCATGGAGGACAATTGATGTCTTGGGAGGACTTTAAAATAGCAATCTACAACAATTTTTACCCCGAGAGTCTCAAGAAGGATAAGCTGAAGAAGTTTATGCAGCTTACTCAGGGAGGCATGACCACAAAGCAATACCATGCTCGGTTCTCAAAGTTGTTAATGTTTGCACCAGGGATAGCAGCTAGCGAGTCTACCATTGTGTATCGGTTCGAGTAGGAGCTCCACTTCAGCATCTGGAGAATGATGGGTGTCGTGGCTTTTCATGACTTAGCCATCTTGTACAAGCGGGCGTGTGCCGCCGCTACTATGATACAAGAGCAAGTTGTGTTGCAGGGACCTCAGGGTTCTAGGGTCTCTTATAGGAAATGCAAGCCTAGACCTACAATGAAGGTCGTATCTACCCACGTGATGTGTTTGTTGGTCTAGAGGGGTTATCCTATGTATTTGTGCGGAGTTCGGGAGCTGAACAAGTACGAATGAGCATTTGAGGATATCTCGATTGCTCAAGAGTTTTCTAATGTTTTTTGGAAGAGATACCAGGTATGTCGCCGGTGTGGGAGATAGAATTCACTATTGAGTTAGTACTAGGGGCAGAGCCAGTTTCAAAGGCACCTTACCAAACGGTACCAATAGAGTTACAAGAGTTGAAGACTCAGCTAGAGGATCTAGTGGCTCACGAATACGTTTTCCCGAGTGTGTCTCCATGGGGAGCACCAGTGTTGTTTGTAAAGAAGAAGGATGGAAGCCTTTGTCTTTGTATAGATTATCAGGGTCTAAACCAATTAACGATGAAGAACCGATATTCTAGGGTGCTTCGATTTTCTCAAAGATGGACTTGAGGTTGGGTTATCATGAGTTATACATCGCTAAGGCAAACATTATAAATATGATCTTTAGGACACAGTATAGACACTATGAGTTTACGGTGATCCCTTTTGGACTCACTAATATGCCCGCTATTTTTATGAACTTGATGATGAGGATCTTTCGACCATTCCTTGATTAGTTTGTTGTGTTTTTCATCGATGATATTTTGATATACTCTCAAAGTAGAGAGGAGCATGATCAGCAACTATGGACAATTTTATCACTCCTTAGAGAGCACAAGGTGTATGCTAAACTCTCTAAGTGCAAGGTTTGGCTTCCGATGGTTGCATTTTTAGGTCATGTGGTGTCAACAGGTGGAGTTATTGTAGACCTGGTGAAGATTCTAGCAGTGAATGAGTGGAAGGCACCCGCTAGCATCCCTGAGGTACATAGTTTCCTAGGTTTGGCCAAGTACTACATACGTTTTGTTCAGGATTTCTCGAAGATAGCTCATCCTTTGACGAACCTTTTGAAGAAGACGACTAAGTTTCAGTAGAATAATGCTTGTGAGGGAGAATTTCAGGAGTTGAAGCAGTGGTTAACTACAGTACCAGTTTTGACTTTGCATTTAGGTTCTGATGGATTTTAGATCTAAAGCGACACATTAAAGCATGGACTAGGCTGTGTATTAATGCAGCATGGTAAGGTAGTAGCTTACGCTTCTCGTCAGTTGAAGCAACATGAGAAGAATTACCCGACGCATAATTTGGAGTTAGCCATAGTTGTTTTCGTGTTGAAGATTTGGAGGCACTATCTGTATAGGACACAATTTAGATTTTGCACAAACCATAAGAGCCTCAGGTATATATTTACTCAGAAGGATTTGAATATGAGGCAGAGGAGATGGCTAGAGTTGGTGAAGGACTTTGATATCGAGTTGACCTACCACGAAGGTAGGGTCAACGTCGTTGCAGATGCCATGAGTAGGATGACATCATTCTCTTTGATTTCTGTTATAGTGATTAGTCGGTTGTTGGACGAGTTTGGAGAGATGGGAATAGAGATGATCGAGCATGGTGACCTAGAGGTCCGGAAGAATGCATTGACCATTACACTGACAATTTTTTATGAGATCCGAGTCGGATAGCCTGGGAATATTAAGCTTGAGAGGATTCGGTAGAAGAAGCAACTTGGAAAACCGAGAAGGATATGCAAGAATTGCATCCTAAGCTTTTTAGTATGGGTGTGTTAGGTTTCAAGTTCCTCTCTCTTTTAAAGGAGTAGTACCCAATGGTATAGTATCAACTCTTATAACTTGACAACCGATATCACTTTCCTTACATCCCTTTTGTGTAAACATTTTAGATACACCTTGATTTTTGGATATGATGTTGATAATAATATTTTAGGAATGTAAACTATTTTTGGTGGTTAGATGAGTCTTATGGGAAAAGGTATGCATAACTTATGAAATTAGGGTTTGTAGAGGGTTATAAATAGTAGCCCTTGTAATAAGGTCATTATCGTATGTGTAATACATTGGACTTAAACCTTAAGTTTTGAACATCTTTTCAATACTAATATTTTAGTAATATGTACTAAATTTAGTGGTAAAATAAGTAATATGGAATTAGTTTTGCTTAACTTGTGAGATTAGGATTTTTAAGGAAATAATGGTTTTTTTTAGAGATATCCCAATCATCATGCAATTGAGTTTCATGTGTCTTGAATAATTATGTTAAGCATGTGTTATGTATCGTGCATGTTTATATTTGTGTATCCATGTTGACATCAAGGTAAATAACAAGTGTAATAAGGCATTAATTACTTAAAGTAAAATATCACGTGAGTTGGGACTAAGGTATTGTGTCTATTTTATCAAAAAATAATAGAGACTCAGGAGCATTTTTCTTGAGAGGTATTTCAGACCATTCCACCAATTTAAGAAGATTGGTCAAGAGTGTGTTTCCTTCGTAGATATTGTGTATGTTTCGTCATATGATAATAGTAGCTCGAGAGCATTTTTCTTAAAAGGTGCTTTAACCCATTCAATTGAATTAAGGATAGTGGGGGCAATAAACTTAACGTAAATAAGAATTGGGATTTAAGATTACCTAATAATGGAACTTAGATTCATTTATTCTCTTCCATCATAATATGTTTGATCAATATACATGTTTATTCTTATTTATGGCCTTATGTAATTTGTGCAACCTTGTTAGTTATTATGATTGTATTGTTTCCTTACTTATTATATAATTTATTGATCGTGCTTTTCATGGGTGATACTACTTCCCACATGCAGACACCTCAGTTGTTTTGTGTAAGTCCATGATGACCCATTGAATGAATTTTGAAATACCCCAAAACCTTAATTTTGGAAATTATGTTCAAATAAGGAACTATTAGAGAAATTAACTAAATAAATTATTTTATTAATATAGGAGGAGGAAATTAAGGCAAAATAAGGAGGAAAATAATAAAAAATTTAGTTAGCAAAAAAATTTAGGGTGTTTTGCTAATTAAAATGGAACTTGGAAAATTTTATTCAAAATAACCCAAATTAATCTAAAAAGGGATTTAATTATTTATTTTTATATATTATTATTTTAAATAGTCAAAAATATCAAAATAACCTAAACACCCAACCAACATATTTTTCCTTTTCCCTTTTCTTTTTCCTTTTCTTCCTTTTTCTCTTATTTTGCCTTTTCTTTCTCTCCCTCCTTTCTCCCTTCTTTTCTTCCCTACTTCCCCGATTAGGCCAGCCCCTTGCGGCCCAAATTCCCTTTCCCTCCTTCCCTTCGGCGCGGCCGAAGCCCGCCTGACTCTTCTTTCTTCTCTCGTCGCCCTAGCCAGTCCGCCCCTCCCTTTTTTTTCTTTTCTTTCTCCCCCAAACTAGCCTGGTCCAGCCTCTCTTTCCCTTTCCCTTCTTCCCCACGCCCCGCTGCAATTCGCAGCCAACACCCCCTCTACCCTCCAAAACAACTAGTTGAGATCCCTCTAACTCCCCATACCTTCATTTTTCCCTACCACCCTCTCCTCTTCCTTTCTCCTCCCTCCACCACCATTTCTCCACCTCTCTTCTCCCTCCATCACCACTGCCGCCAGTGCCATCACCACCCCTAGGTGGTCCTCTAAACTCCCCAACCCCTAAACCCTTTTTATACAAATGTTAGTTATTTTTAGTAGTATTATTAGTATTATCCTTAATGTTAATAATAATAATAATATTATTATTATTATTATCATTATTAGGGCTATAAATGAGCTAAGCCTGTTCAGTATTCGGCTCGGCTCAACTCATTAAAAGCTCAGTTCGGCTCGTTCATTTAATTAAACGAGCCTCAAAGTGAGGCTCGAGCTCAAAAAAGTCCGGCTCGATTCATTTTTTGGCTTTGGCTCGTGAGCTCGGCTCGGTTCAACTCGTTAAAAGCTCGGTTCGGCTCGTTCGTTTAATTAAATGAGCCGAGCCCAAACAGTATTTTAGGCTCGTTTAGTTAAATGAGTCAACCCAAGCCTAGGGGTATTCGGCTCGGCTCGGCTCGTTTACAGCCCTAATCATTATTATTATTTAACCTAACTTTGGAATGTTTATAACTAATATTATTATTGTTATTAATGGCCTACAACTTTAGTATTATTATTTTAACATCATCATCATCATCATCATTATCATCATCATCATCATTATTATCATTATTCTTGTTGTTGTTGTTAATTTTCTTGCTATTATTATTAACGATAACTTTGGCACCTTAGCACTTTTATTATTATTGTAAATATTCGAATCCTTATATTACTACTACCATTTCTATTATTATTATTAGTATTACTTTTAACATCATCATCATCATCATCATCATCATCATCATCATCATCATCATCATCATCATCATTATTATCATTATCATTATTATTATTATTATTATTATTATTATTATTATTATTATTATTATTGTTGTTGTTGTTGTTGTTGTTGTTTTTTTATTTTTATTATTATTATTATTATTATTATTATTATTATTATTATTATTATTACCTTGTCACTATTGTTAATATTTCATATATCACTAACCTTACTATCAGTACTACTATTATCATTATTAGTAACATTGAAAATATTACCGTTAATAATATAAATATTATTATAATTACTTTAAATTGTTGTAGCTATTAAGACCTATTTTTGATTAGTAGTAGCATGATTAGCTACCTTAGGAATAATAACCTTACTTTTACTTATAAAGGTATTATTATTATTTTTAGCCCTAATAGTAAGTTGTGATAAGGGTAAGGTAGGAAGAATGGTAATTTTGGTTAGAGGGAATTTAACCCATAGTTTTCCCTCTTATAGGTGAATCAAGCCAAAACCCTAAGGAGGCGTAGGAACGTGCTCCAAGACCGGTGTCGTATTAGGTAAGGATGTGGCTAAGAACAACTATGTGTGTGTTATATGCCTTGTGTGTCATGTGTTATGCCATGTTGTGTACTTTATGATTTTAATGACTAATTACTTGTAGCGCAACTTGGAGTTGAGGTATGCTTATATGAATTCCTTATGACATGTGCATAATGATTGTTCTATTGTGCTTATGATATTATATGACTTGACCCTCTAGGACATGTATGCTGGGATGTTAATAATATAATGTGGGGTGAAAGGATAAAAAGGGGAAAATGCAAAGTGAGTTGACTAAGGGGGGACATGAGATTGACCCAATTATCTCATGATCCATGAGGGAAAATTAAAAGGAGATTATGATTAAAATAAATGAGTGATGTGAACTTTGCATAGGAAATTTCTAAGGTTTGCATGGGGTGGATGGAGTTTGCATGGGAATGATATTTACATGAGAAAAAGTTATTTTAGGGTTTAAGTAAGGTAAGGGGAGAGTTGTGGAGTGATTGGAAACTTTGGATGAAAAATAGTACATTGGTTGGTATAAGGGTGTATAGGGGACTTGATTAGGGTTTGGGAGGAAACCCTAATATGGGGGAAATTGTGGAAGTAAAAACAATTAAGGAAGAGTGGAGTATGGGTTAAGAGTGGAAATTTATTATATGAGGGATGAGTATGGGTGCCATGGGAAGTAAGTAATGTTAGGTGAAAAATAGAGAGATTACTTGTGGGGGAAGAAATGTGCTAGGGTTTGAAGTGGCCAACTAGGTTTTTTCAATCACTTGCGAAATCAATGAGTAAAGTGATATGATTTGGGGTTGAACCTAAATGAGATGAGGTGTTGGACGATAAATGAAATAATGGTAGTGAAGTAAGAGGAAGTTGGGACATATAGGTCCAATTAGGGTTTCAAGGGAAACCCTAAAGGGTGATAGTGGGTGGAGTTTGATGTCACGAGGTGTTGGGCCTTAACCTACACATTTAGGAGTTGGTTTTCATTATGTGTAAGTGTAAAGGGGAATGGATATCGGGGCGTGATAAGGGGCGCAAGAGTCCCAAGATATGGGACGGGCCCTCTTGGGAGGATAGAAGTAGAAAGTCGGTGACATGCATGTCAAGGGTGAAATACTTATCGAATAAGACACGAATAAAATACTAATCATTTAAAGAGAAAGATTGTTGAGCTGTGCCCAAACCGGTCCATCGGCGAATAATAGTGGCCAGGAGTCGGGATGTCCTGCATGACCGGTCCACCGGTGAATAATAGTGGTCAAGACCGTTCTACCTGCATAATTTCCGGCCCACCGGCTATAATAGTGGGGGTTTCCATACTCAACAAACCAACGTAATAATGATAAGACATGGGAAAGACACTAAGTAATTACAGTGAAACACCATGTGAGTCGGGACCAGACCGGTCCACTGGCGAATAATAGTGGCCAGGAGTGTTCTGCCCTGCATGATTTTCGGTCCACCAGCTATAATAGTGGGGTTCCCGCACTCGCATGGATTGATAAAGAGCATGTGTGGAACAAGTATATTGATAAGAGACCTAAAGAATAAGTTTATCTGGACTATTTTTTAGCCTTCATTATCTATGTTGTTATATGTGGTCTTTATGATCATGTTGTGTTATACGCCTTATATTTTTGGCCTTAGCTGTATAGTTCCCTTACTCAGTACGTAGCGTACTAATCACCCGTTTCATGGGTGCTGCTCATTCCTACGAGCAGAGAACCCACCTGAGTTTGTGCAGGTAGGAGATGATATCTTCGATGAATACGACTCTTATGACGTATCGGGCGGGGCTGAGAGTTGAGCCTGGACTTGGCCTGGGGACCGAGAGCAACATGGCCGAACTCTCCTTTTCATTTTTTTTACCCCATATCATTTTATTTTAGTTATGTTCTATCGTATGATACTTTATGTTCTTTGAGAACTATATCTATGTACCCCTTTGGCTTGTAAACATTTTTATGCGTACTCTGAATTTTATATTATGAACGATTTAACTCCCTTATGAATTCTTGTTTTAAGTATTAGCTCTTGTTTGATGATAATCCTTTTTAGCCTTAGCACTTGGTACTGGAATGGTAGGAGTGAACCGGTCCGGTACTGAGTGTGGCGGTAATATCCCCATAATTCACAGTTTTGTTGTTTCGCTTCCGTTAATTCTTTCATTTAAAACGAAATTTTCTAGTAGTGAATTTTGGGGGTGTTACAACTTTACTGCTTATGATACTTTGTTTGAGATGGAGTGATCATTTTATCCTTAGGGCTAGACATAGAGTCATGTTATCCTATTATATATTTTTTTTCGGATACTTTTTTGGATCATTAGTTCCATGGAATCTCTTTTAACATATTTGAATATTTACTTGGATTTAATCTTCAAACTCTTATCTAAGTTTATGAAAGTTTATCTTATTCACTGATCATCATATTTTAAGCTCTAATTGGTTTGCCTTATATTCGATGTAAGGATGTTATGGCAAGCCAAACTTATGTCAAGTACTACAGTATACTCTACTATATTGTTATTAAGCTTCCACTTAAACAAAAATTAGTAGTAAATTCTGGGGTATTACAGTCTATCATTCTTGAAGTGATTTTGAGTATAGAATCTAGAGAAGATAACTGTATTAAGTTGTAAACTTGTCTTATAGAAGTCGTTGGAGTTGTATATCTATAAATCTTAGAGAAGATCATTAGTAAGTTCATCACAACAATTTCAAATTTTAATAGAAAAAGTCTTTTGGTAATGGAAATAGATAAAGCAGATTTTAGTTGTCTTGAAACATTATAAATTATTTGTTAAATTTTATTTTTCAATTACATTTCGTTCAACCCTATTTACCTCACTCTAAAATTTCCGTGTAGGTTTACATTATACTTTTAATATATTGTACATTTATAATTATAAATACAACAAAATTAATTATGAGTACAATAATGGAGTTTATATGATATTACCTAAGAATCTATTTAGTCATACTTTAGAGTATTTCTTTTATTATTCTAAAGAATATCTTATACAAGAGTTATAATAACTGTAGGACATTAATATGATTTATAATTAAACATTAGAGTCTATATAATATTACCTAGGAGTTTATCGAATTTTATATTTTAGTCTATCTTTTATTACCCTAAAATATATCTAGTATATAAAATTAAAAAATAGTCAAATATATGTGAAACTATTTAAAAATCTATCTAAATATATCTGAAAGTTTATATTTTAGTGTTCTAGAGTCTACTCCCTATCTGCGTTATAAAGTAAAAAAATGTGTACTATCATATAAAGGCGCAATAAAAATATACTAGTAGTATTACAGAGGTATATTAGAGGTAAATTATATAAATATATAATAAAAATATACTCAAAGTGTAAGGGACCCAATTCCGGACACGACCAACCTATCCAATAATCTCTCATTTGAGAACCTGGCGTCCCTCGCTCTTTATTGTTTGTTTTTTTGGGGGGGGAGGGGGAACTTACTTCATGCAGGTACGGTGCTCATGTTTTAACCTGAAAGCTTAATTTGGACATACATCATATCGATCTTTTATTAGCAGGAGCCTGCAGACAGTTTTATTCATATCAATAGATAGCCGATGACATAAACTACAGCACATATAGATCACACCAATTACATTACTTTTTTTTGTTTTTTCTCGAGACCAATAACAATATGTTATGTTATTCATTTCACATATTATTTTAGTGCGTTCTCCGTTGACGATCAACCAGTACTAGTACATGAGGTAGCTAGGTACCTGCTCTTGCATGCCTCTCAATTGCTCAATCAGCACCTCTGCACAACACGATCGAATAGATTTATTAAAGAATTGACCATAAAGAAATACATGTAGCTGAACAAGCACATACCATCAGGAAAAATCAAAACTCTGATTTATATATTTCAATGAAATTAAATAACCATGCATATAGTTAAATGAGGTGGGTGCAAAGAGTCTATGTATGTACCTTCGTCCTCTCACTGTGACCGTCGTGGTCACTTTCACTGTCACTGCTGCTGCTGCCGCTGCTGCTGCCGCCATCATGGCGTCTGGGGCCTTTCCTGTTCTTCTTTTTCTTGTGGAACACGTGAGTCAACTGGCTTACCTTCTCAGTGAATGTTTCTTTATGACCGTGCTCTTGATGAGACGGCGAGTGATGTCCCAGGTGCCCGTGCAGCAATGAATTAATCCCACCACAGTGGCCGTCGTGGTGCTTTTGAACTGCAGTTGAGTGGCATGGTGCACCTAGGTGCTCAGTAGTGGTTTTATGACAAGGCGTGCAAGTCTGAGAGGAAGCCATATGGATATATGTATATATAGAAAGAGAGAAATATATAGTGGTGCAGATCAGTTCTTTTACGTACGTACTTACTACTACCAACTTGCCTGATGCAATCGAGCAGCAATTTTACACCCCCTTTTATAACACAACCTCCTTGCAGGTGGCCGGCATCTTAAATTATCATCACTATTATTATTATCATCATTTTACATCAACGATAGCTTTCAAGAATCTATCTACATCCACCTTTAATTTTACAGCATCTGGGCATCTCCTAGGGTATTCCGATACCCGCTATGGCCTACCACTTCGTTGGAATCTTATTCCCAATTCAGGAAGTTTTTGACTAAGAGTTTCTCACCACACGGGTCTTTTTCGTTTCCCCATAGACTATGGTTTTCTTACGAAAAGAATTGGGAGTCTGTTAGTTAGCATGAAAAAAAAAATCTGGTATTTTATTAATTATTTCAATACTATATTATGACATTAAGATTTTATAGTAATAAATTAAAAATATTATTATTATTAATTTAGATAATAATAATAATTTAATAGTATTTATAGATAAAATAAAACACTCGCGTGTATATAAATAGAGATATGAATGGATATACGATCTATATATATATCTTTTAATTCTATTTACATATTATAAATGTACACGTTATGTGTTTGCATTGTATTAAATCATAGATTTAATATTCACATTAATACTATCAATTGTAATAGTTTTTCTCATTATAATTCCACACCTTCAACTCTACATGTCATCTACCTTCTTTTATATTTTCTAACTCTCTATAATAATAGACATAATAAGTATAGGTATTATATATATGGACTACTGTGAATTGTAAATGTGAGATAACTCATATAACTGAATAAGAAAAGTCTTATTCTCTCTTCCTTTCTATATTGTTATATTATCTCTTTTTGAATTTATTAATATCACAACATGTTATTAGCATGATTAGCCTCTAATTTATCTCTTCACATTATGTGTTGCTCGCCGTCTCCTTAACATAATCTTTCAAAGATTAATTCCATTGGTGTTTAAATTTATCTCGCCTCTTCCTATCAAATATACGAGACAAATTTATGAATGGCTAATTCAATGGATTTGATATTGTTCATGATATTGGGGTTCCCATAAGTAAATGACCATAGAGTTAGTGTCAAGTTCGATCAGTGCTTGATAAAATAAAGTGTTCTATATTCATTAGTTATCATACTATGAATATGATTATTATGTGTCATATAGGATGAATCTACCATTTTTATTTAGGACGAATCTACTATTTTTATTTCTTATGTGAGATCTCAATTCTTTCAGGAATTTGGAAGGTCACATATGTGACATATCTTATAATTAAACAAATTTTAAGAACATCGATCCTCTAATTAATTTGAATTAATTAAGAATGTTAAGGAGGATATAATATTATGGCTCTAGAATCGGCTTAGAACATGAAAATCTTATTTTTATCTCCATATTTACTTTGATCTTATACTAATTGATATTTTTATCAACTTTAATTGAATATATTAACAATATGTAATTTAATTTAATTGTATGTATGATGATCTCCCTTCCAACTATGAAATGGAGGATAGAGGTAGATGGCTAAAAGTGACCAGTTCAAAACAATCATATTTGATTAAATATGATCAATTGAAATACCAAAAGTGATGGATTGGTGGCCACATCGCCCATCACCATATGTAGATATCTATCACTTGGAGATGATGGAAAAATATCTAAAGTTGCAAAATTAATAAAAAAATACATCAATTTAAAAGTGATGGATAGACGACCTCATTACCCGTCTCTATATACATATCTCATCATCTAAAGTTGATTGGAGAATATAGTGCTAAACTTCATTACCCGAAGTTAATGGAGGGCCACCAAAAGTGGCTAAATTTGTTTCACATATCTAAAGTAAGGATGGGTGATTGTACAAATGTTGGTATAAGCATGAAGCTCCCAACCAATCATATTATTTACAAGTATATACCTGAGGTATAAAAGGATATGATATAATAGAGGTGGAAGCTGAAAGCTTTGCCTAATGATTAAATGGTCCTGAAGACTTTATGGACAATTCGATCTAGAAGATTAAATGATTAAAAAATAATGAATATCTTATGTGCAATTTGTTCAAGGAGATCAAATATTTGAAAGTCTTTCAAGACTTATGTAGTACTGATAAAGATGATTGAATGGTATTAAATACCTCAAGTGCTTTTTGATCCAGAAAATCAAATTATTTGGAAATCTATAGACCCAAGCATTGATATTATTTTTGCACTTTCTATTTATGTAATTTTAATTTTTACAATTAGTTTATGCAATTTTAAATTTCACAATATTTAAAGTATTTAGTTTAATTAGAAAGTAGCAATGATGGCTTTATGCATAATTTGCCAGCTACTTATTCATGAGATTGTGAACCTACTTCATTATTGGTAGTGGTTAAATCCTACCGTAGTCAAGTCTACTTTACCACCACAGTGGTTGGAGTATTTATTATAGTCTTTTAGTGGGTAGAGTTATTTTGATGGTTGAAGCCTAAAGCTTCCTATCCAATAAGCATTTTCATAGTTGAAGCTTGAAGTTTCCCATTCAGTTATTAGTATTGGTTGAAACATGAAGTTTTCTATTTGATATAAGTAATTTAATGGTAAAGGCTAAAGGCTTCCCGTCTCATAAACTTACATATGATCTGGAAGAACAATTTATCCGACTGAAATGTCATTGTACATTCTATTTTAATTATCAAGTATATTATGAGCTTATAATCAACAAGAATATACATGTGTATGTGGCATGATGAACTTATTAAAGGATTTTATGAAGAAACAATTGGATAGAAATTTTGTGCATGATATTGTAGCTAATTTCTTGGAGAACTTAATATGGTATATGAGTATTTGATGGTATTGCTACCATCAAGATCGATTAGAAGTAAACCTGAGATAAATGCACAATATATGCATTTGGTATATATAAAAAACCAAAAGGCGTCGCTAATCAGAAGTTAGTAGACCATAAATTATCTTTGTGACATGATAAATAAGATCACATTAGTGCAGCAATGATAAGTAATATAATTAAAACTGGTACAAGCACTCACTTAGAATCCTGAAGATTATTTTAATGAATGATCTCATATAACGACATATTATTCTTGACAAATTTACAATTACATCATTTTAATACAATAAAATGTAAAATCTATTATGTCATTGATATAATTCAAGTCAACACATTGGACCATTAAATATACCATGATATATAATGATTCATCAATTGCAAGGTCACATGTTATATTATTGCATTAGCACAAAAGTGAAAACTCATCCAATTGAGATATGAATACAATCAATGCTTCGAGCTAGAAGGAGAATGACCTCATAGAGTTATTGATTACACATTTGATTCTTAAACCCTTGTTAGTGACGTTTAGAAGTGATATACCATTATGCATGCAATGATTTTTGGTATGTACCAATTTCATATCATGTTATCCGTTAAGTTAAGTCGATAAAGATAAACCTGATGCTTAAATTAAAAAAAAATGGATAAGTCTTATGTGTCACTACTATAACACCCGCTAAAATCATGAATTAAACAATTTTTTTTGAAGAGTTAGGCGTGGAAATTATAATAATGAAAACTAAGGGTGTTATCGCCACACTTGGTACAAGTTTGGTTTCCTATGCCATTCACATACCAAGTGCTAAGACTAAAATCATTACTCTGCTTAAATTAATAACATGATTACAAGAATCAAATTAAAGATAACAAATAGATTTATATCATTCTAAATAAAAACATCATCAAATAGATTTATATCATTATAAATAAAAACAACATCATACATTAAAAAACTTAAAGAGAGATAAACAAAAGGACACAATAGTCCAAATATGATCGAAAATAAAATAACAAAAAGGATTCTGGATAGTCCTAAGCTCTTAGACCATTTTACTAGCCTTTAGCTGATCTCTCAACTAACTTGGAAAGACCATTGCCCATTGAATAGGTAGTGGCCTACGAAATGAACTCTTTAGTACAACGATACTAAGCAACCTGTTATATTAAACCAAAATAAAAATCCAGCATTAAACACATATAAGGCAATAAAAAATTACATGTTGTAAAACATTGAATTATACATATGTTAACCAAAACATGATCATCATTTATATAACCAATGACCACTAAGCACAGATGTTGCTCATACCCGTTCATCTGGAATGAACTAAAACTTACCAATTGAACATCCAAGCAATTTTCTTTGAAGTATAATTAAAATCAACACCAACTCAAATCATAACAATAACAACAATCACATATCTCATTATATCACATGTAGGATCACAGGAACAAGGCCAATAAAGTCCACAACATCACAGGTAAACACAAAGGCTACTACCGAAACACAAGTAGGCACAAAAGCTACTACCTAACTATAGGTAGGCACAAAAGTTGCTACCGAACCACAAGATAGACACAAAGGCTACTAATGAACCACATATAGACACCAAGGCTACTATTGAACCACAAGTAGGCACAAAAGTTACTATTGAACAATCCAATAATCCAATCATATCAATCATTTCCTTTTTTATTACTTGAGGAATGATCAAATTAACCTGGAGCTACTAAGGTACTTTAGTCATACTGGCACCCAAGGTAAGATAGTATCCTACTATCTATTAACCTAAGGATACAAAGATACCTTAGTCACACCGGTACACGAAGTTAAGATAATGCCCTATTGACAATGACACTTAATTCATAAGGATGTATACCCTTTATAAGTCCGTAAAGCTAAATAGAGTAGGATATAGGGATTCCATGGGGCACTAAGGCACACCAATAAAAATCTAGAGTAAACTTAGAGCTAAACCAGGTCTTTAGAGTAATGACCCCTAAAGATCTACCATTCCTGATCTTGAGGTAGTTCACTCTAAGTATTAGTATTTTATTAAGGTGACCACAAAATCACAATCAATCACATATATCTAATTCTCATACTTAATTACTTTACTCATTTTCCATTTATTCGATATATCCATAAACAAGTTCAAAACCAAGGTTAATCATAAAAATATACTTAAGCCATCCTTCTATCAATTATTGACATTTTTTGAGCATTAGGCCAAAAAATGACCAAAATGCCCCTAAGATCAAAATTACACATTATCACATTTTTTAATTATTAATTCCATTTTATTTATAAACTTGTCATGAAAAGGCTAAAACAAAAAAAATCAAATTAATTTATCACATAACTAAATTATCTAATATACCAACTGACCATTTTTTCCTTAATCATGATTTCGTATATAAAACCCTAGTATGCATATCTAATACATCCATAATCACATAATCTCATGCTCAACAATATATAATACACATTAGACATGCTTTTTAGATAAAAATCATAACACCATTAAAATAATCAAATTGTCCTTAGGGCACACATCTATAATTATTATTCCACAATTATATCTAAGCATGCTCAACCTATCGGTTTCCATGTACATATCATATATAATCATAAATATCACTTTTTTTCATACTTTCATACCTGAATTATTTTACATGAGAAAGCATGTTATTTTTAACAATTTTAATGATAACAATAATGAGCACATACTTATAAGATAATGAATCATGCTAAACATATTTCACACTCAAAAGCTCTAATATGTTATCATGCTATATTTACCATTTTAGTAGAGTATAAAAGTTACTATGGAGCAAAATACTTAACGCAGTTTATATATCAAAATCTTAATGTGCCATCAGATGTCTAACATTTTAGGAGAATACAATAGTTATAATATAACAACATACTTAACACATATTATATACATCAAAATCTTAATGTGTTATCATGCAATGTCTAACATTTTAGGAGAGTATAAAAGTTACAATATAGCAACATACTTAACACATTTTATACATCAAAACCTTAATGTGCTAACATGTAATGTTTGACATTGTAGGAGAGTATAAAAGTTACAATGTAGCAACATACTTAATATAGTTTATACATCAAAGTTTTAATGTGTTATCAACTGATGTCGGACATTTTAGGAGAGTATAAAAGTTACAATATAGCGACATACTTAACATATTTTATACATCAAAAACTTAATGTTATTATGTGATAGCTGGCATTTTAGTAGAGCATAGAAGTTACTTATTTTCCAACACAAATGCAAATTATCGGTATCCTACCAAAAATTACAAGGCATTGCTAATCAAACTTTTGTACCTAAAAATAATACCAGAATTATTGAATTAATATCCAAAAAATAAAATAATAATTATAATATTCATATATATATATATATATATATATATATATATATATGTATACATTCAAAAATTACCAAAATATCCTTATTATGAAAATAGGGTACTCATTTTTTTAGCCAAAAACCTTCTCACACTACATGTGTAGATTGAGCTAAGGGTGCAGAAGAGGGGTTGATGGTTGGTTGCAAGATGGTTTGGCTGGCTAGGGGTGGTGCGGGTGATGATAGTGGTGATGGAGGTTGCTTAGTTGTGTGGAGGATGGCTCAGATGGGAGGGGGCTACAAAGAATGTGATATAGGGGTTGGAACAAGGATGAAGGAGGAGGGAACCGAAGGTGGTGGAGACTAATGGGTGGCAGTAGCAAAGAGGATCGAAAGGAGGTGGTTAGTTGTGGAGGGAGGTACCGAGGTGTAAAGGGGAGAAATGATAGTTTTTGTTGTTGCCTAGGGGTGCATAAGGGGAGGGAGCATTGATGGTGAGGTGAAGACGAAGCAAGGTGTGGCGAGAGAAAAGATAGAAAGGGAAGAAAATGGGGATATGAGGGGTCGGCTATGGTGACAAGAGAAGGTGATTGGTGTGGGTGATGGTGCAGGGGCAACACACAGGTGTGGTGATGGTGGTTTTCTATAAAACCAAACAAAGCTGAGAAGGGGCAGGGGAGAAATGAGAAGTAAATAAGAATAAGATTTGGGGATGGTGGAGAGTGGTTGTAGCGGTGTTGGGCTCAGTTGGCTGGGCTGGGAGGATAGTTTCAAGGAAGGGTCAAGGAAGTGGAAACAAACAAAGATGAGAGAGAGGCAGCAGGGGAAGGACTATTGTATTTTCTGTCGGCTACTTTTACTGTTTGTACTTTTTACCTTTTACTATTCAAACTTTAGGGTACACTATTACTGTAGGCAGTACACTTTTTACTGTTTACTTTTTACTGTGTACTTTCGGTGGATTCCCGAATCCACTTTTCAAACTTTGTTTAGTCTGACCCCCTCTTCTATATAAGGGGCCTTAGGACTTCATTGTTAAGGGTCGGCATTTGGAGAGGCAGATCCACCCTTAGCAAATATCCTCTGTACTCAGATTGAGTGTTATCAAATAAAATTCCAAACTTCTATCCTATCTATCCATTTCTTTCTGTATTTAATTTCTTTCTTTTGGTTTCCTAACTATCTATCTATCCTCCCTTGCTTTCTGATTCATATTGTTCAGGTTGCCCGTCTGTATCCCGAGATCCTCGGCGTATATTTGGAATTGGATATCTAATCCATTTGAGAGCGTCGTTTAACGGTTTGTAATTTATTACTAACCTAGGTGTTCCACGCTCTATTTCGGAATTTTTGTTAACATAGAATGCCGCACAGGACCAAGGTGACCTAGATTTTTGAATTAAACCTTTTGTTTCTAAGTCTTTGATTTCCTGTTTGCAAAATTCTATTAATTCCGAATTCATTTGTATAGGTCTAGCCTTTGTCGGTATGTTCCTTTCGTCAAATTTGTCTTCATACGGAAGGTCGACCATGTGCTGTTTCCTAGACCAGAAAGCGTTAGGGAGATCGGAGCAGATCTCTTTTTCGATTTGATTCCTCAGTTGGTCAATTTTGTCTTTTACCGATTTTGTTTGCAACTGTTGTTGGATTCGGTTGGAATTGACATTTTGCTTTAGGAAATCTAAATCATTTTGTTTGCCTTTAATCAGAAGATTAATTTGATCTTCGTAGATTAAGTTTGCCTTTAACAAATTTAGGTTCCTCGTCCTAGGGATTTCTAAAAAGGATAAATTATTCTTTTTCCCTTTTGTTTTGAATGAAATTCCGGACAAACCTACTTTGTAAGGGGTTATCAAATTAATGAAGGGAGTACCTAAGATAACAGATTGACTAATATCAGGAGTTATCAGATAGGTTGTTTTGATTTGTAAGTTATTACAAATTAAATCCGCTTCACATTTATATTTGATTTTTAATCTGGAGCTGTTGGCTGCAGATAATTTTTCGTTTGATTTTGAGAGGTACTTTTTTGGAATTATTCCCTCTTTTATACAGTTTAAGTCAGCACCGGTATCAAATAGTGCGACTGTGTTTATTTGGAAACCATCTTCTAACCTAAGGGTTATACTGATGATGTATTTGCGGGAGGTTATTTCTTTTAGAACATTAAGAAATTCTCCTGGAATTAATTCGTTTGAATCTTCAACAGTGTTTCATTCATCTTCACTAGTTTCGGATGAAGAGTTGGAGATTTGTTTGGATAAGATCATTTGGACTGTTTGCATATCAGATTCTTGTTTTAGTTTTAACTCTTTTAATTCTTTTTTGACTTCTTTGATTTCTTTTTGAAGTTCAGAAGTAGTTGGAGTTAAATCTTTTGATTTTTTCTGTTTGTTAAGAATCTTGGTTAAGTCATATGCATTTGCTGGTTTTGAAGGAATGTTTTGAATTATCGGTTTTGGTGGTTCATCCTTTTCAATCGATTCCATTAATTTTTCCAAGTATTCTGCTTGTTTTAATGGATCTGGAATTAGGTGAACTATATCTAAAACCATTTTTTGTTGTTTTGTCAAAACATTCATTTGGTTTTCTATAGGTTCTTCTTCCGGGTCAGAAGAACTGCTAGAAGAGGAAGATGACTCTGTTTGGAGCTCATCTAACTCTGGGTTTTCGTTATCATCCTCAGAAGATACTAGGAGGTTTTGAATTTTTTCCCTAGTTTCATCATCTAAGTCTAATTCACGAATTTGTTTGTTTATTTTGCAGAATTGTTTTGTGTGTCCCATTTTACCACATTTGTAGCACCTATAGTTTCTATATCTTTTTCCCCAATTCGGGTCTTTTGAAGATGAAACTGTAGTTTTGCTATTTTTAGGTTTTGATTTCTGGTAATATGGTATTTGTTTTTGATTCTGCGGAGCAGGTAAATATTTTTGTTTTGTTCTTTTGTGGTGACTAGGTCTACAATTCCCCGAACATTGTTTGTTTGTTATTCCCGCAATGTCGAATTGTTTACAGAAAGATCCTAGTTCCTGTTTGGTTTGACTCATTTCTCGTTTGAGTTGACTTTGGAATTTTAAGTCTTGACAAATTTTTAAGGCTTCCTTTTGTGTCAAGCTTATTAATTCTCCATAGGTGAATTTGTTGTAAGGAATTTGATTGTTATGAGTTTCTTTGATTTTGTTCCTTACTTTTCCTCCTAACACAGGCGGTAATCCATCTAAGAACTTTTCTTTCCAGAATGGCTGGTTTGAATCTTCCCTGAGCATAACTCTAGTTAGGAAAGTATTTTTGTACCACTGGAAGTCATTAAGTCTTTTGCACCTAAGGTTGGATAATAATTCTCCATTTTTATCCTTAAGGTGAGATGGGTCTCCTACGAAGTGTAAGGATATGGCCAGTATAAGGGATGCTACTGCATCAGATATGGGTTCCCCATTATCTAAGATGATTTCTTCGTTTTCATCTACCTTAATGGCATCTAAAATGTCTATTTGTTCGTTTGAAGTCAAATGAAAATCCCACCAACCTTTTAACTGTCCTGAGAACCCTGCTATCAGGAGTTCTGCTATGGTTTTATCGGTTGTGTTCATTTGGGCTTTATACGCGTTTGCTGCCATAGTCATTTGCTATAGAAGGCCTAAGGTTTGATATTCGGATAGTCCATCTATGTTCCACTCGTACAGGGTATTGGCCTTATAACTGGGCTGGACTAGTTTGTTGGGCCTTACTTCAAGACTAAGGTCTGGAGCAGTTTGTCTAGGTATTATTTGCCTAGATGACGATGGTATATCTAAACGGGCCACTACAGGAGTTTCGGGTTCTTGGGCATCATCACTCTCTGTTTGTTCCGTTTGGTTTACCGTATTAATTTGGGCTGTTTGGTCAGGTGTGTCTGGAACCTGATTTTGGTTTTGACTAGACGAACTCGAGGTGGCAATTAAGTTTAATTTTTGTTTAATTGCAGTTAGGAATTCATCCTTTTGAGTTTGAACCTCATTACGACTGGATTTTGATAATTCATAAGGCTTGAATACAGGCATCTTTTTTGGTTCAGACGTTTTATTTTCTGAAACTGTTTGAATTGCCGGTAAAATTGTCTTTTGAATTTGTTTGTCCAGTTTCGTTAATTGGGTACCAATAGTGTTTAGATGAATATTAGCAAAATTATTTTGCAACACGATGTTTTTAGTGTTTTCTAATTCATCATCTTTTGGTATCCTAAGTGGTTTGAGTTCTACAGTGTTTTCTCCTGTAGATATTTGGATGTTTTGCAGAGGCGGATGTTCTGTTTCTACCACTCCTTTCTCTGTTTTCCAGGTTTTGGTTTTAGGTCGGTTAGTTATGGGTTTTGCCGATTTAAAAGGTGAATTTTTTATGTCTTTTAAATCAATTATGTGGTTTGCCATATGTAATTCTAACCAATCAAAAAACATTATTTTGCATTTGTTATCAGTGATAAATTTGTAAAATTCTTCCTGGAAATATTGACTATCTTTTCCGTGTTTTTTGAAGAACCAGTTTCTTTTTGCTGTGTTCTTTTCGGAATAAAAGTCTTTTCTGAAGAATTCCTTATCTATCACAAATTCCTTTTCTAGGACGTTTAATTGGTTATCAGTTATGTCAGAAAGGCCGGGAGAATGCGGAGGTGATTCTATATCATCATCACTAGTTTGTTCCGATTCTTTTTCTTTCTGTTTTTGGTAATTTGCCTTAGGAATTCTAGTTTGGTAGTTTGCACCTGAAATTGAAGTTCTAGGTGTTTGATCTACAGAATCCCTATTCTTTTGAATTTTTTCTTCCAAATTGATGTTTCTAGGAAGGTTCGAAACGTTTCCTAAACTAATTGTGGAAGAGGTCGAGGTATCATCCCTTACTCTAAGGCTCGGGTTCCTCCTAAAACTGAGTTTGACAGTTCCGTCTTCGAACTGGGTTATTTTGTTGAGATCCGAGTTTGGTTTTGGAATCTCAGGTTCTTTGATTTCCTCCTGGGCTGGTTGTGCCTTATCTAAGGTCCATTCCTCAGGGAGTTCTATCTCATTCCATTTTATTGTTTTGGGAATGACAGTGTTTGATCTTGATAAATCTGTTTGCAAGACAAGAGTTTCACCGTTTTCAATTTTTCTAATTGCTTGAGTCCCGAAGGACGTTTTTGCAACCTTATAATGTATCCTATAGATTACAGCTACAGGAATAGATCCAGGCAACATATGATATCCATGCGTTTTGACTTGTAAAGTTAATGCATGCAGGATATTAGGATCAGTTAATGAAGGTGCGAAATTTGGAAAGCAATTAAAAAATATCGGACCAGAACACAAACTAGACTCTACAGTTCCTATCAAAGAATCTGTAAATTCTAACATCCTAGCGTCTCTAAGAACTGCTAAGATAGATGTGTTTAGGCCTTCCCTTGTCAGGGATTTGAATCCTACTTGGACTAATCCTAAGTGGATATAACGAGAGCCCTTCCTGATATGTTTTGCTAGGGACCTTTGACTAAGAAGTTGAATGGTCTCTAGAGGTTTGCAGATTTGAAGGTCTCTTTCTTCTGTTTTGATGACATAGTTTGTTGGTAACAATGACCAGTTTGAAGTACTATAAACCATTTCTTTTTGAAGTTTGGGAAGTTTCCACGTATCTATGGATCCTTCAAAGTTTTCAAATTCATATTCTTCAGTTTGTCTGTTTGAGTCTCTAGGTCCTATGTCATATCTAGAACCAGAAGAACTAGAAGAACTAGAAGATCGGAATAAATGCATGTCCCTTATCTATATTTTGCACGACCGTCCACTGTTTTCCACTCCTAAACGTCTACCTGCCTTGCCATACACACAGGACTTACAGGACTTACCAAAGACCAAGATAAAGGAGACAGCCCCCCGTACAAAATATAGAAGTTTGACCAGATACACTTACCCCTCTCAAGAGCTAATCCCGCTAGGCTCTGATACCATATACGCCGAGGATCTCGGGATACAGACGGGCAACCTGAACAATATGAATCAGAAAGCAAGGGAGGATAGATAGATAGTTAGGAAACCAAAAGAAAGAAATTAAATACAGAAAGAAATGGATAGATAGGATAGAAGTTTGGAATTTTATTTGATAACACTCAATCTGAGTACAGAGGATATTTGCTAAGGGTGGATCTGCCTCTCCAAATGCCGACCCTTAACAATGAAGTCCTATATATATATATATATATATATATATATATATATATATATATATATATACATTTTCATTAATAAGTATAGGACACTAAGATGTTAGGAAATGCCATATAAGTAAATGAAAATATATTTTACATATGTACATCATTAAATAAAAATATTAATTAGAGTTATATGTTTATAATTTTATTTGATGAGGATTAAGTAGACATAAAAAATAAAGAAGATATAAAAGTGAATAATTAAATTAGATAAAATAAATATTTATTATAATAATATATAGGATCTAATAGCATTTAATTATAGTTAGCTAGGTATAGGATTAGGGTTTATTAAGTTTAGGGTTAGTTTTTATTATAATTTATTAGGGTTAGAGTTAGGATTATGGTTTAGCATTTATTATACTAAATATGATAATTTATATGTTCCCTTATAACAAACTATTATATGTTATAATATTGATAAACTCAAAG
This sequence comes from Tamarix chinensis, assembly GCA_030549775.1. NCBI lineage: Eukaryota > Viridiplantae > Streptophyta > Magnoliopsida > Caryophyllales > Tamaricaceae > Tamarix > Tamarix chinensis. Next base: position 5,722,795 of record CM060177.1, on the reverse strand, counting down.
AGATATGATATAAAAACATAGATAGGAAGAGAGAATTTGACTTCTTATTCTCATTCATACGTATGGATTCCTTCTTCTATTTATGATTCATAGTATCCCATATATATAATACCCACACTTATTACACCCATCATGAGAAAGAGTTAGAGAATATAAAAGGATGTGGAGGATACATAGAGTTGGGGGTAGAATTATAATAAAGAAGCTACTACAACTTATGATACTAATAAGAGTATTAAACCTATGATTTAATATAATATACATTCATAAATTATATATCCACAATATGTAAATAGAATATTTACAACACTCCCCTTGGATATACATCTTCTGATATTTAAAATACTTTCCCTTAAGAATACATCTCTAAAATAGTGCCTTATTAAAAACTTTCCAAGAAAACCTAGTGAGATAAAACCATGGCTAAGGAAAAGAGTATTGTTTTATTCCTTCAACTTAGTATGTCTCATTCATATGTCATATTACATATGGTTATGTTTATATGTACAAGCACACTTTAATAGTGTTTACATTTGAAAACTTCACCAATAAAAACCCTATGAGGGACAAAATCTTAACTTTTGTACAAAGACATGTATTACCAAATTGACTTTTAAATCATTTCTTGCAAAACCCACACTTTTAGCCAATTGGTTAAACACCTTCAAATGTTATTCTTATCCATACAAATCAAGCTCATTAAGCAGATACATTTGACTATTCTAATTTGATAATAATTTATCCAATGACATTCCATATTGAATCAAGAATAATTATCACTTTTATCCATTATAAATTGCAACTGTTTAGGTAGGTAAAGACATCACTAACGTCTACCTCATATCACCTTACACTGGTGTAAGGATAATTAATTGATATTTCATTTACTACCGGAATTTATTCTTAGATTCTATCCATATGGACATGTCAACTCAATATGGTAAATTTTCTATCCTTTTAAAGGATTATAACTCCTCTTTTGAGGGTTTAGCTTTGTAGACCCTTATCATACCCTTCTAGCATATTTGTACCATACTTGCCATTAACTTATGTGAAGTCTCTACAAGGACTTCTATATGAGTTGGAACTTTAGTCAAAACACATATTGGTTTCATAATTTCTTGGCCATGACAAATAAAAATTGTAGCTAGGATACATCTAGATAGCCTAAGCATAATCAAGTGCACTTTTAATTTTTCTTTGGTTCCATCTCTCATGGAAGATATCATCTAAGTACTTACTTTCTTTATAATTTCAATCTCCTATTCTCGCCTGTCCAGCCCGCACCTTTCTTTCTTCTTTTTTTCCCTTCCTTTTTCCCCTCGGTTGGGCTAGCCTAGTAGCCCACTCCCCTCCCCTATCCCTCATGCGAGCCGATATGCCATTCTTTCTTTTTCTTTTCTTCTTCCCCTACTTGATCGATCAGCCCCCTTTCTTTCTTTTTCTTCTTCTTCCTCCTCTCTCGCCTGTCATCGATGATGTGCTCACCTACACCTACGCTTGCATCGGTCAACCGTCCCTCTCCTTCTCCCCCCCCCCCCGCCCCTTTCCTTTCCATTTTTAAGCCCAATCCTCCCCTGCTCGCATGCTCCCTCTCCCTTCCCCTTTCATTCTCCTCCCACCTATAGGACTGCCCGTTGTAGCCCCTGCACTGACTGGCTACCACCGCCAACTGGCACCCGTCTGCCCTCCCACTCCCTTTGTCCTCTTCTCCACTCCTCACCTATAAAATCCCCCTGATCGCCCTTCTTTCTCTTCTTTTCCCTCTGCCAGCATCCCTAGAAACTATCCTCAACAGCCCCTTCAGACGCATCCCCAACCGCCGCCATCCAAACCTCCACCCACCATCTTCCCTGCACTACCCTCTACCAAACAATACCCTTCCCCACCTCTAACTCCCCTTATTCTGCTCTCCTTGCTCATGCAAAGTGGACAGCTCGAGCTGCCCTTTGCACCCTATCGCCACAGCTTGTGTCGCCCTACACCGCCTCCTTCGCCGCAACCACCACCCTCACTACCTCCCTCTCTACCTAGAAATCCTTCCCCTACCTCCCTATACCCTCCCTTTCCTTTTTCTCCCCCTCCTTCCCCCTCATTTCCTCTCCTCTAAATTCGACCACCGCTGCCGCCGTATGCCACCACCACCACTACAACCCCCTCTAATCTAGGAACCCTACCACCTCACAACCAGCACTTTCCTTCCCATGTTCCAACCCCAAAATTGGGTCTTTCCGAATCACCACCACCTCCACCACCTTGTGCCGCCATCATCGCCACCGTGTGCCGCCGTCGCCGCCACCACCCTAGCTTCCACCCTGGTAAAATATGGTAAATATATAAAACATTATGTACAAGTACCAGGACATACCCCGGTAAGAAGATGGTAGTCCCCTAAATCAATGGGAACCCAAACTACCTCATAAGGTTAAGCAAAATACAAGGCTTACAGAAGTACATTGTTCATTTTAAAAAATAATTCACTAAAGACATATTTTTGGACTTGTACAATGACACCTTTCGGATCAAAAGCTTTTGAGTCAAAAGTAATAGCATTACGGCTTCTCCATATTAAGTAGACAATAGACTCCATCGCAAGAGCTCGTGCCTTCCAAATATTGTGATGTCTTTTTCTATTTCTTCTTATGGTTCTTATTGCACTAAGAAGAGTTGTTGATCCTCTAGAAATTCCCAGCCAAGTACGGATAGGTTGCCATATTTGTTGTATAGCTGAACAAGCAAAAAAGAGGTGATCATGGGTTTCCAAATTGGTTTTACAAAAGACACATTCCTTTGGCCCATCAAGAAATGATAACCGATCACGGGTGTAGAGTCTAGAAGGAGAGAAAGCCATAGAACAAAGGAATATCTTCTGGTGTCGTTGAGCTGCCAAACCACATAGTGAGGTTTCCATATTGGTCTTTTATCACGAAAGAAATTGTAGGCTGCTTGAGTGGAGAAACCTGCTGTAGATGCCCAGGATGCTATGAGTTTCTTAGCATTATCACTGGAACCTGCTTTCTGAATTAAGACCATGTAGAGATGATACAGTTTCCTCATAAAATGTGATGTGCCATGTTTCAGCCTAAACTGATCCAAGTCGTGTGTCTGCAGGTATTGAGTGTGTATCCACTTTGTCCATAACATTTCTTTTTCATCCTGTAGGAACCATATATATTTGCAAATGAAGGCAGAATTCCAGGCCATGAAATTTTTAATACCAAGCCATCTTTCCCTTTTCAGAGAACACAGGGTGTCCCATGCAACAGGATGGGACTTACCCTGCCATAGAAAACTACGCTATAGAGCAATAATACGATTGATAACCACTTTTGGAATTGCAAAAATTGAAAATCAGAAGCCAATGATCCCCTGGACCATGGAGCTTCCACCTCCACCCCTTGTTGTGCCCTAACCATTGGTTTTACTTAAGTGTAATTTATTTTGCCTAATTTCATTATTATTATTATTGTCATTGTTATTATTATTATTATTATCATTATCATTATTATTATTAATCTTATTATTATTATTACTATTATTATTAGTATCATTACTATTACTAATCTTATTATTATTAAGATTATTATTATCATTAATATAATTATTCCTTTACTAATAATTAGTTAGGGGATAGTAAAAGAAGAAGGGGAAAGAGGGAAGTTAATAATAGTGTTCCATTCTTATAGGTGAACCAAACTCATCCCGTGAGGAGGCGTAAGATTCGTGCTCCAAGCCCGATGTCCTATTAGGTAAGGATGTGGTTAAGGCTAAATTGTATGTTTATGTGCTAACAGGTTTTTTGGATATGTATTGTATTATATGTGAGTATGGACTAAATACTTATAATGCAGCTTGCTATGCATGGAGCTAAGGTAAGTGATGTATGTGTGATATGTCATCTGACTTGTATTTTGTGATATGCCCTTATGTATAGTTATCCTAGTATGACATGCATGCTAGGAGTCCTTAGGGGTATGATGAGGCTGGGAAAAGCTAAAGGAAATAAAGAGGGTGGAGTGATTAGGAAGAAATAAGAAAAAAAGAGAGGCCTAAGTACCTTATAATTCATGGGTAATAAAATAAAAGGATAGTAGAAGTAAAATGAAAGGTTGGATTAAATATTGCATGAGAAGTTTAAGGCTTGCATGGAGTGGTTAGCCTTTGCATGGAGGTAACTTTTACGTGGGAAAAGGTGATTTAGGGGTTAAGCATGGTGTGGGAAGAGTGTATTGGGTCATTAGAGTCCATGGGCGAAAAATAGTATGTGGGGTGTTAGAAGTGAGCATGGAAGGCTTATCTAGGGTTTGTGGGAAAACCCTAAGTGGGGAAAGTGTGCAGAGAGGTTGATGGTGAGTGGATGGAGTAAGGATTGAGACTAGGAGGGTGTCTCATGAAGAGGGATGAGTCAAATGGAAAGAAGGGTGGAGTGTGTGTGGATGGAGGGATGGCATAAAGGAAAGGAGAAGTACTAGGGTTTGGGGTGGCCAACTAGAGTTTCACTATCACAGGTGAAGGATAGTAAGTAGGGTTATGATGTTTGGGTTTGGTTTGAGTGGTGTCACTACAGTAAATATATTTAATTGCGACGGTTAATTAAATGTTAGAGACGGTTAAAAACCGTCACTAAACATTTACCGACGGTTACATAAATCGTCGCTAATTGCAACGTCGCTGATAAATTAGCGACGGTTTTTAAAACCGTCGGTAAAATGTTTTAGCGACGGTTATTAACCGTCTCTAATTATTATAACCGACGGTTATTAACCGTCTCTAATAATTATTACCGACGGTTATTAACCGTCTCTAATAATTATTACCGACGGTTTAAAACCGTCTCTAATTATTATTACCGACGGTTATTAACCGTCTCTAATAATTATAAACCGTCGGTAGTAAATATAAGTTAATATCATTCATTCATATTTAACTCTTCCTGTAAAATAACCTGTGAAAAAATTAATAACCTATGATATATAAATTAATATTAACCTGTAATAATTTATATCGGACTTTTTTCTAATAATACACATTTGGTATATATATATATATATATATATATATAATTCATAAACCTGCATTAACAATATTTCATTGAAAGTTATATATACTAATATATGTTCAACAATGTCCAAAATGACAGCATAGCTACATCAATGTCTAGACTACATTTGTTTGAAATGTACATATAGATCAATTTAACACCTAAGGTCATTCATTACAAAATGTCGAATACAAAATATAGCCGCCCGGATCCAAATAAGTCAGTGTTTGCCTCCATTGTATATATACACCTAGGTTGATGTGTATATATGTTGGTGTCCCATGTTCACTATAGCAAAAAAATATATATCGATAGTTAAACAACATTATACACCTAGGTCATTCATCCTCAACAAATGCTAGAAACTTATAAGTTCAAATGTTTCTAAAGATTCAACCTCACATCGTGTCTTAGCACCTTCACTGAATGTTGATGACTCAACCTAAGCTTGTCTTATTCCATAGGCTAAGTTATTATCAAATCCTCTGTCCATATTACAATAATTTAAAGGCCCTCAAAATTGGGAGCCAGGGCAGTCACCTTTCTATCACCCACGGTCAAGGTTAGCCTTTCCTATTAGAAGCTATGATATGCCGCTTTCTCAATCTACCACAAATATACAACAAACATGCATGTAGCACTTGCTAAATGCAAACATTCTGAGATTCTCTGAAGTTATAGTCTTTCTCTTATCCAAATGACACAGCTGCTTTTGCTATACGTGCATTAAATGGTTGTCATTGAATTGTAGTATCATTCATTCAGCTTATTTAATCTAGCAGGAATTCTATAGATGCAAACTACTTAATGGCATTCCTCTACAACAGAACAAAAAAAATGGCATTTAAAAATTTCCACCATTATTACGTATAAGACACAATCTTCATCAATTCTTGTGAAAAAAAAACGACAAAACATATTTAGTATTAACTTTGTCTTCAAACAATAACCATCATACCAGCAACAAAACAATGTCTTCTGGTTGAAATTCCACCCTAAGCTCATTTATACCAAGGTCTGTTACCTCCCCACCATACTTTCATCTTATTCATTAACTTTAGTTTATGTGACATATTACTTTATACAAATTGTCAAAACTAAACATACTTTTTATGTCAACTTAGTATAAAGTAACTTCAAACAAGTATATAAATATACCCAAAAATGTCTGTATACATCACTTCAAAATATACACTTCAAATCAAATTCAAATCAGATATTGAGTTATCAAATAAACCCCAAGGCACTCTTTTGAGCCTGCATCTCTGTACATTTTACATCATATTCTCATAAATCATAATGTTCACAATTTCCACTTCTCTCATGCTATCAACAGAGAATGTTGATGCTTTCTCAAGCATTACAGCTAATAAGCACAGATGAGGCAATCACTAAATTCCCCCCTGTAGTAGCAACAGAAGCATACACTGGTATATCATAAGAATATATCCTACCAAGAGCATCACAAGAAAACCAGCATTTTACCCTCTTTTCAATAAACATTCTTGCAACAACTCTCTAAAGTCTAACTGCGTCCTCATTCACTTCTTCATTATCCAGAAGCCATTGTCAGTAGTCAACACATTATCTGTCCAGATTGTTTGCCTGACAGAGACAGAAATCTAATATTTTTCCAAGATACAGCATGAATGTAACTCAATGGATTCTGAGCCGTTTTTGCTAAAATTGTTTTAAAGTAACATCATCTAAACTAAAGCATATTCCGGAATGGCTAACAAAGGTAGCCGGGTTGGACATACCATGTGTCACATTTAGTCATAGATTTGGGGATCAGAGCTAGTGCAAGTTACTTTCAGCTAAGTCATAGATTAGTAATAACAGGCAATCCCAGCCCATGAAATATTCCGTAGCAGCCAATCGCAAGATCATCTCACTTGGAGAAGGTTTTGAGAGAACAAATTGCTGAGGGTCAACCAAGGACTCACAGACCATGGAAGAAAATAATTGTTGTTGTGGAGGGAATATATAGCATGGAGGGGGAACTCTTCAAACTTCCAGAGATTGTTTCAATCTGCAAGAAATACAAGGTTGGGCACCCCTTCAATTCCTTCAATTCCTAATTCATATAATGCAAACTTTCTAGCAAGTGATCTGATCATTAAAAATGGTAGATCTCAAGGCAGAAGAGCAACAGAATGGGTCTAGCAGCAACACTAGCAGCAGCAGCCTAAGCAGCATCCATGGCAACGGGAACAACAGCCCATCATCATCTTCCTCAAGCCAAGCAAACAACAACGGTTATGAATCAAAAGATGTTCGGATTGTTAGACCTCTAAAACCCCTCTTTCTAGCAAGTGATCTTATCATTAAAAATGGTAGATCTCTGTTGGGAATTACTTGCACTTTATGAATTATTTTCTATTTTATTTATAATTTGATCACTAATTTGTTGAGTGATTTGAATGTACAGACGTTGTGCAATGCCTGTGGAATCAAGTACCACAAGAAAAGGAAGGCGCTGTTGGGAATAGAGAACAAGAACAAGAAGAAGAGCAAAATCAGTCATACGAAGATCATCAAGGATGACATGCAGGCTGTTAGATTGCCCTTAAAGATCAAAATGAAGGCTTCCCCTTTTACAGGGATAGTTTGGTCAGAGAAAAATACGGCGGAAGAGTATTTGAGGAAGAAATTAAAGCTAGGCTCACCACCACCGGCGGAAGAGTATTTGAGGAGAAGAGAGAAATTTGGAGAGGAAGAACGCCAGGCTGCTATGTTACTTATGTCATTATCTTGCAGTTCTGTCTGTGGCTGATAAGAGTAAACTGACCACATATTTTCCTAAGAGAGAAAAATGACTATCCATCAAGTGTTATTCAGCTAATGATATAGACGAATCACCCAATACACTCTCTAGGATGACTGTCCTTCCCCATTTGGCATAGCCAGACTCATGTGATGATGTCTAGGAGTTGGGTTTGTATCACATCATTATGTTAGGTTTCACTGTGTGTTTTACTACTATTTTTCATATTGTGAAGTACATGGTTTTTTGGTTTCCAGGTCTCTTATTCATCTTTCGATTATGGTGATATGCATATCAATATTTAGGTTTAGCTTTTCTTGATGTCAGCCTTGCTATTGCAGTTGAGTGTGCAATATAATACCTTCTGATGATAGCAATGTAGTTCTTTAAATCATACAAATGTCAATAATAATTTGAAACTTTTTGTGGAATCAAAACAATTTATGCAAGCTGACAGGAAAAGGTATGAATTGGAAAATTTATCAAAACTTGGTTTTTTGCTGAGCTTTTGGAGGCCAAAAATTTCATGTACAAAGGATTATCTAGTCTAAGGCAGTATTCAGCCAAACACACTGCAATAAAATAAGCCTAACACACTGCAATAAAATAAGCCTAAGGCAGTATATTTAGGTAAAAGAATTAAAAGATACAAAAAAACCTGAATGTCAGAAAACACAACAAATAACTTAAAAGATCAACCTAAAAGCACCAACAAAGGTAGCAAGTCTGGTGATCAACCTAAAAGCACCAACATCAGCCAGTAATCAATAGAATCACAGCCAGTTGGAATCAGAGACAGTAGGCATATGACAGTTGGAATCAGAGAATCAAGCTTGCAACACTAAGTACCTAAGGAAGCTGACAGATTGAGGATAAAGATTGTGGGTAAAATTTGAATGGCATACCTGATATCATCTTGAAGGACAGCATCCTAACACAAATTCATCCTTCTGCACCTGTAGGGTCCTGTCAATATAAGCATTAGTTTGCTATATTTTGATACATCCGCACAAAAGGGAATTGAACATACCTGTGTGTTGCTTGTTCTTCTCATCCACCCATTAACTCTTTCCATAAAAGCTGCTTGAACTTGTTTCATAGAAGCCATTTCCTCTCTAGTGGTTTCCATCTCTTCTTCGGTTTTTTGCAACTTTTCTTCGGTTTTCTGCAACTTCTCTTCAGTTTTCTGCAGCTTTTCAGTAGTAACAGCTAATTCCTTACTTACCCTTTCAACTTCTTCATTGGATTTTCCTACATGTTGATGACACATATCTAACTTTGACTGTGTAGCCCCGTGCCCATAGCCAAATGCCCTACCACTATGATTTTTTCCATATAGGGCTAGGATGGCCTCCTTTTATGCCTCAACGGTAGAACTCAACAACTCAAAACTGCCAGTTTTATCATTGATATAAGCAATGGCATCATCCTATGTTAAAATAGAAAACATAAGATACACATAATCAAAATCAAATAGATCAAAAAATTAAATATACCATTGAGTAAATGTGTGAATAGATCAGTACTTCATACCACAAACTCTTTCGATGTTGAATTCATCGAGTAACTCCCATCACGTCTTTTATGATTTTGTATAAACATTTCCAGGTCACCAGGCTCTCTTCCTTCCAATCTCTTCTAAAGTATCAAATAAAAATAAATCAAACAAGAAGTCTAAAACACTTTTGTAGATTATATTTTGGTTTGTCATGAATTACTCACAAATTCATCTCTAGCAATAGCAAAACTTTTTGTTCCACGAGTATGAAAATGAGATGCTTCTTTTCTCACAGTTTCTCCTCGCTTAGCAGCACTCTAGATCAAATAAATAATTAGGTGAATTTATATTTGATTTATAGTATAAATATATACATAGTAAAATATTGTACCTTTCCTTTATCAGAGAACCAATATTCAACAAGTTTGATCCAATGAGCCTCAGGAAGTCCTGTCTTATCCCATTTATCAATCACTTGATCTTTAGTCTCACCAGGACGACAATAAATAGCCTTCAACTCATACTTCCTTTGCCTTACCTTTACGCCAATATTACTCAAGAAATATTTGTCCATCACACTTCCCAGAGGAAGAAGAAATTTCCCCTGTATAATGAACAGAATGAGATTAATAAAAAAAAATATTAGTCAAGACTAATAATAAAAACCAAGAAATACCCGAACTAATTTCTTCAAATCATCTTTGAATCTTTTATGGATATGACGCCAATCATGTTCTTCATAAGGACACCACTCTGGTTTTTTTGCTAAGTCCCCCAACCAACGATGGAAGTAATGGCCCGACTTCCTAATTGGTTGAAACATTTCATTGACATCCACTATCATCCTCTCACCATTCCTAAGTTTCCAAATATCTTTCAACTCAATTTTTCGCTGTCTTCGCGTAATCTTTCCCTCACCATCTGAATGATAAAATAGTTAAACAAGGAAGTAAAAATTACATCAAAGAAATACAATACTAAATAATGTAATGAATCATCCTTACCAATAAATTTTACGAAGTCATTATCAAATATAGTTGTGCTATTTTCACTTCTACCACTACCATTTCTACTTCCACTTCGACTATCACTACCACTTATATCCGGTGTATCATGCTCATCGGGGATATGCTCCTCATCGACATACTGCTCATGGATATGCAAACCACTATCAGGTGTGAATGGTAAATGTGCATTTGGAGATCCCTCACTTGATGATCTTGTATCAGCAAAAGTTCGAACAAGTGTGTTTGGTGAAATGGGTGAGCTACTATCATTTGTGCAAGGATGAGATGAAGATGCACGTGAATCAGACATTAATCTCTTTCTTGCATTCTTTGAGCGATACATGACTACAAAACATATAATTTAAACACACTAATACATAGTTAGATATATGTATGGTAATAATTTAAGTATGGTCCATAGAAATACTACAATCACTAAGTATTATCGAACTACTATTATAAGTATGGTCCACATAAATACATAGCAATGAAAACCAAATACAAACACCAAAAAAATTAAAATAACTACTCATCCATGTCCATCCTAGATAAATATGTTACATCATCAAAAGTGTTAATAGAAGTAGAAGGAACAGATTGAGGATAAAGAAGATCAAATTCATCATCATTTTCAATGGCATCATTTTCTCCTTGTACACGTGCTCCTAATTGATAGTTGTCTCTTGGCTTTACTTCAACAATGTGAAACCATTCTTCTTGCTTCCCATCTTTGACGTAAAACACTTGGGTTGCTTGAGATGCAAGAATGAATGGATCATCTTTCAATGCTCTGCCCGTATGAATCAAATGGTTGAAATTTACCATTGTAAAGCCATTGTTATCTTGCTTCAAGCCTCTACTTGAGTTGATATTTACCCAATCACAACAAAATAATACAACATGGCAACTCCTATAGTAATCCAATTCATAAATGCCTCTAATCCTTCCATAGTATTTTATTCCATCAGCAAATACCATCACCCCACAGTTTTGAGTTTTCCTCCTCTCATCTCTCTTTTTTGTATGGAATCTATATCCCCTTGTGATGAAAGATTTCATTGATCTAACTAATTTATTAGGTCCTCGTGCCAAAGCCTTCCAAATTTTTCCACCTTCTGTAGTGTCTTCAAAGTCTCGTCCCTAAATTCATATTAAAAAAAATTACACCATTTATACAAAATAAAAGAGTATTTTTATACATGTTAATAAAACTACCTTTGATTGAAGCCATCCAGAAAACTCTTCAATCACCCATTTTTTCTCAGTATTTGCATCAGGTCGAATATTCCTATTGGCCCGACGCTTTTCACGTATGAATTCACTAAAACCATATAAGACAATTACATTTAATAAGAAAAAAATTCGACTAATAAAGTTACACAACTATTATACTATATGCGATATTACCTACGGTGCGCATCGAAATAGTCATGTTGGATAAGCACGTAACGATGAGCTTGCTTGAGACTTAAGTCATCTAAATTAAGATGATGAATCTTGCCTATTGATCGTCCGCCGGTGTTGAACAAATACTTGTTAAAACCTTGAACAAATTCATCATTCCTTGGTCCCCGATTAAATACAGTTTCAACATTTCCAAAATAACGTAAACAAAATGTCAAACATTCATGAATATTGTATCCTTCAGCTATCGAACCCTCAGGATGAGCTTTGTTACGGACACTTGATTTTAATCGTACTAAGGCCCTGGCAAATAAAACAATTAGGCCATATGACTTCAACCATAGAAGTATTAAAAGCACTAAGCATGTGGATATGGAATATTACAAATGTCCTTACCGTTCAATAGGATACATCCATGTATAGTGAACTGGACCAGTGAATTTAACTTGCTCGGGAAGATGCACAATTAGATGAACCATGCTTGTAAAAAAGCTTGGTGGAAATACTTTTTCCATGTGGCACAATGTCAAAACAACGTGTTGTTGTAAATTATCAAGCTCTTGTAAATCAAGTTCTTTGCTACATAAGGATTTGAAGAATATAGATAAGTCTGAGATCAATCCAACAACTTCAGTACTCATAGATGCTCTTAATGCAATTGGAAGCAAATCTTGCATTAAGATATGACTGTCATGGCTTTTAAGGTTGAACAACCTTTTGTCTTTCAAACTAACACATCTTGAGATGTTAGATGCATATCCATCAGGAACTTTAATCTTCTGCAAAACTGACAAGAAACGAACCTTATCAGTGGAATTCATGGTATAAGAAGCATCAGGTAAAACATACTTGTTGTTGGGATGTTCGATCGGGTGTAAATTTTGTCGTATCCCAATATCCTTAAGATCCATGCGTGCTTCATAATTGTCTTTTGATTTCCTGTCAATACCCAAAAATGTTCCTAACAAATTATCACATATATTTTTCTCTATGTGCATGACATCCAAATTGTGACGGATGAGGTGATGTTGCCAATATGGAAGGTCAAAAAAATACTTCTTTTCTTCCAATTATGTTGCACAGGGCTATCATAAGAGACTTCCTCCTCCTCCTCATCATCTATGTCCTCATTAATCTCTAATACTGGTGGATGCCTAAGATTAGATTGAGCAGATCTTGTAGGGCGATCTGATGACTTGCCATAAACATGATTTATAACATCCATTTGCCTACGAATAGCAACTCCTGAAGGTGTAGTTGGAGCCCTATCAACCTCTATTGTTCCATCAAATTGTGTAGGTTGAAACCGAAATAAATGATCATCTGGTAACCATCGCCGATGCCTCATATAACAAAACTTTTTACCAAATTTTAACCATCTTGATGAAGTAGCACTTCCACAACATGGGCAAGCAAGTGCACCCTTTGTACTCCACCCTGACAAATTTGCATATGCTGGAAAATCATTTATAGTCCATATCAGAGCAGCTCGTAATCGAAAGTTTTGCTTAGAAGCTGCATCAAATGCATTGACACCATCCCACAACTTCTTTAACTCACATATGAGAGGTTGCAAATACACATCAATGTCATTACCTGGCCCCTTTTGCCCTGGTATAATCATCGACAAAATAAATGATGATTGTTTCATACACATCCACGGTGGGAGATTATAAGGAACTAGAATAACAGGCCAAGTGCTATGATTCGTGCTCAATGTCTGAAATGGATTAAAACCATCACTAGCAAGTCCAAGACGAATATTACGAGGATCGAGAGAAAAATCAGGATAACGATCATCAATATCTTTCCATGCTAAACCATCAGCCGGATGTCTTAATTTTCCATCGTTCACACGATCTCTATCATGCCATCTCATATCCATGGCTATCTTCGATGACATGTATATTCTTTTCAACCTTGGAATCAATGGAAAGTACCGTATAACTTTCCTTGGTTTTTTCCTTCTATTAGGATCTCGCTCACCCTCATCGATGCAATCCATTTCAATCGGATTCTCCCAACGTGAAGTATTACACACCAAACAATTGTCTAACATTGTCCTATCATTTCTTCCATCATCCCAATATAACATGCAATCATTTGGACATGCATCAATCTTTTCATATCTAAGACCTAATTCATTTATCAACCTTTTTGCTTCATACCAAGAAGATGGAAATGGACACACCATAGGAAATGCATTGGACATCAATTCAAGAAGCATAGTAAAAGACTTCGAAGACCAACCGTTCATGCTTTTCAAATGGCACAAGTGCAAAATGAATGATAGTTTCGAATAATTATTGCACCCGGGATATAATTCTTCCTCACACTGCTTCAACAACCTATGATAGCAAACCTCTTCATCACTAGGAGTGTTCATAGGTTGGTTTTCAGGTAAATTATCATAACCATGGGAATCATCATTGAATCTTGGTTGAAGTGGACTAGAAGATTCAATGGCAGGATTTTCAATTCCTTCATCTAATACTCTAAATGCATCCCTCACAAGTGCAGGAATTTGATCTCTATCCTCAACATTTGGCCTAATGTCATCCATACTAGTAGACACATCATTAGCCGGTTCCCATATTGGTTCCCCATGAAGAACCCAATTGGTGTAATTTTTTAGAAAGCCATTCTTCATAACATGACCGGTGACAAAATCAGCTGGATAACGATATCTATTATAACACTTTCGACAAGGGCACCATATCTTTCCGTTTATAGCTGCCTTAGAAGTTGCAAGCTTTAAAAAATTATCAAATCCCGCAAGAAACTCGATACTGGTCCTATTTAAATTTATCCAACTTTTATCCATGATAAAATATATTCCCAATTTACCTGGGCATTTCAAATGATATCAATTAATTAATATAAATATATTATGCAGGAAATGCTACTCAAATTGAGAATGTAGAGAAGAAGATTGAAGTCACTCAACAATGACAAACTAAAAGGGAAATCTTGATATTATATTCATAATTATAAAAAATTAATAATTAAGTATATTACTTACATTCATAATTATACTAAGTACATTAATCATCATCATAATATTCCAGCATAATGCAACTTAACAAGTCTTTTATGTTTAGCTTACAAGTTTATTCCACTAGGTAATTTTATTGCCGAAGAAGATCTTGCATAAATTTGTAGTAAAGAGGAAAATTCAGTAAAATTAACATAAAACAAGGACTCACAATTCAGTAAGTAAAGAGGAAAATTGAAAATTGCACACAAACCAGAATATCTAATTATTTAAGGTACTGCAGGATAATAAGATTGTGTTTAGGATTTGCAACAAATATAATTTGATAACCAAAAAACATAATTTCTATAGTAATTGGGTTTTCATGTCGTAAGTCCTATGTTTTTTCTATCTTCACACTAATCCCTTGTGTATCAAAAGGCTCAAAATATGAAAGCCATTGTCAATATAATTGTCCCACTGTTGTACTTAGACCAATGCCCTCTCATCCACAAATCATACTCAAATTTGCCAAGGTAATTCACTTGGAAGTTGGAACTACTTTAATTTGTATTGAAATAATTATCAAAAAAGGTATAGAATCAAGCCACACAAATAATAAAAATTAAAAATCCCAATTCCAGTCTTAAGCGTTGCCTTCTACCCTGCAACACTACTAGCACTATTAACTTTCCCAAATAACCTTAATTGAAGTCTTGCTAACCTAATTACAGCAACATTTAAGCCTCCACTTTTTAATATATATAGCATAAATTTGTTCAATTATATATAATCACAGGCAAATTTCTTCCTATCTTATAAATTATACCATATTAGCAAACAAAGAAAGTTTATACATTGCAAAACAATCAGGACTAATTGCAAAACAAGGTTGGTCAAAAACTAATTGCAGGAATCATAACTAGTTGGCTCAAAAACTAATTACAGGAATCATAACTAGTTGCCTCACAATCAGGAATAATTAACAGCAGCAGGAAAGTAAAATTTGGGCCTCGAACATACCTTGCACAGGAGAAGAACGGATGAAGCAATTCTTAACCAATTAACAGCGGCAACAGGAGAAGGAACACGCGGCGGCAACGGAAGAACCAAGGCTGATGCGCGGCGGCGATTGAAGAAGGACGGCGCGCGGCGTGCGTCTCACTATTCACCGGAGCAAGGAATTAAAGAAGGAAAATGGGAACAGGGACGCGCAGAAGAAGACACACATCGGCCGAGAGAAGAATGGGGAGGGAAAATAACGCAGACAGGGGGAAGAAGCTGAAATTTTCAATCGGCGGGTTAAGTTTTGGGTTAAAATTATACCGACGGTTTTAAACATCGGTATATTAGCGACGGTTTAAAACCGTCGCTAAATTACACCATTTCGCTAATTTACCGACGGTTTAAAACCGTCGCTAATTTTAATGGTTTTTTTCCCGCAAACGACGGTACCATAAACCGTCCCTAATTAAACGTCTATATATCCCGTGTTTATTGTAGTGTGTGATGGGTTGGAAAAAGGGGGAGCATGGGTTAGGTATGATGAGGAGAGGTTAAGGCCACATAGGCTAGATTAGGGTTTTCGAGGGGAAACTCTAGTGGGTGATGGTGAGCCAAGTTGGAGAGATGGGATAGTGGGCTTGGACCCACATCTATGGGGGATTGGATTCATAGTGAGTAGGGGAAAGTGGTATCAGAGGCCTTGGGGTATTGGGAAGTGTAGAGGTCCCAAGATATGGGACCGGGTTATTCAGGAAGTATGAGATATGAGTCAGATGTCCTTGGAGGGCATGCATGTCTAATTAGGGTTACGTGTAGAATAAGACACGAGTAAAACACTAATTACTTAAAGTGAAAGATTATCGAGCAGGGGCCAGGTTAGAGTGTTTTCTGGTCCACCGACTATAATAGTAGCTAGGAGTCTTATTGCCTTAGAGTGTATTCCGATCCACTGGCTATAATAGTGGGAGTTCCGAGCTCGATAAACCAAACTTTAAATGGTAATAAATCATGGAAAAGACACTAACTACTTACAGTGGAACACCACATAAATTGGGGCCAGGTTGAAATAATTTTTGGTCCACCGGCTATAATAGTGGCTAGGGGCATTTTGTCCTGGGTATCATTTACAATCCACTGGCTATAATAGTAGGGTCCACGTACTTATGTGGATATAATTTGGGAGATGTGTAAAGATAAAAATAATGGCCTATGTCTTAATAATGATGGTGAATCTGAATGAAGTACAATATGCATCATTTGCCTATTTGCGCTTACATGACCTTAGTCATATGGTTACCTTACTCAGTATATAGTATATTGATCACCCCTTTCATAGGTGTTGCTCATTCCCAAGATCAGCGACCCCTCCTAAGTTTTTGCAAGTAGGAGATGATGCTTTTGATGACCTTGACACCTACAATGCTTTAGGCAAAACTGAGTGATGGCTTGTTGTACTTATCATGAAGTCCGAGAGGGTGTTGTTTGAACTTACCTTTACCTGACTTTCTTATCATTGTATTCACTGTTTTATTTCCCCCATAAGGGAGTTGTTGTACTCACTTTCTATTTTTTTTATCAACTCTGACACTTGTGCACTCTATTTTATTTATAAAATATTACAACTATTATGGCTGTATTTATTACTCGTATTCATACCTTTAGATTTTCTAGCCTTGTAGTTGGTATGATATTGGTCGGGGTCAATATTTTGCCGAACACGACAGTAGCACCTCCTGTTTTAGTCTATGGTTTTCTAAATAAACGAAAATTTTCAACTGTAAATTTTGGGGGTGTTACAATATCACTTATAGACCTCACTAGAAAGGGTATATGAATCAAATGCATAATCAATGACTCTACCGGGTCATTTTGCTTCCATCTTGAAGCATTGATTGCATTTTTACCCCAATTAGATGGCCATTCACTTTTGTGCCAATGCAATAATATTTGTTGAAAAATATAACATGCAACCTTACATTGATGCATCATTATATACCATAGTAAATTTAAAATGGTCAACATATGTCAATTTAAATTCTATCAAGTACAGAGGAGATTTTGTGTTTTCTTACATTATCATAACTATAAATTTGCTAAGAATAATATGTCGTTTATATAAGATCACCAATTGAAAAATAAATCTTTAGAATTATAAGTGGGTGCTCATGCAAGCTTCAATGATCTTTTCTATTATTGGTACACTAATGTGATCTCATTTCTTATGCCACAAAGATAATATTTTATGGTATACTAACTTCTGGTTAGTGGTACATTTTGGTTTTTCACATATACCAAATGTGTATATTGTGCATTTATCTTGGGCTTACTTTTAGCCGATCTTGATGGAAATAATACCATCAAATACTCATATACCATAGTAAGTTCTTCAAAAAAATTGGTACAAGATCATGCACACTTTTGTTATTCGATTGTTAAATCAAGAAAGCCTTTAATAAATTTATCACGCCACATATACGTGAATATTCTGATCAATTATAAGAATAAAATACTTCATCCTTAAAATAGAATGTACAATGAATATTCAATCAAATAAATTGATCTTCTAGATCGTATTTAAGTCTATGACACATGAAGCATTAAGCCTCTATCATTAAATTACTTATATCAAATGGAAAAGTTCATGTTTCATTCATTATACTAATAACTGGATAGGAGGCTTCAAGCTTCAACAATTAAACTACTTACTGGATAGGAAGCTTTAGGCTTTAACTATTCAAATAACTCTACCTAATAAAATCATAATATAATGGGAAGACTATTTTAAATACTCCAACCACTACGATGGTGGAGGAGACTTGACTATAGTAGGTTTTAGCCACTATCGATTTCAAAGTAGGTGTATAGTCTCATGAAAAAGTGGCTAACTGAAATGTCCCAAAATTATTTATTTTAAGAAATATAATTAAATAAGGATTTATTAGGGAATTAATTTAATTAATTATTTTATTTCAAATGGGAAGGATTTATTTAGGGCAAATTAATAAGAATTTATAAATATTTTTATAAGGGAAAATTTTGGCCTTTTGTTAATTAAAAAGGAATTTAGGAAAAGTCTTTAAAAACCCTAAATTAGCCTAAAAAGGAAATTTAATATTTTTTATTTTAATATTTCTATTTTAAATACCCAAAATACTCTAATTAATTTATTTAACCCCAAGCCACTTAAATTTTCATTTTCCTTTTTCTTCCCTTCTTTTTCTTTCTTTTCTTTCTTTTTCCTTCTTTTCTTCTTTTTCTTTTTCTCTTCTCCCGATTGGGCCTGAAGCGCGGACCAATCCTTCTTCTTTTCCTTCCTTCTCCCGCGGCCCAACGCCGTTCTTCTTCCTTCGGCAGCTAAACGCTGCATTTTGTGCTTTATTTCCCTAAAGCGTCGCGTCTCAATTATGAACCTTATAACCAGTATCAGCCGGTCGGTTTTTCCCTTCTTCTTTCTTTTCCTCGGCCTCCCGGTTCACCCTTCCTTCTTTCTCCTTCAGTGCCCGCCGTCAACCTGCATCTTCGAAGGTCCGAAAATGGCGCCACCGGCCACGCAGGTTTTGACCGGTCATTTCTCCCCTAATTATCTTCCCCTTGACTCGCAGATCAGCTTGGTATAATCAGTTTCCCTTATATCTCGCTCGATTCCTCCCTTTTCCTTCGCGAAAGTTCAACCCGACCAAAACTTTCGCCTGTCGATTACCGCCGCCGGCTACCCCAAACCTAGCATCCAATACCCTCCTGCCGACCCCCAAAACCCTACCATTCCCTCTAAACTCTATAAATAGCCTTGGTTGGTGTGATTTCGAAACTTTTTCTCCCCGAAACCCTAAGAGCTAACCTGTGCGCCACCGAGACTTCATACGAGCCGTCCGCCACCGTTAGCCAACTTTGCCGCCACCTCTGCCCACCAAAATCCTCCCTGCACCGCCCTCTAGTTAACTAAGCTACCCATCTCCCTCGATTCTTCTCGCACGAGCCACCATAGCCGTGCGAAATCCCTTGCCCATCAAACAAAAATTTTAGCCCCCGCAACCTTCGAACCACCGTCTGCCACCATATTCGCCACTTCTACTGCCTTCTACACCACCCAAAAACTTCTACTAATTCTCCTCCACCTAGCCATAACCTTCTTTTCTCTTTTCCTTCTCCTCCCCTCTTTTTCTTCATCTTTTTCCCTTTTAGCCCTCTTTTCTGGCCACCGCCGTGCACCACCGCTGGTGCCACCCATCTCCGCCAACTTAAGGTGAAACCCTAGACCCTCTCAGCCCTTCTTTCCTATTTAATGTAATTTATTCTATTTTTATTCCAATTTTTAATATTTATTTGATTATAATTATTATTAATATCATTATTATTATTATTATTATTATTATTATTATTATTAGATGTAATATTATTGATAAATTTTGTTGGCAGGGTTGAGATTATTCTTGTGTTAATTAGATTGTTAGTTTCGAATTTTAGGAATTTATTTGAATTATTATAAGATTATTATAATTATTAATATTATTATTATTCGCATAATTATTTTATTATTATTGTAATTATTTAAGGAGGGTTGAGACCTAAATTTTTAATTAGGTTTCGCACCCTTGTATTTTTATTACTATTATTACTATTTTTACTATTATTATTATTATTATTATTAGTATTAGTATTAGTATTATTATTATCTTTATTATTTTTAATATTCTAAGTAATATATGTTGTTAATATTATTATTACTATTATTGAATAGTACTTTCATTATTTGGAGGTAGGGTCGAAAACCCCACCTTGTAATTTTAAGCTTATATTATTAGTACTATTAATATTTCTTATTATTATTATTATTATTATTATTATTATTATTATTACTAATATCTTGTTATTATTAAAATTATTATTTTTATTATCATTAGTAGTATTATTTTGGTGAAGGGTAGAAACCCTTATATCACCATTCGTTTTAAATTACATTAGTATTATTATTAAGTTTTAGTAGTATTTTGTATAGTGATTTTAGTATAGTATTATTTTAATTAAAAACCAAGTCTTAGGATAAGTTAGTAAATACTAGTATTTTTAGGAGGGAACCTAATTCTAATATTTTTCTCATAAAAGGTGAGCCTAGTCAAAGTCCTCAAGTGGTATAGGAGTGTGCTCCAAGACCGGTGACATTTCTAGGTAAGGGGTGCTAAGGCCATTTGTGTAATATGTGATTTATATGCCATGCATGCCATGTGATATGATTTAATGTGTATTTTATTTGTATATCGTATAATTATTATGAATGCAGCATGATATAGAGTTGAGGTATGTTTGTGTTAATAATTGTGGCATGAGAATTATGTGTATGAGTGTGTTATTATTATGGTATGATGTGGCCCTAAGACATGCATGATAAGGTTGTAAAATAATGATGGGGAGTGTAACAATGTGGTGTTAGGGTTTTGCATGGAGTTAATGCTTGCATGGTGTTAGGGTTTTGCATGGAGTTGTATAGTATTAGGGTTTTGCGTGGTGTTAGGGTTTTACATGGAGTTGCATGGTGTTAGGGTTTTGCATGGAAATGCATGGTAAAAGGGTTTGCATGGTGATATTGCATGATGGAGTTAGGGTTTACGTGGAAGCTAGGGTTTAATATGGTTACCATGGTTCGGTGTGGTCAACTAGGGTTTGGAGGATAAGAACAGTAGGAGTTAGCCATGCATGTCTGGGCAAAGTTTTGAATAATATACTTAAGACACTAATTATGTAAAGTGGAAGAGTATTGAGTCGGGTCCCACTGATCCACCGGTTAGAAATAGTGGTTAGGACACGTAGTCCTATGTGTCTCCGATCCACTGGCTATAATAGTGATTAGGGTATGATACCCTATGTGCCTCCTATCCACCGGCTATAATAGTGGCGGACTCCGAGCTCAATAAACCAAACACCTCAGTTGCTAAGACACTAAGTACTTACAGTGGAGCACCATGTGATCCGGGTCCAACCGATCCACCGGTAAGAAATAGTGGTTAGGGTATGATACCCTATGTGTGACCGATCCACCGGCTAATAATAGTGGACAGGAGCATTGTGCCCTGCTTGTCTCCGATCCATCGGCTATAATAGTGGGGGGCTTTCGTACTCATATGGTTTGATAAAACGTATGGTGTGAATCGATTTCTGATCAAAGAATAATTAAATAATTAATCCAGACTATAAATGGGCATTTATGTATGTACCCGAATGATTGATCAATATTATGGTATCATGATGGTCTTTATGTTCTTTTATTCTTATGCATGGTTTATGTGATTTTATGTGTTGGCCTTAATGCTCGGTTACCTTACTCAGTATGTAGCGTACTGATCACCCTTTTTATGGGTGCTGCTCATTCCCACGAGCAGAAGGCTCATCTAACGTGTTTCAGGTAGGAGACGCTTTTTTCGATGCTATTGATGTCTATGGGACATCAAGTGGAGCCAAGTGATGATTGGGCTGGATCAATTCCCGGAGGGGCGTGGTCGGCTTTCCATTTGAGATTATTATTCCTATTTATTTAATTATGTTTAACACTTTAGAAACAATTTTATTATTGTAGTTATCTCTTTTCTTTGAAAAACTAACTCTTGTATTTTGGATTGTGTAAAGACTTATGCGCACCTGATTTCCGTACTTATGAATTTAAATTATTTAATAATGTTATGAGATGTTTTCTTAGCTTTAGCACTTGGTACTGGAACGGTAGGAGTGAACTGGTCTGGTACTAAGTGTGGCGGTAGTATCCCCAGAATTTACGGTTTTATTTATAAGTCTTGTGTAAA
Organism: Tamarix chinensis; assembly: GCA_030549775.1. Lineage (NCBI taxonomy): Eukaryota > Viridiplantae > Streptophyta > Magnoliopsida > Caryophyllales > Tamaricaceae > Tamarix > Tamarix chinensis. The sequence goes on along the minus strand of CM060177.1, from coordinate 5,700,308 downwards.
AAAAATATAAATGTTGGGGGTGTTACACTAACAAATTATGCAAAAAGCCATCATCACTACTTCATGATTAGAATAATGTTTTAAATATTGTAAAACTTATATTAAAAAGACTAAGTTGTAAGAATTAAATTTGCATAGCTAGAAATTGTAAAAATAAAATTAATGTGGGGGTTTATAGACCACCTAATAGTTTGATATTTTGGATCGAAAAGCACTTAAGATATTTAATACCATTCGATCTTCTTTACCAGTATTATATTAGTCGAAAAAGAATTTTCACTATTTGATCTTCTTGATCAAATTACACATAAGGTATCAATCACCTTTTAATCATTTGATCTTTAGAATCGAATTGTGCATAAGGTCTTCAGAACCATTTAACCATTAATGGAAACTTTTGGCTTTTACCTCAATTGTATCATTTCCTTTTGTACCTCATGTATGTATTTGTAAATAATATAATTGGCTGGGAGCTACATGCTTCACCAACACTTGTACAATCACCCATCCATACTTTGGGTATATGGGAAAAATTATCCATTTTAGTGGTCCTCCATTAACTTAGGGTAATGGAGATTTGTACTATATTCTCTAATCAACTTCAAGTATTGAGATATGTAAGTAGAGATGGGTGATGATACCGTCAATCCATCACATTTACACATAAGGTGATGGGAGATGGGACCACCAATCCATCACGTTCAAATTTAATTATTTTTTTTAACTTTCTCACTTTGGATGGTTTTCCATCATCTTCAAGTGATGGAGATATACATATCGTGATGGAAGATGTGACCTCTAATTCATCACTTTGGATCATTGAATTAGTCATATTAGATTCAATTTGAGTTTATTAAATGGAAGACTTTTAGCCTTCTACCATCTTCTATTTTTACCCTCCATCTTATAATTAGAAGAGAGATCATCACACGTATAACCAAATTAAATTACATATTGCCAATATATACAATTTTAGGATCATACTATATCCCCCTTAAACTCTTAATCAATTTAAATTAAGTAGGGGATTGATATTCTAGAAATTTACTTGATTGCAAGATATGTCACATGTGTGACCTTTTATATGCCTGCAAAAACTAAGATCTCACACAAGAAAAAAAAAATAAGAATGATAGATTATTTCTATATAACACATAATAATCATATTCATATAGAATAATGACTAATGAATATAGAACACTCCCTTTCATCAAGCACCAATTGAACTTAACATCAACTCCAATGTTAGTTGCCAATACCTTGAACAAAATCAGCACATGAGTATATATATATATATATATATATATATATGTAAATTTCATCTAGAGCATAATTGTGTTGATAACATGTTGTAATATTGATAAACTCAAAGAAAGATAATATAAAAATATAGATAGGAAGAGAGAATATGACTTCTTATTCTCATTCATACGTATGGATTCCTCCTTCCATTTACAATTCACAATATCCCATATATATAATACCCACACTTATTTCATTCATTATGAGAAATATTTAGAGAATATGAAAGGAGGTGGAGAATATGTAGAGTTGGGGGTGGAATCATACTGGATAGTATTAAACTTATGGTACTACAATATACATTCATAAATTGTACATCCATAATATGTGAATAGAATATTTACAACATTATATACATTATTCTCAACTCTACTTTTAATAATATCATATTATTATACTTAACCTATACATATTATTTTATTAATATCTACTTGATTTTACTATGCAGAACTTAATTGATTAGAAGATAGTTTGATGTTGACCGATTTATTAAATATGTAAGTCAAGATTCTGTCCTTATTTTAAACATGTCAAGTATAATAAGAGGAATTTTGATTCAACTTAACTCATTTACAAATCTAATGAGAGTAAATGACAGGATGTGTTTTGTAATTTATCTTTTCTTGATATTGAAAGACACATATATATCAATAAAGAAAAATAAAAATCAATTCAAGATTATAAGTTTTATGGTGAGTATCTTATATGGGTATGTTGTTAGCTTTACATAGTTGGTTAAGATATGGTAGAATATATTTATGATTTGTCTAGCTAGTTTAAGAGTTTACATATTTTGTAATTTAGATCCTTTCGAGAACAACTTTGATGATAATATTTAGTATTTTTTTTTCTCATTTGTAGGTAGTGAGATGTCTCTCATTGTCATGACATAACCTCCACCATATCTATGCATGGCGCTTGATCTATGGACTCATGTCATATGGTTATACAACAAGCTAGATCGATTGTTTGTGAGTGGCGCATCGTATGACCCATTCCATTTCAGATCGTATCACCTACACATGACCTTAACTTAGACAGAGTCATGGTCATTGGTTACATCTACTTTTTGCATAAGTTTGTCCACCACTATAATTGTAATCCCCCAAAAATTTCAAAAACCTATATTTTAATAAATAACTTTTATCTGAAATAATATTTGCTTTTAAAATTATTTATTTTAATTACTTTATGGATTTTGGAGTATGTAAATTTGGATAAGAGTATTTAATAAATTAAAAATAAATATTTTGCTATTTATCATATTGTTTTATTTAAATAATTTTCCAAACTAATATTTTACCAACCTTATCCTTTTTAAACTAACATATTAGATTATAATGAATTAAATTATTAAATTAAATAATTTATCAAGATTATTACATTTTATGATTTTATAAATTAATTTGATTTATTTTCCCTATTTTTTCATTTTCCTTTTTACCCTTTTTCCCCTTTTCCCTTTTTTTTCTCCTCTTTTTCCCATTCTCCCCTCCCTTGGGCCGCCCGGCCAGGCCAGCCCTCCCCTGCGCATTGGGCCTCGGCCCATCCCTCCCCTCCTTCTCCCACGCACGCCGCCCCGCCTTTCTTTTTTCCCCCTGGACCGGCCAACTCCCTTCTTTCCTATGTCGGTCCAGCCGCCTGCCAGCCTTCTTCTCCTCTTTTCTTCTCCCACGCCCAACCAGCATTTCTGCCATGGTCGAGCACGCCGCCGCCTGCAACCCGGCCACCACCTACCTCCCTGCCATCTCTCTTCCTCTCTCCCCCGTCATTTTCTTTCCTCATTCAAACCCAACCAGCCCTGCATCCCCAGCCTGCGCGCCCTGTTTCGTTCCCTCTTCTCCCCTTCCTTCTCCCTACCACCCGACCAGCCCTGCCACCTGCGCCCCCTCGCCGACCGGCCACTGCCCCTCTCTTCTCCCTCTTCTTTTTCTACATCTCTCCAGCCTTCTTTTCCCCCATTTTTCGAGCCCTCATATCTTCCTCCTGAGCCTCTTCTCTCTTTTCTACTCCTCCATCCTTTTTCCCAGGTTTTTTATCACCGCCGCCCACCGCCACTTGCACCACCGCACCCAGCCCATGCGTCGCCTTCTTCCACCACCTACTACCACCCTGCACCACCACGAGACCTCCCAAGCCACCCCTTGAGCCCTGCACTTCCTCCCTTCTCCACCTCTCCCTTTTTTTTTATCCTTACCGCCGAGCCACCTGCAACCGCCACTTCCACAGCCGTCCGGCCACCTCTGTCGCCACCCAACCCACCGTTCGACACCCTGCAACCCCCTCTACCACCGCCATGCATCAGTTGGCCAAAAATAGCTCCTGAACCTCTTCATTTTTTCCTCATCTTTTCCTTCCTTCTCAGCCCCTCCACCTCGACCCATCTCGGCAACCAACTTCGCCGCCTTGCTGCTGCCGTCTCCGCCGCCCTATACCGCCGTGAAACCACCCTTAGCCTCCACCTACACGCCCTCTCCACTCTTGCACCATTCCCTTGCCTTGAAACCTCCCCCATCTACCATCTTTTCTAGCCCAAAGACCCCAACCCGAAAATAACTAATTTTGCTTCCTTCACCCTCCCTTTCGAACCCTTCTCCTCTCAATTGGCATGAGACTCACGTTGTTCATGCAGCGTGAGATCCCCCTTTATTTTTGGAAATTATTTGGCTAATTTTTAAGGTATAATAGTATTTTATGTTAAGTGTTGTATTAATTAAATTTTATAAAGTTTTATGCTTGGATTCTTATTTCTAACAAAAATATGATGGATATTATTTTTAGGTGTTGAGTTGCTAATTAAAGCTTAAATCTTTAACCGGGATACCGGTAAGATTTGATATTTTGCGGGATTAAGGTAACCGTTAATCCTCCCTTAAATACATGGAAAAACGTATGCTAGCACATTAGGGATTTTGGTATGATTTTATGCATGTTTTGTGTGCCTAGCATGATATATAAATGGTTGTTTATAATGATTGAAAGAAAAAGTAAAAGCATGATAGCCTTTATACCATGTGTAGGTATGATAATTATGGAAGAGGTTGATTATTGATGGAAATGTTAAATGCTTGTTTATGATGTATTATGTTGCTAATACATGAATGATATTATGTCCAAGGGTATTTTAATGATATGCTTGTGAAGTATGTGATCTAATATATGTAGTTGCTAATGAGTATTATGTTGAATAATGACAAGTTGGTGGACTTAGATGATAAGAATGAAGTACTAATATCATTATTTCATGTAGTGGTGGTAAATTCATAAAAGTTGTGTAATAAAAGGGTTAAGTGGAAATTGTATAAGTGAAAGGTAATTTTGGGAATTTTGGATGTAAAAGGGTAAAATAGTCATTTGTAAAGTAAAATGAGTGTTATGGTAATTTTACAAGTAAAAGGGTATGGTGGTAATTTTTATAAATAAAAGGATATTATGGTAATTTGGAAGTAAGGGGTAAAAGGGTAATTTTGTAATAAAAGGGTATTATGGTAAACTTGAGAGTAAGGGATAACTTGGTAATTATGATAACGACGAAAGATAATTTGGTAATTTTTGAGGTAAAAGAATAATATGGAAATTCTATGATTAAATGGCATAATGATAATTTTATAAGTAAAGGGGTATCACGGTAATTTTGGAAGTAGGGGTAAAATGGTAATTTTGGATGAAGAAGGGCATTTTGATAATTTTTCAAGTAAAGGGTAATTTTTCAAGTAAAGGGGCATTATGGTAGTTTTGGAAGTAGAGGGGCAAAACAGTAATTTCATAAGTAAAAGGTAATATGGTAATTTTATAAGTGAATGGCGAAATGGTAATTTTATAAATAAGGGGTATTATGGTAATTTAGGGAGTAAGGGAGTAATATGGTCATTTTGGAAAAGAAGGGTAAAATGGTAATTTTGTAAATAAAAGGATGTTTATGGCAAATTTGGAAGTAAGGGGTAACTTGGTAATAATGATAATGACAAGGGATAAATTGGTAATTAAATTATGATTAAAAAGGGGTAATTGGATAATTATGATACTAGAGAGGGGTAGTTTGGTAAATTAACAAATTAAAGGGCATGATGGTAATTTTAATAATGGAGGAGGGCAATATGGTAATTAAAGTTATGAAGAAGGGTAAATTAGTAATTATTTAACCAACTAAAGGGGTAAAATGGTGATTAAGATAATGAAGGAGGGTAATTTGGTAATTTATCCAACTCAAGGGCAATTTAGTAATTATAACAAATGAGAAGGGCAATTTGGTAATTTAACCAACCAAAAAGGGAAAATATGTTAAGGTTAATAATTATGAAGGGTGAATGGTGATCTAAAAAGCGTAGGAGATAACTTAGTAACATAAACCGAGGAAGGGGTAATTTGGTAATTATGCAACCTTAAGGGTAATATAGTAATTTATCAAGTAAGGAAGGGATGACTTATCAATTATATAAGTAAGGGGTACATGAGTAATTTGTCGTTGTGATTGTGGACCATTATAATATGATTTAAATAATGCTGATTAGCTAAGTAAGAGTATTTGATAATTACTATGGCCGTAATGGTTTTATCTGTGATATCCTGGATAATCATCTGGATAAGAAACGATTAATGATATCGGAACGATTGAAAGAGGATAAGTATCCGATTGTTATGCTTTTCGTGATCACTTTAATTAAGACACTATTACTTAAAGTGAAAGACCTCGAGATCAGGAATGATGACTCCTTAAGGGTCGCTACCCTAAGGACGTGGTTTAGTCCACGATTATTCTAGTATTTGCTAGTGTGCCTTTGTGCCCCAGCCAGGCCCTATATCTTACTCTTTCTAGCTCTACGGACTTAGTTAGGGGGTATGCATACTTATGGATTAGGTGTCCTTATCGGTAGGGAACTGATTTAGCTTTATGCATCAGTACGACCAGGGTACCTTTGCGTCCTTGGGTTCGTGGTTGAAGGGTACTGAGTAGCTGATATGCACCGGTACGACCGGTGTACCTTTGTGTCCCGGGTTATTGGTCTCCCGTTCGAGGCAAATAAATATGATTGATGTGCTGATTAAAGAAAGGAAAGATACTATTATTGAAAGTGGAATAATAATGAGCCGGGCCCAGATGATTATGATATTGAGTACCGATCCACCGGTTATAACAGTGGCCAGGAGCGTTGTGCCCTGGATGATGATTCTTTATATATCCCGGTCCACCGGTTATAATAGTAGCCAGGAGCGTTGTGCCCTGGATGATGATTCTTTATATATCCCGGTCCACCGGTTATAATAGTGGCCAGGAGCGTTGTGCCATGGATGATGATTTTATATATATTCCGGTCCACCGGAAATAATAGTGGGGGTCCCGAGCTCAATAAAACCGGTATTGTATGTGAATAAAGTTATGGAAAAATACTAATCACTTATAGTGGAACACCATGTGAGTCGGGGCCAGACCGGTCCACTGGCAAATAATAGTGGTCAGAGGCGTTCTGCCCTGTGCGTTTACCTTCCGGTCCACCAGCAATAATAGTGGTCAGGAGCGTTCTGCCCTGAGTGTATACTTTCCGGTCCACCGGCTATAATAGTGGGGTCCTCGCACTCACATGGATATAAAATATGAGATTGATTGAATGATGACGGAATAATGGCTTAAGGCCTGAATGTATTGATCTTACAATATGGCTTAAGGCCCAAAAGTATCGATCGTGACTTATAAATTATTATGTATGTTATTGTTATGTATGTACCTCTCATTATTTATGTATATATCTTGCATTATGTGCCGTATGCGGGTCTGTCTTTAAGTGTGGTATTAAAGGGTTACTCAGTACCGTAGTACTGAAGGGATTCCCTTTGTGGGGCCCCTGCCTATTTAATGGGCAGTGCCCTTGCAGGTTTTTTTTTCAAGTGCTACTCAAGTGGGCTACGAGAAAGAGAGTAAGGAGTTATCCGGTATCGTTCGGGTTTTCTCTTTCTCTTTTAAACCCCTGGTTTTAATGCTAATGTTTTTTAAGTAACCATTATTGTTTGATGTTATTCTTGTAAACGATTTGATGCGCTACTCTTATTTAAGTATGTTGAATTTCTTGCAAGTTGTATTTCATTTTTTTTAGCCTTAGCACTTAGTACTGGAACGGTATGAGTAAACCGGTCTAGTACTAAGTGTGGCGGTAATACTCCCAAAGTTCACGTTTTATTTATTTACTTCCGCTAATTTCCTTTTAATTAACGAAATTTTTTAGTAGTGAAATTTGGGGGTGTTACAATAATGCACTCCACCTGAGATTTATTGAGGGTGAGGTGTTTGCCAGGGAGTATGATTAGATATCTAGAGAGCTGATGGTGATTGATGACAAGTGAGGTTTCGTCATAGCTTACCTTCGAGTATCCACCCTGGTTACCCTAGAGTATCTATGACTAGACTCTTTGTTGATGATGTGAGAGAACAGATGACATATCAAGATGAGTGGACTTTGAAAGTGATAGTTATTAGTCAAGCTCGAAAAAGATGAGAGAACAGATTTGTAATAATTACTTTTGTGTGGGATATATCTAGATTGAAAAACTATGGATCGGAAATGGTTGTTTGTAAATCGTTTGTCTAAAGAATATAACAAAAGAGTGGAGTTTTTTATCAAGTTTGTAGTTGAACATGCTCGGGACTCTAGTAGAATAGTATGTCCTCCTTGTTTGAACTGTGTTTATATTCAGCGTGACAACGCTAATGATTTGAGAGATCATTAGTTTGTGTATGGAATTGATACAAGTTACACTTGTTGAATATGGCATGGTGAGACGAAGTCTAAATATGATAATGAGGAAGTTATGAGGGAAAGTGGTGGATCATCATTTGATAACTATAAGGGACATTAGTCAGAGGAGATGACTCAAAAGGTTGAGAAAAATGTTCAGGATTGTCCAAAAATGTTCGATAAGTTATTTAATGATTTAGAGAAACCTTTATATAGTGATTTTAAGAAGTTTACTCAATTATCCGCTACTTTAAGGTTGTACAACTTAAAGGAATGTAACAGATGGAGTGATAAGAGCTTCACAGAATTATTAACACTTATAAAGGATATGCTTCCTAATAATAAAGTTCTACCCGACCGTACCCATGAAGTGAAGAAGATCATTTTCTCTATGGGAATGAGTTATTAGAATATACATGTGTTCCCTAATGATTGTATTTTATTTCCCAATGAGAATGAATTTTTGGATAGTTGTCCTAATCCTGAATGCAAAGCATGATGATACAAGAAGAACAAGGTGCGAGATAACGTGTTATGGTATTTTCCTATAATACCAAGATTCAGACGGATGTTTAATGATGCTGAAGATGCCAAGAACTTGAGATTGCACACTGATGAGAAGATAGATGAAGGGCTTCTTAGACGTCCATCTAGCTCTCCACCCTAAATTCGGTAAAAAGCAAGAAGCATGCACCTTGCTCTTTCTTTGGATGGAATGAATCTGCACAATCAAGGTACCTACAATATATGGCAAGTGATTTTGGTTATATGCAATCTACCTCCACGGCTATATATAAAACACAAGTATATGATGCTATGTTTACTCATTTTGGGGACAAACCAACCGAAAAATGATATTATTTTTTATTTGACACCTTTAATTAATGATTTAAATTTCTTGTGGGACATGGGCGTTGAAGTATTTGATACATACAGTAAAGAAAATTTCACTTTGAGAGCAATGTTATTGTGTACTATAAATGCTTTTTCGATGTATAGCAACTTATCATGTTATAGAGTGAAAGGTCATTATGCATGCCCGATATGTGAAGAGAATACTTCATTTGTTCACCTTACACATGGTCGGAAGACTGTCTTCCTCGAGCATTGTAAATTTCTACCAAAGAATCATCATTATCGTAGGTAAAGGAAAGCATTCAATAGCTTCTGGGAAGAAGAGCAACCACCAATCCGGTTAACAGGTCGACAAGTGTGGCTGAATATGAAATATTTGAGTGTTAAGTTTGAGAAGAAGAATAGAGATAAGTCTCCGTCATTTGGGTGGAAGAAGATGTCTATATTCTTTAACCTTCCTTATTAGGAATCTCTATACGTGACACATGTCATTATTGTGATGCATATTGAGAAAAAATATATGTGATAGTCTTGTTGGTACATTACTTAATTTTTCACGAAAGACTAAAGATGGCATCAATGCTAGAATGGATATGGAAGAAAGGGGTATTAGACAGGAACTGGCACCGCGAGACAATCGAAGAAAAATATATTTACCACTAGCATGTCATACTCTCTCCAGAAAAGAAAAAAAATTCATTTTGAAAATTCTTTAACAATGTTAAGGTTTTAGAATAGTATTCTTCAAATGTCAGAAGACTCGTGTCAATGAAAGAGTTAAAACTAATTAACATGAAGTCTCATGATTATCATATTTTGATGCAACACTTGTTGTTGATAGCGATACGTGGAATTTTTTCAAAGCGTGTTTGAATTACTATCACGAAGCTTTGTTGATTCTTTAACGTCATCTACTCCAAAGTCGTACATCCTAATAGTTTGGATGCCTTGCAAAGAGGGATTTTGATTACTTTGTGCCAGCTTGAAATGTTCTTTCCACCCTCATTCTTTAACATTATGGTACATCTATCTGTTCATTTAGTTTATAAGATAAAAATGCTAAGACCCATTCATGGGAACTGGATGCATCCCTTTAAGTAATTTATAAAGTTGATAAAAGGTTATGTGAAGAATTGATATTAGCCAAATAGATGCAATGTTGAGAGTTACCTTGTAGAAGAGGCAATTAAATTTTGTACGAAGTACTTGTCAAATGCTGAAGCTCTTGGTATTTCTAAGTCTCAACATGTAGGAAAAATTGAATGAAAGGGTATTAAGGGTAAACAGTTTGGGCATGTAGACCCTAACATGTTCCATAAAGCACATCTATATGTATTACACAACAATAATGATGTTCAGCCATATATTGAAGAACATATGCTTTCTTTAAGGATTGAAAATCCATCAAAGACTGAGAAAAGGATAATCGATAAATATAATTTTTCCTTTATAGATTGGCTAAGAGATCACATCATTCCATTCATCAGACATTCCCCAACTTCAATTTATGAAACCCTATATTGGTTGTCTCAAAAACTTCATTATGAAGTTTTTTTATATACCAGTTATGTAATCAACGGTTATACTTTTTATACAAAACAACAAGAAGAGAAGAGTACAATGTAGAACAGTGGGGTGACTTTAGTGGCCGAGGCATGCATGGTGCTAGTACAAAGGACAAGAATCCAACCTATGCCCATATGGATTATTATGGTGTGATTGAACAAATATGGGAGTTAGATTACACTGTATTTGAAGTCCCTATATTCGGCTACAGATGGGTTGATAATAACTATGGGGTTAGATATGAAGATGCACATCAGCAGATCTCAATAGGATAGGGCATAAACAAGACCCATTCATCTTGGCATCACAAGAAACACAAGTATTCTTTGTCACCGATCCTGCTGATAACAGATGGTTTGTGGTACTATCTACAAAGAAAAGAAATGTTAATGAATGTGATGATGAAAATGATGCCAATTAGGATAGAGAGTGTGTCTTATGTGTGAAAGCAACACATGTGTTGAATGATGATAACAATAAAATTAATGAGGAGGAAATATAAGTCAGGGAAAATTGTCGGAAAGTAATATATGTATTAGATCATGGAACCAATCCAAAAACAAGGGAAAATAAAGTAATGAGGGTAATAATATTGTAACATATGATATGTGTGCTTGTTTTTTTAAATGCATATTTTAACCTTTCTCATTGAATATTTATTGTATCAAAAAATAATTTAGTGGTACATTATGGTCAATACATATTATTCTAACATAATTTATTTATTGATTTTTTGTAGAGATATAACCAACAAAAAAGTTAATAGGGATAGTAATGATGAAAAAGGGAAGATAGGAATGACTATTATGAGAATCATCATGGGCATGCGGAATAAAGGAGAACAAATCAAGTTGGGATGGAATACTTACAATCATCCTATTAGCCCTTACGCGGATATGTTTTTGACGTATATTTTACTCATCCCGCGTAATTGTATTCTTATCTCTTATAATAATTGAAAGCAGGTTCCAAATTGTCACAAGGAGCATATTTGGTAGGGAGTCACGGTAAATATGTTGTTTTACTTAATCATTTTTGTATGTTAAATGTTAATAATTTCAACACATTAACATCGATATACATCTATATGTCTTATTTTGTAGAGAGTCTTCAATGTCCCAGATACTAGGAAGAATTGGCTTTTTAGATATTATGGTGAATGTCTAAGGGAATTTAGGGCGTACTTGGCTAGTAGAAAAATGTACAGAAAGAGGGATGACTCTCTACGCCAAAACCTACCCAAATGATATGGTTTCATTGATTAAGAAAGTTGGAACCAATTTAATGCATATCATATTTTGGAGGATTTTAAGGTATTTGTTAAATAACAATTAAAATTTTTGATAAAGAATATTTCATGAATATTTAAATAACCATATGCTTATATTTTAGCTTGTAACATAGGGAAAAGGTGTAAAAAAAAGAAATTGCTAAGCAGAATAAATAACGGCATAATATGGCTCGCAAAGGCTATGCGAGCCTTGAAGAGGAGTTGGTATCAGATTTTGATTTATGTATTTACACATAAAAGTCTAATATTATAATAATATTCTTAATGTACGATTAATTTTTGATTTAAATCTCATAGCCCAGACTTGGATCCATGTACCTCATCTATCAATATTGGTACATTATGGAAGAATGATATAGCAACAAAAGATTGATATCTTAATGAAGATGTAGATGTTGCTGCCAAAAAATCATAAGTTTATAGATATCCCGAAACCTACTTAGTTTTCTATTATATTATATTTATTCCTATAAGCTAAATTCAAATCTATTGAATACATTACAAGACGAACTAAAACGTCAAGTTCTACGGAGGGGGTGGACCAATATCACATTGTGTTCTAGGTTATAGGAATTTTAGAACATCCCAGAAGACACAGAGGTCTTGGATTAGGTGTTAAAAGAACGAGTGTGTGTGGTCGATCTCATGGTTCTCGTAGCACTAATGAGCAAATGGTCGTCCTCGTCCCCACCCAAAAATTAAACATAGCATTTGAAAAGATGGCAATAATAGAGTAACAGTTGTCATTTATCAAATCTCAAGAGTATAAGCCATCTAATTTAGTTTACCAATATTAGTTTCACATGCCTAATGTAAATAGCGTTAGAGACAATTGCAAAGCTGATGCACACCTTTCTTCTTTTTCCGAGGTAAGCATTACAAACTATTAATTGTTATTAAATGTATTTGGTGTCATAAATAATTAAGAATGTGTAGTAATTTATTTCAGGGTCTTCATAAATGTGACTTTTTAGTGAATGACCTTTCAACTCTTTTGGCAAAAGGAAGGGTACACAGTAGTTATAGTACCCAAACGCAAACCAACACCCTGAGTCAATACAACTACACAGGAGCTACCTTGGAGTGCTTTTGGATTGATCGGCTAGCCCCACAAATCAACATGAGTCATTTCAGCATGCTTTGTCCTCACTCATGCGCATCCCGAAATATTTTCCAAAAATTTCCGAAACTTCCCAAGATGGTCACCCATCCTAAAAATTATTCCATGAATTGCACGCTTAACTATGGTGTTCTTATGATGGAATCACCAAAAGGATGGTATACCATGTTGATACAAGTAAACATATCAATCCTTAAAGCACACCACTCAATTTGGGGTATTATAATATTGACACTCCAATCACTGACATTGCATCCTTGCCTCAGTATAAAGAAAGCGATGAGGAAGCCACAGTGCTAGAATCTCACGGAAGCTTCGTGCCTTATCTTGTCGATCAGATGCGTCTCACTACTGAAGAAGTAATGACATTCGACATCATTATTAGACCTTATTTGTTACTTACATTTTTTATACCTTTTTCATATATATATCCGCTCAATACATATTTCATTTATTATTATAAATTAAGGAATCAAAAAAAGAGGGATGGTCCTAAGAGTAAAACAAATAGAGGTACTAGTAGAATGAGCAACAGAAAAGAGGGTGTTGCTAAAGGAAAGAGAGCTAAATAAAAAAAAATCAATTACCCCACAAAAGATTCCATCTTTAGAGAAGAGCCAACCTCCATTAACACTGGCTTTATTATATTTATATGCCCAAAACTAACTCAGTGACAATTATATTTTCATTTATTGTTGTCCTGAGTATATTGGGAGGGACGATGCTACTTATATGATATCAGCAGTTGACATAAGTGACATTTACTATCAGGAATGGATGTCAATTACGAGTGTTGTCGTCTACATCACATAAGTATTATGTCATATTTTATATTTTAGTACTTCTTGTTGCATTGGAATTTTTATGATCTCTTATATGAGTTATCAGTTATTAACAAATATTCATTGTTATTGTCGTCCATAGGTTGGTAGGTAGTCGTATTGTGGTGGAGGGAATGTTGTCCTCTATTATGTTTGTGTGCCTATACTACATAGCTGATGATATTAAAATAAGAAAGTGTAGGCATGTAAACTATTTAGCAGATCGCATTTTGATTGAGGGATATAATAAGTTTTATCTCATTACTCACCTGGCAAATGAACATTGGGTTTCATACGTCATCCAACCTAATATTAATAAAGTCTATATGTTTGATTCCCTTTGAACATATGACGTTCCTTTTGACGTCGCTCGTTGTGGTGGAAAAAAATTTATTGACATGTTAGTATAGTTTTTACTTCTTACTTCATTAGCTTATTTATGCATATATTCTACTTTAATTATTTTAGGTATATATACTTACAATATTGTGTGTGTAACTTTATTTAATAGGGCACTATAGATAGTGTATCAAATGAAAGGTGGGAATGGTGTCCCAGACACAAAGAGTATTGAATATGAGCCTATAATGCTAAGTAGGAAAACAACTATTTTATATTTTGTTTTAATTCGAATTAATAGATAATAGTTAGAGAGCTAACTGAATTTATTTGACAGTATCCACAACAACAGAACAACAATGATTGTGGATACTATGTATGTAGTGCAATGGATCTGATAGTCTAAAATAGATCAGTTAACATATATCCAAGTCATGTATGTTTGTTTTTCCATATTTTTCCATTAATGAATCATGACATATATATTTGGTACTTAACTTAAGTACTAACTAAATAATCGAAACTTGTGAATTTGTAGTTTTTCACCGGTGGTTATGCACGAGGCCAAAAATACAATGATGATAAAATTGATGAAGTTAGAGACCAATAGGCTAAGCACGTGCACTTATACATTTGATATTAGGGTTCTACATTCTACATGCATGTTTAGGTTTATATTTTATATACGTCTTTTGGTCATCTAGGTTATGATCTATGGACTTTTGACTTTAGAGTGTAAAGCTACCAAGTTGTGGTATGCCTACTAATTTTGATTCTTAGGTATGTCTAGTGTATTGAGACATACCAATTAGAGATTGATTGAAAATATGTAGTATCATTTGGGAGGAAGACATGCATGTATATATGAATTGATGTTGTTTTACATTGTAGATTTTGTAAATATTTGAACATACAACTATGTATGTGGGCTGGAAAAAAATAACAAGAATATAAAAAAAATAAGTTTTAATAACGGTTCTTACTTAAAACCATTATTATAAGATATTTTAATAACGATTTTAAGTAATACACATTATTAAAAATAATAATGGTTATCCTTAAACATCATTATTAAAAGTTGTCATTTAATCTCAATTAGGGTTTAGTAAATGCGTAATCAATGATTAAAATCATAAATTATGTTTTAACAACGATTATAACTCAAAATCGTTATTAAAATATCCATTTAATGTATAATTAATGATGAAAACCCTAAATCAAGTGTGTTTTGACAACGGTTTAACTCAAAATTGTTATTAAAAGATCAATTTAATGCTTATTTAATATGTATTAAGGTGTAATAAATATGTAATCAATTATTAAAACCTTAATTTGTTGACCTTTTAACAATGATTTTTGGATAAACCATTATTAAAACATTGTTTTTAACAACGGTTGTGACTTATAAACCATTATTAAATACTAAGTTTACCCTAATATTCGTAATTTTTTGTATATGTGTTATAATGATTATGAACTGTTATTAAAGTTTTAATAACAAGCGATTTAATAATAATTTAAAACCATTATTAAAATCATAAAATAATAATTACTAAAACTCCTTTATGAGGTAGTGCTTCAAATATGTTAGTGGCAAGTATGGTACAAATACACTAAAAGCATATGATATTGATCCAATTTGATAAACCCTCAAAAGAGGAGTTATAATCCTTTAAAATGAAAAAAAATGTCATATTAAGTCGACATGTCCATATGGATAGAATATGAGAATAGGTTCCACCAGTAAATGACATATCCATTAATTATTCTTACATCGGTGCAAGATGGTATGAGGTAGACATTTGTGATATCTTTTTCTAAATAGTTGTAACTGATAATCGATAAAATTAAGAACTATTCTTGATTCCTTATGGAACGTTATTAGATAAATGATTGATGAGTTGGAATAGTCAAATATATTCGCTTAATAAGCGTGATTTATATGGATAAGAACTCCAACATTTAAAGGTATTATACTAATATATTGTAAGTGGGTGTTCGTAAAGAAATGATTTAAAAATCGATTTTGTGATACATATCTTTATACAAAAGCCAGACTTTTGTCCCTAATATGGTTTTTGCTAGCAAAGTTTTCAAATATAAGTACCATTATACTTGTACATACACACAAAATCATTCGTAGTATGATATATGAATGAGGCATAATAAGTTGAGGGAAGAAAACTTGACTCTTTTTTTTAGTCATGATTTTGTCCCACTTGGTTTTTCTCGTAAGGTTTTTAATGAGGTAGCATTTTAAATATATAATTTTAAGGGAAAGTATTATAAATATCTGAAGATGCATATCCAAAGGAGAATGTTGTAGATATTCTAATTACATATCATGGACGTACGTTACGAATTTATATTATATTAAATTATAGTTTTAATACTCCTAACAGTACCATCAATTATAATAGTTTTTTCCATTATAATTATAATCCATCAACTTTACGTATCATCCACCTTTTTTATATTATCTAACTCATTCTAATAATGAATGTAATAAGTATAGATATTATATATATGAGATATTATAAATTATAAATATAAGATGACTCATACGTATGAATAAATAAGAAAGGTTATATTCTCATTTCCTCTCTATATTGTTATATTTTCATTCTTTAAGTCTATCAATATTACAACTTGTTATTTAGATTGTAATATATATATAAGAGGGTTTTATTTGAATTAATTTAAAAAGTCCTGAGTGTTTCTTTTCATTTGAATTAATTTGAAAAGTCCTGATTGTTTCTTTTCATTTGAATTAATTTGAAAAGTCATGATCGTTGACTTGGTGTCTTTTCATTTGAATTAATTTAAAAAGTCATGATTGTTGGCTTGGTGTCATTTCATTTAAATTAATTTGAAAAGTCATGATTGTTGATTTGGTGTCTTTTCATTTGAATTAATTTGAAAAGTCATGATTGTTGACTTGGTGTCTTTTCATTTGAATTAATTTGAAAAGTCATGATTGTTGACTTGGTGTCTTTTCATTTGGATTAATTTAAAAAGTCATGATTGTTGGTATAAGATCCAATGAACACTTTGGTTCACAGGCTTGGTACCTGTTCGAAGGGACTTCAATAACTCTATAAATAACCCCACCATCAACCGGAAAAATTAATTCAGAAATTCATATTTTTTCAGAAATTCCAATAGTTCTCTCTCTACTTTTTCGATTCCTATATTCCTAATTGAGTAAAAGCATAACGTTGCGTTCGCTAGAATCCTATTAGATTAAAGTGTTGCATCTGATAGAAACGAAAATCCGTTCTATCCTGGAAGACGATTGTTCACAACCTTGAACACCGTGTGAGGGAGCAAAATCGTCTTAAGGACACATTGTGAATTCGGTGGACTCGGATAAATTATTTCGGTATTCTATTATATTTTTATACTATACACCCAACACAACAAAAAAATAAAAAAATAAATTTTTTATACAAACATAAGATATATCAGATATATGGTGCGTCTTTAATCCATATTTTTTACAACCAAAAATTTAAATATTCGATCTAAAAGACACAAAACGAATATTAATTCGAATGAATTCCGATTATAAATATCCCTAAAGGTAGTAATTGGTAACATTAACAAAAGCTCTACTTTTCTGGTCCATTAGAAATAAATAATAATTAAAAAAGAAAAAAAAACTTTCATTCTCTTTTAATTTCCACCAAATAAAGTTCATTTGATCTCTCATTTCCGTCTTAAAAATAATTTTTCGCTTTCATTTATATCTCCTGATTTCTTTAAAATATATGTACATGTACTTCATAACTTAAAAAAAAACGTTAATTTTTCTATTCTTCGTGTTCTTATTTATGTACCCATACGACACTAGTTTTCCCAACTCGGATGCAGGCAGCCGAGGTAGTATGTATCGGATCATGAGATTCATGACCAGGTGTCTACACTCTCCCTCCTATTTTGGACCAGGAAAATGTTTTTTTCTTTTTTCTTTTTTCTACGCAGACGGTTATATGGTATTGGAGTAAGATTGCAATAGTGTTTTGTCTCGGTCAGAGTTCTGCTGCCCCTTTACTGAAAGTAAAAACAAAAATGAAACTGTGAGAGCACAATAAAAATCCTGGACCTTTAGAAAGACAGCTTTAAATTCCTTTAATTAATACTCTGCTCGGATAAGCATCACGATATCTATCTTTCAAAAGAAAACCAACTTCGCTAGCTTCATGTGATTTTTAGCGCGTCCAGGGGATTGGATTTGGACGCATGCTCTAGCTGAAGCAAACGTTACGGACTTACAGACTAGCTGGAAGCCTGGAAACCCCTCCCTTCCTTCTCTCTCTCGGGTGTGGGGCCCTTTGGAGGCTTTTTTATAGTAATATTATTGACCCAAATTAAAAATTAAATTTATCTAAAAATATTATATATATATATATATATATATAATTTTATTTTTATTGATAATTAACTAATACTAACAATACAAAATATCAAATAAAATATTTGTTTGCCAAAAGTAACATAATAATGTTATTATCATCATTCATCATAATTATTATTGCTATTACTATAATATTAATTTTCTTATACTTTTTTATGATATAACTTATTTATATTTAATATTATTTTTCATTTATATCGTATAATTATTAATAAAAAATAAAATTAATATACTAATACATGTATATAATTAATAATAAATAAATTGATCTGTAAATTTGGGTCTATAGCGTTCTTGTTCGCTTGTAGGTAGTGTTATTCATATTATTCGATATCCGATGATCTGATCCGATATCTAAATCGATCTGATCTGAAAAATTAAATAATCAATCTGATATTTTTTAAAAAAAAAACAAATAAATATTCTATCCGATAAATAAAAGATTAAATAAATCAAATATTCAATCCACCATAAATACAAATGACATCTGATCAGATAAATTATATACATATACACTATAAATACTATTTATTTTTAATAAAATTTTATTTTATATAATCATGTATACATGTGTATGTGTGTATAATTTAAAATAAGTGTTTATTGCAAGTAAATTTTATACTTTTTAATTATTATTTTGACTAAATATTTAATTATTATATAAAATTTAGAATTACTAATTAAATATAATATAATTTAATATTCAAATCAAATCATTAGATCATATTTGTTTAAATTAAATTAATTTTTTTATTTTTTTTAATCGAATAATTTCTTATCTAATATTTTTTAATTATGTCCAATTTAAAAGTTTCTATCCAGTTGATTATTTGTTATTCAATTAAAAATTTTAAATATTAAAAGCATGAGATATTTTAAAAAAATGGATATTTAATATTTTAAATATCTAAATTATTTACTAAATATTGAATAACACGCGGTGCCACACTGCCACTGATATGAGAAACTGAAAATTTAAACTAACAAGCTAGCTAGCTAGGCGACAGAAATTAACAAAGTACGGTGCGTAGGGGGAAGAAGAATAAATTACATTTCACATCTCAGTGACGTTGATCAGAAGTCGGAACCCAGCTCGAGTCCAGATGTAATCCGTTCCCCTCGGCCCTCGTTTCAAAAGAGATTTGATCATGCGATACATGGACGGAGCTAAACAGCGGGTGACATTTGGAAGCCGCTACGTTGCCGCTTTTTTTTTTTTTCTTTTTTTCTTTCGCTTTCCAAATCAATTGGAAAACTCGGAGGGGATCTGCTGCCGACGCATAGGTCAGCGGTGTAAGGCCAAAAGGTTCAATTTCGTTTTACGTTTGGCTCGCAAATTCCTTAACCCTGTGCATGCTATAATTTATCTCATTTAAGATATTTTTCGGGTAAAATAATAGACGCCTTGAAGATAAGATTTCGCCCTTTAAGAATATTAGGAGACCATTTTTTTTTCTCTCTTCTTTTGTTTCATTATTATTATTCGAATAATTTTTTACTTCAATTGTATATATTCTCCATTTTGAGGGTTGGACCAACCAAGAGTATCAATACCCCATTGGAAAATAAAGCTAATCTTATATGGCTTTATTTCAGGAATTGTCCGACGGAATTCAACTAAAATTACAATGAAATGAAGCACCAATTTATAGTGGGTATTGATTTAGTAGCAAATAACTTGATGTAATGGTTTTTAATCATGAGGTAATTTAATATTTTAAAGTAACTTATGGTTGTTAATGTTCTTGATTGATTAGACACAACCGAAATATGAAGAGAAAAAATTAATATTTGGATTGTAAGATTATCAATTTTTTCCGGCTTATACCATCTTAATCTTAAAAAATAACCGGTAGTAATATTAGCGAATTAATATATATATATATAATAAGGTGATTATCATACTCGAAGTTCTCAATATAATTATGCCTCTATTTTGTTTCTCCCTTTCTAATTCTATTTCTCTTCCTCTTTCGAATGAACCAATAGGTTTGACAAAGTGGCTCATTAATTTGATGCCCCGAAGAAATCGAGTGAAATTAAGTCTCATTTGTATTATAATGTCGAACTCGGATGAATATATATATATATATATATATATATTCAAACATATCCAAAGGTTAATCCTACTCAAATTCATTTATACTACATCAGCCAAACTCTATCAATAAAACAAAAACAAATTCGAGCCGGATTCATTGAAAAATAAGAATTGGGTTTTACCTGTTTATTTATCACTCATTTTTTGAGGCCGCATACTCTTTCTCTCCCAATCCCTCCTTTTCTTTCCTCTCCACTCTCATCCTTTTTACCTAACTTTATATAATAATTATTCAATTCAATTTTTTATAAATAATTAATTAATTTTAATAAATAACTCCAAATGGATCAATAATCTCTCCACGGCGAATCCCTCAATGGCGAATCTGACATTTTTCTCAAACGACCCTTGGCACTCAATCTAAATGCCAAACAAAAAACACCCCTCTGAGGCTCCAACCGCGCGAAAGCAAGGCCGTCGTATGTTGGTCAAAAAGCCAAGTATATCCAGCCGAGCTGGAGGAACAGACAAACGGTGGACTTTGTGTACGCGTTTGGTTGTCGAACCGAATAGATAATGCCGGGCAGATGCTGTCTCCACCACGCATAAGAAACTTCGTTCTTTGTTTTTTACCCTCTATATGCTAAACGAAAAGGAACGGTTACTACGCAATGACATGTTTTCTTAGGCTACGTTTTGCTATTTTCATAATTTATCGCACCCCCGAAATTTAAATTACGTCTCAAACGACAATATTCACAAAAATACATTAAAATTTTCCGGTATGATAACAATATTATACCACATAAAATATAATCCCATCAATAAAAATAAGGTAAAAATAATATACCATTAATTTTATGTGTTTGATATCATATTGTACTAAAAGAAAACGTACTTAATCAATGAATAATATTGCATGGATACAAAAATAGAAAACAAAAGAAAGAATTGGAGAATCAATATACCTGTATATATATATATATATATATATATATATAAGAAAACATAAAAATGGAATAAAAAGTAATATTTAAAACAAAAGTGATAAACGTTATTTTCTTATATCAATTAAAGGGCTAGGCGGCAATTTCTTACTCACGTACATATAAATCTGTTGTCGGAGGGGGTCTTGGGTAGGAGACGCAGAATTGAGTGAGTATGCGCGGTGACACAAGATCCATAAGTAGTAATGACCTTAACTTTTATTGTACTTGTAGGTGGATGCTGATCTTCTATAATAAATTAGGACACCCTGGTAATATTAATTGTAGTATTATTCATTGTAGGGTCAAGACTTCCATGAATGGTAAGTAATTTGGGCTCTAACTTGCTTGCTTGTAACACGAACGGATATTGAAAAAGGCACATATGACCAATAAGAATAATGATAGCTTGCCTTCCCTTCAATCAGTCGGCCTTATGTATAATAAAGCCAAACACTAACACAAAGGATGAGTGAGGGGGGCCATCCCAAACCAAACCCAATAGGGAAGAAAATTTGTTGAGCTTTCACCATTACAACATCTATCTATAGTTGCTTCTCATTTTGCTTAACCAGTGTTCCCATGCACGTTTCCTTCTTTCTTGGGTAATGGAGTTCTAGAAAGGGTTATTGTTTGGAGTTTTACCCCCTTTAAATCACAAGTCAAGTGTCTTTTGTAAGCAGGGATTACATATATGAAGGTTTGTAGCCAGGAAGTAGTGTGTCACTACTAGGTGGGCTTTGAGCTATGTATTATGTGTGTGTATCTATGTATCAATGAATTTCATTGACATGATGGATAATATCAATTTCAAAATAATCTTTAAATAATATTAAGTGAAAATAAGTAAGCAAGGAATGACTAGAGAGACAAGCTCTACAAAACCCCCTTTCCTTCTACAACACTCATCCCTTCACACCATTTTCATCAACAATTTTCCACTTGCCACAAAAAACCTACTAATCGGACAAGTGTGTTTGGCCTATAGTCTGATAATCAACATCATTGTTCCAAGGAAGACCAAAACCAAAACCAGTCATGTTTTGCTCTTGTGAGTAATGGTAGAAAAATTCATGAAAGTCGGGCTGTCAATGGTGAAGATGGGAGATTGTTTGGAGATAGGAGGATTAAAGTCCATTAGGTTAAGTATGGAAGAAACCCTATGAGTAATTTAGCGACATACAAGCAAAGATCAGTTATGGTATAGCAGAGACCATAGTGTTGGAGTAGGAGACTTACACGGTGTGGTGAAATGAGTTACAAACATGTGGTGGTCTCATTTGACAACATGGAGATGGTTGGTGGGGCTATCCATGATGTTCAAGTTGTCGAGAGTGTAGTCATTAAGGATACTTTTGTGTAGCCTGATAGAAGTTTTTGTAATACCCCAAATTTTATCTAATCGTAATCCCAAATAATTAACATCCTAACCTAATTTTAATATCAGAAAATTGATATTTCTACTTTATCCTAATTCCTTAATCCTACATATGAACCTAATCCTAATTTTTATTTCGAGTCATTAATATATTTTTTTAAATAGAAACCTAACCACAAATGGTTCATAATTAATTTTACCCCAACTCCTTAATATAAATTATTTTAACATAATTTTAATCTTAACCCCAAACTTATTTTCCTTTCTCCTTTTTTTCTCCTTCTCCTTTTCTTTTCTTTTTTCTCTTTCTCCTTCTTAGTATCCTTATTCTTATTCCTCCTCCTCTTCCTGCACATTTCACTTCTCTCCAAACCATTTTCATTTTTCCATACTTACACCCTAAACCTACCTATTCTGCCTTCATCATCGCGACCATCAACATCCACGTGTCAAGGGATGTATTCCCTTGAAAATTTTACCCCGAAATCCCTTTCCCGATCATGCTTGTGCCCACATCCCCTAATTACCTCCTCTATCATTCCTTGCCATTCACACAACCTTCCTGTATATATATACACCTTCCACCCTCTTTGTCATCATTGTTCCAATCCCCTAGCATCGGTTGTACCACTGTCGTACCCTTTCACCTTTGGCAACAACCACGATTACCTTCCCCCTTATTCAGCTATTCCCATCGTTGCAACCCTTTACCTTTGGCCTTCTTTGCAGTTCTACTCCTTCTATATTTCACCCTCATTGTTATTGCCACCCCCTTATAAATGACAGCTAGTGTCATTTCACACTCCTTGGTTACGGCACCAAGTGTCATTCCCCCCTATTGCGCAAAGTTCTACCATTGCACTTTCAAGCCCTATGTGATTCAGGTTTGCTCTATTTTTTTACCCTCCTTTTCCTTAGTATATCATTGGTTATATTATTAATTTATAATTTTTTTATCCTTGTTTATTAGGAAATTTTTAGAGGTTTTAAGACTATATGTGCTTAAAGGCCGGTGTCATTTTTGATAAGAATACATGTAGTAGTTAGGAATTTATTCTGAATGTTATGTATGATTGTGTGTGTATCATCATGTTGTTATGATTATGTTGACAATGTCATGTTTTTAATTTTATGATGTGATAATGTGGTATCATATAATGGAAAGTAAGTAAGATGAGAAAGCATACGCTTATGCGATATTATTACAATAAGTTTTATCTTGTAAACACTAAATGAGTTAGTGTGATATATGTTATTGTAATGTGAGTTTGATAAAGTATGAAAAGTGTAAAATGATTATAGATAAGATTTATGGTGATGAAATAAATCGAGGATTAGAAAATAATTATATTAGACACATAAGGTTTTTGTGAAATAAGGGTGTTTGACTATCCTTAAGGGTATTTTGGTAAATATGGGTTTAGTATATAAATTTTAGTATTTTAATGTGTTAAATGGTTTAAAATATTTTATGAATATCATGTGAAAATTTTGAAGTAATTATAAATGGCCTAAGTTCAAATAAAATGACTTAAATTAGAAATAACAACCCTTGAAACGGTGTTATTATTGCATGTGGAAGATGTTGGAGTTAGACCATTGTTTTCATATAAGTTATTAATATTGCCATTTTAGGAATTTATATTAAATTCGGTGATCATATGGGTCTTACGGATAAAATTATACCTAATTTATGAAATTAGGATTTTGTAGGGGTTAGATCTTAATTTTTAAATATGTTGATAATAATAATAATAATTGAGGCATATGTGCTAAAATTGGCGGATAAATGATCAATATAAAATAAGATATGCTTATATTGTGAAATTAGGGTTTCTTATGAAAATTGTAACCTTTTTCCTTGGGAAATGTTTTAATCATCATGTGTTTATGTTTTATATGTTTTGGAAAATACTTTGAGCTGGATTATGTGCCTTGTTTTTCGATATCTATGTCTACATGATGGCCTTGAGATAAATAATAGTAAATAAGATGGTAATCATTTAAAGTAAAAGATCATGTGAGTCAGGACCAAGGTGTACAGTTCGTTCCACCGACTTAATAACAGTGGTTAGGAGTGTTTTGACCTGGGACGTGCTTTAGACATTTCTACATTATTAAGAATAGCGGTCAGAAGCATCTTGCTATGGGGAGTCTATAATCTGTTACACTACTTTAATAACAGTAGGCATGCATGATTTGCCTTGGGAGGTGTTTCATTATGTTCTATCGGATTAAGAATAGTGGGGTCCTAAGCTTAACGTAAATAAGGAAATGGTTGATGATGCTATCTAATGATGTAAACCTGAATTCAATTATTCTCTCACATCATATCATATTTAAGCCTGTCACCTGATTAGTTCTTTATGTGATCTTATTAAACTGTATCATTTCTCGACTGTATTGTCACCTTACTCGGTACGTAGCGTACTGATAATTCTTTTTATAGGTGTTTTTCATTCGCACAAGCAGAGGGTCTGAATGTTTCTATGCGGGTTAATGAGCACATATTAGATACTTTTACTACTTATGATGCTTTATGTGTGGATGAGTGACTCTTTTGTATTAGGGTTGGGCGTAAAGTCATGTTATTTGGTTACTCAATTTTAGTTATGATACCTTTTGAAACTCTTAGTTTTCAATGTATCTATTTTTATGTATTTTGATATTGTACTCAGAGAAAACTCCAAGCTCGTATTTAAGTTTATGATGGTTCTATCATTTTCTATTTATTATGTTTTATGTTCTAATTATTTTATATTGTAATTGATATAAGGATTGTATGGTAAGCCAGATTTATGTTCATTATGGTAGTAATACCCAACTATTTTGATATTACTCTTCCATAAAAATAAAAAATTTTGGTAGTAAATTTTGGGTTGGTA
Organism: Tamarix chinensis; assembly: GCA_030549775.1. Taxonomy (NCBI): domain Eukaryota; kingdom Viridiplantae; phylum Streptophyta; class Magnoliopsida; order Caryophyllales; family Tamaricaceae; genus Tamarix; species Tamarix chinensis. The sequence goes on along the minus strand of CM060177.1, from coordinate 5,674,579 downwards.
TAGTTTCCAAGGCACCTCTATGGTTTCATCCCATTCCAAGGTTATTCAAGCTTATATAGTAGTTGTTAGGGCATTTGGATTGAAGATTAGGACCTAAAGAGGCGCTCGTCGCCTAATCACCTTCCCAACAAAAGAAGATAAAGAAGCAATTAGGAATGATGGCGGTACATGGTTGCAAATGTGGTATAAAAATCTTAAAATCTGTAACTCATCGGGTTGCTGGTAGAGAGAAGCAAGGATTAAGGTCCTTGGGGTTCCTCTTCAAGTGTGGTGTTACAAGAACTTTTATAATATAAAACAACTTTGTGGGAGATTTGTTTAGCTCACATTGAAGCATCTTAGAAGCATAAGATGGATTCTTGATGTGTTTACATTTTTGCAGAGGCTGCAAAGCACATTAAATGAGGGTTCTTTCTTGAGTTAGGACATCAAAAGTACGGGGTTCATATTTTAGAGGGGTTAATTCCTTTTTTTTGTTCCCCCTATAGATAAGGAATCAAATCAAGTTTAAAGGAGGGGAAGATGAGGTACTTGGAAGAGAATAAGGGTGGATCGGTATGTCCATGAATAAGGGAGGATCAATATCTCCGTGAGCCAATATTCCTCGAGGAATGAAATAGATGAGAAGATGCAAATTAACTCGGCATTTAATGAAAAAGGACATTCATTTTGATTCAACTAACATAATTGATGATAAATTTGCTGGGGAAGGTGTCTCTACTTCTCCTAAGATCTCAGTTGTGGTAGGTTCCTTTTTTTTCATATCATAATCTTGATAAGAATTTAGCTGAGGAGTAGGAGAATTCAGCTGAGGAGTAGGGAAACTTTGGTAGCACAATTCTCTCAAAAAGTGGGTTGCTAGGAGATGTAGATAGTGATAGTTTGGATCTCCCTTCTTCAATAGACCCAACTAAGTTAGATGGGATCGATGATGCCTCAAGTCCTAATTTTATATTTTACCGAGCTTTGATTATCTTATTCTAGGGCATGCACATGCCTAGAGAGCTAAGATAAAGAGATTTATTACGAAGCCAAATTTTGTTGTCCCTCTTTAAAAGCTTTTAAAGATTAAACGTGGTAGCCAGACACGAGATAGGGGTAATATGTGTTGCAAGTAGCCAACAAAGTAGAACTCATTCTAAAGGAGTAGAAAGAAGCTACAACTCATAATCTCATTGATTTGATGGAAGAAGAAGATAAGGAACAAAGGATTTCTCTTAAGATAAGCCACGCGGAGGAATATCCAGCACTAATTTTTTATGAAGCATTTATGTTGGAATATTAGGGGTTTGGGGAAAGAGAGAAGAAGAACATGCTTAGTAGTAAAATTTAGTGCTTGAAACTAGAGGTGCTTTATATATAAGAAATAAAGTTGGATAACTTTGATGTTTGGGCGGGGTAGGAGCATATAAAATGACTTCTTCTTCTTCTTCTTCTTCTTCTTCTTCTTCTTCTTCTTCTTCTTCTTCTTCTTCTTCCTGCTTCCTACTACTCTCTACTTCCTCCGTCTCCTCCTCCTGATCTACCATCACCAACTCATCTCTCTTCCTCCTCTTTTCTCTTCCACCCCGCCTGATTGTGTTTTTCAGTGTGTCGTATGACCGTGTACCAATACACAAACAACCATGTGAGCCTCGCACTACTCGTGCCCTAATCATACACCTTAGAGCATAGTCTTAAAAATCAAACCGACAAACCAGACGGGTCAGTAAAAACTGGTGAACCGGTCAAAAAACTAGTTGGGATCCGGTCAAAAAATCGGTTGGGAGCCTATCAAATTCATGTGTAGTTTAATTTTTTTTTATATATTTCACATTTTTTTACTTAATATGTATCCTGGTCCGACCATTAAACTAGTGAACTACTTATGATATCGGTTCGATTACTGGTCTGATTTTTAAAACTATACCTTAGAGCCTCAAATTTGATTATCACACTTGTGCCCTTCATACACGACACACTCATGCATCCATGCCTCACCTCTTCTTCATGTCGCCCTATATCATCCGAACCAGCTACCACTACCTCACCCTTTGTCCTGTCCTTACAACACCATCCAACACTACCCAATCAACCTCTACCTAACCTAGCCCATTGCCAACCAACGCCTTAGACCTCTCCATCCTTGTATTAACCCCTCCCCCATTGTTGCCCCCTATTGCATCAACCTCTGTTGTTGCCCTTGCTTAGTTGTGTCACTCTCCACCATTGCCTTTTTCCTTACCACATTGTAGCCTCACTCTGCCACCCCCATACAATATGAGCTTCACTCACCATGACTATCCTTCCTAACCCTTTCCACACCTCCCTCGACCACCCTCCTCACACCAGTCATGCCCTAATTGTGCCCATTTTCTATGTGTAACCCAGCTCCACCCAACCACCATCCATTTCCCATGTTCTCCATTGCAATGGCTTCCTTTACCAACCATTGCCACTGCAGTGGCCACAACCACTCCAGCCACCATCGTCCAGCTCCGTACTGAAGCCGCTTACAACCCTTTTCCTTTGTTTATGGGCTCACACTGTCCATACAATGTAAGTTTGGCCTTTTACCCCTTTTGAAACTTAAGGGTAGTTTGATAATTTTTTGTTGATAAATATTTTAATAAAAATTATTACTTTATAGGTTAAATATTAATATGGTTAATGTGGTTTTATTTTTAGGTAAAAGAGATTGATTTTGTGGAGCATAATAAATTTTAATAGATTGTCTATATTTTGTACTATTACTAGAAATCAAGTAACTCTTACATTCTACTAAAATATTAGACATCGCATAATAGTACATTAGGGTTTTGATGTATAATTTGTGTAAAGCATGTTAAAATGGTTTTAATATCGGGAATAAATTATGTATGATACGTACATGTAATATGATAGCTCGAGCACACTTAGGCATATTTTGGTATGATTATTATTAGTATGCGCCCTAAAGGTAATTTGGTTTATTTAAGTGTACCATGTGATTTATTCTAGTAAGTATCTAATTTGTATTATTAATGAGCATGAGAATATGTGATTTTTGATGAATTAGATATGCATGTTAGGATTTTACCCATTATATCATGTGTAATGGTAAATGGTCATTTGACATGTCTTATAATTTATTAGTATGCCTAAGAATTTAATTATTGTGGTTTAGCCTTTTCATGATAAATTCATAAATAAAGTGGAAATCTTTATTTAAAATAAATGATAACATAGAACTTATTGTTTCAATGTATTTTGGTTATTTTTTGTCTAATGCTCCCAAACATGAATACTTGAACTTAGGATAGCCTTAGTAGATTTTTAATATTGACCTTGTTGTTGCCTTTGATTATGATTGTCTTGAATAATTGTAAAGTGAGCAAGGAGGTTAGGTATGGAAATTGATTTGTTTGGTACTATATGATATCTGTAATTACTTTAATATAATACTAATATTTAAAGTGCACGACCTTGAGATCGATAATGGTAACTATTTGGGAGTAGCTACTCGAGCCCACGGTTAATTAGGGATTTTACCGGTGTGCTTTAGCACCCCAACCATACCTTATATCTTACTTTATTTAACTACGAGAACTTGTAGAGGGTATGAATGCTTATGTATGAGGTGCATCTTTTGGTAAGATATCGTGCTACCTTCATGTGCTAGTGCGATTAGAGTACTTTGGAGTACTTAGGTTGATAGTCAATTGGATACTATATTTCTTTGATGTGTCAGTATGACTGGAATACCTTAATGTCCCTAGTTTGATATGATTTTCCCTTGATTAAATAAAAATGAAAATAATTATTGTTGAATAAAAATGATTATTTGATTGGTTTGGTAGTAGCATCTGCATCTACCTGTGGATTGGTAGCGGCCTTTGTGCCTACATATGATTTGGTATTAACCTTTGTGTCTACTTGTAGCTCGCTAGTAGCCTTCGTGTCTACCTGTGTTTGGTATTGTAGCTTTGATCTCTACCTATGATGTTATAGATTTTTATCGGTATTATGCCTTTGAGCCCTACCTATGATGTCTAGATATTACTAGCTTGATATTGAAATATGAGATATATGGTGAAGGAAATGATTATTGTGTTGAGATTGTCTCTAATCATTACTTTAGATGGTATCCTTTGGATGTTTGGTTGGTAAGTTTTAGTATATTCTAAATTAATAGATAGAGTAGTATGTGTCTTGGTGATATTTGTTTATCTGATCTAATTATCATATTTTGATCATCTCGTATATCGTTAAATGTTTTATATCATATATTTTTGTGATACTTTATATGTGTTCCATACTAATTTTTTATAGTAGTCTTATATAATGGGTTACTTAGTACCATTGTACTAAAGGGTTTCGTTTCATGGACTCTTGCATATTCGATGTGTAATGGTTTTTGTAGGTTATCTTGTTAAATCAGTCAAAGGATAGTTGTTTAGGTTAAAAGTTAGGACTATTTGGTATTATTTTTGGTAACTTTTATTTGGTTGATCTTGGACTCTTATGTCTTCCTACATTTTTCTCTCATTTGAGTTTTGTAACGGCAACATTTTTTTATTCATAATAATTGATCAACTATTTGTTCTTGCTAATATGATTCTTATAATTATGTTATTAATTTAAGAGGGTTAATGATTTTAGCATGAGCACTTGGTATGAGAATGATAGAGGAAAAATAACTTGTATCAAGTATGTTGGTAACATCCTACGTTTTTATTATTTTAGCTTTCGCAATTATTTCTTTAAACGAAACTTTTTAGTACTAAAAATGGTGGTGTTACATATAAGACAACCTATATCAATAAGGTATGGCTTCTTTTTGGAAAACCTATCATAGAAAAACTTCATAGTTAAATGTGTTTGACTTTGAATAATTTAATAGTAGGTGACCTCTCGAGAAGTTTATGAGGATACATGTGAGTTGATAAAAAACATGTTAAAAAAGGCTCGTGTTAATCCGTGAGGTCAATTATCAATTCTAAAAGTGCTCTAAGTAACTACCCTTAACCTATATACTGGGGTATTACAAATGATATCAGCACAGAATCACAACTGCAATCTAAATTTAGAAGAGCTAATCAGTCGCCTAGCAGAATAATTATTGGTATCAGCTGCTGATGGGCTTATGTGCCCCAAGTTTGATGTTAATTCAATGGATTTTGGTCGGATATATTCATTAATGATAATCAAAGTCATTTGCATAAATAACGTCCTACGGCACGAATTCAATACTCATCGTGTAGTTTCAAGATGGTCACCAACACCAACCCAGCAACAGCAAGCCTCCAAAATTTCAACCATCGGCCGCGATATATATAAGAAAACAACTAGTATTTTATAAAAAATACAAAATTAATTGGGAACAGCGTCATGGATAAATTTTTTATTTTTCACTTTACCGAATGTGGGACTGCGTGGGGACATGCATAATAATAGTATATTTTGACCAAAGGTGTGGGATCTGCTCGGTGGACTCTATTTACTCCTACCTTTGTCTTCGATGACAAACAGTCGAACAGCATGCATGCTAGCTAGCTACAAAGTTTCCATGTAGAAGCCTGCATCGTGTCGTGTGTAAAAATGAAAAATCACCGTACTAATTACGTGGTTAAAAACCTTATAAGCTAGTACGGTCCACTGTTGTAGGAGTATAACATAATTGAAGAGGACGGTTTCCCGTCAGACGTACGATCACACATCATTTATACTCACTGCGGACACCGATTGCAGTATTGCATGGTGCCTGTTCTTCCACGAAGAGTTTTGACCATCGTGTTAGCGAGAGGAGCGTGCAAAATCAAATATTTATATTCGTTCGGATTTTATCTTTTAATATTGGTTCCGTATCTTTTAGATCGAATATTCAAGACGTAGATATTTAAAAAATATTGAGTAGTTATCAATTTTAATAATTTTTGCTAGAATACTTTTAAAATTAAAGATTGTATATCAATTAATATTTATATCTATATTCATATAAACACCTTATTTTATCTAGAAAAAGTATTAAAATAGTATTATAAATATTTGAAATATAAAAATAAATAAAAATTTAAAGCTTAAAATTATAAAAATACAATAATATGATGTATTGTTGAAATAATCAACAAAATATCATATATTTTTTTGGATCGGATAATCCAGAAAAAAAATCGGATATCTGAATATCGGATATCCTTTTGGACTAAAATCGGTTCAGATATTCAAAATATCGGATCAAATTTTTAAATATCGAATCAAATTTTCGTATTCCGAATTTTTTACATAGCTCTACTTAGCGAGGGTCATTTTGACGTCAAAATCTTGCCGTTTATCTTGGTAGCCGTGGGATTTTGAGTAGGAATTTTTAATTTGTTTGATAGTGGTCCATCTTCTTGTTGTTGTTCAATTTTTTTAGCTAACTCAAATTACCTCACCGACCGTTAAATAATTATAATCGGTTATTAATTAATTAGCGTAATTTACAAAAAACAGTTTTTCTTTTATTATCTTTTTTGATAATTTTATAAATAGTAACTTGACTTGAAAAATAATAATATATAATTCTATTCACGTGTACTACGTACGTAACTAAAACAGCGGTACCGCTCTTTTAGTTGTAGCTATGATTTTTTTTTTTTACTATATTTGAAAAGTAAATTTATTAAAAATAATATAATTTTTTTAAAAAAAAATTAAGTTTGAAAAATAATTGTTGGAGTATGAACAAAACATGATCTAATTATCAAAGAAGGATAGAGATGGTTGAAACCAACTCCCATTTTTGTCAATAGTAGTGTATTATATGATAATGCACTATTTTTTTCCTTTGCCCCCAGCTTTCATATATAAACTTCTTTCCTAAGTTTTGGTTCACTCCACATGCAATGTCTAACTAACTTTGACCAAAATCTTGTCGCCATGATAATCTCCACACACACTCTCTCTTTTTGGCTCTAGCACTCAATTTGAGAGATGTATGATGGAAGCCAACCGAATGGACCGAGCTACTTGGGATAGTCATAATTCAAGCGGGGCAACCCATTGATTGTCTTTGAAAAGTATCTCTCAGTATCATTTTTTCCTTTTTTTTTTTCGGTGGTCCACCCTTATAAATTTGATGTCTTTTGCCCCAAAATCTGGTGTTCGTTCCAAAGCTGCAAGAGCTCAACCAATGCATCGATCGACCTTCCCTTCCGGTAAAATACTTTCGCCTGTTGTACCAAACTGAAATGAAATGAGTAAAAAATAGGACGGTGTTATTATTTGTTGTTTGAAGTGGAAACAGCCTAACTTTGTTGCACAGGGACAGGGTATGTTCGGGAGCATATCAGCCTCTAATATCTGATTTTAAGAACCACAATCCGCATAAATTATGTCAGTCAAGATTTATAGTATGCTTGACAATGTTAGTTGAAAACATAAAACCTGGCTAAAATATATAAAATATAATTAGCTACTTAAAATATTATTTTTTTAAAAAAATAATAATTTATAAGTAGAATGCTACTTATCAAAAAATTTTTAATTTTGTTTCCGGATAAAATAATTTTAATAACCTACAAATAAATTTATAAACTATTTTGGATCATGTGAAATACAAGCTTACAGACCTAACCTTGCAAGTAGGGATGGCAACGGGGCGGATATGGATCGGGTACCCCTTATCCATACCCGAACCCGATAAGAAATTTGATAACCATATCCGTACCCGTACCCGCATGGATATCCGTTACTGTACCCATATCCGTATCCGACTGATAATCCGTTACCCGACGGATATCGTTACCCGACGGATATCCGTCGGGTACATCAAACCCGTTATCCGTTTTTGTACCCGTTTACCTGTCATAATATATATAATTTACCTACAAAATTATTTTTTGATATTAAAAAATAAAATATATATATATAAAATCCAAGTTAAATGTAACATGACAATTTAATTTCTAACTATAACTTATTCTTATATAAAAAGTTAAGGATAAAATGGTAAATATATAACGGATAAACGGGTACGGATATGGGTAACGGATATCCGTCGGATACGGATATGGATACCCCGTACCCGTATCCGTACCCGAATCCGCCGGGTATTTTTCACCCTTACCCATATCCGTATCCATATCCGTTTATCATTTATCCATTTCGATATCCGTCGGGTTTCGGGTATTATCCGCCCCGTTGCCATCCCTACTTGCAAGGCCTTAAAAATACCTACGAAAACTTTTGGAGGAAAATGCATAGTGCTGTAAATGAGCTGAGTCAGTTTGATATTTGACTCGGCTCGGCTCGTTTATTTAGTTAAACGAGTCTAAAAATGAGGTTCGGATTATGCTCGTTTATTAAACGAGTCGAGCCCGAGCTCGAAAAAGTTCGGCTCGATTTATTTTTTGCCTTTAGCTGGTGAGCTCGACTCGGTTCGGCTCGTTAAAAGTTCGATTCGACTCATTCGTTTAGTTAAACGAGCCGAACCCAAGCCTAGAGATATTCGGCTCTACTCGTTTACGGCCCTAATGCATATACAAAAATTGGTATAGTAGGAGCGACACATACAGTATTATGAGTCATCATATTTGCCGTTCCTGTGATAATAAAGAGAATTCTGGTTATTATATTAATAAATAAACAAGGCAAAAACTCTATGACGAACGCAACATAACGAACGTGAAAGCAATACTTTGTAATTTTTTTTTTCTTCTCCTTCACGTTTGTGATTGTGAAAATGATAATTAAAGCGATGGTGACATTCGTAAGTTATGCTGGCATATGCCATGGTGACTGTGGTGGCGGTGGATCTCCTAGCCCTAGGTCGATGAATGATTATTTATACGTCGTAGTATTTTAATTACGTTTTCTAGTCTCTTAAAGAGATGTTTTTGTTCATAAAAAGCTGGCAAAATATTATATTCTAACTTTATGCACAAACAAATAAAGTTTTAAGGTAGACAGTGGAAAAGAAAGCAGATGACATCCGAACGAAGCTTCAACCACGGACCGCCTTCTAAAATGTAGTAATAAATGCTTAAAATATAAGATGTAGGAGCCGGAAAATGTTATGTGCACGCAAAAGTGTCGCTTAGATAATATAGATTTAACTTGTACAAATAATATGAGGGGAGAGAGAATAAAGATTTATTTGGCTTAAATTAAATAGGCATGGTGATGTATGTTTATTTGTAGTCATATGGCTAGACGTCAGGTAAAACACATATGCTTATACATGGTATTTAAAATAAATTTCATGCATATAGTCATCATCTGTTACAATGTAATGCTTAGTTATCAGCCAAATTATGACCTTTATTTTAGCAAGTCCGACAAAGTATGACTTAATCATCATATAATTCTTACGCACTGTTTACAACACAAAAACTTGCGGTTTTCATCCCAAAAAGAAAAAAGAAGAAGAGAGAGGTGATGGTTGCATGCGTCTAAGGTATGCTACTAGCTAGATTAAGATTGAGGTTGATATTTGTAATAGAATGACATCTTATGTACTTTCTTTGAAGCAAAAGAGTTGTCCGATTATTTTATTGGATTGATGTTCAGTTATGATAATTTATTATTATTTTTTCCATCTTTTATTATTATTATTATATACAGATATTTTAATCATGGTAATATTTTATCATCCTTGTTATGGTATGATTTTTTTTTACCATTGAATTAATCTTTCAAAACTATTATTAGTGATGTTTTAATATTATTATTATAGATATTTTATTATTATTGTACTGAACTTTCACATCTACTTTTCTTATCTTTTCTTATTATTGAACTGATATTTATTATTATATAACAATTGTTATGTTTATATTTTATTATTATTGCCTTTGCTTTTCGCCATTATTATTTTTATGTTTCATCATAATTTTTTTTTCCATGTTTTACCACAGCTACTTCTATTTTTTTTATCGATATTAGTTGTAATTTTTTTAATAAAATTAAATTTTTATATTTTACTTTAATTACTTTTTTTGTTATAACAGTACTATTGTATTATACTTCATCACTATTTTTTACCATACTTTCTTTTGCTAAAAATTATATCAATATCAATATCTATTTATAGATTTCTTTTCTAGGAACATTATGATACATTCTTTTTTATTTATATATAATGCTACTATAATATATTTTAATTTAAAAAAAACATTGTTGTTATGAAGATGCCTTCAGCTTCGTGTCTCCATTTACACAACAATTCTAGTGCCCTAGGATAATTAGGTTATGTATAAGGCACATGTATAATTATACAAAATAGATGAATTTTATTCAATTGCTATTGTAGAATCATTAATAAATAGCTTGTAAGAAAAATAACAATATTATTTAGTGACAAAACATAGATAACTATTTATAAAATATACATTATATATTACCGAATAATTATTACCATATCAAAGAAAAAAAGGTTATAAATACTTCTTATTAAAAGGTGAATTATGAGAAAATTTATTACTAATAATATAATATAAATGTTTGAAGGTTTTTTAGTTAATATTAGGTATTCAAAAAAAATTGAAAATTATAAACTTTAATCACACTTCAAACATAGAAAATATATTAAAAATTTATACATAAATATATGTATAATTCTATTTATTTTTATTTTATCTGCATCTCTTTGAGTATTTAATGGGTGTTTTGCATAATATTAGCCATAAGGATAAAACATATAATCACATATTCTAAATCTTTTATCTAGTATATATATTTTTTTAATCAAAAGTAACTAAAAGTTATTTATTTTCTTTCAACTGTACATATAAGAGAAATAAAATAACAACGTATTCTTATTATCATAATAACTACTATATCAAAAACTAAAAGGAAAAATCAATATCGTATAGGGTCATTTTTCTCTATCTAAATGTTTACCAATATGATCATAATAACACTAACGATCACATTGTTAGATAGTATTTATCAAAAAATAATTTTAATTTATACACAAGTTAATAGTTAAAAATATTATTTTTTATTTCATGTATAATATTAATAATAATGAAATTATAAATAATGATAAATTATGTAATTAATTAATTAATATATATGTGAGTTATTATTTGTTTAATATCTAATAATGGTCAAAAGATTTTCAATAAGAAGCATGATATATGTTAATATAAATAAATATTAAAAAATCATTATTAATTATTTTTAGGAGCGATATTAGAAATAATTTTTGATAAATGATTTATAAAAATACTAATTAATAGGAGCGATAAGCATAAAGGATAATAGGAGCATTAACAATTATAGTAATCTAAAAAATAATTAACGAGATTAATAAAACTAACCATAATCATAAATAAATATTGAACAAAAAAATTATTATTCATAATTATTAAAGAGTGATTAATAAATTACTATTAACATAGATTATACAAAATAATTAATATTCATAATATTAATAATAGTAATAATCAAATAAATAGTTAAAATAATAATTATAATTAATTAATGATTAATGTTATTAATTATAAGTAGTTATATGGTAATGAATAATAATAATAATAATAATAATAATAATATAGTCACAATTATAAATAAATAATTATTAAGAACACTAATTTGTAATATATTATTGATAGTTAATAATATTTATTATTATTATTTATAATACTGACAATAATATAATTAATAATAAAGATACATAATGATATATGTGGGTAACTATTTTTATAATAATTAATAATGATCAAAATATTGTTAGTAAGAAGCATCATGTTTATTAATATAAATAAATAACAAACAATCACGATCACTAATAGTATTTGATATTTTAATAATATCATTTTCAATATTAAGGTAATATATTAACTATAAATAATATAATTATAAAATTATATTATTAATTAATGGCTTTGGAATAGAGTTAAATGAGTTCAAAGGAAAAAAATTAAAAATATGTCTATCAAGCATTAAAATACTACATTTCAAAATTTATTGTTATTTATTAATTAATTTCAATTCAGATGAGTTATCCAATACTATTATTATTACTTCATCTATATATATATATTTATCAAACATTCAATCCAATCTATTCTAAAAAGAAATTTATTTTATGATAAAATATCTGTTCAATTTTTAAAAAATTTAAAGTATAATTTTCATCTATAACTTCATATTTTGTCTTTCATCTTTTATGTATTAATTAATCTTTTATTCTTAGTAAAAATGCATAGTTAAAATATTATAATCAATCTAATGATAAATGAATTATTAAAATAATTTTATTTCTTGAGCGGATGAATGAAGTATTATATTAGCACTGACATTAGATCCACGAGGCTTCCTCCATGTGTTAGCCGAAGAGAGAGCCCTATTGCTCCGACGTGTCTCGCCGGTACGAGTACTATTACTAACTAACTACTGAGTACTGACCAGGCCTCTTAAACACGAGCAAGTGCACGCGTCAAGCAAAGCGAGTATAGTGGAAGAGAGTTTCCTCCTCCCAGAAGAAGAATGTCCCTCAAATTGACATTGGGCTGTTCACAGCTCTTTCTATTTCTCTCTCTCACAACGCTGGAAAGCTGCCGTTTTCAGAACGTATATAAATTCTGGGCAGTAAAAAGTTTTTTTTTTTTCATTTTTCCTCAATTTTCTTTTTTGCTATCTTCACCCAGAACAACTTAATGCCATCTCTCTCTATCCCCCTTCTCTCATCCGGGTCATTAGATCCATTTCTAGGGTTTGGTGAGTAGCACAAACATTTTATCCTCCTAATAATAATATTCTTCTCCCCTCAAGTAAGTTACTCTTCCAATTCCACGGCAGTTTACTTTTTTTCCTCGTTAATTGCGTTTTTCTTTGTATTATAATTTGATTTGTGTTTATAGTGACCGACTTCAACCGATTTCTTTATTCGAGTCTTTACAAATTTGTTCTGGCAATTGGGTTTCTGGCCTTTTCTTAATGGCGGGGGTTCGATACTGATGGCGATTGCAGAGTAGGAATTTGTGGAAAGTGGGCTTTTTGGGATATTGTAGCTTTTTGGCCCCCCCCCCCCATATTTTTTTAGTTGTTTCTGAAAACGAATTTTTGATTGAAGATTTAGTTGGGTTTCTTTTAGTTTTGAGTACTGTCGTACTCAATAAATCTGCTTGATTCCGAAGAAGGGCACACTACTGTTTCTGGTAATTCGGACGAAAATGGGATGCCTTTGTTGTAAGCCATCAGCCATTGAAGATAGTAAGGAGAGCCCAGGAGAGAGGTTGTCTAGTAAAGCCTCATCCGGGGTCCGATCCTCAAGGGCTGCTCCATTAAGGAGGGAGGAGTTGGTGAGGGCGAAAGACGGGAATGATAGCGGTGATGTGAGGACAAGATTAATTGACAAGCACGCTAATCGCCCAGCTCAGTATAATGTTGAGAATCTTGAGAGGAAGAGAGATAAAACAGATTATGTAGTTGTTCATTCCCCAGTCAGCACTCTTCCAAAAGCTACTGAGGGGGAACTGGTGGCAGCAGGGTGGCCGGCCTGGCTGGCAGCGGTTGCTGGCGAAGCTATAAAAGGGTGGGTGCCGAGGCGGGCTGATTCTTTTGAGAAACTGGATAAAGTAAGTTTCTTCATGTTATCAGTTTGATGTATTCATCAAATCCTGTATTTTTGTTGAATGAGTCCATATAGTGGCATACTCTTTCAAACTATGACGAGTCATTCGATTCTCATTTCCTACTGTCTCAGATACCTGTTTGTGTATTTTATACTTCTGACGTGGACTGTTCCAACCTAGTTCATTATGTCTATACAGAAGAGATAATTATAAGCAAAATTAATATTTAAAATAGGAGCATCTCATGTCAACCTCTTCTGCATTTGTTATGAAGAGAGTGTTATGGATGCAGTCTTTAACAGATATTAGAGATCGCAGTCCGGGATGTGCAATCTTGGATGTTTTAGAGATTTTAGAGACGCAGGACATTATGATTCGGATCTGATATATTATTTTACATGATGAACTGCCTCAATTAGCTTTATGAGCTGCCTAAATTTTGGTTATTATTGATGGTATGCTTTCTTTGCAGATTGGTCAGGGAACATACAGTAATGTATATAGAGCTCGAGATCTTGAGAAAAGGAAAATTGTTGCTCTAAAGAAAGTAAGGTTTGACAACTTGGAGCCAGAGAGTGTACGATTCATGGCTAGAGAAATTCACATTCTTCGGAGATTAGACCATCCTAATGTAATCAAGCTAGAAGGTCTTGTTACATCAAGGATGTCATGCAGCCTGTACCTTGTGTTTGAATATATGGAACATGATCTTGCTGGGCTGGCTTCCCATCCAGCTATAAAATTCACCGAAGCACAGGTAACAGTTCATTTCTTTTTCTAGTAGCTGTATGGTTATCTTTAGGTCTGCAGTCCCGATACAGGATCCGTGCTAGGTTAAGCAGGGAATACTGTACCCAGTATCCATGCTTAGAATAATGTTTAATGCTGTAAAAGTGGCATGCTCATAAGCTTCTGCTGCCTGTGAAAACATTTTTTCCCCCTTCCCCAAAATTCTTTTTGGAACTATTGAGTATTGACACTGTTAGCATACTTAGGATGGAACTCAAGGTAACTTCCTTGTGAGTGTTGAATCTAAGATGTCTCCAGGCTTTTGAATCCTTTGTCGTACTGATTTTTCTATCCTTTGGTAATAAGACACATGAATGATTGGAGACATTTCAAGGTTGATGGTCTATCAGATGTGTGGAGCAGATGTGGTTAGACAAGTTGGTGATAACATATTGTAGAATTACATGTTGGCAGTTGTGGAAATGTAAGAATTCTTATACTTCAACGGAATGGTCTTGATTCCAATGCAAGATGCATATAAATCATTATCCAAAAGCCTATAAAGCAGGAACAGATGAGGTTGGTGGACTGGCAAATTAGTTTCTGGGGGTGGTTCGTTGGGTGATTATAGATGAAACCTGGAAAGATTGATATTGGTGGGGCTCCCACACAAGTCCTAGGCTACATGTGGGGTCAGGGTTGGTGGCTGTCTAATACATCGTTAGCGGAATCTTCTCCATGCTAGGACCAATATGGAGATGGATTTGAGATTAGTGTTTGAAAAGGCCTAAGGCACACCTAGGAGTCCTAGAGCTAAGTGTTAGGCGAAGCAAAGTGAGATGCCAATATTACTAGTCTAATATTACTTTTGATCATCTTAAAATATATAACCTTTTCTCTTCAAAATCATATCTATGTCTTCTGGTCTTCCAACACCCTTTTTTGATTCCCTTTCCTTCCCAAAATGATATTTAGTAGTATACTAAATGTATATCATTCCTTTTCCATTTAAAATTATGTCTATTGGCATTCCTATGACCTTTTTTCCTCCATCCTTTCCTTCCTTTCCTTTTCAATTGATTGCAAATTTTTTGAATTAAATTAAAACCTAGAAGTAGCTAATTTTTAGTAAGGTGTGCTGTCACGGAGTGACAACTTTGGGCCCTCATAGGATGGATCAAGGTCAAGTGAGATGTGTTTGGGACGTTCAATTTGGTAGAAAAATAGTAGAGAGATCTAGTACACTCTAGGAGTTTTTAGCATGTCCTAGAAGTCTCTAGCAACTTCTAGATATGTATGGAATAATAAGAAAGTGGTAGAAAATTGAATGATCTAGAGTACTATTGTACATGGGTGATGTTTCAAGGGAATGTCCTAGAATTCTAAGTGTGGAAAAAAAGTAGAATAGTCTGAAAGAAAAATATGTATATTTCTTGTATTGTACGAAATTCTAGAGTCTTCTCTTCTACGGAAAAGATTAAGGAAGCTCCACTATAAATACTGGTGCACCCCATTAGCTTTCACCATCCAAGAACTCTCAAGTGTTATAAGATCTCTACCTTTATACACATTTTTTTGTATACAAAGCTTCCTTCTTCACAATTTTCTTATATTTCATTCTTTTGACACTCTTATCTTGCCTTCGGGTTAGGATGACTTGACTTCGCTTCACACAAGGATTGTGACTAAGCAAATACTGCATAGGACTCTCAGACCATGACAATGTATCTTAGACGTGCCTTGCCAATGTTGCCTCACCTAGGATGGAAAAGCACCAAACCTTTCGTGCCTTAGACACGCTTCACACTACTTGAGAAGGAATTTTAAGTTTTGAAAGTTTCAGCCTCTTGATGATTTAAGGACCTATATAAGTGTTTCAGTTATTTTGGTCAACTACACTTTTTATACATTATATATTTTAGAGTAATACACTAACACATTTTAAAGGATAAAAAATAATTTTCATTCCCATTTTTCACTTGTGCATTAAATACCCAAAAAGAAAAACTATGACAATATTACATGAATTGTTATGTTCTTAATTCATATGGGGTATTCGGGGATGCCCTAACAAAATGTGTTTTATATAAACAAAAATATTTTACGCTAACTAGAATGATTATATAACGAACCTCATTATATTTCTTAACAACTATTATCAATACACTATTCCCTGACCCATTGCTGTTTTCATTGTCTAAATATATCATATAAGTGTCAAACTTTTAATTTAAATACTAGGATATATAACTGTTTTCATCATCTAAATGTATCATAAATTTGTCAATCTTTTAAATTTTTGTAAGTTGATTAGTAAATAATTGAAATTATGATAACAAAGATATTTTAAAAACATGTGAGGAAGCTATCATTATAGCTCTGTTTGGAAAAATAATTAGTAAACCAAAGATGAATTGAATTGATGTACATTGATGTTTTAGGATATTAATTCAATCTTAATTTTTCTTATTTTAAAAAACACTCTATTGTAAATTGTGATTAAGGTAAAGTGTACTTTTGAAATTATCTTAAAAGTAATATGCCACATTGAAATGGATGATTAAGTGACAAATCATTTTGTTGCAAAACAGTTTCCTTATGGATAATAGATGGAGAATGGAGGAATAGCATAATAATAATATTTGATAAAAATGCAGGTCTTAATGCTTATGGAAGTCCTTAAATCATAAACAAAATGTTGAGGTCATGAAATCATGCGGTGATGGAAGCTATTTTTTTTAAAGGTTGTGTGAACCTCCCATTCAATCAATAATAATAAAGTTAACTCGGTGTATTAGTGAACCCCCCCCCCCCCAAAAAGGATGAAGCTCATATCGCCCTCTATGGTTGTGTAGAAAGTTAAAGAATTGCATCCGGTAAATGGTGAAATTAATGGAAGTTGCCTTTTTCTCATCATTGGTGGGTATGGCGAGTGATCTTCTCCAATGCCATCACCTCATTGAATATATGACTTTTATTTTCTTAGAGTTTGATAGGTGAAGAAAAGTTGTGCTTTTAGCCGGTATTTCAAGTTTTAAGGGTTAACTGGTCTCATTGATCTCCATAACCAATCTAGGTATTGAAATTGATGCTTTGTATTTATTGCACAGGTCAAATGCTACATGCAGCAGCTTTTGCGCGGACTTGATCACTGTCACACCTGTGGGGTTTTACATCGCGATATAAAGGGTTCAAACCTTTTAATTGATAATAATGGGGTCCTGAAGATTGCAGATTTTGGTCTTGCTAGTTTTTACCATCCAAATCACAATCAGCCACTTACAAGTCGGGTTGTGACGCTTTGGTATCGGCCACCAGAACTTTTACTTGGAGCTACCTATTATGGGACTGCTGTGGATCTGTGGAGTGCGGGTTGCATACTTGCTGAATTATATGCAGGCAAGCCTATAATGCCTGGGAGAACTGAGGTAAATCATATTATGAAGTTGTGATTGGTACATATGATCGAGAATTTACTACATCTCTTGGAGTATTTAGTCCATTTACAAATTCTATGATGTGAAATGGAGGTAACATAATCTGCTGTGTCAATAAGTTGTCATGTACGTGTGTACTGTCCTCGATTTCTGCTTTCCAACTAAGTACTATTATATGAGGCACTAAAACTGCGAAGTATCCTAATTAATATCTAATGAGTGAGATGGTCTTTTTTCCTCACTATTTACCAGTCACCCTGTTTCTTGCATTTCCCTTCTTCCAATTAGAGAAAGTGCTTAAACAACATAGTATGTATTTAGTTGTCCTATTTGACATCATTTCTTCTGTCTTTAAGTCATTCATTGGAAAATGGTCCTCTTGTTTTTATCTCTATGTCCATGGAAAGAACACAATCATGATTGCAAAATTCTGTTTTTTAGGTGGAGCAACTGCATAAAATTTTCAAGCTTTGTGGCTCGCCCTCTGAAGAGTATTGGAAAAAGTCAAAATTACCGCATGCAACCATCTTTAAACCCCAGCAGCCATATAGACGTGTTGTTGCTGAAACATTTAAAGAATTTCCTCCACCAGCTTTAGGTCTTATGCAGACTCTCCTTTCCATTGACCCTGTTGATCGTGGAACTGCAGCTATGGCCTTGAATAGTGAGGTAAGAACTTTTGGGTTTTAGTGCTGTTGAGAAGTTGTCAAGGGAATGTTTTTCTCTGACCAAAGAATTCTCTCATAATCTTCTTTTAGCCCGTCAGTAACTTAGGCACCACTTTGGAACTAGATTATTTGCGAATTATTGCTTATTTGAGCTGATGAAATTTATTATCTTTGAACTACCTCTACTTTTTACCACAATTTATAATAAGCATCCTTCTAAAATTTGAAAAAATATTAAAGCACATAGCCTTAAATATTTGTCAATATATTTCATATTTCATTTTATTTCAGCAGATTAGTTTCCCAAACCATGCCTTATTGGAGAAGATTTGGCTTCTGGCAGGGATGCAATTTTTGTCCTTGTTTTCCTCTTTTTTCGTTTTCTTTCCATTATTTA
Organism: Tamarix chinensis; assembly: GCA_030549775.1. NCBI lineage: Eukaryota > Viridiplantae > Streptophyta > Magnoliopsida > Caryophyllales > Tamaricaceae > Tamarix > Tamarix chinensis. The sequence goes on along the minus strand of CM060177.1, from coordinate 5,655,825 downwards.
AAAATTATATTTGGTCCGTTTCTTAACGCAATGAATATTGAGGCTTTCCTAATTGCCACTTCAAATATTTTAGAGTTAGTGTCTTGCCTTTTTATTTATAGTGCATGTGGGTTTTGTGAAAATGATCTTTGTTATGTGTTACAACTCGTTACCGTGTTTTGTACTGATGTTCTCAACTATGACACTTCTACTGTTGAGGCTTGTACCGGTCCCGCTATAGCGTAGCGGCTGCTATTTAGCGGTTTTTGGGTTGGTCGCGACGCGAAATTATCAATACGCTACGGTTTTAAACTTTCATATTTATTGGCTGATAAATTGCCGGTAAATCGACTGATAAATCAAGATAAATCGCGCGATAAATCTACTATTAGGACGATTTATTGAGAATTCTTAAATCTACTGAAAAAAGCATGCATGATAATTTTTTTTATTCATTTACTATATATATCTTGGACCAAGTTACTAGTAAATTATAATAAAGTATTACTATTTATTATCTTCACATTTACTATTAAATAACATGTCTTTTCTCATTCTAAGGTAAATTTAGGATTATTAGAAAAATTTAGCATATAATGACTCACTTTAATACTTCTAATATAATATAAAACACTAATTTATTGAATAGATAATACTTAGAGTATATGGTGAAATGAAAATAAGAATTCATGTCGTGACACATAATTTATCGTTCGCAACGCTCTAATATCGTGACACCATGACTGCAAACCCAAACACCACCATGACCGCGATTTAATTTCCTGTTCGTACCAAGCATTGTTTTCCCGAATCATTGTGGTTTTTATGAAAGTTTTCATTTATGACATTTTGAAGTTTGGGACTCTATACTAGCAATTTAGATGAATTTTACACAATGATAAGTTTCATATGTTTCGCATTGTCCGGCTGCAAATGTTGTGTAGCTACTGGTGAGATGTGTACTTTAGATTCTTTTTGAGAAATATTCTTCAATGAGGCGTTGAGGTTTGGTTATGAGAAGAAGAGTCCTTTGCCATACACCTTTGTCCAAGTTAAGACTTATAATGGTAATAGGTGGATGCAATTTGTTAAGACCCTTCAACTTCAAGTGGATTCATAGTAGTGTAAGTTTGATTATTGAAAGAAAAAATAGAGAGCGAGTGTATTAATGGTGAAAATAGTTGAGACAGAGCAATTAGGTATTTGAGGTCTTGGCCCCTCCCCTCCACCGTCTTTTTAACATAGCGTATGTCCGACTCCCTAACAAAATAGTTGATTCCCACTACACCATAGCAGAAAAGAGAATGACTCCAAACAGTACCAACTAACTCCTAGTAGTTTACTACCGGACTTAGCCTAATTGGACTCAACCCACCTCAATCGTAGTAGCCCAAACCCATCAAGTACGGTATACCGTAAGCCTTTCCCGACCCTTTTCCCTTCCTTTCATAAGTGTATCTAACAATGGGCCTATCATTACTCCCCTCTCGGCAAGCAATAAAATCGCGGTTGCGATTGTGGTTGTGGTCGCGGTATTATAGTATTGCGAACGATATTTTATATGTCGTGGTTGTTGCGGTGTGATTTAAAAAATTTTTTTTTACAATAAATATTAGCAAATATAGGTAAGCATTGGCATATATCGGTAAATATCGACAAATATCGGCCAATAACCGATATATCGCTGATAAATATGTGAAATTCTAAATCTGTTACGTATCGGTTGACTCAAAATCTGATAAATATCAGATGATATTGCTTATCGGGACCGAGATTTAATTGTATGCTTCTCGGTCTTTCGCCTTATCCTTAAGGTGGTGGAACGCTGGAAATTACTCATTGATTAGTGCAAATTCCTTCCATGAAGCTTCAAAATTGAATAGCGCCTACCACTTGATTAGGACTTCCAACACACCTGCTCGGTTATACCCAAGATATAGCAAGGCCTCCTGTTCCACCTTCCATTCCAAATCTGCTGTCAATACTGGTGTGAGTGGTTATCCTTGAAGACTTGCTCCCAAAACTGGCTTGAGCATGGAGACATGGAAGACTGGATGTAAAGCCACAGAGTCGGGGAGTTGTAGGCAGTATGCCATTGAACCTATTTTGTCCACAACCTAATATGGTTCAAAAAACCGCAGAGACAATTTTTCATTCAAGTGCTGAGCCATAGACTTGTGATGATAGGGTCTGAGCTTCACTTAAACCTAGCTACCAACCTCTAGTTCGACTTCCCTTCACCTTCTATTAGCTTGTGCCTTCATTCTGCCTCGGGCACGTAGAAGATATTGCTTAAATTCATCCAATACAGCATTGGAGCTGTAAGTCTTGATGCAAAGTTGCCAAGGATGTACCACCTTGAGTAAAGCGCAGTAGTGGTGGTGGAGGTCTTCCATAAACTGCAGTAAAATGGTACTCTGCCCATGGAATCCATTTTACCCACTATTTAGGTTTGCCATGAATGAAACAACGGACTTATGTCTTAGGACTTTGGTTGACCACCTTCGTTTGCCTGTTCGTTTAGGGGTGGCATGTGGAACTGAATTTGAGGACAATGCCTTGAAGTTTGAAAAGTTCTTTTTGGAAATTGCTCACAAATAATGTCACGATTGGAGACAATGGTGTTGGATATTCCATGCAAGGCACAATGTCCTTCTCAAATATAGCCGCAACCACCTTAGTCGTGAACGGATGTTTCAAGATAATAAAATGGGCATATTTTGTCAAGCTATCCACCAACATCACACAATTATACCCCTCCGAAACTAGTAACCTTCAATAAAATCTAGGGAACTATAATACGTTGGGGTATTGGCAAGGGTTGCAATTGTCCGGCTGGGCGCAAGGTGGAATGCTTGTTCTGCTGACAGGTTGCATACTTGATCATATATTCTTCTTCATACCCACCCAATAAACCTCCCTTGCTAAGCGTTGATATGTCCGGAGCACCTTGGAATGGCCCTTATTGCCCGTGTATGGAACTCAGCTTGCAACAGTGACTTCAAGGTGGATTGGGAAGGTATCACTATGCAATTTCGGTAAAACAAATTGCCCTTATGCAAGTTGTAATCTAGCATTCCATATCTCCTCTGCTGCAGTTAATGCTTAGTTAGGCTTTGATCTGAATCAACATCTGCTTTGGATTGAAGGTTGCTCTAGTTTGTTAACCAAGCTGCTGTGAGGATGGACAAAGTTGTTGCTTCTCCCTACTTGGACAGCACATTTACTGCTCGATTCTCACTCCTTGGGTTGTACTTGAGGAAAAGTTATAGATCTATGACTTAGTGACCCATCTTTAATTATCTTCAGGATGAATACGCTGTTTTAGCAAGTATTTCAAACTTATCTGATCAGTTCTTATAGTGAACCGTTGCCCCAACAAGTAGCGATCCCAACGTTGGACTGCTAGCACTACCGCCATTAGTTCCTGTTCATATGTAGATTTAAGACATGTACATTGGCCTTAAGCTTGCTTGAAAAAAGCAATTGATTTTTGGTTTTGCATCGGCACCTCACCAATCCCAATACTTGAAACATCGGTTTCAATCACAAAAGAAGCTTTGAAATTTAGTAAGGCCAACGCTGGAATTGTAAGCATAGCGTGCTTGAGATGATCAAAGGCATCCTAGGTTGCCTCATTCCATCTAAAACAATCTTTCTTTAATTGTGTTGTTAACGAGGCAGCTGTATGACTATAGTGTTGTACAAATCTTTAATAATACCTTGTTAGACCTAAAAACCCTCGCATCTCCTTCAGGTTCTTAGGTACTAGCCACTCCATACTTCTTACTTTTTCAGGTCTGCAACCATCCTAGCAGTTGACACAGTGTGCCTTGGATACTCCAATTCTGATTGCCCAAATAAGCATTTTTTTTTCATTCACAATGAGCTTGCAACACTTGAAACACTTGATTGAGGGTTGTTTTGCATGTTCTTCCATGGATGGACTTGATACGAAAATATCGTCCAAGGACACTAACACGAACTTATGTAGATATGGTTTAAATTCTTCATTCATAAGTGCCTGAAAATTGGCTGGAACGTTGGTTAACCCAAACATCATCACCAAGAACTCGTAGTGTCCCTCATGTGTACGAAAAGCAATCTTGGGTACATTCTCCGGATAGACTCTGAATTGATGGTATCCTGATTGTAAATCCAATTTTGAAAACACTGTAGCACCATTTAGTTCATCTATTAGCTCATCTCTGATCAGAATTGAAAATTTCTCGCACATGGTGACCTTATTAAGAGTCATGTAATCCACATAGAATCTCCAACTACCATCCCTTTTTTTTTTAACCAACAAAACTGGACTAGAAAAAGGGTTGACTTGGTTGAATCACCTCTGCTGCTAGCATATCTCTTACTAGTCTTTCTATCTCCTCCTTATGAACTTGGGGATATCTATAGAGTCTCACATTGATTGGCATAGCCCCAAGTGTTATTCTATGGTCCAAGGATTGGTGGTAGCTCCATGGATGATTGGACTAAACCAAAAAATCGCTGGATTGCCTATTGGACCTCTATGGGTGTCTTCCTCTGCCCTATAGAGTTTTGGTTTCCAGCCTGTAACTCATTTAAGTTGTGACCTTTGAGCAGTATGCCCTGACCCTCTCGAGCAAGGATGCGCACCATTGACTTCAAAGAAACCTGCTCACAACACAGTTCCAGTTCCCCCCTCAAGGTCACTAGGGTCCTCCCAAATATAAATTTCATAGACAACATGCTCCAATTTCCCTGCATAAGCCAAATCTTTTCTAGCCATTGCATTCCCAGTATCAAATTTGCACTTCCCAACTCCAAAGGTAAGAAGTCTTCCACAAATTCGAGTTGTTGTAAGCTTAGTTGAAGCCCTTTTGCAAATGCTCATGGTTTGTACCACGTTACCCATGCCCATATTAACCCCATAGGTTGTCATACTTGTTACTAGAGGTTATAGTTTGGTAACCAAATTGATGGCCACAAAATTGTGGGTTGCCCCACAGTCGACTAGCACTACCACCAGTTCCCCCTCTGCACTGCCTCTTAGTTTCATATTCCGAGGAGATGTTAAACCCACCATTGAGTTTATTGCTAGCTCCATCAACCCCTCCACTGGTCCGTTTTCCTCTGCTAGGTCCACCTCAACCTCATTTGTTCCTTCCTTCACCTCTCGTGACTCGTTCAGAAGTAGATTGTAGTGTTTGGTTCTTACATACATGGGTTGGGGAGAATTATTATTTCCATCTACAACAGAGCTCTCTGTCCCGCTGGTGTTGGAGTTTATTGTTGGTTAGCCATTGCTACCTTGGTTGTCGCTGCTCTCTTGGTGTCTCTTCTGGGGTGGATCTTGGTGGCCTCACGAAGTATTTGAGCAATGGGTTGCTCATGGTTGTCTTAGCCGTGGCTAGGGTTGTCGAAGAGTGGTTGGAACTTTTGCTACTTGTCTGATATGGTGAATTAGATTTTTACCTAGATCCGCTTAGCCGAACCCGACCCATTTAGAGTATCTGATTCATATCCTTCATTATTTGGGAAGCTTCCCTTATTTCCCTCAGCCCATCAGACCTAGGGTTATTAACGAGGCAAGCCGAGTCGAGTTGGGGTAAGCGTGGGCTTAAACGAGCCAAAAAATAAAGCTTGATCTTGGCTTGTTTATAAACAAGCCAAGCTATTAAAGAGTCGAGCCGAGCTTTTAATGAGCCGACTCACGAGATTTTGTATTGTAAATGAGCTCGAGCTCAAGCTTGGCTCGTTTAATAATTGATCTGAGTTTGAGCCTAATTTTTAAGCTCGTTTAGCTAAATAAGCAAGCCGAGCCCAAAAAGCTCACGAGCCGACTTGGTTTGTTAATAACCCTAGCCAGACCTCATCATTTGCTCCTCAGCTCGCACTACTAGTGTCAAGTCGTTCAAGAAGGTACTCCCCAGAACCTGCTCCGGTAACCTCCCCTATAGCGGTGCTACTAATAGTTCAATTTCCTCCAAAAATTGTTCCACTATTCTAGTTTGTTTGATTGATGAAATTTTTTCACAAAGAGACCCTTTGTGCTTTGGCTAAAATCGAGATAGCAGAGCCAATTTAAATTCATGCCAATTGGTCACTGTCTTCATTTTCTCCCACTTGGCTATTGAATTTAGGAGGAAGTACCTTTTTGCTCGAAAAGCTTAGCCATCTGAATCACTTTTGCTAAATGTTGGTAACTCTAGTTGTCACCCCACCTGATTCTCCAGCCTGCGATTGTCACTTCCCTCTATCAATGGGTGAGTCTCTCTAGTCGGAGCTTCTTGCTCCATCCCTCTTGTGGTTGGGCTTCGTCTCTTCTTCCCCACTAGTTGGTCCAACCTTCCTAGTGTTTCACTAAATGCATTCTCCATGGTTCCTAGCTTCCCTTCTACCACTGGTAATTGCCTAGTGTCCTCTCTCACCTCATCTAACTCCTTTTGCCATTCCTCTTTGATTATAGCCAATCTTTCCTCCAAAACCTTGGTCCTCTTTGGTGCTATGGCCCTTGTTCGATGGCTCTAATACCAAAATGTTAAGGTCTGGCAACTTCAAGTGGATTCATAGTAGAGTAAGTTCGATTGTTGAGACAAAAAATAGAGAGTGAGTGCATTAATGGTGAAAACAGTAGAGACGAAACAACCTGGTATTTGAGTTCCTGTCCCCTCCACTGTCTAATTCCCACCTGCCTATTCTCTCTCTACCCTTCCCTTTTTAACATAGCGTACATCCGACTCCCTGACAGAAATAGCTGACTCCCACTATACCATAACAGAAAAGAGAATGACTCCAAACAGTACCAGCTGATTCCTACTAATTTTCTACTGGACTCAACCTAACTGGGCTCAACCCAATTCAATCGTAGCAGCCCAAACTCATCCAGTACAGCATGCCATAAGCCTTTTCTCACCTTTTCCCTTCCTTACATAAGTGTATCCGACAATGGGCCTATCACAATCCTGAACGAATTCTCTGACTCCTCTTTCCTACTTACTAAGTTTCACTTTCTAAAATTCTGTTGAATGATTTAGAAGCAAACATACTTTGTTTTGACTAGTTGAATCACCTTTAATTTTCTTGACCAAGTATGTGCAGTAGGGTGCATTTATCCATCTTCAAAATGCATCATTTTATTTGTTGCTTTATTTGGGAAGATACATTTATTTTTAATTTGTTAATTATTTGTCAATTCATTATAGGCAGTACACTCCATGAATCTTGAAACTTAGTGCTTGATGTTTGCAGCAGTTTCCAAATCTATTTTTGGTAATATTTAATTGTCTAAATTTGTTGGCGTGCTACAGTTTTTCAGTTCAAAACCACTACCATGTGATCCATCAAGCCTGCCAAAATATCCACCCAGCAAGGAGTTTGATGCCAAGATGAGAGATGAAGATGCTAGAAGGTGAATATCTAAACCTGCCAACACGTCCTTGCTGAATATGCCATGTTTTCACCATCTTCTTTCTTCTTATATATATATATATATATTCACCTTGATGTTAAAGTTGCTGATTGCAAATTATGAACTGAATATGATGCGTATAGATGTCCTTCATATCATCATGTTAAGAAAAGTAATGGTGGACAATTAAGCAATCAGTAAACAGAAGAATGAAACTCTAACTGGCATCCGTTATATGATTCTGACAATGGTATTGTTAGAGGATACACAAAAACCTTGCGAGCTCCTTGGTTGCCATTCGAGAATTTTCATCAACAGTGGCATATTTCTTTGTTGCTCTGTCCAGCTATTTATTCATTGGTCCTTGAAGCTGCTGCTGTTTTTGTCATCAATTAGCATAGCTAATTCCAAACTGCCTTGTGCTTCAGTGCTTCCTCTCTGACAGGGAATTGGGGTTCTAGGATGGACTTCTATGCCTTGTAGAATTAAGATATATGCTTTGGATTAGAAAAACCTTTTTGGACATGAATAAAATAGAGTTTGTCATTTTGTTATCCATCTTAGCGTCCTTGTTTGAACATTTTTATTTGTCTTAAGCTTGTTCAATCTTGCTTTGCTTCTTAGTAAAGTAAGACAAACACCTCGTCTGCATGCTCATTCTGACTTGTCATCGTCTTTACTTTGGAACAACTTTTGCTTCCTTGATAATTGATTTGTGTCTTATCATTGCTCTGGACATATTGCTGTCTGATAAAAATGATACTAACACCTCTCTCTATGCACTCTTGGCTTGTCTTTGTCTGTACTTTCCTGACTTGCTTTGTGATCAAAATGAGTTCTCTTTTTCTGCCCCCAAGTTGTTTTAGTGCAAAGAAGCTTGGTTGGTCTGGTTTCTATAAGTATAAATTGGGTGATTTTTGGGTTTCATCTGGCATTAAATATATATATTTTTTGATCTGGGTCTCCAATTTGAAGCCTTACTATGAACTCCTAATGGCATGGCCTGAAAGATAATATCTTGTTGGCAAAAGTTCAGAATGTAAAGAATTAGCAACTCAGGATAAAGAATACATGAGATTGATACCAAATGCTGAGTAATCATACACCTGTTGTAGGCAAGGAGCGGCTGGAAGCAAGGGTCACAGGGCTGATATCGAGAAGAAGGGAGCTAAAGAATCTCGAGCAGTTCCTGCTCCAGATGCAAATGCTGAATTAGTTGCATCCATGCAGGTATCGTTTTATGGTTTCCGGTGATCGTTATTTTATGAAGTGTTCAGAGTTTCATTGTTTTTCATTTGGTTTTTGCGAATGCAAGGCAAACCCAAGGAATATCATGCCTGGTGCTCGTCTTGGTTACTTTCTTCCCAATCTATCACTATCTTCACACAGCACTTGTGCAGAAAAGGCCATTTCCTCTAAATTTTTTTTCTCTCTTGTTTGGGGAGGGGGTTGGTGTTTCACTGAAGGGCATAAGCCTAAGTCTAACTACTACATTAGTGACATCACTATTCATGTGTACAAACTACCCTGTAAAATCATCTAGAAAAATTGCGCTAGCTTCATGTGGAGATTTTTGGTAAAAGAAGTGGACCTTAAGGTATTCAAAAACTTCATAAAAAGAAAACGCCTAGATTTGACTACTCTTCATTTAGGATCTGAGATATCTTTCCTGTTACTTGGTTCACTATGGTGCTTAACGAGTCCATCATCTTTTCTTTATGTTCTTTTTTGTCTTTGATCTGATGATTTCATAATTTACATTATAATACAGAAACGACAAGCTCAGTCCCATTCCAAGAGTAGAAGTGAGAAGTTCAACCTTCTGCAGGAAGAAGCAGCTTCTGGTTTTCGAATGGAACCCCCTAGATCCTCTCAGGCTACAGAAGAAGTGGAGAAATCTAGGCATAATTGTAGCCGAGCGTCTCATTCTGGGCCTCTTATCCACCAGGCTGCATGGGCAAAGGCTGGTAAAGTCATTGACGATACCTCAAAGATCTCTAGTGGGGTTGACATATCATCTATGCCTGGGGTAGTAGCTGCAAGGAGAAGCCTTATGTCTGAGGATAAAAGAGACAGGTCATCTCAAATGCAACCTGGGGCTCCAAAGCTAATTGGCAGGTTTCCTGGGTCCTTCAAAGAAACTGCGAAGCAAGATCAAAGGCATCACATGTCAGGTGTTGGCGTTTTTAACCCAAATGAAGATGGACGAAATAGTAACAAAGATCCTGTTCTTGTAAGTTGTCTTATATTTTGTGATTTATCCTTTATTTTTTAATTTTTTTGCCGGGGGAGAGGGGAGGGGGTTTTATCAAATTTGCAGAAGGGGTTAAGGTTATGGATCTCTTTTGCTTAATGTGATTCTTTGTTGCTGTACGTAAGGTTGGTTATGGATCGAAGGGCAACAAGATCCATTACTCAGGACCATTAATGGTCCCATCTGGTAACATGGAGCAGATGCTGAAGGACCATGATCGACACATCCAAGAAGCTGTAAGACGAGCTCGGCTTGACAAGGCAAGAATAAGAAAGATGCCTGTAGAAGCTAACCAAGTATCAACCACTTCTCTCTTTGTTACTGGTCGCTGACACGTTCTAGTTAATATCGATTCTATGTAAATCATATTTAGTACTAGTACTACTATTGGATAGAAAAGATGGAAGGCGGACAAGTATTTGAACTGGGCAAAGTTTTGCTTCTGGATTATGAGCCTTAGCGCTGGAGAAGTTCCTTTTGTACAGGTGTTAGTAGCGGTGGTGTTTAGCGTAGTCTTTGTAGTTCACTTGGAATGCTCCTGCATTATCTTTCACCTACTCTCTAATCAAGCCATCGAGTCTAATTGTTATTTATTGGGAATGCCTGCGAAAAAAAAAAGAGAAGTTATTCTTGTAAGATACAGATATGTGTATGTATATCTGGCAATAATTTTTTTTTTGGATGAGTACCTGGCAGTAATTGATGTGATTCAAAATTGCCAGCCTGTTATTCACAGTTTGCTCATAATTACTATATCTGCTTGGATCACACTTCAAAGCGAGCTGCAGAGTTTTCTATTTCAGGTCCAATGTAGACACTACAAGAATCTTCAGTTTAAAGTGTTCTGTTGACGCTGCTGAATGTAACAGTCGCGTTCTTGTGTTTTACCTTGAAATTTGGTACCTGGATCTTGGAATCTGTAGGATTTTGCCTTTGATGGTAAAAGATCGTACTTCGAATTTGTTTGTCTGGTGGGTTTGACTAGGCTTAAAATGACCAGGTGCATGTTCATCAATGAAGCTAAAAAAAATTTGGAACCCAAGGAACCCACAAAGCCAATTCTAATCCTCGGAAAACTAGGAATCAATTATCATCGATAAGCATACTCTTCGACCGTTGGGATTTGAGTGTAACCGTAAGTACATCAATATCTCTTATCATTGTACCTCTTTGTCGTAAAAAAGTATGTTATAACTCGATCAACTTGCTCATTTACATTAATGATTTCTACTTTCAATGTATATGCCACCCTACAATAATAATTTCATTATTTTATTTGTATGGATAAGTTCAATTTTGTAGGATTTTTTGAAGCATCGACTCAAGCCTGTGAATAGAAAGAATTAATTTATGGAAGTTTTTGGTTTAGTTTGCTAAAGATTCGACTCTAGATGTTTATATAGTCAAATAAATCAAGTTTGAAACTTATTTTTATATTTGTTTAGTGAACAAAGGGAGTTTGAGTATAAAAAATATGAGTTGAGCTTATTTACATTACAAAAAAAATTATAAATTGGTTTGACTCGTTTTATTTATAGTCTAATGACTTACCAAAAGAAAACTAATAGTGTTTTTTTTAAAGAAAATTAAGAATTCTAATATAAGATATTTTAGGAATTTAGTTACTTTTAGCTTCATTGATGCATATCGTCTAAAAATTGAATTGCTATAGGCTTAGTATTTCAACCTACATGTTAATTTCGATTGTGTCATAAAACTTACCATTTACTAAATACAAATATAAAACATACTTATATTTCAAATTATTGATGCACATTGTTTCACCGTGAAGCCTTATTGGTCGATTTAACTTTTGAGCTTGATTTAGCTCCTTTCCCTCCTATTCGAGCCGAATGGTGCTTAGAAAGGGGCAGGTTCGTGGACCATAGAGCAGTTAACAAGTCGAGTCGAGCCGGGGTAGGCTTAGTATAGGCTCATTTACTAAACGAGCCTAAAAATGAAGCTTAAACTTGATTTGTTTATAAAGGAGTTGAGCTTTTAACGAATCGAGACGAACTTTTAACGAGCCAACTTCCAAACTTTGGTAGTAAACGAGTCGAGTTCATGAGCTTTTGCACCGTAAACGAGCTCGAGCCCAAATTTATTATGCTCAAGCTTGACTTGTTTAATAATCGAGCCGAGCTCGAGCTTAATTTTTAAACTCGTTTAATAAGCAAGCCGAGTCGAGCCGAGCCCAAAAAGCTCGCAAGCCGGCTTGGTTTGTCAACAACCCTAATGGACCATGTGAAGTCTAATTTGATTTCTGTTATAGGGAGGGGTGAACGAATGGTTATTATTTGTAAGATATTTCATACATATATTCAAAAATGTGTAGCAAGATAAATCAGATGCACTATATAGGATTTATTCATTAAAAATAGTTATTTAAAATAATTATTTATTTTAACAAAATTTTAGGCTTAAAAAATTATAGAATAAAAAAAATGTAGTTTCAAATAAAGGTATAATAATCAAGTTAACACCATCTACCTGGGTGTTGGTAGAGATGATAGCAAATTTTGGGTTGAAACCAAATTTGTTTGACCATATAGACTAATAAAGGTGCAAGTTTAATATTTTTTTAGATTAAATAGATCTAAATTTAAGTCTTTAATTAATTTTGTTTGAACCTTCTTTATTCTTTTTTTTTTATAAAACAAATAGCTTTAGTCATGATTGTTTTTTATGAAAAATTTAGGTTAACAATTCCTAAATTATTTTTTGATAATTATTTTATTTTAAGTAGATTTAAATAAGGGTGGTTTTGTTGGACGAGTGTTAAACTTGTATCGTCATATGCAAGTGTAGAGCAAGGAGATGAAGCTAATGTAAGTTAAAAATTATATGTGCAACTGAAAAGCTCATCTTGCCATATTCAAATAATTATTATATTTATTTATAATAATAATAATAATAATAATAAATCTCTCTCTCTCTCTCTCTCTCTCTCTCTCTCTATATATATATATATATATATATATATATATATATAATATTACAATATAAATTTTATTTGTTCTCTATTTTCTTTTTGTTAAATATTTGTAGCAAAAAATATATATTATAGTTATAATATAAGCATACATGCAATTATCTTGGTTATTATTATAATAACATCCTTTATATTTAGATAGTTGTTGGATAAAGTGTTTTTCTATGCATAAAATGTTGGAATATTGGTAATCCTCCGCACATATTTATAATAATTATATATTATTGTTTTTAAAGCCACAATCATTAAAGTTTAAAAATATTCATGTGTGATGATGACATTGATTAGAGTGATTCAACGATAAATATTGTATTTAATGAAGTGTTTAAAAAAATGGTCACTATAATCTTATTAAAAGTATATATATATAACATTTTAAAATTTATACATTCAGTTATATTATATTCAAACTATATGTATAACTAAATTCTACTCAAAAAATAAATTATGTTTATATATTAATCCCTTTGTACATCGTACAGGTGAAAATCTAGTATTAGTTAAAAAACAATATACATAACCAATGACAATGGAAACAAAAAATAGAAATCAAACTTATCGTATTGTTGTTGTGTCATGAATAGCTTTATTGACCTGAAGTGAATTGCAGCTCAACCGTGGTACAATTGTCTATCTTAGTTCATTTCTAAGATTAACACAACTAATATCTGATCTTGTACACTCAATATTGAAGATTTTAGAACATGCATATCCAATACCCATGATCTTTATGTAAAATAGAGAGACTTGTTGAGGAGAAAAGAAAATAAACAATCAAAATAGAGTAGGGAGGTTCCTTTTTTTTGGTGTATTCAAATCAAAACCAAAGCTCTCTTTAAATAAAGAAAATGGTAGAGAAGATTCAATAACAAATTAAATTCATTTAAATGTTTTGAAGACCAATTTCATAATGGTCAAATGTTTGAAAATGTTAAAAACTAATTGGATTCCCTTTAATGTTTTAAGATTGACTTCCATAAAAATGACCATTTGAAAACTCCAATTAAATTCTCCTACGTGAGGTCCTTGAAAACAAAAACAAAAACAACTAAAAGATTTGGTGTTACCCATTGCCAAATTCCCCATTGATGGCAACAAAAAAGAAAAAAACACAAAAAGATCTCGAGTAAGAAGGAATGTCATTTAAGTATCAATATCATGATGATTGAATTAATATGTAGTTAAGTGGGGTAATAAATGTGTTCAAAGAGTGAATGAATATTGAACTATTTAGATTTCAATTGAGATCCCCACATCACATGTCTTACCTTAAAATTTATAATTTTTTTGATAATAAAATAAATGTTATTAATGGTTATGCACACACCCTAAATACTCATGAGCGCTCTAGGAAGACAACGTTAGTCTTCCATGAAGACAACTCGCCTTCACACTCACTTAGGCAATTCTATCAAGTGTGTTTCACAAGCACCGCCACAACGAGTTATGGATCCATTAAGAGAATATGTATGCTCAATTTTATAGATATCAAGTGGTGATTTCATTAAGTTTGACTCACAAGGACCACCCTAAAATAGGGCTATTAACTCATTAAAAGCCTAAAATTCAACCTTACATATATTAAGTAATGAGTTTATCAAGTTTATCTCACTAGAACTACTCAAAAATAGGTTTATGAACTCATGAGCCTAAAACTCGACATATCCACAATGCACTACCACACGCTATAAGGATAAGAATGTAGTGTATCAGAGTAATCATATTGCTTCATTTGACCACGAATGGTACCCACCATACTTTGCTAAATAAAATTATTAAATAGAATAATATTTTTATATAAATATTTAATATATTTAAATTCGATCCATATTAAGATATAATCCATACTCAATTTATATAATATATATACTCAAATACGGTTTATCTATTTTATGCCTTATTTGAATCTATTTATTAAAAGTAATTATGTAAGATAAGTGCTTATTTTATAAATTTTTTAGATTAAATAGTTCTTAAAATAAGTAGTTATCTTATATAATTACTTTTAGTAAGTAGTACCAAACAAGTGCTTAATTATTCATCCTTAAAAATGTGAAGAAGATATCCATTTTTTTATTTTATCAAATGAATATAAATATTCGACTTTGTAAGATACTAGGATTCACTACATTCACTGTATGCGACACAATCCCTTGAAGCCTTGATCGTACCGCTGATACGTTGATACCGCTTTACTTACTCCTCCAATTGCGTACTTAATCTCTCTCCTGCCCCGCCCCTATGATTATTTGACGGCCGTCTATATTATTTTTTGGAAAAATTATTTTAAAGTCTAATAAAGTGAAATTATTTAAAGTTATATAATTTATTTGTTGTTTAGTCTATTTTTTTATCTAATTTACATGTATATATAAAAATATTATCTATACCTTTATATACAATTAGTCGTACATATTAGTATAATTATATGTATATAATATTTTATACTTTGAACCAAATACTTTATGATTATATTAATTTTTCTCCTATTAATTCAATTCAAGTGGACTTCAAACTAATTTGTTCTTATTGTTTTGGTAAGTCCTGCTGTCGAGATGATTAATTTATGCCTAAATATACGGACCTCCACAATTTTTGTTGTTAATTATATTATTTCCTATGTGTACGGTGAAGCTGGAGGTAAATCTTTGCATCTTTCTGGGGTTTTGAACATTTGATTCGCAGCGTAATTAATTAACAAGTCAATTGATCATCCACTGTTTCTAATACCAAGTTCAAACTCAAGTTCTATAATCATAATCTTCAATCCCGCCAATGATAACCTTATTTTGGAATAATTAAGTACTATATTATGCATAATTAAATCAGTTTATTGGATATATTTAAAGTTGACAAAAATTGATCATTGGTGGAAAAATTGATCTAACATAATTTAAAAAATTTATCAACCTGACTTGATCTGAAAATGATATGACGTTATTCGGAATATAAGTAACCCAACGCATGACTCGAACAAACCTGAAATCCAACATCAATTTAACTTAATATTAACTCATCATCAATCCAACTTGATATCAATAATAACAAATTTAATATTAGCTAGTTATAAAAATATAAAAAAATTATAAATATTTTATTATTTATTTAAATATTTTATAAATATATTGTTTTAAAAAAATCACTCTTTTTTTCTTATTTTTACTGTGATCATCCTTATTCATCAACCATTATCTATTTCTACTATTTTTTTCTATACAAAAACAAAATATTAAAAAGGAATAAACAAGTAGCAGTCAATAACATATTTTTAATTGCATGTGTATATGAAATTAAACTTAATACTTTCTTACGAGATTAATGTAATATTCCATTTTTCATAACCACTACTTAAGAATCTAATTGTAACTAGATAAAAAAATAATAATTCAAGATTAGGTTTTTAGTGGTGGGTGGTTGATCAAAACTTGCGGGCCAAACGATCGGTGATCAAGGCTAGGGGCGTTCATGAATTGGATATTTGGTGTTTTCAGATGTCTGATGATCGGATATCCAGTAAAAAGTTTCAGATACTTGAAGATCGGATATCCGAAAAAAAAAGCTTTGGATATCCAAAGTTTTGGATTAGATAACAAATAATTTGTCGGATATTTGAAACTTTCAAACGGACCACAATTAAGAAATATTGGATAAAAAATTATTTAATCAAAAAATAAAAAATTGATCCAATTTGAACAAATATGATTTAATAATTTGATTTGAGTATTAAATTACATTATATTCAATTAGTAATTTCAAATTTTGGATAATAATTAAATATTTAATCAAAATAATAATTAAAAAGTATAAAATTTACTTACAATAAACACTTATTTTAAATTACACACACAAACATGATTATATAAAATAAAATTTTGCATGTTTTAGGATTTCTATGATATGCTTAAGTAAAATTATGTTTCCTTGTAATTCTTTGAAAATATGCAAACACCATGTATTGTTATTGATTTCTCTAAGTATATGGCCATGCAAAATTTGTGTAAGAGCATGATTAAATTTATATATTTTAACATATGTATGATAATATACTAGAATAGAGTTAGTTGTGGTGAAATAGTTATGCGTGGGTTGTAGGGGTGGCTCAACCAAGGGCTAGTTATGGTGTGGTTGTAGCTAGCAATTAATTTAAACCATTTTATTGTCAATTGAAATATTAGTAAATAAGGGTATCGTTTTAGGTCGGAGATTAAAAAAAAATTACCTAAATTTAGCTAGCTCACAAATAATAAAATAAAAAACTATTAATCACATAAAAATAAATACTAAGCAAAACACCATTATAGGGGTTTTAAAATAAAAATAAAAAATCAAATATTATCAGAAAATAAATGTGGGTGAATACCATTATGAAGAATTTGCTAGAGAAATCGAAATCTACCACTAAACTAGATTGAAATATAACAAGAATTTTTAAGTCATCTTTTAATCATAAGAAAGATATTATAAAGTTGCAAGCAAAAATTAAGTCTATAAACCTAATATTACTTCCATGTAATAATTAATACGACAAAGCATCAATATTAAATCCTATTAAATGCTAGTAGTATAGTCGTAACAAACAGATCCTATATTTAACTAGATTTAAAGCATTAAGCGTAAGCGGAAGGATGTCACTCTAAGTACCCAAACTAGTGCCTCAAGTGTATTTAGTTTTATTTCTCTTCTTTGATCCACATCTATTTACATGTTCCACTATTTCGGTTAATATCATAAAACTATTAAGTGAATTGTTATCTAATCTAACTGTAATTTATATATATGAATTTTAGTATGTTTATATAGCCACATAGAAAACGTATAATCCTGCATACTATCACTATGAGGAAGTAAAAACCGGACATGTACTATATAAATCATGCTCAACAGAATCACACATATAAATTATAGCAATTAAATTAGAATCAAAGGTCAATATTATAAAACAAAGAAAATTGATATTATATCTCAAACCATAGTCTGAGTTTCAATTTATTCACCAACAATAATTACTTAGCTAGTCGTAATAAATAAATAAATTACACAAAATATATATTAAAAATAGAGAAAGAAATACCCGCAATTAAATATTGATGAAAATTTTAGCAATTTAATCAAATACTAAATTTTTTATTTTCATATGAAATAAATTCTTCCAAGTAGATTTTTCTCTCCTCAACTCTCTCTTCTTTCTCTATGTTCTTTGTGTCTCTTTTTTTTCATGTGTCGTCAGTCCTCTGCCTTGTTCTCTATCTCCTACAACATTGTTCCTTTTTTCTTCTTCTCTTATTTCTCTCTTTCTTTTCTTCTTTCTATGCATATTTCCCTCGTCGTCCTACGCCTTTCATGACTTTTTTCCCTTTTTCTCCTTTCTTCTTTCCTTCTGCCCCATTCTTTCTCTCCTACATCGCCTCAGGCCTTTGCCTCCTCCCTTTTTCTTCTACACCGTCATCTGGTTTCTTTTTCCTTTTTTTTCTTGCCAATGTTGTTTGCTTCCTTCCCTACTACTGCCGTGCCCTTTGCTTTTTTATTTATTTTCGTACCCTCTTCTCTTATGCCCCTTTTGCCCAACCTTTTCTTTTGCCAGGCCTTTGGGCCAAGTGATTAACAACCCTTTTTAAAAATATTGAAATAAAGAAAATTATGCGTATAAAATCAAATTAAATAAATTGATAAATTATCTCATATTTTAAGTTCATCATTTTATATTATTTTAGCTCAAATAATTAAATATATGATATTATTATCACTTAAGCATAAACTTATAATTATTCTTATATATTGTTAATAAAAGACCAAAAACTAATGTTAAAAGAGTATAAAATATGTATTAATATGTATTCATCAATATCTCCACGCTTAATTTCTTGCTTGTTCTCAAGCAAAATATGATTCGAGAAAATAAATAAATAAAACTAACTAACTACTTTCATAGGTCTTACGATTGCATTTAGCATGTACAACAAGCACTTTGAACCCATATGTCACCCTTAGAGATTGAGTAAAGTCTCATCAGGGTTTTGTAGATGATATACCCACAAAATTACACATAATTCAAATATAAAGAACATACCTCTAACACCCTTAATTAATTGTCTCAAAATCTTTTACTTTTATAGCACCAAGATTAGCATTCAACCAATTTTTAGCATTGGAAAATTTAAAGGGTTAATTTCAGCGTATGGTTTACATATAAACATGACAAATATAATATGGATAAAAATCTACCATGCCTTAGTGACGTTAAGACCCATTCTCACTAAGGATACCCTCTATTTTTCTCTCTCTCAGCTTCCTAGTTACAAATGTAAAAAAAAATACTCTCAAATATATAATATTTAAGATGATAAAAATAGCAAGCAACTCACACATATCAGCAAAGAAGGCTTATATATTATGAATAAAAACCTCATGAAAGATGTCAAATACTCACCGAATGGATCAAATCATATGCTTAACTCTTGTGACTTATCTTCATCATATCAAAGGTTATCCATCTCAAGAATCAAACATTGCTTCATTATAGGTTGTAACAGGGTTAAAGTACAAAAGGATATAGAGTATTATAGGGTTGTGGTGCTAAAATAAAAAAATTAGCATAAATTTAATAATTATATGAAATATAAGAATCAAATCCACATCAATGATGATCAATAATATACACCTCAACCTCAACACCAACCTAGAACAATGAAATAATCAAAAAATTAGAATATGAATAGAACCTTCTCAAATTCATCTCCATATCTCCATCTATCCCTTTTGTCATGTTAATTTTTTTTTCATTTTTCTAAACAAAGAAAATTGATGACAACACAATGAATAAATATATTTACGTCTCCACCACCAAACATAGTCAATTCCTTTTTCTACATAAATACATATATTTCTTCCATATAATATCACATACATAGCCATTCTATTCCCAAAATATAATGAAATGATCCCTTTCCATTAGCTCTAGGCAAGGGTAAGGATAATACCCAAGGGTTATTTAATGTGGTTAGTGAAGAAAAATATATGGTCAATTTATAGGCTCAAAAGGGCTTCTATGGGATGTACATCCTATGTACACATATTAGGATGAAATTATTTGATTATGTGGTGGAAAAATTTCATGTTGCCTTTATCATTTCCTCAATCAGAGTATGTTTTGACTATAAGCTTCAACTAGTAAAAGAGTAAGTTCTAGTAATCTCTAGAGTCTATTACAAGAGCCATGACAAATAATTTTATCAAAGTAATTAAATTTATATGAATTTTCAAATAAAATGTGAAGTCATGATGTGAATATATTTTTACATATTTTATACCCCTTTAATATTAGCTTTTGGTTTTTTATTTGAACAATGTATGAGGATAATTATAATTTTGTGCTTAAGTGATAATAATCCCATATATTTAATTGTTTTATCTAAAATAAATGGGATTAAAGTATATGATTAATTATCAATTCTTCTAATATTATTTTGTAGGTAAAAAAAAGGGTTTGGGTCCTTTGGACCAAAGCTCAAAGACCAGAGAAATGGGAAAAATGAGGCCCAACAATAGGGTATGAGAAAAAAAAAGTGGGGTAAGAAGAGGCAGTATTGGATGAAAAAGAAAAAGAAGAGAGAGGTGTTGCATAGAATAAAGAGAGAAGAGAGAGGGACCGAGCAAATAAAAAAAGAATAAGTGAGGTGCAAAGAAAGAAGAGAAAGAAGGGGGAAGGGTTAATGCAACACATAAAGGAGAGAGAGATGAGACAAACAAGATAAGAGGGACAAGGAGAGAGAGGAGAAACACGCAAAAAAAAAGAGAAAAGAGAGAGGAGATAGATGTGCAGGAGATAGAGAGGGTGACATGAATAGTTAGGTATAGAGGAAACAAGAAAAAGAAAAAGAGAGAGAGGAAAGAAAAAAAATCAGCCAATGGGGGCATGGAAAGAGAGGACAGAGACAACACGGTGTGGCAGAGTAGAAAGAGAAAAAAAGAGAAAAGAGACTAAAATAATTTATTTCAAATGAAATTAATTAATTTTCCATCTAAATAAATTGCTGAATTTACATCCATATTTAATTTTAGTTATTTTTTTCTCTATTTTTGATATATATTTTGTGTAATTTATTTATTTATTATGATTAACTAAATATTTATTGCAGGAGAATAAAATGAAACCCTAGATTATGATTTGAGGCATAATATTTATTTTCTTTATTTCATGATATTGTTCTTTGACTCTACTTTAATTGCTATCATTTGTATATGTGATTCTATCACGTATTTTTATATGATGCATGACTCGTTCTGACTTTCTCATAGTGACGGTATGTAGAATTATATTCTTGCTACTTAGCTATATGAATATGCTATAATTTATATGTATAAATTACATCTAGGTTAGATAACAATTCACCTAATAGTTTTGTGATTTTAACTAGAGTAGTGGAACGGTTAGATACCTGTAGGTTAAAGGAGAGGAATAGAATTAGATACGCTTGAGGTACTAGTGTGGGTACTTAGACTACCATCTTTCCACATGTGCTTAATGCTTTAAATCTAGTTAGATATAGGAGCCACTTGTTGCGACTATACTACTATAATTTAATAAGATTTAATATTGGCGCTTTATCATATTCATTATTTTAGAAAATTAATATAAGGTGTATATACCTACTTTTGGCTTACAACTTGGTCAGTTTCTTTCTTGTGATTAAAAGATGACTTAGAAATTATTATTATTATATTTTTACTTAGTCTAGTGGTGGATTTTGATTTCCCTAGCATATTCATTGTATTTGCATTCATCAATTATTTTTATTAATGTCTTTTAGTTATTCTTTTTTATTATTTTCTATGTTTAAAAACCTCCATTATTTTGTTTTTCTTATTATTTGTTTTTGTAAGGTTTAGTTTTATTTTATTTTATTATTTTTGAGCTAACTAAATAAAGGTGAGCCCTCTTAATCCTCGATATAAATTGTGTGGTACATGAGGGTTTAAATTGCGTGCCAGCTATAACCACACCAAGCCAAGACATATAGATTATTTCATGTGAATTCACTTAGAAAAAAAATAAGGCATGCATGGCTCAAACACTCACCATGGTACATGAAGTACATCATGAATCTCAACATTCCATGTCGGTAGTTAGAAAATTATTCATCTTCTTGCTCCATTCACATCTAGACATGTAGATATGTCTTTCCTACATTAGAATTAGCACAAAAAATTCCACTCACATTATCTCAATCTTATGATCCTCTTTTAGGTATATTTCACAGATATAATCATCATTAACTAGTTAAGGGTTTCTAAGACTCTAAACATACCAACAATACATTAAAAAAATATACATGCTTTTTTAATATATGTGCAAAGACACACTAATTCATGCAAGCACACAAGAACAATCACAAACACCCCACACTTAAATCACACATTGTCCTCAATGTGTAAACAAGTAAAGAAATATGTTATTTAAGTATAGATAGATAGATAGATAGATAGATAGATAGATAGATAGATAGATAGATATAGATAGATAGATAGATAGAAACTAGTAACAGGTAGAAAATTCTCCTAGCACGTTAGTTGCTTCCCAAGCAATGCTGGTTTTTACATCTTTAGCTTGACGTAATCTCGGTTTACTCAATCAAGGTGGGTGCTTCTAGTAGTTTTACCTCTTAAACTTTATACTTTGTGAATGCCTCATAGTAAGGCTTAAGCCTGTGATTGTTTACCTTAAACTCATTTCATGTCTTTCTACTTCTGATTTGTATGGCCCCATGTGGGAAACTATGAGTAATAATAAAAGGACCAACCCATCTAGAACGCAACTTACTTAGGAATAAGCGAAGTCGAGAATGGTAGAGTAGCACTTTTTAGGCAACAATAAGTAACTTCTCACGAATCATCTTGTCATGAAAGGCTTTTATCTTCTCTTTATAAAACCATATTACTCCTAAACACAACATACCTTATCTCTTCAAGCTCATGAAGTTGTAGTTTCCTATGCATTCCAACGGAATCTATAATCATGTTCAAGTTATTTATATCCCACCATGTCTTGTACTCAAATTCCACAGGTAGATGACATGCTTTTTTTTTTATAAACAAACCAAAAGAGATACATGTCTATGGATGTTTTATAGGCAGTTCTATAAACCCATAAGGCATCATCCAACCTTTAGCTTCAATCTTTTTGATTTGGGCTCACAGTCCTATTCAATATCTTCTTAATTTCTCAATTAGAGACTTCTTCTTGTCCACTAGTTTGAGGGTGATATGATGGAGAAACTTCATGTGTAACCATATACTTGCGTATCAGAGCTTCGATCATCTTGTTATAAAAGTGTGATCCTGCATCACTAATGATCACTCTAGCCATACTTATAATACCCCGAATTTTTGTTAGCCTAATCCCATATAATTAATACCTTAATCCAAAATCTAATCTCAAAAAATTTATTTTAGCCCTACCCTAATTCTTTAATCCCAAAATCTTAACCTAAACCTGATCTTTGACTTCGAAAATTTATAATTCTTAACTTAACTTTAATTTTGGTTAATTTATATAATTAATATTACCTTTTTAGCTAATCAAACTTTTTTAACCTAATCTAATCCTAACCTCTAGCCTCTTTTTCCTTTTCCTTTTCCTTTCTTCTCCTACGCCGATTTTGTGGCATGAAGAATTTTTGTTCCCCTGCCTCTTCCCCTACTGTCTTCGTCACCCTCGTGCACCACCATCATCTCACCATCACCCTGCCACCCTCGTGCCTTTGCTGAATGTTTACACCATCACCACACACACACCACCATCATCTCACCATCACACTTTACTTCTTCCCCTGCCGCCTTTGTCACTCATGTGCACCACCGTCACCTTCCTTGCTTTCCTCTCCCATGCACGTCTCCTTCGTGCGCCACCATCACTGACCACCACTATCATCACCCCTCGTGCCTCTATCCAATCTCCATCAATTTCAACCATCGCCATCACCCCTATTCTTTTTCTTTTCTTCTTCCTGTCAAGTGTCATCGTCGTCTCGTCATCACCTCCTCCGCCATTCTCCTCCATGGCACGCTATCTTACTATTATAAATATATCCTTCCACCCTTCCATTTTTGGTCATCCATAACCCAACCCGACCTTCTTCTATTCTTCCTCCCTATTGCTGCCCTATTTCAGCTTGCACACCACCCATTTCACCACCGTGCACCACCTCAGCCACCACTCGCCACCCATTGGCTGGTGGACCGACTACCAAGGTCTTCCCAACCTTCCCCTTGTCGTTGCCGGCCATTTGTAACACCCCAAAAAATTCAATACTGAAAAATTTTATTTTATTAAAAGAAACATCGAAAACAAGAAATTAAAACTGTAATTTTGGGGATATTACCACCATACTTAGTACCAGACCGGTTCACTCCTACTGTTCTAGTACCAAGTGCTAAATCTAAAAAAATAAAATATAATTTGCTAGAAACTCAAACCATATTTAAATCTGAGTAGCGCAATAAGTATTTTACAAGAATAGAATCCACCAATGGTGGTTACAAGAACAAAGATTACATTTAAACCGAGAACAAAAGGAGAAAGAGTGAAACTTAAGAAATTTTCGGACAATCCTTACACTCTTTCTCATTGCCCACTTGAACAACACTTGAAATGAACCTGCAAGGAACACTGCCCATTGAATAGGTAGGGGCCCACAAATAGAACCCTTCAATACTATAGTACTGAGTAACCCTTTAAACCATACTAAAAAGTAGGTCTGCAATGCAACACATGATGCAAAACTATATACACATATAATAAGAAATGCATAAACCACATCCATCCGCTTACTTAGCAAGTCCATCACATATTAATAGATCATAACGTGAAATCAATACTTTTAGGCCTTAAGCCATTAATCCATAATTATTCAATTATCTCTCGAATTATATCCATGTGAGTGCAGGAACCCCACTATTATAGTCGGTGGACCGGAAACATACAGGGCAGAACGCTGCTGACCACTGTTATTCGCCGGTGGATCGGTCTCTAGGGCAGAAGGCTCCTGACCACTATTATCACCAGTTGATCGGTCTGACCCTGACTCACATGGTGTTCACTATACGTTATTAGTATTTTTCATGATTTATTCACATCCAAGATTAGGTTTATTGAGCTCGGAACCCTCACTATTATAGTCGGTGGATTGGAATACATATATACATCTTTAAGGACAAAACGATTCTGGGCCACTATTACATCTGGTGGACTAGTACTCATAATATGATTCATCTGGGCTTGGCTGATTAATCTTTCACTTTCATGATTAGTGTTTTATTTTTTTAATTATCACAACAGATCCATTTATTTGCCTCGAAGGGGAGATCAAGATCTCGGAGATACAAAGGTATACCGGTCATATCGGCACATACAAGCTACTCAGTACCCTTCAACCATCAACCCAGGGACACAAAGGTACCCTGGCCGTATTGGTGCATACAAGCTACTCAGTACCCTACTAACAAGGACACCTAATCCATACGTATGCATATCCCCTAAATAGGTAGAGCTAAATAAAGTAAGATGTAGGGCTTGACTGGGGCACTAAGGTACACCAGAATAATCATGGGCTAAACTACTTCTTTAAGGTAGCGACCCCTAAAGAGCCACCATTCCCGATCTCGAGGTCTTTCACTTTAATTATTAGTGCCTTAATTAATGTAATCACGAAAAGCACAACAATCATATACTTATTCACTTTCAATTGTTTCTGATATCATTAGGTACTCCTTATTCATACAATTATCCAAGATAACTTAGAGGAATCATTAAGGTCATCATTATCTCATCCAATTCCGATGTAGAATTCGTTCTCGTGAAACTTACTAATTGTCAAATACCCTTATCTTGCTATTCAATGTTACTTAAGTCTTATTATGAAACTCCGTTATCTCATTGACATATTAGATACAAGTTACTGATTTACCTCTTTCATCTCTACAAAATTACCGAATTACCCCATGCTTGTATAATTATTAAGTCACCCCTCTTTACTTGCCAAATTGCCCTCCATATTGCATATTTACCAAATTACTCCTTGCTCGGGTTAGGTTACCAAGTTATCTTCCACATTTATTAAACCACCAATCACCCTTCATATTTGTTACACTTGTCAGATTTCCCATTTGGTCGGTTAGATTACCAAATTGTCCTTCTCTATTATTATAATCACCAAATTACCCTTTAGTTGGTTAAATTACCAAATTGCCTTTCTCCATTATTATAATTACCATTTCACCCTTCCTTTATACCAATTTACCAATTTACCCTTCTACTTTATTAAATTACCATTTACCCTTCTACTTTATTAAATTACCATTTACCCTTCTACTTCATTAAATTACTATTCTACCCCTTTACTTCCAAAATTACCATTTTACCCTTCTACCTTATTAAATTACCATTCTACCCCTTTACTTCCAAAATTACTATTTTGCCCTTTTACTCCGTTAAATTACCATTGTACCCTTTCCATTATATTTAATCCACCACAATACGTTCTCACCTCCAAAAGTTACCAAGTTACCACCTCCCTATATAAAATTACTAAAATGCCCTTCTTATTTGTCCATTTATCATTTTCAACACTTTACTCTTACAATTTACCATTTTGCCCTTATTACACCACTTTTACTAAAATACCCCCACTACATAAAATATTAATGTTAATGCTCCATACCCATCATCCAACTCCATCAACTATTATTATTAATCATAATACTTATTAGCACCCACATTTATTTAGGCCACACTCTACATAAGGAATATTACTAAAATACCCCTAGGGCCCATAATCACAATATTTATGCAACAATGGCCATATTAGCATAACATATCATAGATAAGCACTTAATATTTTTATTAACGACAAACTCCTTCCTTAAGCATTATTTCTAAACATGACCCATAAATTAGCATGCTTTCTTTTTATCAATCAACACAAGAAACTAAATACATTATACTTAACAACATATAACATGCATATAAACATATTAAAAACCCTAATGTGCTAGCATACATTTGAAATGCCACAAAAATATTTATTTTGAGAAGTGTGATTAAATAAGGATTTATTAGGGAATTAATTTAATTAATTATTTTTATTAGAATAGGAAGAAATTATTTAGGGTAAATTAAGAAGGAATTATAGATACTTTTATAAGGGAAAATTGGGTATTTTGCTAATTAAAAAGGAATTTAGGAAGAATCTTTTAAAAATTCTAAATTAGCCTAAAAAGAGAATTTAATATTATTTTATTTAAAATATTATTTATTTAAATACCCAAAATATTCTAATTAATTAAATTAACCCCAACCTACCTATTTTTCTTTTTCCCTTTTTTTCCTC
Organism: Tamarix chinensis; assembly: GCA_030549775.1. Lineage (NCBI taxonomy): Eukaryota > Viridiplantae > Streptophyta > Magnoliopsida > Caryophyllales > Tamaricaceae > Tamarix > Tamarix chinensis. The sequence continues at coordinate 5,628,826 of CM060177.1, read as the reverse complement.
TTTCCTTTTCTTTCTTCCTTTTTCTTTCTTTTCTTCTTTTCTTCCTTTTTCTCTCTTTTTCTTTCCAATTGGGCCCTTCGCGGCCCAATCTCTTCTTTCTTTTTCTCTCCCGTGGCCCATCCTCTTGCTTCCTTTTCTTTTGTTCCTTCGACAGCCAGAACACTGCATATCGTTTCTTTTTTCCCTGGAACGTCGCGTTCCATTTAAAATATTTATAATGGGCGCCGATTGGCCCGGTTCTCATTCCCCTTTTCTTTTCTTTCTTTTTCCCCAGCCGCCCGGTTCACCTTCTTCTTCCTCCTTCCTCCTCCACCGTCGACCTGTAGCTCCGCCGCCTCCGAAAATGGTGCCGCCAGCTACGCTTAACTTTAATGGCCATTTCTCCTCTCTTTCTCTTCCTCTTGAATCACAGTTTGACCTAACCTAACCTAACCCACTTTCCTTTTCTTTTGCGCAAAATCCTCCTTTTCCTACGCGAAAGGTCGACCACGACCTGAACTTGTGCAAGCCAATTGACGCCGCCGGCTAGCCCAAACCCTACCTGCATTATCTCCTACCGACCCTCAGAACCCAACCTTCCCCTTCAAACTTTATAAATACCCCTTGTTTGGTTGATTTCAAAACTTTTTCCTCGAAACCGTAAGAACCTACCCTGTGCACCACCGCAACTTCAGATGACCTTTCCTCCGCCGTCAACAAACTACGCCGCCATCTCTGCCTACCTAAGTCTTCCCTTCACCGCCCTCTAACTAACTAAACCACCAATCTCGCTCGATTATTCTTGCACTAGCCACCACAGCCGTGCAAAGTTCCCTACCCCACAAGCCAAATTTCTGCACCTGTAACCCCTTGCGCCACCGTCCACCACCACATCCGCCACTATCACTGCTTTCTGCACCACCCAAAAGCTGCTAACAATATTCCTCCACCTCGCCCTACACTTCTTTTCTCTTTTCTCCTTCTCCTCCCCTCTCTTTCTCCTTCTCTTCATTTCGGCCGCCACCTTTGCCGCTGTGCGCCGCCGCTACTTGCTGCGCCACCACCCTCACTTTACTCCTCTCAAGCTAGGCTACCACCAACACCTCAACCTCCACCCTTATTCTCCATCTCTTCTTCTCAAACTTCAATTTTTTCCTTTTTTATTCTCTTTTCCGGCCACTGCCGCCGGCGCTGTGCACCACTGCCGGTGCCACCCATCTCCACCGACTCAACGTGAAACCCTAAACTCTCTCAACCCTTTTCCCCTATTTATTTAAGCTTATTCTATTTTATTTCAATTTGTAACCCTTATTCGATTATTATTATTATTATTATTGGGATTAATATTAATAATATCATTTCTTGGCAGGGTCGAGAATAAGTATACATTATTTAAGTTATTAGTTTCAAGTTATTAAAATTATTAGTATTATTATAAGTTTTATTATCATTAATAATAATGATAATAATAATAATATTATTATTATTATTATCATCATCATCATCATCATCATCATTATTAGCATTATTTTGGTGGAGGGTAGAAGCCCTTATATCACCATCCATTTTGAATTACATTAATATTATTATTAGTATTTTTAGTAATATTTTATATAGTTATTATTAGTATAATATTGTTTTATTAAAAACCTAGTCTTAGAATAAGTTAGTAAATAATAGTAATTTTTAGTAGAAGGGAACCTAATTATAGTTTTTTCCTCATAATGGTGAGACCAGTCAAAGCCCTAAAGAGGCGTCGGAGCATGCCTCAAGACCGGTGACGTTTTTAGGTAAGGAGTAACTAAGGCTATTTGTGTATTATGTGTTTTATATGCCATGCATGCCATATGATATGAAATTATAATGTATTTTATGTGTAATTGTATAATTGTCATATATGCAACATGATATAGAGTTGAGGTAGGTTCATGCATTAAATTGTGGCATGTGTATTATGTGTATGGGTTGTGTTATTATTGTGGTATGGTGTGGCTCATAAGACATGCATGATTGGTTTTGTAAAATAATGATGGGGAGCATAATAATGTAGAAGTTAGGGTTTGCATGGGAGTAGGGTTTTACATGGAAGTGAGGGTTTGTATAGGAGTTAGGGTTTGTATGGAAATTTAGGGTTTCACGTGTGGGCGTAAGTTTTTGCATGAAAAGTTCACACGTTTGCATGGGGGACATAAAGTGTACGTGAAAGAAAAATTTACATGTAGAAAGTTGATATGGGGTGTAAGGAAGGTATTAGAAGAGTCGTATGGGGTTTTGAAAACATTAGGTGGAAAATAGTACTTAGGATATTATAAGGGTATGGAGGAGACTGAATTAGGGTTTGTTATGGTTAACTATGGTTTGTGGTGGGTAACTAGGGTTTGGAGGATGAGAATAGTAGAAGTCAGTCATGTATGTTTGGGTGAAAGCTCCTAAATAAAATACTTAAGAAATTAATCATTTAAAGTGGAAGATTATTGAGACGGGACCAGCCGATCCACTGGTTAGGAATAGTTGTTAGGGTTTTTACCCTATGCATGACCGATACACCGGTTATAATAGTGGTTAGGGCAAGATTCCCTATGTGTAACCGATCCACCGGTTATAATAGTGGGGGATCCCGAGCTCAATAAACACAAACCAGAGTTTTTCTAAGGCACTTAAAAGATACTAATTACTTACAGTGGAATACTATGCGAGCAGGAACTAAACCGACCCACCGATAAAAAAAATAGTGGTTAGGGTTTTTACCCTATGCGTGACCGATCCACCGGTTATAATAGTATGTGACTGAGCCACCTGTTAAAATAGTGGGAGGTTCTTGTACTTGTATGGTTTAATAAAGAGCATGGTGTGAAATGAATATCGAAAAGAGATTATAATTTACTAATCCGAACTAATTTGGGCCTTTGTGCATGGGCTTGAATGTTTATAAGTAGTATATTATCCTGCATGACTTTGTATAGTATATGTGTGGGTTTGAATGTTTGTAAGTTGTATATTATACCATATGATTTTACGTATGTGTGTGTTGGCCTTAGTGCTCGGTTACCTTACTCAATACGTAGCGTACTGATCACCCCTTTTATGGGTGTTGCTCATTCCCACGAACAGAAGGTCTGTCTGACGTGTTGCAGGTAGGTGATGCCTTCTTTGATGCATTGATGTTTATGGGACATCAGGTGGGGCCGAGTGATGATTTGGGATGGATCAAGTCCTTGGAGTGGCGTGGCCGGTTTTTCCCGTTACGAGATTATTATTCCTTTTATCTTTGAACTATGTTTGAAACTCTAGATTTTTTTTATTATTGTAGCTATTTTTCTTCTCTAAAGAACTATCTCTTGTATGTCGGATTATGTAAAACTTATGTTTACTCTAATTTTTGTATTTATGAACTTTGGATTATATAATGATGTGAGTAGTTTTCTTAGCCTTAGTACTTAGTACAGGAATGGTAGGAGTGAACCGGTCTGGTACTAAGTGTGGCGGTAACATCCCCAGAATTTACTAGTTTTAAATTTAAAGGTCTTGTTTTTAAAAAATGTAAATTTTAGGGTGTTACACATTTATCCATATGTTTAAGTAAGGTTTAACGGTTACTTTATTTCCCAAAAAAAATTGAACTTTATCGGTACCCCGGTTAAAGATTCAAGCTTTGATTAGATTAATCAATACCTCAAAATATTATCAATAATTATCATATTAGAAATAGGATAAACCAAAAAGCATAAAACTTTATCAAAACTTAATTAATGATATACTTTATTTAACCATTAATATACCTTAAGCTATTAGCCAAACAACCAAGGGAAGGTAGCAAACTCACGCTACTCTTGCAGTGTGAGCTGCATGCAAGCAACAAGGAAGGGGGGTTGAAGAGGGTGGAAGAAATGGAGAGGTTGTTGTTTTCGGGTTGAGGTTTTGGGGCTAGGAAGAGGGAAAGTGGGGGAGAGTTAGGGCAAGGGATGGGTGGAGGGGTGTAGTGGGGGTATAGGTGGTGGTCGGGGATGGGAGATCGGCGACCAATGGCGGTGAAGGCGACGACGGTAGCAGCAGGGCTGCGAAGGGGGCTACAACGGTGGCGAAGGAGAAGAAGGAAGGAAAAGAGAGGAGGAAAAGGAGAGGCTGTAGGGGTGGGTTTCGACCAAAGGAGGTAGGGGATGGTAGGGGAGGTTGTAGGGAGTGAGTTGGTGGCTTGACGGCGGTGGAAGCGGCGGAATGGCGGCGGACAGAGGAGGAGCTGGGTGGTTGCCGAGAAGGGAGAAAAAGAAGGGGAGGGGCAGAAGGGGCTGTAGGGGCTCGAGGGGGTGGCAGGAGGCGGTGCAGGCAATTGGTAGGGCGGTGGTAGAGGCAGAATGGGGTTGGCAGAGCAAAATAAGGGAAGGGAATAAAGGAGAAGAAATGGAAGAAAAAGAGGTCGGGAGAGGGAGAATGCAAGGTCGAATGGGTCAGGATGAGGTAGGAGGGGTAGAAGAAAAAGAAGAGGAAGAAGAGGGGAGTAGGTGTGGCCGGTTGGGGCAGGTTGCAGGGGTAGGGGTGTAGGGGTTGCAGGGAGAGGGAAGGGGAAGAAGAGAAAGAAGAAGGCATGTGTGGCTGGGGGTGTAGGGTTGGTTTGGTCCGAAAAGGGAAAGAAATGACGGGGGAGAGAGAGGGAGAGAGGGCAATGTTGCAGGGAGGCTAGTGGTGGCAGAGAGGAGTTGCAGGGTGGCCGGTAGGGCATACTCGGCGGTCGGGGATGGAGGAAGAAGAAGAAAAGAAGAACGGGTTGACCCGTGCGTGAGGGAGAGGGGAGGAAAGAAAGAAGAATTGGGTTAGCCTAATTGGGGGGAGGAAAGAAAGAAAAGAAGAAGAGGGAAGTAGGCTGCGGCAGACGTGCAGGAGAAGGGGAAGAAGAGGAGGGAAGAAATGGGCCGGTGGCCCAGCATGCAAGGGGAGAGGCCTAAGGCCTACTAGCCCGAAGGAGAAGAAAAAGGAAAAAGAAGGAATGGAGAAAAAGGATAAAAAGGAGAAAGAAAAGGAAAAAGGAAAAAAAGGAAATGGGAAATGGGGAGAAAATAGATAAATAATTTATGGAATAATAGAATGTAATATTTTTAATAGATAAATAAATTTAATATATTAGTTTAAAAAGGTTAATTTTAGAAAAATATTAGTTTAGAAAATTATTTAAATAAAATGAGTATGATAAAATAACAAAATATTTATTTTTATATATTAAATATTCATACCCAATTTTATTTACTCAAAACTTCATAAAATATTTAAATTAGATAAATTTAAAAGCTAATTTATCCCAAATAAAAGCTATTTATTAAATTATTGCTTTTCAAAATTTTAGGGTATTATAATGGCCTCCGACCATCGCTTCTTTTCCCTTCTTCTTTCTCTCGTATGCCGCACTTTTACAAAGTGCACGACCTGTGCATGGCCTCAGCACGACCGTCCAACATTAAGAATTTCCTATCGCACAGCCATGCAACATTTGCACCTCCTAGTCATATGTCATATATTCTCTCGGCCTAGTATGCACCGTTGCGTGCAAATTTTGCACCGCCTGGCCGTGTGTTACTTTTTCTCTCGACCAGGGGCTTTATCACCTGCTGCTAGCCATGAAACTTCCCATTTTTGGCTCTACACCCTTATTTTTACCCCCAAACTTTGTCCAAATACCTCCAAAATTTTAGCATAGCTCCACCACACATTCCTCTACACTTCCGTACAACTCAAGCTTCCATTTGACTCTATTTATTTCCATTTTTACCCTTCTCTACCTTAAATTTCCCCTCAATTTTAGTCTTTGATCCTAATTGTCTCTTATCTTATTTTTGTAGGTGATCTTTCGATGATCTCGGAGGAGGCCTAGGATTTACGTGCATAGAGTCCGGTGTCTTTGTTGGTAAGGATATATGTCATAGCTGAGGATTTATGTGATACATGTATTTTTGTATGTGACTTTGTGTTGAGTATGTTGTATTGAGTAATATATTTATGGAAATGCTATGAAATAATATTCTTGAGAGTAATGAAATTATGTAAGTACGTATTTGGGTATAATGTTGGATACATGATCTCTATGGAAACTAAGGATATGTACTTCAAATAATGATTGGGAATTTATATGTATTAGTATTGGGTTTCATAAAGCCTTTGGGAGAATACGATTGTCTTGACTACCCTGAGGGTATTATGATCATTTGAGGATAATTATGTGGTCATACTTATGTTGTTCAGTTGTATGTCTTGCACAATTATATGAGTTTAGCATGATAATATACAATCAACTCTGAATAAGTTACTAATCATTTAAAGTGAAATATCATGTGAGTCGGGTCGAGGTGTTTATATTGGTCCATTCCATAGAATAATAATAGTGGCTTGGGTGTGTTGTCCCCGAGAGGTGCATTAGTATGTTCCACTGGATTAAGAATAGTGGGCCCCCATACTCAACGTAAACAAAAATACAATTAAGAAATAAAGTATAAATGGAAAGATACTAATCATTTAAAGAGGAAGACCACATGAGTTAGGACCTAGGTGTTGAGTCCATTCCATCGGATAATAATAATGGCGCGGGTGTGTTGTCCCCAAGAGGTGCTTCAGACCGTTACATTGGTTTAATAATAGTGAATCAAGAGTATTTTACTCTGAGAGATGTTGGGTCCGTTCCACCAGATAATAATAGTGGCTCAGGTGTGTTGTCCCCAAAAGGTGTTTTAGACCGTTCCACCAGTTTAAGAATAGCGGGGTCTCTAAACTCAACGTAAATAAAAGATTGGAATATGGTATATCTAATGAAAGACCTATAATCAATAATTATCTGGCATTCTTTGATTTATGCATGTATAATTTTCTTATGAGAATTCTTTTATCATATGTAACCCTGCTTAACTGTGTCGTTACCTTACTCAATACATAGCGTATTGATCATCTGTTTCATAGGTGATGCTCAATCCATCGAGTAGACAACCCAGATGTATATGTGCAGGTTGATGAGGATCATGTGGATGAATTCGCAGCCTTTGATGCTATATATGTGGATGAGTGATTTCTTTTGTATCAGGGTTTTACGCGTAGAGTCATGTTATCAGGATGATAGTTTTACCCGGATACCCTTTTTGGACTCTTAGTTTCATGGGATCCCTTTGTGGTATTTTTATATTGTAATTAGAGTTGACCTCCAAACGTTTATTTGATATTATTAAAAGTTGTCTCGTTTCTTCCTATCATATTTTACATTTTCTAACCGTTTTGCCTTGTGACTGACGTAATGATGGTGGGGGTAAGCCATACTTATGTCAATTACATCAGTAACACCCAACTATTTGATTATTCGCTTCCACTTAAAATGAAATTTTTTAGTAGTAAATTTTGGGGTGTTACAATAACAATTTTGGAAAATATGCGAGATTGGAGGATAATTACAAGTACAAGATAATCATTAGTATGGCTGGTAGTTACTTCCACCCATTTTGACACATAATCCACATCAAGAAGAGTATAGAGATACCCCTTAGAAGATGGAAATAGACCCATAAAATCAACGCCCCACACATAAAAAATTTCTATAACTATAATAGAGGTTAAGAGAATTTGATCATTAGGACTAATGTTACCTGATCTTTGACACCTATCACTTCTCATGCAATAAGTGTTAGCATCTCTAAATTATGTAGGGCATTAAAAACAAAATTCAAAAAACCTTGAAGGTGGCCTTTTTGGCACTAAAGTGTCATCTACAATGCAAAGTATGACGGTGTGATAAAATATACTCAAATTCAAAATCAGTCACACATTGTAACACTCCCAAATTCACTACTGAAAAATTTTGTTTGCAGAGTTAAGCGTGGAAGCTAAAACAATGAAAAAAAGGGTATTACCACCACACTTGGTATAAGTCTGGTTTCCTTTACCATTCTTATACCAAGTGCTAAGACTCAAATCATTACTCCGCTTAAAGTAATAACATGATTATAGAAAATAGAATAGAGAGAGTGTTAGATAAATACCGTGCTAATTAAAACCAACATAATTAGTTTATAAAACTTAATAGAGAAATTATAGGAGGACATAAGGGTCTAAATACAACCAGAAATAAGATAGCAATATAGACACTTGATAGTCCTACGCTCTCAAATTTGAACTACCAGCATTTTACTAAACTCAGAGGCTGACATTCAAAGTTCGCTACCCATTGAATAGGTAGGGGTCCACGAGAATGAACCCTTCAGTATTATGGTACTGAGCAACCCTTTATACCAAACTCATATGATAAAACAACATGGAACACATGTAAGGAATACAAATAACATGGTATACGACCTATACATACATATACGAAGATTGAGATACAATAATCATTTAGATAATATAACTCCTTCAAGGTCACGTACTACTCAGATTCATTCATCTGAAATAACTGAACTTACTAATGAACATCCCAGAGATACTTACAGGTGTAGTATAGTAAAATCCATGACAACACAGGTATACTCACAAGTACAACATAATAAAATCCATAATATCACATGTATGCTCACAGGTACAACATGATAAAATCCATAACATCATTGCATGCTCATAGGTATAGCATAATAAAATCCATGACATCACAGGTATGCTCACAGACATAATAGCAACACAGGTAGGCACGAAGGCTGATACCGAAACCATAGGAAATTGTAGGTAGACACATAGGCTGCTACCAAAACCACAGGTAGGCACAAAGGCCGCTAAAGACCAATCCAATGATCTGATAATCATTATTTCAATCAAATCATATCATTTCTATTTTTATTTACTTTCTCGAGGGGAGATCAATCAACCTAGAGACACAAAGGTATTCCAATCATATCGGTGCACTCAGTGGCGGAGCCAGACTTTTAATTTCATGGTGTCCCACTCCCTTGTATAACAACAATAATTATTATATTTATATATTTTATTAAATATAATTAAAAAATACTTAAAATAAAAAATAATATATAATTTATTTTACCTCAATAATATTTTTATCTTAAAATATGGCTAAATATATAGTTTGTAGTTACCTTATCATAAACTGGAATGAAGTAATAACCATTAGGAGCACACTGGGTTCTTTCCTTCACCAACTGATCGACTGTTTGAAGCTCAACCTGGGTTAGGGAAAACAGTAACAGATAAGCCTATTTCCATGATAAATGTTATTTAATCAGAAATAGGGAACCTCGGAGAGAATGAGATGTAGTAAAACAAAAAGCGAGAGAGAGAGAGAGAAAATGAGGCAAGGAAAAGAAAATTACCAAGGTTCAAACATCAACAAAACACCGAAAACATCAAATCATTAATCCCGGTAATTCACGTGAATATCACCAAAATAAAGCTCTTCGCAAGACTCGAACACGTTAAACGTATTTACTTCCAAGATCAAAACCATGTCACACTAAATATTTCAGACAAGCAAGAACATTAACATTAACATTAACATTATCAATACATTACGCTTGAATATAAAATTTTACATAGTTTCACAATACTATTCGTCGAGTTTTCATACTTTGAAATCGATCTACAATAATATCATTGCTAATAGAATTAAATACATCTCTTTCTATAAATGTTACTAAACAATCTTGAAGCCATTGATCACACATTTTATTCCTTGATGCAGTCTTGATGAAATTCATTGTAGAAAATACTCGTTCGACGCTTGCAGTTGCTACCGGTAAAATTAAGGCCAATTTCACAAGCCTATAGACGAAAGGATATGTCTTGTGCTTCTTGGTTTGCACTAATTGTCTTGAAAGATCAACAAGCCCTTTCAAGCCATGAAACCTGCTATCTGATCGAACATTTCTAATATAATTCTCCAGTTGATTGTCTAACACCACAACATCAACATTAGAGAAATCATCAGGATAAAAAGTGGTCAACCTAATTAAAGATTGCTTGTTAAAAGCTTCAAATGATGACGAAGGATGCAAACATGCAACACAACTCAACAATTCAGTGCTCGCCACATCAAACCTGCAATTAAGCTCCTTTAGCTGCAAGTCTATAACACTATAGAGACAATCATATTTATAATGATGTAGATTTGTGACGATTGGAGCTTGGCGTGCTGATCTCTTCCCCTTAACGTATTGCTCATTCATGTTGGGCACATCAATGTCTCTCTTGTTACAAAATAAAACAACCTCATTCAAAATATCTTCCCATCCATCATCTCTCATATCTTGCAAACGTTCCTTAGCAATTTCAACAAGTGCTAAGGCATTCAAAATGTCTTGATCATTCTTTTGCAATGCTTGAGATAAATCACCTGTCACTCCCATAACATTTATCATCAAATGTAACATGAAAATGAAGTCAAAAGTTTGTAATCCGGATAATAAGAATGTAGCATCCCCATTTTTATCAAATGTCCTATCGGCTTCCAAGTCTTCAAGTACCTTGATTACAGGAGAGAACAAATTTTTGAGACTCAAAAATGTCCTTAAATGAGAACCCCAACGAGTATCACCAGCCCTTGCAAGAACAGATTCTTGGTTCAATCCCCGACCAGATTCTATCAAGCCTTCTTCTAATGCATCTGCTATGTAAGCAGCTTGTTTATCTCGAAGAGAATCTTGACGCTTGTTAGAGGATCCAATAACATTCACAACCCGTGTAACATTGCTAAGAAAACAACTAACTTCATTGTGACATTTCACCACAGCAATAAGAGTCAATTGAAGTTGATGAGCAAAACAATGAACATAATAAGCACAAGGATTTTCATTCTGAATCAATGCTTTCAAACCACCAAATTCACCTCGCATATTACTAGCTCCATCATACCCTTGTCCTCGTACTTTTGATAAACACAATCCATACTGACTCAACATTGATTCAAGTGCAGCCTTAAGTGATAAAGCAGTTGTATCTTTGACATGTACAATCCCAACAAACCTTTCCATAACAAAACCTCTATCATCAACATAACGCAAAACAACGGCCATTTGTTCTTTCTTTGCTATGTCTCCTGCTTCATCCACTAATATGCCAAAAAAATCATCCCCAATTTCATTAACAATATGAGCAATTATTTCAGATGCAAATGCATAACTAATATCCTTCTGAATCTCAGGTGAAGTCATCTGATTATTCTTTGGAGCATTTCCTAACACAACTTTAGCTACAGCTTCATTATTATGCCTTAAAACCTCCAGCAAACGAAGAAAGTTACCTCGATTTAGAGAATCTTCTGACTCATCGTGTCCTCTAAATGCCATTCCCCCCTCAAGAAGAAATCTTACAGCTTGAATAGATGCATCTAAACGGATAAGATAATCTGATTTGACTTGTTTCGATTGCTTTATGAAAGAGGCTTCAATGCTTTGCTTTTGTTTGATAAGATCTTCACATTTTTTAGTAGCATTAAAATGAGGACTATTAAAACTACCAACATGAACCTCAAACCTCTGTTTTTTATTCCAGTGTACAAATCCTTTTCCCACAAAATGATCACCGCCAGCTTCAGATTCGCTTTTAAACAAGTAACAGGGCAGACAAAATGCAGCATCTTTAGCTATACTATATTCCAACCAATCATATTCATCAAACCAAGATGAGACAAATCGACGCTTTTTTCCACCAATAACCTTTGTAGGAAAGCTGTGAGTACGAGGTTGACAAGGGCCTTTTAAAAGATACGCTCTTCTTACCTCATCTTGAATATTGGGATGAAAATCTGAAATTTTTTTTCTTAACCCAGGATCTGCTTCTAAAGTTTCCAAATCAACTATATCTTCATTAGCGAACCTTAATTCTTGTGGTTGGCTTGAAGATGGGAGTGCTTGGTTTTCAGAATTTGGTAATGCAACTTGATTAACAGAATTAGATTCGTTGTAGCTATGCTTAGGCTGGATTGAAAAGTACCGTTGCATCCTAAATTAAGACATGAAACAATGTAATGAATAAACTAAAGAATTTGATTTCTACAAACTAATTTTGATTTCTACCTAATTAGTAAGCCAATTTCTATTTTCTACATTAACAACATAAATTAGAATTTCTATAAACTAAAAAATTTAATCAATTAATACAATAAATATAACCAATTAATAGTTTAAACTGAAAATTAATTTAAAATTTACTTAATTACATAAATAATTTAACAAAGCAATATCTTACCTTCTAGTTGTTTGTTGACTGTTGACTACTGTCGTCCGTGGTAGGCTGGTAGCAGACTATCAGTGGCTGGCTCTTGGCTGCATAGATCAGGAATTCAAGATGAGGAATTGAGGATCGGTTTTAATTTGAAGAAGGCAAGGCAAGGCAGGCAAGTAGCAGAAAAACAATCAATGGCAACTTACAAGTCTGCAAAACAAAAGCAACAAGCCAAGCCAACAACCAATTTTAAGTTTAGTTTCCGATAATTTTAACTGAAGTCTGAACATATGTATAAATAATACTAGATCGAGAGAAGAAATGCGAAAAACAATCAAGATTAACAATCAACAACAAGTCTGCAGAAGCAAGCAGCAGAACAGATTCAACAGAACAGAAGCAACTCCAATCTCCAACTACAAGTTGCAACATTCATGATTCATAATTTCATATGTATTATAATTTATACAATTACAAATTGTAATTTACAACTTATACTAGATCATCGAGACTCGAGAGAAGAAGAAACATTCAATCATTCTGATTTACAACAAGTCTGTTGTCTAATTTACAGACTAATTTACAGAAGCAACTCCAATCTCCAACTATAAGTCGCAACATTCAATTTACAGAAAAAACTCCAATCCTCCAACTGCAAGTCTGCAATATAATTTTCTACATTATATTTATACATAGTCACTCTGCTACAACATTCAATCATTCATTCTGCATTCAATTTACAGAAGAAACTCCAATCTCCAACAGCCACACACACTCAGAGCTGCAGCCCGCAGAAACATCAAGCCAACAACCAAAACGCAAGCTGCAACATTCAATCATTCATTCTGAATCATAATTTCATATCATATGTATTATAATTTATACAAATACAATTACAAATTGTAATTTACAATTTATACTAGCCAAATGCTGAAATGAGAATATGCGATTATGAATTATCGGATTATGCGAGAAATAGAGAAAATAGACCTCCAACTTTCGGAGACCACTCACCGCTGCTCGCCTGCTCTGCTCCTGCTCCCAGCTCGCTGAAACGTGGTGGAAGAAGAAGCTCCTGCTCGCAGGCTCGCAGCTCGCCTGCTCGGCGGCCAACAACAGCGAGCAAAAAACGGTGAGCTGGACTGCTGGAGAGTGGAGAACAGGAGAAGCTTTGTTCGCTGTTGCTGCTGCCGTCGCCGTCGCCCGTCGGCGTGCTGCGTCTGTGCGAGAGTCGAGAGATCAGAGAAGAGAGGAGCTGGAGACAGTGGCGGACGAAGTTCGCTCGAGTCTCGACTGGACCAGTGGAGAGGGTAAGGGCTAGGGCCTGTAAGGGTTTGGGGGAAAAATATATCAAAACGACGTCGTTTTGATGTCCCAAAAAAAAATTAAAAAACAGACGGACCACGGGACTCGAACCTGTGACGTCCGTCGTTTGGGAAACGGGAACCACACGCACCATACCACTTAGCCAAGTCCGTCATCTGTATGGTGTCCTACACACATTATATGTATATTATACATAAAAATAAGCAAAAATTATATATCCCAGCCAGGGCTCCGTGGTGTCCCGGGACACCATGCGGAAGCCCTGGCTCCGCCCCTGGGTGCACTAAGGCAACACAATATCCTACAGACTATCAACCCAAGGACGCAAATGTACCCTGATCGTACTGGTACACAAAGGTAACACAATACCCTACCAACAAGGACACATAATCCATAAGTATGCATACCCCCTATTAGTCCGCAGAACATAATATAGTAAGATGTAGGGCCTAACTGAGGCACTAAGGCACCCTGCAAAAATCCATAATATCAATTGTGGGCTAATCTACGTGCTTATGGTAGCGACCCTTGAGGACCCACCATTTCCAATCTCGAGGTCCTTCACTTTAAGTATTATTATTTTATTAAGGTGACCACGAAATCGCATACAATACAGATAAATCCAATTTCCATACTTAACCGTTTTTTCTTATTTCCAATCATCCGAGAAAACCATAATCATGGTCAATATCAAGGCCAACATTAAAATATTTTAAGGTCATCCTAGGCTCAATTATTCACATCTGGACCCTTTAGGCCAAAAAAGACCAAAATACCCCTAAAACCAAAATTTCTAGATTATCATCTATTTAAATACTAATTCCATTTTAATTTATTCATTTGTCATGAAAAGGCTAAAACACCATAAATAAATTATTTCTTACGCGATTTAAATTATCAGATATGCCAAATGACCATTTTGCCTTTATACATAATTCTGCACATAAAATCTTTTTCAGTTTAATCCATCCAAAACACATGCTCACATACTCAACAATAGTTAATGCATATTAAATATGTTTTTCAGAATAAAGATCATAACACACTCAAAATGACCAAATTACCGTTAGGGCATCTCTAATAATTATTCCAGAATTTTGTTCAAACATGCTCAACTTATTATTTTATACATACCTATTATACGAAATATTTTTCTGACATAATAATCATTTTGATCACACATTTGTACTCGATATATTTTATATTAGACAACATGCTCATTTTTCTAATTTTCATGATAAAAATTAATAATACCTAATTATATCATAAGGAATCATGTTTAATACATTTCACACATAAAAACCTTAATATACTATCACATAATATTTATCATTTTAGTAGAGTATAACGATTACCCGAATTCCAGTAAAAATACAAAAATAACGGTATCTTACTAAAGTTATCGGATCCCGCTAATCAACCTTTCGTCCCTATAAAATAATACTATAATTATTGAATTAATATTTATCAGATAAAATAATAATTATAATAATAAAATATTTATTTTTTAAAATTTATCAAAATACCCTTACATTTAATATGGGTACCAAAATTTATAAGATAAAAAATTCACTCACGCCGCACATGCAGCGTGAGGACTGCATGCACCGGGGGGCTGTTGTACGTCACTGGAGGGCTATAAGGGTGAGCTAGGGGGATGGGTGCAGGGTGGCAGTTGTTGGCAGGGAAGGTGGTGCTGCTGGTCGAATGGTGGTCGGTGGTTACTGCGGAGGTGCTGGGGATGGTTAAAGGTGCTGCGAGGGAGTGTGAAGGAGAATGGAAGGTTTGTGGTTGCTGGGGTATGACAATTGGGTGCCCTGTTGCTATGGATATGGTTTCAAGGGTTGGAAGGAGAAGAAGGCTGAGGGTTGCGAAGGGCTGAGGAGAAAGGTGTATGGGAGAAGGCAGCAGGGAGGTGCGATGATGTGTAGGCTGGTGGGTGGTGTGGTCAGTGTTGCAGGGCTGGTGAAGGTCGAACGAAATAGAGATAGAGGGAAGGGGTTGGGAGGTTGGTGATGGTGATGGTTGGTGGCTGGCTCGGGGTTGGGGAGATCGAACCAAAATGAGTCTAGAGAAGAGAGGGAGTTGGGTGCTATGTGCATGGGAAACAAATGAGGCAAGGAAGGGGAGTTGCGGGGACATGCGTCGACGATGCTGAGGGCTGAAGTAGGGGTTGTTTGGTTAAGTGTGGTTGAAGGTAGAAAATTCAGCGGGGGATAGGGAGCTGCGCACAGGGGGGTTGTTTGGTTGGAAAAAACCGAACAAAATAGAGAGAGGGGAGTAGGGGTTGTGAGGGTGTATGCGTGCATGAGTGTATGTAGCGTGTATATGTATATGAAAATGCAGAGCACAGGTTGCATGAAGTAAGTAGTTGAGGGAGATAGGGAGAGTGATTATGGGAGGATATTGGGGCAAGCAACGAGTAAGTTTAGTCGAGTAAAAATGGTAGGATAAAGTAGGTAGATTTTATTTTACTTTTAGGTTTAGTTTGGATAGATTAGGATACCGAATAGAAAAATACTCTGAAAAAAATCCAGATTAGGATAGGTTTAAAAAGGGTTAGAAAGAGTAAAATAATCATGAATAAATTTTAGGAAATTATTTTTGGGTTACGGATCAAAAGATTATTAGTAAAATAATTTAGAATAAGATTTACGGGTATAAACTAGGATTAATTTAAATAACCCAATTTCTATCAAATTTTAACTTGATTAAATTCATACTTAAACCATCGTAATAATACAAATAATAATAACACTTTTAATATTAAACCTCCTAAAATAATAATTATAACTGATCATACGATTATTAATTTATAATTAAGGTTTTTAAAAATGGGGTTTCACACACATCTCCTCACTGTACCATTAGTCTTAAATTTCCACAAATAGGGGTCATTCCAAATATATTGGTAGGCCTCCTTCCTAATCTTAGTTCCCATAAATCATAGCATGTCAGTGGGTATCTTATGAGTAATAAGATAATTCACAATATCACCAAACCATGGTGTCCTTATCCGTATCCTGAAGAGTTGCTTATTCAGGAAATTCTCAATAAATGGTATGAGATCACCACCTTAAATCATGTGGCTCAAATAATCTACTACTACATTCTCGCTCCCTTTGTTGTGATTAATCTCCACATCAAAAATCTTGTAGCAAGAAAACCCATTTTATTAGCCAGGGTTTTGCTTCCTTTTTAGATAATAGATACTTCAACGTTGCATGGTCATTAAAAATGATAACTTTATTTTGAAGTAAATATGATCTAATTTTTTCAAGAGTAAATACCATCACTAATAATTCCTTCTCGGCAATTGAGTAATTCAACAAAGCATCATTAAGATTCCTTGAAGCGTAGTAGATGATCTAAGGCTTTTTATCCTTCCGTTGTCCCAAGACTACACCAATTACATAGTCAGAATCATCGCACATGATCTCAAATGGTGGAGGACCAATCTGGAGGTACACCATCAGGGTTGTTGTTAGGAGATTTTTGAGTTCATCAAATGCTTGCTAATAATACTTGCTCCAATCAATATCCACATCCTTCTACAAAAGGCATTTCAATGGTCGTGTAATGCTAGATACACCCTTTATGATTTGTTAATCGAAGCCTGCATGTCTAAGAAAATAATGCACCTCACACACACAAGTGAGAGAGGGTGAATAGCGCACATAATCTATCTTAGCTTTATCAACCTCTTCCCTCTACATGAGATAATATGACCAAGTAAAATTTCTTGTGTCACCATAAAATAACAATTTTCCCCATTAAGTAAAATGTTAGTTTCTTCACATCGTTTCATAATTAAAGTTAAATTGATAAGGTAATATTCAAAAGTATCACCAAAGATAATATCAATAATCTTCTCAATGTAATTAGAGAAAATACTAACCATATCTCTGTGCAATGTATCGGGGGTGTTGTATATCTTGAAGGGCATGCATAGATAAGCAAATGTGTCAAATGGGCATGTGAATATCATCTTCTCTTGATCCTCCTTTGCTATATGAATTTTTTTATAATGGGAGTACCCATTAAGGAAGCAATAATAGGAATTCCCATCTAATCTCTTGAGGATTTGATCAATGAATGGTAATGGAAAGTGGTATTTCCTTGTTGTGGCATTTAGCTTCCTATAGTTAATGTATACTCGATGTCTAATCACTATCCTTTGTGGGACAAGCTCATTCTCATCATTCTTTACTATAGTAAACCCCAAATTTTTAGGTACCACCTACATAGGGTCCATCCATTTAGAATATGAGATGAGGTAGATGAATAAAAAATCCAAGAACTTGATGATCTCTTTCTTTACAACTTCCATAATTGGAGGATTAAACTTGCATTGGGCTTCTCTAGTAGGATTAGCTCTTTCTTCAAGAAGTATGTGGTGAACACACATGGTAGGACTCATCCCTTTGATGTCTATTAACATCCATCCAATAGTAGTTTTGTAAGCTACAAGGACTTCCAAAAGCTTGTGTTTTTTTCTCCTCTATCAACTTTGAAGACATGACCACTAGAAGGGTCTCGTTATATCCTGAGTAGGCATACTTCAAATAACCTGATAATGGATTGAGCTTTATCATAGGGGTTTGAATCACATAAGGTATATAATTTTTAGTATCTAAAGGAATTAAAAAGGGGGGGGATCCATATTGATATGGAGGGTTTGCCTCCATTTGCACCATGAAAAGCATAAGATGTGGGGAAAGTATCATCTCTATCTCCTCAAAAGATATCTCCTCCCCTTTTCATCCATTCCTAGAATTTTCCAGAGAGTGGTTGCTAATGGATAATCCTCACTCTTATCAAAGTAATATTGTTCCAAAAGGTTAATGGTGTCAATAATATACAAGAATGATCATCCATGGGGTACCTCATGGCCTCGAAGATGTTGAAACTTATAACTTCTCTATCAAACTCTATGGTGAGAGAACTAGTATGAAATTTTATCTTTGTGTGAGAATTTCTCATAAAGGACCTTCCTAAGAGAAACAACATTGGACTCGAGCTACTTTCAACCATATCCAAAACATAAAAGTCCATTGGAAATATAAGTGTACCAACCTGCACCAAGAGCATCTTCTACAAGCCCCTTGATGAATGCATTAAAATTATCAACAAGTTGAATGATAAAATTATCTTTCTTAATATCTCCTAAACCTAAAGATACACAAATATTGTAATACCTGGAAATTTTTTTTAATCTAATCCTGCATCTTTAGCCCTAATTTAACTCTAATATCAAGAAATATTTTGTTAACCTTAACCAAATTTATTAATCCCAAAACTTTAACCAAAACCAAAAACTGAAACCTTGATTCGGTTAAACCGAAATTCGTAAACCAAAAACCTCTAATATAAATTATTTGGCTAATCCCAATATTCCTAATATAATCCTAATTCCCTAACCTTCCCTCTTTTTCCTTTTCTTTTCTCCCTTTCTTTCCTTTTCTTCCTTTTTCTTTTCTTTCTTTTCTCAACTTCTCTCTCCGCTGAAATCCTTTGGCGTGAGAATTTTTCTTCTCTCGCACATGCACCACCATCCACTTGCCTCCCTCATGCCCATCACCATCACCCTGCCAGCCCTGCCACCCTCCCTTCTTCTTCTTCTTCTTCTTCTTCTTCTTCTTCTTCTTCTTCTTCTTCTTCTTCTTCTTCTTCTTCTTCTTCTTCTTCTTCTTCTTCTTCTTCTTCTTCTTCTTCTTCTTCTTCTTCTTCTTCTTCTTCTTCTTCTTCTTCTTCTTCTTCTTCTTCTTCTTCTTCTTCTTCTTCTTCTTCTTCTTCTTCTTCTTCTTCTTCTTCTTCTTCTTCTTCTTCTTCTTCTTCTTCTTCTTCTTCTTCTTCTTCCTGTGCATGCCCTATTTTCGCAGCCATCACCTACCAGTCTTCCACTCTCTTCTTTCTTCTTCTCCTTGCCATCTCCTCCCTTGCAAATCTCCTTCTCCATCATCACACCTCGTGCCCTGCCTGACTCCCATCCACCTCAACCATCACCTGTAACACCCCAAAATTCACTATTTTTTTTAATTTTAAAAGCGGAAGTAATTAAATTAGAAACACTAAAAACCTGTGAATTCTGGAAATGTTACCGCCACACTTAGTACCAGACCGGTTCTCTCCGACCGTTCCAGTACCAAGTGCTAAGGCTAAGAAAAGAAATAATCAATACAATCCAATTTCCAAATAAGCATTAAACGGTTGTAAAACAAAATCAGAGTATGCATCAAGAAATGTAATTCATTTCCAAAAGAGAATTAAACTTACAACCGATAAAAGGTTCATTAAAATACTCAATCGAGTAATGAATCAGAAAATGGTAAATACTACACCAAAGAAATAACATAAGGAATGAAATCGCGTAGAGAATGAATACGGCCACAACACTCTCGAACTTCGAGCCAAACACGCTCAACACTCAGCCCCAACTAATATCTCGCCCACCTGCACAAATTCAGAAGGCATACTACTCGTGGGAATGAGCAGCACCCATGAAAAGGGTGATCAGTACGCTACGTACTGAGTAAGGTAACCGAGCACTAAGGCCGACACATAAGCACATAATCCATGCAGATTAATAACAGGGCATAATCCAACATAACAATATAAAGGTATATGAACAATTCAGGTAAAAGTATAAAGGCCCATATAATCCAGATTAATTATTTAATTAATCTCTTATCAGATTCCGATTCACGCCATGCCTTTTATCAATCCATGAGAGCAGAGGAACACCCCACTATTATAACCGGTGGGCCGATCACAATAGAGCATCATGCCCTAACCACTATTATTACCAGTGGATCGGTCACAATAGAGCATCCTGCCCTAACCACTATTATTACCGGTGGAGTGGTCACATATAGGGTAGAAACCCTAACCACTATTCCTAACCGGTGGATCGGTTTGGTTCCTCCTCGCATGGTGTTCCACTGTAAGTAATTAGTATCTTTTAAGAGCTTTAACGATACTGGTTTGTGTTTATTGAGCTCGAGTCACCCCACTATTATTACCGGTGGGCCGGTCACATATAAGACCTCATGTCCTAACCACTATTATAACCGGTGGATCGGTCGCACATAGGACTATGCGTCCTAACCACTATTCCTGACCGGTGGATCGGTTTGGACTCGGCTCAATAATCTTTCACTTTAAAAGATTAGTGTCTTAATATCTTATTCAAAGGCTTTCACCATGGACATGCACGAATCATAAATCATAAATTCCATATTCATCATCATCTTTAATCACCACATACACATATGCTACCACCAAACCCTAGACATGCATGGATCACTCCCTTTACACTTATCCTCCAATTCTACTTCACATCTCACTCTAGGGTTTTATCCCGAAACCCTAATTTAGGCCTTAACATCCCCTCTTACTCCACCTCACATCACCCAAATCATTTTAACACTCCACACATCACAAATCATCAATTCCATTCTCATAATTACACCTTAATCACCAAACACACATGCTACAACAAAAACCTTCAGCAGCCACATCAAACCCTAATCAACCACCACAAACCATAATTAACCACTCCAAACCTTATTTAACCATAACAACCATAATTAGCCATTCCAAACCTTAATTAACCACAACAAACCACAATTAATCATTCCCGACCCTAATTCAATCTCCTCCGTACCCTTAATTTGCTCCACGTGCTATTTTTCATCCCAAGTGCTCAAACACCCAAACAACACTTACATTACCTTCCTTACATCCCAAATTAACTTTCCACACGTAAATTTCATACCCATGCAGACCTTAATCTCCCCATACAAACCTTCGAACCTTTTTCATGCAAACCCTAAAATTCCATGTGAAACCCTAATTTCAACCATGCAAACATTAACCATTATGTAAAACCCAAAATCTCATCATACAAAACCCTAAATTCAATCCACATAACCCAAAGATTCATTCATACCAAACCCTAGATTCAAACCATATACAACCCAAAGATTCATTCACACAAAACCCTAAATTCAATCCATACCAACACAAAGATTCAAATCATATAAAACCCAAAGATTTTTCCACATAATACAATTGATTAGATTCTCCCCTTTCATAATCACAAATTATATTCTCCCATACAAGACTATAAGTTAGATTCTCCCACATAAAATCATAAATTAGAATCTCCCATACAAGACTATAAGTTAGATTCTCCCACATAAAATCATAAATTAGAAACTCCCAAGAAGAACCATAATTTGGATTAATTGGATTTCCCCAAACAAGTCATAAATTAGATTCTCCCAATCCAATCATAAATTAGGTTCTCCCATATAATATCATAATTTAGATTCTCGCAAATAACATCATAAATTCAATTCTCCCATATAACATCATAAATTATATTCTTTCCCACAAAATCATACAAAACCATGAATTAAACTTCCCCATATAAAACCATAAATTATATTCTCCATACAAAACCTCAAAAATTATAAATCAGATTCTCACACACGAAACCCTAAAATTCTCCATTTTATTCCTTTACTCATGAATCAATGGAATACTTAGGTCAACTCACATTCCTTAATCAACTTCTTTCTCCATCCTCCTTTTCCATCCTTTCTCCCACATAAAATCATATCAACATCCTCACATGCATGTCTTACAGGGTCATACACAAATAATACACATGCCATACGAAAACATACTTCAACTCCATGTCATATCATATACGACATAATTAATAATCATAAACATAGAATGCATAGCATACGGGGCACACAATGCACATAAGCACATAAAAGGCCTTAGTACCCCTTACCTAAAACGACACCGGTCTTGGAGCACGCTCCTACGCCTCCTTAGAGCTTTGACCAATTAATAACCTTAACAAAATTCTAACTTTGCTAAAGACATAAAAATAATAGAGATATTATAAATCTTGATAATATAGGATTGAAGATTTTACCCTAATGATAATAATGATACTAATATAATAATATCAAGGATAATAAAACTAATATCAATGAGAATATAAATAATAATAACAATAATAATAATAATGATAATAATAATAACAATAACAAATAAGTTTTAAAATAACTAAAGACTTACCATTTATTTAATATTAATAATAAAATTAATAACATATATAATAATATTAAAATAATAAATATAATAATAATATTATTATTAATAGTTATAAGAACAGTAGAAATAATAATACTCAAATAAATAAGTGCAAATGTTAATACAAAGTTAGGGCCTAAGATTTTCCAGAATAAATAATAAAACATTAATAATAATTATTCTAATAATTATAATATTAATAATAAGAATAAGAAGAAGAATGATAATAATCCCATAATAATTCAATTAATAACTTAAACTTCGAAACTAACAATAAAATTATTTTATTATCACTCTCCATCCTGCAAGTACAATTCAGCATAAAATTTCTCATCAAATAATAATAAAACATATTAAGAATATAAATATTAAGAATAATAATAATGGTAATTATATGCAAATAATTGAAATAAATTAAATCAAGGCTTATAATAATATGGAAAATGGTTGAGAGGGTCTAGGGTTCAACCTTAAGCTGGTGGGGATAGGTGGCACCGGCGGTGGTTCACGGCGGCGGCCGGAAAAATAGAAGAACAAAGAGAAAGATGGATGTTGGGAAAAAGATAGGGAGAATTGAGGTGGTATAAGAGGTGTTTATTGTTGCCCAGGAGGAGAGGGACAAAATGATGGTGGTGGTGCAGCCAAAGGTGGCGGCGCACGGCGGAGGAAGGCGGTTTAAGGCTTCGGGGTCAAAATTCCGGTGAAACGAGCATCCAACTTTGAATGATTATTGAGGCTCGTACAAGAAGAATCGAGAGGTGAAAATGGTTTAGTTAATTAGAGAAAATTTCAGGGAAGAGAATGGAATGTTTTGGTGGCGCAGAGGTTGGTAGAAGGTGGCGGAAGAGGTGTCTAAAGTCTCGATGATGGCAGCCCTCGCCGAGGGTTTCGGGGAAGAAAAATCTTTCACAACTCCTACAATCAGGCTATATATAGATGTTGGAATGGATAATGAGGAGCTGGAGGTCGACATCGAAGTTTTAAATGCAAGAATTTGGGCAGCCGGCGGCGGAAAACGATCGGGTATCGTTTGGGTTGGTTCGACGGTTCGCGACGTTGGGGAGAAGAAACGGGCGAGATTTAACGCACGAAAATTATGCCAATTTATTCCTGGAGTTAAGAGGAAGACAATGAGACAAGAAACGGCCGGTATTATTCACCGTAACCGGAGATGCCATTGACGGGGTCGAAGGTGCAGCAACGACGGAGGAGGAAGGAGGAAGAAGGAAGAAGGAAGGGAGGCAGACCGGTCGGCCGGGGAAAAGAAAAGAAAAAGGGAGAACTGGGCGGTCGGGCGCGGGTCGAAGGGGTCATTAAATGAAACGGTGAGTTTCGGTGGTAAAGAAGGCAAAACGCGGCGCGGCACAGGGCAGAAGGAGGACGCGCGGGCGCGGGCTGGGCCGAGGGAAAGAAAGAAGGGGAAAAAGATTGGGCTGTGGGAGAGGGCAGCCCAACCGGGGAAAAAGAAGAGGAAAAAGAAAAAGAAGAAAAAGAAAGAAAAAGAAAAGGAAAAAGGAAGAAAGAAAAAGAAAAAGGGAAAAAGGAAAGGAGAAAAAAAATAGATTAGGGCCAATTAAATTAATCTGAATATTTAGAATATTTAAAAATAATAGTATTTAAATAAAATAATATTTAAATCCCTTTTTTGGCTAAATTAGGATTTTTAAAAGGCTTTCAAAAATTCCATTTTAATTAGCAAAACACCCTAATTTTCTTCCATTAAATTATTTATAAAAAAATTATTATTCAATTAAAACTATTTTCTCATTCTTTTATTTTAATTAAAATAATTTATTTAATTAATCTTTATGATAAAACCTCATTTAAATATAATATTTAGAATTAGGAATTTTCGGGGCATTTCATCACCATCCTCCATCCTTTTCTTTTTTTCCTTTCTTCTTCTCGATAGATTTTCCTTCATCATTGTCATCATCACTTCTCCACACTTTTCTCCTCCTTAGCACGCCACCTACTAGTATAAATACCCCTACAACCCTCCATTTTATCATCATCCATCAACTCCCCGACCATCTCCT
This sequence comes from Tamarix chinensis, assembly GCA_030549775.1. Lineage (NCBI taxonomy): Eukaryota > Viridiplantae > Streptophyta > Magnoliopsida > Caryophyllales > Tamaricaceae > Tamarix > Tamarix chinensis. Next base: position 5,604,242 of record CM060177.1, on the reverse strand, counting down.
CTTCTTCCTTCTTCTTCCTCCATCATCCCTGTTTTTAGCATTGCAACACCAAATCCACCACCGAGCAACACCCAAGCCACCACTAGCCGCCCATTGGCATGTGGACCAACCACCAAGGTTGCCATGACCTTCTCCCTCGCCGCCGCCGACCATCGTCGCCGACCGCCGCCTCTTTTTCTTTTTCTTCCCCCTTGACCGTTGTAGAGTTTCAGAGTGCACGACCTATGCACGGCCTGCTACACGACCGTGCAAACACTCAAATACGTTGTTGCACAGCCGTTCAACCCTTGCACCGTCTGACCGTGCAACATTTTTACTCTTGGCTTGATTCTGCACGACCGTGCAACTTTTGCACCGCATGCCAGTGCGGCTTCTTTCTTGACCGTGCAACCTTATTTTCACCCCAAATTATCTCCAAACACCACCAAAATTTAACCATAGCTCACCACACATATTTCTACACTTCCATACAATTCAAATTCCATTCGACTTTGGTAAATTCCATTTTTACCCTTATCTACCATAATCTCCCTTTTGATTTTTAACCTCCAATCCTAATCATATTTTATCTTGTTTCATAGGTGATTTTTCTGGTGATCTCAGAGGAGGTATAGGATTTACGTGCATAGAGCCTGATTTCCTTGTTGGTAAGGATACATGTCATAGCTAGGGATTTATATGATAATTGTATCTTTGTATATGCTTGTGTGTTGAGTATGTTATATTAAATAATTCAAGTATGGAAATACTATGATATGATATTCTTGAGAGTAATGAAATTATGCAAGTTTGTATTTTGGTATAATATTGGATACAAAATACCTATGGGAAAGTAAGGATACATGTTATAGCTAGGGTTTTATGTGCTCCTTGTATTGTTGATATATACTTTTGTGTTGAATATGTTATATTAAATAATTTAATTATGGAAATGATATGAGATGATGCTCTTGGGAGTAATGAAATTATGTAAGTACATGCTTGGGTATAATATTGGTTACGGGAAACTAAGGATACGTACTTCGGATAATAAGTGGAAATGTATATACTTTGGGATTTCTAAAGTTTTGGGAGAATACAATTGTCTTAATTACCCTGAGGGTATTATGGTCTTTTGAGGATAGTTACGTGGTCATACTTATGTGTTAAATTGTATGTCTTGAGTTTGGCATGATAATATACGATCAACTCTGAATAAGATATTAACCATGTAAAGTGAAAGATCACTTGAGTCAGGTCGAGATGTTTATATGGCTCCGTTCCACCAGATTAAGAATAGTGGGGCCCCATACTTAATGCGAATGAAAATACAATTAAGAATTGAAGTATAAAGGGAAATATACTAATCATTTAAAGTGAAAGACTACGTGAGTCAGGACTGAGGTGTTGAGTCCGTTCCACCGAATAATAATAATGGCTCGGGTGTCTTATCCCCGAGAGGTGTTTTACACCGTTCTACTAGTTTAATAAATAGTGGCTCAGGAGTACTTTTACTCTGAGAGGTGTTGGCTCTGTTCCACCGGATAATAATAGTGGCTAGGGTGTCTTGTCCCCGAGAGGTGTTTCAGACCGTTCCATTGGTTTAAGAATAGTGGGGTCGCTGAACTCAATGTAAATAAAAGATTTGAAATATATATGTAACACCCCCAAAATTCACTACTGAAAAATTTTGTTAATTAAAAGGAAATTAGCGGAAGCACATTAATAAACCATGAACTTTGGGGATATTACCGCCACACTTAGTACCAAACCGGTTCACTTCTACTGTTCCAGTACTAAGTGCTAAGGCTAAAAAGGTAAAATACAATTTTACGAGAAACTTAAGCATATGTAAATCAGAGAAGCGCAGTAAACACTTTACAAAAGAGAAATTCACAACGGTGGTTACAAAATAACAGAAACATTGAATTTAAAAGAGACAAATTAAAACCCTAAAATTTTCGGACAGTACCTTACACTCTTTCCCGAGAGCCCACTTGAATAGCACCTGAATACAACCTGCAAGGGGTACTGCCCATTGAATAGGCAGAGGCCCCACGAAGGGAACCCTTCAGTACTACGGTACTGAGTAACCCTTTAAAAACGCACTTAAAAACATGCACGCAATGTAACACATGAAATACTACTACATTCATATATAACCATAGGTATAAACATGATATTCGGATCCATTTATTCACACATCCAACAATTCGATCAGATATTAATAGCGTATGCGTAACATTCACTTTTGTATATTTGCTTACTTAACAAGTCAGCCAATATCAATAGGCCGTAATGAGTAATCGATATATTTCGAGCCTTAAGGCCATTGGTCCATCATTAATCATCTCAATGATTAGTATTTTTCCATAACTTATTCACATCCAAATAAAATTTAATTGAGCTCGGGACCCCCACTATTCTGGCCGGTGGATCGGAATACATACATATATATATATATATATATATATATCATCCAGGGTAAAAACATCCTGAGCCACCATTATTTCTGGTGGATCGATACTCATGAACATCATCCAGGGAAAAACATCCTAGGCCACTATTATTTTCGGTGGATCGGTACTCATCAAATAATTCAACTGGTCCCGGCTCATTAATCTTTCACTTTAACAATTATTATTTTCTCCTTTTATTCAGTAAAACAATTCCATTTATTTGCCTCGATAGGGAGATCAAAAACCCGGGACACAAAGGTACACCGGTCGCATTGGTGCATAAAAGCTACTCTATACCCTTCAAATGCCAACCCAGGGACGCAAAGGTACCCTGGTTGTACTGGTGCATAAAGCTAACTCAGTACCCTACCGAAAAGGACACCTAATCCTTAAGTATGCATACCCCCTAACTAGGTCCGTAGATCTAGATAGAGTAGATATAGGGCCTGGCTGGGGCACAAAGGCACACCAGCAAATACCAAATAATCGTGGGCTAAACCAAGTCTTTAGGGTAGCGACCCCTAAAGAGCCACAATTCCCGATCTCGAGGTCTTTCACTTTAAGTATTAGTGTCTTAATTAATGGTGACCACAAAAACACACCAATCAGCTAGTTATCCAATTTTAATCGTTCAGATATCATCAGAAATTTCTTATTCAAATGGTCGTCCAAGGTAGCACAGAATACTCATTGAGGCCATCCTAATCTGATCTAATTTCGAATTAGAATTCGATCTCATGATACTTACTAATCTTTAAATACTCCTACCTCGTTAATCAGCATTATTAGAGTCATATTATGAATTTCACAATCACAACGATATATTAGATACAAACTACTCATTTACCCCTTATAAAATTATTAAGTCATCCCTTCCTTACTTGACAAATTACCATATTACCCTCCTTGTTACAAAATTACCAAGTTACCCCTTATACGATTTAGGTTACCAAGTTATTACTCATACTTATTAAGTCACTAATTCCCCTTAATAATTATTACACTCAATATACTTTCCATTTAGTTGGTTAGATTACCACTTTGCCCTTTTTCCTTTATTATAATTAATAAATTATCCTTGAGTTGGTCAAATTACCAAATTACCCTTCCTCCTTATCCTAATTACCAAATTAACCCTTTATTTAATTAATTACCCAATTACCGTCCTCTATTATCAATGACCAACTAACCTTCTCCATTATCAAAATTACCAAATTATCCCTGGTTGGTTAAATTACCAAATTACCCTTTTATATGACCATAGTTACCAAACTACCCTACTCTATGATTAAATTTACCAAATTACCCCTTGGTCATTTAAATTACCAATTTGCCCTTCCTAATTGTCATGATTACCAAACTACCCTACTCCATTATTAAAATTACCAAAATACCATCTAGTCGGTTAAATTACCAATTTACCCCTCACATTTATCATATTTACCATTTTGCCCTTCTCCATTATTAAATTATCAAATTACCCTTTAGTTATTTAAATTATTATTTTACCCTTCTCAATTATTATAATTACTAATTTACTCCTTTCAAATTTCCACTTTTACCCCTTTGATTTACATACCGTTTTACCCATTTACCTTCAAATTTACCATTTTACCCCTTAACTCTCAAAAATTACCACATCGCCCTTTTACTTATAAAATTCCCATTTATCCTTAATTATGAAATCACTATCTTACCTCTTTTAGTTTCCAAATTATCATTCTGCCCGTTAATCAAAAAATTACTACTTTACCATTTAATTATAAAGTTACAACTTTACCCTTTTATTACAAAATTACCAACTTGCCCTTTTATTAAAAATTACCAAATTGCCCCTTATTACAAAATTACCAAATTTCCCTTTATTCATAAAATTACCATTTTGCCCCTTTAATTACGAAATTACCATTTTATGCCTTTATTAATAAATTTACTATTTTACCTTTGCCTCCAAAATTTCCATAGTACCCTTTTTAATCAAGAATCACCATTTTACTCTTAATACACCCTTTATATTAAATTATTATTAATAGTACATAAAATATTAACTTTAATACCTCATCCATAACTCTTATAATTAATATAATACTTATTAGCACATATATATATGTATTAGGCCATACTCTTGTACAATATACATTAATAAAATCCCCTAATGCTCACAAAATATTAAACATGTATTAAATATCACAATAGCATATAACAACATGGATAATAATTAACATTTTCCTTAACAACCAAATTATTGCCTTAAATATTATTTCCATACATATCATATAACCTATCATGCTTCTTTTTTTTTTATCAACCAACACAATAACCACATATAACATATTAAACAACACAAACCAAACATACTAATATATTAAAAATCCTAATGTGCTAACATACGTTATTCCATGTGTTTAAGTGGGATTTAATGGTTACCTCGATTCTCGCAAAGCAAACCTTACCGGTATTCCGGTTAAAGGTTCAACTTGATTTATCAAAACCAATACCTAAGAATAATTCAACACTTATTACATTAGAAATAATAAAATCAAACACTACTACAAACACGGGAAATAATAACGGGACATTAATAACGGTAGTTCAAAAACCGTTGTCAAACGCGTGAAAATTAATCAGCGGGAAGTTTTGATAAAGGTTCTAGTTAAAAACCGTTATTAAAAGGGCAACGGTAAAATTTGGACGGATGTTTTAATAACGGTTTTATATAAACCGTTATTAAAAGAGGATTTAATAACGGTTCATATTAGAACCGTTGCCAAAAGTCAGAAGCTTTTAATGACGGTTCCTGGAAGAACCGTTATTAAAAGATGTTTTAATAACGGTTCTCTCAGGAACCGTTATTAAAACCCCAAAATCAAACTTTTATTTCGCTCGATTCTGTTTCGTGCCAAAGTTTTCAGACTCTCTGCACTTTCGTTCTCTTGCTCTCCTTCCTTCTCCTTGCAAACCCTCGCACCGCCACACCGTGCACCACCAACTCACACCACCAGGCTCCTCTCAAGTAAAGGAAACCCTCGCACCGCCAACTCTCCACCACACATCTGCCATTGTTCCGAAGCTAGCTGGCACTTGCACCTTCATCCTCCGTCGTGTTTGAAGCCCTAGACTCTCTCAACATTCTCACCGTCGTGTTTGTAGCTAGCTCACTTTATGTATGTGTTTGTTCTTCCTCTCTTAACTTTTTATCTACTTATATAAATGCATGTCGCCATGGTTTCGTTCGAAAATGTGTTGTTGAATGTGTTGGCTGAAAATTTTGTTGTTTGTTGTTGAATTTGTTGCGTTATTGTTATATATTAACAAATTCATGTGTTGGCCGAGACCTTTACATATTATTGTTGTATTTGTTTGTATGGAGAATATAGATTCAACATTATTTAGAGATACAACCATAATAAACAAAAGAGAAGACATTATTGAGGTTATTTAGAGCTAGATTCAACTGTAAACTTTGGAGGGTCATAACTTTTTTGTGGGACCTCGGATTTAGGTGATCTAGGAGGCTATTTGGGTATTTTTTCGAGATCTACAACGTGGCAATCCGGAAATGCCGGTTTGGGAAATCTAGGAGCCCAAAAAAGGCCATTTTGGCCTCTAAATTGAGGTTTTTTTGTTACATACAAATTGAACCTTTAATTTAGACTATCCTGAAAACCTTTTTCACATTCTAGGGTATGATGGTGTTATATAACCTCTTGATTAAAGTGGTAATACATTTTTCCTACCTTTGTATTATTTTGTATGTAGGGTAATACATGTTTTCAGTTATTGTTTATCTCTTTATCCTCTATTGTAATTATGGATGAGATAAGAGCTTTAGGTACCTCCAAAATTGAAGATCTTCGAGACAAAGGAACTTAGATGATGATGATGATGAAATTGAAGTTTTTAAGGGTTCAAGTGAAGAAGACGAGCAATATAATGTTGATGAAATTGATGAAGTTAGAGACCAATCGGCCAAGCACGTGCACTCATTCATTCGGTATTAGGTAGCGATCTATATATTCTACATGAATTTTTAGGTTTGTATTTCGTCTACATCTTTCAGTCTTCCAGCCTAGATCTGTGAACTCTTTACTTTGGGGTGTAGAGCTACCAAGTTGTGGTATGCCCACTAATTTTTATTCCTAAGTATAGTTGGTGTATTGAGACATGCATATATATCAATTATAGATTGATTGAAATTATGGTGTGATTGCAGATTTGGTAATTATTACATTTTTACTATTATTAATAATAATATTATTATTAGTATAATTATTTATTTAATATTATAATTATTTAATGGGGGCCGATACCTAAGTTTTAATAACGGTTCTATGAAAACCGTTATTAAATCTGAAGTTTACGCACATATTCACGGGTTTTTGTGTATTTTTCATGACGGTTATGAACCGTTATTAAAGATTTAATAACGGGCGATTCAATAACGGTTGAAAACCGTTATTAAAACTATAAAATAACCGTTATTAAAATCCCTTTCCGTGGTAGTGAAACTACAAAACTTTATAACACTTAATTAATCAAATAATTAAATTAAAATATAATTATACCTTAAAATTATTAAACAAATAGATCAAGAAATCAAAAAACTCATGCTGCTAATGCAGCATGAGCTGCATGCAAATAAATGGGGAGGAGGGGCTCAAAGAAGGGTAATAGGAAGAAAAATAGACAATTTCGGGTTAGGGTTTTTAGGCTAGGAAAAGAGGCATGTGGGGGTGGATTTAAGGTAAGGGAAGGATGCGGAGGTGGAGAGGGGGTGTAAGTGGTGGTTGGGGATGCGTTGGAGGCAGCTAAAGGTGGCGGCAGCGGCGGCAGAGAGGCCGCGAAGTAGGGATGGCAATGGGGTCCCCATCCCCGAACCCGATAAGGAAAATTATCCCCGAACCCGACCCGATCCCCGTTTATTTCTTAACAGGGAATCCCCGACCCGTTCCCCACGGGTATGCAATCCTCATACCCGCCCTGATCCCCGATACCCGATCCCTGATCCCCGATAAGATCCCCGATCCTCGATCCCCATAAACTCCCAAATCCCCGATCCCCGATCCTCGATACCCGATCCCCGATCCCCGATAAGATCCCTGATCCTCGATCCCCTATAAACTCCCAAATCCCCGATACCCGTTACCAAGTCCCCGATCCTCGATCCCCTCTAAACTCCCAAATCTCCGATACCCGTTACCGGATCCCCTATCCACAATAACTGCCCCAATCCTCGATACCTGTTTTCCAATCTCCGATACCTGCGTCCTCTAACTGTAAGCTAAAGAAAAAATAACTTAGAAAAATGAGGAATAATTTTAAACCATTCATAGCTTGATCCGCAAACAACCATGAATACCTGTAACCTCAACGGCTCAACCTGTGCAATTTGTAGAGTTCCTAAAAAAAATAATGTCTGCAATGATAATTTTGTAATTCTTATGCTGAGAAAACCAATCCTAATTCTAAAACATAAATTAATCAACTTGATTAATAATTAAAAATAAAAAATAACACAATAACTTTAGCTTATACAATCCATATTCTATAGACTATTCTAGAATAAAATAATAAAACCATAATGTATCCGTAAAAATTACAACAGATAACTCGCAAATTACAAATAAATAAACATACAAGTAACAAGTTTTGCATGATAATTGATAAATTACAACACTTCAAGCAATGCTAAAAATAAATTAGGTTGAGACGATGATAGACATATTCATTCTTCCATCACAAATATTTTGCACTGCATCCGCAATTCCGCATCCTGTATTCCTGTATAAACAGTACGCTATGCTCACAATCATTAAAGGACTAAAAAAAATATCTAGGATTGTACATTTTCAGCAATATAATTAGTTTACAATTTAATAGACTTACATATTCATAATGGATTTAGAAATCCATAAATCACGTCAAATCGCTCCCCGCAGTGTTGCTCTTATCAGTATACACCTCTGTTGCCTACAATTTGTATTGGAGGTTAAGGTTATACACACACACACATATATAATAGACATATATATAATAGACATACATATAAGAAAACGATAACTCAAAGCTAAACAGCAATTTGTCTTTCAGAAAACTAATTATTTAGACACATGTATGTCTTTCATTCTTTTACTACTAGTATCACAACATGCTAATATCATTCGCAATTTTCTAATCTTTCCAGTATACCCACTTTTTTTTTGCCATCAAAATGCATAATGCTTCAATAAATAAAATCCTAAAATCTAACTCTCTTAAAGAAATTCTCTCGAAAAAGTATAACTAGTGAAATACATCCAACACTAGTTCACTACAGTTCATTCTGCAATTTCTTGTACATTGCAGCGATGGAATTTTTAACCTACAATGCAAGAAAAAAGGACCAATGGGTAGAAGTTTAACAAAACAATAACCCAAAGCCAAATAACATTTTGTTTTCAAGAGGATTAGGTTTCTCACATTTTCTCAAATTTTAATTTGACAATCCAAATCTTCATTATATTACTTTATTCTTATATCTACATTGCTATGTAGAAAATATCCCTAAATTACCTCTATGATTTTCATAACAGCCCATAATATTCCTAAAATCTCATACATCCATCTCAGCCCATAATGTACATGTATGTATATATGTGTTGTCTATATATATATAGATAGATAGATAGATATTATATGATTTACATGATATAACAAGGCCAAGAAATAAATCAATTACCTCTATATCAGCATCAATGTCATCATCAAATTTTTGACACTCCGAAGTAGCTGTAGAGTTTGAAAGAAAAATAAATAGCAAAATAAGCAAATAATAATATTTACAATAAATAAAACTTACAGAAATAACTAAAAATATAGGATAATACCTTCAATTTCACTCCATAACCAATCTCGAGTACACATCAAAGCCTCTATGGTGTTAGGATGAAGCCTACTTCGATGAGCACTTATAACCCTCCCACTAGTGCTAAATGTTGATTCAGAAGCAACAGTTGTCACAGGAATAGCCAACACATCCTTAGCAATATTTTGCAAATTGGGATACTTGTAACCATCCATCTTCCACCAATATAAGATATCAAAATTAGCAACAATCCTTGGTGCAAGAGGATCCTCCAAGTACCGATCTAGCTCCGACTTTATAATTTCAATACTAGAATTGGATTCCATGAATCTTTCTAGTCTACCACCCTTAGGAATTGGAGGCTTCGAAGAAGAAAAATCTTGTGACCCTTGATGGACAACATGATATTGTTGAGATTTCTTCTTATATTCTTCAATTAGGTCACTTGCTACTTTTTTCACATCATCAATCTTCCCCAAAGACGCATCACCATAGACAAGAGGGTAATACAATTGAATGGTCTTTAACTTATACCTAGGATCCAAAATACTTCCAATCGCAAACAAGCAATTTATCTTATCCCAATACTTGTCAAATTTCTCTTTCATATTACTTGCCATACTTCTCACCCTAATCTCATTTGAATTGATCCATTCATCAATTGCCAACTTAATCTCACACATAGTAGGGAATAATAAATTCATGGTGACATACTTAGTCCCTGAAAAACAACTTCGTTGCATCATAAAAAATCTCTAATTTAGAAGCAATATCAGTCACATTTTGCCAATCTTCTTCGGTGGGAACTCTCTTATATAAAGGCTCACGCTGCTTCAAACGATAAAACACATCTTTATATTGAATTGCAGTGTTGAGCATTAAATATGTAGAGTTCCACCGAGTCTTACAATCAAGTTCTAGCTTCTTATTACATTGAATTTTCATATGCTTAGCTATTTCAACAAATTTTTCATCTCTTTTTGGAGTTGCTGTCCAAAATGCAACACTGTAACAGACATTTTCAATAGTTTCTATAATTAATTCTAATCCATCCTTCACAACTAGATTCAATATGTGTGCAGAACAACGCATATGAAATAATCTGCCTTCTAAGATAAGTGAACTCGGATGAAGCTTTTCTAAAATAAAATCAACCATAGCGTCATTGGAGGTGCAATTATCGATTGTCAAACTAGAACACTTACTATCCAGGTTCCAATCAAATAAGCAACCAACAAGACAATTTGCAAGCACCTCGGCCGTATGCGGACATGGCACGTACAAAAATCTAATAAAATACAAAAACAAAGTTTAGTAATTAATTTAGTTTATGTGTTGATTTTTCTTGTAAAACACATAGAGCTTACCTAACAAGCCGACTTTGAAGCTTCCATGAATCATCAATAAAGTGTGCTATGATAGCCATGAATCCTCTTTTCTGATTACTTGAAGTCCACATATCACTTGTCAATGCTAGGCGGCTTGCATTTGTCTCCAACAACTTCATAGTTCTCTCTTTCTCAACATCAAACATTTTCAGGATATCACTTTTGATTGTGTTCCGAGAAACCACTTTAAATAATGGTTGTAAAACATGAAGGAACCTTTGAAACCCTACATGTGTAACCATAGACAATGGGTACTCATGCAACACAATCATTTTACCAAGCTCCTCCCTTGCATGATCTTGGTTAAACTGATATGTACTAAGTTTTGATGACCCATCAATGGACTTTGTTGGATTTAAAAGATATTGTGTCATGATTGATTGCTTTTTGTGTACACGTGTCTTTAAGTGATCATGTAGATGCTTAGTACCATTCTTACTCTCTCCTCCCAAATGCTTCTTACAATAGTTGCAAATTGCTTTCCATTTCCCTCCAACTGATTTTCTTTCGAAATAATCCTATACAATTGATCTTCTTTTTCTTTTTTTGGCACTATCCGCATCCATAATTTCAGTGTTTTCATCATCAGAATTCTGATTTGACACCTCCACATTAATTTCAATATTCTCATCTTGACATGTTTGTGCTCCACTTTCTCGAGTTGGAGCACTTTCCATAATGCTACCAACCTCTTTTTCAATGTTTTCCATCTGTTTATTAAAAACAATAGATATTAATAACCCATACATCAAATAAGATTAATGATGAACTTATATTGTAGAAAAACAAATAATTATGAAAGTTTAGGAAAGATTAATGATTAGGAAAGATTATGAGAGATTGATGATTTGTGTTTTTCACTTGGTTAGTTGGTTTTTCTATTTTTCAAAATGATATCAACCTATATTTTATGATTATTTGTTTAGGTTAAACCTTTCAAGTGCATCTGTTTTGAAAGGTGTAGCTATTATTTTGAATATTATTGTTTTGGTGTTTTGGTGTTTTGCGTATTATTGTTTTGCCGTTTTGAAAGGTAAGATTGTTACTTGATAACAACTCACATGCTGATTTTGCAAATTTGAGCATGTTTGGTAAATAATCTCCGGACTCAAGATTAAATAAAATGATGCACACATTTATTTGTATTTTACGACAGTCTACAACAAAGAGTGTAATAATTATTTTTCATTTGTTCTCTAGATCTTATACATCTTATTTGGACAATTATTTATCTTCTTCATCTCCAAATAAGCTGTCTCTGCATATATAGAGATAGGCAGATAGCAGCAGCATATATGGACTATGGAGAGGCATAAAAAATAGCAGCAGCAACATATATGGAAATAGTAGCAAGAAGAAGAAAAAGGAATCAGAAAGGAAAAGTTAATCAATAAGACTTACCTCCCTTTAATTTCTGTGCATAAATTCTTGATAACACCAAACAAAAATGGATAACATACACATGGCATGACTGCTTCCATAATTATGCAGTGAGATTTCTTTTCTAATTTGAAAAGAAGAAGAAAAAGAAAAAGAAGAAGAAGAAGAAGAAAGAGAGAAAGAAAAGAAGAAGAAAGAAAGAAAGAAAGAAAGAAAGAAAGAAAGAAATAGATAACTAGGTGAGTGATAGATCTAATCTAAACTGATTTTCTTCCCCAAAAGAAAAAAACCTATACCATATTCATATATCAGATACCATAACATAATTATTTGTGTTGTACAAATAGTGCACTTGCACTTTTATTTTATATTTTGCAGCATCATATACATGTATTGTCATATGGAAGCAGATCTATTTTGCAGCCCTTGTGTTCATGCCCTTTGTTTTTCTTTTTGAATGAGACGTGTAGCTCAAATATTTACATCAATTACTTCATAGGACCTAGAAAAATGCCATTGATATGGTAGGAGATTCATCCTAATATATGTCATAGTCTTCACACTTCTGAAATACACTAGATATGCCCATCTTTGAGGATTGAAGAACATACAGCTGCAAAGAAGTTCCAGTTAGATCATTCTATGTCTATATTCTACTTTTTCTTTACCCAACTTTATGTACTAGTTCATTGATGCTTTAAAGGAAGATGGAAGGTTGAAACTTGCTTGATCATTATTTAACCATACAGAGTAGATGCTGCAAGGAGTTCAACCTTTTATATTTCATGTACATCTATTTTTCTTCCTATTTTTAAAACCATTGCCTAATGGACTGAATTTATTTTTTATGAGAAGCAAGTTTGTGACAATGACTTGATCTTTGTGAATGTTGTACTACTGTATATCCTTATGTTATCAAATGCTTTATCATAAGCGTGGATTTCAAGGTTTTTTTCTTTTTTCTAAAGCTTTAATTCACAATTTTGGCATGAGCTTATGTCACTTGTTTAGATTACAATCATGCTAACAAAAATCCAATAAGAAAGAAATCCACGCTAACTTATCTTCATATAGCATCTTCACTTAATTATTCTAGCAGTTTTTTCCCTTCATTTCCCCAACTACCCATCCTCTTTCCTAATCAACCATGAATCCTCAATCTGCCAGTCCCCTTGGTCCCCTTCTCCTTTTACAGCTGCTTCTATTTCCCCATATCTAAATATTTCCTTTCCGACTATCTATTAAATTGGACCATAACAACTACTATATCTGGTCATACCTAGAATCCTTCATCCTAGTTGATCTGCCATCATCTAGGCCATACCTGCTACGAGACCTCAATCATACAAGATAACAAGAACACATAACAATTAACAACTTCCCTCAATCCCTCAAAATAAAAAATGAAGCTGAAACAGGGACAAATAATCAGCATTCACCAAACCGCAAATAATCAGCATTCACTAAAGTAAAATAAGGAAGAAAAAGATAATCATAAATTAGGGCAACCTGAACTCAATTCCAATTCACTTCATGGAAAGAAACAAGTTTTCTGCCCCAAAGTCCAAACAATTGAAACAACCATCACCTCGCAACAGAGAAAGTCAAATATGAACGAAAACTTACCTTAGCTATATTTGTGCGAGTGCTGGAAGTCTGCAACGAAATAATTTCTGCCACAGACAAATACAGAAGAAACAATCAAACAAAATAAAACAACTTTCAAATGGTATATATTATGATTAAAGAATGAGCAAATAATGAGGTCTATCAAACAGTTTCAGGGGCTGGGAGTCAGGGGCCTCAGGGCGAGTGGGCGACGGGGAAAAATTAGGTTAAGGACTTACAGGTGCTGAGGTGCGGTCGTGACTCGTGCGGACAACCAACAGCTGAACAGCGTCACAGACTCACAGTGGAGAGACGACTCAGGCGAGACTCGAGAGCGGTGGCTAGCGGTGGCCAGCGGCCTGCGTGCAGCGTACAGCGTGCGGCGGGACTGCGGGGTGCCAACTGCCAAAGCCAAACGGGGAGTCGGGGACAACGGGGAGGAAGATCGAAGACTTCAAGTTCAACTGTTCAAGACACAGACTCACAGACTTGTGAGATTGAGATTCGGCCGGCCCAAATCTCAATTTGGCAAAATATGAAAATTGAAAATTTTTAATTCGGGGCGGGTTCGGGGACGGGGACCCCAAACCCATACTCGACCCGTCCCCGAATTAATCCCCGAAAAAAATCCCCGACCCCGAACCTGATCCCCAAAATACTTCCCCGAACCCGAACGGGGAATCCCCAATGGGGCCCCGAACCCGTGGGGAAAATTGCCATCCCTACCACGAAGAGGGGCTGCCGAGAAGGGGTCGAGATGGAGGCTGGTGAGGAAGGAAAATGGGGAGGGAAAATGGAGGCTTTCGGGTGACGGTTTCGACCAAAGGAGGATTGGGGATGGTAGAGGGGGTTGCAGGGAGTAATTAGGTGGCTTAGGTGGCGGTGGAAGCGGCGGGACGGCGGCAGAATGTGGCGATGCAAGGCGGTTGCCGATAAGGGGGTAAAGAAGAGAAAAAGAGGAGAGGAGGGAGAATGGGGCTGCGGGGTGGCTTGATGGGGGCTGTGATGGCTCGAGGGTGAGGTAGAGGGTGGCAGGAGGTGGTGCAGGTGGTGGTTGAGGCACGCGGCAGCGGCGGAGATGGGTGGCGAAACCAAAAATAGGGGAGAGAGGGGAGGAGAATGAAGGAAGAAAAGGAGGGGCTCGGGTAGGCATAAGGCTCGAAAAAAAACGCAGAGTGAGCATGGAAGGAGGAATAAATAGGAGAGGAAGAGAAGGGAAGGGATAGGGGCTCGAGGGGTGGCTATAGGTGGTAGAGAAATGGGAGTTGCAGGGAGAGGGAGACATGGGTCGGTATGAGGCAAGGAACGGCGGGAGAGAGAGAGAGAGAGAGTTAGGGAGGTCAATGGGGGAGAGGGAGTTGCAGGGAGTGGCGATGGTAGGGAGTGGGGAAGAAGAAAGAAAGAAGAAGAAGAAAGAAAAAGGATCGAGGAGGCTGGGTGCTGGGCGTGCGAGACGGGCAGACCGACCGAAGGAAGGAAACGAGCCGGCCCGGTCAGGAGAGAAAGGAAAGAAAAGGAAGGGGCGGCCGGGCTCGACGCACGGGAGAAAAGAAGGAGCCGGGCTAGGGAAGGGAAAAAGGAAATGAGGGAGGAGGGGAAGAGAAGTGGGCCAGGCCCAACGCGCAGGGGGTGAGGGAGAGGCAGGCCGGTTGGCCGGCGACCCAAAGAAGAAAAAGAAAGAGAAAAAGGAGAAAAGAAGGAAAAGGGAAAAAAGGAAAAAGAAAGGGAAAATGGAATAAATAATTTAATTGATAAAATAATAAAATAGAATAATTTTGGGTAATAAATTGATTTAATATTTTGATTTAAGATAATTAAAATATAAGGGTTAAAAAGGATAGTTTTTTGTAAAATAAGGGTTTAAAATTTTATTTAAATAATAAGAGTATAATAAAATAACAAAATATTTATTTTAATTTATTAAATGTTTATAAGAAATTTTATATGCTCACAAATCCATAAAATAATTAAATTAAATAGATTTAAAGGTTAATTTATTCCAAATAAAATTTATTTATTAAAATATAGGCTTTTTAAAAAATTTGGGGCATTATAATATATTTAAATGAAAGACTTGGAATCAATAGTTATCTGGTTTTCTTCTATTTATGCATGTATGATTTGCTTATGATAATTCTTGTATTATGTGTAATCTTGCTTAACTGTATCGTTACCTTATTCATTATGTAGCGTACTGATCATCCCTTTCATGGGTGCTGCTCAATCCAATGAGTAGACAACCCAGATGTCTGTGTGCAGGTCAATGAGGCTCAGGTCGATGATTTCACAGCTTTTGATGCGATATATGTGGAGGAGTGATTCATTCATATTAAGGTTGGGTGTAGAGTCATGTTATCTAGAGGATAGTTTTTACCCGGATACCTTTTTGGACTCTTAGTTCCATGGGATCCCTTTTTGGTTATGTTTTGATATTGTAATCGGAGTTAATCTCCAAACAATTATTTGATGTATAAAAGTTGTCTCATCTATTTCTTATCATGTTTTAATTTTTCTAATTATTTGGCCTTGTGATTGACGTAAGGATGGTGGGATAAACTAGACTTATGTCAATTACGGTGGTAACACCCAAATATTTGATTATACGCTTCCGCTTAGAACGAAAATTTTCAATAGTAAATTTTGGGGTGTTACAAATATAATATGGCATGACATTAATAGATTCACCTAGATCTAGCATGTCATTTTCAAACCTATTGCTACCCATTACATATGGAATGGTGAAGCTTCCAAGATCTTTACACTTTTGGGGGTAGCTTCCTTCGTATGATAATAGAAAATTTCTCTCTAATCCTTAACACTTTATTCTCTCATAGTATCTTCCTCGTGGTGCATAAATCATTTAAGAGTTTTGCATATTTGGGCACTTTCTTAATAGCTTCAAGGAGTGGGATGTTGATGTGCACCTTCTTGAATGTATCTAATATAGCTTGATCACTTTCATCCTTCTTTGATTTGGATAGCTTGATAGAAAAAGGAGCAATAGAAATAGGGTTAGTAATATCAAATTTTGGAATGGTAGAGGATTTCCCATTCAAGAGACTCTCGGATTTCTACCGAATAGTGGGTCTGTTGACTAATTATCTATTTTGGCTCCTATGCTCTTGATTTTGCATTATCTCCCCTTCTTTTGTTGTGGGATCATCTTATAACTACTATAAATCTTCCTTAGAATTGTTTAGGGGGGTACTATCACATGTTTTGACACTCCTTGTTACCATCACAATAGATGACTCAAAGCTTCCCTTTGGATTGGGTATGGTACTATTGGAAGTTTTCTTGGATCATGTAATTAGTTCAACTTAGTGAACACTTCTCTCATTTGACGCTATATATTCAACACTCTTTTTATGAATGGTTAATTAGCTTTATATCAGGTAATTCTGCCCATTAGCTAACAACTCAAACATCTTTTCATATTTGTTAGTAGTTGGAGCTTGAGGTTGAGAGGATACTCCTTGTAGTTTTTGATAAAAATCTAGTGCCATTTGGTTGAAACCTAGAGGATTATGAAAGTTATTATTATCATCTTTCCAATAGAAATTGTGATGATGCGCATACCTAGGTGGTAAGCATTTGAAAATCCAACGGTTTTTACTAGCTTATGATCCTCTCCTCCAATCAGTTAAGGGTTTTTTTATCATTAGGATGTCCTATTGCCGAACATACTCCATGTGTAGCAACAACTCCTATAGCTATAGAAATCTACAAAACAAGAATAGTGAATTGGTTAAGTTTACTATTAAATTGAATTACACTTACCTCATTTGTTCTTGTATGGGTGGGAAGACCATTGTATTGTTTCACGGTAGAGGCTTGAATTTTCAACAAAGTTTGAGCTGAAGTGGGATCCTTATCCATAAAAGAGCCACCATTAGATGCATCTAATATGTTGCTCTTAAGTGGAGTGAGTCCTTCATAAAATTATTGTAGCAATTCCTCTTCTTTTATCATATGTTAAGGTACTATGATAGCAATGCCTTGTAACTAATATACTAAACATTGAATGTTTTGTTAGGCTCTTGTTGGAACTCATGATCCTTTTCCCTAGCACAGAGACATGTGAAGTAGGAAACTAGTTGTCTAAGAATGCACTAGCCAAGGTATCCTAAGAGTATATGTAATACCCCAAAAATTTCGAAAACTTATATTTTAATAAATTACTTTTATTTGGAATAGAATTGCTTTTAGATTATTTATTTTAATTATTTTATGGATTTTAGAGTATGTAAATTTGGATAAAATTATTTAATAAATTAAAAATAAATATTTTGTTATTTATCATATTTTTTTATTTAAATAATTTTCCAAACTAATATTTTACCAACTTTATCCTTTTTAAACTAAAATATTAGATTATAATAAATTAAATTATTAAATTAAATAATTTACCCAGAATATCATATTTTATGATTTTATAAATCCAATTAAATTATTTTTCCTATTTTTCTATTCCCCTTTTTGCCCTTTTTCCCTTTTTCCCTCTTTCTTCTTTCCTTTTTTTTCTTTTTCCTTCCTCCCTCGGGCTGCCTCGCCAGGCCAGCCCTCTCCCCGCGCATTGGGCCTTCGGCCCGTCTCTCCCGCCTCCTCCCTCTTCTCCCTCGCGCACGTTGCCCAGCACGCCAGCCCAAACGCCTCCTTATTTTTCCTGGACCGGCCGGCTCCCTCCTTTTCTGCGCCGGTCCAAGCCGCCCCGTCCCTTTCTTCTTCTTCCCTTCTTCGACCTCCCACGCCCGACCACCTACACCTTCGACGCCATGCCCGCTGCCACCGACTGCCACCCTGCAGCTCCCGTGCCTTCCTCCCTCTCCCTCTCTCTCTTCCCCCATCGTTTTCTTTCTTCTTTGAGCCAAACCGGCCCTGGACCACAGCCCCGCATGCCTCTCCCCTTTCCTTCTTCTTCCCCTCCTTTCTCCCTGCCAACCGACAACCCTGCCACCACTGCAGCACCGCCGGCCAGCCCTGCCCCCTCTCTTCTCCCTCTTCTTTTCTTCAGCCCCCAAGCCCTTTATTCCCACATTTTCGAGCCTAATATCCCTCCCCCGAGCTCTCCCTTCTCTCCTCCTTTCTTCCCCATCCTTTTCTGTTTTTTTCTTCTCACCGCCACCCGCCGCCGCTCGAACCACCAAGCCCAGCCCTGCGCCGCCTTCTGCCACCGCCTACTACCACCCTGCACCCCCACACAGCCCCTTCGAGCCCCGCACTTCCCCCTTTCTCCTCCTCTTCCTTTTTCTTCCCAGCTTTTCCCCTTACCGCCAAGCCACCTGCAACCGCCTCTACCGCCGCCGTCCGGCCACCTCTGCCGCCACCCAACCCACCGTTCGACACCTTGCAACCCCCTCTATAACCGCCATCCATTAGTTAGCTGAAAACAACCCTTGAACCCCTCCATTTTTCCCTCTCCTTTTCCTTCCTTCACAGCCTTTTCCCTCGACCCTTCTCGGCAACCGACCTTCGCCGCCTCTCCGCCGCCTTGAGCCGCCTCGAAACCGCCCTTTGCCTCCACCTACACCCCCTCTACACTCCTGCACCATTCCCCTGCCTTAGAACCTCCCCTAACCACCCTCTTTTCTAGCCTAAAGACCCTAACCCGAAAATGATGAATCTTGCTTCCTTCACCCCTCTTCCAGCCTTTGCCCCTCTCTTTTCTGCATGAAACTCACGCTGCTCATGCAGCGTGAGCTCTTCCATTTATTTTGAAAATTTCTTGGGTAAATTTTAAGGTAAAATGGTATTTTATGTTAAGTGTTTTATTAATTAAAATTTATAAAGTTTTATGCTTTGGTTCTTATTTCTAACATAAGTATGATGGACATTATTTTTAGGTGTTGAGTTGCTAATTTTGCTTGGTAAGATTTGATATTTTGCGGGATTAAGGTAACCGTTAATCCTCCCTTAAATATATGGAAAAATGCATGCTAGCACATTTAGGGTTTAGTATGATTTTATGCATGTTTTGTATGCTTAGCATGATATGTTTATGGTTTCTTATATTGCTTGTTAAAAAGAAATAGCATGATAACTTTTGTGCCATATGTAGGTATGTTAATTAAGGAAGGAGTTGGAATATGGATAGAAATGTTAAACACTTGTTATGATGTACCATGTTGCTAATGTATGAATGATGTATTGTTTAAGGGTATTTTAGTAATTATGCTTATGAGGTATATGAATCAATGTGTGTAGTTGCTAATGAGTATTATGTTGAAAAATGACAAGTTGGTGGACTTAGATGATAAGAATGAAGTATTAATATCATTATTTTATGTAGTGTTAGTAAATTCATAAAAATGGTGAATAAAGGGGTTGAGTGAAAATTTTATAAGTGGAAAGGGTATTTCGGTAATTTTTGAGATAAAAGAACAATATGGAAATTGTATGATTAAATGGTTAAATGATAATTTACAAGTAAAGGATAAAATTGTAAGTTGTGAGAAAGAAGGGTAAAATGGTAATTTGGAAGTAGGGGTAAAATAGTAATTTTGGATGAAGGAGGGCATTATGGTAATTGTTCAAGTAAAAAGGGCATTATGGTAATTTTGGAGGTAGAGGGGCAAAATCGTAATTTCATAAGTAAAGGGTAATATGGTAAATTTTATAAGTGAATGGCGAAGTGGAAATTTATAAGTAAAGGGGTAATATGGTAATTTGGAAAAGAAGGGCAAAATGATAATTATGTATGGAAAGATAAAGATGGTAATCTTGGATGTGAAGGGGTAAAATAGTAATTTGTAAAGTAAAAGATGTATGGTGGTAATTTTCATAAATAAAAGGATATTATGGTAAAATTGGATGTAAGGGGTAAAATGGTAATTTTATAAATGAAAGGATATTATGGTAAACTTGGGAGTAAGGGGTAACTTGGTAATTATGATAACGACAAAAGATAATTTAGCAATTAAATTATGATTGTAGAAGGGCAATTGGATAAGTATGATACTATAGAAGGGTAATTTGGTAAATTAACTAATTAAAGGGCATTATGGTAATTTTAATAATGGAGAAGGGTAATATAGTAATTTTGATTATGAAAAAGGGTAAATTAATATTGGTAATTACGAAGAAGAGAAATTTGGGATTTGTGATAATTAAAAAAGGGTAAATGGCAATTAAAATAATTGAGAGGGGTAAAATGGTAATTACGATTAAGGAGAAGGGCAATTTGGTAATTTGTTCAACTAAAGGGGCAATTTGGTAATTTAGCCGATAAAAGGGTAAAGTGATAATTGTTTAACCAACTAAAGGGGCAAAATAGTAATCATGATAATGAAGGAGGGTAATTTAGTAATTTATCCAACTCAAGGGCAATTTAGTAATTATAACAAAGGAGAAGGGCGATCTGGTAATATAACCAACCAAAAGGGAAATATGATAAGTGTAGTAATTATGAGGGGTGAATGGTGATCCAAAAAGTGTAGGAGACAATTTGGTAATCTAAAGTGGACAAGGGGTAATTTGGTAATTATGCAACCTTAAGGGTAATATGGTAATTTATCAAGCAAGGAATGGATACTTAACAACTATATAAGTAAAGGGCAAATGAGTAATTTGTACCTAAAATGTCTTTGGAATTGTGGACCTTTATTATATGATTAAATAATGCTGACTAGCCAAGTAAGAGTACCTAATGATTAGTATGGCCTTGATGGTTTCTCTGTGACATTCTGGATAATCCTCTGAATAAGAAACGATTAATGATATCGAAACGATTGAAAGTGAATAAGCATCGGATTATCGTGCTTTATGTGATCACCTTAATTAAGACACTATTACTTAAAGTGAAAGACCTCGAGATCGGGAATGGTGACTCCTTAGGGGTAGCTACCCTAAGGACGTGGTTTAGTCCACGATTATTCTGGTATTTGCTGGTGTGCCTTTGTGCCCCAGCCAGGCCCTATATCTTACTCTTCCTAGCTCTACGGACCTAGTTAGGGGGTATGCATACTTATGGATTAGGTGTCCTTGTCGGTAGGGTACTGAGTTAGCTTTATGCACCAGTACGACCAGGGTACCTTTGCGTCCTTGGGTTCATGGTTAAAGGGTAGCGAGTAGCTGATATGCACCGGTACGACCGGTGTACCTTTGTGTCCCGGGTTATCGATCTCCCAATCGAGGCAAATAAATATGATTGATGTGCTGATTAAAGAAAGGAAAGATACTATAATTGAAAGTGGAATATTAATGAGCTGGGCCCAGTGATTTATGATATTGCGTACCGGTCCACCGGTTATAATAGTGGTCCAGGAGCGTGTTGCCCTGGTATGTGATTATGAGTACCGGTCCACCGGTTATAATAGTGGTCCAGGAGCGTGTTGCCCTGGAGTGTGATTATGAGTACCGGTCCACCGGTTATAATAGTGGTCAGGAGCGTTGTGCCCTGGATGATGATTACATATATATTCCGGTCCACCGACAATAATAGTGGGGGTCCCGAGCTCAATAAAATCGGTTATGTATGTGAATAAGATTATGGAAAAATACTAATCACTTATAGTGGAACACCATGTGAGTCGGGGCCAGACCGGTCCACCGGCAAATAATAGTGGTCAGGTGCGTTCTGCCCTGTGTGTTTATCTTCCGGTCCACCTACAGTAATAGTGGTCAGAGGCGTTCTTCCTTGTGTGTTGACTTCCGGTCCACCGGCTATAATAGTGGGGTTCTCGTACTCACATGGATATAAAATATGATATTGATGGATTAATGACATAATAATGGCTTAAGGCCCAAAGTATCGATCGTGACTTATAAAGTATTATGTTTGTCATTGTTATGTATGCATCTCTCATTATTTATATGTGTGTGGCTTGCATTGTGTGCCGTATGCGGGCCTTTCTTTAAGTGTGGTATTAAAGGGTTACTCAGTACCATAGTACTGAAGGGATTCCCTTTATGGGGCCCCTGCCTATTCAATGGGCAGTGCCCTTGCAGGTATTTTCAGGTGCTACTCAAGTGGGTTACGGGAAGGAGAGTAAGGAATTTTTCGGTATCATGGCTTTTTCTCTTTCTCATTTAATTTCTCGGTTTTAAATGTTAACGTTGTTAAAGTAACCACCATTGGTGGATTTTATTCCTGAAAACGATTTGATGCGCTACTCTGATTTAAATATGTTGAAGCTTGCAATTTACTCTGATTTATGCATGTTGAATGTCTTTCGAATTGTATTTCATTTTTTCTTAGCCTTAGCACTTGGTACTGGAACGGTATGAGTGAACCCGTCTGGTACTAAGTGTGGCGGTAATACTCCCAAAGTTCACGTTTTATTTATCTGCTTCCGCTATTGTCTTTTAATAAAACGAAATTTTTCAGTAGTGAATTTTGGGGGTGTTACAGTATATCTGTGCAATAGCAAAGTCATAGAGCCAATACTTAGCACCATCCGCCAAAGCAAATGGAAACACCTGTACCTTCAAGATTTGAATATCCTCATCATTAAGACACATGGAAACGCGCACGGACTAAAACTTTTTCAGAAACTTGTTGGGTTCCTCACTAGGGAGTCCATGAAAAATAGAAAGTCGGTCAAGTAGACCAGCCTTGAACTCAAAATCTCTTGTATAGCTAACAACGGGCTTAGGATAGCCAATACATGTAGGGACTACCTCCATTACATTGTGGCTCACCAACTCCCGTAGACTCCTATTGGCTGTCATTAGAGCAAATTAGATAGACTCTTCTTTTGGTGATGTGATGATTTTGGAAGCCTCTATTTCTACTTCTAATGATGATGAAGAACTAAAAATCTTGTTTTCATTTCTTGGTGATGAAAGAAAGCTATAAATTTTTAGCTTTCTAATGGCATGAACATACTTCTCTAATTTAAGGTTCAATGATAAAGGTTGTCATTGTGGATTTTCTCTTGTATAAATTCACTAGAGAGTGCCTACTATAAGAAAAATACTATAAAACCACACAAGAAATAAAGAAAACACACACAATAATAATAATAATAATAATAATAATAATAATAATAATAATAATAATAATAATAATAATAATAATGACCCAAGAAAACACACATAGGCCACTAAAATGAATATTAGAAAAATAAAAGCAACGTTATCAATCCCTAGCAACGACGCCAAAAATTGGTGTGGTCGTAGCTGATGCACAATTTAAGCTCTTTTGTTATCAATTTTAGTATTGATAAATAAGGATATCATCCTAGATCAGGATTTAAGAGGGCTCAGGTAAAATTAGTTGGCTCACAGATAATAAAATAAGAAAATATAAATTACAAAAAAAAATAATAACATAATTATGGAGGTTTTAAAATTAAAAAATAATAAAAGTCAAATAATATTATAAAATAAATATGGGTGATACCAATATGACAAATGTGTTGGGGAAGTCGAAATCCACCACTAGACTGAGTCAAAATATAACAATTATTTCTAAGTCATATTTTAATTGCAAGAAAGAGACTGACCAAGTTACAAGCCAAAAGTAGGTTTATACACATTATATTACTTTTTTGTAATAATTAATATGATAAAGCAACAATATTAAATTCTATTAAATTATAGTAGTATAGTCACATCAAGTGGCTCCTATATTTAACTAAATTTAAGGTATTAAGTACAAGTAGAAGGATTTTAATCTAAGTACCCAAAGTAGTACTTCAAGTGTGTATAGTTATATTTTTCTCCTTTGACCTATATGTATCTAAATATTCTACTACTCCAGTAAAATCATAAACTATTAGGTGAATTATTATCTAATCTAACTGTAATTTATTTATATGAATTCTAGCATGTTCATATAGCCACCTAGCAAATAAATAATCCTACATACAGTCACTATGAAGAAGCAAGAACAAGACATGTACTATATAAATAACGCTCAACAGAATCATACATATAAATTATAATAATTAAATTAGAGTCAAAGTTCAATATCATGAAATAAAGAAAATCAATGTTATATCTCAAACCATAGTCTAAGGCTTCAATTTATTCCCTAGATATAATTATTTAACTAGTTATAATAAATAAATAAATTACACAAACATATATATTAGAAAGTGAGAAAGAAATAACTGAAATTAAATAGTGATGAAAATTTTATCAATTTAATTAGATGATAAATTGCTTATTTTCGTCTAAAATAAATTCTTCTAGGTATGTTTTTCTCTACTCGACTCTTTCTTATTTCTTTGTGTTCTTTTTCTCTTATTTTCCCCTGTTTGTGCGCCCATTAGTCCTTTACCTCGTTCTCTCCCTCCTGCATTGTCGTTCCCTTTTTTTCTTCTCTCTTCATTTTCTTCTTTTTATACAGACTTCCTTCATGTCATCCTATGCCTGTTGTGTCTTTTTTCCCCTTTTCACCTTTCTTTATTCCTTCTACCTCATTCTCTCTCCTGCACTACCTCAAGCCTTTACCTCTTCCCCTTTTCTACTACGTTGGCGTCTATTTTTTTCTTCTTGCCATCGTCATTTGTTTCCAACCCAACTATTGTCCTGCCATTTGCTTTTTATTTCTTTTTGTGCCTTCTTCTATCGTGCCTCGTTTGCCCTGCCTTTTCTTTCACCAGGCATTTGGGCTAGGCGATTAAGAATCCTTTTTTTTTAATTTGAAATAAATAAAATTATACCTATAAAATTAAATTGAATAAATTACCTCATAATTTAAGCCCATAATTTTATATCATTTTAGATAAAATAATTAAATACATGTGATTATTATTATTTAAGCACACAATTATAATTATCCCCATATATTGTTTAAATAAAAAATCAAAAACTAAGATTAAAAGGGAATAAAATATATAAAAATATATATTCATCAAGTTTTCCTACCTGAGACTTCCTTTGTTATTTTTGAGTTTACCATCAAATTCTTCACATGTTTTACTTAAACTTTGGTATATAATATATTGAAATTTGAACATGTTTAGCTATAGTTATAAGTGATTTAAGTTTTGTATTCTCTAGGGGTATTTTATTCTTTTCACATGAAATATATAAATTTTTATTATGCATGCCTAGCATGTGTTGTATTATGTTTAATATTATAAGTATGTGAAAAAGTGTATGTTAGACATGCATTATTAAGGTTTTATTTATTAAGTCGGTTTAATTGTATTTTAGGGGTAAAATGGTAATTTTACCATGTCTAACTTTTTTAGAATTGTAGTTTCATGATAAAAGTGTTTATTTTAATTTTATTTATCTATTCTATGAATTTTATTTAATTTTAACAACAAATGGTATTAAAATGAGGATTTAATATGTAAGCCACTTATAAGGGCATTTTTGTCATTATGGTTTAATGAGCCTAAATGTGAATTAGTGAATAAATGCACTAGGATGACTTTGATGGATACGTAGGTTGACCTTAGTGGTGATTTTTATTTTGACTTGTACGGTTGACCATAGGGTTGACTTAATAATTAGGAATAAGTAAAAATGGTTAATTATAACATTGAAAATAAATAAAAAATGGTTAAGTATGGAATTTAAAATAAAAGAAAAATGATTAAATATGGAAACGAGATTTAATGTGCATTTGACATTTCATGATTATCTTATTAAAGAATTAGTACTTAGAGTGAAAGATATCAACATCGGGAATGATGGTTCTTTAGAAATAGTTACCCTAAAGAAATGGTTTAACCTATGATTTGGTTTAGATTTTTGCAGGCGTACCTTCGTGCCCCAGTCAAGCCTTATATATCGCTTTACTTAGATCTTCAGACTTTTTAGAGGGCATATATACTTATAGATTAAGTGATATTGTCGGTAGGGTATCGTACTTCCTTTATGTGCCATTGTGACCAGTGGCGGAGCCAGGTATTTTACTCCATGGTGTCCCTTTATTATTATTATTATTATTATTATTATTATTATTATTATTATTATTATTATATGTGACATATCGTATAATCAAAAAGATTTCAATGGCATTGACCATCCACTTAATATGGATTGATTAAGCATTTTAAGAAAGATATAGTATGGTCCTAAAATTAGCTCAAAACAAGGGAATTCTTACTCCTATTTTTTATTTATAATGATTTTACCATTCAAAATAATATAATATCCCCTTTTTATCAACCAAACTTTGTTTTTGATTTATAGCTTTTTATGGTTAAAGATATTGAATTATTATTATTTAAAAAATCTCGCTAAAATATTATTTGTTCATTAATTAATCATATAATTTTAAAATGTATTATTAATAACATTATAAATAAAAATATTAGCTAGTTATAATTACAAGTAACATAATTAGAGCAAAAAAAAAAAAACAAGTACATTGATTATGATTAAAAAAGAAGGATTACAATAATTTAGGATATATAATACCTATAAGTGAAAAATATCAATAATAATTATTTGGATGAATGGTTGAGGTGGGTAAGGTATGCTTTGGTGGTTGTGGGTTCGAATCCTTATGCTGCCATGAGGATTGTTTTAATTTTATAGGTCCCAGTTGAAGTAAAAATTAGGATGTCATAGAAATTTGATCCCTTGACCTCCATACCACCTATTATGGCACAATTCTCGTGGTGTCCTCCACTACACCAAGTTGATCTTTGTGATATATGACCATATTAAAATATAATTAATCTAAAATTGTATGGTGTCCCGTGACACCATTGAAAAGCCCTAGCTCCGCCACTGATTGTGACCGAGATACCTTAATATCTGTAGGTTGATAGTCAGTAGAATACTATGCTTCATTTGTGCATAGTTATAGCCAGAGTATCTTATTATCTCCAGATTGATGTTATCTCTCCTCGAGTAATTAAAAATGGAAGTAATCATTGTTGGTCATTAGAATTTAAATAAATTGATGTGGTTGGTAGTTACCTTCGGACCCTATCTTTGATCAGTAGTTGTCTTTGTGTCCTATCTATGTTTGGTAGTTGCCTTTGTGTCCTAGCCATAGAGTTTTGAAATATATTGGTATGATTGTTGAAATTATGAGATATAATATGATTGTTATGGAAATTAGTTAAGAAAAGTTTGGTATCATCCCTTCGTGGAACACCTTTGATATGTTATGCTTATTAAATTTTGTATAATGATTAAGTATAATAGTATGATAAGAATATGCCTTGATAATGTCTATATTATGGCATGTTATCTTATTCGTTTTCACATGCATAATTCATCCTATCTATACCATGATCTTGTATGTATGATTTGATGTTTTTATATTATATTCACTCATGACACCCTCTATATGCTTTATGTAACTTTTGTATGATTAGTGTTGTACAGTGGCATACTCGGTACTATCTGTACACATGTGTTCAGTTTTATGGTCCCATACTTATTCAATAGACATTTATGACTTTATAAGATTGTTTTGAGGGTACTACATTGTGATAATTGTGACTTGATGGCTAGGGTTTGGAGTTAAGAGTTATGATTATTTCGTGTTCGCTTCAGCATCTTTCATTAGAATATCCTGAATTTTTGTTTCCCTTTCGTCTTTCCTTTCTCTTTGGTTGTAACTCTGTTGACTGATACCTTTGTTTATATTGGGATAATTGTAATCTATAATGCAATCTCTATTATGTTCTTATGATTGTTATTATTTTAAACTGACTAATATTTTAGCCTCAATATTTGGTATAAACATGGTAGAGGAACTTAACTTATATTTAGCATGTCGGTAACACATTGTGATTTTAATGTTTTAGCTTTTACGATTAACCATTTAAAACAAAGTTTTTAAGTGTTAAAAATAAAAGTGTTATAATTAATGAGCTGTATCAATTTTGGCGATCAATTTTCAATTTAACCCAAAACTAAAATGATTTAATTTGAGATTAGTTTAGCTTGAACCCAACTCGACCCATCCGAACCTGAAAAGATACGGACTGTTAAGTTAATTCAAAATAATTCGAACCCGACCTTTCAAATTAATTTGAACTCATAATCACTAGAAAACGAGCTAGATCTGCCCAAAGTGACCTAATTTGTCATGTTTACTGAAATAATCTGCATCCGAACTCGACTCGACAAATTAATCAGATATACAATAACTCAAACCTAAGCCCAACCCAAACAATAAGATAAATTAATATAACTCAAATTTATAATGATTCAATCTAACTTAAAAAATGACCTATAACCCTAGTATTAAAAACCGGATCGGATCGGCCGGTCCGACCGGTGAACCGGTCAGGTCATCGGCCAGATTTTATATATCGGTTCTCAGGATCTCGGAACCAGTGAAAACCGATCGGACCAGTGAAAATCGGTGAACCGATCTTAGAACCGGTCAAAAAATCGGTTGGGAGTCGGTCAAATTCATGTATAGTTTAATTTTTTATGTATTTTATATTTTTAACTTAAAATGTACCACTGATCCGATCATTAAACCAGTGAACCAATTATAATATCGGTTCGATGATCGGTCCGATTTTTAAAATTATGCCTATAACAACCGGACCATTATAACATAATGGCCAACTCTAGATATGTTACTGTTTGTATGCGGCCATTGCGAAAAGTCATTTGGCGGAATTGCTAATTTTGGGTTTTTGAAGCGGGCTCTCTCCGCTTCTCTTAAGAGGTTGAAGCTAGTGGGCGTGATTAAGCCACGTAAGTCATTAGGAATATAAATGAACTGGAAGGTAGTAGATAACGTATGTGAGGCTAAAACTGTCTTTCCGTGTAAGGAACAAATACATATACAAATAACTCCTGAAAATATGGAATTTCGAATTATAATACAAATATTTTGTAAGTAATACGGTTATTAAAGAATTATTAAAAAATGTATGCTCTTGCCTGCATTCCTTGCACAGAGTATGTATGTATGTATGTATAATAATAATAATAATAATAAGAACTGTATGCAAAAAGCATATGGCCCTTGTTCTATGTGGAGAGATTTCGTTTGTTTGGTTTATGCCGAGACTGCTGGCCCAATTTTTATGAGGCTGTGGTTCTCTGTTTCCATAGGAGAAAGCTGAATTGTCATCTGAAAAAAGGAAAAAGGGAAAAAAAAAATCCCTCCGAGCCTCAGCCTACTTGGTTTTTGGGTGATTTGCTGCAAAGTGTAAACCAAACACAGCCAAACTCTACTGCTCCTTTCATGGTGGTTAGTCCCTCTATCTATCTCTCTCTACTGCTCCTCATATCTCTACGCTCCTATGTATGCCTGCTCTGAAGCATTATGATTCATAAATGCTCTGATTTGGTGGTCTTTTTCTGTTGGTGTATATTAGAGGCGCAGAGCCGACTGGACGAATGGCCTTCTGGGTCATTCTTCCTTTGTAGTTTTTTGTACGATCACGACATGCGGAGATGCTATTTATGACACTATGTTATATGGATATACAAGAATTTGAGAACAAAGTTTCGAAAGATCAAAGTTGTGTGCAAAAAGTTTGCCTTAGTTGTGGCATATATCTTTATTTTTTTTTCTATTGGATGGCTGGCGCATTCTCGGCCTTAATGGTGAGAATTTTGAAAAAATAAAAGAAGCGAAGCCTGGTTTAGGATCAGGAAGAATTGGAGAGTATGAATGTTGTTTAAACTGGGAAATTGGCATGGATAACAATCCTTGTATGGGTTGTTATTTTTGGTCATACTATCAAATACATAGCTAACAAAATCGGGATCTAATAAACCATTCATGGCAATCAATTGTGGCATAGTAGACTCTGTGTGCTCCCTGAGTTGCTGAGTATTAACTAGGATGGTTTAGAAAAACTGAGGTGCTTGTTTTGATTATTTGTTGTATTTTTGATTTTTCCCTTTTGCTCCCATAATTGTTCTTTCTTGTTTTATTTGTTCCGAAATGTTGTTCATGCAGGCTTATTCTACTCTGTTCCGACAGATGAGTGGCCACTACCGTACATGATTGTATAGTTGAGACCTGCTCTATTAATTTTGTGCTTTATTGTGTAGGTAGTTTTAAATTATTTGTGGTTTCTTAATCCTTAGGAATGTTTGTATGTATGTGCCTCAGGTGTTGGTTCATCTTTTATTCGCTGTACTGCTCATCGATTGAATGACTTACCTAACGCAATATCAATATGTTCACACCTGTCGACTGGGATTCGCATGCTATCAGATTGTTGACTATTAATGGTATTAGTTTGGTGTTCGACGAGGTGGATATTGAAGACTGCTTGACTACAGAAACTTAAATTTATTTATTATTTTTTTCCTCTTTCTTGCTATCTCTCCCTTTTGAGCGACTGACATGGTTGAGATGGAGAGAGTACGATGCAAAGATAGGATTAATTTCTCTTTGTAGATGGTGCGTGTTCAGTCATCAATTCACTAATTGGGGGATGACTATGGAAGGTTCATCGGAGTCAGAGTTTAGAAAGACTGATGATTCGAGGGATTTGAGTACTTCTGACATTTCAGATAGGAATCTAAGGTTGCTTCATGAAAGCAGAATAAGCTTATCAGCTGATGCATCACGGGACTCGTTGTTTGGAACTGGGAGAAAAGCAAGAGATGCGGCTGGACTGGCTCCCAGTGATCATATCAGAAATCGAATTGGTTCATTGACCACTTCAGTGGGCGACTTAGCTGAAGATCCTTTTTCTTGCGGCATTGAATGGGGTGATGTTAGCCTGAGAAAATGGTTGGACAATCCAGAACGTGAGGTCGTTGCCAATGAATGCTTGCATATATTTAGGCAAATAGTGGAGATAGTCAGCGCCGCACACTCTCAAGGCATTGTTGTTCATAATGTCCGGCCGTCATGCTTTGTGATGTCCTCTTTCAACCGTGTTTCCTTCATTGAATCAGCGTCTTGTTCAGATTCAGGATCGGATTCTCCAGATGAAGGTTCAAATTGCCAAAATAGAGACACTAAACATTTATCCCCTCCCATGCATCGTAGTTCGCTCGACTGGGGAAGCAGGTTTCCAATGCAGGAATCCCATGCTGAGATATCTACACTGAATGCTTCTCAGCTTGTCTCAGAAACCTGCTGCTTGATGTCAAGTTCTGGTAATGTTCCCACTGTAAAGGAGATGCAAGGATGTGGCACCAAAGATTGTGTGAATTCTGAGAAGACAGAAGATAAGGAGTCATTTCCTATGAAGAGGTTGCTATTCATGGAAAGCAGTTGGTACACTAGTCCAGAGGAGATTGCAGGTGCTCCAAGTTCCTGTGCTTCAGATCTTTATCGTTTTGGTGTTCTTCTATTTGAGGTCTGTAAGCAAGACGTAGCTCTAACGTACTGTGTCAAGTTATTAATACTGCTTTAGTGCTTCTGAACTGTTAGGTAATTGCATTTTTTTTCCCCTTTTCTTTTTCCATTTGACAATGTTAATGAATGTCTTTATGCCGAGCAGCTATTCTGCACCTTTACCTCAATTGAAGAAAAGAGCAAAACAATGTCCAGTCTTCGACATCGTGTTCTGCCACCGCAGCTTTTGCGGAAGTGGCCTAAAGAAGCTTCCTTCTGCCTATGGTTGTTGCATCCTGATCCATCTAGTCGGCCGAAAATGGGGTAATGTCTTCTATTGTAGTGCTTCTTGTATACACAATATACGTTAATCAATGCATGCAGTTATGCCACTGGTTGGTTTCAGTTTTAGCTGTTGTCACCCTTCTTCATGGAAGCATGTGACATCATGGGTGTTGAGGCTGCAACTTGTGAAAGCAACAAGCTTACTACTTATATTTTCGTCTTGATGATGAGATTCTGGATTCAGAAGTTAGCATCTACCATTATTTGTACTGCCTCCTGTACCTCTCAATGTTATTGGTCAAATTAACATGTATAAACTAGGACTGTGTTTGTTTTGTGACATTGCCTGTGTTTGTTTAGAATCAGTGGTCAGCAGTGGCATTTCCATAGAGAAAGCATTTGCAAATCTGTAGGCTACAAACCAACTAGTGAAAGGGAAAGGCAAAATAAAAGGCTTTCAAGTTCAATCTTTGTCATCGATTCCTACTTGTATGAGATAGAGTTCTTTTACTTCCAATTTAGGTATTGAGTGCCTTAATTTTTAGCTTTTACTCACAAGTTGATTATTTTTTATTTTATCTAAGATTTTACCATACCTGTACCTATCTGAAGAAGATTAGACTTAAAATATCTAATTACCAAATTAGTGGTTTTGATTTGGTGATCAAAGCAGCATAGCACATGATTTCAAAGGTTTTGCATCTAGAGAAGTGGCCTATGTAACAAAATATATGATTTTTCAGACTCAATACTATTGATATTGTAATATTATTTTAGTTTAGTACGTTCTGCTTGTAGCAGAAGATTGAACTAGAGTGTTTCTTCTGTTAATGTGGCAGTGATTTGTTGCAAAGTGAGTTCCTTAATGACCCGAGAGACGACATAGAAGAACGTGAAGCTGGGATTGAGCTGAGAGAGAAGATAGAGGAGCAGGAGCTGCTGATGGACTTTCTGATGATGATGCGGCATAGAAAACAGGAAGCAGCTGACAAATTGCGTGATGCCATATCACTGCTAACTTCTGATATTCAAGAAATTCTCAGTAAGCAAAGAGTTCTTAGGAAAAAAGGATGCTCTTCTCCGGAGGTTGATGAAAATTTATACCCATTGGATATGAATGAAAATGAGGAAGCAGCTAGCGAGGGCTCAAGAAAAAGGGTTAGACCTGGGCAGCAGACTGAAAATACAGTTGGCCGGGATTCACATCCAAATGAAAATGATGCATCAGCAGCAGATGTCTCTAATCCTGAGAGTTTGTTGTTTAAGAATTATCGGCTGATGAAAAACTTTAAGAAACTTGAGTCTGCTTATCTTCTAACAAGGCGCAGGCCAACAAGGTGGCCTGCAGGGAAATTGCTTACAGGGCATGCTCCATTAAGCAGCAACAGTAGAGGGTCCGTGGTTCTAACAGAAAGAAGCGTGGATGATTCTTTATCAAATGAAGCATATACCAAGGATGTTGAAAGTGGATGGATTAGCCCCTTCCTAGAGGGCTTATGTAAGTACCTGTCCTTTACTAAGTTAAAAGTTAAGGCAGACTTAAAGCAGGGGGATCTATTGAATTCTTCCAACCTGGTGTGCTCTGTCAGTTTTGATCGGGATGGGGAGTTTTTTGCCGTGGCTGGAGTTAATAAAAAGATCAAAATATTTGAGTGCGATTCCATATTGAATGAAGAGCGTGATATGCACTATCCTGTTGTCGAAATGGCAAGTCGATCGAAGCTGAGCTGTGTTTGTTGGAACGGTTACATCAAAAGCCAGGTTGCATCTAGTAATTTTGAAGGTGTCGTGCAGGTAAGTGCTGCTAAGTAATATCTCCAGTTTAACTGTTTTTTTTTCTTTTTTTCTTTTCCTCTGTTGTTTAACACCATATACTTAAGATAAATTTAGATGAGTGAAATATGTCCAGGTATGGGATGCAGCTAGAAGCCAAGTTTTCATGGAGCTGAAGGAGCATGAGAGACGAGTTTGGTCCGTGGACTTCTCATTAGCAGATCCAACCGTATTGGCCAGCGGGAGTGATGATGGTTCAGTTAAGCTTTGGAGTATCAATCAGGCAATTCTATTTCTGCACTTGGTGGCTGTCAGCTTTGAAACTAAACGTACTGTTGGCATCTAATTGCTACTATTAAATGGATTATATTCTCGATGTATGATAAGTTGTTGTTTCCTCACCTGGATTGTTGCTGCAGGGAACAAGCATTGGGACCATAAAAACAAAAGCAAATGTCTGCTGTGTGCAATTCCCCTCGGACACTGGTCGTTCTGTTGCATTTGGCTCAGCAGACCATAGAATATATTATTATGACCTTCGGTACCCCAAAATACCGTTATGCACACTAGTGGGGCACAATAAAACCGTGAGCTATGTGAAGTTTATAGATTCAAAGTCTTTAGTTTCTGCATCGACAGATAATACAGTCAAGCTTTGGGATTTGTCCATGTGCTCATCTAGGGTGCTCGATGTCCCTCTTCAATCATATACAGGCCATATGAACATGAAGGTATGCTTCTCTGTGTGTGTGTTTGTTTCTTTGAACTTTTTAGGCTAAATTTTTTTCAAAATAAGTAGTTATCTTAGATAACTAGTTTTGATAAGTAGCTTTCAACAAACCTCATTTGTTCTATCTACTTCTGTTGTGGTAAGTGGAGTAAGAACCTTACCTGCATTGACCCAGAGAATCCCATTTTTTTTTATTCTTGAAATACAAGCGTTGATAACACTGAAATTGGATATGTCTAATAATACTATGTAAGTGACATAGAGAAGGGAGGTAGTCAATGCCTATGCAAACAGTGTATTTCTTTGCGCTTAATGTTTTCTGGTCGGCGGGCTGTTTGGTATGCTGGTATGATATGGAGAAGAACTGCATTGTGATTATAACTGCGTTGATGAATAATCCATTTCTTTGCTCAGAACTTTGTCGGCTTATCCGTGTCCGATGGTTATATCGCCACTGGCTCAGAAACCAATGAGGTAAATTGATAACTCTTGAGAACTTGTTTCTATATAAAATTGATTTCCACTTAAAAATTTGCTTCACTCAATTTCTAATCTTCTTCAACAGGTGGTCATTTACCACAAGGCTTTCCCTATGCCAGCATTGTCTCTCAAGTTTGACAGTACAGACCCGCTTTCAGGCCATGAAGTGGACGACAGTTCACAGTTTATATCTTCTGTGTGTTGGAGGGGTCAGTCATCATCTACCTTGGTTGCAGCCAACTCCACTGGAGACATCAGGCTCCTTGAAATGGTTTGATTGATCCTCGAGTTGCTGCTACCTGCTCCAGGGGGGGGGGGGGTTGGTGAGATGAACTACGACAACCTAGTATCGGCAGGCAGGCATTGGTGAGCTAAGTTATGGACGGTCGGTGATGGCGATCAACCCAACAAATTTTGGTCTGATTGATTTTGGAAGTGCAGTGTGAGAAAACAATTATTTTTTTATGGTAGGGTATAAATTTATTAAGCAAAGCTAAAGATGAACACGATGACCATATATATATTTTTCCATAGATCAAAAGTCAATGCCAAGTTGTATCATATTGTAATTAGTAATTACTACTATTGTGCTAGCATTTAGCTCCTCATTTTTCTTAATTATTTCCTTTATTTGGGGAGCAATTGGATCGTTGCCCTATAGCTGAACGTTGAATGAGGTCTCCAATTTATTTAGGCAGGATTGTTAGTAGAGATGGACCCCGTCTCTGATTTAGTCACAAAAAATAAATTTATTAAATTGGGATCAGAATTTTATAATCTTATCATCTCATAAAAAAAATTCTTTTAGGCAAAAAAAAATATTTTTGATTATTTGATGTTTAATTTTTATTTTTATCTTTATCTTTATTTTGTATACATTAACTATTCAAATCTTGCTCTTATTATTCAACCATTTTGGTGGGCATGAACATGATTCTCTCTCTCTCTCTCTTCTCTTGATAAGAAGCAGAGGTGATTCATTACTTTTCACATAGGTTTACAATTAGCTTTTAATGCTTGTTTGAGATGGAAATAATGGGGTGAAAATTTTATCCATATATTTTATTGTCTTGCATAATCTATTTAATATTAAACTGTTTTTTGGATATTAATTTGATCTTAAATAAATATTTTATTTTTAAATATTTAATAGAAAAGACAAAATAATAAAAAATAAATTTCTCGTCTTCTATTTCTATACCAAATAAATCCATAAGGATAAATTTTAATTTTCCACCCCACATTTGTGCAACAACTATCTTAATACCTGACCCAACAATATGTTTTTTGGATATCTTGTGGACTAAAAGTATGAAAATATCTAAGTAAATTATTACTAAAGACACAGGTTATAAAATATTTGGTTGAATGATTAAGCACCTTACTTTTAATTATTGTTATTATTATTATTGCAATTCATTATAAATCTTTTCAAACAAGTAAAATATTATGGCAACGATAAAAGCATGAAACGGACCTTTCCGAATTTCCAATATGGCTGCGCCAAGAAAGGAATTTTCAGCAAGAAGAGAACCAGTCGCATTGATTTGATAAATAGATAAATAAATAAATAAATAAAAAGAGCTGTGGTATGCTTTTCCCCGCACCAATAATGAGTAATGACAAATATACAAAACTGAAATCAAAACAGAACCAAGGTTCTCTAGTAAACGTCCTAGCCCTTGAAATTATTGTTCGGTTGGTTCAACGACAACGTATCCTCTCCTTCCATCACGGTTTTAGCTATCCCAATTTCCACTGGAAGCAGTACACTCATCTCCATGAATCTATTTACATTGCTGTTTCTTAAAGGCTTCGGGCGAAACTAAACTATTTATAAGATGACCGACCCTCAGAGCCCCTGGTCCTGGCTTTAACTTTGTTGGATCTCCAACTCTAGCACAACGTGGCTTTCCAGCACACCAACCACCAGGTGTGAAGCTTCCATTCCTTCTGTTTAGCAATTCCCGATCAATCTTATCCAAGACCGGATCATCTTGCCGAAATTTTCTAGCAAATGGAGCATTGCTAGCAACCATTTTGTCCATGTCTCCTAAGGAAAGTGTGTGAGGGTGCTGCGATGGAGGGTTGTCCCAAGCTATGTAGTGAAGGTCATGGTTGGCGGCCGTACTCGCAAATTCTTGGACATTACATATGACAGTATGAAAATAGTGTTCCGGAGAGGAAACAAAGTTCGAGTAATACATTAGTAATGTTCTAGGTAGGTTATCCCACCCCCATATCAGGTACTCCACAAATGCACGTGAGAGAACCATCCATGCTGAACCTGCAATTGACAGGAACCGTTTGGTGATTTTCTCCTCATTCCTAGTCAATTTTTTTTATTGTGCTAAAAGGGGGACAAATGGACTTTCTAAGAAGATGCTGGCCTTCAGAACATTATGCATGACATATGGCCAGCAACGATTTTGTAATCATCTCATATAAATAAATAAATAGTTATAAATAGCATGAAGTCCGAAATTAAACAAGATGCAACGCCCCTTGTTGTCCTTGCCACACATGGGTGTGTTCCATAATAATGACAGGATTTTCCAACCATATAAAGTACTATATACAGGTTTGGAGCTGAGGTGGGATAAAAGAATTGTACAATCATGCCTCTCAGCTCTTACAGGAATTCTATCAGTCAACTGTTCACATGCATTCCAGGCTGACTGGAGAGCCCACGATCCAAATTTACCAGTGCATTCACTCTAGCTGTTGCAAAAATTCAACAGATCAAGCCAAACTATAAGCTAAGATGTGAAAAACAGCATCAAAAGAACATGACGCGTGCCCTGTTGACAAAAAGCTTAACAGCCTATAACCCAACCCTGAATTTGGCATTGTAATGCGATATCCTTTCGTTCTCAACAAGGCCAGAGTTAAAGTTTGATTGGTAAATAGAAGGTCAACTAAACTAAAAGATACAGTTAATCATGCAATAAACGTGACTTTGAAAGCAAATTGATCGTAATGAATCGAGCAACAATTACAATATTGTTCCAGATCCTTATGATAGACAGAGATAGAGGCAAACCAGTGTATAATCTAAATGCCGTCGGCAAAGATCTCTTGGGTTCTGCAAAGAATATGTCCATCTTCTTTGTAGAATAAAGCCCAGGATCTACAATCAAAGGCTGTCCCCTTTGAGCCCTGCACCACACAACCAAAAGACATCTCAAGATTGGCATAACCAGATTGACTTAAAAATATAATCACAAGGGAAATTGGAGTATGATAGGGAAAAGAGATAGTTTACGCCTTCCAACCAAGCTTGCTTGTATGCTCGATAAAGTTCAGATTGCGATCCAAATTTGAGAACGAATGTATAAGATCTGAGTATAACCAATTGAAGAATCAGCATTAAAACCAGTGACATGAAATCCTTGAACTAATATAGAACGGAGAATCCCCAGAAAGTTACCATCTTGAGTTATGAGAGGATAATCAGAAGCACTAAGATTGATAAACCAATCCCAATCTTTACTTCTTTTGAGAAGAATTGCACAAGCATGGAGAGTATTCGATACCATGGTCGGTCCTCTATAAGTTACCATATTGGACTTATGAATCACATAAACATTTCCGATGTTGCTAAACATTGGATCTTTCTCAACTCTTGACACAAGCTCCATTCTTTCCTCAGGAGGGGACTCCAAATCCAAATGAACAACATATTGATTGTTAGGGTGATACAAGGCTAATAGTGTTCTCCAAAGCTTCTCTAAATCACCTCTGGACCCTGAAATCAAGTATGCAAAGCGGGGAAGAGGAGGAGCGGTCGGAGGGGGTGGAGACTGAGAGATGTTGATTTCAACAAACATTGGAGTAGTTTGGTTGTGGGAGGAAAAACCCCAGATGATTGAATTGATTGTGTGTAACGAAGAAAGAAGGCCCATGTTGAAGGAAGTCGCCAGAAGAAAGACACATAAGAGCATGCTTATAGCAAGAGGAAATACCCATCTTTTCTCCATGCTTAAGGATCCTGTTTCAGAAATTTTCATGGCTTTCCAATAGATGTTATTCTCATAATAAGAATCCAACTTAATAAAAAAATTGAACACATAAATTCAGCGCTCCTCCACAATTCCACAGTACCCAGAGATCTCCTCCCCTCTAAAGATAACCCATGCACACAAAGCCCTTTGAACTTTGTCAACTTCTTCAATTAATTTCCGCAAATCGAATATCTTTAATAGCACTGCCAAAGGAGGGGATTGCAAAATCAAAACAGGACCATAGTAAGGAAGATAGCATTTATAAAAAAGGAAAAGAAAAAGAAAAAAAGATTTACAAACTTCAATGGTGGAATACTACAAATAACCACATTCATACAATACACCAATCTGGTCAGACGAAAAGTCAAATAACCAATCGATGATAACTAGAGACAGTTTCAACTTTCAACATAATAAAGAGAAAAAGGGGGATGGGGAAGCATGTGTTGATGTAAGCTAATAGCCCTGCTACTATCATTTTTTTTCCCAGGGCAAGCCACACCAAAATAAAAATTGAATGAGAGAAAAGACCTTTTGTATTTCACATTAATAGCATGAATGCGAATTCTCTCTGATAAATTCGGAGTAACAGTTTAAAAAGCATTCATCAATAACTACATTAATGAATAAACTAATTTAAACATGCGAATAAAGAACTTAATCGAACATTAACGAGTATTGCAGATGGCGAAAAATTACACCGTCGAAGTCTGCCTAGGAAAAAAGTTTGAAAACTCAAAACACCGAAAAGGCAATTAGAGCAATAACCAAATCATAAAGCTCCAAAGAAAATTTGGTGAATAGTTGAAAATAACAACCTGGATTCGGATCAGTGCTGCCTGAAACCTGGAATAGTAGAACTCAACTCCCTGCGGGGCAGAGGAGAAGAACAATTGTATGTATTAATAGAAATTGAGATCCGAAGCACGGACGAGAACAAGATGTTGTATTGTTAAAGACTCAAGGTTCTACAGAGATGTTTTAGAGTAGGCGCTTGGGCGTGATATAATCGGGAGACGACGTTCTATAGTAGACGCTAGCGCGTCATATCATCGAGAGACGGATACATGTTTTATTTTTATTTGGTTACGTTTGCATCGAACTTCAGTATTATTTCACTCGAGGGCAGTTTTCACTCGATGGATTTTACGTTACAACGTCACTATTTTTTATTTTTATTTTTAAGAGAAACAAGCAAAAAAAATTATTAAATGCATAATCGTTTACGATAGGGATGGCAACGGGGCGGGTCGGGGACGGGGACCCCATCCCCATCCCCGAATCCGATAAGGAAAATAATCCCTGAACCCGACTCGATCCCCGAAATTTTTTTATCGGGGATTCCCCGACCCGATCCCCGCGGGGATCAAGTCCCCATACCCGACCCGATCCCCGATCTATTTTTAATCCCCGATTTATTCCCCGTTCATAAAACCCGACCCGATCCCCGAAACCCGACTTTATACCCGATCCCCGATCTCATCCCCGATCCTCAAACTATTTTTTCATATTATATTTTTAATTTATATTCTATAAAAAAAATTATATATATTATATATATATATAATCATATAAAAAAATATATATATATAAATTTCGGGGCGGGTTCGGGGACGGGGACCCCAAACCCGTCCCCGCCCCGTCCCCGAAAAAATCCCCGTTAAGAATCCCCGAACCCGAATCCGATCCCCGAATTCTCTCCTCGAACCCGAACCCGAACGGGGAATCCCCGACGGGGCCCCGAACCCGCGGGAAAAATTGCCATCCCTGGTTTACGATGAGCGGACTAATAGAACGCGGAACATGATTGACCTCAAATATTCTTTCAACAAAACTACTTTATTAACAAAGTAGGAAATATGCATCTAAAATACTATTTAAGAGGATGAATTATTTGGAAGGATGTCTCGGATGATATATGTAGGAATGATAATAGGTCAGATTTGAGTCGAGTTCAGTTAAATTAAGATTCAGACTTATTTATATTATCTAAATTCAGATCTGACATAGATCTGATTTTATTCTATGAATTTTACGTTACAACGTCACTACTTTTTATTTTTATTTTTGAGAGAAACAAGCAATTTTTTTTATTAATTGCATAATCGTTTACAATGAGTGGAATAATGGAATGCGAAACGTGATTGACCTCAATATTCTTTCAACAAAACTACTTTACTAGCAAAGTAGGAAATATGCATGTAGAATACCATTTAAGAGGATGAATTACTTTGGAGGATGTCTATGATGATATAAGTAGAAGTAACAATAGGTCGGGTCTGGGTCGGGTCTATTGAAACTAAGATCCGAACCTGTTTATATTACCTAAATTTAGACCCGATTTATATTCGTTGGATCTCAAAAGTTTAGACCTAGATCCATATTCACCGAATCTAGCGGGTAAACAAATCGTAAAGGAATCTTAAATGGGTTTGGATATTTAAAAAAAATTAATAATGTATGTAAATATAAATATAGTTATGTTTTATATATCTTAATATGTGTTTTTTTAAGAAAATCCTCTGAGTGAAAAAAATAAATATTTTAAAATAGTTATATTAATTTTTCAAATGGTATTTTAATGTTTTTGAAATACAATATTATATATATTGCTTATAAAGTAAATATATAAAAATAAAATTAAAAAATAAAAAAGGAGCGCAAATAAGATTATGATAACGATGACAAATTTAATATTAATATGTATTTATATATGTACACACACATACACATACACTAAACGAGTCTGGCGGGTCAGGTCTGGGTCTAAAACTATTAAATCCAAACTCATTTAGGTACATATGGACCTAGACCCGACCTATACTCATCGGATCTAAAAATCATAGATTCATACCCTCTAAAAATGAGACGGGTCTAGTAGATCTGGGTCGGGTCTAAGACTCATTGCCATCCCTAGATATAAGAGACCCTCGTTCTACCTCCGCTTCTTCCTCTACCAATAAGTTGGTCACCATCATGCAGTCAAATTCGATCTAAATCACTTCCCTTTGCTAGTAGGAGTGCGAGCAATATCTCTTCGACTTCAGCTTCTTAGATCTTTCTTCTTCTTTCCGGAATTGGTCTTCCAACAATAAGTACACTTTCATTGTTATCACTAGGGATGTTTATGGATTGAATATTCGGTAAAAAAAATTAGATATCCGAAATCTTTTTAGACATCTGGTACTATGAATATCTAAAGTTTTGATAAACCAGTAAAATGAGTAATATTTGAATGACTTTCCCTCTTGATATATAAATGTTTCCATTGATTCTTTATGCATATTATTATATTTTCTATTAGATTCGTGGATATCGCGTCCTTTAGTATTTTGTTTTGTAGGTGCACTTAATGGATGCAAACAAGGCTAAGATGAGTCAATATAAAGGCTTTGAACATACATTGTAAAGAACCTAGTATGCATATGGCCTTATTAATTTTAGAAACAATTACATCTTATTTAAAAAATGAAGAATTTTGCCTTTTGATGCAATCTCAATTTGGAAATGTTCAAAGAAATAAAGTTATATATATTTTTCTTAGCTTTCTAACACATCCAAGATTACATCATTTCGACTCCGGATGAAAAAGTTATGAATATTTTTGCAAAAGTTGTCCAGTGCACCGGGGCAACACAACAGTGAGCAAGCAGTGCATGGTTATGTGTAAATCTTCAGCAACAAAGTAGCACATGGTCTGGCTATGCGTGACTGACACAAACGTGTGATGCAATGCTGAGAGTAGAGAAGACGCATGGTCTGGCTGTGCACGATCAACACAGTCATGCTCTCAACAATGCTGAGAAAAAATGTCGCATGACCTGACTGTGCGTGATCAACACATCCATGCAGAGGTTATTCCACCACGATTGTGCACAATCCAACACTCACGAGGAGTGCTTATTTGCTTGACAAAGAGAGAATCAAAGAAAAGGGGAGATCGAGAGAAGTTTTTTTTCTCTCTCTTCTCTCTAGAAAACAAGAGAAACTCCGTTAATGTAAATCAAGATTTTCCTCATTAACTCTAAAATTTAATTCTAGTTTTAAATTTTGTACGCACTCTCAACATTGGATTCCAACGTTTATCTACAAGTTCTATCTTTTTGTATTTCTTTTGTTATTTATTATTTTTAATGTTATTTATATTTTTGCATTTTACTGTAATGATGAGTGAGTAGATTTTTTTTTCTAGGATTGAATCTAGTCTAAATTATTAATTAATGAATAAGTTAGTTTAATTTCTATTTTGATTGCTTAAATTTGTAGATTCGATTGTTAGTTTTAATTTTGGTTGAGTTGCTTGATCACCTACTCAATTAGACATAGGTATCAAATTAAAGGACTGAAATATGAAGTTTAATAACTAAAAAAATAACAATTAAACTAGAGAATTGAACCATGAAAGTAGGCTAGAGTATCTTGGAAATTTTATTGATTTAGCACAAAACATAATGAATTTAATTTGATTTAATACCATGAAGATAGGTTATGAAATTGGAACATGTGCATCTTTTAGACTTTGAAAGAGGCTATTAGTTAATTTAAGCTATTTCACCCTCTCGGGTTTAAGTAATTGTTTGGCAATTGAATTAATTATTCATTAATTACTGAATTATGATGGCAATCCAATCCTAGTC
This sequence comes from Tamarix chinensis, assembly GCA_030549775.1. Taxonomy (NCBI): domain Eukaryota; kingdom Viridiplantae; phylum Streptophyta; class Magnoliopsida; order Caryophyllales; family Tamaricaceae; genus Tamarix; species Tamarix chinensis. The sequence goes on along the minus strand of CM060177.1, from coordinate 5,560,542 downwards.
TTTTAATTAGATTTTTCTTACTACCGTTAGCATTATCATTTCATTTTATTTTATTAGTCATACTCTACTATAAAATTTTAATTTATCTACATATCTTAAATAATAAAGATTCGGTACTCAACAACGAAGTCCCCGTGGGATACAACATTAACATGCTATGATGAGTTCGTCCACTAGCGGATTTAGCCCAACAAGTTTTGGATTGGATAACAAATAGTCTGTCAGATATCTAAAATTTTCGAGTAGACCACAAATGAAAAATATTGAATAAAAAATTATTTAACCAAAAAATAAAAAATTATTTAATCAAAAAATAAAAAAATTGATCCATTTTGAATAAATATGATCTAATGATTTAATTTGAATGTTAAATTACATTATATTCAATTAATAATTTTTAATTTTGGATAATAATTAAATATTTAATCAAAATAATAATTAAAAAGTATAAAATTTACTTACAATAAACACTTATTTCAAATTATACACATATACACACGCATATATATGATCATATAATATAGAATTTATGACAAAGTAAATAGTATTTAGAGTGTATATATATTCATTAATATTGGATCAAATGAACAATTCTATTAATCACGACAAACAATGTTAATGTACTAGCCATCATGCATGATATTCTAAGCTTCAACATTGATTTTAATGTAGCTTTCATCCAGTGGTCTCCACCTCTATTCCTCAATATTCTACATTGTTGCATATCTTCTTAAAGAAGACTCAAGATTTGTTCAACATAATTCCTCAATTCGTCATCTCTTTTGATAACACAATTAAAACCTCATTAGTTTAGGCCCACCCTATCATCCACATAAAAGTGAAGATCCAGACAGCCTTCCAATCATCTTATTTACACACCGGTTCAAATCAATCATACAATAAATTGGTTTTTTCTCTATTAATTAACAGGCAAGTGCCATTTTTATAAATTGATAGCATCAATATTATATGGATATAAAAAATAAACATGAGGGAACATTCATCCCTAAACATCAATCTTATATAATAAATATGTCATTATTATAGCATGTTTGGGCGAGTTGTAGTAGTGTTTCTTGCATCGATTGCATTTTTAAAAATATTAAAAATAAATAAATTCACTAACTAAATTTCCAATTATTATAACTAAAAGCATGTGTTAACACTATGATAGAAACCACTTTTGATATTTGAGCATTAATAATGGTAACAACAAAACCGTTGTAATATGCATGAAATTTTTTTGATTGTAACAACAATTTCTAGAAATAATCGTTATAAAAACTATTCAGTAATGGTTATTTCAAATAACCATTGTTAAAACCTACTGACACACTATATGTTCATTTCAATGAATCATTTGATAATGGTTTCAAAATATAAACATTATTAAAAAAATCATCAATAATGGTTATGTTTAATACTCGTTGTTAAAACCCATGCACAACATGCTAGTGCACCCCCTTTAACCTCAATTCCTATTATTTTCTTTATTGCTAGTCGACCATTCTTTTTGTCAAACTATGCTCATTCTTTTCATCGGTTTCTCAATACCTGGTGGCCTTCTCATCCTTTTTTATTTGTTTTTCGAGTCTTGTTATCCACCATTAAGAAAGCTTTGAGGCTTGCACTATCCTCTATTTTGATTTTGACGGTGGGAGATTTTCAATCTTTGTTGTTTTCTTCATTTTTGGTGTTCATCTAGCTTCTTCATTGGTGTTAACCACTCAGGGCACTCACATTTTACTTACACCAACTTATCAATTTTGGTTACAAATCTGGTAAGCATTACCTTAATATTTGTGTTCTTTATTTCATTTTGTAGGTGTCTATGTCTTGATTTTTCTTTTCTTTTTCTTATAAGATAGGTCATATTTGTTCCTTGTTGTTACTAATTTGTATCAATCTTTACCGTTAATAGAGTTTAGCATGAAAAATGATATTGAATATGCCTCCCTGTACCCTATTTTGGTTTTTGTGTTTTGTATGTTGGATATATTAGGTTTTGTTTGAATCCTACTTTGAGTTTAAATATGAAAAGAAAAGATGATTGCTTGTGCATACATCAATGTGAACAGTGAAGATTAACTTTTGTCAGGGTTTTTTAGCTTTAACTATTCTTTATTGTGCACTTGAGCAAAAACAAAATGGTAGATTATCTATGTCTTTTCTCTAAAATGATATGATTATGTATGTTTGTGAATGACTAAATGAGTGTTTTTCACTTGGAGAAACATATGTGTTCACAAGGCATAACCTTTAAGTGAGATTTTTAGATGTTGTAATATCATTAATTATAAAGCATATAACTTAAATTCAAAATTTTATCAAAATAAAATAAATATGTATTACTCTTACACAACCCCAATAACCTCACCTCTATTAGTTTGGTTAACATATGATATAATATATTTACAATTAGTTTGATTGAGGAATTTATATATTTTGGAATTTATGAGACTAGAGAGTAACCTTAATCATAATATTGAGTGGTTGTTATCTTTTATAGGTAGTGAGATGTTGCACTTAACCTTTACATACCATCCATCATGTTTGTGGACGTCACACTATTTAGATCTTAAGTCATATGATTTTCTTATATGATGAGTTAGTTCACTTGATGGAAAGAGATTCATACTTTGATTTTCTTATGTTTAGATCACATCACTTGTTTTTGACCCAACCTCAGATGGAGTTATGGACTGGGGCTAAGTTAGTTATGTTGATTTATTTATCATTGATATGCCACAACTAAGATATATTGAGGGTGAGATGTTTTATCAGGCATTATGATCAAATAGCTAAAGAGCCAATGGTTATAGATGACCAATAGAGATTTCATCACCTTTTACCTACGAGTATCTACCTTATTAACCCTAGAGTTTTCATCATGGTGGATGGAATCTCTGGTAATAAATTGAGGGATCATATTACTATTTAAGATGAGTGGAATCTAAGCATGATAGTTTATGGTGATAGATGACTCTTTGTAGGATGGTTCTTGTTAGTGTTTGTGTAGAAAAAACCTTTGGATATAAATAGTGTGGTTTTTCCCTTAGGTTTCATGTTAGTTTTTGAACCTTGTTTTAACCCCATAGTATGCATGTTTTTTGTAGTTTTAACCCTTGCATGAAGTTTTATATGTGTGTGTTGTATATACATACATACATACATATATATATATATATATATATATATATATATACCTAGAGGCATGTAAGCTTTGGTATGTGTCAAAATAATCCAAGGGTAAGACTTAATATTTTTGGAATGGTGTGTATACATGGTACATCTTTTAGTATATGTGCTGATTGATTGCTTATTCGGTATAAATTACAGAAAGTGATTATTTAATATAATCACTTTTTAAGGAAAGTTTTGTATGCTAAAAAAAGTTTATAAAAAAATAATTATGTAAGATAATCACTTTTTATAAGTAGTGCCAAACAAGACATCAATTATGTTAAGACCTCACTAACCAATGAATCTTTCCTTCAATTATCAAGGAATCAAGAAACAAGTTTAGTCTTTTAGGCAAGTTCCAACTGAATAGCCTGACACATAATGCATATATGAATTGTTTCTAATCATGAAAAAATTTATGAATTCCTTTTTAGAGATCTCTAATTTGTAATATTTGTTTTTGTAGGATGAATATATATTATAAAACTATGGTTAGGGAATGGATGTATGTAGATTGTAGGTTTAGGGAATATGTAGAAAGGGTGGTTTTTTTTTAATCAAGTTTTTAGTGGAACATGCTTAAATCCTTAGGAGGATAGTTTGTCCTTGTTTGGTATGTGCTTATAGTTAACATATTGGTGTTGGTGAACTAAAAGATCACATGTTTGTGAATGGAGTTGATAGAAGTTATAGTCATCAGATATATCATATTGAGATAGAGTCTTACTATAACAATAAGGAATATAGGAAGGAAAGTAGCAGAATATTTGAGAACTATAAGAGATGTTATATAAAGGAGATGACTAGAAAGTTTGAAAAAGTGTTTGGGATTGTCCTAAAATATTTGAGAGGTTATTGAGTGACTTGAAGAAACCTTTATATGATGGTTGTATGACATTTACTATATTATTTGCTACTTTAAGGTTATACAACTTAAGAGTTATAATAGATTAAGTGATGAGAGTTTTACATATCTATTGGCACCTTTGAAAGATATGTTTTCTGATGATAATATTTTCCCCCATTATACCTGTAATACCCTCAAATTTTGAAACTTAAAAATTTCGTTTTAAAGAGTTAATAGCGGAAGCTAAAACACAAAATGTAGAGGTGTCACACTGCATCCAACACAAAAGAAACACTCCCTATGCCCAGTCTATGTCAGGTGAAAGTCAAAAGTAACCTTATACCTAGGAATCAGGTGTGGGAATTACTTGATTCAACCACGATACAGGATACAAAATAGAGAGAAGGGAATAAGTAGTAAAAACATAGGACTAAGAGTCCAAAGAGAGATAGAGATATCCAGATAACCATACACTTTACCAATTCATTTAGCGCTCACATAAGGCAAGCACATCAATATAATAATCATCAATCACCTAGAGGTTGTAGCAGCAAGGGAGGCCGAAAGGAGGGGGTAGGATCGATGGAGTTGGCCAAAGGGAAGGGGTGGAAAATGGTGTAGCACATGGGTGAGTTTTGGTTGTTATGGCTGAAGGTGGGCGTGTTGGGCTTCGGTGGATGTTGATGCAGGTTGGGGAGGGGTTTCAATAGCTCTTTCTATAGATAGGGGGTAGGAACAGCAGCTCTTGCAGCAGCAAAGGTAGGGAATAAAAGAAAGAAAATGGTGTTGTAGTTGTTGCCGTAGGTAGTGGGTGCTTTGGTGGATTTTTCCGAAGGGTAGGGGAGGTTTTGGTGAGTTTTACTGCAGCTAGGGGTGAGGGAATGGTGATTTTTTCTGCAGCTAGGGGGATATGCAACAAAGGCTTCTAGTGCTTGGGATTAAGGTGTGGAAAATGTTTGCCGGTGGAGGTGTATATGATTTGATTGGGCTCGCCTATGGGGGTGATTTTTGGGTTGTTTGGGGGGTTAATTTTGAACACAAAATGAAGGGGTTCAGGGGTTAAGAAGGGAATGACGTGTAGGGAAAGGAGGAGCAAAACAAGAAGAGTAAAGTAAGGGGAAGAGAATCGTGCATGGCAGGGGATGGGTATGGTATGAGGGTGGCGCGAGGGTGGTGTGCCAGGGTAGATGGAGAGTAGGGTGAGGTAAGAAAATATAATAGGGTAGGGGTAATTTATTTAGATACAAAACCGGGTAAAGTATTAGGGGAAAAATTATCCAGTTACCGGAATAGGTTTATTTGATGAAACAGATACCCGTTACGACCCAAACCTAGATTTAAATTTTAATACGCACCCTCTAGCATATTTTAGCCTAATTAAATTTTATAAATAATAAGTCATAATAATATTACACATATTAATAATATTTTTAGTACAAACACCCTACAATAATTATTATATCTAATACACATAATTACTGGTTATAATTATTAGAGTCTTCTGAAAATGAGGTATTACAATACCTATGAAGCAAAGAAGATTGTTTCATTGATAGGCATGAGTTATGAGAAGATACATGCATGCTTTAATGATTGCATATTATTTTACAAATAGTATGTGTCCTTGAATAGTTTTTCTAACCCCATATGCAAAGCACCATGATATAAGAAGAATAAGGTCCTAGTTAAGGTGGTGTGGTATTTTTTTATAATACCAAGATTTAGGTGAATGTTTAATGATGTTCAAGATGATGAGAAATTGAGATAGTTTGTTGATGGTACGATAGATGCCACAATTCTTGGATGTACATCTTGCTCTCCATAGTGGATGATGATTGGTGATGTGTTCCCTGAATTTGGTGAAGAAGCAAGAAACACACGTCTAGTACTTTTTTTTTGGATAGAATGAATCCACACAATCAAGGGATGTACAATATATAGCTACTAATTTTGGTTAGATATAATATATTTTCATGACTCTATATGAAACGTAAGTATATAATGGTAGATTTACTTATATCATAGATAGAACAATGAGGAAATGATATTGATGTTTATTTGACACCTTTGATTTATGATTTGCAATTCTTGTTGGGAACATTTGTTAGGATATTTGATGCATATCATGAAGAGAGTTTCACTTTGAGAGTAATATTATTTTGTATCATAAATAATTTTCTAACATTTGACAACTTGTCGAGTTATAGTGTGAAATGTCATTTTGCATGCCTGATATATATGTGAGAAGAATACCTCATTTCAATACTTAAAGTATGGTCAGAAGGCTATTTATCTCACGAATCATAGGTTTTTACCAATGAATAATTATTATCATAGGCAAATGAAACCATTCAACGGTTACCAAAAGTAGGGGAATCACATTGTAACACCCCCAAAATTCACTCCTGAAATTTTTTTTTTGAAAGAATAAAGCGGAAGCTAGAATAGAATTTGGGGGATGTTACCGCCACATCTAACACAAGATAAATGTCCACCATTTATCTCATGCTAGATGCAAGGCTAAAACTTGTCAAACAAAATTTTAAACATCTATGCCGTAAGGATAAACTCCCACAAGGAGATATCCATAGGTAGATGGCAAGTGAATAAATTCACTAAATAAAATCATTGCTGAATTGATCAGCGGAACCTGTGAAATAAATCCAAATTTTAAAAGCTTATCAGGGTACGATAAATTGAAAGTTAATTACAATACCCTTGATATTTTAAATACAACACTTGTAACTTCCAAAAATAAATATAGTTAAACAAGATAAAACCCGATAGATCAAATTCCGGATTGCCTACTCTCTCAAACCAAGCCTTCCACCCAAATACAATATTCGATCTCAAACCTGCACAAGAGGTCTGCTCCCCACCATCAGTGGATCATCACAGGACCCATTCAACCAAGGTAGTATCAGTACGGTCCAATACTGAGTAAATCCCACTACCCTATCTTATGGGAGAGACGTAAACTATAACATCAAGTGCATATTGAATCATGGTGCATTATATTGATACATATTCAATACCCACATCATAAGTCCTACCATACACATATAATAACACGCGAAACATATATAACATCCTATTTAGACATGTAAGTGTGGTTTTACCGAAATATAAAGTAGCTCATGCGCCTCAGGTAGGAATAATCCTTATTATTGACAACTCATTACATGACCACAATCACATAAGCAGCGTGTAGTAATATAGATAATGAAGGCCGGCTATGGTCCAGGTAGACTCATTCTTTAGATCTCTGGTAAATATAGTCGATTCACATCATAGTCTTTATCAATTAATGTGAGTGCGGGAACCCCACTATTATAGCCGGTGGAACGGTCACGAGGGCCATGCCGTGCCACTATTTTAGCCGGTGGACCGGTCACGAGGGTAACATACCCTGCCACTATTATTCACCGGTGGACTGGTCTGGCCCCGACTCACATGATGTTTCACTGTAATTACTTTGTATCTTTTTCATGTCTTATCATTATTACGTTCGGTTTGTTGAGCACGGAATCCCCCACTATTATAGCCGGTGGAACGGTCACGAGGGCACATGCCCTGCCACTATTATAGCCGGTGGACCGGTCACGAGGGTAACATACCCTGCCACTATTATTCACCAGTGGACCAGTTTGGGTCCGACTCAACATCTTCCTCTTTAAGTGATTAGTGTCTTAACGTGTCTTATTCGAAAGAATTTTAAAAGGCCACATGACATCCATCATAACTTGCAGCATACCCATATTAGCACATACCAGACAAGAGCACGAGAACATACCTCGGTTCCAAGCTACGCTACACAATAAAAACAGATAACATATAGGACACAACATATAAATCGTACAAGGCATCCAAGGCGAGTAAAACACGTAACACACAGGCGGCCTTAGTTACGTCTTAACGGAACACCCATAAGTGGAGGTAAGCAGGGACTTACCTAAATCCGAAGCTAGCTAAGCGAGATAAGAGGGAGAAAGAGACCACTAGCTCGAGGGTCCACAATAAAGCTTTCCTAGACCGCCGATAGAAATCGAAAACTAAGTTAGAAACTATCTTATCGATTAATAATTCAATTATTATAATTAAATCGACACAAAGAGACACAAACAATTTTTCTTGGAAAACGTGTAAAAACCTAGGACTCAAGAGCATAGCTCTATTAAGATTTAAGGTTAAAAATAAATCAAAACGGATTAATACACATATCACTTGGGACATTTCAAATTAATTTGGAAAGCCCGAGAAAGAATAATCGATTATAAGTTAATTTATCGAAAATAACTTATTAATTAGGTTTTACAACTAAATAGGTAAATTGACCATTTGCATAGAACCAAATCCAAACCAATTAGATTAAAACATAACTTAAATGATTTAAGACCCAAAGACAGAAATCGATTAGATAAAAGACGCATAGCAAAAATCAATTTTATAAAACCATCCCTGAAGATTAGGGTTTTTAATGCATAAACTATAAATCGACCAAATCACTTCGATTACCTCAAATTGACAGTTTTAAATACAATTAAACTAATTTTAGATAAATCTATATAATTAATTTCAACAAAACAATCTTCCTAGTAGCCAATTTATGACTATCCATTTTCAAAATTAGGGTTTTTAAGCCCACAACACAAACTCAGGTAATTCAAATTAATTAATTCAAATTAAAGGTATTAGAATGCATCTAATACCATTTCAACTATTTCTATAAATTCAATTTTAGAAAAACAACAATATAAATGACCGACTTCATAATTTCAATTGAAATTTAGGGTTTTAGGCCCGAAAATACAATTCGGTAAAATTCTATAAATTTAATCAAATTGAATGTTTAGAAATGAAATTAAAAACATTTTATAACATATCAAATAATCAATTGATCAAAACCAAAAAAAGAAATACCCAAGTTAGCACAATTAGGGTTTTTGAGCCCGGAATGCAAATCCAATCAATTCTTGCTAAAATATATAAATTGGCGGTTCGAAAATGTAATTAAGTATATTCTAATATAAATTGTATAGTCAATTAAATAAAACGACTGGATTACACAATTCAATTTGGACCCGCAAGAGTTTTGACCTAAAAATCCAATTCTGATTAATTTCGCACAATTTTCCCAAATCAGCGCTTCCAATATGAAATTAAATACATTTCAAACAATATTGTAAAATCAATTGAGTGAAACAACTCAATTACGCGACCCAATTTCATCACACACGAATTTTGACTTAGAAATCAAATTCCGATAAATTCTGCATAAATTTCTTAAATTGACGGTTCCGACATGAAATTAGATACATTTTAAAACATATTGTAAAATCAATTTATTAAAAATATATAAAACGGGTGAATCTGAAAATTTTGGGCATAACCCAACCAAAAATTCAATTTTCCAGAAATCCAACCTAAACCATACAATTAACTTATCCAAATCAATCTCACAACACATATATACATAATCAAACAATTAATTTAGCTTATCACAAGCTATCATACTCAATTAATCAAATCAATATTAGGGTTTTCGAAAATTTATACCAAACGAAACCAACATAAATCGGGACAAAAAAAATGCCGGAGAAGCTTCGTCGGAGGCTAGGGGTGGCTCGTCGGTCATCACCCGAGCTCGTCGTGGCCGGACGGCGGCACGGCCGGTGCGGCTCGTCGCTGCTCCTCGCGGCTATTGCTGCGCTGGTGGTTACTGACTTGCTGCTACTGTCGCCGTCGAGCTGGCTGCTGCGGCTGCTGCCGCTGCGTCGCTGGTGGCAGTCGTGGTTGGCGGTGGCGGTAGCTGGCGGCCAACGAAGGAGGAGCAGGGAGGAGGAGGCAGGTCACTGTTTGGGGCTGGAGAACAGAGAGCAGGTCAGGAGAGTCGGGAAAAGGAAAAGAAAAGAGAAGGGAGAGAAGAGAGAAAAGGAAAAGAAAGGGGGGTCCGACGGGTTTGGTCTCTTTTTTTTTTTACAAATACACATATAAAATAAAATACTAAATGTTTAAAAATTATTATTGGAATATTTTATCTAAAATTTATTAAACGAAAATTATTTCGTAAGGTTTCGAAAGATTAAAATCAATATACGAGCTATATAAAGAATTTCGGGAATGTTTTCGGAAAAATTTACCAACGAACATGAAGATTTGTATTATTTACAGAAATATATTATAAGACCTCGAAAAATTATTTAAAAGTATATAATAAAATATTTAAGTCAAATTCGAATAAACCGAGACTAATTTAAATAATTTCCGAAATCGATTTTCTGTAAATCAAAAAGCGTAAAACAGAAAAAAATTAATTTCGGAAATAAATTCATAAATAATCTCCGAAAAACCTTTTTAATTTAAAACTTTCCGAAAATATTAACGATTTCTGAAAACGAATAAATTTAAAGTCGGAAATATTTTCTACGGATAAAATTACTAAAATAACTTTAACCATTTAAAACCAAATTTCATAATTTAAATAATATATTTTGCTAACGAAATATAATTCCAAAATAAAGTCGTAATCACACGACGAAGTTATAATCGAGAATGAATCTAAAATATAAAAATCAAAATACGATAAGGAAAGGGAATACATATTTTTAACCGAAAATCAAAATCATAAGAATATAATAAAATCATTGTCGTGAATGAATTTATCTAGAATGGTTCGCAACGACAACGATTAATTAAATTCAAATATGAATTCGAAATCGTCGATAAATCCATAAAACGAATCGAAATTAAAATAATTAATTGTTTACATCAAATTACGCTAATAAAATCATTAAACTTAATAAATTTGGATTTTAAAAATATAGGGTATTACACACATATACCATTGATGGGTGGGCAAGTGCATTTGAAGATACAAAGTGTGAAATTCAATCTTAGGAAGAATAATAAATTTTAGGTTTTATCATTTGGAAGGAAGAAGATGTTTATATTCTTCAAAATTTCTTATTGGTAGTATTTGTAAGTGATATATTCCCTTGGTGTAATACAAATTAAGAAAAATATATCTAATAGTCTTGTTGGTATATTACTAAATATCCACAAAATACTAAAGATGGAATCAATGCTTGAATGAATATGTCAAATATGGACATTATACATGAATTAGCATCTTAGAGCAATGGAATAAGAAATTATTTACCATCGGCTTGTTATACTCTCTCTAGAAAATGAGTAAATTACATTGTGTGAATTCTTTGAAAATGTTAAGGTTTTAGAGGGATATTACTTAAATATCAAAAGTATTATGTCGATGAAAGAGTTGAAACTAGTTAACATGAAGTCTTATGACTTCCATATTTTGATGCATCATTTGTTGTTGATAATCATACGTGGGATTTTGCAGAAGCATGTTTGAATTGCTATCACTAAGCTTTGTTGGTTCCTCAATGCACTCTGCTCCAAAATTATACACCTAATAGTTTGGAATTCTCACAAATAGGAATTGTGATTACTTTATGTCAACTTGAAATGTACTTCCCACCCTCATTCAATGATATTATGGTAAGTCTGATTGTTCACTTGGTTCTTGAGGAAAAAAGGCTAGGACCTATTCATGGGTATTAGATATATCCCTTTGAGAGGTTTATGAAGTTTTTTCTAGTAAGTATGTAAAATTTTTATATTACCAAGTAAAATGTGAAAGTACAATCTCCAAGGTAACTATCTCATCCCCGACTCTACTCTAAATTGTTAATATGGATAACCAATTTATCAAATTCTTTACATCCATGAATACTCTTAATCCTAGTAGCTAACTCCCTAATTATAATTTTAATAATATGTCTTGGAGTTGTATTTTTGCATGAAATATACGTGTATTTCTTTCCTCCCACATATGATAGGTACTAGTAGCAAATAAGAACCGAAATAAATTACTCTAGATTAAAGGTCCTCTTCCTCCTTTTTGTAGCTAATTTAAGATAAGGGGTATAATATCTATGTAGTGAGTGCATCCCACTCCATGAAGTAAATGTCTAATACCCCAAAAATTTTAAAACCTAGCATTTAATAAATAACCCTTAATTGGGATAAACTAACTTTTAACTTTATTTAATTTAATTAGTGGATTTTTGAGTATTTAAAAATGGATATGGATATTTAATAAATTAAAATAAATATTTAGTTATTTTATCATACTCATTTTATTTAAATAATTTTCCAAACCAATATTTTACTAAAATTAACCTTTTTAAACCAATATATTAAATTATTAAATTAATTTATCTATGCAAAATTATTAAATTATTTTATTCCAAAAATTCTTTTATTTTATTCCTCCCCATTTTCCTTTTTCCTTTTCCTTTTTCTTTCTCCTTTTTCTTCTTTTTCTTCTTTTCCTCCTTTTTCCTTTTTCTTTCCCTTAGGCCGCTAGGCCTACGATCCCCTCCTCCTTACACTGAGCCGCTGGCCAGCCCACTCCCTCCCTTCCTTCTCCCTTCTCCCACACGGCGCCCTAGCCCACCTCCCTTATTTTTTTTCTTTCCTTCCTTTTTTCCCCGACTAGGCCAGTCTATTCTTTCCTTCTCCTCCCCTCTCTCTCACGCGCGGGCCGACCCGCTCCCCTTTCTTTCTCCCCGCCCGCCCAGGCAGCCTGCCTTCTTTCTTTTCTTCTTCTTCTTCTTCCCTCCTTCATCAACCGTTAACCACCGCATGCCATGGCAGCCTGCACACCACCTGGAACTGCCGCCTATCTCTCTCTACAACCCCGCTCTCACTCTCCCTATCTCCTTTGTCCTTTTCTTCCCCTTTTCGGACCAAACACGCCCCTACAACCCTTCCCTGCATGCCCTATTTTCCCTTCTTCTTCTTCCTCTTCCTGCCACCTTATGTGCTGCCCTCCTGCACCTCTACCTTACCAGCCATACCTGCCCTCTCCCACTCTTCCTTTTCCTTTCCTTAACTTCCCTTCTCTGCCCATTTTTTGAGCCTCCCTCCTCCCTACCGAGCCTTCTTCTCCCTTCCTTCCCCTATTTTTTCTCCGCCACCCTCAACTTCCGCTTCCACCTCCCAAATAACCACCTTCACCATCTCCCTCCCACCCTTACTACCTCCCTGCACCACCAAGTCACCCCAACACGCCCCTTACAACCACCCTCCTCCTCCTCCTTCTTCTTCTTCTTCTTTTCCTTTCCCCCTTCTCGGCCTCCACCTTGCACCACCACTGTCAGCCGTCGTTCCACCTCTTCCGCCGCCACCACAACCACCAATCCACTCCTTAGAACCTCCTCTACCACCGCCTTGCCTCCCTTGGTCGAAACCCAACCCTGCAGCCCCTCCTTTTCCTTCTTCTTTTCCCTTCCTTTTCTCCTCTACCACCCTTGCAACCATTTTCGTAGCCTTGCAGCCACTGCCTTAGCCACCCTAAGCCGCCGATCACCTACCCCTGACCACCACCTTTACCCCTACTACCTCTCTGCACTCAGTCACTACCCTAACTCCCCTCCACAATCTCTCCACCTAACCCCCCCAAAACCTCCCTTCCTCCACTTCCCCCCCTTCGATCCCTTCTCCCCCTCCACTTCTACATGTAACTCACACTGCTCATGTAGTGTGAGTTCTATAACCATTTGAGTCATGGTTGGTTTAGTTTTTGAGGTATAATAATGATTAACATTAGTATGTCTTTAATTAAGTTTTGATAAAGGTTTATTCTTTTGGTTTTTCTACTTCTAATATGTTAAGTATTGAAATTATTTTTAGGTATTGATTTTGCTAATCAAAGCTTAAGCCTTTAACCGGGGTACCAGTAAGGTTTGATTATTGTGGGAAATAAGGTAACCATTATACCCTACTAAAATGTATGGATATGCATATGCTAGAACATTAGGGTTTTTAATATGTTTATATGAATGATATATGTTGTTAAGTATAATGCATTTAGTGGCATATGTTGATTGATGAAAAGGAAAGCATGTTAATTTATATGTCATGTGTAGAAATAATGCTTAAGGAAGGAGCTTTGTTCTTAATAATAATGTTAAGTGCATATGTATGATATGATATGCTAATGTGGCCATTTGGTGCATAAGTAATGATAATATGAGCCCTAGGGATATTTTGGTAAATTTACTTGTGAAAAGGGTATGACCTAAATAAGTGTGTGGTTGGTAGTTGCTAATATGTATTAATGATAAATAGTAATAGTTGGTGGGGTTGGATGAAGTGTATGGAGTATGCATATCAATATTTTATGTACTGAACATAAAGGAAAGTGTATGTTGGTAATTTGGTAAAGTAAAGGGGTAAAATGGTAATTTAAAGGAGAAGTGAATTTTGGTAATTTGCTATAATGGAAAGGGTATTACGGTAATTTTGTAAAGAAAATGGGTAAAATGGTAATTTAATAAAGGAGAAAGGGTATTTTGGTAAATTGGCATAAATAAAGGGTAAATTGGTAATTTGTAAGTAAAAGAGGAAAAATGGTAGTTATTATAATGAAGAAGGGCAATTTGACAATTTAGCCAACCAAAAGGGCGACTTGATGAATTTAATAAATATGGAGGATAATTTGGTAATCTAACACATGCAATGGACATTTTGGTAATTATGCAACATGAAGGGTAATATGGTAATTTGGCAAATAAAAAGGGATGACTTGGTAATTTTACAAGCAAAGGGTATTTCAATAATTTTGTAAAGATGATAAGGGTAAATCGATAACTTGTGTTTCACATGTCAATAAATTAAATGAGTTTCATCATCAAACATAAGTAATAGTGAATAATAAGATAAGGGTATTGGGTAGGGCAGTGAGTCTCATAAGAGCAGGGCATAACCTAGGGTTGGATGGATAATTAAGGGTGTGATATAGTGTTTATGTCATAATTATGCAAGAGGTGTATGGTTTGTAAGTATGCATGGAAATATGTGTTAGATATGTTTGAAGTACGTGTTAGGGTTTCGTGTATGCCATGATCCTTGATATGGAATGCTTGATTCTATGGCTGGTACATCTTTGTGTCTCTGAATTTGTGACCTTTTTCCTTCCCTCAAATTAAATAAATGGACTTTTTGAATACGACGCGAATAAAGTACTAATTACTTAAAGTGAAAGAGTATTGAGCCGAGCCCAAACCAGTTTACCAGTGAATAATAGTGGCCAAGTGTAAGATGCCCTGGAGACCGTCCACTGGCGAATAATAGTGGTTAGGTGCATTCTGCCTTGTATTTTTCCGGTCCACCAGCTATAATAGTGGGGGATCCCGAGCTCAATAAACTAAATGTTGGATATTAATAAACTATGGGAAGATACTAATCACTTACAGTGGAACACCATATGAGTCGGGGCTAGATCAGTCCATCGGTGAATAATAGGGGTCAGGTATGTGTTGCCCTGTATGTTTCCAATCCACCAGCTATAATAGTGGGGTTCTCGCACTCACATGGAGATAATTCGAGAGATGATGATTGAATAATGATTAATTAATTGCTTAAGACCAAAAGTAATGTTTTCACATTACGATCTATTGATATAACATGAGTTTGGCTTCAATGCTTGTCCCTTCTTGGGTATGTGATGGATTTGCTAAGTACATGGATTTGTGTCATGCATTTCTTATTATATGAGGTGTTGCCTTACGCATTAGTCCATATGTTATCATTCTATACGGTTTATGTATTATGTGCTGCATGCGGGCCTGCCTTTCAGTTTGGTTTAAAAGGGTTATTCAGTACCATAGTATTGAAGGGTTCCACTTGTGGCCCCTACCCATTCAATGGGCAGTGTCCCTTGTAGGTCTATTTTAGGTGCTAATCAAGTGGGCATCGGGTAAGAGCGTAAGGATTGTCCAGGAATGATTCAGGGTTTTCTCTTTTACCTTTTATTCTTTTGTTAAAATGATCTTTGTTATTGTAACCACTAATAGTGGGTTTTATTCTTGTAAAGTGTTTATTGCGCTACTTTGATTTAAATAAAGTCTAATTTTGAGGAAATTATATTTTGATCTTTTAGCCTTAGCACTTGGTACTGGAACGGTAGGATAAAATTGGTCTGGTACTAAGTGTGGCGGCAATATCCCCAAAATTCAAGGTTTTTGCTTTTTGCTTCGGCTATTTTCTTTAAGTAAAATGAAAATTTTCAGTAGTGAATTTTGGGGGTGTTATAAAATGTGTCATAACTTCCCTCAAATAACCACATTGAAAAAACAAATGATCCAGTGTCTCCAAATGTTGATCAAATAGCACACATAGTTGGCCTACCTCCATGCCTATAGCATGCACGCGATCCTTGGTGAATAAACATCTATGAAAAACAAACCATAAGTGAACGCGATGTTTGGGGATTGAGATTTTATTCCACACAACTTTATGCCATCTAATAAGGTCATTCTTAGGTCTAATAAGATCAGAGCATTTGCCAATATTATAAATTCCTGTCACCATAACCTTGTTACAAGCATGGTTCTCAAAGACATCTGATAGTATCAGATGAAGTTTTAAGATCTTTTGCAAAGACCATGAAATATTAGATCTAATAGGAACATGTCATAGATTATTATTTTTTAAGAAACAACTATGAACCCATTTCACCCATAGTATATCCTTCTTGGAGGTAATTCTCCAAAGATGTTGTCTTAGAGCTGTTATATTCCACCATTCCACATCAAATAAGCCTATACCCCCTTCTTCCTTCGGCTTACAAACTTTGCTCCAAGCCACTGGAATTTTTCTAGTCATATGATTAAGGATAGAGCACAAAAACGAGTGACATCTTGCATTAATATCTTATAATACATATTTGGGAATCAAGAACATTAATTTATGCTTGCATGCCGAATACCATAGATTTTGTCAGCTAGAGTTGTCCAACATAACTAAGGAATCGAGACTGCCAACTAGAGAGCTTGGCCTTGAATTCCTCCACTAGGTCTTGGTAGTCACTTTCCTTCAATGTCTTTCCAACCAATGGTAGTCCAACATATCTCATAGGCAATGTGCTTGTTGGGATTTGAGTCATCTACTACACACAAACTTTTGTTTCTTCATTCAACCTCCTTTATAATAGCTCAAACTCTTGGAGATATTTAGTTGCAGTCTCGATAAGTTTGAAAACTCATAGAATACACTCAAAAGAGAGAAAATGAAGCTAACATCTCCATGATAGAAGAAGAGTACATCATCAGCAAATAATAATGAGATTAGCCTCACCCTTTTACATTTAGGATAAGGATGAAATTTTGGATTTTCCCAAAAAGTGGACAAGAGACAAGAGAGGTATTTCATAATGATGACAAAGAGATAAGGCAAAATTAGATCCCCTTTCCTTAACCCCCTATGAGCATTGAATGGAGGCTGTAATATACCATTAAAAGAGATTGAGTAACTTACAGTTGATACACACTACATGATTAGTTGTACAAAAGCAATTATGAAGTGAAAGGCTAATAACATGTTATTCAAGAATTCCCAGCTAGTAAAGTCATATTCCTTTCTCATATCAAGTTTTATCATTCATATTGGTGATAAATGCTTGTTATATCCATTAACCATCTCATCTGCCGTTAAAATATTATCTCCTATTGCCTCCCCTTAATCAAAGTAGCTTGATTATTTCCTATAATGCCTTTCAACCATGGTTGCATACGGTGAGTTATCACCTTAGGTATAATCTCATATATTGTGTTGCAAGATGTAATAGGTCAGTAGTCTCTAGGGGAATCAACATTTGGAACCTTTGGAATAATGTTCATAGAAGTCACATTAATAAGGGTAGAATGCCTATCACAAATAATTCTCTTACTGCATACCAAATCTAGTCCCCTATGATATGCCACAATTTCTTTAAAAAAAAAAAAGCATTATAACCATCCAGTCTAGGGGATTTATCACTACCTATGGATATCACTACTGTGTATACTTCTTGTTTAGTGACCAGCATCAATAGGGTTCTACCAACTTCATTTGATATCTTGTGATATAGAGTCATTGGTGGTAAGGGGTGAGCTCTACATACCTTTATAAAAATTTGATATGACTAAATATATCTCCTCCTGTATATCATGGATTACCCTAGCAAGATCATGAATGGTTAGGATGTGATTATGTGAATTTGTTTTCTTCTTCATAGCATGGAAATACCAGAAATTATTATGTCCAACCTTCATCCAATGTAAATGTGATTTTTATAAAAATAAAATTTCCTCACATTTACTCATATGATTAAGTTCACGAATGCACCTTTCCTCCTGTTGTAACAATTGAGCATCTAATGGGTTTGTATCCATTTGTTTTTGGACACTAGCTAATGCTTCCCTTGTTGTTTGAACTTTGGATGTAATACTCCCAAACTTTCCCTAATTTAGCCTTTTCAAATACATCTTTAAATTTTTTAGAGCAAGCGTAATAACTACCATCCAAAAAGTATAATTAGGGCATTGTCATTCCTTCTCAACTAACTCCAAAAACTTGAGGTACTCCACCCACATATTCTAAAATGAACACGTTTTTAGTCCTATAGGCTGCATGTCTCTAACTCTGACAATAATGGAAGCATGGTCCAATACACCTAGTGGTTCAAAATGAGCACTTGAACCTGGGAAATTATCCATCAATCCTAACTTACACAAATCTCTATCAAGTTTACATGCTATATGAGTTGATGCCTCTTGTTTATTGCTCCAAGTCAACTAGATTATAGTATATCTTAAGTCTTCCATTTGTATCTCTTGCAAGCACTATCTAAAATCCTCTGAATCTTGTGTATGCCATACCTTTTTAACATTTTACTCCTAATGCAACACTACATTAAAATATCCCATAATAATCCATGTGAGGGAATTAATCTAATTATATGCTAATTAATGCCACAATTCCTTTATATGGACACCAGAGTTACTGGCATAGATAATAGTTAAGTAATATTGAAATCATAGAATCCTATCATTTAGATGGTGTTGATAATTATGTATCCACTGCCAACCTTGGATTAAATTTTTTTGGACATTTTTGGACTTATGAATTTTTATTCTCGTTTCCATTATACCAATCAATGCCAATTTATTATCTCGTACCCACTAACTTATTCCTTTATGTTTATGAGGGTCAGTTAACCCTTGGATGTTTCAGCTCACTATGATCATGGTAAGTGAACATCAAACTCAGGGGAGTATGTCTCATCCACCACTTTCCTTTCCCTAAAAATTCTCTACCATGAGTAGTAATTAGATTTCAAGCCAAGTAAGTTATCTATGTATTATTTGCAATATTACAAGAAAATGTATCCCTTACTAGTCTAGTAGAAGAATTAGAAACCGTTTTTGTTGTAGGGGCACATGGATCTTGGGAAGATTTTGGAGAGGTTTTATTAAGATTAGGAATATGCATTCTCTCAGGGGGTAACTGGAGACTGATGACTTCGGTTTCCATAATTTTTTTATAACCCACACCTTACGGGGGGCAAAGGATGAGGTTTACATTGTTTGGCTATATGTCCTTCCCTATGACAAGTCAAGCAAATTTGGGTCTCAATTAGGACCCTAGAAAAAGAATTTGATCCTTGTGAGTAGTAACACCATCCATTGCAATAGGCTTGTCAATACAACTAGTGATTCTACTAAGTGAATTGATCAACCGTAGATGAAGGGGTAGTCTCGGCAATTGAATCCATGTGTGGACATGTTGAAATTCATCAAGATTAAACTCAAATCCTTCATGCCACTTCTTAACTATCATTGGATGACCTAGACTTATCCAATATATTTGAGTCATGATTTGGTTACATTCATCCTCATATTAGAATTAAAAAAATGAAATACCCCTTATCATGTGAGTATATCTTTAGGAAAAATACATGTAACCATTAGGTTTTAACAAAGTGTTGGATCTGATGATGTCTAGGTTGAACACAAAAAATATAATCCCCCACAACATTCTTCCAAGCCATGGCCTCACGTTTAGCCTCCATCTCATCAATTGTCGCTACGATCATACCTTCATGGAATTCTATAGTTTCAAAGTGCAATTGAATTAAGGATCTAGGATTATGATTCGTCAGAACTACATCTCTCAATGTATGATCAACATGAGGGAGAAGGCATCATCTAATTAACCAACTGTGATAGATGCCTCAGGTAATGAATAAGAAGGAACATCTGGTACATGAGAACACTCCTTTTCAACATATGTATCATGAATACTAGGGCATGACAACACATCCTCTTTAACCACAATAGATGGTGTTTTTGCTTCAAAATTCCTCTCTTCACAATCTACAAACGGACCATGTACACATTATTCTCTGATATGTGGTGATTTACAAGCTGACAGGAGCTTGGTCGGGGAAGAGCTTTTCTTTCGGTAGGTCATTGGGGAAGGCGTGAGAGTAGGCACTCAACATCTTTTTTTTTATAAGAGATTTATGAAGCTGATAAAATGTTACATGAAGAATAGATGTAGGCCAAAAGGATGCATTGTTGAGAGTTACATAATAGAAGATGCAGTTGAATTTTGTATAAATTACTTGTTAAATACTGAAGCTATACGTATTCTTTAGTGTAGACATGTAGAGAAAATCGAGGGGAGAAAATACTTCTCCAAATATACCCTTAATAATATTCCCAAATTATAATATAAGTATTTTTATAATAATAAAATATTATTAAAATACTGTACATAATAATTATCTAAAACATATTAAATATTGGAAGAAGATACATTAAATAATTAATAATGAAGTCATTAATTTTTAAGAGAAAATCCTAGTAAACTTAATTGGGAAATTCTGTTAATAAATTATGTACTAAAAAACCTAAAACAAATATACTTTGGATTAGTTGTGATGTGGATCTTAATGCCATTCGAACATGCAACCACCATCATATATCAACTCCAATTCGAATGATGAAATTTGAAATCAAAGGTTAGGAAATGGATATGGATAAAAGTGATTTCACAAATTAAAGAGTGCCAAACTACCAACTAAGTATTCACAAATATTTCCTACTTGATATCCCTCAAGAAGAAGGAAGAAGGTAGAATTCCAAAGGTAATAATAACTCTAAAGAGATTCACAAAGTATATCTTCAAAGACACAAATTTAAACTCACTAAGATGAATGGAGATGCACAACTTCAATTCACAAAGAAAATGAAATCGAATGAAACTCACAAAGAGAATTCTATTACTCAACATTACACTCTATTTCTATACAAGGTTGTATATATGCTATATATATAGGCATAACCCACAAAATATCTAGTCATCAAGCTACATCACAAGTTGGGACAAGGAGGGAATTGAAATCTTAACTAATTAGGAAACCTTAGCTAATTAGTGATAAACCAAACTAGTTGTAAACCCCCATGTTTCATATATGTTTTTTCACCTATAAGATGTCATTTTGTCATCTTTGACTTATCAACACATTGCCCAACTTAGCAAGGCTTCTTTTGTTTGCAAAAAAATACCTATTTTGCAAGATTCTTCAATTTATGCCCAAATCTTCAAGAAATTGTCTGGAACTTGAAAAATACTTCCAATAATGTTAAGAAACATAAAAAACATATCAAAAACACTTGTTGACATGCATGAATGAGGATGCAAGCACATCAAGTTGAAGTAATAAAAAAATAATACTCCATTTTCATAATTAACTACCTAATAAATGTGTCATGGTTTCCTATAAAAAGCTAATTGTATTTTTAACACATAAAATAACTATTATGATAAAATAATATTAATCCCAATCATGTGTCCCAATTTACAATATCAAGTAATTAGGCAACAATTTTAGTAAATTTACTATGTAAAATATCAAAAAGATATTATTATTATTATTATTATTATTTTGTATAATTGTAAATATATGATTTTTGTTTTCATTAACATAAAATGAATGGGTAACATAAAAATAATAGACTTTATATACACCCTTAAATATTATAGTTTTCCCGTTAAATATCAACATGTCCATCTTATAAATGATTATCATACAATAAAAATGCTTTTGTTTATGTTTTTCATGAGGTGGCTAAGGACTCATGTTGTGCTATAACATTATCATTATCATCTTGCAACCAAGATGTCATCTAGAAGCACTATTAGAAATATTAATATTGTAGTAATAGAGAATCTATATTTTAGTATATGCTAATTAAAATAATGGTAAAAAGAAAAATGCATTATTCACTCTAAAATGATTTGTAAAAGTATGAGGAAAGGAAAACTAGGGGTGATTAATATGAGATGCTTACTAATGGCCCCTGGGGGACTTTCTCTTCATTCCCTATTTTAAGAGAGATGTAAGTGATTTGTAATTGGAATTCTAGTAATGATATCATTAAGTCATTGGAGTTCCAAATACATTTCTTCATGCCTTTAGTCAGTTCTTTCTTATATTATTAATATTGAAGTGGAATTTTAGTGTAATAGACTATTTAACATGGTAATATTATATGCATTTGTATTGCACCCATATGATGCATACTTTTTTATTTATTTCCATGATATTGTATATTATAAAGGAATGAATAGGAAATAAAGATTGGGAAAGCAAACTATAAAATCACATATAAATACATCACCAAGAAATAGTAATCTAGCATCATATTGAATTTAAATTATTCAAATAACTATATAATAGATTCTAGAAATCTTATAAGATTTCAAAAACTTATGTAACACCCCCATTTTTAGCACTTAAATTTTTTATTTAGGATTTAATTACATAAGATAAAATATTAAAATCTCAAGGTGTTACTGACATACTTACTATAAACCCAATTTTTTCTATCATTTTTATATCAAGTGTTAAGGCTAAAATATTAACCTCCTTAAAGTAATAACAGCAAGCATAAGAAAAAAAAGAAATTACATTACATATTAACATAGTTTCAATAATATAAGATCAAATAATGGTTACAAAGTTAAAAGAAAATAAATATAGAAGGGGCACAAGAGTTTAAAGATATCAAGATTAAAAGATATTGGATCAAACATCAAATAGTCCTAACTCTTACCCAAAAAATACTAGCCGACAAGCTGAACTCACAAACAATCCTATAATGTCACAAACGCCTATTAAATAGGTAGTGGGTCATGAAATAGAACCTATTAGTATAACAATACCAAGTAAACCACTATAAAAAAAACTAAGCATGCAAAGGTCATGTTGACCTCCTAGGTCAATCAATATCTTAAACCTTACTTTGATGTTAACAAACAAATTTAAACAAGTTAACATAGTTGCTTAGGCGAGCATGAGCTGTGATTGATAATAAAGAGGTTAAAACATACTTACTCAAATCATTTCTCAAGTGCAAATTTAAAATAGCACTCAAGTTTCAAATCACATGAGAATACTATATCAAGGCAACCAAGACTCAAGACCTCAAGGTATATATTTCATGTCTTAGGCTATCTTGTAAAGTGCGATGATCAAAATACTTTTGAATCCTAAATTCTTTTAAAATTATTTTTGAACATATTGGTTTTAGTTAGAACTAGTCGATAGCTCTTAAGATTGATCAAATAGTTTAGTTCAAACCCTAGGCATTTAACGTGTAAAACTCAAATAGATTAACTAACTAAGTAAACCGATCAACTTGTTTGACTAACAAGTCCATGGGTTTTGCTCCTGTAGTAACTCATTTGTATATGTTTAAACACATTGCATGGTTTCACCAAACCGGTGGACAAGTTTGAGTAAGTTGATCGACTAGTTTGATCAACTAGGATAAGGGTTGAGATAAAGTACAAAATATTTTTTTCATAGTGAGAAAACCGAGTGATTGGTTTGAGTAAATCGATTGACTGGTCTGAAGGACACATCAATGAGTTTACTAAACCATAATATTTTTGTTAATATGTTCATAGGACCAATGGTGTACAATATGATAACGATCAATAGGTTTCAATAACTAATCGATTGGTTTATATAATGGTAACATTTTCACCTAAGGTGCAAACATATTCAGTTAACTCATTTGAATAGCCAATATATTCGTCAGAGCAACTGATCTACTAGTCAATATTAAATGCCAAAAAATATGTATGTTGCTCAAGCAATGAATAAATTTTATTTTACTCTAATGGCTACACAATAGTGCATAAGTATAAATACCATTAATGTGGCAGCTTACAAACAAGTTTTGAGATATCATTAATTAAAAAAATTTAATTTATTACTCCTACTTACAATCAATTCCCAACTACTTATTTTCATATTCATCTCAAGTTGAGATATTTTTAAAAGTATTTGTGCTTATTCTATTAAGCTAGAAATTACTCATTGAATATAATATATATTTCTTTCTAGCTAGATTATGATCACAAATCATTCTTTCACTTTCTTATTTGTATAATTTATGAGATACTTTTTAATCAACCATAACTCTCCCCAAAATACATTATATTAAGGTTGTGTATTAACTAGCATTTTCGAGAAAGGTCATTGGATTAGTAGATCCATAAGCCTATAAAGAAACACTAGGTTAAATTATAAATTAGCTCCTAGTATGTCATTGATATAGTAGGCTCATAAACTAATATAGAAGTGATCATCAATAAACACATGAGATATTCAAAATCTAAAAGGTAAGCCCTTTTGATAGTGGATGTAGAGAGTAGTATGCTCTTAAACCACTATAAGTTGTGTGTAAATTTTTATTTTCCATTTCCATTCTTTTAAACCCTATTCACCTCCTCTAGGGTTCTTTCATGTCGCATGGATTACAAAGAAGGCATCATAAGAGAACATGTTATAACATATTGAATCATACATAGAAGGACATGACATAAGAATACTGAATCATACATACGATAAAAAAAAAGATATACATATATGTTATCAAGGCACATTCTCATCATATCATTATACTTAATAATTTCTATAATAATCACCTAATACCTTATAAATGTGAATCAACCATACCAATAAATTCTGCAACTACATAGGTAGATAGAACAACATGGAGATGTATAAATTACTCTGATTATACTAGTACATCAAAGCGACATGGCACCCTCCAACCAAACCATCACATTGATTCATATTAAGGCCAAAAAACAATGATAATTCATAGACGTATAAAGTACATAAGTTATATTGGCTCACTAGGGTGATACAATACTCTACTAACCATTTCATCAAATGAATCCACATAAAACATAGGCAATGTAATTACCAAATCATTGATCAAATACATTACTGGTAACTATACATATTAAATAATTTCATATCTATTACTCAAGGGGATACAAGTGACAACTCAGGGATGTATAAAGTACACCAGTTATACTAGCACATAAAGGCAACATAATACCCTCCCAACTATACAAGTCAGATATGTATAAAGTACACCAGTCATACTAACACACTAAAGGCAACACAATGCCCTTCCACTTAAGTCACTTAATCCTTAAGTATTGATACTCTCTATGAGGCTTATAGGTCACCTATAGAGTAGAATAGGGCCTTACAAAGGTAGTAAGACACACTAGTGAAACTAATTCAAACCAAAGACTCTTATCTTGTCTCTAAGATAGCTAACTCAAGAGAGTAAACCATTCCCATATCTTGAGGTATTTTACCTTAAATAATATTATTTTGTTTTGTGATCACAACTATCACATAATACACAAATAAATCTAATTTTCTTACTTAACAATTTTTTCTTTAATTTCCAACTATTTAAGTCGATGGTCAAAAAAAGGTCAAATTCAATATTAGGGTAACAATCTACTGAGACCATCCTATATCTAATTATTCACTTTTAAGCTCATTAGGTCATAAATGACCAAAATTTCCTTTAGACCATAAGTGCCACGATATTATCCATTTTAAATAATAATTTTTCATGAAAATACCAAAGTACATAATTGAAACATTTTATCATGTGGGTGCATTGCCATATGTGGCAAAT
This sequence comes from Tamarix chinensis, assembly GCA_030549775.1. Lineage (NCBI taxonomy): Eukaryota > Viridiplantae > Streptophyta > Magnoliopsida > Caryophyllales > Tamaricaceae > Tamarix > Tamarix chinensis. The sequence continues at coordinate 5,534,634 of CM060177.1, read as the reverse complement.
GGCTATTTTGCCCGTATACACGATTAAGCACACAAAACCCTAACATACATATCTAATTCAACATAAATCACATATTTCCATACTTAACATCATAAAATACATGTTAGGCATACATGTTGACATTATATAAGTATGATACACTTGTAAGACCAACTTATTCCTAGAGCATACAAATAATAATAATCATACAAAAATACTCCTAAACATGCTCAATCTATCATATCATATATACACGCCATGCATAATTTATCTACAACATTAAACCTCTTCTAGCATGCTTTTACAAACATAATATTATAACCAATTAACAGGCTACTTTAAACATAATTTCATGCTTAGATACTTAAGAAAATAAATAGTATATAACAAGAAAAGCTTAGGAAAATAATTACAATATAGCATAACAAAATTCTAATATGTTATCATGCGATTTTCATGTTTAGGAAAGCATATGAGTTACCTTCATTCCAACTAAATAGTAAAAATACACGGAAAAAAACACCACACTAGCCTCTACTAAAAATATTTCCCCTTATATAAAAAAAAAATCTAACAAAACACATATTAGCAACTAAACAATTAATTACTAAAGATTTTGAAAATAAACTACTATGGGAAAAGCATGAAGAAATCAAGTTGAGTGCGATGAATGACTAATTATAAGGTAGGGTCAGTAACATAAGGCACAAGCTTGACAATGCTAGGCTTACATGTTGGGGCTTGACAAATGTAGCACAAGCTTGTCAAATAGGGTGCACGCTCATCATCAAGCATTGTAAGCTTATCAACACAAGATTGGCAAGAAACAACACAAGCTTGACACACAACGATTGCATGCAACACAAGTTTAGCAACACATACATAAGTCTGTCAATGAAAACACAAGCTCAACAATGATAACACATGCTAGGCAACACATAGAAAAGCTTGGCAACACACACATACACACAAAGGGCACATTTGGGGGTCAAATGTGCAAAGGCTGGGCATAAGAGGAATTGAGTTGTGTGAGAAAATGGTAGGTATTGGGTGAGATTGAGCTATACAAGGGACTTACACAGGAGGGGTTGAGTTTTATGAGCTAGTTACATTGCTTGGAGGATGGGGACAGACATGAAGGAGAAAGCTAAGGAGAATGAAGAAGAAGAAAGGTTTGGTTGGGTTTGAAATGGTTGAAGAAAAATGACAGAGGTGGGTAGAGTTTATAGGGTGGTGTTACATGCATGAGAGATTAAACATGATGGGTGGTAATTGTTACTAAAAATGTGACAATAGGAGATTTGGTAAAGAAAATTAAGTATGCATGTTTGGTATAGAAAACTAAGTAAGGCTAGGGTTGCGTGAAATAAACAAGTTGGATAATAAGGTGTGGAGTGTGGGTTTAAGATTTAGTTTGTTTAGATTAGATTTTTTGGTTAAAGAAACCAAATCGAGAAAAATAACCGGTTAAAGGTGACAGTTAAAGAAAAAGAAATGGTTTGGGTTACAATTTAAGGGATAAAAAAAGATAATTAAGCCAAAGTTTAGATTTAAGTTTGAATAAAAGGATAAATACCCAAAAAAAAGATTTATAAAATTTTAGGGTGCTACAAATTCTTTCTACGTAACATTAGTTGTTATATGAGCCTTCTAGTCATCATTATCACAATTTAATATTTTGAAACCTTTGCGATTTGTGACCCTTGATATGACAACATATAATTGACCATGAAGAAACATGCATTTCCTTAAGAGGATTCCAACATTTGTCATGGATTAACCTTGAATTTTTCTGATATTCATGACATAAGACACAATTAATGGAATTTTTTTTCTGTCGAACTTGAAGGGTAATCCTAAATCTTTTATGTTAACAATACTTTCAAGATCCAAAGTGTATATCCTATATTTGTGCCACCAATAACCTTCCATTCCAATATATGGGTACCAAGATTTTTCAACACCTGTATAGTCCCACTATATAAGCCAAGTGAGTGGTCAATATTTCATAATAGCATAATAGTTGTACTAAATTTTGTGTTCAATACATGATTTAGCACACTAAAACATTGATTCCATTCAAGAATTATATTGTGTGTAAATATTATAATAGGTAAATGTTATAATTTTATTTACATGTGGAGTTATAACTAATATATGTCCTACCTTCAAAAGATTTTATTGAAAACATATTTTAATCAACCAAGTCCACTACATCAAGTGTCAGTGCTAAGATAAATTGTCAATTTAAAAAAGAAACAATATCATCAAATGTGGTAAATGATATATAGGTGTTGCCAACAATTATTGCAATTGGTTTTTATGGAGATTTGAGGAGAATGTCATCTAAAATAATAACACTTGTAACACCATCATGAGGGTTTCTAAGAGCCCCATCATTAATGTTTGTGATCCAATTAGAGAAAGTTCTCAATTCATTTTGTGTAGCTTATAAGTTAACATTTTACAGCCTCATATTTCTAGTCAAGCAAAGATTTTTTCAATACTTCCAAATGTTAGAAAGTTTAATAGTATCAAGCATAATATCTTACCTAGTACCCGTAAGATGATACTAAATTTTGGTGAAATTCACCTTAGAAAATAATTGATTTGTCATAAAATATCTTATCCAAGTTAGATAGGTTGGAGAACTATAAGATGTCCCTCAATGTTTGATCTAATGCCTAAAAAAAAACTATATAACATCGGAACTTCATATTATATGATTAACTTGTAATGAACAATTAAGTTCATCAATGGACTTTCTTGTTTTATATTACACATTGAATCTTCATTTGGGTTAAGTGGAATTCCAAATATTTAATGAACAATCATACCACCATGTAGTTAAAGTGGCTAGTGGAAGCAAGATTTAAGTTAATCTCACCACTCAATCTCATAGTAATAGATAGAGTTTATCGTACGAAAGTTTTACATGTACCACCTTATCCATAGATGAAGAATACACCCCCAAAGTTGGATGATAAAAAATCCATAATAGCATCATTGACATGTCATTGCTCATCATTTGTCATTGAAAGATTGTTCATAAATTCTTTAGGACAAGTTTTCACATCATAGCAAAGTTCATCATATATCAACCTTTTGTACACACTCTTAAGGTATCTCGATCTTGGCAACGACATTGTTTCAAAATCTCTTAAACTCCTGCCACAAAGACTCAACAACTTATCAATTAAGGCAAAGTTCTTTATCTCATCATTTGTCATAAGAAAAATCTATAGGAAAATAATGATTAGATTAAATGAAAATGTAAAGATAAGAATTTTGGTGAAGAAATTATTAAGGGAGATGAAAATAATATAGTAATTAGATTACAAATATGCTTGAGAACATACCTTGTAGTTGAAGTATCATAGACTGTTTATGTTCAACACTTATCAAGTATGTCTTCCAGTCTACTCAAAGTGCTAATTGACAATAGAGTGGTAAAGAGTTTTCTCAAGGATTGTTTTTACACTCAATGATTTCCCTCAGTAATACCATCAACATACTAATTATCATCCTATATTATATCTATTAAATAACAAGCATCACAATAAGATCCATAAGGAAATTCATCAATACACTTTATTTCTTGTTAATTAGGGGACCACAAAAAAAATTGAAAGATATTACAAATAGTGAATATCACCACTGCTTGATGGAACAAAGAGCACATGACCAATTGAGAAGTGCATCTTTCTTGGTATCCACTTAAGATTCTCCTTATTTCATATACATTAGGTTGGGAATTTAAAATATGTTAAATGTATAGCATATGGATATTTCTTGCTTACTTGTATCCAAGCTAAGAATGTGCTTTATCCAACTATCGGCCAATTCAAAAAATTATCAATAAAATCATCTTTGGGTGAGATTACTAAATAATAATTCTCTAGATGGAATCTTAAGTGTTCAACTAGAGGATCCTGGTATTGTACATCAAAACCAAATATCTTACAATTTACCTCACATAACAATATGTACCAGCACTCATAGTAAAGCTTGACTTCTTCTAAATTTGCTTATGTTGCACACTAAAGGAACTCTAATAGAATGTTGTCATGACTTCGTTATGACCATTATTGACATACTTTAATGATTATTAAATTGATTTGGATTAGTTACACCATTCAATGTTTATGTGTACTCCATATTTAAACACTAGGAAGTGATTATGTGGCACAACATGTCTATTATCAAGGAAAATGCCATTCCTTTAAACAATACCACCATTTTTACCATGCTCATAAATGGTATAATCATCTTCTTCAATAGTTTTTGATACCACAAACTTTTTAGAGAAATGCTTGCTACAATGACCATCCACTATGCAAGAAGAATTCTTTCTTTCATTACCACAAGGACCATGAAGCATAAATTATATAAGAATAATAAAATATTGAGGGTCATCTCTCTCATTTGGGATCTCTATAGAAATGATTTTATCTGTGTCTTGAGCAATAGGGTACTTATCTTTATTATGAAGAAATAGTAAGATGTATGCATGTGGAAGGTCTCTCTTTTGGAATTAAGTTGTGTATATAACCACAATATCAAACTATCATATATCATACAAAATAATTTACAAATGTATGCATAAAATGAAATTAAATAATGAAATATAATTAAGAAGAAAAGAAAACCTAAATATTGTAAGCACTAAAATTTCCAAAGATCTTATTCTGATACAAATATTTTATCAAACCATCTAGCTTGACTTTAATGACATGACATACAATATCAAGAATATCATTTTCTTTAAGTCCCCTAGACTCTATAAAACATGATATCTTTGTTTATTTTGGGTTGCATGTGAAGGTCATGCAAATATTTGGATAACCAACTCATATGCATATGGACATTACATCAAGGTAGTTTTGAATCATGTACCTATCCCCATCGGTAAAAGACAATGGCAATATAAATCTCTTACCTTGATTAGATGGGTTTGTCTCACTACATAACAAAGCATCAACTAAACCATTAAGCATATTTACACACTTCTTTTGATTGAGTTAGACATACTATAACCTTGATTATTCCACCATTGTATAAGCATCTACAATAAATTATTGGAATAATATGTGTGCATATAGGATGGTTGAGGGCTCACCATCTCTCTCATGTAAGGGATAAGCAAAATACTCACATGAACTCACCCTATTTTATCCTAAAAATTGACATGGCCTATGTTTACATATAGGCATGTCCTCTTGATAGGCATCTTCACTATATAGAAAGAGTATTAAAACACAAGGTATAAGGGATTAAAATCATTTATTCGGTGCAAGATCCTAGATTATTTTCCCACATATAAATCCTTATCTCCCATTGATAGGAAAAAATCACCAATAATTAATCCAACAACTTCAGGAGCATTAGAAAGATTGTAACAACGCACCTCACGATCTATTTTACCTATAAGACTTAATTTAATGTTTGGTTGACCCTCCACAATAATCTTGTCTCTATCTATCCCGAAAGAATTCACTATGATATTTATCTCATCAAGCATGTCTTTATCGACAATAATGGAAGGGTAGAAAGTATTTATACTGTCACTATCCTTACATGTAATGATAGAACAAAAAACTAAAGTTAGAGTTACAAAACAATATTAACTTATAACAACCATGAGGCTATGTTAAAGGTATTATTATACTTGGCATAGTGAAATCTATTTGTAGTCTAATTTTTGGTATCACCATAGATTAATAATTGTGCAAACTTAGGTGGTTATCCGTGTGTGGGAAAAACTTTCTATCATGTGATAATTTTGGCCATGAAGTTTAAAAACTAGAGGTAAGCTACCATTATTGAGACGTATGTCAATATCCCCTTAGTGATGTGAAATAGAACATATTGTTGTATGATTATATATTCATTTGGAAATGATCACTAGACTCATTAGATCCATACAGTAAATTACATAGAACAATTTATGGACTGTGCATGGTCAGCAAGATAATTTTACCCTAGTTACAATAACCATTGTACTTTAGTTTGATAGTAGAACAAATTTTTGTGTCACATTTATATTCTGGGTCACCAATAAATTAAAATTAAAATAATAATAATAATATATTTTTGGGAGGGTATATTTCATGCTTTATTATCTCATACCAAACAATCATTTAAAGGTACAATAATATAAGCTATTTTTTAGATTATTTAAGAGCCACATATTCCTTGTACATTTATACACACAATTTATATGATCTAATCAAACAAACGTTGAAAAGTTATATCATACCTATAGATTACTACCAAATTTACCGTAAAATAAAGTTATACACTTAATTAATTACATAAAAGACTATTAAGGCACCCTATATTAAATTATATGTTCAAACACATCTAAAAAATTAACATAAAGCTCCATTAAGCTACCCAGGAATTTTTAATAACAAATCGATCAAGTCACATTCACCGAGTCATTTTTAATAAGTCTCCACATACCTGCATCGATTTAACTACAACAACAATCACACAAAAGTCTAATAAATCTTAGTCTGAGTAGAGAATGCATGTGTTTGAGTGTAAATATATTTTGCATCCAAGCAAGAGATGGATAGGCATATGAAAGAGAAGACATTTGGAGATCCAAAAATGATAATTATAAAAAAGTAAGAAACAATGATATTTTAGATAAGAAAAGCAAGATTACAATCCACAAAATACCCTAAGAAGGTATTAGATTGAAGTGAAACATGAGTTACACAATTTGATAAAAAAAATATTACTAATATTTGAAGGTGGAGAGTGGAAAGTACGAAGAAAAAAAGGAAAATTATGTCCCAAATGAGTAAGTCCATCTACAACCAAAGTAGCTTCCCTAATTATCTAGTAAGAAGTGAAATCCCCTTTGAGATTACAACAATACCATAGGAAGTGAAACCTAGGGGATGAAACTAAAAGTGGCTCAAGATAAATTATTCATAAGAAGGCAGACTGTATGAAGAGAGATACTCAACAAGCATATACAAGTATAACCACATTCCCCATCTTGAAGAAGTTCACACTAAGCCACCCAAATCCTGGCAACCAAAATATTGTGAAACCTAATGTTGGCAATGAAATCTAAGTACCATTTCCCCAGGTGGTCCTGGGTAACTCCACCCAAAGCGATAAAACCCAAATTGCTTAATGTATTTCCATCAACATTAATTTTAACAAATATGGACTATGGTGGATTTTATCAAAGATTAAAGAAGTTATAAAAAATATTAGTGGATGTAATATGTTGTATTTTGAGCCAAGTAGTATGCTCAGCATGATTCGGGTTAAATATATAAAGTGTTAACTAAGTTGGGTAGAGCACTACACCATGAAAAATGTGTCTCTTCCTAACCTTTGGTATCTTCCAAATACAAAGATAAAGAACAAAGGACTAAAGGGGGAGGTGAATACCAACTAGGTTCTACTTTGAAAGATTATTAATAAACTAATCGTGAAGTTGAAGTTCAAAATATTCCCTCCATAAGCTCCTCAAAGGGAAGCAACAACTAAAATAGCTTGTTAACCTAAAAATAATGGAGTACATAGATTAAATATTCTACTTAACTACAAATATCATAGTTCTCATCCTCCCTCATACGTCATTCCTTAAGTTAGAGATTGCTAAGTAATGTAACATGGGTAGCAAGTCAAGAAATAGTGTGCACCCTTTGTCAAACTTTGAAACACCAAATATTAGACCATTTCAAGGCTCTGACCATGGTGGTATTAATCTGTAGATGATAAGGTGAGGTAACTAAGAATCAACCATTATTAAAGAGGACATAGTTCAATATATCACTAGGATTTTCACTATAGGGGGTAGTACACTAGAAATTTAAGCAAGAACTCTAGTAGGTAAATTAGACCAGAATTTAGGACAATTCCAACCCCCGTCTAGCATAACAAAATTAACTACCGCACTTAGAATTTCAATTTAGTTTGGGATAGTAGAATGATTATGGAACAATGGTTTGTCATTCACCCACTAATAGAACAAAAAAACAACATTATTCCCACTATAAAGAATCCATTTAATACTATTATGGAGCAATTCAACCGAACCATGTACTTGATTTCAAAGAGGAGAACAAGAATTAGGTTAAGGCATATAAATTAGTGACGGTGAGTTCCTCGTGTATTTCTCTTTGCAAAATCACATTCAAAACTTATCTTTTTCATAAATTATATCCCACACAAGCTTGGGCACAATAGCTCTATTCATTTTACTTGCTTCCAATGAATCTATACCCTAATAATCCTTTGATAGACAAACCGCATCACAATGGAGGACATGAGGAAGATGCTTATAACAAAAGGTACACTGAAGAAAATATCTATTTAATTTATTAAGTAGACCAAAAAAATTAGCCGGAATAACATAGATTCCCATGGTGTAGGTGGGAACAAATGATCAAATTGAATGAATAATAGTGGGCCTACTAGCAAGAGAAAATGAATTTCAATGACAATTGAAAAGATGATGTTAGACTTGTTTAACTACCCTCAAAAAGAGGTTTCCAAAGATATGACTATCACGAAGACAGATACCTAGATAGTGACCCAAAAAGGTTGTATGGGGCATACATGCAACAATAGTGATCTCATGAGAAGTATGTCTAGGGACATTGATCAAAAAAATAATTTAGGATTTTTCAAGACTCACCTTTTGGCTTGAGGCATCAATGAACTCATCTAAGAAAAAAGTGACCACTAAGATCTAATCTAAAGATTCCCTCACAAAAACTAATAAATCATCAACAAAAAAGAAGTGAGAAAGATTAGTCTCACCATATGCCACAAAACTCACTTCTAAGTCCTCTGAGAAATTGAATTGTGAATGAGGGAAGAGAGTTGCTCTATAAACATAATGAACAAGTATGGCGATATAGGATTACTTTACTAAATCCCTTTCTTGGGCTAAAAAGTAGTACTAACATTGGTATACCACATTACTCAAATTCTAGATAAAGTCACACACCACATAATTAGCTAAATCAAGCAACTACAAATGCCAAATACAATAAGGTATAATGGATGATATCCCATGAGATTCTATCATAAAATTTCTTTAAACCAACTTTAAGAGCCATAAAACCATTTTTTCCCTTTCTTCTTCCTCATTGTGTGCATCACCTCCTGTGCAATAATAATATTATCCTAGGTGTGGCACCCTAGTAGGAAGCTATTCTAAAAGGGTCCAATAATATATTCTTAAATTGGCTTAAGTCACTGAACAATAACCTTATTAATGATCTTATAAGATACATTACATAAATCGGGTGGAGAAACACAAATGTTAAGAAATGCTAAAAGAATATATATAAGTGTTCTTATAAAGGAAATAATAACTTTAAATTATAATAAAAAAACTAAAAAGAATAAAAGGATATTTAGTATTACACCTGTAATCTAGCTAGCAGGGTTAAAAATTAAGGGGGTATTTGTGCATATAAATACATCTTCATTCTTATAGAGATCTAAAAATTAAAAAAGAAATAAAGAGAAAGGACGAATAGAGAAGAGACTCGGTTAAGAGGTCTATCTTTGAGGGAGTTGCGTGTATATTTTTCAACGTAATGAGTCTCAATAAAAGTTCTATATTATCTTCTATGGTTGTCTAATTATTTTTGGTTTTCTTTACTTTCTTCTTTACATACTATTGTTTTCATTCTTTTCTTGCTGAGTAGTATGGTTTATCATTGAGGTGAATCAATTAAGAAGGTCTAGAATTCACAATTGGTATCAGAGCTGCCATTTAATCCTAAATCATGACTTTCACTAGATTTGATGTGGAAAAGTTTATTGGAAAAAATGACTTCAACGTCTGGCATGTAAAGATGAGAGCATTGCTCATACATCAAGGCTTAAAACTGGCTTTGGTGGATGACAAGAAGAAATTGGCAGGGATTGAAGAACAAAAGAATATATAAATTATGGAGAAAGATCAAAGTGCCTTAATTATGTGTTTGGGAGAGAGAGTATTGTGTCAAGTTTCAAAGGAAACAACCATCGCTGGGGTGTGGAACAAACTTAAAATGTTGTATATGATGAAATCTCTAACCAAAAAAGTAATCTTGAAACAAATATTGTACTCTTTCAAGATGTCTCCTGGAAGAACCATTGAAGATCACCATAACGAACACAACAAAATAATTCTTGCCTTGGATAATATAGAGGTAAAAATTGAAGATGAAGGCCAAGCAATTATGTTGTTGAATTCTCTTTCGGTTGATAAGTATGAACATTTTGTGGACACCAGGTTGTATGGCCACGATGTCCTAACCTTAGATGATGAGTATCATACCCCATTTCCATAAACCCTAATTATAATTGGTAATTATGTGTTTTCATTGTAATAATTATTTTAGGTTAATTGTTAATAAGTATATTGTTAATATGTGTAATATTATTATGACTTATTAGATACAAAATTTAATTAGGTTAAAATATACTCGAAGTTGCGTATTAAAATTTTAAACCAAGGTTGGGTCATAACTGATATCCGTTTCGTCGAATAAAAATAACTCGGTAACCTAATAAAATTTACTTGGATATTTTATCCTAATTCTTTACTTATAATTTACCTGACATATTACCTAATAAATGCTATATTTTCCTTACCATTACCCTACTCCCTCTATCCTGACACCTTACCCTGCGAACCATCACCTTACACTATCTGCAACATACTACCCCCTCTCCCCTATGTTTTCCTCTCCCTATTTTGCTCCTTTTTCCCTACATGCCACCACCTTCTTAAGTCACTTTTCCTCAACCCCATGTGTTGTGCTAAAAACCCATTAGAAAACTTACAACATCCTCCTCTTAAGCTCCCTTTACCCTCCCTTTTCACCATCGTCATGCACCTCCTTCCACCACCATTTTTATTCTACAACACCAAACCCCATCAGCCTCCTTACCCTACCACTGGACACCATCACCGATCCCTCACCCATGAACCCACGCCCTTGTCAAAGTCACCCCTACAACCACACAAAAACTCCCCAAAGCAACCATCTCCCTCGTGTTATTTCTCCTCCTTCCTTGTCTTCAGCTCTTCCCATCGAAAAGGCCACCACACCACCGGATAACCTTTTCATTCTTCCCTCTTCTCCTTCGACCAAAATCGCCATTCCACCCCTCCTCCCTTCATCCAAATCCACCAAAGCCAACATCCCCTACCTTTGTCCATTTTGGCCAAAATTTCTCCCTTTTGTTGCACCAATCCATTGAAGCTTTTCCCTCTTTTATGAAACTTTTTGCTATACCTTTTTTAGATGGTATACCCTCCCTAGAACCATCCATTCTCACCATTCTTAGTCGCCTAGCATTAGCCAAGTCTATCATTGCCACCCTCTCATTCTCGATAGCCTCAACTGATCCTCTCCTTTTAGTTGTTTGAAGTTTTCCTTGGCTTTCCTCTTGCTTGTTCGACTGGTTAGTAAGCCCTAAGTTATTTTAGTAATTTTGGATTCTTTTTTGTAATATTATATGCTAATATATATGTGTTTGGATGTTAAATTCATAGGTAATTATTGAGGGCTTTAGAGAAGACTTATTTTGTGTAAGCTTGAATTAGGCAAATCCAATCACTCATAAGATGGTAAAAATTATATGCAAGCATGCTATAAAATTTTATACCTATAATCATGCTAGGGTTTTATGCTTTTTGAGTATTGTAGCATGATGATAATATGCTGAAGGGATGATATGCATGATAATTGAGGTGTATGCATGATAATATGTCAAATGTTTTACGTCTGCATGTCTAAGATTTTGTTAGGGTTTCCATTTTCATCAAGTTATGATTCAAATTCCATGATAAGTTCCTCATTAATGCTCATGCATAGAAGTGAGGATTACAATAATTTATAGGGACGCATATACGCATGATTAGGGTTAGCTTATGATAACTTCTATTAGCATGGCCTAGGGTTAGAGGTAATTCCCTACATGTTCTATGATGATAATATTCCTATTTAAATGATGCTTTATGCTTTATATGTGCGCATACATGCTGCATGGAAGATGTGGTACGTGATAGTTGCATGATTAGGGTTTTGGTGGCTACAACCCACTAAATGCATGAAAAGTGGAAAATAGTTTATCACCAAAATGTAAAGATTACCTACATGCTAAAAGAATGTGGAATCTTTCCTTTTTGTCTATTTATGACCAATTTCTCATAATGATAATGTTTGGTATGAAAATGAATAAAATTGTGAAACTAGGGTTTAAAGGGTATTTTGGTAATTTTAACCTATTGTATATTTTGCAAATAATTAAATTCTAGGATAACCTTAGACTTTTGATAGGTTGGCCTTAGATTTGACTTAGCTTGACATAGACCTATGACCTTAGGGTTTACTGTAATAATAGAAAATGAAAGCGAAAACGGTTAAGTATGGAAAATGAAAATTGTGGTGTCGTGTGAGACTTATATGATCACCTTACAAAATATTAATACTTAAAGTGAAAGACCTCGAGTTGGGAATGGTTGCTCTTTAGGGTTCTCTACCTTAGAGGTGAGATGTTAGCCCTCATTATTTTGGTTCACTAATGTACCACAGTACCTTATTTTAAGGCCATACTCTACTCTATAGGTGACCTAAAGGCCCCATAAGGCATATCAACACTTAAGGACTAGGTGGCCGAGGTTGGGACGATACTTTGTTACCTTTACGCGCCGATATAACCAGGTGTTGAGTCCCTGGGTTTGAGGTAAGGGTATTATATTGTTTTTGGGCACCAATATGACCACGTGTATTACTGTGTCCCTGGGTTGAATTGTATCTCTCTTGATTAAAAAAGTAAAAATGGAAATATCTGTGTAATAAAATGAAAAATTGATTTGTTGGTTCGGTAGTCGCCTCAATGTACTACCTTAGTAATGTGATGAAATCATTGGTCGGCAGTTACCTTAGTGCCCTCCCCTAGTATTATTTTGGGTTGTTGTTTCAGTTAAGGGTGTGCAAAAATTGGGTTAACCCATAATTTTGGAACAGATCAGACCAATAACATAGGGTCAAGGTTGGACCGTTCTAGAAAAAGGGTCCGAGTTCTGGGTCATATTTTTCTAAGAAAAAGGGCATTTGGGTTGGTCCGAGTTTGACCCAATTTTTTTGGTCTGGGCTAGTTTCAACCTCTTTTGTAATTTTCATATATGGTCGAAATCGGGTCAAAATTGGATTATTTTTTAAACTGGGTTGAAACCGAGTGGAAAAAGGTCAAGTTAGGGCCATATAAATAATAGGGTCAAAATAAGATCATTCTAAAAACAGGGTCGGTCTAGGGTTGACTAGGTTCTTATGTTCCAGGTCCGGGTGTAGACCTTTTTAAACTGGGCTGAGTTCTGAGTGATAGTTTAGTTAAAATTGAGTTTCCGGGTAGGTCCAAGTCAGGTCCGGTTTGGGTTTGACCCAGTGCACACCCCTAGTTTCAATAGTTTCCTCAATGTCTACCATTCTGTTCAAAATGTATTTAACTAATCAGACATGACTTTGTACCCTAAAATGATGAGAAATTGACTGGTATGTTTTATCGTTGAATTTGAGACTAGATGTTTATATATGTAGCTCCATTATTTGTGGTTATGGTTCATGCATTATGTTCAAGTGTGCTTTTCATACTTTGTGTGACTATGTGAAATGTGGGTATGTTGCCTCTTATGAAGTATTGTGATTTACTCAGTACGAGTAAGTTGTATCGATACTACTTTTGCACATGATTACGTGAGGGCCATGGAGTGGTATAAATCATATAAGAACAGGAAGGAAGAGGGAGTCATTAGGAAGATGTTCCATTTTTAGAGTGGCCTTCGAGTTTAAGATTTAGGTCAAACAAGTATCGTACCTTTAGGTGCTGGTTTTGATTATAATCAGTTTTCATTTGACTCTTATGTCCCTTGCTATATTTTGGTTATATTATTGTACTACAACATTTATTCATAACTTTTATTATGTATTATTCCTATTTATACTTATTTACTTTGGTTATGGTTTTTTTTAATAGTCTTAGTACTTGGAGTAAGAAACGCGAGGGAGCTGAAATTATGTTAAGTGTGGTAGTAACACCTAGAAATTTAGTAATTAACGCTTCCATAAAAATAAAAAATTCAGCTAGTAAATTAGGGGTGCTACATGTAGTGACAGCACTCACCTCCAAGGAATTCAAGATGCAACAAATACATAAAGAGGAATCAGCCGTAAAGGGTCATTATAGTTAAGGAAGAATAGAGAAGAAAGAAAAGAAATAGGGTTCAAGAATTAGGTCACAATCGAAGTCAAAGGCTTTAAGAAAGTGTTTTCATTGTCATGAAAAGGGACACTATAAGAAAGAATGTCCAAATAGAAATAAGAAGCAATTTAAATATAATAAAGATCAAGAATTTAGTTGAGATCAGGGAGAAACTAAGATTGTGTTGGATAGTTATGAGAGTGCTAAAGTTTAATGGTTTCCCCGAGTACTAGAGGTTCTGAATGGGTTTTGGATAGAGGTTACACCTTTTATATGTGTCCTGATAAAGCATGTTTCTCAAGTTATACAAAGACTCAAGGTGGGCATGTTCTCTTAGGAAATAACTGAGCATGTTCTGTAATAGATGTTAGTCAAGTATAAGTTAAGACTTCACCAGGGATATAATTTTTCTTAAATAATGTGAGACATGTGCCTAAGTTAAAAAGGAATCTAATTTCACTAGTCTCTCTTGATAATGAGGGTTATAAAATCAAGTTACAAAGAGGAGTTCTTAAGGTGGCTTATTGATCAATGGTGGTGTTAAAGGGAGAGCTTAGTAATGGCTTGTATGCGTTACATCCACTGAGTCTAGTAGCAATAAGTGTATCAAAAGATAAACTAGGTTCTAGGGATTTTAATCAAGAAATGTTGTGGCATCACATATTAGGGCATATCAGTGAGAAGGGTTTAAAACTTCTTAAGAAAAAGGGATTTATTGGTGAAAAGAATGTCCCAAATTTAGAGTTATGTGAAGAGTGTGTAATGGGCAAGTCTAGTAGGCCAAAGTCTTTGACTAGTATTCATAAGTCGAAGGGGATATTGAATTATGTATATGCCGACTTATGGGTGCCAGCTAGGGTTTAATCTAAAGGAGGTTCCATGTATTTATTATCCATTATCAATGACTTTTCCAGATATGTTTGGATCTACTTCCTGAAGACAAAGGATGAGTCGTTTAGTTATTTCATAGACTGGGAAAGATTAGTTGAAAAACAAACACATAGGAAGGTTAAAAGGTTAAGAATTGATAATGGATTAGAGTTTTGCAATGAATAATTTGATGCATTCTCTAAGAAACAAGGGTTAGTAAGGCATTTTACTGTAAAGGGAACACCTCAGCAAAATGACCTAGTTGAAAGGATGAATCATACAATTCTTGAAAGGGTTAGGTGTATGATGTTGAAGTTTGGATTACCTATGTGCTATTGGGGTGAATCAACAAAGACTACTTGCTACTTAATTAATAGTTGTCCTTCAAGTGCAATAAACTTTGACACTCTTATTGAGAGGTGGAATGGAATGCCTGCTGACTATACAATGTTAAGGGTGTTTGGCTACATATGTTATGCACATGTGAGTCAAGGCAAGCTTGAAGCAAGGGGGAAAATTATGTGCTATTGAGATATCTAGATGGTGTCAAGTGATATAAGTTACTCACTCTTGAAGGTAATGAAGCAAATACCTTCATTAATAAACATGTTAGGTTTAGAGAAAATGAGTGTTATAAGGATCATTTCTCTAGGTATAAGCAAAAACAAGGGTTGTCAAAGGTGGATTTCATCTTTGAGTTGGAGCATGGTGACACACCACAGTTACAACAACCTAATGTGATTAATACTGGACATGAATAGGAAGAAGAATATGTCTCGTTGTTAAAGGTGATGATCTAGTTGGGTATCAATTAGCTCGATACAGGTAGAGAAGGGAGGTAAGGCATCCCAGGAAGTTTGGGTATGCTGATTTAGTAGCTTATGCCCTAAATGCCATAAGTTTTGTGGAAGAAGAGCCTTTCAGTTACAAAAATGTAGTCACAAGTAAGGCAAGTAAAGAGTGGGTTAGTGCAATGAATGATGAAATGGAATCCTTGAAGAAGAACGAACCTGGAAGTTGGTACCAAGACCTAAACATAAGAGGTTGGTGGGTTGCAAATGAGTGTTTAAATTGAAGGAGGGTACAAAATCGGGAAAAACCCCCAATTTCAAAGTAAGGTTAGTTGTGAAAGGCTTTACACAAGTTGAAGGAGTAGATTACAAGGAGATATTTTCCTTGATGGTAAAGTACACTTCAATAAGGTGTTTGTTAGCTTTGTTGTAACTCAAGATCTAGAACTAGAGTAATTAGATGTCAAAAATTCTTTTCTTCATGGAGAACTCAAGTAAAGCATATATATGCATCAACCACTAGGGTTTACAGTGACGGAAAAGGAAGACTAGGTATCTTTGTTAAAAACGTCTTTGTATGGAGTGAAACAAAGTCCTAGGCAATGGAACCTAAGGTTTGATCAATATATGAAAAGCATTGATTCAAACAAAGCAAATTTGATGCTTGTGCTTATGTGTAACAGGAAAATGGTAAGGAAGATGTCTTCTTATTACTTCATGTTGATGATATGCTTGTTGCAAGAAAGAGTAAGGTGCATATCATGGGTGTAAAGTTACAGTTGGATAAGGAGTTTGATATAAAAGACTTTGGAGCTGCGAAAAAGATCTTAGGCATGGAAATACACAAAGATAGGGGCAGAAAAGAGAAGATTTCCCCCCTAAGAGTCATATGTGAAGAAGATATTTATTAAGTTTGGTTGTTCTCTTGTAAAGTAAGTGTTAACTCCTATCTTAGCTCAGGTTAAACTTTCAAAAACTCAATCTCCTAAGACAAAGGAAGAAATGAGATACATAGCTAAGGTTCCTTATCAAGTGTAGTAGGAAGCTTAATGTACTTAATGGTATGTACAAGGCTAGATCTTTCACATGTTGTAAGTAGGTTCATGTCTGATTAAGGGGAAGAACACCAGAAAACTGTCAAATGGGTGCTAAGGTATTTGGCTGGCACAAAAGGAGTAGGTTTAATGTTTAGTGGGGTTGATTCAAAGGTGATTAAGCTTGAGGACTTCACATATTCAGATTTTGTAAATGATAAGGATAACAAAAGGTTAGTTTTTGGTTATATTGTTCAACTGGGAGGATGTACTGTCAATTGGAAGTCCACTTTGAAAAGGGTTGTCACACTTTCATCAACAAAGGCTAAGTATATTGGGTGCACAGAAGCTATAAAAGAGGTAATTCGGCTGAAAGGGTTAGTGAAAGAATTTTAGTTTATGCTCAAGACAATGGTAGTATAGTGTGATAATCAAAGTGCATTATGTCTAAGCAAGAACCCAATATATCATGAGAGGACAAAGCATTTAGATGTCAAGCTGCATTTTATTAGTGAGGTGATTGGTGGTGGTAAGTTTAGTTTAGAGAAGATAAAAACTGAAGAAAAACCAGTTGACATGCTACCTGCAGCAAAGTTCTAATATTTTTTGCAAGTGTTGTTTTGTATAGCATACATAGACAAAGGTGGAGATTGTGAAGAGTAGGGTATTGTCCATGTCATGTGTTGAGGGGGTTATTTTTTATTAGTTAGTATTACACTTGTAATCTAGCTAGCATGGTTAAAAATTAAGGGGGGTATTTGTGTATGTAAATACGTCTACATTCTTTAGAGTTATATACATTTAAAAAACGAGAAAGAGAAAGGAAGAACAAAGAAGAGCCTCGGTTAAGAGAGCTATCTTTGAGGGAGTTGAGTGCATTTTCTTCAACTTAATGAGTCTCAATAAAAGTTCTATATTCTCTTCTACGGTTGTCTAATTGCTTTCTATTTTCTTTAATTTTTTTTCTTTACAAACCATTGTTTTCATTCTTTTATTGCTGAGTAGTATGGTTTACAATTGAGGTGAATTAATCAAGAAGGGTCAAACTTCACAAAAATTGATAGGCCCATAACATCGCTATAGTAAAAACTCCATCTCTTAACTTTTATGGCTCTTCTAAAGAGAAATCATTTTTTGTTCATCCTTCCATTCTCATGTTTCCAATGGCAACACCAATCTTCTATTTGTCCTCGATTCTTCTCCATTTTTCTCCAAAATTAGTATAAATTTACTATGATTTGTTAAGCAAATTTCAACACTTATCACTCCCATTTTAGATTTGTGATGGATTATGGTGTGTCGGCCATTCTTGTTGCTCGTCGTCATTGGCTAGTCTTGTTGCTTGTCATCGTCAGTTTACTCCTCCTCTTCTATCTTCATTTATTTTCTCTTTTTACTCAAGATTTGTAGATCAATTTTCATTATGTTTGATGATAAACAAAAACTTTTACAACACAAAGTGTTTTAGAGGATGGTTGAGTGTTTCTACTAATGTTTTCATCCCCAAAATATTTTCGGAATGCAAAATGCCAATTGGTGAACATTTCCATGTAACCTTGCTTCCGATCTAAGTGTGCCACATGGTGTGTGTGTGTATATGTATATATATATGTATATATGTGTGTGGGGGGGCATAATTAGTGAGAACTTTTATTTATAGTGAGAATTGAGAACCATCCTATTATCTTGATATGCTTACAATAGTTTTCACCACTTACTACAACTAGTTTCCACCACCTATTGTGGGTAGTTTCAAACTTGAAACATAAATATCTAATATATACAAAAATACCACCGTATTTTTTCTTGATACTCAAATGCTATAGTTTCATGAGAGACTTATAATAGTTTCCTTCACTCACTGAAGGTAGTTTCCACCAGTTACTATGGGTGGTTTCCTAACCTTAAACATAAATATATAATATTTACAAAAATACCATCATGTTTTTAACATTCAAATACTATAGTTTTCTAAGAAACTTATAGTAGTTTTTTCCACATACTAAGAGTAGTTTTCACCACCTACGGTAGGTAGTTTCCAAAGACGAAACATAAATATATAATATTTACGAAAATGCCACCGCCTTTTTTTTTATCACTAAAATAATATAATTTTCTAAAAGACTTACAATAATTTTCTTTACCTACTATGAGTAGTTTCTACCACCTACTATGGATAATTTCTTCAACTGAGAGTATAATTATCGATTCTTACCGTAAAAGATGATTCTAATTGGATATTCCCCCTATATATATATAAAAGCAAAGGAAGCATACACAGTGGATATACAAGCATGTTTTTAAATAAAATATCTTGGTAAAAACTAATTTCATACTTAGATGAAGAAAGTATATTTTTACATAATCAAATATTCTAGGTCCGAATTCCATTGATGATGCGACACAATAACACAAAGGGTAAAAAGTTTTATACTCCATGATTTATACATATACGGCATAGTATTAGACTAGTTCTACAAGTAACAATTTGAGTTGTGCATATGCTATTATACTATTATAAATTGGTTTGATTATGAACTAAACACTAAAATGCTTACTATTTACTTACTCTCTCAGTTTCACATCACAATTAGTTTGGGGACACTAATTAAGAAATAATAAATTTAAAAACATAAAATATCTAAAATAATCGATATACTCTCTCATAAATATATTTTTGCCAACTTGATCATTAATTAAGAAAGAGAGAATAGAGGGTATAACAGAAAATATAATAATTAATTTGTATAAGTTTTTGTAATATAACTTATATTTATAAATAAGTTCTCTAAGAAAAAATAACTTGCTTTATGAAACGAAGTGAGTAATATTAATAATAATAATAATAATAATAATAATATTATTATTATTATTATTATTATTATTCTAATAATAAATATTAAAAATTGATTATGAAGTCTTTTTGTCATAATTAGAGTAAACTCTAATTTTTTATCATACAGAGTTCTATTTTTCTAACTAGAGAATACAAAATGTTACAATATTTTTTTACGGAAAATATAACTAAGGTCGATATTTTTGTCAAACTATAATAATGTTTATAATTAATATAATATATTTGACAAGGTTCAATAATATCATTATCTAACATTGATATCCTAACTTTGTACATTTAACATTGTAGTATCGTCATTTGATGCCCATAGTATAAACTAATAAGGTCGGAAACTTTGGTAAGCTACCGAGTGGTAACTTTATTCTACATAAGTAGTATACTAGCTATCTCATTTTTGTCATCATTTAACATTGGTAACATAAAGTTATCCCAATTATGTGCTTTATTCTATATATCGTCACTATTTACTATTAATTAAATAAAGTTATACATTGATAGTATAACAAAATAATTATTAATAATTATTTACTGAAATATTTATTCTGCCTAAATTTCTAAAGTTGCAACATTTGGTCAACATATTTTTCTATCCTATTATTTTGTTTTAACCCTACAACCAACATGCAGAGTTATTTTGGTTGATTAATCAATGTAAATTTGAGATGCTATAACTCAAGAGATATGGAGAAATCAAATTTATAAGATGACATAATTTATAATGAAAAAAAAAACTTAGCCTTAATGGGAAAAGTCACTAAAAAATAACCTAAAATGTATACTTGCTATTATAATTAATGATAATGATTACTAATAAAAATTGTAGCTATAATAATATTAATATATTCATAATAATATAAATAATAATAATTATTATTATTAATGATAATTAATAATTTTGATTAATAATTGTTGTGACAAAGTATTTGTTTGTCCATATAATTAGAAGGCTCTTAGATCGTGTAAAATGAAGTAGTATTAGGGATGTATAAGGGTATCATTATATAAAATGGAGTAGTATTGAAGTAGCATAAATAAGAAAATGTAACTAGAGTGACAAATTTAGGATCTAGCAGCATAGGAGAAGGGGTTATTTTTTTTATTATTTTGCATAAAATATTGATTTGTGAGACATATAAATATTTTATTTTTAAAAAAAATTATGATTTTTAATTAATAATTATAAGAAAAAATAGTGGATATATTAGAACTTGTGTACCATTGTAAGTAGAAAATGAATGGAAGGTAAATGAGTGGATAAATTAATGAAATACTAATTATTATTTGTTATAGGGTATTAGAAAAATCTAAATGATGTTATCCATCATTGTTTTGCTCTTATTTGCCAAAAACTAGATATGAAGGCGTTGAATTTGAGTATATTTGTAGCATCTCCAACTATCATATGCCATGTAGGAACTCTTTAGATAAAAATAACATGTATATTGTATCTATGTCTCTGCACAATTTAGCTATCTCCAAGAATTAAGCAAAGAATCAAAGAGTAAAACCAAATCAAGGAACCAAGCTTATTACAAATATTGAATTTTTATAGTCATCATCTTAAGCTTCACCAGGATTATCCAATAATAACCTTTTGATAAACTACTTAATCAAGAACATTCTGATCCAAACAAAAAATTCCCCAAGATAGTATTTATTTCTCACTTGACCAAAAATTCCCTTATCTCAACCAAGAATTTTCCTAAATCACACCTGACAATTAGATACTATAATTCTCTTTCCTAGTTCTTGTTTATTATAGTCGAGTAAGTCACAAAAGAAAACTTATATAGACTAATAGGATCTTACAGCCCATAAAAGATAGAAATCCAAAGCTAAAAGATACACCTCAAGAAAATTGGTCAGAGATCACAAACCTAAATAGGAGAAAACTTGTTTGAATAAATATGAGGGTCTTACTAAATGAGGTTTGAGCTAGTGGTAAAGACCAGCTCCTAGGTACCAAATGTCCCATTTTTGAATCCCTCTCCCCTATCTCTTGGTATTATAACACATTTATGGTGTCATTACCTATATGGTAATTTGTACTTGTCTTTATAGGCTCCTATGAATCTAAAAAAATGATGGCTTTGCATTTCTCTTCTCTAGTTTTTCTCCATTCTTCTCTTTCTTTCACTATAGGCGTGCTCCTCAACATGTTAAAGCCATATAACCATTGAAGACCCCTTCTACTACTCGTTACCCTTATTTCGTAACCTTCACGTATGATCTTAAAAATCTCAACAATATCATAATAACATTAAAATATAAGAAAATTGCTAAAGATAATATAAAAGGGCTATGATTAAGACACTACAAATAAAAATATTTATAGTAATACTGTATGTGTTTGTCATGTGTAATTCCAAATGATTACTATTTTAGTTAAGACTCTCCACCTATCGGTCATGTCCAAGGCCATAAAAAATGATAGGAAAATTACACATTTGGATATGTATTTAAAAAAAACACACACACAACAACTTATATATCATTTTAGTTCAACTGGATTACATGGCAACATGAAGAGCTAGTCTCATTTACATATAGCTGAAGGAAAGCAATCAATAGTCATATAGAAGTTGCTCAATATGCACTAGAAATTATGCTTCTTTGTCTTCTACTTGGGTAGAGGGTATTCCTCTTATGCTACTTGTTGGTGTTGATTATTAAGTCTACAAATGAATATAATTAAAAGTATCTATGCATAGCATATTCAACTTTTGTTTGTTAATCAAGAACAAGACATTTCTGAATAGACAAATAAGATTAACTATAATTTAGGAGAATGTGTATAAGTGTGCTCAGTCAATTAGATAGCATTACTAAGGTATCTCGTGTTGCTTCGTATTATTGCACAAGTTATGCCAATAGGAGAATCCATATATATAGTTATATAATGTTGTATATATGTTGGTTTTGTTTGTTATACCGGTATATGACCAACTAGCTAAATGATGTTTAAGCACAAGGATATTCAAGTTATATGACATTTGAAATTGGATATTTGCTTTGATACAAATTTTTTTTGCTTTCCCATTGTCATCTTTCATGTCTTTGGTAATTCTTTCTATTTTTTAAAATTTAATTTATTTTTAATGTTAGCTATTAAAAAAATAATGATTGTATCAAATTGATATAAATATTTTTCCCTAATAGACAGACACTTATGTTGATATATTTTCGATAGAAAAATATAATTAAAATTATTATCTTTATAAAGTAAATCTAAAGTAACGTTTTGACATAGTTACCAATATTTCAATAAAGAATAATATTGTTATGATCTTTCAACATTGTTATCATCGCATAATTGTTGAAAATTATCACACAACTATTGAAAAAATATCACATTAATTGTAATTGAAAAAATCATCACAAAATAGTTGAAACTTCAATACAATTTTATAATAGTGACATTTCACTACATTATCCAAAATCAGTACATATTTGTTGAAAAAATTTCACATAACTGTTGAAATATTATCACATAATTTTTAAAAATCATCACACAATGGTTGAAAAATTAGTACAAATAGTTTTAAAATTTTATTACAAATAATTTTAAAATTTTATCGCAATAGTTGCTGAAAAATCATTACATAGTTGTTGAAATAATATCTTTTATTCTTTAGAAATTTGCTATGATAGTAATGAAAATTCATTACAAAAATGGTGGAAATATATATATATATATATAACATAGCTATTGAAAAATTATTAAAGCAACGGTGAATAACAATTACAATAATTATTGAAAAATAATCATATAGTTGTTGAAAAATCAAGACAAAAACTATAGTAATTTTTATTATAATAGTTGTTAAAAAATTAATACATAATTATTAAAAAATTACTAAATAAATGTTGAAAAATCAGTATATAGTTGTTGAAAAATTTGTACAATAAAAGTAAAATTAAAATTCTCACAACAATTGTTCCAAAATCATCAAACAAAAAAAATTAAGTTGAGAAATTGTGTGCTTACATTAAAATTATAGTAATATAGATATTTAATTATAGAAAAATGTGCGAAGAATTGTGGTAAAAAAAAACGTTGGAACCATTTATACATATGCCAATGTTAAAAAAAATGTCAATATTTATACAAGTATGCCGTCCAATCATATGCACGATAAAACGACCTCTCCCCCTCCCCCGCCCCACAAAAATAAAAATAAAAATGTTTCACCATCTTGCTTATTAACCGATATTCTATTTATTAGATCAGGGTAATGGGAACCTCGTGCATGCATTCTTGTAATCTATACGGCCTACGATCGAAGGTGCTGGTAGGGCTTGGGGTAAACTTAAGAACCAATAGATTGAAGAACGGTATAATTGGTCAGGACCCGAAATCTTAAAGAACCGGTCAAATCAGATCTACATTTCCGGTATAGATTAAATATGGAACACCCCTAATTGTCGTTCTGTGGAAGCCTGAGACTGCCATTAGCAGACCTCTCAACGGTTGGGTACATAAAGCTTGTCATTGATTGGAACGCAGGAAGCTATAATGGAACTTTAAAAGGCCCAGTTGGGTAATACTCCTTTGTCTTCCCCTTTCCGTTTCGTTTCTCTTGGAGTCCATAATTCCCAAGCATCTCGAACGAATGCGTGCACACTGCTCATACAAAAAGAAAGTCTGGCTGGACACAGGAGGAACACGCCACGGCTTCGAATTCTCTGCTTTCCATACCAACATGAATGCTAGTTTTGTCCTCCCTACCATGCACGGGCTGTTGGGTAAGGGAAGGGCAGGGCACCGACACGACACAGAATCATTGACAATAAAATAAGAAATAACAGCGAGGTCCCATTGAACATATGCAATATCGATTGATGAATAAATGTTTTTTTTTAAATAAATAAAAATGAACGTGACTTTATAAAAAGTAAGAACAAGAGGAGAAACATCAAACATCGACGTGAACAAATCCACATCAATATGAGTAATTTACTCTTTAAAGACCATCTGTCCATACATGAATGAACAGAAGACGTGCATTAAGTTATTGAAGCGAATATGTCTCTGCATATGTGAATACGTAACTATACAAATTTAACTAAAATAAATTTCACACCTCCCAATCGTGAAAAATAAACTCTATTGTTTCGCGGTGCCTTGAATATTGTGACTTTGACATAATAGATCCGTAATGCTTGAAATTTAATACTCCATTCCATTTTTGTGGATACACTTTGGTTGAAAGTGCCGAAAAGTGGGCACATGATAGACTGCGATAGAAAACAACGTATGTGATCTTTTGGTGTGGTTTCAATAACAAACGACGAGAACGCTTAGGCGCACACACACATACATATATATGGACACATTTATACCTTTTTATTCATAAGACATACATAAATGTATATACAAAATATACTCCATAAGGTGATAATTATTATAAAAATATTACAATACCGATAAAAAAATAAAATACAAAATCAAATATTAAGTATTTAATACTCATAAACCGATCTTTTGAATATTTGTATTTATTGCCTAGATAACAACATACCTACCTTACGAATAACCTGAAGCATCATTATCCCTAGATTCAACATACGGTAACCGAGAGCAGTCATTTAGGATGAACTGCAATTACATGCACGTGTCGTGATATCAACTTATTCCATACTTTAAGACCTTTATCCCAACGTATATGCATTTGACTTCCTAATAATAGTAACAAAATGGTAACTCAAGTTGGTACTCTTCCCTTAATACCTAATATTGTGCTCTGTAATATTCTTTTTGTACCCGAGTTCAAATATCACTAACTTTCAATAAGCAAATTAATCGACACCACTCATGCATGTGTTCAATTTGAATCACAATCTTGCATATTTGATGACCTATCAACTAATAAGACTATTGTAGTTGGGCAAAGACATGCCAACCTTTATAGATTGCAAGAAGTGCACCGCTTTACCGATTCTTATACAAATTATTCCTTAGTCAATAATTGTACTACTACTACTACTACTACTACTCATATAATTCATGCTAAACTTGGGCACTCATCTCTTTCTAGTATGAAACATATCCTTATATGTGATTTTTCAAAGTTAAAGGAGTATCCATGTAATGTATGTGTCATGGAAAAACACCATAGATTGACTTTTCATACAAGTACATATTTGGCTTTAGTACATTTCAAATTATTAAATATTGATTTGTGGGGTCCCTATAGGAAACCTTCTATTTGTGGTGCTTCTTACTCCTTAACAATTATAGATGATCGCTCTCATTGTACTTGGATGAGTTTATTGCATAATAAACATTGGGTGTTTCATCATTTGTCGATGTCTTTTTTATCCTATGTTACTACAGAATTTAATGTTCCCATTATATGTATTCGTATAGATAATGACACTGAATTTGGTAATTCTCAATGTTCTTAGCTATTCACATCTCACGGTATTTTGCATCACAAAAGTTCCCCTACAATTCTCGACAAAATGAGAGGGTTTAAAGAAAGCATCGACATGTGCTTGAGGCATCCAAATCATTGCGCCTTTATGCCAATTTACCCATGTATCTTGGCAGCTACACGTATTATAAATATTCTTCAATCTTTGATCCTTTGTTGGAAGACACCCTTTGAAGTTCTTTTCAAGAGACTCCCAAATTATGGTTATCTTAAAGTCATCAGATGCCTTTGCTATACATTTGATCCCACTAGTGACAAATTTTAACCTCTATCAAAATGTCATATTTTTCTTAGCTATTCACATGGATATAAAATATATAAGATATTTTATTTAAATACATAAAAGATACTAATATTTTGAGAAGATATATTGTCATACCATTCTTCACAACCATGTGAAATGTCTCCATCACTTATACTTCCCCTTGTTAATCCAACACATGAATTTTTTCTTAGTCATGTTACTCATGTACATGAAAGGACATCACCAATAATCTTTTAAAGACTCATATATGCTCCTCAAGTATTTCTCCATTAGCTTCACCCAATAATTATGGCTTAAAATACATCAATAATTTCATAAATAATATCATTCCACCATATGAATCGTCCTTATCTTTTCATTTACATGATACTACTCTATGTCCACTTTCTACTGCACCTCTCAGATGGTCTAAAAGAACCACTCATTTACCAATTCGACTGAATGAATTTATCTGCCCTACATTACCATTGTAATTCTCCAAAATTTTAAAATCCTAAAAATTATTTATCAATGAATTAATTTAACCTAATTTCTAAATTTTATTTTATTTAATAATCCTAAATCAATTATAGGAAAACTATATTAATTTTATTTATTTATCATTACTAATCCAAAAATTTTACTCTAAAAACCTAACCTAAATCCCACATCCAAAATTTTTCTTTTTTCCCTTTTCTTTTTCCTTCTTTTCCTTTTTCTTCCTTTCTATTTTTTTCTTTTCTTTCCATTATTTTTCCCCTCCTTCTCCCTGGGATGCCCTGTCACCAGCCCATACCCTTCTTCTTATTTTCTTTCTTCCCTCCCCGGGCATCTATACCCTTCTTCTTCTACTTATTTTTCCTTTCTCTTTTTCTCTTCTTTTTCTTCTTTTCCCTTTTTCTCCCTTTTCCCTTTTTCTCCCTTTCTTCTTCCTCCTACCCGTCTCCTTCCTCTCTTCACCTTCCCCTTCCATTTTTTCACCTGCCCTACACCCTTACATGTCGCCCTATCTCTCTCACTCATGCAATGTCATGCATGCTGGCTTGGACCCTGCACCCCTGCCGCCTATGACTACCTTCTCCCACTGCAGCCATGCACATCGAAGCTATAAGCCACCCTATCATATGTCCCTCTCCCTAAACCTCTCCCCGTCTATAAATACCCCCTCGAGCTCTCCTTCTTCTCATCTCCCTCATGCAATTACTTCCCCTATTTTCCTTACCTTTCCCTCCCTTGCTAGCTCTAGCAACACACCACCATCATCGATGCCTGACCAAACCCCTTCCACCTCTCTTCCCTGCCTATGCCCTACCCTTGCCTGCAAAACCACCCCTCTCCCTTCTTCTTCCCTTTTTTCTTCTCCCGCTCCTACAACTATAGAAGGCTACATTTCCTCCACGACTACCATCGTCCTTTCTATTCCCTCCTTTCCACCACCATGTCGGAGCTACCCTACACAGGTGCCCCAGCTTGTGCAACCACCACAAAAACCCTCCTTTCTCCCCTTTTCTCCTCCCTTCTTATTTCTCCCTTTGTCGTGTCCCACCCTACACCACCACCGACCGCCAACTCCAGCCAGCTCTAGTGCCACCGCCATCCCCTCAACCCTAAACTGCCAACCTTCACCCATTCCACCAAAATCAACCACCATCGTTGCCGCTCCGCCGCTGCCTACACCATTTTTCTCCCCCACTTTGGTCACCTCCATTTCCTTCCTCCTCGTTTAGATTTCCTTAGGTTAAGTTTTCTTTTATTCCTTTTTTAAAAAAAAAGTAGAAAAAAATCTAAATAATGTATATTCCCATTTCTAGGTAATATTTTGGTAATAGTAGAAGAGGAGACGTAGGTCGTGCGTGCTTAGAGATCAAAGTTGATTCAGTAAGTATAAAGTCATAGATAGGGTTTTACTATTTTTAATATATGGCCTTGTTGTGTGTTATGTGATGGCATGCATGAAATGATAAATGACTCTAGTGTTATATATGTAGTTTTGGCTTGATGGTAGATGAAGGTAAAAAAGTTGTGTGGTTATAACTATATTGATTTTAAGTGTTAATGTATATCCATGTTCATGTTATATGTTATTGCATGTGTGGAAAGTTGGAGAGTCCTTGTGTTGGATGTCTTCTAACTTAGGTAAGGTTTTTGAGACCTAGGGGCATTATGGTCAATATTATGAAAAAGTGGCTTGTAGGGTACTTTAGGGTATTAATTGGAATAAAATTGGTTGGAGATACTACATAAAATAATTAGGGTCAAATTAAATAGGTTTATAGTAAATACAATATGAGGGTGAAAGACCATGAATAATGTGCGTAAACCTAATAGGGTTTATCATCATATGTGAGTAGAGTAAGGGTTTGGTAATAGGGAGTGGATCTGAGTTTAATTATTGCATTTTGGGTAGTCATGAAAATTTAAAAAGTCTTTTGAGCACTAGGGGAGGAGATATGACAAAAATGTGAAATTAGGATTTTGAGAAGCTAATGCAAGAAACCCTAGGAGTAGGTTGTTATCACATGTACAAGATGAGGGAGTTGGAATGCAAACTTGGATCATGATGTTAAGCATAACACTTTGGGAATGTGTGCCAAATTGAGTAGCCATACAAGATAGAGGGAAGTAGTTATGACCAAATTGAGGAATTAAGGTTTCAAAGGAGGCTAAAGTAGGAAGGGTATTGTCACATGTGAAAAATAAGGGAGTTAGGCTATGAGGTTTGAGTTGATGTTTAAAAATATCATTCTATGTATGGGGTATGGAATTTGAGGGCTAGATAAGTAGTAGAGAAGGGACTATGGCAACCAAGAGAAAATAGGGGTTTAGAGGGGTAACCCTAGCGGCTAGTTATTATCATATGTGGAAAATGTGGGTAACATACTATGAATCTTGATCATGGATTTTCTAATGGAATGTTAGGATCTGTTGGATAGATTGGGGACTAAAAAAGGAAACTGGAGGTGAGGATATGCCAGGGTTGTGAAATTAGAGTTGATAAGTGGAATAGGGTTGTTTCGGGGTAGTAGTTAGGTTGGTGCCTTGCATGAATAGGTATGCATGTCTATGTGATGACCCTGAAGTGAATAAAACATGAATAATACACTAATCACTTAAAATGGAATATCATTTGAGTCAGGCCTAGTTGTACCTACTAATCCGCTAGTGAGAATAGTGGCTAGAAGCATCTTACCCTGGAAGTTGTACCATGTTGTCATTCCACCAATGAGAATAGTGGGGTCCTGAACTCGAGTAAATTAACTAGTCCATTGAATGATAATAACCCATGGTAAGACATTAATTACTTACAGCGGAATATCACATGGGTTAGTATTGGTTATACCTTGATTAATAATCCACTAATGAGAATAGTGGCCAGCTACATTTTGTCATGGGGGTGTACTTTGATTACTGATCCACAAGTGAGAATATTGGCTAGAAGCATCTTGCCTAGGAATTTATACTTGTTTAACGTTCCACTAGTTGAGAAAATAGGGTAATTGAACCTAACATAAATAAAATCATGAGATAATTATCATTGTACTAATCCCATATGTTTGGATAATATTAAATAAGCAAGTATGATCTACTTATGCATGTGTCATCTATTATTGTGGTGGTATTGATCTATGTGACCTTCTTGACTGTATTATTACCTCACTCAATATGTAGTATACCGATCAACCTTATTATACATGCTGCTCATTCCCATGAGCAGATACCCCTTCTAAGCCTGTGCAAGTGAATGAGAACTCACTAGACGACTTTGCCACATATGATGCTCTAATCGAGGCGGAGTGATGCTATTATGACAAGGTTGGGGATCGAAGTGTGTGATATCTGGTTGTTGTTTTTAACTGGTTTTCTTCTTTTTCATTTTCAATGGAACATTTATTTATGTATTTTAGTGTTACTTTTGAAACGAACACCTAACTCCTATTTATGATATGGAATGTACTTATAATATATTTATCATGATTTGCATTCTGTTTTACTTTGCCTTGTAGTTGGTATAAGGATGGTATGTGGCCAAACTTATACCAATTATGGCAATAACACCCATCTTATATTTGAATATTCTTCCACTTAAAATGTAATTTTTTAGTATTAAATTTTGGGGGTGTTACAACCATCATCCATAAACCATGCTACAATTATCAGTCATGATTCCACATCTGTTGATTCTCCTAATTATGTAGCAGCCCTCTACAATGTTCTCTCCATTCTTAAGCCTACTCATTATGACCATGCTAAGAATGCTCCACAATGGGTTATAGGAATGGAAATAAAATTATGAGCCTTAGAGGCTAATGATACATGGGAGCTTATACCATTACCCCCTAGAAAAAAGACTATTAGCTCAAAATGGGTTTATAAAATCAAATTTAGGCCGAACAGATATGTTGAATGTCATAAGGCATGCATGGTGGCCAAAGGTTATAATCAAATTAAGAGTAAATACTATAAGTGCACATTCTCTTTGGTAGATAAATTTGTTACCGTATGGATTGTCTTAGCATTGGCTACTTCCAATAGTTTTCCATTTCATCAATTAGAAGTTAATAATGTGTTTTTACATGGTTACTTAGATGAAGAATTTTTCATGCTACCTTTTGATGGATACACTCATGCCAAACTTGGTGAAGTTTGTTGTCTCAAAAGGTCAATATATTGTGTGAAACAAGCATATAGATAATGGAATATCGAATAAACAAAGTTTCTCTTTAGCTTGGGGTTCATTCAATCCAATTAGGATTATTCCCTCTTCACTAAATCCGATGGTACCTTATTTACTATTACTTTGATGCTCTTGGCAACAATGAAGCAACTATCTTTTTAGTTAGTTCCACTTTGGATCGTGCTTTTATTATTAAAGACCTCAGTTATGTGTGTTATTTTATTAGGCTTCAAATCTCACAAAGTTCTTATGGGACTTTTCTCAACCAATGAAAATATATTGTTGATATATTGAATGATATTGGAATGAATGCATGCAAACTAGATGCTTTCCCACTTTCAAAGGGTCTTCAACTACGTCTTGAGGATGGTGAGTTACTTCCTGAACTAGAAGTATATAGGTGTTTATTCGAGTGTCTCCTTTATGTTAATCTTATGCAGTTGGGTTCCTTAGTATTCCTCATTGTCTACACATGCATGATGCCATTCATGTAGTATATTATTTGGATGGAACTAATGATCAAGGTTTTTTCTACCCAGCTGATCATTCCATGACTATTACAATTTTTAGTGACACCAATTGGGGCACTTGTGCTTTTACTTGCAAGCCCCTCACATGTTATTGCATTGTTCTTGGATCCTCTCTTTTGTATTGGAAACCCAAGAAGTAGAAAATAGTGTCTAAGTCTTCAGCTAAATCAGAATAATGTGATATGTCACAGCTAGTAAGATTGTATGGCTCATAAGGATTTTGGAAGATTGTGTGTTCCCATTTCTTTCCCTGTCACTTTATATTGTGATAACCAAGTTGCACGTCATATTGATGTTAATCCTATGTCCCATGAATGAACAAAGCAATAAAATATTGATTATCATTATGTCAGAGATATGGTGCAAGCAGGGATCATCTCAACTACTTATATAAAGTTAATTTTGCAACCGACTAACATTTTCACAAAGCCATTGGGGGTTCAACAACATTTGCTTTTTAGCATCCAAGTTAGGTCTTGTCGATAACTCAACAATTCCTATTTGAGGGGGGATAATGATGATAATGAAGACTCATACTATCTAAATATATACTATATGACATGGCAATGTAATTTTTCTGTTCATATGGTTCAACTTAGATCTAACAACTCTAAATAAGACAATGAGTTTGTTAGGATATGATGTAAATAACCACTGTACAAATACCACCTCAATGCAGCAATCAGAACTACTCGATCATTTAACACATTTGTACAAAGCTTTCTCTCTTCTATGTTTCTTCTCAGCTTCTTATTCTATGGAGTTCATCCATTGACGAGCTTTAATAATCTGGCTTTAGTGATCCACATGTAACTCTTATGAACTACCATCAGTTTAAAAGCTAAAGGCTGCCTTGACAAGGTTCCTTAGTCATGGGAACAAATAATTTAATTATACATCAGCTGATGCCAATATCTAGCATGTTCCGGTTACTATGCATGACTTAGAAATCATCTTGATGATATTATTGAATTAATACAGAACCAAAAAGCACCAACCGTTACTCTCTCTCTCTTTTTAAACATTAAGATAAACAAACTGATAAATTATACGTTCTGAAGTTCATGGCTAACGGGGGGCAGGGTTTTTGGTATGTATAGATACGTTTATATCATAGCTTACTCTATTACTTTTGATAAACATGTGAATGTTCTGTATTACCGTAAACATAAAAGTTGAGGATTAAGGGATTCTGCGTTAATACATAGTGCTACATTTTTTAACCTTTTCTCTACAGCTGTTGGTTGCACTTTGTTTGATCTCTGATTGGTTGTCATTTTTTGCCCTGTTCTTGGAAGTTGGAACACACTCTTCTATGAAAACCGCACCATCCAGAACCAGGCGAGACAGCTTGCAGCAAAAAAGGATGTAAAGGCCCTTGAGGAAATTTGGAACGAAGAGATGTTGTCTAGCTCAATTACGAGTTTCTGGTCTTTCCTTTGTATCTTGTGTCAGAGATACTGGGTTAAGTGCTAAAAGCTGTGTTTTTTTCATATTTCATGAATAGCTTGAGAAGCTTATGTCGGAGTGGAGCAGTTCAGAAGCTTTTAGGAGTGATTATGAGAAAAGAATCTTAGTGTCCTTGGACAACAGGCAGTTGAGTAGAGGCGATAGAATAAGAAATTCTGATGAAAAGCCAATTGTGCGGCTTGTGCCGGTGGAGCCATCAAGGCTGACCAAGACCGCAAACTCGAACCAAAAGGGAATAAAGAAGAATCCAAACCCCCTGTTGTTGCTAGGCAAGAGTCTCAGCCTGATCCAAAAGTGGAGAAAGAATCCAAAAAGAAACCGACAGAATCGAAGCCTGCAGTTCCGAAGTGATAGAGAGACCAAAGGATAAATAGACAAAGATTGACGAATCTAAGCTGAAGTAGATGAAGAGAGAAGAGGAAATGGCAAACCAGAAGCAAGCTTTGGAGAGGAAGAAGAACTTGGCTGAGAAAGCTGCAGCAAAAGCAGTTATTAGTGCTCAAAAGGAAACCGAGAAGAAATAAAACGGAATTATTGCTCCATTTATTTCGTTTTGTTGTCCCTGAATTGTTTTCTCGCTTTCATATGCCAATGGACAATCAAAATCACGTAGATTAGTATCCTTTTCTTTCAGGATCATGAAAAGAAGTTGAAGAAGAGGGGAGGGTTCTCAGCAGCTGGGGAGCTCAGAAAATTTTGATTAATATTCTTTTTTTGTATAATAAGTTGTTCAGGAGACAGAAATTTAGAGTATAATCACCAACGGAGACATAATGCTTACTTATGTTGCATATAGTACATAATCACTTTACTAAAGAGGATAATCACCCATATATTTTTGGTAAAATTATCTTCCTAGAATAGTTGAGTGTATCATAGACCTATGGTATAAGACCAACAAGGAGGGGCAAAGGTATTCAACAAAACTTGTTTCAGTACTATCCAAACTAATAACACGTTAACTTCAATTCTGAGTCTAAAACGACAAAGGTCCTGAAAGGCTTCAACAAAGAGATTTAAAACTTGAAAAATAAACTAGAACCTAAGCGGTTAAAGAAAAGTGAAAATTTATTTACGCTCTTGTAGATATACGTACCTGTTATTTGGAAAACAGGTATTTACTACACAGAAAACATTTGCGCAGTGAATACCTATTTTACCCCTGTCGGTGGAGCAGCATTATTTGACCTCTACCTTTACCGTCTCTTTCTTAACTCACTCAGTACACTCTCTCCCCATCTTCTCTCTATTTCTCTCTCAAAATTCAGTCCAAACTCTCCCTGAGAAGAAATTTCAAGCAACCGAAGGTAAGTTTCGTATTTTATTTATAATTTATAATTTATAATATATAATTATAATATTTTATTTATAAGTTTCGTATTTTATTTATAATTTATAATATATAATTATAATATTTTATTTATTAGATCTAGTAAATTTTTGATTTTATTAAGTAGATCGGGTGAGGGAAGTTAGAGATCTGGATAGGTTTCGGCGAATTAGACCGAAAGTCGGACCGGATTTCGGCGAAATTGACCGAAGGATGGGGGAGTTTCGGCAAAATCAACCGAAGGAAGGGAGGGATTTCGGCTAATTTGGCCGATGTGAGGCATGGGATTCGGTAGTATGGACCGAAGGAAGGGCTTAGTTTCGGCTATTTTTGCCGATGTAAGGGTCTCTATTCGGCAAATCCTGCCGAATCCCGGGACGGATTGGATTAGGGTTTCAGTTAATTATATATAATAATTTAATTTAATTTAATAATATATTTAGATTATGGTTAACTGATTATATTTAGGATGTAAAATTATATATAATAATTATAATT
Organism: Tamarix chinensis; assembly: GCA_030549775.1. Taxonomy (NCBI): domain Eukaryota; kingdom Viridiplantae; phylum Streptophyta; class Magnoliopsida; order Caryophyllales; family Tamaricaceae; genus Tamarix; species Tamarix chinensis. The sequence goes on along the minus strand of CM060177.1, from coordinate 5,499,678 downwards.
TATTAATAATATTAATTGTACTCCAATATTCTAATTAAATATAGATTTGATAAATTATATCTTTATTGTATAGTTTTGGTTATTTGTAGGATATATAATTATATATATTAATTATAGTTTATTAATTATATTGATTATGCACTAATATTTTAACTAAATATAGGTTCGATAAATTATCTCTCTATTGTAGGGTATTGGCTATATTTTGGATATGTAATTATTTATATTAATTATGTTTTATTAATTATAATAATTATGCTGTCATAATTTAATTAAATATAGGTTTGGTAAATGATCTCTCTATTGTAGGGTATTGGCTATATATTTGATTTGTAATTAAATGTATTAATTATGGTTTTTTAATTATATTAATTATGCTGTCATAATTTAATTAAAGATATGTTTGCATGTACTATCTTAATGATTATAATTATATTTATTAATAATAATATGTTAATTATTAATTATGTTGATAATATATTTTGATTATGGTTAATTGATTAATTTTAGAAAAATATATTTTTAGATTTATTATACTCTAATATTTGAATTAAATATAGGTTTTAGTAAATTGTTTTTCTATTATAGGATTTTGGTTATTTTTAGGATGTAAAATTATATATATTGAATATAGTTTATTAATAATATTAATTTTACTCGAATATTGTAATGAAATATGGGTTTGGTAAATTATATCTGTATGCTATAGTTTTGGTTATTTGTAGGATATATAATTATATATATTAATTATGGTTTATTAATTATATTGAATATGCACTAATATTTTGACTAAATATAGATTCGGTAAATGATCTCTCTATTCTAGGGTATTGGCTATATCTTTGAAGTGTAATTTGTATATATTAATTAAGGTATATTAATGATATATGTTAATTAAAGATTTTAATTATGGTTAAGTTGATTAAATTTGTTTATTATGTTTATAGATTTGTTAATACGTTGTTAATTATGTTATTGTATTATTTATATATGATTAGATGTTTATTAGATTTAATTATATTTTCATTAAATATGTTAAATATTATTATGTGATAGGGATTATTGGTGAATGTTTTTAATTATATTGATAGGATAATAGGTTAGATTTATTTAATATTTTTGTTAAATGTATTTATAATAGATAAAATATGTTTATATTTGAATTATATTTAATTATGTTGCTAATTTGTATGGAATATATTTGGACAATTCTGGTTGGATTATTGAAAAAATAGATGAGGACATACCATAATTAAGTATACTTTAGTTGTTATATTATACTAAACTCCTACTAGTAAGTAATATAAATATTGTTGATATATTTAATGAATAAAGTAGAGGATTAATGTAAAGAGATTGTATTTGAGTTATATGGTTGGGTATACAGATCTCTTTGGCTATCATAATATGAGTTGATATTTATTAATGATATTAATTTCATGTATGTAATTAGGTTTTATTTATGTTATCACGTATTACCTTCAATTCATATACATAATTAAAAATGACTTTATGCATTTATTATTGAAATTCAGATGAATCGCAGACAAGACAATGTAGTAGATAGAACCGATGGTCGACATGTGACTGCTTCTACACGACGTAACAGAACTGGTACTGAGCTACCTGCGCCGATGGCTCGTTTGAGAAATTTCGGCAAGAGTATTACCAAAGGATTACGACGATCTAAGAAATCTGGAGAACAAGAACCGGAAGAAGCATCAGAACAACAAGAATATGCAGAAGTTCGTGAAGAACCATCGTCTAGTCAACAAGGTCATAAATTTCCATCATTTGCAGACTATGCAGGTCGTCCATCATTTGTGGCTGATGTTGGTACTGCGGGGTTTGGAGGTTTGGGGCAGGAGGTCCGGGGTTTGGAGGTTTGGGGGTTGGAGGTTCTAGGGTTGGAGGTTCTGGGTATGGAGGTTCTGGGGTTGGAGGTTCTGGGTATGGAGGTTATGCGGTTGGAGGTTCTAGGGTTGGAGATTCTGGGTATCGAGGTTCTGGGGTTGGAGGTGCTGGGTATGGAGGTTCTACGGTTGGAGGTTCCGGGTACGGAGGTTCCGAGTCAGGAGGTTTTCCATATCTTACAAAATATATAGATTTTCTTACCTCACCAGCGCAGCCTGCTATGGGAGGAGGAGGAGGAGGAAGAGGAAGAGGAGGAGGAGGAGGAGGAGGAGGATAGAGATCATCATGATAGGGATGCTGGTGATGCTGGTGACGATAGTGAAGATGAAGAGAGTATACAATTAAAGGATGAATGGTACTTGCTTGGGCCATGTCCAGGAGGTCCAATAATTCCTGATTTGATTCCTAGCTTTGGTGGTCACGTAGCTTTAGATTTATGGTTAGGAAAGGTAAGTTTAACATATTCATTATTTCTTAATTATTATTTTATATGTAATCAATCATATGTATACATTACATTTGCTTATTGTATTGATCAGGATCGGGGTTGTCCGAAGATCCACACAAGGCAGAAGGTTTTAAGAAGTTTTCTAGGAAGTGTCAATGATAGGATGTTCGCTCTGATATGACGAACAGGATTATCACACCTTCCATCCTGCACATTTGAACATGTGAACGTGCCGCTTATTTCAGCATTTATTGATCGATGGCAACCAGACACAAATAGCTTTCATATGCCATGGGGGGAGATGACGATTACTCTTTTAGATGTACAGCGTATATTAGGGCTACGAGTTGATGGTCATCCATTACATTTGGACATGACGGCGAACATGTGTGGGCAAATGATTGGTGCAATGGGAGCCTTATTTGGGATGGAGGAAATGCAAGTGAATGAAGTCACTCGAAAGGGTGGGCTTCCATTTAAATGGCTGCAAGAAGTATGTGAATCATACTGGTTAAGGGACGAAGAAAAAGCGATCGGGTATACATTATGGTTGATCGGCTTATCGTTGTTTGTCGATAAGATGGTTGATAAAGTTAATCCACACTGTATCATTTTTCTTCAAGATCTTAGCCAGGTTGAAGGTTATGCATGGGGTGCAGCCACACTTGCTTTTTTATATCGACAACTTGACATGGCTTCTAGAGCCGACGCTGCTCAATTGTCTGGATGCATGACTCTATTACAGGTAATTTTATAATCAATATATATATACATATATGACATACTCTATATTCATTATGATGGCTAACAATCGAATATTATGACACACGTGGATATATGAATACTTTCCTGAGTTTGGAGTGGAAAGATCTAGGTATGATCCAGACTATCCTCGTTGTATGAGGTGGTCTTGTGGCCAGAAATTCGAAAATAAATTGGAGATGCTCGAGTACTTTCGGGCAAAGATTGATGTTATGTCTGCGTCGAAGGTATGCTAAATCAATTATTTTATCCTCCTATATTATATTTGTGATATCCATATTTACTTGAATATTTTCATGAAAGGTCAATTGGGATCCGTACGGAGTTGCTGATCCATATAGATATTGTCGTATGGCATTCTATCATGGTTGTATACACTATTTGGAGAAAGTTGAACCACATATGCCAGATAGAGTGACACGACAATTTGGTTATACACAAGTCATCCCTGAGGAGCCCATCAAGCCAAATAGAAACTCATATAGAGGTCCTTCCCTAAAGAAGTACAAAGTATACTATACACACATGCTCGGGCAATGGTTCTTGAGGTATGAACATATTTTGGGCCCGGATGTTTTTGGACCAGCTGTTGAATACCCATGGGAAGTGGTCGATGATTATATGGATTGGTATGTTCCGAGAACGCATAGATATATATTGGCTACGACGGAAGAATATTTGGCTGAGCATGCAAACGATGATCATCATATACCAGCCGAAAAACGTCTGAACAAAGCACGTAAAACTATTCGTCGATTGTATTGGAGGGGAGAGCCAGCTCCAAATTATGAGCAGTTACTTACATGTATCGAAACCCTTGTGCGTGATTTAGGAGTTAATCCAACTCGGCGTGACCATTTGTAATGAACTTCATGTATTACCGTATTGTTATGTAAAAACATTAAAATATATTTGTTAGAATTAATACCACCTATCCTTTTTATTTTACCATTGGTGTAAAAACATTACAATTATACTTGGGTTTCTATTTTATGGGTATTACTGACTTTAGTTGATCCTAACAAGCATGTATAATGTGCAAAGTTTGTTGTTGAATTAATAAATAGGTGACTAATTTTAATAATATTAAGAATTTTATTGATTAGAATGAGGCATTTTATAATTTGATATTAGTTGAGAACTATTGTTATTTTCGAAATACTTGGTTTTGTTATGATAATGTTGAGAGTATTTCTATTAAGGTCAGGCATGTTAATGATAAAGGGAATTCTTGGTTATTTTTCTTGGTATGTTAAACTTGATGATAACTAGATGTTATATAAAGTAGGATAATGTGATTATTTCAGCACACAAAATAATTTGTGTAAACATATATTAATTGACATTTTAGTTCCAACTCGAATAAAGTGTTACCAAGGATGTAAACACAAAAAAATGAAGAAAAAATTACAACAATTGTACATTTAAGTTCAATCCGAAGATAAAGGATGAGGGTCTTCTATGTCATCATTTACCAATGTGCGCCATTGTTCGAATCTTGAAGAATATTGGGTATTCCACGTTGAAACGCTGCTAACACGATATCTATTCCAATTGGTATGTACTGGTGGGAGTGGAAAACTTTCCAAAAGATATACCTGTAGAAAAAAAACTATTATGTCAGTCATTCATATCATATTAAATTGGAAAAATTCTTCATTAAACTTAGTGCTCACCGATATGTAGTGACTCATGTCTTGCAAGAAAAATATAGTGACTTCAGTTTCAGGACCTTGAATTCCGTGCATAGCCTCTAAAGGTAGGAATGAGCTGCATGCATTCAATGAGTAATATGCGAACAACACATAGTAACGGGTTGCAATGACATGACCAATATCAGGCATTTCCATCCAGTGTGCCATCGGAGCTGGCCCTTCCCAGTGGGCAATAGTATTAAGAACTTGATTAATGCTTTCATAGACGAACACATTCTCGTACAACTGTCGTCTCGCCAATATCTCGTGATACAAGTCTGTACGAATCTGAACCCATCGTTCTTCATCTCCTAGTATAATAGAAGTCAATGCTCTGAAACCACAATTCTCATCTCCTAAAATATTACACCAGCTACTAATATAAGGAACTATATGTCGATTCATTTGAGTCACATATGGAAATTGAAATTGGCCTGATGACAGAAATGCCGATTGTCGTCCCCGACCCCGACCCCGACGTTGAGTTGATCTAGGACAACTACAAAATTGTTGTTCTGTATACTCCCAACTAGATTGTTCCCTTCTAGTGGAGTTCCCTGGCCGACCCATGTGCTGCCGTACTTGTGGCTCATCGAGAAGTGTTCTTTGGGGAACTACAATATTAAATATCTCTCTGGCCAACTGATTATGTATTTCTGGTGGCTGGCGCATAAATGATTCCATCGAAATATGGAGTAAGTGAGATGCAACATCAACTGGTTCTTGGGGTCTCGGTGGAGTAATGGGTCCATCTATGTCGAGTTTCTTCCAAAACGGATGAATAGCCGACAGAGGGATTGACATGTAGTTATGAATATATGTTTTAATTTCATGCGTACACGGTATCCCGTGCGTACGACGCATGTAACATCCGCATAATTCATCATTCATACTTACATGCTGAAGTCTCTGACACTCGTTGTTGACCAACTCCATTGCATATAAAGAAACATGGCCCCTCAAATTGGCATAAAGATCACTTGTAGCAAAATGAGGAGTGTTGAACCGAGACCTCTCCAGCGATGCTTTTATCTCATCATGTTGTAATTCGAGGAACGTGTGCATTTGTTTGTAGACTGTATTGAAGCTGCCCCGTGATGTCTCCAGGAATCTTTTTAAAGATCCATGAGCTCCTTCAACCCTGTTCGTTACAAAAATTTATTTACTTAACTTTATCAACATAAAAGAAGCTCAATCAGCTATCACGGTTGCAAGAAAATATAAATCATACCTATTCGTTGTAAGTTGATGGATATGGAACACGTCACCAAAGAATGCTGCAACAATTTTATGTTTGTAGGGTTGTAGCCAATTCGTCTTGAGATACGAAATTAGACTAGGAATGCTTCTGTAATCTTCCTCTATTGACAACAATCGTGCCTCATATGTTTCTTCATTTGTGACATCTATCAAATTTTTCCATCGTGACATAAAACCACGTGCGAACGATGAACGACCATAAAGTTTCTTACATTTTTCCTCGACATTCTTATTCACATGAAATCTACATAATAAATGTTTTGAAGTAGGAAAAATATGTTCCACAACTGAAATTAGAGCAAGTTCTCGGTCGGTAATAATGGTGGTTGGAAGCATATATGGATCCATTAAGCTCTTTAATCTCTCAAGCACCCAGAAATAATTTTCCTCCTTCTCAGATGACATGTATGCATATGCAATGTTGAAATTCAATTGTGTTGGTGTTAAGCCGATAACTTCAAGTAAGGGCATTCCGTATCTATTTGTCTTATACGTGCAATCCATTTGTAAAACAAAAGGAAATGCACATAAAATGTTAACAGATACGGGATGTGCGAACAGATGTTCACTTATTACGTTTGATAGAGTCTCACTTCGATGCCACTGAAAATAATGATTCTCAACCAACATACTCATGACATGTTGTAATATTGTTTGACCATCCATTTCTTCGGACCTAAGCTTCTGTCGAGCATTATAAATATGCCTCCTCATACTTACATTACCTTCAAATTGTTTTTAAAAAAGTGGTATGATTTGCCAAGGCTTCACGTTAGCTGTAATAAGTTCATCAACAAATTGAACTTCATTTTCTGTCAACTTACCGAGAACAGCATGACCTTGCTCATAATTAGCCAATTCGTGATTGTGTGTCCTGTTCCTAACTACCACTTGACATCCACGTTATTATTTTCAACACCCATAATAAAAAAAAGGACAATCATTTTTTTTAACAAGTATTACGTGCACTTTCGGTATCTGTTGGTCTAGTACGGACGTACGTACCACTTCGTTCACATCTTATCGAGACTCTACCCACCCCTATACCATTTCCTTTTCTAGAACCTTTGATAATCAAAATCATCTTATGAGTTCTACCCATTTTCTTAACCCATGTTACAAGTTCATCTCGATCCGAAAATATTTCATCCGTTACAAAAAATCTCTGATAATTTTCACTCGTAAAAGATGTTATCCATGTCCTGAAAAAAAGAGTTTACCATAATAATATAATAACAAAAAACTATAAATTTCATGTAACTAATTTTGTCGCCACAATTTACAATACTTAAAAAATAATATTTTACCTCTTCGTTGAAGTTGTAATTAATATTGGGAGAATGCATTTGCGTATCTTCTGCATATCCATAGCTTCTCGGTATTGTAAATCTATCATCGTAATACGATGGGGTTCTGACCCCATCTTCGTAGTTCATCGGACTTCCAAACTCATTGTATCGAAGTTTCAAACTCTTCGTAGTTTGAAGAACTTCCAAATTCATTATTCATTATGAGTGTTTAACAAATATTGAAAAATTATATCTCAACCTTCAACTAACAAAGTTTCTGCAGAATAGAAATATTGAGTTGAAGAATACGAATGATAAGCTGTTCCTTTATATATAAGGCTTCCTGTTCCTAACTTTACGAGCTTGACATACCAGCGTACAATTATTTTATTTACAAATATATGCAACAATATATTTATTCTACGTACCGTCCTACACTTGCTGATATGCAACATCCTATTCCCACCAGAAACCTTTAATTCATTGTATATGATAGTATAACTATCGGTCAAACTTGCCGAAACACCAACAATAAGATCTATTGCCATATGATTCATTGTCAGGCAAATATTTTTTGTCAGAAGTACGAATTACTTTACTGTTTCAAATCTTTTCAAATCAGATGATAGTATAATGTTTTTGTTATTTGGAAAACAAAATTTTACTCCATGGAAAACATATTTTGTCATAACCTCCATGTATAAATTTAATTTAATATGTCTTAAAATACTAAAATAATTGCTACTTTTGACAAAAATATGTTTGTTTCATAATAAATCATATATTACTGATTTAAAAATACTCATTAGTATATATAATTTATATATTTTAGATATATTTATAATAGATATTGATTAAATTTATTTTTATTTCCAAATAATTTAAGGTTATTTAATGATTTTTTTTATTTGATTGTAAATATGTTAATTTATATTTTTGTATAAAATATTTAAATTATACATCTAGATTAAGAATTTTTTAAATTATAAATAAAAATTATTTCAAAATTACTTAAAGAAAAAAACTTGGGGTGCTAGGCATCGGCAATTATAGCCGATATGTAGAAATTATTGAGGATGACCAACTATTGATAGAGATGGATCGATGAATTATTGTTGATTTATATTATGTTCGGCAATCTTTGCCGAATATATTGGGTCATAAATTTTTTATATATATTTTTTCTCTTCCTATAATATGCATAAATTTATAAGCTTAATTAAAGTTATTTTTATTTCATTGTAAATATATTAATTTATATTTTTGTACAAAATATTTAAATTATACATCTACATTATGAATATTTTAAATTATAAATAAAAATTATTTCAAAATTACTGAAAGAAAAAAAATTAGGGTGCTACGCATCGGCAATTATAGCCGATATGTAGAAATTATTGAGGATTGCCAACTATTCATGATAGAGATGGATCGACGAATTATTGCCGATTTATATTATGTTCGGCAATCTTTGCCGAATATATGGGGTCATAAATTATTTTTTTATATATTTTTTCTCTTCCTATAATATGCATAAATTTATAATTTTAATTAAAGTTATTTAATGAAATTTTTTATTTCATTGTAAATATATTAATTTATATTTTTGTACAAAATATTTAAATTATAAATCTACATTATGAATATTTTAAATTATAAATAAAAATTATTTTAAAATTGCTGAAAGATAAAGAATTGGGCTTGCTAGGCATCGGCAATTATAGCCGATATGTAGAAATTATTAAGGATGGCCAACTATTCATGATAGAGATAGATCCACCAATTATTGCCTATCATTTAGGTAACATTCGGTTGAAAATGCCGAACCAAACCACATTAATACATATATATAACTAAACTTATCTTATATTTTTTTTAATTATAAATATGTTAATTTAAATTTTTGTATTAAATATTTATATAAATTCTGATTTTTTTTATTATAAATAATAATTATTTACAAACTTTTCGGCGGAAATTAAAAAAATAATAATAATTGGTGAATCGACAGTTATTGCCGATGGGCTGGCCTGGTTTCGGCAATAATTGCCGATGGCCTCTTATTTTTTTTAATTATAAATATACTGACTTAAATTTTTTGGCCGAAATTGAAAAAAAAAAATAATATATATATATATATGGTGCATCGGCATCTATTACCGATGGAGTGGCCTGGTTTCGGCAATAATTGCCGATGGCCCGGCCGAAATTGAAAAAAAAAAATTAAAAAAATTCGTGCATCGACAGTTTTTGCCGATGCCTTGGCCTGCTTTCGGCAATAAGTGCCGATGGCCTGGGCCAGTTTCGGTAAAAATTGCCGAATGTGATCCATTGTTTCGGCTGAAATCGCCGATGCTGATCATGGCTTTTGGCAAAAATCACCGATGTCAAGGTCACTTTCGGAATTTGTTTTCCACGGAGTAGAAATATGTTTTCTATATAACAATACCCTAGATATATCCTCTCCCACATGTCTTCGCTACTTCCCACAACATTCTTTATGATTTTCCTCTATCCCCAATCATAATGGGGATAGAAATTAACATCAACCTCGACAATTTTACAAACCAAATTCTTCTTATTTTCGAAGACACTATAAAGATAATGTTAACTTTGTTTGGAGTGGGGTGAATCGATGTGAGGATAGATTTTAAAAATTAATGTAGGAGAATGAAATGGATGTGAATTGAGATGAATATTTTAAAATATTGTTTAGATAATATTAACCTAACTGAGGTGAATTAGGATGAATGATGTTTTAATTATATTTGAATTGAGGCGATTAATAAGATAAAACAAATAACACTTATAACCTTTTATTGGATTAGGGTGGTATTAGAATTAAAGGTATTTATGCTCGATTAGGTATAAATAACACTTATATTTTTACATTCGGCTACATTAACTCCAAAAATGGGGTTAATTGAGTTGAACAAAAGAAAAGGTATAGCCTTAATTACTTTAAGTAGATATTTTAAAAAAATATCACTAAATGGGGTGAAATGAGGTAACTGAGTTGATTTCCCCAGTTCACCCATATCGGCAAATTAAGGTTTTATAGTTACCGACAATCAAATACACATGAGAACAGCAACACTAGCAACATTCTTGTTTGATTTTTTTCTCTTGAGAATAACTTTTTGGACCAAACTTCGACTGCTGCCTTTCGTTCCTTTCATTGCAGCCCTAGAATGACTAATATTGTTGGGACATTTGGGCTCCCTTCAATGTGTTAAATCCTATTTTTTTTTAAAAATCAAGGTTATTTTTGTCAATTTAATTAATGATCTAACTTTGGAAAGGAAAAAATTAGCTAAAAAGTTGAAGGGGGAATATGTGAAAGACATTAGATAGATTGAGACATGAATCCCGTAGGTGAAAGTGAGAAAACATAAAAAAAAATCTACCATTTTTTCCATCAGTGCAGGTTTGATCAATTCAAAGATCTAAAGTTGTTCATCGTTGGATCTTATTGATTTTTTGACATACGCTTTCCAGAAAACCAATCTTCATTCTGAACGGTGAAGATCTGATTTCAAGCTTTTCAGGTTAGGTTTTCATTGGTATTTTAGTGAGCAATTTTGTGTAGGTTAGTTTTAGATTTGTTTTGGTTTTGGCTTTGATTGAGTGGCCTATTGTGCTTTATTTTGGCTGAAAATTGGTGAGGTTGCTATTTACATCTTTTTGTTTATTACTTTAAAAGGGATTGTTGTTTTTTGGCTTGTAGATTGACCTTTTGATGTGTTTGCAGCAACTCTATTTTAGGATTTACAAGCTCTTCTCTTTGCGTATTATAATTGTTGTCTAGTTGTGCTATTTTGGATTAATGAGCGTAGTATCCATTTAGCACTCAAATACTAGACTTTTTTATCTCATATTTCTCATACTAAAATTTTTCGAGTGGACCGAAGTGTCCCATGGTTGTTTCCATGTAAATCATGTGTCATTGCTTTATTATTGTTTCTATTTTGTGGTTGGTATTGTTGATCTATTATCACTTTACCCCATCAAGTATCAAATATGTTCTTTGGCTGATTATTAGATTTTACAGCAGTAGCAACTGAGGCTTCAACATTTTCTTTCTCTTTCTCAGCATTTCTGCCTCTGCATTTTCTAGTTCTTTTCGATTAACTCTGCATTTTAAATTATACAAAAAAAAATATTAATCAAAATTTTGTGTCAAATTTCCTAAATGATTATCTTATCTAGGAAAGTGATTATGTATTACATACAGTGTTGATGATTACTTTATCCACGTTGGAGATTATCCTATCAACTTAAGCTTATCACATCCACTTGGTTTATTATCTTGTCTGCGTTAGTGATTATGTAGTTCTTGTTTTAGTCTCCTAAATTTCATTATATGAATTATTTTTCATTAATTAGACCTATATGTCGTGTTCTCCACCTAAGTGTATCTTGTATGATACACCTTAGGTGTATCATATAATTTATGGTTGTTGGTTTAGACGATGTCCACAAAGTTAAAACTTTTTTTTTAAAATGCTAATTGGTGTGACATATGTTCACAAAGTGAAAACGTTTTAGAATGCTAATTGGTATCAAGTTATGTACCTTATATCTTACACATTATCTTAGGTTATGTACCCTATATCTTACACCATATCTTATCAAAGAGATGGAATGCTTGTTATTATTACCCAAGTTTATACTTTTGCCCTAGTTGAATAATGACCTATTCATGTCTTGTCATGAATGTTTATTGAGATCTTGATATACTTGTAATAATTCTATATATGATGATAGTAATAAGGATTTAATGATATAAGGTTTATTTTCATTTTTATTTGATTTACATAAAATATGTTGCCATCACTGTATATACATACATATATATACAAAAGAGTGATTTGAATTTAGGGCATATGTATCCTATAATATAGCTTTAATCGCTATGGTTTAACTCATTGGTATTGATTTAAGGTTATAGGGCACTTGAAGTATTATCAAAATGGACAACAATGTGCTTTTCATAACTATTGGTAAATAAAGTATTGAAGAGTAATTATGATATTGTGAGTTTAGTTTAACTATAAACAATAATCTCATAATAACATATATTTCTCTTGAATTGAGAATCAGACAACGTGGGTCAAGATAGACTGACACAAAGAGGAGCTTATAGTACCCAGAAAATGTTGGTCATTAATAGATAGATATTTCCTAGCTAGGAACAATTGATCTTCACTAAAATTATAATATTGTGAGTTCCCAAAGATTCTGATTATAACACCCCCAAATTTACAAACTGATTTTTTTGTTTAAATAATTGATTGCGAAAGCTAAAACAACAAAAATATGGAGTGTTGTCGTCACACTTGGTACAAGTTTGGCTTCTTCTATTATTCTCATACCAAGTTCTAAGACGAAAAATATTATTCCACTTAAATTAATAACACAATGATAAGATTCATAGTAGAGGAAAAAAATAAATTAACATCATTCCAAATAAAATGAACCGTTAGTGATTACAAAAAGCCGGTGAAAAGAAAATTCATAAGAACGTAGGAGTATAGAATTATCCGAATCAAAAGATACCAGACAAAAAATCGGATAGCCCTACTCTTAACCCAAGCACTAGCCTTCAACTGATCTTACTAGATAACCTGCAAATGCTACTGCTCATTAAATATGCGGGGGGGGGGATGAAAATGAACCCTTTAGTATAACGATACTAAGTAACTCATTATGCAAAACTAATATGAAAAATTAGTATGAAACACATAAAGGGGATCTCAACAATATATGGTATAAACATTAAAATATTCATACGATGATAGAAATACAAATAGTTATATCAGATATACAAAAATAACAAAAATACATATTGATCATACCCGTTCATGTATAACATAACAAAACTTACCAAGCATGAAATATATGCTATTAGAAATAATGATTAGAATCAATCTCAACATAATAACTAGAACCATCACAATATACCTCATGTCTCAATATCAAACCGATAATATTCATAATACCACATGTAGAGCTCAAAGTCATAATACCAATTAAATCCATAACATCACAAGTAGGGCTCAAAGGATACTACTGAACCATAGGTAGGCACAAAGACTACTACCTAACCATAGATACAAAAGCTACTATCGAATTACAGATAGGCACTAAAGCTACTACCAAACTATAGGTAGGCACGAAGGCTACTACCGACCAATCCAATGATCATTTTAATCCAATCATAATCATTTTCATACAACAATATTTTTTTTATTTTTTTTTCATTTACTCAAGGGGGATCATATCGATCCTAGAGATACTAGGGTACTCTAGTCATACCGACATACTAAGGCAACATAGTATCCTACCAACTATCAACCCAAGGACACTAAGGTACCTTAATCGTATTGGCACACGAAGGTAGCACAGTACCTTACCAACAAGGACGCTTAATCAATAAGTATTTATGCCCTCTATAAGTCTGCACAACTAACTAAAGTAAGATATAGGGCTTAGCTAGGGCATTGAGGCATACCGATAAAATTCATAATCAACCATGCGTTAAACCACGTCTTTAGGGTAGCAACCCCCAAAGAGCCACACTTTATGATCTCAAGGTCTTTTACTTTAAATAGTAGTATTTTATTAAACTAACCACAAAATCACATATTAGTCACATTGATCTAATTTTCACACTTAACCATTTTAACTCTTATCCAAACATCCAAGAAATCCATAATCAATGTTAATACCACGTTCAGTCGTTAAAAATATACTAAGGGAATCTTAGACTCAATTATTCACACTTGGACACTTTTGGCCAAAAATGCCCAAAATGTCCTTAAGGCCAAAATATCCACATTATCATTCATTTTAAATAATAATTCCTTTTTATTTATAAACTATTCAAGAAAGTAATAAAATAAAATAATTAAGTCATTTAACATGCAAATAAATTAACAGATAATTGAAATGATCATTTTGCCCTCATATATGATTTTGTACGTAAAACTCTAACATATGTTTCTAGAATATCAAACCATATTTCCACAAGCTCAACAATAAATAATACATATTAATCATGCTTACAAAAATAATTATCATGATACACACAACATGACCAATATAGCCCTAGAACATATAATAATAATAAATAATAATAATAATAATAATAATAATAATAATAATAATAATAATGGTGAAACATGTGTTTCTAAAATATCAAATCACCCATCTCCATACTAAACAATAATTGAGGCGTATTAAACATTCTTATCATTTTAAATATCACAATATGCTTAAATGACCAAATTGCCCCTATGGTACATGATAATGATATTTATGTTAAATATACATCCAGGCATGCACGACTTATCATTTTGGACATACATAATATATATAATTTATTCCCATCATTTAATCTATTTTAACGTACATTTCGTACACATAATAATTCTACAAGTTAAAATACTCTATTTTACCAAATCCCATACTATCATTATTTAACAAACAATCACAATGTAACAAATGTAGTTTATACACAGTTTATACATCAAAACTTAAGTGTGCTATTATGCGATATCTGAATATTTTAGTAGAGTATAAAAGTTACCTGAATTTTGTCCAAAGTACAATTTATCAACAACCTACTAAAAGTTATTAGGCTACGCTAATAAAACTTTTGCACCTAAAAATTATATTACAATAACCATATTAATATTTAATAAATAAAATAATAATAATTGTTAAAATATTTATTAAATAAAAAATTATCAAATCACCCCATAATGATAAAAATGGGTGCAAATTTTAAAGGAGAAACTCACGCTACTCATGCAGAGTGAGATAGGCAAGGCAGAAGAAGGTTGGGGGATTGGTTGGCTAGGTGGAGGTAATGGCCTGTGATGGGTGGCAATGGTGGAGGCAAGGCTAGATGGTGGTGGAGAGGGCTCCGACATGAGGGGGTTGGCTTCAATGGTGGTGTTAGAGTTGCAAGGAGAAGGAAATGAGGCATGCGTAGGGGGAGATGGAAAAGATGAGGTGAGGTGGAGGAGGCACAATTGGATGGTGGTTGGAGCTAGGATGAGGAAAGGTTGCAATGTGGGTGTATGGTGGTCGACGATGGTGTAGAGGAGGAAGCACAACAAGGTTGGGGTGGTGTTGGCGACACACAAAAATGGAGGGGTAGGAAGAAGAAGAAGGGTAGTGGTGGAGGTGTTGTTTGGACAAGAAAATGTAGAGGTGCTAGATGGTTGAGGAAGGTTGTAGTATTGTGTTTGGGTGCTGGTAGGTTGTGGTGGGGAGAGAAACTAAGGCAGGGAGGTGGAGGCAAGGTTAATGGGCGGTTGGTGGTGTGGTGCGATGGGTTTCAAAAAGATGAGGGATGTAGAGGATCAACTAAGGTGTGGGTTGTAGGTAAAGGAAAAGGGGATAGAGGGTTGCCAGACTGTTGGTGGTGTTAATGGCGTGAGGGGGATGGAAATTTGCAGAGGGGATTGACAGCAGTGAGGAGAATGAAGGAGAAAGAAAAATGAGAAGGGTTTGGGGTTGTTGAGGCAAAAATAAAGAAGATTATGTGTAACACTCCCAAAATTTGCTACAAAAAATTTTCATTTTTTACGTAAAATCATCTAACTATAAGGGGGTGTTACCATTGTAATTGGTATAAGTCTGGCCCTTAGGCCATCCTTATATAAACTACAAGGCAATACAATCGGTACGAAAACCATGATAAGAATAAAAAAGTAGCAATTCACATCATAAATAGGGTTAAGTGTTTGTTTCCAAAAGGAGTACTGAAATACACAAACATTGCTAAAAAAAGTAAAAAATTAATGTGAAGAAGATTGAAAAAGACAACTATTGGATGTCACTCTCTTTGATCCCCCATCCCTGGACATAATAGCATCACTCTGCTCCAATCATAACATCGTATGCAACAAAGTCATCTAATGAATCCTCATTCATCTGCATAGACTTAGAAGGAGTATTTGCTTGTAGGAATGAGCAACTGAAATACCCCAAAACCCTAATTTAAGAAATCATGGCTGAATAGGGAATTATTAGAAAATTAATTAAAATAAACTACTTTTATTGAAAAAAAAAGGAATTAATTAGGATAAATCAAGAAGGAATTTATAAGTGTTTTAAATAGGAGGACTTTTGGTATTTTAAGATAATTAAGGGTTTTATTTTAGAAATTAATTAAGTAAATTATTTTATTTAAAATAAGAAGGATAAAATAGCTTCAATTAATATAAACTTTATAAATAATTTAATTGGAGAAAATTAGAGTGTTTTGTTAATTAAAATGGAATTTAAGAAATTTCTTTCAAAAATCCCTAAATTAACCTAAAAAGATAATTTAATTACTATTGTAATATTTATATTTTATTAAACATCCCAATTACCCAAATCATGCTAATTAATCCAATCACTAATTTCCCTTTTTTTTCCTTTTCCCCTTTTCCCTTTTTCTCCCTCCTTTTTCCTTTTTCTTTCTTTCCCCTTCTCTTCCTTATTTTTCCCCGACTGGGCCGCCCTGCTAGGCCCAGCACCCCTCGCGGCGCAGCCCCCTATCCCGCGCCCCTCCTTCCTCTTTTCTCCCGGCCGGTTCAGCCTCTTTCTTTCCTTTCTTTTATTTTCCGCTGGACCGCCGATCCAGCCTCTTCTTCTTCTTCTTCCCTGCGTCATCGTCCTTCGCCGCCTGCAACACGAAAACCATGGCTGGGAAGGAAAGCCTGCAATAGCAGCCACATCACCAGTCATTTCGCCCCTCTCCTCCTCGTTGTCTCCCCTGTGGATTTGACCAATCGGTTCAGTGTTTCTCCCACACAAAATCTCCCTCTCTCCCTCTCTCTCTCTGACGAATTTCGGTCTGCAACAGCAGACCTGCGCCGGCCAGCCTCGCCGGACACGTAAGAACCTAACCCCCTAACCTCCCTCGAAGCCTTGTCATTTCCCGTCCCAATTTTCCTATAAGTAGCCCTAACCACCGCCTGAATCGGGTTCGAAAATCTGGAACCCAGAGAAATCCCAACGCACACCGCCCCACCTTCAACCGCCCTTTCCTCCGCCTTCGGCCACCGTTGCCACCTGCTCGCGCCACCAACATCCTCCCTACACCGCCCTCTACACAACCAACCCCCTAGACCTCCCTGCCTTGCCCCGCACGTGCCGCCCCGGCCGTGCAAAATTACCTTCCCGAACAAGCCCTTCGACCCCCCCTCGCACCACCTTCGTGCCGCCAGCGCCGCCTCCACCGCCACCTGCAGCACCGCCACTACCCCCAAAACAACCGAGGGTTCCTCCCCTACCACCTTGCACCTCCATTTTCCCCTACTTTCCTCTTCCCTAGCCTCCACATCTAACTCTCCCATTCTTCCTCCACCACCGCCGCCGCCGCCACCACCTCAGCCAGGTTGCCCCAAATTCCTTGAACAGTTGAACCCTAGACCCTGAATAATAAAAGTGTTAATAAATTTTAATACTATTAACCAATATTATTAATGATATGGTAATCAATATTATTATTAATACTACTATCATAATTACTATTATTACTACCCCTATTATTATTCTTAGGTCCTAATATTACCCCCAAGAACTTCTAATTAATGGTATTAGTTGATACTAAAACCTTGTTAAGTTATTATGATTATCTCTATTATTATTATTATTATTATTATTATTATTATTATTATTATTATCACTATTATTACTATGATGATTATTATTATTATTATTCTTATCATTATCGTTACTATTACTATTATCATGGTTATGAGGTTGTTGCGAGTATTATTATTATTATCATTATTATTATTATTATCAACATTACTATTATTGTTAATACTATCATTACTATCATCATCATCATCATCATCATCATCATCATTATTATTATTATTTTTTTGTTGTTGTTGTATTTAATGCATTTATTATTTTATCGATTATTACCATCGTTATTATCCTTAACATTATAATTTAATATTATTACCTTAGTATTTTTGTTATGCTTAGTATTGACACAACTATTGTATTATTATTATTATTGTTATTGTTATTATCGTTATTATTGTTACTATCATTATCGCTATCATTACTATTATTATTACTATGGTTAATACTAGTGTCATTATGTTTATCTTTCTAACTATTATTTTCATTGCTATTATTTCTATTATTATTATTTTTAGTATTCTTACTATTATTATTATTATTATTATTATTATTTTCATTACTATTACTACTTCTACTATTATTATTATTATTATTATTATTATTATTATTATTATTATTATTATTATTATTGATATTATCATCAGGATGATTATGGTTGTGTTTTTATTTTATTATTACCGGTAATATTACTATCACTAATGCTACTACGATTTCAATTATTATTATCATCATTATTATCATTATAGCCATTATTATTCTTATTATGAGTACTATTATTGCTAGTAGTATTCTTATTATTGTTAGTATTATTAGTAATTATTATTAATAATATTGAAACCCTCACCTTAATACTCTGGATTTTGATAAAACCTACTTTAATTAGTGATAATCCGTTTAAACTATCGTGAGAATAGTAATAACCCTACCCTTTATTTATAAACCCCCTATTATTAATACTAGCCTTAGTATTAGGCCATGATAGGGGTAAGATAGGAAAATTATGGTAATTCCGGTAGAGGGAGATTAACCCTTAGCATTTCCCTCTTATAGGTGAATCGAGTCAAAGCCCCCAGGAGGCATAGGAGCGTGCTCCAAGCTCGGCGCTGATTTAGGTAAGGATGTAACTAAGGCCACCTGTGTGTATTGCATGTGTTACCTGTCTTGTATGCCTTGTGTGGTTGTATGCTATAATTGTATGTTATCTGTGTATTTATGTAGCGCAGCATGGAACCGAGGTATGTTCTCATGCTCTTGTCTGTATGTACTAATATGGTAAGGTGCAAATATGACGTGATGTGGTGTGACCCCTACGACATGCATGCTAGGTGTTTGATGCGGAGTTGTGGAGTGAGGGCTTGAAAGAGAAAAATAAGCAACTAAGATAACCAAGGAAAAGTACGCTGGTTAACATAGGTATGGACGACCTAGGTAATCTATAATTTGTGAAATGATGAGAAAAAGGGGGAATTAAATAAATAGAAGAGTGGAAGAAAATAAGGTTGCATGGGGGGAACTAGGGTTTGCATGGGAATGATAGAGTTGGCATGGTGGAAATGATAGGGTTTGCATGGGGAGGTTAAGGTCCGCATGGGGGCGAACCTTACGTATAAAATGTTACTTTGGGACGTGGGGAGACTAATGGAAGGTCTGTTTGGGAGTCTGGAGGCTCAAGGTGAAAAATAGTACGTAGGGTCATATAAGGGTACCTAGGGTTTGGGAAAGAAACCCTAATTCAAGGAGGTGGGAAAAGAAAAAGAAAAAAAAATAAGAATAATCAAAGAGGAGCGAAGTATGAGGGGGATTTGAGTCTGAGAGTCATGATACGTGGGGCGTTAAGATAGTATGAGTAGACCTCGGGTATAAGGTGGTGGGCCCTAACCCACATGTCTAGAGGTTGGGTTTCTAATGCGAGAAATATGTTAAGTCTGATAATCACAAAGGGTGTTTAGTGGCCTAATATAAGTGCGGGAGATAGCTCAGTAACCTAAATCGAGTAAGGATATGGCTAAGGCTGAATGTGTGACATGTGTCCTAAGTGCCATGGATGTTCTATATGATTTATGTGTCGTGGTCTTAAATGCCATTATTCTAACTGTTTCATGTGTGGCTTGGCTTGGAATCGAGTCGTGTGTATGTGCCCTCATTTGTATGTGATAGTATGACTATGTCATCGGTTTTGATGTGATGTGTTGAGGCCCTCTAGCCATGCATGACATGGGTGATATTCTTTCGAATAAGACACGTTAAAACACTAATTACTTACAAAGAAAGATGTTGAGTCAAACTCAGACTGGTCCACCGGCTATAATAGTGGCAGGGTATCTTACCCTCGCGACCGTTCCACCGGCTATAATAGTGGGGGATTTCGTGCTCAACAAACCAAACGTAAAAGTGATAAGACATGGAAAGATACTAATATTTACAGTGGAATACCTTGGGAGTCGGGGCCAGACCGGTCCACCGGTAAATAATAGTGGCAGGGTATATTACCCTCACGACCGTTCCACCAGCTATAATAGTGGCAAGGCATGGCCCTCGTGATCGTTCCACCGGCTATAATAGTGGGGCTCCTGCACTCACATGGATTGATAAAGACTATGATGTAAATTGTTTATAATTATCAGAGATCTAATGAGAAAGTTATCTGATTCGTGACCAGCATTGTTCATCTGGGTTATTATTTATCATTCACGTGCTATGTCTGCTTTGTCATGTATTGTTGTCCAACATTGTTCATCTGTGTTATTATTTATTATTCACGTGCTATGTCTGCTACGTCACGTATGTCTGTGCATGTGGGCCTTAGTGCGTCTGTTCCCTTACTCAGTACGTAGCGTACTGTTCACCCGTTTCATGGGTGCTGCTCATTCCCACGAGCAGAGGACCCATCTGAGTTTTGCAAGTAGGGGTCGATGTCTGTGGCACTTCTAGGGCTGAGAGTTGAGTCTGGATCTAGCTTGGGGGCCGAGAGTGACGTGGCTGGAGAGCATCCCCCATCTTGTTTCTCTGTATTATCGTACTTTGTTTTATTCCGTTATTTTTGTGTCCTCTGACATTTGGTATTTTTAAATTGTACTTCGGATTGTAACTATTGACTTTCGCACTCTAATTCCTTAGAACTTATGCTTTACTAATGACTCATTTTTGGTGTTATTCTTTTAGCCTTAGCACTTAGTATCGGGTCGATAGGAGTGAATCGATCTGGTACTAAGTGTGGCGGTAATGCCCCCGAATTTACAGTTTTATCTATTTGCTTCCGCTAAACCTCTTTAAATTAAACGAAATTTTTCAGTAGTAAATTTGGGGGTGTTACAGCAACACCCATAATAGAGGTGATCAGTACGCTATGTAGTGAGTAAGGTAATAATACAGTCAAGCAGGTTAGAGATATTAAGAGATAGAATCCATGCAAGCTTTATTTTAGGCCAACATATTTTTTCAACTTTTAGGTGGCTTAAAAGAGATTCAAAATGACCCATCACAAGCAAAACATGTCATGGTTTCCTTGGAAGCTCGTTAACATATTTCTTTAGGATATTCAAGTATTTTCTAGTAGGTTTTGGTATAAAAATGAGAATATGAAATCAACCCCACTTAGACTCATTAAGTAATGAATTCAAGTCTAACAACACACAATCTCTCAATTTTGGAAAAGTTTTAGCATGGAAATGGAGGGGGTCCAATCAAAAACCAATTTTGACCTCACAAGCATTATTGACACTTTTGTTGAAGGAATAAGAAGCATGATCAGATTTGTTGTCCTTTCTACTGAACTAGAGGTATCTTGTAACACTTTTTTGATTTTAAGTAAAAAATACATGGTTATTACCCAAATTAGCTGTACCGGTTGGATTTTACCCATTTTAGGGATGTTTGATTTTTCTATTTTTAGTCACTTGTCTTTTAATAGTCATTAGTTGAATGTACCTACCTTCTAAACCATAGTTCAGCATGGCACTTTTGGGTGCATTTTTCAAGCAATTAGTCCCATTATCATCATATGGGTTGATTTATGCCTATTTAGCTCTCAACTAGTTAGTTTATTTGTATTAGGTAACTAGCTAGTTATCATGTAACCAAATCTAATGTAAAAATGGTAGGAATGCCTTTTATAACTTAAGGAGGCTACCCCAACACTCTAAATATGTGTTAGCTCCTCTCAAATTAAATTTACCGATCCTTTGGTTGAAATGAGAGAGTTTAAAACTCCCATTCACCTTCAAACATGAGTGAAAAGTTTGATTGAATTTTACCCTCAAAATCTTACATTCTTTATTCTAAGAGTTGAATGCCTTAGATGGTGATTGTGAGTATGTAAATTTAAGGGGTACTTAAGTTCAATTTATATTTTCCTCTTCTTCAACCTCCATCTCTCTTTTCCATTTATGTTGTAATTATCCTAACCCACTATCTTTCTTAGCATAACCTAGTTTCTTCTTTATATGCATCAATACATTCCTTCATGAATGGATTTTATGGATTCATTTCATGTATGTTCATCCATCAAACAACCAAGAAAATTATATAAGGGCATATGAAAAAATAATTGAAAAAATATGAGTGTGAGAAAGAAGAATAAATAAATCTAATGAATGATGAAATCTAACTCCTCAACTAGCTTTTATGCTTCTAGAAATTGTAGGAAACACATTAGGTATGTGTATACTCTTAAAAATTTCTTGTCAATTGTGTTTCATCTAGATGGTTTAGGGTCAACCCCTTTTTCGCACTTTCTGATTTGGGTCATAGACTAGGTATTATGTTATATGGGAAAAGTTTTGTAGAGATTGTTGATTTGTAATATGCAATGTATAATGTATGTGTACCAAGTGTCTTACCTCTTATGTATAATCAAGGAAGTTGACATGTAAAGTGCCTCTAATTTTTTTTGCTAGTGCATGTCATTTATGTTTTGTCAAATCAAAGGGATATCATGTTGTGGTTGTCTCTACCCAAGTGAGAGCATACTATCAATATTTGGGGCTAGGTATGTTGGCATCTTCTTACAATATTCATGATATTGCAATCTTATTCCATCCCCATATTTTGCACAGGTTTGTGGTAAAAATAGTAGTTTGATTAATTTCTAGTATTTATCCCTTGCTTCTTCAATGTCAAACCATAAACCTTTTATCCTTTCTTCAGTGATGGTCATGCTCAAAGTCTTTTCCTTTTTGTTGTCATAGAAAAGTTAAATATCTAAAAAAAAGGTACAAGTGAAATGTGATAAGAAAGGCCTTATACATTTTACATGATGAGCCCTAAAGTTTTAATGTTTGATAGTGGCATATATACAGGAGCAATTAAAGTGCTTTTGCATATACAAATTCCAATGTGAGATGTGTTGTTTTCCTTTTACATTCTATACTCATGCTACCTGTAAGTACATTAACTAGTAACATATAGATTGTGCTCCATTGTAGGAACAAGTTGCCAACTATGCACCTTTAGCCCCACTTCATGCTCCTAGTCCTTTATCTTACACATTCGTATATTATGTACCTCAACGATCAACACCAACACCAATTCCTATTTATACAATTCAAGGAAAACTTACATTCCTACATATTTAGGATAATATCACATTTATAGTTGTGTAAAGGAGATTGTCGATTGATAAATTAGTTTACTACATGAAAGTGTATTCAAGAACTCATGAATGGTTGATGGATGCTAGAAAACTAATTTTGTATATACAAAATTTCATTCTATTTCTTCATGTACAATTATCTTATGAAACTTTATTAGTCCCTAATTTAATATGCATATGAACTATATATAAAAGAAAACAACTGAAGGAAGCAAATAGGGTAACATTTTTACCCTAATAGGTTGCCCAAATAAGGTAGTGGTACAAAAATTGCCCTAGATGTTTCAACTCAAAAAGGACAACAATGTTGCCCTTTTTTAAAATAGAATTTAAGTAAGGGAATATTTTTGCTCTAATAGATGAGCTAAATATGGAAATGTCATAAAAATTATCTCAATAGATTTAGCTCAAATAAGATAATAATATCATCATTGTTGATATGAATTAAATAGTAAAATTATTATTACCCTATTAAAGTGGAAGCAAACATGATAATCCAAAAATTTGTTCTTATAACCCTAATATGATGGAAATATTACAACAATAGTAGGGCAATTTTATATTTTCTCAATAGGCAAATGGGAAAATATTTTCATCAAATAGGGCAATTAAAATTACCCTATTTACTTACGAATCTTGTAGTGTATTTATTTCTTTCTATTATTATTGTTGTTGTCGTCATCGCCGTAATATCTTTATTATAGTTATCGCCATCAATTTTATATTTCTTTTATAATGTTTTTTTTATATGAGTTAAACTAATTCGTTATGATATGATGAGTCATAAAAATAAGTCGATAAGATCAAGTTTCAAGTTATTTACACTATTTAGATAGATATATTTATATAACACCTTGCATCATATTTTGAGAAAATAATGCCCTCAAGTTAAAGTAGGGTGTTATAATGAGTAGTATAAATGTAAAAACGAAAACGGGAGAAAATAAATAAATTTGTTAATTTTTGAAAATTAGAAAACAAAAGATAAATAAAAATTTTCATTTTTGAAAAATTAGAAAATGGAAAATAAATAAAAATGTCAATTCTTGAAAAATTAGAAAATGGAAATAGTAAGAAACTACAAAAAATATTATATATATATATATAAGTTTTAACTACATTAAAAAAATTAATTACATTTTAATTAATCTACTATTAGTTGTACTATATAAAATAGAATCATTGTTATTGAGCCTAAAACATACCTGTCATTTAAAAGAAAAAATCCCATCATCCTCTATATTTTATCAAACAGTCAATTTTCTTTACTTTTTTTAACCCCTTTCATCTCAGTTCCTTCTATTCTTAGTCTAAAATTCAAATGTTATAACAACAATCCACCAACTAAATAAATGATGAATAAATTTAAGCTCCAAAATCCATCCATGACGTCTCGATATTCGACTACCTCGCTTGTTGAAAATTTTTTTAACTAATATTTATGTTTTTAATGATAATTTTATTCGTAAGACGATTTTATGATGAAAAACGATACATTGACGGAAATTTCGTGTAAACTTAAAGCATGAAAACTAACCATAATATAATATCTTTTATCTAAAAAGAGCACCAAATGTTATAAACTTTAAGAAAAAATATACTATCAAAATTATTTAGAACGATGAAAGGAAAAGGGTTTAATATTCACAATAACGAGCCCTGCACCAGCAGCAGTAGGTCGGTTGACGAACCCTGCACAGCACCCTTAGTCGAGTCCGGTCTGAGAAGACCCAACTTCCTCTCTAGCGATCCGATTTACGAAATCCAATTACTATCTGATATTCTTGACTCTCGTCTTGTGTGATTCTTCTCACTAAATAAGAGTCTCGGCGGAGGAACGAACCTCCAACCACCGCCGTCATGTCTCTATCACGGATATCAGCTGTGTCTGCCACTGTATTCAGACAACCTCTTACCCTAACTACCGTGGATGCAGTTCTAACCTCACAAAATGGACTCCATTACGGCCTAAGCATTCGTTCTCTTCATCTCTCCGTTCCTTTGCTACCAACAGCGAGGTATCCTGGTAAGCGTATATCACTTAATTTGCTTTCAGATCGACGAAGTTTGCTCTGAGTCAAATATTAAATTGGTCACTAATCTTTAACAATTTTGCTAAGTTAGTCCTGTGCTCGTTATTTGTTACACGGGCTTTTCGTCTCGAGAAAGTTTGGTGAAGAAATGAAACATGCAATTTATTGTTATTTTTTTGTTGGAAGGTGGAAATGTTGACGCCTTGTTATTATTTTTGTTGGAAGGTGGAGATGTTGATGCCTGCTGCATACGTAGAAAGTTGAGTTCAGTTTCATCATCATTGTTTGAGCCAATTTCTGATGATATATATAATCTGGAGTCTAGATTGCGTGTGGAGATAGGGCCCATGTAGTAATGGGTGCAGCTGAACTTTTCCTTACCTAATGAATGGGGTTTAAAATGGTAAAAAATGGTTAAATGTCTTTTTATGCCCAATTTACATGAAAATGTAAAGTGGTTTTATGGGAAGCCGTTGGTTTCCTTTTGATCCTTCTGAGTGTGAAATCGCCCAAAACTAGAACTGAACTTATACTTAATGATTGGGGTTTTAATCTCCAATTTTACTTTCTAATGGTAAGATTGCCGAATTTTTGGTTACTAATATCTGACGAATGGCTTGCATGCAATTGTTGTTCTTCTCCTACCATACTGGGCTATTGTTTTGTGGTTACTGTCTAGTCTTGCAATCGCAACAATACCATTTGACAGTTTGTTCTTGGCACAAGACAGCTGGAGGAATGTGTACTTCGGCACAATCAATCAAATGCAGTGCTAATATTTTACCTAGAGGTGTTGGAGATTCTGATACCCGATATGCAGTGAAACGTATTATTGAGATGGTACAGGCTGGTCACTATCCTTTCCAAAACCTCAACACATTAAACAAGGTTCCACTGCACAACAAAATCACACTATTCTCCTCAATAATTGCTCTTCTGAGCAGTCACTAACAAATATCACCATCTATTCTTTGATTAAATTTTGAATAAAATTATATTTTTTTTAGTAAGGGAACCTAAGTCATACTCATCATGTGGTACATGGTTACAAATTAGTACCTGTGAAGTGGGAAAAAGAGTTAGAAATTGAAAGTGGTGATAATTTTTTTAGGGTTATCTGAATAGATTTTACTTGAATGTGAAGGCTGAGCAAGTTTCATCAAGGAAAGAAGTCCTCCACACAAATTTCCTTACTCCACCAGTTTTGAAGGAGTCCATGGAAGTTCTGCAAAAATTAGTTAATGTTAAAGCTTTAGCTTTTGGAGGATATCCTCAGGTAAAATAATAAAACCAATTGAGATTTTTTTTTGGTTCATCTGATAGGCAAGCAATGCTAATTCTTGTTCTTCCATTTTTTTCTGTGCCCTCATAATATCCTAGGCTGAGCGTTGCCGTCTTTCAGTTGGACACCCTGATATTCTGATGCCTGATTCTGATATAGTTTCAGCTCTGTGGTATGTATGTGGGATTTCTTTGTATTGAACAATTGTTATAGTGCTTTCCCTTTACCAAACAATCATTGATTGAGTGTTTATTCTGTGCCCTCCTCCAGTATCACAGGAAACTTTGGTTTTCAGCCAACTTCTCATAGTGACTTCCTTGGCTCAATTATTGGTACAGGGATTGCCAGAGAAAAACTAGGAGATATCATCCTCCAGGTTTTATTCTATTTTGTACCCGGATACTGTATGTTTTTGATGGATTGCATGGGCACCAGAACTTCTCAGTGCACACTAGTTCCATTTCTTTGGCTTGTTTATACAATCAGTTGATATAAATTGGTATATATCTCTGCTCAAGCTGCAGTGGCCAGCAACAATAGAGGGTATAGTTGTGTAAGTTTCTTAGCTGTAGCAAGAACTATTTATGTCTTCTGTACTTCTGTACAGAGCACAATAAATAATGTTGTAATCAACCTAAGAACATAATCAGATTAGGGAAGGAAGCATTGAATATTAATATCCAGCTATTAATATCCATAAGATACCGGATGGGTTTACAATTATGAATTATTCATCGAATCAGTGCACACCACCTTGACCTCCATAATAAAAGAAAACTTAGATTAAGTGTTCCTTCAGCAAAGAAGCATCATATTCTATCGCTTAAACATGGAACACCTTTATGCTTAACAGGAAATCAAAGACAATTTCAAAGTCTATCTGTTGGTAGTCTAGATGGATATTTATATATCTAGATATAATTCAAGGTGGGGTCGGTGATGGGGATCCAAACCCGTCCCTAAACAAATCCTCAAAAAGTTTCCCCAAACCTGAAACCCAAAATTTCTCCCTGAACTCGAATGGAGAATCCTCCATGGGCTCCAAACCTGTTGGGAGAATTGCACACAGATAGCTCTTTCTTGTCCTTTATTGGTGTTTTTGCTGTGAAGATACATAGAATTCTGAGGTGGAGCTCTAACAACTATTGCTTTTTTGGGAAATGATTAATATGCTCATAACTTAGCCAAAAGATTAGGTATTCCATGAGGTTCTTGGTTCTGGTTGTTCAATGTTCTCCCTTTATCACTGAATGAAAGAGCTCTCTACCTTTCATGTTTAACATGCTGTGTTTTCCTTGATTGACAGGCAGAAAAGGGGGCTCAAGTTCTGATTGTTCCTGAACTGGCTGACTTTATTATTTCAACGCTGGACAAGGTACTCTTTGGCTTATGGCCTTGCATGAGGTAGACTAGAACAACATGCATGGTCTATCGAATATCCAGAATAACAGTCTATAGCTTCATATAACAAAAGCCTCAGTAATCTAGTTGCATATTTTATGACTAGTTTTAGTGTTCCCTTCTTACAGGTTGGCAAAGTTTCAGTCTGTTGTACCAAGATACCATTAGATGCGCTTCAATATGAACCTCCAAGGTTGCACCCAAAACACCTAGTTTTCACTAGTTTTGTGCTACATAAACAATATTCCCGAAGGCTTCAACTCATATTTGTTTACTATCACAGGACGAAGACCTTGAAAACTGTAGAAACATCAGTAAGGCTTGATGCTCTGGCTAGTGCAGGCTTAAAAATTTCACGGTCAAAGCTTGTAAATTTGATCAGGTAGATTTCAGAATATATCTATCCTATTAAATATTTCCTTTCTTTTTCTGTGGGTTTTTGCAGACTCTGTACTTGCAATAAATTTTTTTATTGTGTTTAGGCAATTTTTCCAAAGTTAATGCTGCCGATGATCTCGTTGCTGACTTTATAACTTACAAGGTGAATTGTTTGATGATTCACATCTCCATTTTGTGCAATAGGCCCAAACAAAAAGAAAAGAGATAATGGAATACCAAATACATCATTAGATTCTTGCTAAATTTCTCAAGAAAGCTAAGACTACCGAAGGATATAACTAGATTGTGCAATTTGGTCTAACAAGTGTTCCAAACTTTAGTACAATACTTCAGATATCATTACCATCTGGTTTCATTACATGGAGGTCTAGAATGGCTTGGGGCATTTGCCTTGATTGTTTTTGTTGTTTACATTTCTCCACTTAATCGGATTTGACCATATTATTTCCTATTTGTCAAAGCACATATCTCCTAATGTGATCTATGTGTCCTTCAACAAGCTTCATTATTGGACTTGTCTTGGCCCCTTTTATTTTAAAAGAAGATTTCTTGAGTTGGTGCTTTATTGTAGCATGTTCCATTATAGTGGTTGTTCTTGCGTTCTCTTTCTATTTCTATCTTGTTTCTAGGGAAAATATTTGGAGATTAGATGAGGCACTATATAGAGGATGATAAGAGATACTCATCAAACTTTTAAATTTGAATTTTGAAGCCATCAATGAGTTAGATTGGCACTGTCATGCCACTAACATGACGACATCAAATTTACATCATGGTTTTCCTTTGCCTTATCGTGTGTATGTGTGTGTTTTCTTTGGCAACATTTGGAGTACTAAAGTAGTTCCTTTTTTAGTGATGGAGATGTTCGTGTGAATTGGAAGACAGTCACAAAGAATGGAACCACTCTCCAACCTGGAGATATAGTATCAGTAAGCGGCATGGGAAGACTAAAGGTGTGGTCTTAAGTCTACTGAAGTAGGTGCTCCTCTGTCTTTATATTAATCTTGTAAGCAATCATAAATGAACCATTCATTAATTGTTGTGCAGATAGGTGAAATAAGTACGACAAAGAAAGGAAAATATGCAGTTGAGCTTATAAGGTATTTGTGAGCCCTAGTTTTGATGCATTTTGGATAGCTGGAACCAGTATATTAGAACAAGTGGTGGCATCCACTCATGTTGGCATATATTCAAATCTTACTTCAATCAACCTCACAGAATCATTCTATAGGCCCTGGTAGGATGTCTAATGAGACCCCGTTCACTTGTATATTCTTATACATTGATTTTGGGTATTCCCAGATGTCAATTCATGCCTGTTTTGAAATTATATGATTTGGCTGCCCCTACCAAATGTCCCTAAATCTTATTCAGTTATTTATTAATACTTTTGCCTATTTGTGCTTTTTAATGGCTTAGTTGACACCCAACTTGTAAGTGTCAAAATGAGTGTCCTTACCTTAGGGTTCAAAGTTATGTAGTGTATAATACATGTGAATGAACAAACCTTAGATCTCTTCAAATTAGTTTCCAAAATAGACCATGCTTAGATATGAGGTTTTGGGTGTTTGAATAGTGTCTCCAGAACTGGTTTGCTTCTAGCTATCATTTGGGGTAGAGCTAGGCCTTTATATGGTGTCACGTGATGCCATCACATCGCGGATAAATGCTAGTAAAGAATAAGAAAATCACAAGTGAAATATAGCTTTGGCGATGATTGGGTGAACGGTTTCACTCCCCAAATGCGGCGTCTAGTGTTAGCGGATCAATTTATGTGTTTAGAAAACTAAAGAACATAGATAGCGGATGGCAACCAACCAATTTACGGAATATTTTATGATATATTTGCCTCCCACCCTCAAATTCTTTAGTCTCACTTTTCTACCCATACGGGGATCATTTTGTCGTTAAAGATGAATTTTAGGTTTGCACATCCATTCGCTCGCAAGATCTTTCACTACAAGGTTCTTCAAGTTCATCCTTTTTTTTTTGTGTAATATTTTGCCTATGCTTAGAATACTTTAAGGTTCTTCATATTCATTTTTTTTCATGAAATTTTCTTGTGCATTTGAATATTAAGTATCTAGAATAATTTATTTATCCCAGATCTCTTTCTATAATTTGGTCCTTCAATTTTGTCGTGGTGGATTGCCCACTAATGAAACTTCTAGGAAGGGTGATTATGATATATGTTTTTTTCTTTTTTTGATGCAAAGTGCAAATCAAGCTTTTCAATTGATTTATCTCTTTTTGATGCCTTTACTAAAAGATTAATATAGTCACTATGTATCTACTTAGATCTTAAGGCTTGTCATCCGGGCAATAAAATTATAGTTACGGTATTGAAGCGTCGCGAACAATAAATAATGCATTGTGGTTGTCTTGGCTTGAATTTTTATTTTTATTTTACTATATATTTTAATTATTATTTATTGATTATTTGAATATAAATATTCAATAAACTAGTGGTTTATATTATATTAGAAGTATTTAAGCGAGTTATTATATGTTAAATTGTTCTAACAACTCTGAATTTACCTTGAAATAAAAAATGCAAGTTATTTCATAGGATATGTAAAGGTAATAAATAAAAATATTTTACTATTGTTCAATAGTAACTTGATTCAATATATATATAGTAAATGAATAAGAAAAAATGATGATGTATGCTTCTTTCAATAGATTTAAGAATTCTTAATAATAGTCTATTTATCGATAATTTATCGCTGATATGTTCTGATTTATCGATGATTTATCAGCTAATAAATATGAAATTTTAAAACCATAGTATATTAGTAATTTCACATCGTAGTTGACCCAAAAATCACTGAATGGCGTCTGCTACATTATAGTGGAAACGTTATATAATTAGTTGTTGTCATCACAAAAGCCATCAACATAATCTACCTTTTTCTTCTAATTCTTTTTTTTTTTTTACTTCAACATAATATATACTTAATTAAGATATGTGTGAGTTGCTTATATTTCTTCTCTATTTATCTTATTTGTCATGGGTTTAATCTCATCTTTTTGTGGGGTGAGGAAATGGGTGGGGTTGATAGATTGTGTGTGTGTGTGTATGAAAACATTTGTTGATTTGAGATTCAAAATAGTTTTCCCAATCTCGTGGTAGCATAATGTTGTAAAATCATAAGTTTTGTTAATGATAATTTGTTGCTTGAGTTTGTGATCTGATGACACATGTTTCTTATGAAGCTTGAACCTTTCCTTCTCATATTGCCACCAACATATTGCCACCAATTTAGATAGATTTAATATGATTACATGTCTATTCCCCTATTGTTTGAAACAATGGCAAAAGGCATTGTTATATGATATGGTAATTGTTGTTCCTTGATCCAACATTGGTGGGATGTAAAGTTTTCAAAGTGTTCATATTTTTCCTCTTCTAGCGTTTGAATTGAGTTGAATGCTTAGGTCATTTTGTTAGTGTTCGGGATGGTCCATACACAGTGATGCACGGGGACGGTAGTCAGGTGCCGTCCCCCGTTCCGAAAATGTTTCCTCATCTGAAAATATTTTGGAGTCAAAATTTATATTAAAATTATTTAATTAATATTTTTATTAAATAAAATATTATTTAATTAATTTTTTATTAAAAAATAATTATTAATGATTAAAATTAACTAATATAGGTAATAATTTTAGAATTTTTTTATTTTTCTCTTTTAATTTTAGTAAATTTAATCTATTATATATATATATATATATATATATATATATATGTTTGACATTTCCTGCCGTCCTCGTTTCCTAAATTTTTAAGAAATAGCGTTTTTACATTTCGTCCCGTCTCCGTCCCGCTGTTCATACATACCACATACGCACACACATTGTTGCCCACCCATTCAGACTAGGTGTAGATATGGGTGGGTCATTGATCTAGATAGGTTTGCTATTCTTTTTGCATTTTTTTTAATAAATGTTTTAAATTTTTCGTCTTTGTTTCAGTAAGCGTTGTTCCTAGTCTTCGGCCATTTTTGTATGTTTTCATATGTTTCTTATTTTTTCAGTATGGGAACCATTCTTCATGGATTGGTATTTTTCTTCCTTGCATTTTTCTCTATTTAACAAACAACCTTCTTTATGTTTTGATACAGAAACAAAGATCTTGAGCAATCTTCTTTTGTCCTTCCATCAAAAGTTAGGCATTATTTTGTAATTTTTTTTAGTGCACAAGAGTGAGAGATGTTTTGTTGACCTTAGGGCAACCTAGTGTTTGGATTGCACCTTAGCCTAATTAGATTATCGCATCAGAGAAATAGTCTCTTTTGCGACATAATGAATTGACAATTATTTCTACAATTCTACTCTTTACTTTGATATTTATTGCTTTGGTTTCTTGCGTATATTGTCATTCTTTACAACAATCTTAAGCAATAACCTTTGGTAGTATGTGTTATTGATTTTAGTCTCGCGAGCTGCTGATACTTCTTTTTATTTGACTAAATATTGTGCTTGCAACTTTTATTTATTTTTGTTAATCTAGTTGCTATTAAATTTTAGGCTTGATTTTGGGAATAATTTGTCACCCTAGCCATTTTTTCTTTTTAAGCATTGTTGTTGTTTGCTGCAACTAATTCTTGTATTTTGGGGTTTGATATTGTTGTTTTCTTTGTATGATTTTGACGGGATGATGCTGTATGATTGGGTTTTGTCGGTATTCTACTATTGTCGTTTAGTTAATGTTGCAAAATGTTGCTATTGTATTCGGTTATAGTTAAAATTATGGTTGTTAGTATTCCAAGGTAATTTTAGATATGTCCAAGCTCGAGCCACTAGATGGTACTAATTACTATAGGTGATCTCAAAAGCTAATGATATTGTTCGAGACCTTAAAAGTTAATTATGTTTTGCTCGAGGATTTGGTGATTGAAAAGGAAACATATTTGACTCTTATAATACCTACTATTACACCAATTCTTGTTGTTACTAAGAAAGCTAAAACATATTCTAAGGAGAAATATGACAAAGACAACAAAATGGTTAGAGGTCATCTTTATCCCACATGATTAACAATATGTTTGATGTGTTCTTTTAATTTTTGTCTTCAAAGGAGATTTGAGATACCTTGAAGAGTTGTTATGGATTTGATGAGGATGGAAAGAAGAAAAAATGTTGTGGGGAACTAGTTGTGCTTTCAAATAGGTCCATGAATTTGAGAATTTGGTTGTTGATGCTTAAGGTGAAGGCATGAAGGCATGAATGTCTGCGAAACATTTCAAACCAATATTCATTTGGAGAAGTTTTTCCCCTCCTAGAGTGATTATTAGCAACATTTGAAGTATAAGAAGATGGATTTGACACTACCAGAGTTAATTTGTCTTATGAGAATAAAGGAGGTAAATCGTTAGAAGGACAACTATTCTCCTATGGTTTTGAGTCTATCAGTGCAAATGTGATTAGAGTATGTTGCAAAAAATGACAAGTCAAAGAGAAAGGAGAAAAGCTCTAGAAGAAAGGTCAGTGGAAGAATCAGTGTAACATCAAGAAAGGATGCAAAATTTAGAAGAGGGTGGCTTCTTATGTTTATGGAAAGACAGATCATAAGGCTTATTAGTGCTACAAGAGGTAGGGCTCATAAAATAAATTCCTAACTCAAAAGGTTGCTGCACCTCTAGCTCCACATGTTAATGTTACGGAGATCGAGAAAATTGGAATTATTGTGGTGGTGGAAGCAAATCATGTTGATAGCAAGACAAATTGGGTTCCAGACACCGGGGATTAGGGATGGCAATAGGTTTCGGACCCGACCTAGACCCGCCTCATTTTTAGCGGGTCTAGGTCCATATATATCTTAATGGGTGCGTGTGTGTGTGTGTGTGTGTGTGTGTGTGTGTGTGTGTGTGTATACATATATAAATACACACTAATATTATATTTGTCATTATTGTTATAATTTTATTTGAACTCCTTATTTATTTTTTTTAAATTTTATTTTTGTATATTTACTTTATAAGTAATATGTACAATATTATATTCTAAAAGCATTAAAACACCTTTTAAAAAGTTAATGTAACTATTTTAATATATTTATTTTTTCACTTAGAGGATTTTTTTACAAAAAATACATATTAAGTTATATAAAACATAAATGTATTTATTTTTACATATATTAATTTTTTTTAAAAATAGTTAGACCCATTTAAGACCCGTTTATCCGGTGGATCGGGTCTGCATGTAGGTAATATAAACAGATTCGGGTCTAGGTCTAGCGGAATCCGACTCAGACCTGACTCAGTGTCATCCCTACCGGTGATTCTAAGCACCTATGTGTTGACACAAATCTCTTCCTCTAATTTTAAGATGTTGCTAATGAAGAACAAGTCTTCATGGGAAACTCAATTACTAC
Source organism: Tamarix chinensis (assembly GCA_030549775.1). Classification (NCBI taxonomy): domain Eukaryota; kingdom Viridiplantae; phylum Streptophyta; class Magnoliopsida; order Caryophyllales; family Tamaricaceae; genus Tamarix; species Tamarix chinensis. Next base: position 5,464,571 of record CM060177.1, on the reverse strand, counting down.
AAGAGTTATAGGTAAAGGAAATGTTCTTCTAAAACTTACCTTTGGAAAACCTTTATTGCTAATTAATGTTTTTTTATATCCCCTCCCTTCATAGAAACTTAGCTTTAAGTAGCTTATGAATAGAGTTGGATTGAAACTAGTTTTTTAGGTTGATAAGGTTGTGTTGACTAGAAATTAGGACCTTGTGGGTAAGGGGTATGTAGTTGATAGACTATTTATTTTAAACATTATTTTTACTCCTATTAATGAAATTGGTTATGCTACTATTTATATTACTGAGTCTATATTTTTATGGCATAGTAGGTTAGGGTATGTGATGTGGATTCCTTTAATAAAGTAAAACATATGAAATTGATTAATGTGTTCAACTATAATAATTATAAGAAGCGTAATGTTAGTGTGGAATTTAAATATGCTAAAAAGCCTCTCAACATATGAATTGATAAATCATTTGGGTTGTTAGAATTAATTCATATAGGCTTGGTTGATTTTAAGAACATTGCGAGCAGATGAGGAAAATGATACTATGTGACCTTTATATATGATTATTTAAAGTATACCAAAGTTTACCTTCTTAGATCTAAAGATAAGACTAAAAGAATATTCATAATATATAAAACAAAGGTTAAAAACCAATTAGACAATATGATCAAGAGGCTTAGGTCTGATAGGGGTGGTAAATATGAAACTAGTTTTCTATAAGACTTCTGTAATAGTCATAATACTGTGTTTGAGACTAGTTCCCCATATACCCTTAATAAAATGACGTAGTCAAAAGAATAAATAGAACATTAAAAAACTAATGAATGATATGTTATTATGTTATAGTATGTTTGATCAAATATGGGGGGAAATTGTTTGATCTACATGTTGGATTCTAAATTGTGTCCATAAATTTTTTTTAGATAAAACACCCTATGTGTTGTGGAAAGGCTTTGAGCCTAACTTAATTTGTTTTTGTTTTTTAAAGTGTGGGTTTGTATGGCTAAGGTTGACTTACATAATTTTAGAAATACAAAAGTGGGAACAAAATTTTTTTTACTGTGCTTTTATTGATTATAATTAGAATAGTACTTCATATAAATTTTTATATTTGAGTGATATCTCTATTTGTGAATTTAGAAATATATAATTTTTCGAGAATGTGTTTTCCATGAGAAAAGTTACATGTGATATTGCTAACTCTTCTAATGCTTCTTCTATACCTTATTCATATGATGTTGAGAATGACTGTGTAAATGAGCATAGGAGAAGTAAAGGATATATCGTGGAAACTAGCTTTTGACTTGGTATTGTTACTATTTTTTTGGTTGAAAATAATGATCTACATAAAATTGATGTGGACTTGTGTATGCTTACTTCAGAGAGAATGATCTTAAAACCTATAGTATGATTGTGACTTTTGTTGAAGCTAGTTTTTAGAAGGAATCAATTAATGATGAATTAGATTCAATAATGACAAATCACACATGGGACTTGGTGGATTAATTGAAAGGTTGTAAACTACTAGATATAAATGTGTCTTTAGAAAGAAATTGATAAGTGATGGAACCTTATATAAGTTTAAGGTTAGATTGGTTGTTGTAGACTACAAGTATGGAAAATATGTGAGCTTTTTTGATACTTACTCTCATGTGACTAAGATTGCTACTACTATTTGCTCTTAAGTTGTCTTGATTGTTATTCATGTACTTAGCCCATCAAATGGACGTGAAAACAACATTTTTTAATGGTGATTTAAAAGAGGATATTTATGTGGAGCAACCCAAGAACTATATAGTTTAGGGTTAGGAGAACAAATTATGTAGACTAAAAAAGTCATTGTATGTGCTTAAACAAGCTCATAAACAATTGTATGTGAAGTTAAATCGAACTTTAGTGAGCGATAGTTTTGTTGTGAATTCATATGATTCTTGTGTTTACTCTAAGATGATTAGATATGATTGTGTGATAATATGTCTGTATGTGGATGGCATACTAATTATTGGAACTAAAGTGAATGTGGTAAATGACCAAAATATATTTATGCTATCATTTTGATATGAAGGATTTGGGAAGTGTCAAGTAAAGGGAAATTGAGAGTGTTTTATCTTTGTGTCAATCATATTTCATTGAAAAGATTTTGAAAAAGTTTGATTGTTTTAATGATATGCTTGTGAAAACTCCTTATGACCCTATGTAGCACCCCAAAAAATTACAGTAGAAAATTTTGTTTGTTAAGGAAATTCATACACCAAATGGGGGGGGGGTGCTATCGCTATGATCTGTACAAGTTTGACCCTTAGCTAGTTTCATATTAACCATAAGGCTAAAATGCAACAAGGAACTATAATAAGAGATGATTAAGCCCTCGTTTGGTATTGCTTATTTTTAATAACTACTTTTAGATCATAGTTACTTTTATAAATCTACTTTTTAAAAAGTACTTTGATAAGTAAAATATATGTTTGTTTTTACTTTTAGTGTATAAGTGATTAATACTAAAAAAAACTACTTTTATACCTCATTAGTGTTTGGTTTTTATTTTTCTATAAATTTACTTTTTATTTTTTATTTTTATCTTCCCATATATATCTTTTGGTAATAATTATTATATAAATTATATAATATTAAATATTAAAAAGCATACAAAACATTAAAAAGTATAAAAAATATAAAGATATTACAAAGTACTAAAATTGTAAAATAAATAGAATGAACTTATTAAAAAAAATTATAAATGACCATTAAACAAACTTTATAAAATTCACAAACATCTAAAACTCAAATAGTAACAATGATTAAAGTTTATATTATACAATAAACATTCTTACATTGGGAAAACAACAACATGCTGGTGGGACATGCCATGAATTGATTTTGCATGTTGGAATTATTTCTTCTTCCTTTCAGAAAAGATTCCACCGGTTATGGCAGAACATGAAAAATATACAAGATAGTAATTTCTAAGCAATAACAGTAATAATAATAATAATGAAGCAAACATAGATGTTGTACTGATGTCATTATTTTTAGTTTGATATATAATAGTAATACATATCGTACGTTATAATAAATACTATAGATTTGGGCCACTCTTAATGTCGATCAACAACCCAGCTACTGTGCAACCCCAAAGGCCTAGTAGGACTACAGGGATGTCGACTTGAGCTCAGTTCAAAGCTTCTTTATCTTGCAGACTCGTTCCCTACCTATAGAAGAATAGGATACACAAACAGCGGAGACTATGATAGTTGTGCAAAAAAAAAAGGAAGTTCAATCTTAAGTTCTCTACCTGTCATATGAATTCTACAAATCTCTGCTTCTTCTCTCTTTATGTGGCAACTACAGAGCTGTTGAAATATATATATCATGACATTTTTTTAGGCAGATATTCCAAATGAAAGGCTTTTATAAAACATTGCTCTCAAAGGTATAGAAAACCCCAGTATAGTAGGCAGAAGTACAAAACCAAGGAAGGTAATGCACCCGTTTAGAATATTCCGATGATGTTTGTTTTTATGTTGTCTAAAGTGCTCAAAATTTGTAGTTACTGCAAAGGGGAACAAAGTAGAAAAGATAGGGTGGCTTGAAAAATATGAACATGCAAAAGGAAAGACATTGGGCAGCATAGGCTAAATGCAGTGTCTTTGGGCAATGGAGTGCAACTAAAGTAGATACAAGAGAGTTCTCCCAGCACATAGAAAATGGAACTTAGAATCAGTCAGATGACAATAATGTTTTGCCAACAAAAGTTGGTTGCAGACAAGTGTAAAGAGAAACAAGAGACATAAATTGAAGTAGAAGTGTGCAACAGAGAAAAAAAAAATGCCTACAACAGTCAGGAGAGGGAAGATAAGAAATGAAAGAGAAACGATTAAAGCCATCTAACACCTAATTAACAAAATAGGATAAAATAATGTGCATGTTAGCTAAGCGATTGGTTTGAGCACCTTGCAATTGTCCTGCTACCCCACCATTTGCTTATTGTAATTCCAATTGTGGTGGCATGGTAGCAGCTAAAGTGTTGAACCATAATTTTATTTAATTTATCGTAAAAGCAGAATTCTGGTCAAATTACAAAAAGTCCTTGCACTGCAGCCTCTGTATCTGGGAACAAATTGCAAGGAATAATTGATACATACCAATTAATTCGGTTCCTACAATGGTCAACCCAAGATCACCACGCAATAGATGCAACTGTTCAATGAAAGTTTCCGCTCGGATCCGTACCACAGGCAAATGGGCACAGGAATCTAGAGTAAATAAGATACTAGGAGCTCATTTTCAGCCGAGTAACTTACCGATGGCTAGAAAATTGACCGATTCTTTCAACTAAATACAGAGCATCATGTCGTATACTCACTAGGTTCAAAGATTCCTGAGTTCAGTTAAGTCTATAGCAAAGGCTTATTAATGGGAGTTCATTATCCTCCAAACCTTTTTAGGTGATAAGATGCTAGCCATATTGACAAGACTCGTACTCCAATCCGAACCTGCAACAAGAAAGCAACACATGAAACCATCCCTCTAAACACTGGAAATGGACTTCTAATTAGGTGAGAATCCCGTAGTATTTTCCTTACTCAATACAATACTCAAAAGTAAAATTCCAGCTTCACAATAAAGGATCTGGAAGAATTCAAGCCTTCAAACATATATGAAAAACCTTCTTGACCTTTCCCTAACCCCAAAATCCTCCTTAACTGAGAAAACAAAAGGAAAAAAAAAACAGAACCAACAAAATCGAAGACAATGAGGAAGAGATGGAGAAGGCGAGAATAACAAACCTGGAATTTAAAGAGGACGGGAAATTGAAGCTCAATAATTACAGATCTGTATCTTGTGAAGATCGATCGAAGAGCAGTGTTAGATGGAAGCAGCAAAAATGGTGATGGCGAATGCGAGCAGCAAAAATGGAGAAGGTGAGCAGCAAAATGGTGAGCGGGCTGTAGAACACAGAAGCACAAATGGAGAGAAAAAAATGGAGGAGAACGAGCCAAACAACTATAAGACAATTAGCACGCATAGAAGCAAGGACAAGGACTGGTTCCAACATGAACGATTTTTTTTTTCCAGATACCGTGCCGCAACTATGTAGAATTAATTTTAAAAGTATATAAAATTTACTTTTGATTAACTACTTATAGAAAGTTATTTTTATTAATTACTTTTGTATAATAATTTTTCATAAGTAAAGCCAAACACTTATTTCAATCTAAAATTACTTTTATAAAAAATTACTTATCAAAAGTTAAAACAAACAAGCTCTAAAGCATAAAGGAGCTTAACATTGAAAATAGAAAATAATAGAATACATAAAAGCCAAAGTTAATACATCAGTGAAATGAAATATAATATAACATCCCACTAATGGTGAATAAAAGCAAAAAACATAAATGTAAAGCAGTCCGGAGAACACTCTCTCTGGACCTAACCCCAGGACATCAGAATATCGCTCTACCCTGACCAGCTCATCGTAAGCAGCAACGTCCTCTAGGGCCTCATCGCCTACCTGCACAGATTCAAGAGAGGCCACTGTTAGTGGGAATGAACAATACCTATGATAAAGGGTGATTAGTACGCCACATATTAAGTAAGGTAACAACATAGCTAAGACAAGGCACAATTACATAAACTGTAGATATTAGCAAGCAATATGTTTTATTAGATTAATTACCCCTATCGAAGTTTAAGCCATTAGTACCATCTTTATACATCTCTCGAATTATATCCATTTGAGTATGGAGACCCCAATATTATGATCAGTGGAATGTGAATAATTACTTCAGGACAGAATGCGCCTGACCACTATGATAGCCAGTGGAACGATAAATATGTACATCTTTAGGACAAAATACTCCTAACCACTATTATGATCGGTGGACCGATAAATGTCTTATGTCTGGTCCTGGCCCACGTGGTGTTCTACTGTAAATAATTAGTGTCTTTTCTATAAATTATTATCATCCAAGGGTTTAACTTATTGAGTTCGGGTTTCCCACTATTATAACCGATAGAATAGAAATAACTACTCTAGGGCAAAATGCTTCTGGCCACTATTATAACCGGTGGAACGTTAAATATATACATATCCAAGGCAAAACGCTATTGGCCACTATTATAATTGGTGGAACGGTAAACATCTTAAGTCTAAGCCTGACTTGATGGTCTTTTACTTTAAGTGTTTAGTATTTTATTCATGTCTTATTCAACAAGTAACACCCATCTAGACAGACACACCCCAACGGACACTTCCGAGTCATTATCACTCTACTAACCTATACTTCCTGAAATACCTTAACCCTTGACCTAGGACATCTACACCCTCCAAAACTCTAGGGCCCCTATACACCTTCCACCATCCTCATAAATGAACTTAGAAACTTTATATATATGGGTCAAGGCCCACTTTTCCATTTCTCCACCTATACTCACCATCGTCCACTAGGGTTTCCCTTGAAACCTTAATCTGGCATATGTGACCCTAGCCTCTCCTCTTCTTACTCAACCCACATTCTCCCTTGATTCCAACACCGTCACCATACTCCACCCAACTCTATACCTCACATCCCAACTCCTCATTTCCCACATGTGATAATGACATCCTAGTTAGTCACCCCTAAAACCCTAATATTTCCCTTCTTCTTCCATACCCTCTTATCGTACACAACTCTACCCTCCATTTGACTTAACTCACACCCTTCATGTGGCATATCCCTCATCACAATACCGATTTTTAACCAACCTCCTCAACCTTTCCCACAATACCCCTATCCTTAGGGTTTTTCCCCCAAAACCCTAGTTTATGTCCCCATGCACCTTTCCATCAACCCACGTAATAAATCTTTCCTAGGTATACCAACCACCCAAAACACACTTTCCTCCCCATGATTAACCATCAAACAAGATTTTTCCGCGTAAATTTTTCCCACATGCAAAGCACACACCCCCATGCAAAACTCACACTTCCCATGCAATATTTTACCCTAACCCATCATTTTATTATTTTCTCCTTTTATTTTCTCTACTATATTTCATGAGACACTTAGGACATTCACCACATATCACCTCACTCATTCCACACTCCTTATTTTCTTTAGTCTCCATACCCACTCAAGTCCCACCTAAGGCATCTAGGCATACATATATTGATATTCAACCATACATAAAAACATGTCCATCCATAGCAAGTCAAAACCACATATACAACACATAATGAAAATCATGCTCACCATACCTTATCTCCTTTCAAGCCAAGCTTTACCACACACATATTTAGTTAACATACACATATATTTACATATAACATACCAATACACCCATACACACGATATTCATAACATAACCTAAAGTCTTAACTATATCCTTACATAGTTGGTCTCCATGCTTGAAGAAAGAATCCTACGTCTCCTCATGGGAAAATGTTTGTTCAAAACCTATAAGGAGAGGATCAAATAGGTCATTTCACCTTCTTCCTACTTCTTTTTCCTCTTTTTCTTATTTTCTTAACCAAAATAATAATAATAATAATAATAATAATAATAATAATAATAATAATAATGTTAATGTTAATAATGATAAGTTATTAAAACAAAAATACTCTAAGCAAGTAAGAGGGAGAAAGGTATATCCAAAAAGGACATCAGGTGAGGGGGTGGCGGCAGCAGAGCGGCGCGACGACGGTGGTGGAGGAGATACAAGGAGGGGTTTTTACGGTTGGAAAAAGGGAGGGGAGGTAGGGTTTCTTGGGTGGTGGGGTTCCCTAGTTCAGGTGGTCTCTACAGTGGTGGTGGTGACCTCACGGCAGCGGCACGATGGTGGTAGCGGTGGCGCTTGAAAGGAAGAGAAAAGGAAAATGAAGGAAGGAAGGGGGAGAAAGAGAGAAGTGGTTGTGTGGGTAAGGCAGGGAGTTTTTCTAGGTAGGGAGAGTGGTGGTAGCAGTGGTGGTGGCGGTGTAGGGCGGTGTTGGCGGTGAAGGAAGGTGCAAGAGAGTTGCCCACTTTGCACAAGTGGGGAGAGAAGAGGAAGGGGAAGGAAGGGAAGGGGAGCAGTTTGTTGGTGTGGGGTGATGTAGGGAAGAGGTTGGGAGGTAGAGGTGACGGCAACACAACTTGGTGGTGGTAGTGGTGGCGTCTGTTTAGGCGGCAAAAGTAAAGGGGCAGGGGAGTAGATCGGCAGAAAAAAAAAGGAGGGAAAAGGAGGGTGTGGGGAGGGTTATTCATAGGTATAGGGGATGGGGAAGTGGACAATAAGGGGAAGAAGATAAAGGGAGGGGGCTTGGTGGTTGCCGACCAACGTGCAGGCTAGGGCAGCTGCACAAGCAAAGGGTAGGGGGTAAGTTTTGCAAGATTAGGGAGGGCAAGTGAGGGGGAGAGGGGCTTGCAGGGGGAAGGGGGACCATGTAGGGACGTGCTTGTTGCATGCCCTATAGGGCCAAAAGAGGGAGGGAGGAGGGAGAGAGGGGAGGGGATAGCTGCAAAGTGCAACCATGCATAGGGGTTGCAAAGATCAGGGGAAGAAGACAAGGGTAGAAGGGGAAAGAATGGAAAAAGAGAGGGAGAGAAAGGAAAAAAATAAGATACGCAGGCGGTTGGGTGGTTTGAGAGGGGAAGGAAAAGAGGGCTTGGGCTGAGGAAGGGAGAAAGGAAAGAAGAGAGGGTGGAGGGTGCTAGGGCATCGCTAGGTGCAACCCAACTAGCCGAAGGAAGGAAGAAAAGAAGAAAAAGGAAAAGGAAGAAAAGAAGAAAGACAAATGAGGGAAGAAAAGGAGAAAAGAAAAAATAAAAAAATGGGGTGATAATGTGTTTTGGATTTTTTTTAGAGTTTTAGGAATAATAAAAATTAATAATAATATAGTTTTTATGAATTTAGAAATTATTATAGTTTATCTTAGGTTAGTTAATTAATTTAGTCTCCACTAATTATGTCTCTATATCATTTTTCTTTCTTTAATACCTTAATTATTATTTTATTAAAAAATGGTACATATAACTAAATCGTATTCAATAATCCCTTATTTTATTCTTAAATCATTAAACAAAGATTTGGGGTATTACACCCTAGTATGCAATTAAAAAAGAACCTAGGTTTTAGTATTTCACAAGTTGAATATGTTAAAATTATAGGAAGTGTTATGTTCCTCATGAATTATACAAGAACTGGCATAACTTATGTAGTGAGTATGTCAACAATCTAGGTAGTGATCATTGGGTCATACTTCATCATTTATTTAGATTTGTTAAGGGTACTAAAGATTAGTATTTGCATTTTAGTAATTTTTTTTTGCTATTTTGGAGGGATTTACTTATGCAAACTAGGTTTTTGATAATGGTAAGTTTAGTTCCATCATCAATTATGTGTTTACCTTAGGATGAGGAGTTGTGTCATGGAATTCTTCTAAGCATATGAATATTACTTGCTCCACTATGGATTCATAATTTATTTTCCTCAAGTTGGTTGGTTAAAAGGTAGAGTGATTGAAGAACTTGTCGGTAGATGTGACTTTATGGAGGAAACCTTTTATGTCGGTTTCCTTGCTCTGTTATTCACATGCAGCTATCAATTTTTCCAAAAATAATGTATATAATGGTAAGAGTGGATATATTCGTGTGAGATACAAATTTGTGAGACAAATCTTGTGGAATGATGTGATCACTTTAGAGTTTGTCTGATCAAAGAGAAATATCATAGAAATATCTAACAGATCCTCTTACGAAAGGTCTAACAATAAGAGTTATCCTAAATTATAAAGGGGGATGGGGCTTGAACTTTTAATTTGAGGAAAATATGGGGAAGACCAATTGTGGTTAAATGAAGCCATACGATTACTCATTTGCACTACTTTTCCCATCCCTATGGCACATGGTAGTGTATTGTGGATAGGTTTAGTGTCACGACCCACTTTGAGTTACCTCATTCCCCCCATCCCAAATATTCTAGAATAATATAGAGATATGTAGAAGACATAGAAGGCCTCTAAACTTATATAGATAGTTATAGAGGGGATGTTTCTAGAACTCTCATATTTTGTATACACTTGTATTGAACATTCTAGACGAATCTTGTATGTTTCTATGAATCATTCTAGAGGAATAATGTTTTGGGCCAATTTAGAATCATCCTAGTTGCAAAAGGGTCTCATTTGTAATCCATCCAGAATTGGAAGCATTTCAAGAGTTCTCTTAATAAAAACTCACATTCTCTCAAGCTCTCTCATGTACATCTCTTTGTGAGTGTTAAGACTTTGTGCTAAGTAAGGAAAACTTGCTCAAGAGTGGGTTCACTTAATATGAAATGATGACTTGGTTTGCTAAGGAGTGAGAAAAGACTAAGGGTCGCATGAAGTTGGCTTAAGAAGAAGTTAATACGTGACATTATACTTGTAATGAGTTTATGACCCTATTCTTATGTGGCCCTTGTGAGATGGACTTAATGAATTCACCACTTAATGTATATGAGGTTGAGCATATTCATGCTCATAATGAATCTATAATCATGTTTGGTGGTATCTGTGAGACATAATTGATGGATTTATCTAAGTGACTATGAAGATGGGCCGTCTTCTATGAAAGATCAAGACTATCTTTCTAGATCACTCCTAAGTATCTAAAGTGTGCATAACCATTAATAATTTTTATTTTATCATCATATAATATGCAGATTCTAAAGTAAGACATGTGTCATGGGGATTTCAATCAAAGGCAAAGAAGTTTAAGACTTGTCTACTCCCTAGACACGATTGTTCCCTCACTTCGCTACATATCAACTCAGCTATCATGATATTGAAAGTTAAGTGTTATGCTTATTTACCTAGAGCTTTTTGTGATTTTTGTATTATTTTGTCAATAGGGGATTATTGAAAACAATGGCAAAAGGCAGTGTTATATGCTACTGTAGTTTTTGTTCCCCAGTCCCACATCAATGGGATGTAAGCTTTTTGAAGTGTTTATGCATCCCCTCTTCTAGCATTTGGTTTGAGTTGAATGATTAGGTTGTGTTTTTAGTGCTTAGACTGGTCCATATATACCACATACATTGCCACCTGCTTATTTGGTGTAGGTTGAACTAGGTGTGGGTGGGTCATTAATCCAACCGGATCTGCCATTTTTTTTGTTAAATTTTTTTGAAACATTTTGATTTTTTCTTCTTCCTGGGTTTGGTATGCATTGTTCTGAGTCTTTAACCCTTTTCGAACGTTTTTAATTGTTCTCCTATTATCGTGCAAGTATGGGAACATTTCTTAATGGATTACTATCTTTCTTCCTTATGCTTTTCCTTATTCAAGAGATGGTCTTCCTTTCGTTTTGATACAGGGAAAAATATATCTTGAGCATTCTTCTTTTATTCTTCAATCACAAAATTTTGGTTATCATTCTACAATTATTTTAAGTGCATGAGAGCGAGAGATATTGTGTTAACCTTGGGTGTGACTCAATATTTAGATTGCACCTTGGTTCACCTAGATTATTATTTTATGCCACAATGAATGGACAATAAATCTACACTTCTACTTGTTGCTTTAGATGTTATTTTTTGGTTTATTGCATATTATCACAACCATACTCTTCTTATAAAGTCCCATGCATCACTTGTATAGTTATAATCTTTGTGTGAGGCTAGGTCAAGTTAGTCTAACCCGAATTAATGGCAAGATAAGAGTATGAGTAATATGGAACACAACATAATTGTGAGGAATAAAGCTTTGTATTATAAGATAATGTGTTTAAAGGTTGGGAGTTCACAACACTTAAGAGTTCTTAGATGATGGGAGCTAATGGGATGCACATGTCCCCTCTATGGATGAGAAGATTCTAAAATTTTTGCACAATACAAGATAAGTTGAGATATTTCTCTTCTAGATTATTATGCTTTTTTTCCCACACTTAGGATTCTTGAATGTTTCCTTAAAATATCTCCTATGTATAAGAGTAATTCAGATCATTCATCTTCCTTCCCCTTTTTTCTATAATATTTCATAATATTTTAGATTATTCCTTACATATTTAAAAGTTTCTAAAAATTTCTAGGACACCTTAGAAAATCCTAGTGTATAAAACGTCTCTAGTACTTTTCTACCAAATTGAGCATCCCGAACTTATCTAGCTCGGTCTTAATCCATCTTATGAGTACTAAAGTTGTCACTCTGTGACAATATACTATTAATCTTTATAACAAAGTTCACCAAACATACTCTTATTCCGACCAATTTAGTAGGGGTTATCATTTTTTGGAAAAAAAAATCATGGAGTATGCTTCATTTTGTGATAATCAAAATCCTAAACAACATGAAAAGAAATTTTGAACCTCAAAAGGTGACAAAAGGATAAATAAAAATTAAAAAGGATACCTAATGTACTACTACCTTTGCTGATCTTTGGTTGCCATCACTCCAAACAAACTAATTAATTTGTTGCAAGTTGGAAGAGCACTTCTTGGTTTGATTTGCAGAATCGGTGCCCTCAAAAGTTGATTTCCCATATACTTCCTTTGTTGTGACTAGTTACTTAGTCAGCTCTCTTTCCTCCACCTTAATAACTATATGCATGTATGTATGTATAATAAAGACATTTTTTTAGTTGAAATATAATACTTATGGAATATATATTATTTTATTATCTTATTATAATTAGTGATTACTGTGGTTAATATATTACATTCTTTTCCTTACTTTTAGGATGAGATGGACAAAAAATTGACGGTAAAGGTAATAATGAGAAGATAGAAAATAAAGCTCAAGTATAATGGGATGAGAAAATGTTGAATGCATTACTTAGATGTCTGTATTTGTGGTGGTAGAGAAGGTAAGAGAAAATGGTGTGGCTTTCCAAGACATTGGGATTGGGCCATATTTAGAATTTATTTAGCAAGTGGGTGCAAGCTTACTAAAAAATAGAAGATATATTGGGATCTAAATAAAAATACAATTGATGCTATTGGCAAGTGGTGAGAAGAAAGGATTAAGGTATGTGAACTAATTTTAGATTAAACATCATAAAACCATTAGTTTTTTCTCTAATGTAAATAAATCTAGTTTTTTTTTTTATTTTTGTAGAAGGATCACAAGCTTGCTACCATTCATAAGAATGGAATTCATCATAATCTTGAGAGGATGTATTTGATGATACATTTCAATCAATCACATTAAGTTGAATCCCGAGCTAGTAGCTCGAGCTCAAAGGCTTGTAGGAAATGGTAAAATCGTTTTAACTTTACATGTTTTATTTTATTTTATCTAGAATCCATTAAGACAAGTTTTTCTCTAGCTTTTTCATCCACATATGTGACTCTTGTATGGGGCAACTTTAATGAGGAAATTTTTGATTATTCCTCTTTTGTATCAGATTTATTGATTTTATTTTTCAACAATGCTCTTCCTAACAGTGAAAGAAAGATTAGTAGATTGTGAATTTTCAAAGGATTTAGTGAGATCGATTGATCTATAGTTCAAGGATATCTTACCTCAAATTACTTAGAATAAAAGATATATGCCTCACTTTATGGTAGTGCAATTATTTAAATTTGTGCATCATGCGTGTGTATCATCATCATTTCAATACTTTATAGGATTGTATTAGAGCGATTGATGGCACACATATACATGCAACTGTAAGCTAGGCTATTCAACTACGCTTTAGAGGTAGAAAATGAATCACAACTCAAAATGTGATGGTGGCTTCTTGTTTTGATATGCAATTCATATTTATATTAGCATGGTGGGAAGGTAGTGCTCATGATACACAAGTTTTTTATTATGTCCTAGAGAACTCCTATGTTAAATTTCCGGAACCTCCTTAAGGTACTTGTGCATTCAAAATATCATTTTACATATCTTATTTATGAGCATGTATGATATCATGTTTATATTTTAGGTAAATATGATTTGCTAGATGCTAATTATCCATTACAAGATGGGTATTTGAAACCTTGTAGAGAAACTAGATATCACCTACCTGAGTTTCAACTCAGTGGAGGAACCATTAGGAAAGGTAGAAATATTCAACCACACACATTCATTTGTTAGGGATTGTATTGAACATTCTTTCATCGATTGGAAGAAGATGTTTAGAACTTTAGGAAAAATGCCAATAAAATCCATTTGAAGCTCAATGTTGTGTCATTGTTGCAACTAATGCTCTTCATAACCATGTCATAAGGAATTCATCAGATGATTCAAATTTTGCTTGGATGAAGGAATTACTTGATATAATAACTCAAGTGACATTGCATGTCCTTTAGATAATGGTAAAGGTGACTCTAGTGGTAGTACGACTGAAATATGTGCTATTTGAAAATGAATTGCTACCAGTTTAATGACAAGTAGAATATAATATTTTAGTTATGATTTCTATGAAGTTACTAAGGTGTAAAATAAAACATTAATTTAATTTTCAAAATAGATTATTTTCTTATTGGCTATATTATATTAATAAAATATTTATTGTAACAAAAAAATTTGTGTGACCATTACATAGTATAAAAAATAAATATTTAATATTTTTATCAATAATTATTAGATCTAATTATATTTTGCAACAGCTACAATAATTACCAGATACATACATTTATAAATAGCAACATCCAATGGTTGCCAACAATAACAACCGGCTGCTAACAATTATGGGTCACCCAAATATACCCTTTGTGGTTTGGTACACCACAGTGTTTTACATCGCAATGGATTAAATCTCTTTTGGTTTACCATGCATAGTTTTTGTATTTTACTAAACTAAATATGGCAATCTCATGCATCACATTTGATTTTATATTTTATTGTACGGACATTGATATAATAAAAAAAATTAAAAAAATGAATGTTAAATGGTTTTTATTTTATCGATGACTCATATATATATATATATATTGTTCTTATTTTTACCAAATTCTATTATTTAAGTGTGATTGAAATAAATAAAAATCTATCACAATTTTGATAAATATCAAGATAAATTATCTTATTTTTATCTTTATATTAGTGTGTATAATTTATCGAACTAATATATGGTAAGTAGAGTTGTAAATGAGCTGAGCCGGTTCAATATTCGACTTGACCCGTTTCGTTAAAAACTCAGTTTGACTAGTTCATTTAGTTAAATGAGCCGAGTCCGAGCTCGAAAAAGTAATGCTTGGTTTATTTTTTGGCTTTGACTCGTGAGTTCGACTCGGCTTTAATTAAAAGTTCAACTTAGCTCGTTCGTTTTGTTAAACGAGCCGAACCCGAGCTTAAAGGTATTCGGTTCGACTCGACTTGTTTACTGCCCTATTGGTAAGTAATGCCATCATGGATCCCAAACATCGGCTTTGCCTATTGCAATACAAAGGTTATTATCATCTTTTAACTATAATTTGTATGCAAATACATGGGTTCGAGTAAAGAGAGCATCTTTATTGGACTCCCAATTCTAAGCTTCCAACTAGAACCTTGACGAGGGCTGAAGCTTCATTGTTAAAAGAGGCCTTTGAATCGTCGGAGTAAAAGATCGAGGGCAGTGGCGGAGCCAGAGCTTCCGCATGGTGTCCCGGGACACCACGGAGCCCTGGCAGTAAGACATAAATTATGTTTAGTTTTTAGATAATAAATATATATTATATCTATGGGACACCTGTAATACCCCAATTTGAGCGGAGTGTTATAAGGATTGATTTGGCTACTTATATCAACATGGTATACCATCCTTTTGGTGATTCCATCCTAAGAACTCCACAGTTAAGCGTGTTGGCCGTGGAGTAATTTTAGGATGGGTGACCTCCTGGGAAGTAGCGTAGCCCCCGTATGGTCGTATCAACTCGGGGTGTTACAAATGGTATCAGAGCGAAACTGTGACCGTGAGCTGAACTTGGATGTGCCAGTCAGTCACCTAGCGGGATGATTCTTGGGATGAACTGTATTGAGACAGTCATTGGTTGAGGCGCAACGAGGACATTGCGTTCTTTGAGTGGGGGTGAATGTAATTTCCCAATTTGAGCGGAGTGTTATAAGGATTGATTTGGCTACTTATATCAACATGGTAAATCATCTTTTTGGTGATTCCATCCTAAGAACTCCACAGTTAAGCGTGCTGGCCGTGGAGTAATTTTAGGATGGATGACCTCCTGGGAAGTTTTGGAAATTTTCTAAAAATTTCTCGGGAAGTGCGTGAGTGAGGACAAAGCGTACTGAAAGGATTCGTGTTGATCTGTGGGGCCAACCGATCAATCCGAAAATGCTCCAAGGTAGCCCCCGTGTGGTCGTATCGATTCGGGGTGTTGCAACACCATACTAAAATACTAGGATGGATGAGCGGTTAGGTCCCCTATATTTCAAACAAAATGAATTGGGATCGAATCCCGTGGACGACCATTTTTGTTACTCATTTATAGAATCAAAACGACGTCGTTTTGATTCTTTTTTTTTTTTCCAAATTTAGGATGTAATGATACTTTTTAAGCTAGTCTAAAAATAGTTATTACAAATCTAATTCTGTTAATCAAGTTGTGTTATCAATTTTCAAAAATTTTGAGCGAATTTATTTAAACACCTAAAAATATTATTTTATTTTAATATACTATTTACTGAACGAATATACTAGGGACACCATGGATTCAAAACTCTGGCTCCGCCACTGATCGAGGGTGTGTGCAAAACATCTTGCTTATTTATCCCTTTTACGAATAATGCTATATACTCAAATTTCAAATCCAAATTTAAATCTAAATTTTCTTAAAAATATACATATTAATATACTAATTTTATTTTTTATTAATAATTAAGTAACATAAATTAATAATAATACAATATAAAAGAAAATTATGACATAAAAATACAATAAATTTATTATTAGCATTATTTCTATTATAATCATCATTATTATTGTTATTATAATAATAAAAAAAGATTTACACTTTTTATAGTATATTTTTTATTTTGTATTATTATTAGTTTGCATTACTTAAATATTAATACAAAATAAAAATAAGTGTACTAACATGTATATTTTTTTAAAAAAAATTGGATTTAAATTTGGATTTAAAATTTAAATAGATAGCATTTTTCTCTTTTTACCCTTCTCTGTATGATGGGACTTGAACTTTGAGTGTATATATATATATATATATATATAAGGTGCCCGATTTAGAAGAGCGGCAATTTTGACTAGTTGGATGTCATTGTTCCTCTGATGGGTTGGAATTTATTTACTATATAAACTGCATAGCCTTGGCCGAAGAATAGTCTCAGCTTTGAATTGAGAACGATATATATATATATATATATATATATAGACCGAGACTTTGCTATTTTAAGTAGGCATATTGTATATTGTATTGCTGCCTTAGTTATGATGAAGCACGTTAATCTGAATTGAGGGAATCCACAAAATATGGAATTTCTTTCCTGCTCCGTCTGCAATGCTTTGGAACCGAGTCGGTGGGCACTAAGTAGAGGGGCACATAGATAAGATATTTCCAATAAAAAATTTAAATAGTATATAATTAAAAACATTATTTAAAAAGTATAAAATTTATTCATACTAAATAATATTTAGCATATGTAAGTATATAATTAATTAGTTTGAGTATTATTTATATTTATTGAATTGTCTATTTATTTATTTTTAAATTTTTATTAATCAAATCAGTTATTTTATTTAACAAAACTAGGTATAATATTTAAATTCTTTTTAGGTCATATTAACGTGGTTTGATCAAATCAAAAAGAACAGTCTTGCCAGCCACTAAGCATATGTTCTACGGGTAGACATAGATTGATAGGTGACGTCGTTATTAAATACTAGGCCAAGCCTTGCCACGCCACGCGGGAATGGATAAAAAAAAAATCAACTTAAATGTGGCTGTACAAAAATAAAGAAAGCAATTATTGTTGATTTTTTTCTCCCTTATTGGAAATGGTTCTTGATTTGATTTCCCACCTCCCTCTCCTATAGTTGGAGACGCCGTGGATCTCGTCAATCTGATGTCATACGATTCGTTCAGCTCGCCTGCAGTTCGGTTGCTCGTTAGTTTGATAATAGAGAAGAAAAATTTATTTCGTATTTTATATATTTTATTTTTGTATAAATATTTTAATTTAATATTTTATTAAAAATATTTGTATTCTTTTTAAATATTTGATATAAAAAATATAAAATAGAAGAAAATACTCTATAATATTCACACTCTATATACTGAAAATATTGAATATAATTTTAGAAATTTTACTTAAGCAAAATTATGCATTTAGTATGAATGCAAAATTGTGATGGCAAAATTAAATTACAATAATGCTTTACATGACATTTATTTTGAGAATATTTAATATATTATGATGGTAAAATTTTTGTTTTGAGAACATTGTATAATTTTTAATAAAATTATATATGAAAAATCATACACACAATGAGAAAGTAAATTTTTTTAATTAATTTATTTTTCATGATATGATTATATTTATTTTATTAGTCAAGAAATAATCATTAAAAAATATTTTTCTTTTACGATATTAGATCTATAATATTACTCCATATATTTTGAAAATAATGAATATAACATTGGCAAAATTATTTAAACAAAATGTAAACATTAAATATGAAAGCACATTATAATGGTAGATTTAGATTATAGTCACATTTTCATGTAATTTATTTTAAGAATACACATAACAATTGTAAGGAACTATTTATGATATGATAACATCGTATATATTTCTTGGAAACATATTCCTTGTAATCACTAGTATTGTATATACTAAATACCATTGTTATTTCCCTTAATTATTCGTGTACAATGATTATTATCTCAATTGATTTTTGGAATTTCCTTATTCCATTAGATCAGGTTATGTATGTTTACGTCAGTGAATTTTTCTTATAATTGGTATAAGAGCACTAGGTATATGATCAATCTACGTTGGGATGACATTTATAAGATTTAAGGTCAAGATATTTGATCATTCCATTAATTTTGGGCTATAAAAATTGGAGATGAAGGCGATCCTTGTTTAGCACAGATCGAAGAATACATTATCTAAGAAAGTAGAGAAGCTTGAGACGATGCTTGATGAGGAGTTTGAGGATATTAATTTAAAAGTCATGCTCATCAAATAATTGTTCCTTTCAAATGAGGTCTTATGGAAATTAGCTAAAGAGACAACTAAATTGATGTCGGCTTGTGATTAAAGTTTGAATGCCTATATATGATGAGATTTATGACAAATTGTCTATTATTAAAGAGTCGGCTTCACAATTTGAAATTAGGTGATGGTCAGTCCTTAAAATATCATCTTGATCAATTTAACTTTATAGTTATGGATCTACATAATATAGATGTCCAATCAAATATTGACAAGCTTACTATTATGTTGTTGTGTTATTTGCCTATCACTTATAAACATTTTCATGAGACTATATTGTATGGGAATGATGAATTAATTTCTGTAGATGTTAAGAATGCTTTGCTAAAACATGAATTAATTGAGAAACAATTGATTGGAGTTGTCTAAGGGATTTATGTGGTGTGGGGTTTGTAGCAAGGGGGTTAGGTGATACGAATATGTCAAAATCGAGGAAGGTCAGGTTGACTATTATCTGCCAAGGGTGTTCTAATTGTTATTTTAATTAGATACTTGCATTTTCTTATTGCTTGTTAGATAAAATCATGGACGTTCACATGTGTAAATTTGTCCTACATTGTATAATTAAGTTTAACAATAAACTTATTTTTTTAATCCTATACATGAGGGTGTGCCATCTTAGTGCATAAGCGTTTGAAGATTTATTTTCAAGGAAATTACCTATGAATACCAACATTAATTATATATTGCTCTATTTTTGTAGCGTTGGGTAGCTGTGATCCAACCCATGCGGTTATTCTTTTCCGCCATCACAAGGGCAATAATCTCGCATGAGTAAGCCGGTTATAATTAATTACAAGCACTATGTAACATATATATATTTGACTTATTTGTGACAGCAAGTCAGTCATGCTTGGGGTCTATGGCAGTTAATTAGTCTGACCTAAATGTGTTTTGGACCTCCACAAGCTTCCTCTGATGAACGTGCTGGGACGTTCTTTGATTTAGAGTATCTCCAGAATAGTGCTACAAATATACTACTACTTTTAGTTTTGGTGGAGCTAGCAGATTCAATTCTTACAAAGTCAAAAGGCAAAGCCAACAACATTTAAAAAGTTTTATTTATTTATTTTTGAACACCTTTAAATACCACTCCGATCTCCTTACTCAGCAGAGAGATCGCTTAATGCTTTCTAGAAAACCATGGGTTCCCCCTGTCTCATATTCACTCTCACCCTCTTCATCCTCACCTTCCACGCTGCAAATGCCTCCCGACAACGTCCCAAGAATCCATTTTACCAAATTGATCATTGTGTCGATGGCAAGGAATTTCTCATTGATCCGCTGAAATTCCAGCCTCCTCGACGTGAAAGTAGTCTACTGGTGAAAAAAATCAAAAAAGGAGATCAATGCTATTCTGCCAGCAATACGACTAGCAGAATGCATAAGAAGCTGATCAACCAGAAAAATATCTGCAATGGGGTGTCCGCAAATTTGAAAACTAGCCTCTTGTACTGTTGCAAGAATACATGCCGTGATGTGCTTCATGATAAGAAAAATTGTGGTAGATGTGGTAAGAAGTGTGGTCGGGGAAGGCGGTGTTGTTATGGACGTTGTACAAAGGCCACCAAATGTGGAAAAGAATGTGGTCGGGGATTCAAATGCAAGTTCGGAGTTTGTAAGTACTGTGGAGATGTTCTTTCGGATAAGAACAATTGTGGCAAATGTGGCAACAAGTGTGCACCGGGGATGGTTTGCTGCAACGGACAATGCATCGATGTCGTAACAAATGCAGCCCATTGTGGCAAATGTAACCACCAATGCCCATCAGGGTCCAAATGCGAGTCTGGGATTTGCAAAAAATCTTGCGGAGATATTCTTTCGGATAAGAACAATTGCGGAAAATGTGGCAACAAGTGTGGAGCTGGAATGATCTGTTGCAATGGACATTGTATCAATGCCGCAACAAATACGGCCCACTGTGGCAGATGTAACCACCAATGCCCATCAGACTTCAAATGTGACTACGGAATGTGTAAGAAATCGTGCGGAGATGTTCTTTCCGATAAGAACAATTGTGGCAAATGTGGCAACAAGTGTGGACCGGGGATGGTTTGCTGCAATGGAAGTTGTATGAACGTCGCAACAAATGCATCCCACTGTGGTAAATGTAACCACCAATGCCCCTCAGGATTCAACTGCGAGCTTGGAATTTGCAAGAAGCCTTGCGGGGATGTTCTTTCTGATAGGAACAATTGTGGGAAATGTGGGAACAAGTGTGGATTGGGAATGGCTTGTTGCAATGGGCAATGTACCAACGTTATGGCTAATGCTAGCCATTGTGGGCAATGTAATAACCATTGTCTTCAAGGTTTCAGATGCGAGTATGGAAGTTGTAAGAAGATGTCTTGTGGAAATGTTCTTTCTGATAGAAACAATTGCGGCAAATGTGGCAACAAGTGCAGAACAGGATTTCTTTGTTGCCATGGAAATTGTACTAATGTTGCGACGAATGCAACCCATTGTGGCATGTGCAACAATCACTGTGCGGCAGGCGTCAAATGCGAGTTTGGATTTTGCGGCTATGCTTAAATCAAAAGAGCTATTAACTTTGATATTCACAATTATTTTAAATTATTTTTTGTATGCATGGAGCATACCACTTCAAAATTTATCAATTAAGTGTTTTGGATTTTATTTCTATTCTGGGATTGTACTTTCAGGTAAGGTTGGTTGTTTGCTTCAAATATGAACATGGTTTCACGATGTTTGACCCCCCCCCTTTTCTTCATTGAAAACTTGCTACAAGTTATATCATTATCAACGACGTAATTCATGGTCGTTTATTTTTTATTTTTTTTGTAAGTATATGATTTTATTCATTACAGGTACCAATACATAGGCCTATAAAAACAAGCTGATCGTGCTTTCTTCTCCCTCTTGTATGGATGTTTTTTCTCAGATAGAAGGGTTTCTTTCTGTGATTGTAATGCCTATTGATTGATCATCATGTATCATAAAAAAGAAAGAAGCATACGAAGGACCGGAGGATGGGTTGTTGCACCAATGAACGGCATTGCTAGAGTCGAACTCCACCATGATTCGCAACTCCCTTACCCAATTCTTATGCAAGGACAACACCACTGCCTTGTGAACCGCCAAAGTCTCCGCCGTGTTAATTTCTACAAAATCAATGGGAAAGGAGAAAACACACAGAAACCTAACATGTGAATCACAAAGACCACCACTCGCTGCTGCCTCGCTATTATTAACGTGCGGCTACATCAGTTTTCCTATATTTAAGCCATCCAACCTGAGGCAATTGCCATTGATTTGGCACGCTGGAATGGAAACTCTGAAGCGCAATGAGATTAGAATGGTAGTTAATCAACCACTCAAGAACTCGTAAAATTTCCTCTGTAGAGTAAGGAAAATTCGGTTCCTATACCTTAATCCACCATTCTAGGTGCAATAAGATCATCTGTCAAAGCTGCTAAATAGACTTAGAATTGCCTTCAAATATATTAGCATTTCTTCCCTTCCATCAACATATGGGTTTGATTATTATCTATATATATGTGGTGATTAATCTCAAGCTTAAATTGAGTTTGTTGATTCTAGAAGATCTGATTAAAGATTTGCATGAAGATGCTTTAGAATGTGGGCTCATAATTTAACAATGTTGGGTTTTAGATACGTTACTTCATCTCATTAGTGCAAGGAGGCAAATATCGCTGACATTTACTGGCTAGAAGCCTAGATTTGCGGAAATGCCGATGACGAAACTGACGTGATGGAATGTATGGCTGGAAAAACATCCTTCATTCAGAATAAATTATGAAGCATTAATGAAATTAACGGTTTTTTTTTTTTTTTTTGCTTTTATTTGAATAGGGTATACTATGAAGTTGACGGTTGATTTTTTCTTTGCAAACGATTATTTTTTCCTTTCTTCATATCACATCGTGGGTTGCGACGAGGTGATCTTCTCTTATCTCAGTCATTGTTTATTCTTTGCGCTAAAGGACTTCGTAGTATGCTTGAGCAGGAAAATCGGATATATAAGCTTCATAGAGTATAGAATTGCAGAGGGGCTCCCTAATAACTTGTTATTTGCAGACGGCTGTATTCTCTTTGCTCAAACCACCATGCAGCCGGCAATGAAGTGGAAGGATATTTCAAAAGTAGGTATCTAAAGGGATCGATATAGGATAGGGTGGCACAAAACATTCATGGATAGAATAGCGACATCGATCCTTGTTACAGCAGGCAATGAAGTAGTTCTTATTTAATCCGTGACACAAGCTATACCAATGTAGGCTATGAGTAGTATATTACTGCTCCGCTCATCCCTATGTAACAAGATATAAATGATGATTATGATGATAGAATTCTAGTGGGGGTTCAAAAGAGAATGAGACGAAGATTCACTGGATGAATTGGAGGAGACCGTGCCTCTACATACATACATACATACATACACGCAAATATATATATATATATATATATATATATATATATATGGGAGCTAGAAGTGGGGTTTAGAGAAGTCTCTCTCTTCAATTATGCTATGTTAGGAAAGTAGACTTACATATGAAGATAACTATATCTCTCACAGATCATGTTTGGAGGGCCAGATATTACCCGCCGAGGGGCTACATATTACGGATACAAATCTTAACAACACTAGCTACTTGTGGCAGATTATTTAATTGGAAAGTTAAGTGTGTAGTTAGACAAGGATTGGGAGGGACGTGGTAGGAGACCTGAGAAAAATTTAAGGTGTGGGAGGATAAATGGGTAACATGCAAGGCCTCACTCATACAATAAGCTGGTGAGCTTGAGAGTTGATCATGTTATCGACTTACGGGTGCGTCATTATACATACACATATATGGATGACCTGGATGGTTGGAACAAAAATTTGATCCAACAAATGCTACTACCTTTGGGTGTCAAGGTTGGTTCGACGATACCGATCTCGGCTTGTAATCCACCGTATGATGAGGTCACAAGTAGGGCAAGCCAGCTTGGTTTATTATCGGTTTGCTTGTTTAAGAAAATGGATTGAACTCAAATATTATTTTTAGGTTCGTTTGTTAAATAAGTCGAAGTCGAGTCAAAAAAGTTTTGGCTCATTCGTTTGCTAGTTGGCTCTAACTTGGTTCGACTTATTTATAAGCTCGGCATGTTTGTTTATAGGCTAAGCTTATATAAAATTTACTTAATAAATAAATTAAATAGTTAAAGTAGTATTTAATCAAGCTGAATAATTGAATGAGTCGATTTAAGTTATTTAACTTTCAAATGAAGTGAATAGTTAAATTAGTCGAGCCACAAATCGAATCATAATAAATAAGCCGAACTCGAGCCAAAAAGTATTTAGCACAATTTGGATTGTTAATAGCTCTAATTACAAGCACAGTTGGAAGAGACATGGTATTAATAAATGAATCGAGAGATGGGTGACCTGGAAGAGAATATACATGGCAGGCTTTGGGAGGAAAAAGTGGAGATGTGTGGATACACGGTGTGAGTTTTTATCACGAGAATGAAATGATCCTCCTCTCCTCGAAGGGTTGTTTGGAAGTCAGAATTTTTTTCTGCACAAACATGGTGGTGTCCGAACAAACTCCGTAAATGGTGGGGAGTCAATAGCGGAGCAAGCAAAGGAGGGGAAGAAAATGTTGCTAGAAAGTCAACATATGTATTGGTGATTTGTTGGAAACAATTTTTGATATGCTTTTCAAGCAACTATTTCGTGTAAGTGATTGAACGTTAACACTTCTTATTAAAAAAAAATCAACATTGGAAAACCATGAGAAGTGAAAGTGTTGGAAGTATAAAACTATAAATTGGACTAAGCCTAATGGTTTTGAGAATTCATATGTAGGCTTTCTTATATGTATTAAAGGATGATGAATACTAATTAATATATAAATCCCCATAGTATATTGATTTTACACACTCTATTCTTGAACCATACTTTTGAAAAGAGAGAAAAGAAGATGAATATTTTATATTCAAGTATATTTAGTATTGCTAGTTGAAACCTTTGTTAAAAGTTAAAATTGTAACACATTGATTTTCAAAGTCTAAAATTGAGTAAAAATAATCACAGAAGCTTAAATAAATAAAAATAAAGGATATTACAACCACACCTAATTAAGTTGGACATATCACATCTAACCGAGTTAGATGATAAGGCTAAAACCAAACAAACAAAATCAATATGATTAATGCTTACTCTAAATTTTGAATAAAACAATTTTCAATATCTCCACAAAAGAATCCAATCTTAAATGAAAATTTTAAATTAGTATTAGCAGAAAGAACCAAATAGTAAAAAATAGATGCATTCTCACTCAATCCCCAAGCAAACACAACATCATCAACGCCACCTGAAAAAGGATATCCACAATCAGTGGGGAGTAACACTTAATCTAAATGCATATAATATAACTTGAAAAAAAAGTTATAGTTTTTTAATAATAATGAGAACAACAACTACTGCTACTTATAAGTTCACATATAAATGTGATTCTCACACTTAAATGTAAGAACTCTCAAATTCATCAACATGAAATGTGTTTTAAGTTATGGGAATCATGAGGATGGAATAGAACATTGATATAGCTAAGAAAGAGCCCTCTAGTCGCTCTACCAAAGGCTACCAATGGTGGGGATGTAAGCAAACAAAGCCGGCTCATGAGTTTTCCAAGACTCTACTCGTTTATTTAACTAAATGAGTGGAGTTCAAGCCTTATTTTTAGACTTGTTCAATAAATGAACCAAGGCAGGGCATGAAAAATTTAGGCTCAAGATGTAAAAGATTGCAAGCTTGACTTGCTTACCAAAAAAGCTCGCGAGCTAGCTTGACTCGGCTCATTTATAACTCTAATGGTGACTCGATGAAAAGCCCTCTAGTTGATCACCAAAATTATAATAGTTTACCAACATATCAATAACAAATTCTAGTGTGCACCTCCAAATCCATATCCATAGATGCAACCTAAAGAAAAACCTTCTAGTCGATTGCGACTATAGATGATGATGATGAAAACTGGGGGCATAAATGTATAACATAATAAGAGAACGTAGGTTTGGGAATTACTCTAGTCGACCTACTGGGTGTGTATTCTTTAACTATAGGGATTAGGGATACCATCTCAAATGTTATGTTACCCTCAATTCCCTTATCTTTTACTTTAAGTGATTATTACTATAATTAAGGTGCTCCCATCGTACATAAGATCAAAACCACATGATCATAATTCAACCATTTATGTATATATTTATGTCCATTTTAAATAAGGAAAACAACAAGAATATAATTTAACCATAAATTACCCCAAGAGACAATTATATTCAGTCATATCACAAATATTAAAATGAATAATTCTCTACAAAAATATAGGACAAAAATGTATATTAGATTTAATCTACATAATAAGAAAAAGACAAACTCATGGATAGTTCATCGTTTACAATTTATATAAATAGTTTTGTTATCTATATGGATATTCAAGATTCTTTTAAATCCCCATTCACCCTAATGGTCAAGATAAAACAATGTTTACATGTCCATATGACACCTTTACTTATAGAAGGATGCCATTTGGCTTGTGTAATGCTCCAACCACCTTCCAATGATACATGATGTCCATATTTTCTAATTTTATTGAAAATATCATGGAGGTATTTATGGATGATTTTTCTATATACGGACCGTCTTTCGATGACTGTTTGAAAAATCTTGCTAAAGTGTTGAAGAGATGCAAATAATTGAACCTTTTACTTAATTGAGAAAAGTGTCATTTCATGGTACAAGAAAGAATTATTTTAGGTTAGTTAATCTCTAACCGTGGAATTAAATTTGATAGTATTGATATCATTTCTAAGATGTCACCCCCAACTAATGTTAGAGGATTTAGGAGTTTCCTCAGTCATGCTGGATTTTATAGGCATTTCATCAAAGAATTTTTCAAAATGGATAAACCCCTAATCCATTTACTTGTTAAAGATGTTCCCTTTGCATTTTATTAGTCTTATCTAGATGTCTGTGACAAGTTAAAGGAAGCTTTGACAACTGCTCTAGTAATGAGGGTCCCCAATTGGAGCCTCCCTTTCAAGGTGAAGTGTGATGCGAGTGATTGTATTGCTGGGGTTGTACTTAGGTAATGAAAAGAAGGCAAGGCATATGCCATATACTACGCTAAAAGAACTTTGGATGATGCTCAGATGTATTACGCTACAACTAAAAAAGAGATCCTAGCCATTGTGTTTGCCTTGGACAAGTTCCAATCCTATATTGTTGGGTCAAAGTTCACTATGTTCATAGATCACGCTACTCTTAGGCATATCCTAGCCAAGAAGGATGTGAAGCTATGGTTGATTAGATGGGTCCTTTCGTTACAAGAGTTCAATTTGGAAATAAAGGATAAAAAGGATGCTAAAAAAGTAGTACCATACCATCTTTCCAAACTTAGAAAAAAGATTAAGGAAAAAGAAGGAGATGAGAGCCCATTTGATAATTCTTTTCCAAATGACAACCTATTTCTGTCACAAGCCTCCAAGCTCCTTGGTTTACAAACTTTGTGAATTACATTATTTGTGGGATAATACTGGAAGATTTATCTTATCAACAATTCAATAAATTCCTTTCATACATCAAACACTACTACCGGGATGATCCTTGACTTTACAAACGATTTGCAGATGAAATCTTTAGGAGTTGTTTACCCAAAGATAAGGTACTACATTTTATATCCCATTGTCATTTGTCACCATATGGAAGTCATGCAAGCACTTCCAAAATAGCTACAAGGGTGATACAAGTAGGATTTTATTGGCTTAAGCTTATTATGTGAGGAGCTATGTCCTTGGGTGTGCTCATTGTCAGAGAACATGAAACATCTCAAGAAGGAATGAAATGTCATTGAAAAACATTTTTTAAGTCAAATTATTCAATGTGTGGGGGATCAATTTTATGGGACATTTTCCATCCTCCCACAATAACAAGTACATTTTAGTGCAGTGGATTACATCTTGAAATGGGCAGAAGCATTGGAATATCTGACCAATGATGTGAATATGGTATTCAAGCTATTTCATAACGTTATATTTCCTCGGTTTGGTGTTTTAAGAACAGTGATTAGAGATGGAGGATCTCATTTTGCAAACAAGGTTTTAAGCACACTCTTGAGGAAGTATGGTGTGACTAAAAAAATGACTACATCACATAACCCTTAAAATTGTTGTGGATTGATACCAATTCGGAAAAATAAGATCTAATTAGAATCAATTAGAACACACAAGAATTGAGAAGAGAATAACACTCAAGAACACAGATTGGGAAAACATATGATCTTATTGATGTGAATTAATTGTGATTACAAAGAATCAAAGAAATTCTCACATAAATCACTCAATTCATCAAGGAATTACAATAGAACTCAATAGGAGAAGAAGACAGCATTCGCTCATCGATTAGGGTTCTAATCGCATGGTATTTATACTATACGAAACTGTCAGTAGCGAAAACCGAGGTGGAGCGAAAAACCCAAAAAACATGGACCGTGTTAATAAAAATGGTACCCCCGTGTTTATTTCTGTCTCTTGGCTTCTCACAGAAACATAACACATTTTCCTGATGAAAAAACACGGATCGTGTTTCACAAACACGATCCCCCCGTGTTTCTTTCCAGCTTTGACAGTCTTTAGTATTTCGGCCACAACTTATTCATCTGACCTTCGATCGAGTTGATTCTTGATGCGTTGGAAAGCTAACAGAAATATATGCAACTTTCATGCTCATTAAATTTCAAAACTATAATTTCTTGAAGGTAAAATATTCACATCTTTCCAGAACAGCTCACAGTTCTACTCCAAATTCCTCCGAAACACTTCACACGCCAATCTAAGCTATTCTACACACCAAATACGAGTCACAAGCTCAAAAAAATAATGGTCAAGTGGAGATTCCAAGTAGGGAAATAAAGGGGATTCGGGAATAGACTATGTCTAGATCAATAAAGGATTGTTATTTGAAGTTGGATGACTTATGTTGGGCTTATTAGACAACTTTTAAGACTCTATAAGCACAACATCATTTTGATTGGTTTATGGTAAGTCATGTCAGTTACCAGTAGAGGTGGAACATAAAGCACATTGGGATATTACGAGTATTCATGTGAACTTAAAGAAATTAGAAAAATGAAGAAGACTCCAACTAAACAAACTTCATGATTATGATTGGAATCCTATGAGAATGCTAAGATATATAAGGAGAGAACAAAAAGATGACATGATAAACATGTCATCCATAGGGAATTCAGAGAAAGGGACCTAGTGCTCTTATTCAACTCTTGTATCAAGTTATTTCAGGGTAAGCATGGGGGAGTTGATAAATTGAATAATTTATATATTTTTACCTTATTTTGCCTTTATTTTATGACTTTATTTGGCATGAATCCTGAAATTTATCATATTTCAAGGCCCTTGTTCCTGCTCTTGCTCTATTGGTATTTATTTTGTCAAGTATTTCCATAAAAGGCACTGAAGAAAGAAAAACCAACCCCACATGCTGGTGGAGAGATTAAAAGGGTCAAGGAGATGAAAGGAGAGTAAATGAACTCAATAGTACAAATAAATGTCTTGCACAGCCTCCCCGTGCAACAATTGCATGGTTGTCCAACATTAAGCACGAGAAGGTTAAGAGGAAAAATATTGCATGCCTAGGCCATGTAGAAGCTGCACGACCGTGCACCCCCATGATAGGATTCGACTGTATACATATTACACAACCATGCAATGATGGTTACCTCTATTTTTGACCAGTTGTAAAGCCCAATAGTGTATCTATTTGAGGGAGTTTTTTGGGAATTTTAGAACCTTTTTTAGAGCACTCCTTTACTCCTTTCTTCTAAGCAAAAAAATCATGTAAATTGTTGAGATTCGGGAGTTCTTTTTGGAATTTCGAAGTGGAATCTCGTATAATGCCATCTAGAATAACTTAGTTTATCATCAATCAACAGTTTATTCTTTTCATTCTCTCTTTATTTTTTGTTGTATCTATCAATATATCTATCATTCAATTTTTTATTATTATGTTTTATTATAACCATGAGTGAGTAGTTTCCTTTTGTAAGATTAAATTAGGCTCAATTTGGTGTGAATATGACAAATTAATATATATGTTATACATATGGTTTTTATGTGTTGTTTCGTATGTTAGAAATTATTGTCATAAGTCAAGTTCAATGAAATTTGACTTATTTAGGCATTGACTATAACTAAAAGGTTAAAAATGATGTTAGAAATTAACATATGAACAAGAACTCAAATGATTGCGCAAGTAGATGTTTGAATTCTTAGGGGCTATTGAATCGGTGTCACTTAATGGGTTTAATCAAATTTGTTAGTCATGGAAAGTAGTCAATAAATTTGGTTAAATACGTTATTAGAACTTAAAAGAGGTTAGTGACTCATATTAGATTAGTTTTTCACATCCATTTAAACTATAATATAATATAATGTTAATCCGTTGTTGAATATAAAATTCGAGATTGAAGTTTAATCTTACATTCTACCATTATTGTTCTAGATTTTTTATTCAAGTAGTCATTGCATACATTTTCGTAGTCAACATTCTTATTCCCATAAGAAAGAGGGTAGTTTATAAAGCTAAAATGATAAATATCAATAGTTAATTGCGAATTCCATGTGGAATACAGCCTTGAAGAGCTACAACAAATGTGTGTACTTGCGAATTTAGCTCAACAAGTTTTTGCAAAGGGTTCATTCCTACTTCAAGAAAAGTGACAAGATTTAAAAGAAAAAGGTAATTTGCTATTTATGTGGGAAGACATGTCATAAGGTATATTGATATTATAAGAGGTAGGGTCATATGAACTAAACTCAAAAGGTAGTTAAACCACTAGATTTATAAGATAACATTGTTGAAACTAAGGAGGTCATAGTTGTTGTGGTAGTAGAAGCAAATCTAGTTGGCAATAAGAGCGATTAGGTTTTGTACACTAGCTCTTCCAATCATCTATGTGCCAATAGAGGTATCTTCCACCAATTCAATGATTTCACTAATGGAGAACATGTTTTCTTGAGTAAGTATGCCACTGCTTGAGTTATGAGCAAAGGAAATGTTCTTTTAAACTCACTTTTGGCAAAAAAAATTATCTTTAAGGGATGTTCTATATTTTCCTTTATTGCGTAGTAACCTAATTTCAAGAAGTAAAATAAGGCTAAACTTAAATTAGTTTTTTAGGATGATAAGGTTGTGTTGACCAAAAATTGTGTATTTATTGGAAAGGGATACTTAACTGATTATATATTTATTTTGAACACTATTTCTATTAACAAAATTTTGAACACTATTTCTATTAACAAAATTACTTCTACTTTTGCTTATATTACTAAAAATATTTATTTATGGCATGGTAGATTAGGCTATGTAAATGTAGCTTTTATTGATAAACTAAAACATATGAACTTGATTAATGTATTATATAATAATGATTATGAGAATTGATATCTTTGCATGGAAGCAAAATATGCTAACAAGCCCTTTCAACTTGTCATTGTGCGATTATCTGAATTGCTATAATTAATTCACGATGACTTAACTAACATTAAGAACACTAGTTACACTTTAAGTAGAGGAGGAGAATGGTATTATGTGACCTTTATATATGATTATTCTTGGTTTACC
The DNA here is from genome assembly GCA_030549775.1 of Tamarix chinensis. Classification (NCBI taxonomy): domain Eukaryota; kingdom Viridiplantae; phylum Streptophyta; class Magnoliopsida; order Caryophyllales; family Tamaricaceae; genus Tamarix; species Tamarix chinensis. The sequence goes on along the minus strand of CM060177.1, from coordinate 5,432,820 downwards.
AAAGTTTACCTCATTAGGTTTAAAAATGAGACTAAAGGTATGTTCTTAAAATATAAGGCAAAGGTTGAAAATCAACTAGACCAAAAGATAAAGAGGCTTAGGTATAATAGGGATGGTGAATACAAAACTAATTTTCTAAAATAATTATGTGATAATCACGGTATTATACATGAGACCAATGCCCCTTATACCCCTCAACAAAATGGTGTAGCTAAAAAAATTGAGTTATAGTATGTCTAACCAAATGTGAGGGGAAGTTTTATTATCTAGTTGTTATATATTAAATAGTGTCCCTCATAAGAGGTTGGATAAACACCCCATGAATTATGGAAAGGACTGTATCCTAACTTGAAAATTTTAGTAGTGCGGGGTATCTAGCTAAGGTTTGCTTACCTAATTTAAAAATAACAAAAGCGGGAACAAAAACTTTCAATTGTACATTTATTGGATATGCTCATAATAGTGTTGCATATAAATTCTTGAGGTTTAATGATAATTCTCTATATGAATCTAGAAATGTATAAATTTTTGAGATTGTGTTTTTTATGAAAAATAATGCATGTAATATTTCTAGTTCTTCAAATGTTCTATTTGTGTCTTTGTTTCTACCTTCTTCACCAAGTGTTGTAAATGAAAATGTGAATGAATCTTGGATAAGTAAACGACAAAAAAAAAATAGCTATAGACTCGAATTTGTTGCTACTTTTATAGTTGAAAATGATGATATTGATATGATAAATGTAGACTTTTTGTATGCTTATCTAATTAAGGAGGGTCCTAAAACCTGTAGGAAAGTTGTAACCTCTATTGATGCTAGTTTCAAGAAGGAAGCAGTAAAAAATGAGTTAGAATCCATTATGTATAATCATACATAGTATTTGGTTGATTTACCTAAAGGTTGTAAACTTATTGTGCCTAAATTCGCAAGCACGTGGATTCTGTATAGCACTTCAAGGTCATATCCCACAAAGACTTTGTTGTTAATTATTGAATGTTATCAATTGTGACTATTTAGACCAAGTGGGTCAAAGAGCAAGTAATCATTTTATAAAACAATCAAGAATAATGTACAACACTCAAAGGAGTCTAATAAAATAAATAAAGCCTAAGATTGAATTTTGGTCATAATTTGCAGGTGAACAAATGAAATAATCAAATATTAAATGAGTTGCTCTATTCGTAAGGAAGAACTAGCAAAAAATAACTAATAACCTCTTTTGATTCCTAAAATTCATATTTAATATAACCTAATAACGTATTTTCATATTATTAAACCAAAGTAAACTCATTAGGTTCAAGATAATTCAATTGATTTCCTAAGAAAATCTATCCTACTTTTGTGATTTGAGATTTTTCTATTTAATTGCTAATTTTTAATATCAATCTTCACCTTTCAATTCTTTGATTGATTTCCTACTTATAAGTAAATTTATGATCAATCACTCAATAGAAATTATAACTTTAATAATTAAATAATGAAATTGAACAATTCACATACACAATCAAATCAATTCATCGCTACCAAGTTAGACTTAAATGCAATCATAAATCAAGAAATTACTCAAACATAGTTGAATCAGTAAATATAATAGATAAATTAGACATGAATGAAATAAATAGGGTAATAAATTAGAAGATAAAACCAATGTCTTGAAGATAATCTTCAAAATTAAAATCTAATGGTGAATATGCATTTTTCTCTCTGTATACAAATCTTGGAGAATGTAGATGAAAGAGAGAGAAATATCATGTCTACTAAAATGAACCATCCCACAAATGTAATGTGCATCATCTTTTTTATTTCATTCATAGATAACTACCGTACGCTTTATTACGAAAAAGCACTGGTGTGCTTCTAAACACAACCTACCTATGTATTTCTTTATTTAACTAGAAAAATTATGGGTGTGCTATTTAATGGCATGGGGCTCTATAAATTTTTTTATTTCCTTCTTCTCATGGTTGTACCTATTTTTTTATGATCGTTTTCACACCTCTTTAATCAATTTTACATCCTTTATCTCTAATACGACGTATATGTAAGGAAAATCAAAAGAGAAACAATGTCCCAATATAAATGTGCTAATTCTAATGTAAAAAAAGCATAGAAATACATATAGACTAAGAGTATTGTGATCTAAAAACCTATGTAATAAATTCATTTATAAGTAAACCAATTATAAGAAAATGGGATTTTAGAAGAAAAAAAATAGAGTACTAATGGGACCATAGATAAGTTGAAGGCTAACTTAGTAGCTATAGGCTACAAGCATACAAAGGATCTTGAATCTTTCAACACTTATTCACTTGTAACTTAGATTGCCACTATTTTTTCTTCAATTGCTTTAGTTGCTATCCATGGACTTACAATCCATCAAATGGACGTTAAAACTATATTTTTAATTTTTAATTTTATAGAAGAATTTTATATAGAGAAATCTGAGGGATGTGTAGTTGAGGGGTAGAAGAATAAAGTATGTACATTTATAAAATCCTTGTATGGATTTAAACAAGATCCTAAACTATAATATAAAAAGTTTGACCAAACTTTAATGAGCGATGGTTATGTTGTGAATTCCTTTGATTCTTTTGTTTACTCCAATATGTTGGGACATGATTGTGTGATTATATGTCTATATGTTGATGACACGTTAATTCTTGGGGCTAATGTGGTTGTGGTTAATGAAACCAAATCATTTTTATCATCTCACTTTGATATGAAATATTTAGGAGAAAATGATGTGATCCTTAGTGTTAAAGTGAGAAAAAAAATGAATGGTTTTCCTTGTGTTAATCACATTATATTGAAAAGATTTTGAAAAAAAGTTGATTCTTATGATGATATGCTCGTGAGAACTCCCTATGATCCTGTTGAGGAATTGCATGGATTGAATGGATCCAAATCAAATCGGAATCAACAAGATTATAAATAATTGAGGATGCAATCACAAAACAAAATAATTGGGGAAAAGTAGTAGAGATCTTTATTTGTGCTTTTGTGCAATTACAAAATGATTCAATGAATAATTCAATAAATTACACAAAATCTAATTATCTAACAAAGGAAAATTATGTGGAGATGAAGGAATAAGATAGGTCACACGAATTGATGGCTAAGGTTCTCTCATATATCTTTTATACTAGAAAAAATCCTATGGGGAAAAGCAACATGTTTTGAAAATAAAGGAAAAATACGGCCCGTGTTTAGGAAACATAAAACCTCGTGTTAATTCCCTTACTCTCGCTTTTTTGCTGAAAAACATGTCAAAAATAACATGTGAGAAAACAAGGTCCATGTTAATAAACACGGGACCCCCGTGGTTCTCACAAATCCCAAATATTAACTCTAAACTTCTTCACTACCTGCACGAACTAATACAATGTTATGTTGTGTATTAAATACCCTGTCAAAGCTCACAATTATCTACCTTGACGCAATATCTATAACGCATGACATATAATTACCTCTACAAAAACCCATAGCCCAACAAAAAGGCCTCATGGACTATGAATACCAATCAAGTCCGAGAAACACTCAAACTTACCCATGGTTAGTGGCTTCGTTTGCATATCATCCAAATTATCTAAAGTAATCACTTTCTCCAACACAATTTTGTCAGCAACAATAGTACCTAGGATAAAGTGATACCTGATGTTAATGCGTTTCGTTTGACAATGAAAAGAATTCCGATTATTCGCTAAATATATAGCACTCTTGCTATCACCACAAATGACTAGAGCACCAAGACCAAACCCCAACTCTCATACTAAACCATAAAGCCACATAAATTTTTGTAAAGTATCTATCATAGCTATACATTATGCCTTAGTGGTGGGTAAGGCCATCACCTCCTATAAGGAATACCTCTAGCTAATAGATGAACCACTAAGACACAAAACATATCCATTGGTGGATCTCTTTTTATCAATGTCTCTACTATAATAATAGTCCACGAACCCAACCAACGAATCAATTGATCTCCCATACTTAATACAAGCTGATGTCATTCCCTTCAAGTACCTAAGGATCCACTTCAATGCTTTCCGGTGAGTCTTCAATTCACAACACTAACAACTTGAGCGATATCATGTCGGGTAAACACCATAGCATACATGATACAACCAACAACATTCGAATATGGAATAGCCGCCATGAACTCTTCTTCCTCTTTGGATTTGGGAAAATCCAAAGCAAATAATCTAAAGTGAGTGGCTAATGGAGTGCTCAATGTCTTGACATCCATCATATGAAACCTCTTCAGCACCTTGTTCACATAGGACTCTTATGACAAGTACAAAAGCTTTTGATCATGGTTTATGATGATCTCCATGCCAATGATCCTCTTTGTAGCTCCAAGATCCATCATCTCAAACTCACTCATTAGCATTGCCTTCACCTTATCAACATCATACATATCTTTTGTTGCAATAAGCATGCCATCAACATATAGCAAAAGATACACAAAAGAACCACCCTCCAACTCCTTCAAGTATGCACATCCATCATATTCACTCTTGGAGAAACCATGCTCAAGCATAAACTGATCAAATAGTTTATACCACTATCTAGGAGACTACTTCAGACCATATAATGGCATCTTCAATAGTCATACATGATCACACATCCCCCCAACCACAAACCCATTAGGTTGTCGCATGTAAATCTCCTCCTTGATCTCACCATGAAAAAATCTAGTTTTAACATCCAACTACTCTAACTCAAGATCATGCATAACTACAAGCACAAACAAAGGTATGAATAGAAGCATTTCTAACCACATGAGAAAATACCTTGTTATAGTACACACATGGAATTTGACTGAATCTATGTGCAACTAAACGAGCTTTATACCTTGGTCTCTTGAGCCCTAGAGCTCCCTATTTAAACTTGTACACTAACTTGCATTCAATAATCTTTTTCTTCTTAGATGCCTTCACAAGTTTTCATGTATAATTCTTCAATAAGGACTCCATCTCCTCCTCTATAGCAACACACCACTCACTAGGATTAGTACACTCAGTAGCCTCTAAGAAAGCACATCAACAACAGTCTCTGCACTAGATAAAGCATAGCCAGTCAATTCTTCAAAACCATACCTAATTGGAGGCTTAAAAATCCTTTGTCCTCTACCTAAAACAACATCCCTTTGCTCCACCTGCTACTTGGATCCACCCACTTTAGAAATAGTGGGTCTATCAGAAGGGTCTCTGCAATCTAACTCAACCTCAACCTTCATCTAACCCGAAGCACTACCATGTCCCACCTCTTTAGAGACACCATCACAAGACTCAACCTTTTGGAGGAATACAAACTCATTGAAGATAACATCCCTACTAGTCAAGAACTTAGATGCGGTTGGATCCTATAACCTATACCCCTTTACTTCAGATGTAAAAGCCAAGAAAGATCCACTTTTGGCTCTAAGCTCAAGTTTACCATCATTCATATAATCATAAGCAGGGTAACCAAAGGCATGCAAATCAAAGTAACCACTTGGATTACTAGACCACATATCCTTAGGTATCTTCAACTCAATAGATCAATTTGGTGACTGATTTACCTAGTATGCTGCCATGTAAACCACCTTAGCCCAAAACTCTATACCTAGCCCTCCTTGTGATAACATATAATGAGCCTTCTCCAATAGGGTTCTACTCATCTACTTAACAACCCCATTCTATTGTGGTCTCCCAACACAGGTACAGTATCTCGCTATCCTATGATCTTAGTAGAAATTAGTGAAACATTATTATTTAATACTAATAATATTAATTTAATAATAAAATAACAATAATTAAAAGATTATTATCATTATATTTATCTATTTATTATTATGATAAGAATTAATCATAATACATTCAATAATAATAATAAATAAATAAATAATTTAACAATACTAATAGTAATATTACTAAGAATCAATAACATTTACAATATCAATAATTAGTAATAATAAAAATGAATTTAGTGATATAGAAATAATAATAATAATAATAATAATAATAATAATAATTAAAAATGATAATAATAAAATTAATATTAATTTCATCATAATATTATTAATTCATCAATTAATAATTAGTGACATTACTATCAATAATATATAACAATAAAAATTAACAACAACAACAAAAATAATCAATTTAACAACATAAATATTAATAATTAATAATATTGATATTAATATTAGGTCAATAATAATAGTTTTTATTAATCATTCTATTTATAATTAATTAAATAATAGTTGATTTGATAATAATAATAATAATTATTAATCATAATATTTATAATTAATATTTTATTTGATAATAATAAATAATATGTAGATAAATTATAAATTATAAATAATACTAAGATTAATTTAATAATATTAAAATAAGGTTAATAATAATTAATATTAATATTAATATTAATAAAAACCATAATCATATTTTAATTTAATATTTTAAATAATAAGTGTACTTGAAAATGATAATAATTAATATTAATAATAATTTCTTTATAATAATCATAATAAATAATAATTTATGATTATAAATTAATCAGCTTAACAATATAAGTATAAATAATAAATATTAATAATAATATATAAAACAATTATGATCAATGATACTAATATGAATATTTGTTTAATAATAATAATAACACTTAATTAAATAATATATTTAATACTAATAGATAAAAATTTCAAATTTTTTTATCATTACTATTACTATTATTAATTTTATAAATTAAAAAATGGTTATTAAAAAATCAATATAAATAATTTTGATTAATATTATTCTTATTAATAATATAATAATAAATATATAATATTTATCAATGATATTATTATTATTAATTTTATAACATCACTTTTTTTATAAAACAATTAATGTTATTAATCATGATGAATATTATTCTTATTAGTTATAATTACTATATAATCATATCATATCATATGAATTATAATAAATTCAGATTAAAATTAAATATAAAAAATAAGCTACTCAAAACTATTTACTCCCTTTGTGTGTGTGTGTGTGTATCATTTTAGCACTATATTTTTTTTATAAAAAAAGTAATTTTAAAAAGTCAAAACTTATTTTTTATTATTATCTTTATTTTTTTTTTGTTATATGTGTAATGCTTTTCTTGTTTTAAATAGAATATATGAATAAAAATTTAAGTCTATTATTATTATTATTATTATTATTCAAAATATATATATATATATATATATATATATATATATATATATATATATATATATATATATATATATATATATTTTGCTACTTACAACTTACACAAGTACCAAAAGTCGAGAAAGGAAACTACGTGCCCCGTGAAAATGAGCCCAAACTCAAATCCGGATGAAACAAGACGTCCGGACCCTCCACTCTGCCAGCTAGGGCTGTTCACGGTTCAAATATCCGATATTTCGGATATTTGATTGTCGGATATTTGAAATTTCGGATATCTAAAAATGATATTTGATATTTGATTTGAAACTTCGGATATCCGGAAGATCGGATATTTAAATTTTCGGATCGGATATCATCGGATATCAAATATATCCGATATTACCCAATACAATTTCAAATATAAAAAAAATTACCAAATGACAAATATATTTCATATTATCCGATTTGTTGAGCGAATGCTGAGCAAATATCCGATTCGCTTGGCAAATATCCGACTTACTCAACATATATCCAATGTTAAAACTAAAATAAGAAATGAGTGAATGAAGTCTATTGGTATGCAAAGTATTTTTATTTTTATTTTTATAAATATCTAAAAAGGGATTGTATTAAAAATAAATTTCAATTAAATTAAAATTTTCCTCAAATAATAAATAAAGTAAGTAAAAATTATACACAGACACGTATAAATTTATTTATATACAATTATATATAAAATAAAAAATTATAAAAAAATGTATAAATATTTTTCTTCGGATCGGATATTATTTGTATTTGTCGGATCGGATATTTGGTTTGTTTGACTTTTCGTTGACCGGATCGGATATTTGATTTGAAAAAAAAATCGGATCGGTTATTTGCTTTTTCGGATCGGATCGCTTCGGATATCGGATCAAATAAGCAGATATCAGATAACATGAACAGCCCTACTGCCAGCCAACTGCCAAGCGACAACGGCAACGATCCTCCAAAAATTTAAATTAAGATACCGCCCGACAGAAACTCTGTTCTTTTCTCCTACGCTCTCCTCTTCAATGGCGACTTCAAATACCTTTCTCACCACACCTACCAGAACCCCACAAAACACATCTTCCGTCGCCAAGAGACACCACCATCAGACTCAAACCGCCAACCCACACCTAAACCAGGTCCAACCAGCCGAGCCATTTTCCTCAACCCGCTCGTCATCATCTGCATCATCATCCAATGAATTCAAGTCAAGATTTGAAGCTTACAATCGGTTACAGGCCGCAGCAGTGGCGTTTGGTGAGAAGTTGCCAATTCCGGAGATTGTTGCTCTTGGGGGACAGTCCGACGGGAAGAGCTCCTTGCTTGAAGCGCTACTTGGATTTCGATTCAATGTTCGTGAGGTTGAAATGGGAACTAGGCGACCGTTGATTTTGCAGATGGTGCATGATCCGACGGCGTTGGAGCCCAGGTGTAGATTTCAGGTTAGGGTTCTTTTCTTCTGGACTGAGGCTTTATCTATGATTTGAATTTAAAAAATGATTGTGAAGTTTAATTAGCTTGTGGTTTCATGATGAGAAGGTCTCTTAGCTCGTACTATTTTCTATGTAGATGCAGCGAGTTGTTACTTGATGGAAACATTGGATATTGATGTTTTAGATGTCGTTTAGATTCATTTGTTGTTTGAATGTATATGTTCTTCACGGATTACAAAATTGAACTATTGATTACTGAGTGTAGATGTTGTTTACTACATGAATTTAGTATAACTAGGGAATCATGCTGAGAAGCACTTTTGTTTAGAGAACACGGAGTGTTTGAAATGCCAAAATGATTGAGCTAAGCGAGCATCTTGAATATGTTTGCTGCCCTTCGTAGTTCGACGGCATTAAAAATGGCTAGTATTGTGTAATATACTGAAGCGGGTCAAATTTGGTGCATGCGTTAAATTCTTGTTCAAACCTAAAATGCAACTGTAAAATTATGAAAACACACAAGAGCATGCTTCACGTGCTGAATTTATGGACTGTTTACAGAATGAAGATTCTGAAGAATATGGGAGTCCAGTAGTGCTGGCATCTGCAATTGCAGATATAATCAGATCACGTACTGAGGCACTTTTGAGGAAGACACAATCTGCAGTTTCTTCTAAGCCAATTGTGATGAGAGCGGAATATGCCTTTTGTCCAAATCTTACCATTATTGATACTCCTGGATTTGTTCTCAAGGTATATCACTGGATTATCACAGGATTTCATTTAAATCTCCCAATTGCTTTTGGTTTCTGCTAACTGTTTTGAAACTGGGGTTCAGCCTAAAAAGGGGGAGCCAGAGACCACCCCTAATGAAATAATATCTATGGTGAAGTCATTGGCGAGCCCTCCTCATCGCATCCTTGTGTTCCTCCAACAAAGCAGCGTTGAATGGTGCTCTTCATTGTGGCTTGATACTATCCGCGACATCGATCCCACTTTCAGGCGGACTGTTATTGTGGTCTCAAAATTTGATAATCGACTAAAGGTACACAGTTAAGACAATTTTCGGTACACCTTTTCTGATGCCGATCTGTTTATATAATAATATGTCGAACATAAAGGATCATTTTCTGCACATCTTGAGTAAGGAGGTGTATTTTCCAAGAAAAGTGCTTATATATTATGTGAGTGAAGTTATAAATTCATGAGTTTGTACTACTCAATGAACCACACTAAGACTCTGAATGGAACTTATTCTCAGTGGTAAAATTACTCAGGTTCAAAAACTAGAAATTTTACTAATATCTTTTGCTGGAAGTTTTTGCTACTTTGGAATATGTTTGTTAACATAATGCAAAATAAGGTTGTTTGTCAATGGCAAAATCAGTCAAATGTGAAATTAGGTACTTGGCTTGACCTTCAAAGTATTGCTATGTTCAGGAGTTCAACGACCGCTGGGAGGTGGATCGCTACTTGAGTGCAAGTGGCTACCTTGGAGAGAGTATCCGCCCGTATTTTGTGGCTCTGCCGAAGGATAAGAATACAGTTTCAAATGAAGAGTTCCGTAGACAAATATATCAAATAGACTCTGAAGTTATAAACCATTTACGTGATGGTGTTAAAGGAGGTTTTAATGAGGAAAAATATGGATCTTTTATTGGCTTTAGCTCCCTCAAGGAGTATTTGGAGGCTGAACTTCAGAAACGGTACAAAGAGGCTGCACCAGCAACCCTTGCTTTGCTTGAAGAGCGTTGTAGTCAAGTTACATGTGAGCTGGCTAAAATGGATTGCAAGTTACAGGCAACTTCTGATGTTGCATATATGCGGAGATCAGCAATGTTGCATGCAGCCTCTATCAGCAACCATGTGGTATGTTTTCTCTGTTGAGCTCAAAATTTTCAACTAATAGGAATCATACAATTTTTTATGTTATTATCTTGTACATTATCACTGGTTGGTGATTATCTTTCAGTATAGACAACAGAAGATGAATTGATGGATTTCCCTGCTCCCCCTCCCCCTCTAGACAGTCTGAAAAATGTTTGATATTGTTCCCTGCTAAATGAACTTGAACCATGCATTTTAAACATTATGCACAAAAATATGGTTGGGAAAATTATAGTGTTTTACTACCTGTTTAAGGGAGCACTGATTGGCGGAGCAGCAGATCCAGCTCCTGAACAGTGGGGGAAAACAACAGAAGAGGAACGCCTTGAGAGTGGCATTGGAAGCTGGCCTGGTGTTTCAACAGATAGAAAACCACCCAATGCTACTCTTCGGCTCTATGGTGGTGCTGCTTTTGAAAGAGTGATGCATGAATTTCGTTGTGCTGCATATTCAATTCAGTGTCCTCCAGTATCACGAGAAAAGGTAACCATTTATTGAAACGATGGTGAAGTTCATAAGTCGAGATATATGTGATATTCATTTACTTTTTCTCAACAGGTCGCAAATATATTGCTTGCCCATGCTGGCCGTGGTGGAAGCAGAGGAGCAACGGAAGCAGCAGCTGAGATTGCACGCACTGCTGCCAAATCGTGGTTGTCTCCTCTTCTCGACACCGCTTGTGATCGGCTGGCATTTGTGTTGGGGAGCCTGTTTGATCTTGCAGTTGAGAGAAATCGCTGCCGAATATCAGAATGTACGGTTTTCTTCAGTATCCTTTTTAATTTTTCTTGAGATTTCATCGGCTTTTACTTAGATCCACCTAAAATTTCCTCGTCTGGGGATTAAGGCAAAGAATATATGAGGTTCATGGTCTGCCATAGATTACTGAGTTCGCCGTGTGAAACCCTCATCCCTTGAATGAAGGAAAAATAACTGAGCAACATGCCATGCAGTATTTGTTGGCGAGGAAATTTTTTTTATTTTTTTTTTATGTCTGCCCAAGTGCATTACATCTGTGTTAAGTATAGTTGAATTGATTGTGTTATGATTCTTTAATGAGCTTGATGTGGATGACTGCTGCCATTTCGCAATGCACAGTCCAAAGATGGCATGTAATATCCTCGAGTAGGAAAATGTAGTGCGTGTTTTATGTATACAATTTTGTACGTTTAGGTATTGTCTTGTTTCTTGCTTTGCATGCCACTTGATACTGCTAGATTTTACATCCTTTAGTAGTCTCCCCCCCCCCCCCTTCTCCTCTTGATAATAGAGGAAAATGACAAAAGAACTTTTCTTTTGCAGATGGAAAGCAGATTGGAGATATGGATGGGTATGTAGGCTTCCATGCTGCCTTACGACACTCATACAATCGGTTCATTAAGGATCTTGCAAAGCAGTGTAAAAAACTTGTTAGGCATCACCTTGATTCAGTTACAAGTCCCTACTCTCTGGCCTGTTATGAAAGTGATTACCAAGGATGCTCTGGCTCTTCTATGACAAGGTTCGTCCAATCTCCAGCAGTCTCATTTTGTCCTGAACTATCTGATGGTGAGGTAACGATGCGTAATGATGGAACTAGCGATCAGGAAAATATACCTCCGGAGAAAAATGAACAAACAACTCCAGGGAAAAACTTAGAAGGCCGAGAAGCCCTTAGGGAAAGTCAAATTACCATTCCCGAAACTCCATCCCCAGAACAGCCGTGTGATCCAGCTTGTGGTGTGATGAAAAAGGAACTAGGCAACTGCATTGATGTTGGAGCTAAGAAAAGACAGTCTAGAATGGGGGTCAATAATAGAACTGTGGATCACTCGAGATTGCAAAATGGTGGCGGTCTTTTCTTTGGAAGTGGTTCGAAATCAGGTTCTGCATACTCTGAGATTTGTTCCTCAGCTGCACATCATTTTGCAAGAATTCGTGAAGCACTGGTCGAGCGTAGTGTGACATCAACCTTGAATTCTGGGTTCCTAATCCCATGGTAAGTTGTTCCTGTTTTGAACATTTCATTCTTCATTGGTGTGCTCGTCATGTTTTATTTATTCTAATTACATATTTACAAAGGGTCGTCCACAAATTCTATATATATTTTTTACTTGCATTTATGGTTTTGTTGCTGATTGTTTTATTAGTTTTCTTTGAGTGGGTACTCTGCCAGTCATTCGCATCTGATATGTGCCCTGTTTATATCGCAGCCAAGAGAAGCTTATGGTTTCACTTGGTTTGGATTTGTTTGCGGTAAAGGATGACAAGTTTATGGAGATGTTCGTTGCTCCTGGCGCTATCGACGTCCTTCAGAATGAAAAACAATCTCTCCAAAAGCGTCAGAAGGTATTCCAGTCCTGTCTGGATGAGTTCAAGAATGTCGCTCGAACCCTCTGATCTAGTATTGGCTTTCGCATCTAGTGAAGCATGTGATTTCCGCCAACCTTGCATTGCACCTGACCATTTCTTTTTTCTATCTTCCCCCTTCCCCCTCCCCACCCCCCTCAATCGGAGCTGGTGGATGCATTCTAATGCCACCGGAGGTTTTCTGTTATTTGGAATTGATCCATGTGACTTGATTGGATCTACCGTTGATGTATAATCAGAACGAACGACGTGAGCAGTGTATAACATTGTATGCACGCAAAACATTTTGCTTTTACTGCATTCTTGTGCCACCATACTCGAGTACTGGTCGCGGAGATCTCCGAAAAATAGTAAAATAGAAAAAAGGAAAGTATCGGTCGTAAAACAAAGTCAATAATGTTTGATTGATCAATGTTTTCAGGACTTTCTTGAAGCAGATTTTTTTGCCATTTTCGTACTGGGCATTCAAAAAAGGCAACTGGTTGGCACGCCATCACAGTTAACTGTGGTAAGGCAATTCAATTAATCACCTCCCCTCCGTGTAATAAGGCCTTCATTCTTTAAGTCGGAAGAAATCTACCGATTTTCGCATTTTCATGATTACGAACAAGACATGAGTTAGTGGACTGAAAGAGCAAAAAAAGTTGTCGTCGATCAATCCTCAGTCTTCACATGGTGACAACACCGAAATGTTTCCTTTTTCTTTATCCACCGAAAAACATCACATGACTTCATCTGCCTAATAATCCGATGATCAAAGATGATATCACTTAACATTTATTGATGTTTTTAAATAGTTTTCCATATAACGTGGGTAATATTATATTTCAAAATAAAAATACTTAGTATTCATAAAAATACAATCTTTTTTTTAAACTCGAAATATTTTTATTTGTGGAAGATTTATAGTAGGTTTTTTCATTAATTAAATATAGTTTCCAACGCCTACTAAGAGTAGTTTTTTTAACTTAAAATATAAATACTTAGTATTTATAAATATATATTTTTTTATAACACTCAAATACTATAGTTTTTTTAGAGACTTATAATAATATATTTTATCTACTGGGAATAGTTTTTTCCATCTATCGAGGGTAATTTCTAAAATTAAAATATAAATATAAAATATTTACAAAAATATCATTATTTTTTCCGAACATTAAAATGCTTTAGTTTCATAAAGTACTTATATTAACTTTTTCTACCTACTAAGAGTATTTTTCATCATCTAATATCGATAGTTTCTTAAATTAAGAGTGTTAATTTTTAGTTTTCACAAAAAGAATTAGTTGGTTCTCATTATATTTTATCTATATATATGTGGTATTTTAATTTGTTTGGTTATACTTTTTACTAATTTATTACACAAAATTAAAGGTATCTATAATTCTAATATTCATACTCCCGGAAAATAATAAGTCACACAAACTAAATTTAAACAGTAATTTACTAATAATAGTTGCAAACAAACCTTACATCACTTTTACCTTCTTTCATGCGTAACAAAATCAGCTTTATGTATCATATATTTTCTACTACTTCATTGAAGACCTATGGACAAACAAAGTTCTTAGTGGACGCTTTCATTTTTTTTATAATTACTTTCTTTGTAGGGGACTTTTAAAAGTAGTTCCAATAATCATGTAAGCTTACAAGTGGTATACTATCTATAAAAGCATAAGCATTTATGGTTTATTATCCATAAAGACATAAACACTTAGACATTGCCCCCATTGAGAAATAATGTTTTAAAAACTTTAATTTGGTCATTTTTATTTATGTCTTAATAGAAATAAAGTTTAAATATTTATGCCCAAATGAAATTAAAGCTTAAACATTTATATCTTAAAAAAATTATTTTTAAAATATTTATGCCTTATTAGAAATATAGTTTAAATGTTTGTATCTTTACAGAAAACTGAAAAAACCTTTATAAATTTATGGAAACAAACTCAAAATATTTATACATTTAAATACACTTTTGTCCTAATACTAAGTGTACAATTGCATGTTGTATGTGCAGTTACAACATAGTAAGTTGTTACACCGTGTAGTTTGTATATCATACTGATATAAACACTTATTTTAAAATTAAATTATCACTTAGTAAAATTATTAGAAAAATAAAAAAATTATAATATTCCTGGATTTTTTCTCTACAAATGGAGAACTATATTGATATTTTTTTTAAAAAAAAAAAGAAGGTAAAATATCAATGAAATCTCGATAAAAGATCATGAAATAAATTTTGAATAAAATAAAGATGAAATATTGATTTTTGTATAATAATAAAAATATTAATAGAATAATAGAGTAAAATAACAATCACTAACAATGATGAAAAATAAGAAAAATAATGGGGAAATGATGATCCAATAATGGTGAAACCTTAATGTTTATAAAGATGAAATATCACTAATAATGATGAAGAATATTTATTTTAATGGTAAAATATGGAGTCAACTATAATGAAGTATGGATACAACTATATTGAACTATAGAGACAACTATATGGAGAAACATGAAAACAATCATGATGAAATATGAATATAAGGGTGATGAAACATGATATAATAATGGTGAAATATGAAGATAATTATAGTTGAACAATACAAGTTAGTTTTGTTCAAAAATATTGAAACTAACATTGATAAAAATAAAAATAAAAAAAATAACAACAACTATGGTGAAATATGAAGGCAACAACAATGAAACATAAGCATAACAATAATGAAGCATAACATAATAATTGTAAACCACAAATAAAACATCACAACAAAAGTAAAATATAACTATAATTATTGTGAAATATATGACTACATTTTATTTAATAATTTTTTAGCCAAAAATTTACCAATATTGGTCTCTAATTGCAGGAAAAATTTCTCAAAAAATTAATGGTATAATAATTTTTAATAACCATATTTAAAGGTAAATTAAGTATTCCAGCTTGAAATCTAAAATACCTAGATCTAGTGCATATTAATTATTGGACAAAAATTTATTTTTCATTTAATTTTATTAACCTTGACAAATTTTTCATATCTTTAGAAATTCTTAAAAAAAAATGTCCACTATATTACCAACAAATTAGCAGGAGAAAATTATCTCAAAAACCTAGATTCTTTCTTCTTTCACGATGCTTTTATTATCTCAATCGAAGTATTTTGTCTCGTTACCATTACCATCTTTAGTGTGTGTTTGTTGTTCATCTCATCATCTATATAATTGCTTAAGATAGATTTCAAATATTTTGTTTTACATATCATTTTTAGAGATTCATTATTTATATTATTCAACAATATTATTACTTTATGAGTATGTCCCACTACTTTTTATTAAATATTTAAACTATTATTCACTATTATCATCATACTCTTATTAATTATACTCACCCACCACCATTATTATTATTATTATTGTCATTATTATTTAATATTAATAATTAATAATTAATAATATTATTAATTGATAATGATTGGTAATTAGTTATATGTAATTATTAATTATTATAGTTATTACTCCCTATGTTTCACAATAGATGTCCTATAATTTTTTAGCACACATATTAAGACATTAAAGTTTAGGATACATGTTATGCAAATTAACACAAATACCTATATTGGAATTTGAATAATTTAATTGTTATATGATATGATAATGATGTAGAAGATGATAAATTAGGAAATATAACAATAAAAATTTTTTGGAACTTGGAATATGACTTATATTATGCAACGAAACAAAAATTATAGGTCATGTTTCATGCAGCCTAAGACTTTTCAAGGTCTTCCAATCAGCATGACTAACTTAGTCCATGCAACAACATCACGAATGAAGGTTGTGGTCTCAATGTAAGTGTGATCAATTAAAAAATCGACTCTGTTTGAGCGTGGCCCAACCCCCCTAAATTTTCTAGCACATACCACTTCTAACAATGAACTTATTATGCTTCAAGTTGGGATATGTTGTGAGCCATGAACTCTATGAATAGTATAACCATAAGGCCCAAAAAAAGAATGAATCAACTAATCTCAATAGTCTATCAAGCAAGCATAACACACTACTCACTCTAAGCAATCTATTACTAACTCCTTTAGTTCTCAGCTATTTTCTATTCGGTATGGCCTGAATTACACCCCTAAAAATGCCTCAAGCTAGGAATCTCAAACCCTTCACTGTTGGCGGTCACACCTACTCAACCCCATGGCTAAGTCACTATAACCCCTCTCTTTTTTTTTCATCCACATCATTTACATTTTGTATTACTAAATTAAGCATTAGAGTGTCTTTATGTTGGCACTACACTAGTGTAGCTTTGACACCTAAAAGGTTCTTTCTTGTCTTTCACACACGACAATCGGTAATGACACATCCAAATTGGACCCGTATGACCATTTTATATTATAAGGGTCTACAACTTTGCATCCACCATGGAACTTAGTGGATTTTTATTCTCATATGATATAAATGATGGATGCATTTCTATCATGGCAAATGTCTTCCCTTCTTCTCTAAAAGATGACAAAATTTGTTGCATTAACCTCCTCGAAGGACAATCTACCCCAAACGAATGAGTCAAAACCCAGCATAAATGCCAAAAACTGTCTCTTGGAGTTTCTAACTCAATAAATGGAGGAGTATATGAAGTGAACCCATGATTTAGAGAAGAAAAAGTAGCTCTTGAGGATTCAAAGCTTGATGTATTTTGTTTGAATCTCGCAAGTAACTCTACCATCATTGCCTCCTAGTGCACAACTTCTGACATTCAGTATGGTGGCTTTTTTCCCAAGTGCCTAAGGTTCTCACCATGATGGTTTGTAGGCTGCCATCTGATACTATAGGTTTTGGGTACCCAAGCATCGAACTCCATCATCTCTCTTCGCCTTTTTAAGTTATAAGAAACTCTCATGGAATTGAAAAAATGGAGGCTTAGGAGCACGAGATTGTAAACCCTTCTGCTTAACCTTGTGGGCCTAAACTCTATTATATCTTTGATGGTGTTACCACCATTTAGGTACCTATCTATACAATATATACTAATAAAAATTACTTTGTGAGCTTTTATAAGGTATTTGATGCAACACATAATAAGGTTTTTGTAATACCCCAAAATTTTAAAAACCAATAATTTAATAAATAACATTTATTTGGGATAAATTAACTTTTAAATTAATTTAATTTAATTATTTTATAGATTTTTGAGTATATAAAATTGGATATGAATATTTAATAAATTAAAATAAACATTTTGTTAGTTTATCATACTTATTTTATTTAAATAATTTTCCAACCAATATTTTACTAAAATTATCATTTTTAAACCAATATATTAAATTATTAAATTAATCTATCTATAAAAAATATTAAATTTGATTATTCCAAAAATTATTTTATTTTATTTCTCCCCATTTTCCCTTTTCCTTCTTTTTCCTTTTCCTTTCCCTTCGGGCCATTAGGCCGTAACCCCCGCTTCCCCCCCTCGAGCTCTAGGACGCCGACCCACTCCTTCTCTTCCCTTCTCCTCCCTCTCCTGCGCAACGTCGCCCGACCCACCTCCATCCTTTCTTTTCTTTCTTTCCTTCTCCCCCGGCTGGGCCAACCCACTCTTTTTTTTTCTCTTCTTTCTCCCTCGGCGTGGGCCAACCCGCTCCTCTTCTTTCTCCCTCACCCGTCCGGCCTTCCCCTCCTTTCCTTTTCTTCTTCTTCTTCTTTGACCCCAACCAAACGTACCCCCAGCAAGCCATGGCTGCCTCCTACAACTCCTCCTTGCCACCACCTACCTCCTTACAGACTGCTCTCACTCTCCCTCTCTCCCCCGTCCTTTTCTTCCCCTTTTTAGACCAACCTAACCCCTAAAAATCCTCCCCACATGCCCTGTTTTTTATCTTCTTCTCCTCCTCTCCCTGCCACCCTACGCCCGTCGATCTGCACACCTCCCCCTGCCACCACCTAACTATCCATGCCTGCATTGTCTCCCTCTCATTTTCTCCTTCTTTCTACTTCAGATCTTTCCTATTCAAGCCCACTTCTATCCCTCTCCCGACCTCTTCTTCTCCCTTTCTTCTCCTCTCCTTCCATTACCATATTTTTGTTCCACCGCCACGATCGCCACTACCATCGCCCTACCAACCACCTGCACCACCTCTTGCCACCCCTACTACCACGCTGCACCACCAAGCCACTCCCTCGATCCTTGCAACCCCCTTCTTCCTCTTCTTTTCTGTTCCCCCCTTCTCGGCCTCCACCCTACTCCTCCGTCTGTCGTCGTTTTACCACTTCTGCCACCTCCCAAGCCACTAACCTACTCCATGCAACCTCCCCTACCACCCCTTGCCTCCTTTGTCCAAAACCCAGCCCTGCAACATCTTATTTTCCTCCTTCCTTTTCCTTCCTTCTTCTCCTCTGCCACTCCCGCAGCCCACTTCATAGCCCTATAGCCACCGTCCTTGGCCGCCAATAACCCATCCCCGACCACCACCTACACCCCCACTCTACCCCTGCACTCATCCCCTACCCTAACTCTCCCCCACCTACCCTCCTCCTAGCCCCCAACCCGAACCATCACCCCTCCCTTCTTCCTCCCTTCCTTCGACCCTTCTCCCCCTTCTCCCCCTTCTAATTTGCACGTGGCTTACGCTGCTCATATAGCTTGAGTTCCACAATGTTTTGGAAGTTGTTTTGTGTAATTTTTGAGGTATATTAATGGTTAAGTAAAGTATGCCCTTAATTAAGTTTTTATAAAATTTATTCCTTTTGATTTCCTACCTTCTAATATGATAATTATGGGTATTATTTTTAGGTATTGATTTTGCTAATCAAAGCTTGAATCTTTAACCGGGGTATCGGTAAGGTTCGATTTTGTAGAAAATAAGGTAACCGTTAAACCTTATTTAAACATATGGATATACGCATATTAGCACATTAGGGTTTTTAATGTGTTTATATGCATAATATATGTTGTTAAGTATAATGTATTTGCTTGTATTGATTGATAAAAAGGAAATCATGCTAATTTATGTGTCATGTGTAGAAATAATGCTTAAGGAAGGAGCTTTATTGTTAACAAAAATGTTAAGTACTTATCTATGATATGTCATGTTAATGTGGCCATTGATGCATAAATATTGTTAATATTAGCCTTGGGGGCATTTTAATAATATTTCTTATGTAAAAGTGTGGCCTAAATAAGTGTGGGTGCTAATGAGTATTATGATGAATAATAATAGTTGGTGGAGTTGGATGATGGGTATGGAGCATTAATATTAATATTTTATGTAGTGAGGGTATTTTAGTAAAAGTGGTGTAACAATGACAAAATGGTAAATTGCGAGAGTAGAGGGGGGAAATGGTAAATGGACAAGTAAGAAGGGTATTTTAGTAATTTTACATGGAGAGGTGATAACTTGGTAATTTTTGGATGTAAGAAAGTATTTTGGTGGATTAAATATAATAGAAAGGGTAATATGGTAATTTTGGAAGTAAAGGGGTAAAACGGTAATTTTAGAAATAAAGGGGCAAAATGGTAATTTTGGGTGTAGAGGGGTAAAATGGTAATTTAATAAAGTAAAAAGGATAAAATGGTAATTTAATGAAGTAGAAGGGTAAAATGGTAAATGGGTGTGAAGGAAGGGTATTTTAGTAATTTGTAGAAATAGGGGAAAATTGTAAATATAATAATGAAGAGAGAAACATGGTAATTATAATAATGGAGAGGGTCAGAATGGTTAAATCAATTTAACCATTTAAAAGGGCAAAATGGTAATTATAATAATGGGGAAGGGCGATTTGGTAATTTAACCAATTAAAAGGGAAAAATGGTAATTATAACAATGGAGAAGGGTAATTTCGTAATTTAACTAATTAAAGGGGCAAAATGGTAATTATAATAATGGAGAGGGGCAATTTGGTAATTTAACCAATGAAAAGGGCAAGATGGTAATCATAATAATGAAGAAGGGCAATTTGGTAATTATAATAATGAAGAAGGGCAATTTGGTAATCTAACCAACCAAATGGGAAATCTAACAAATGTAACAAATATGAAGGGTGATTGGTGATTTAATAAGTATGGAAGATAACTTGGAAACCTAACACGAGTAAGGGGCAATTTGATAATTATGCAACATGGAGGGTAATATGGTAATTTGGCAAGTAAAGAGGGATGACTTAATAATTATACAAGCAAGGGGGTATTTCGGTAATTTTTGTAGAGATGAAAGGGGTAAATCGGTAACTCGTATCTAACATATCCATGGGTTAATGGAGTTTCATAATAAGACTCAAGTAATATTGAATAGCAAGATAAGGGTATGAAAAATTAGTAAGTATCACAAGAACATGGCATAACCTAGGATTGGATGGATAATTAAGGTTGTGGTATGGCGTTATTCTTATATTTAGGAAGGAGGTGTCGTAATCATTAATCATGCATGGTGTTGGGTGTTGGGTGTGAATTAAGAGCATGCTAGGGTTATGTGTGCCATGATCCTTCGATGTGAACTGCCCAGACTCTAAGGCTGCAATGTGATTATGATATGATAACCCTTATGGAATGTGAACAAATGGAAACGAATGCTGAATCGGAATTAGATGAGATAATGATGGCCTTAGTGATTCCTCTAGGTTATCTTGGATAATTGTATGAATAAGGATTACCTAATGACATCATAAACAATTGAAAGTGAATAAGTATGTGGTTGTTGTGCTTTTCGTGACCACCTTAATTAAGACACTAATATTTAAAGTGGAAGACCTCAAGATCGAGAATGGTGGCTCTTTAGGGGTCGCTACCCTAAAGACGTGGTTTCGCCTACGATTATTTTGGTATTTGCTGGTGTGCCTTAATGCCCTAGCCAGGCCCTACATCTTACTCTATCTAGCTCTACGGTCCTATTTAGGGGGTAAGCATACTTATGGATTAGGTGTCCTTGTCGGAAGGGTACTGTGTAGTTTGTATGCACTAGTACGACTAGGGTACCTTTGCGTCCCTAGGTTGATGGTTGAAGGGTACTGAGTATCTTGTATGTACCAGTACGACCGGTGTACCTTTGTGTCTCCGAGATCTTGATCTCCCATTTGAGGCAAATAAATGGAACTGTTGTGCTAATTAAAAGGGAAAACAGTAATCATGAAAGTGAAAGACAATTGAGCCGGGCCTAGATGAATTATATTATATGTACCGATCCACCGGTTATAATACTGGTCCAAGAGCGTTTTGCCCTGAAAGATGTATATGTGTACCTGTCCACCTGATATAATAGTGGTCCAAAAGTGCTTTACCCTTGAAGATGTATATATGTATTCTGGTCCAACCACTATAATAGTGGGGGTCCCGAGCTCAATAAACCAAATCTTATTGTTTTCTTCTTTATTGTTTTATTTTTTATTAAGAGAATTACTAATTATGTAATATTATTGAGTGATTTTCTAATCCTCTTGTAAGTACAAAATTACACGAATGAAGATCTCTATTTTTTCTTTATTATTTTGTCTTGTGATTGATTTCTTAATTAGTTCAATTATTTTGTTAGTTTTGATAATTATTTAGATCTATTCTTATTAGATTACGATCAACGTTATTATGCAATAATTTGGTATTAGAGCTTGGTTGCTGAAGAGATCGGTGCTTGGGATGACTACAATATTTGATATTGAAAAGTTTAAATTGTCTATCATTTTCAAATTGTGGGAATTGAAGATGCAAGTGATTTTGATTTAGAAAGGGATGGAGAAAGCTTTATCGAATCATTCAAATAATCCATAATTGATGATTGGTGAGAGATTTGATGAGGTAAACCTGAAGTCTTTCTCTACCACATACCAATGTTTGTCTAACAAAGTATTGTGAGAAGTGACAATATATCAATGACTACTATTGATAGGTATGGATTATATCAATCATCTGGAACTTTAACATTTAAATTTTTATTGTGTTTATGTGATGAATTTTTTATGCTTTAGTCCACTTATTCTTGTTTACTACTCTTGACCAAATTGTATAAGTATTTAGAGAAAATTGGATCACAAGGAGCTAAAATGCAATAGATGGAACAAAATGGAAGTAAACACAAATGATCAAAGTATGAAATGGTGGAAAGAAATGCAAATCCAACCATTATTCTACACGGTAAGAAATCCTTCAACACTCATCAATGTAGGGTGCCCATGTCGATGAGCGGTTATGTACTTATAAGGATTCTTTTTTTTTGCTTAGTTATAGAGAAGAACGAACGGGGAAAAAAGACGACAATTTTAGGAGCATAAAAAGGAGATCTATGGTTCTTTTCTTGGCATCAGCTAATCTAATCCTACCCCAAATTCATCCACAATATCCTATTTCTTGATCTCAATTTCTTATTTCCGGTTGGATAGATTGTATAGTGATTTTCTCATCTTAAATAAAAACTGTAGTGTGTTTTGTCTTTGGATTTTTTTTCCAATTGATGTAATTCTTTATGTTTAATATGTTGAGCTTAATCAATGCTATGATTGGCAAATTGATTTGTGTTGAGGTGAAGGAAAATCCCCTAAGCCGGATGTGTTAAGAATATAAACCCTACCCAATCTAATTCCTTCTCATATGTGCTATGCTAGTGATTTATTTGGTATAATAGAAACATTTATCACTTTTCTATTATTATTTAGAGAAAGCTACCATTTGAGAGATAAGTCAAAGTGGGCTCAATTACCATGACTAGAGATCAAATTACAAAGTCAAAAGATGTTGGTTTGGCCTCTACAACTAAACAAGGTAACAAGGATACATAATAATGAGTTTCCTATTATTACATTCATACTAGATATAGATGAGTTTCAATAGACAATAGAGTGCAGTGGCTTGAGAGAGCATTACACTATATATTTTGGTTTACATTCTTGACTATGTGTTTTGGTTTGGGATTTGGGGTTAATGTTCAATCATATTGGGGTTAAAGAGATATACCGAAACCTTATCCTTCTCTCTAACTTTATCTCACTTGTTCTTATATTATTGTTGGTTTTTTTTTTGTATTTTTCTTTTTATTTATAGTTATACATCATATATCCCATATCATTAGGCTAGACATAGGATATCTTTTCACCATCCCTCTACTCACTTCCTAGTTCCTGCGGGATCAACCTTGCATGCTACTTCAACATCGTTCACTTGTGGTTAGAGTACATTAACTGGCTTGTGTTTGATACTTGAATCTTTGTATATGACAAAGTTAGTAGCGAATTGTCTACTCTAAAAGATTCAGCTTCATGACTTGAACTTAGGTGAGCATCAATCTTTAAAATTCCATTTCAATAAGTTTGATTCTATTGTGATGGATTTACAAAATATAGAAGTGAAGTTTGATGATGAAGATTTGACTATAATGCTTTTGTGTTATTTACTTGCAAGCTTTAAACATTTTCATGAGATTGTGTTGTATGGGAAGGACCAATTGGTCCTTGAGGATGAGAAAGTTGCGTTACTACAATAGAATTTGATTGATAGTCACTTGAATGATAGTGGTACTTCAAGAGATTCATATAGTGAGGGACTTGTATCCATGGAGACTGGGGGTCTAGTGACCGTATGAAGTCTAGATCTAAGTCAAAGAATTGTCACAAGAATGTGGTGTGCCATGAGTGTTACAAAAAGGGGCATATTAAGAATTTTTATCCTAATAGGAAGCCCAATGCTAAGTTTGGTGATTCATTTAGTACGGAGGATAATGTTGTTATTACCCAAGATGATAGTGATGGAGTTGTGTTGACATAGCCCCTTTGAGAATTTTGGATTCTAAACTAGATTTGGTTTCAAAATTTTTAGGCGACTCAAAATGGAGGTGTCTTGTTGGGAAACAATGTTGCTTGAAAAGTAATTGGGATTGAGACGGTGAAGGTGATGATGCATAACGGTATGGTCAGGACACTATCATTTATGAGACATGTCCGAGAGATGACCACGAACCTCATCTGGTTGAGTTTCTTAGATTATAATGGGTATCGATGTGTGATTGAGGCTGGTAATTTGAGAGTTATAAAAGGAGCTCTTGTGGTAATGAAGGGAAAATAGGTTGGGACATTGTATGAGTTAGTGGAATCCACTGTTGTGAGGATACCTGTTGTGCAATCCGCGAGATTGATAAACTTAAATGTTATGAGACTTTGGCACATGAGTTTCAGGGGATTAACTGGTCTTCTCTAAGAGGGGGATTCAAGATGGATAGAGTACGAGTAATATGGAATTCTATGAGTATTGTGTGTTTGGCAAGAAGAAGCGAATTAGCTGTTTGACAACTAAGCATAATATGAGGGCACTTCTTAAGTATATCCATTCAGATTTATAGGGTCTAGTGAGAGTACTTTTGTAAAATAGGTATGCGATACTTGCTAGCATCTATTAATGATTTCTCTATAATAGTGAGGATGTATTTCTTAAAATATAAGAATGATGTATTTGGTATTTTCAA
This sequence comes from Tamarix chinensis, assembly GCA_030549775.1. Classification (NCBI taxonomy): domain Eukaryota; kingdom Viridiplantae; phylum Streptophyta; class Magnoliopsida; order Caryophyllales; family Tamaricaceae; genus Tamarix; species Tamarix chinensis. Next base: position 5,407,508 of record CM060177.1, on the reverse strand, counting down.
ATGCTAGAAGACCTTTTTAGAGAAGTAAACCAAAAGGCAAGTTAAGTGTCTTTAGAAAAATAATTTTTTTGAGTTTGATAAGCAAAGTTTCACTGATTTCTACTAAGATCATGGGATAGAAAGATACCACACTTGTGTTGTGATACCATAATAGAATGGGGTCGCTGAGCAGATGAACGTGATCCCATTGGAAAAGGCTCTTTGTATGTTATTACATGGTGGACTAGGTAGAGAGTTTTGGGCTGAAGTGGTTCATATGGCACCATACTTTGTGAATTGATCACCCTATTGGTCTATTAAGTTGAAGACACATGAGGATTTGTGGTTTGGTAAGCCAACTAATTACTTTAATTTCATGTATTTGGTTGCCTTGCTTATGCTTATGTAAATGATAGTAAACTTAAGTCAAAAGCTAATAAGTGTGTCTTTTTGTTTTACATCCAAAGTAAAGAGATACATGTAGGGATGGAAATAGGTTGGGTTTGGGTTGGGTCCATCTAGATCCATACCCAGACCCATTTATTTTACCTAGACTCAAACGTGACCTAGACCCAATAGGCCTCAAAAGCTTAGACCTAGACCCAGATCCACCGGGTCTAGCAGGTAAACAGATCCTAAATGGGTCCAACTATTTCTGGAAAAAAATAACTAACGATCTATGTAAATATAAATACATTTATATTTTATATAACTTGATATGTATATTTGTTTAAAAAAATCCTCTGAGTGAAAAACTAAACATTTTAAAATAGTTATGTTAACTTTTTAAATGGTGTTTTAATGCTTTTGGAATACAATATTATACATATTTCTTATAAATTAAATATACAAAAATAAAATTAAAAAATAAATGAGTAGCTCAAATAAGATTATGATAATGATGATAAACGTAATACTAGTATGTATTTATACATGTACACAAACACTAAACGGGTCTAGCAGGTCAGGTTTTTGTCGGATATGGGTCTGAAACTCCTGAACTAAGACCCAAACCCATTTAGGTATATATGGAACCAAACCAACTAAAAATGAAGTGGGTCTAGTGGGTGTGGGTCAAGTACGAAACCCATTTACATCCCTGGATATATGCTATAAGACCCGGCTACAATCAAGTTCTTGACTAGCAAGGATGTCACCTTCAATGAGTCCATGTTTCTTCTGATGAGTGAGTTTAGTGATAGTGTGTCTAATAAGGTGGAACGAGATAGTGCTTCAAGCTATATGGAAGTTGAGGTTCACTTGGATGACAAAGAACCTTTTAATAGACCCACTATTCTTGAAGTGGGTGGATCCAAGTAGCAAGTGGAGAAAAGAGGCGTTGCTCTAGCTAGAACATGAAGGATTTGTTAAGCCTCTAATTAGGTATGGTTTTGAAGAATTTATTGGCTATGATTTATCTAATGCAGATATAATTGATAATGTATATAAGCCATCATTATTCTCATAGGCTATTGTGAGTTATGAATCTACCAAGTGGTGTGTTGCTATGTAGAAGGAGATAAGGTCATTCTTGAAGAATCAGACATGAAATCTTATAAAGGCACTCAAAAAGAAGAAGATATTTGACTACAAGTGGGTGTACAAGTTCAAACAGTGAGTCCTAGGAGTCTAAAGGCTAAGGTACAAAGCTCTTTTAGTTGCATATGGATTCTACCAGATTCCAAGCATAGACTATAACTAGGTATTTTCTCCCGTGGTTATAAATACTTCTTCATATCTTGTATGCACTTGTAGCTATGCATGATTTAGAGTTGGTGTAGTTGGATGTTAAAACTATATTTCTGCATGGTGAACTAGAGGAGGAGACTTACATGCATAAACCTAATAGATTTGTTGTTGAGGGGATGGGTGACCATGTGTGCCTATTGAAGAGGTTGTCATACGGTTTGAAGTAGTATCCTAGACAATGGTATAAATGGTTTGATCGATTTAAGCTTCAACATGGTTTATCCAAGAGTGATTAGGACATATGTGTGTACTTGAAGGAGATGGAGGGTGGCTCGCTTGTGTATATTTTATGGTATGTTGAAGACATACTTATGGAAAAAAAAGATATGTCCAATGGTGATAGGGTAAATACAATGCCAAAGGGTGATTTTGAGATGAAGAATATTAGAGCTGAGAAGAAGATCATTGGCATGGAGATCATACGAGACTGTGAATGGAAGATTTTATACTTTTCACAAGAGTCCTATGTGAATAAGGTGCTTGGGAGGTTTCATATTATGGATGCCAAGTCATTAAGCACTATGTTGGCTATTCACTTTAACTTTTAAGATTTGGATTTCCTTAAATACAAAGAAAAAGAGGAGTTCATGGTTATTGCTCCCTATTGTTATATTGTTGGTTATATCATGTACACTATGGTGTGTGCCCAACCTGATATCGCTCAAGATATTAGTATTGTGAGTTGATATATGAATAATTCGAGGATGGCTCATTGGTAAATAATGAGGTAGATTATAAGATACTTGAATGTTATGCCATCAGCTTATTTGGAGTATGGTAGATAAGCTAATCCACTAGTTGAGTTAATGGACTTTGATTTTGGTGGAGACAATGACAATAAAAGGTCTAACAATATACGTGTATTTTTTTTTGTCTTGGTGGTTCAAGTATTAGTTTGAGGTATTCCTTGAAAAAGGTGATGCCCTTGTCCACTATCGAGGTAGAGTATATAGCTATGATTGAGGCTTTTTAGAAATTCATGCGGTTTGGTGGTTTAGGACATGAGTTGGGGTTTAGTCGTGGTGCTTTTGCTGTTCATGGTGATAGGCATAGTGCTATTTTATGGTAATTATAATTATTTCCATATTCGAACGAAGCACATCGATAATAGGTATCACTTTATCTGATGTACAATTACTACAGGCAAAGTTATGTTGGAGAAAGTGAATACTTTAGATAATCCGACTAATATGCTAATGAAGTCACTGACTGTGGGCAAGTACGAGTGTTTCTCGAACTTGATCAGTGTTCATAAGCCATGAGGCCATGTAGGTCTAGTTTTTTTTATAGAGGTATTTTCATTTCATATATTACAAATACTGCGTCAATGTGGAGAATTGAGAGTTTTGACTGGGTATTTGATGCACAACATAATAAGGTTTTGCCTCATGCAGGTTATTGGAGAATTATGTGTTAGCTATAAGATTTTGTGACAAACACGGAGGCCCCATGTTTATGAACACATATTATATTTGTCCATATGATATTTTGGGTTGATTTTTGAAAAACAAAAGTCAAGAGGAAAGAAAATAGCATGGGGGCATATTTTTTAGGTCTTCTACAAAGCATGATGTTTTGTCTTGTAGAATTTTATATGATATAAAAAAAGTTTTGATAAACCCTAACCGTCTAGTCGAATATGCGAATCTTATTCTTTTCTATTGTGTTCTATTTGATTAAAGAATTAATGATTGTGTAATCTTGTTGAGTGAGGAAAAAATAGTCATTTTTTATAAATTCTAGAGAAATTGAGGGGTTTTAAATAAATACAATTGTCGGAATGAATTCAGTTATACTTAGTATTTCATGTAATGAGGTAAGTGTAATATAAGTGAAAGTTATATGATGATGAGTAATTCAAGTGATGTATGGTTATATGCTAAGAATTGATTTATGAGTTGATAAGACAGTAATATGTAAAGTGGAAGATTACATAAACCAAGACTATTGTACCAATCTATTCTACCATACAATATAATGGCTAGGAGAGTTATGCCCAGGAAATTATTTTATAACATAATTCATTTCACTAGATGATAATAGTGGTTAGGTACATTATTCCCTAGGAAGAGTTTTATATCATGATATTGTTCCACTAGTTATGAATAGTGGGGTCCTTGATTTCAGTAACATATATGCATGTATGGTATATAGCATGTCTTATGATTCATAAATTTTATGCATACTTTATTCTATTATTGTGTATTGTTATCTTACTTAGTACGTAATATGTTAATCATTATTTTTATGGGTGTTACTCATTCTTACAAGCAAATATCTCCTTATTTTCCAGGAAATTCAGGAATTAATGCTTTTGAGGGGACTGCTAATAGTGAGTGCTTATTTAGGTTGTAGTTAGCATATGGTTATCTCTCTTTCTCTCACTCTCTCTCTCTCTCTCTGTGTGTGTGTGTGTGTGTGCGCGCGCGCGCTTTTAATTCTCCTTTTTTTTTTTACTATATCTCTTCTCTTTGTTTCATAATATTGTATTGTTTTAGGATTAACTATTTCTCACACCTTATCTATAAACATGGACTACTTTTTAGTCTTGTATTCAATATAAATTAGATATAGAGGGTATCTTTTATGTTAGATGCAGTGTAACATCTATTATTTTATTATTATTACTTATGTAGAATACATTTTTTTAGTAGTAAATTTTGGGGTATTACAATAATAACCTCATACATAGATGTTTATTATGTTGAATCATAGACACATGTATTATCTCTTTAGCATTAACCTATACAATACCCTATACATTATGAGAACAAAATTAGGAGCGATAATATTTTATACAATAAGATAGTGTGCAAAATTAGTTCCTAAAAAAATAACATGTTTAGGTATAGTTTGGGGGTGGGGGAATGCGAACTCCATAATAACTTTTGGATTGTAATTTTCAACATTTGTGCTATTTAAATAAATTTGTATTCTAAATAAAGTAAAATAGTAAACAACAATAGTTTTTTCAAACTGAATTTTAAAAAAGATTTTCTTTACTACAACACTTATTAGCAATGAAGTTAAGTAACGGTTATTTGGGAGAGCTTACTTGATATTAAATTTATTTATGTAAAAAAAAGGGAACTACAATGATTGTGCTTTTACACACGCGCACAAAGAGTGCATCAACAAAAAGATGATAAGTTGTGGTTATACTAATCATTTCATTAATTATAATCAACTAGAAAGGAGTCTACAACTTGGCTTGATAGCTAAATTAAGGGATCCTTTTCTTTGTCTGATTTTGCTAATCTAATCTAATTATGTTGCATTTGATCTTATTATCTAAAAATAAGGTAAGGAGAAGAAGTTGTAATTATATATAATATATATAGATATTCTCAATTCATATGATCCACTTTTTTTAGTACTTTCTCCTTTTTAGTTTTATAGAACTCTATTAATTTTTAAGATGTTCCAAAATATAGTCTAATTTTTCAAATTAATTATTGAAAAATACTTGAATCTATGAGACTAACCTTTTGCATTTAAACTAAATTCAATGATATTTTTTATAAATATAAAGTGAAGTAAATATCAATGGTTGTTGCTTTTCAAATACTTATTGTAACACCCCCCCCATTTTTCACTACAAATTTTTTTGTTAAAAACATGTTGCGGAAGCAGGAAACACTTTGAAAAATGGGGTATTACCGTCGTCCCTGAGACAGGTTAGACATTCGTCGCTACCCCATATTAGATACAAGGCTAAACCAACAAAAATACTAAAACAACAGAGTGTACAATAATAATTTAATTGATACCAAGTTCCAAAATGTTTACAATAGTGACCCTAACGGGTTCTGTTCAAATAGTTACAAGTACACATTGGAGTATGAAATTTCAAAACATGGCTTAGGGCACAAGGCCTAAAACAAATATTGTGGTCCTCCACATACCCCATCAAGACCTTCCAAATGTCCTCACTCACAACCCTGATCCAACAGAGATAGGTCCTTTACTGGCCATCCCCAAAAACTCGTACAAGGTCCTCAATTTGTGGGAATGAGAAGGTAACCAAGAAAAAAGGCACATCAGTACACTACTTACTAAGTAGGCCAAGTTGTACCCTCAATTTAAACATGTATAATAGTTTATCATACACAATATAGTTTACAGTAAGCATTATGAAGGCCATATATATACATAAGGATAAAAGCACATGAGTTCATATTTTCATGCATAATTCCAACAAGTTGAATACTTCATGCATAGACCCACCACCTTTTCACATAGGCATGTACACACTTAATGGCAAGGAGAAACAAGCAACCTCTAAGGCAGTTCCCAGTTAACCAAATCCTCACGTTCTACCATTAGTTCGTTTATGTACAAGGTAAGTGAGTCAATCTATAAATATTCCATTTCATAATCAAGTGATCAGGTCAACCATTAGTCAAGTGTAATAACTAGCACTACTCATTTTTGACCAATCTTACCATTAGTTTCATTCTTGCCAAATATTCGTCATTCTCTTAACCATCATTTATATATGATCAATTACTTACTTAACAACCATATTTTATTATCATCGAGAGATGGACTGTGTTCCACCCCATTATCTCACATACCATGGACGCCTATCCAAAATGACATAAAGTCCATGCCAAAGCCAATCACCACAATAGATGTAAGTCTAGGCTGAAGCCAACTAATATAGACATAAGTCCAAGCCAAAGCCAACCACCTAGGTAACCAGACCCTTCAGTATCGATAACCCCTAGTAAATCATCAGTATCTAAAGTAGGTAAGGCACTAGGACCTTTTAGGATCCCGCCCAAAGATAAAGCCCAAAGGCACAAAAACACTCGAAGGGAGACTAATCCCCAATAGCTAATCAATGATCAGGTAACCCAAACCCATACTAAGCCATGTTGATCCTTTTTATTTCTAGTTTCCCCAACCATGTGGGTTTACCATTTATCCTTGGCTAGTGATTTTCATATCCATCATAGGGTTTAATCCAAATCCATACTGATTTCTATTACTCATATTCCAATTTTATCACTAATTATAAGTGAGTTACACAGTTAACCTTTATATTTCTCATAGTGCATAACATAGGTTATGATCCATTTTAAATCCCTTAATTAGGCCAATAATCCATGTTAAAATCTATATTTCATCCCATTAATAATCATGATATAGTAGCAAATATAAACCTCACACGTAACAAAATCACAAAGCAACAAATCATGCAAACCAATCAAACTAGTCAATCGGTTGTAGTTTGCACCAACCAGTTGATCGGTATAGGTCGATCAATCGATCGGTTCATGTAACACCCCCCCCCCAAATTCACTAATTTTTTTTAAAACAGAGACACTTAAATTAAAATCCGTAAATTATGGGGGTGTTACTGCCACACTTAGTACCAGATCGGTTCACTCAGACCGTTCCAATACCAAGTGTTAAGGCTAAGAAAAGATTATCATCAAACTCAAATTAATACTTAAACCAAAAGTCCATAAACACACAAATCAGAGTACGCATAAAATTTTACATAATTCGAAGTATAAAATTGAAGTTCCTTGAAAGGAAATAATGTCTACAGATGATAATATTTAATTCTAGAAAATCCAATATAGGAAGGAAATAACATGAAGAAATAGAATGACATAAAGGGAGAATCTGGCCACGTCACTCTCACTCCACGATTCAGGTCTAACTCAGCACTCAGCCCCGCCTGATACCTCATGGATATCGAAGGCATCCAAATAAACATCACCTACCTACAACACGTTAGATGGGCCTCCTGCTCGTGGGAATGAGCA